>CM057786.1:10384577-11751501 GCA_030064435.1 Trapa incisa | reverse complement strand
CCCGCACGTGCGACACAATGTCATCTTCCTCATTTAGATAGTTGGTAGAAATGGATAAGGGAGAAGGGGGCGGTCTCCGACTACCCGTAAATTGTGTCGATCTGACCACCAACAAGCGAGATAGGGGCCAAGTCCTGTTGACTGGTAGCATTTTCAGTTGTTGAGCTCCCTATATAAATAGCACCACTCCTCATACCTTCCTCATCCCACCAGCGAGTGAAGAAGTAGAAGTACTCCGTTTTCCAATGAGGTGTAAATCAGAGCTCCGATGTCGGGTCTTTCCTCAACCTCCAAAGCTCCCATTGATGTTATTGGAACTGGGAGGAAGTTCTCCACCCGACGACAGCCTCAGCTCAGCCTGAGGACCACTACTAGAGTGCCACTGCTCCATTGGTTGTGAGGAAGTCGAAATACTCCAACCTTTTCTCTGGTCGCCCCCGACCTTCTATGGCTAGATTGACCCCTCCCCAACCCTCCTCGACCAATTTTCGACTCCCTCCAACCTACAAGATAAGCTAATTCCGTCCAAAAGTTACCTTTTGGTTGTACAAATACTCATATTTACACTTTAATCCTTAACTTTACATTTATTGCAAATAGGTTTTTAGAACTTCCACAATAGGAAAACATGATCCCCGAACTTTACCAACTTTTCATTACCTCCAAAACTTTATTTTGATAGTTAGGAAGACCCCACAGAAAGCTTAAACACATTTGGATCCCCTAACTTTTAAATATTTACATTTTAGTCCCCTACCTTTGACCCATAACAAAAATATCTCTAAAAATTATCAAATTAAGTGGAGAGGTTACCTGGCCTCCTTTTAGGTCATCGTTAAATTAGTTTAGTCGAAGTCGGATGAAATTGCTTTTGATCGGTCTTGA
Organism: Trapa incisa; assembly: GCA_030064435.1. NCBI lineage: Eukaryota > Viridiplantae > Streptophyta > Magnoliopsida > Myrtales > Lythraceae > Trapa > Trapa incisa. The sequence continues at coordinate 11,750,616 of CM057786.1, read as the reverse complement.
TCGAAAACATGCATGCAGACGGATATAAGTTGGGTCAAAGTCGATAACTCACTGGAGGTGGCACGTTGGTTATCAAGGCCAGTGCGATTGGATAACTGACTCTCTAATGAGTTTGTGACTACTTAAACCACCTCAGTTGGTGGTATGTAACTGCTATGATTAACATTTTAGTCAGTTCAGTCACTTAACCCATGATTTGATACTTAGATAATTTAATTTATACCCAAATCTTACTTAAATCGGACAAGGTTGGAGGATATGAAAAGTTAGTAGTACAAGGGACACAAAATTTTTCTCAACTCACAACGATTCGTTGGAGGTCGTGGAAATTAGCCTGTGAAACAACTGCCTTATTTTTTGTAGCGAGAGATCGAGTATTGTTCTAAGCAATTTTAAATGAATAAATAACCTAAATTTATATTACTGTGATATAAATTTGTATTGCTATCTATCCATAATTTTTTTTTCATTAATTCATAACTTGCGGTGCTAGCAATTAATTAATTTCCCCAAGCGGTGGAGTGGGTTGTTTACAGAGAGTTATCGAGTAAAATAGGGGATCCGAAATTGATTGTTGGGCAAGGGAGACAATACGCGTGTGTCGGATCTATGTGTCTCGATCGGAAAAGAATCAATAAAAAAAGAAAAAATTGGAATTGATAGATATTTTTCTCGAAACAAACAAAAAAGAAACGAAAGACGAAATATAAATCCGTTCTAAATTATAGTTAATCGGTTTTGAGCGAATTTTTCGATTGGTTTAACGATTTTTGGTCCAATTCATATTTTTTTTGGTCCAATACATACTTTTTTCGGCTCGTTATTGAGAAAATAAAAATATTTAAATTAATTTACTATTAAATATACCGCTCAATTTAAATTTATTTTAAAATTTTAAAAATTCAAGTATCTTATTACTACACTGAACTCGAAATCGATTCAAATGAGTTATTCAGTATTTTATTCCAATTTTTTACATTGTATTCTTAATATACATTTAAGATTTCTTATAATTATTTTCACAACTTAGAGTTTATCATAACACCTTTAAAGTTTTCTTTATTGAACCATTCTCTCTCCATTTCTATTTTTATTTTTCCAATACAATCCCAATTTTCAATTTAACTTTTACTGGTTATTGTATTAAAAATTTTCGGTAATCCAAATTAATTTTTAATCTGTTTTTATTTTCAATTCCAATTCCAATCCCAATTCAAATTTTAATTCTCAATTTATTAAAATTTAAACTTTATTTCTGAGAATTTTGATGGTATAACTAGGCATTTTTTTTAAAAATTTTTCCTGCCATGAAACTAAAACACCATTTTATTTCTAGACTTTATTTTTTATGTTATAAGAATTAAAAGATGTGGTTTGTTCCCTCTTAAAGACAAGAAAAATCGTACGGGTTTGACGAGTTACTTTGCCACCCCTAGGGTAGGGGATAGAGCAACTCTATGGTTAGAAATTAAATGGATGTAAATTAAATAAAATATATATGTATTTTTTAATTTATAAAATTAGTTATTTTCTACTAATTATAAATAAAAAAATTATTTGTATATAAATTAAACATATTATTAATTTGCAATATTATTAATACTCAAAATCCGAATATAAAATAAAAATATCTAATTTGTTATGATTTTTTAAGTGATTTTAAAAATTGTATTTGTTAAGTGTATTAATATTGAATATGTGAATAAATATTGAGAAATAGTAATTTTATATTTAATAAAATAAAATAATTTTATGATTATATAAAGATTAAAGAAAATATTAGTCTAAATTTATTATGTTACAAGTAGTAGTAGTAAGTAAGGTTAAAAGAATAGAACATTAAATTAAGTAAAATAGATATGTGATTTAATTTATAAAAATAAAAAGTGTATTTACATTTAATAAGTAAGTAAGGTAAAGAATAGAACATTAAATTAAGTAAAATAGATATGTGATTTAATTTAAAAATTGTATTTACATTTAATAAGTAAGTAAGGTTAAAGAATAGAACATTAAATTAAGTAAAATAGATATGTGATTTAATTTATAAAAATAAAAAGTGTATTTACATTTAATAAGTAAGGTTAAAGAATAGAACATTAAATTAAGTAAAATAGATATGTGATTTAATTTATAAATTTACAAGATTTGGGTATTTAAAAATCAATTTTAAGTATTATTTAATACTAACGAACACAAATTAAAGCAACAAGTAGCTAGCAAAAATGGTCATTCAATCTCCTGCTAGTTAATTGGGTTGGTCTGAATTTCGCGTGATCCAGTATTAATTCAAGTTAGTTTATAACAGGTCGGATATTAGTTAAATAAGTATTTTTTTTATTAACGGCATAAGTCGAATTTTCAGTATACAAGTAAATTTTGTTTAATAACATGTAATAAATTATTATTTATCAATAATTGATAGTAATAATATTTACTTAAAAATAATTAATTTTAAGTAATTTAACCATTTTAAACTTATAAAATTATAAAATAAAAATTTATTATTATATTATCAACACCTAATAATTAGAGCAACTAAAAAAAGTTTTATACATTTGTTCTAATTTTTCCAAATAATTGCGGGTAAAGGATAGACGAGGGTTTCTGCTTTCTCTATCACCGGCAGAGCCTCTATGTCACTCCCGTTTCTCTCCGCAGAAGAGAGAGAATCACCGGTACCTCCCTCTCTCTCTTCGTCCATTCTCTAGGGTTTCTGGCGCTGGCCAAGTTTCTTTATTTGCCCTCCATTCTTTATCAAACCAATTCTTTGAGGTGGAATCCCGATCCGTTCGGCGAGAATAGATCTGAATTATGCAGCAAGGTGATAACCGGACTGTGCTGAGCTTGAGGCCTGGTGGCGGTCGAGGATTAGGTGGGTTCACAAGGCGTCGTCTGGACCCTGTCTCGTCCACCTCCTCTTCATCGTCTTCCGCAGGTGCTTCGCTGTCGTTCGGCTCCCTCTCGTCTGATCTCCCCCTCCGGCCCCTTGGCGGAACTGCTCCTTCCTTATCCTCTGGGGTAACGTTCCATGCGTTAATGTTGTATCCCATCCTTTCTCTTGAAATTAATATTACGTAAATCATGCGGGTGGACATGCAATCTTCCGCTGAGTTATGCTTTTTATATGCATTCTTTTTCTATGATGATTTTCACATTTCATTTAGTTATTGAACGGAGTGATGATTTTTTTCTGCTCCATTTGACTGTTAAGCAACAATTTTTTAGTGAAGGCGGTCAATTTCATCACTTGTTTCTTCCTTTTCATATCTGCTGATATGTACTTGGCATGTGTGTCAACTTTAAGTGGTATATGCTCGTTCTTGTTTTATTATTTTTCCTTCTTGTTGGCTGTGTTTGCACTTTTCTTTCTCAACTACCTCATATATGAAACGCCAAGAATTTTTTCTTAAAAATGTCTACCAGGACTAGGAGCTTTGATTTTGGTCGTTCCAACTATTTTTGGTTCATCTTCATGTCTTTATTTTGTGCCATTGTCAAGTTGAGCGAGAATCTGAATGTCTCGTCATTGTATTAAAATGTAGATTGATGCCTGCCAGTTTCATTTTCATTCTTAATTGATTTAATACTTTCATTTATTTGTCATTTAATACACAACTTAATTGAATGCTAAAAGTTTTTTTTTTTCTGTCCAACATCTGATTTGCTGTTAGCACACTAAGTTGGTTTTAAGAATAAGCATGACCCATCTTTTTAAATCTCTCTCTATCTTCATGCAAAAAAACTCTATCTTTTTCTGTCAAGTTTCATTCTTCTCTCTTCCTTAATACTCTTCTAATTGCATTTATATGTAAAATTTTATTTTGAATATGTTATATACTAGTTGTTATATTATTGAAATTTAGATTCTTCCTACGAGGAAACAGGTAAGGGAAAATTTTCCTGCATGATAGGGAAAATGTGTGACTCCCAAACTTGGCACTGTCCTAATTCTTGGTTGGGCACTCATTATGTGTACTTACTGTAAACATGGGCACATAGATTTGTTGGAATTAGGGGATCATATATTAGTTTCATACGGCTTCCAAAGTACATACATACATGCCAGCTTTATTGAAAAATCATCCAAAGAATTCAGAAACAAAGACATTTTCTCTTATTCTGTTCATAAAGTGACTTTCCTCCTGGATGTTGATGTTGAATCAACTTTGAATTGCAAGCCCAAGGGTAACTTTTATGAACATGCAGCTATATTATTGAGGAGGAAAATCCTCTACCTGCTTAAAATTTCCTTTTCTTTTTCTGAACTTGATTTGGCTGGTCTAATATTTCAAATTTTATTTTTTAATTATCTTTTGTTTGTGTATGTTGAGTCTATGTAAAATATAATTGATACTCATAGTTTGTGATTTAAGGGAACCTTATTGTAGTGTAGTTTGCTAAGAGTTTTCTAGTCTAAAATCCATTGCATTCTGTATTTGTGTACATTTTAAGTTTGTAGTGTTTTGCAGAAGCTGCTATCTTCTATTATTTAATTTCAGTCCTTTTTGTTCAGTCATGTGATGATGATTGATAGCTAATAAAAAAATCTTTCTCACAGACTGGGGATGTGCAATTTGAAGCCCGGGAAAGGATTCAGTATACTCGAGACCAGCTGTTAAAGCTTAGGGAGGTATGTGTGTGATATATTGTTTTGTCTCCTTCCACAGTTCTATTATCATTAGGAATTTCAAGGCCCGTATGGTTTTGGTGATTCTCACTTTCATAGTCTCTCTCTCTTTTAAACTTGTTTTACAGGCTGTTGACATTCTTGATAATATTATGAAAATCAAGAATGAAATTGAAGCTGAATTTTTCGGCGAAGAGCAAAAATGGATTCATGAGAGCAATGTGAGTCTACAATCCAGTGTATAAATTCCCCGTGCTCTTTCATTTTATTAGACTTCTTTTGCTTGGTAGCTGTAAGTGGAAAATATTCATTCACTCAGTAGTGCATTGCCTGTAGAAAAATCTTGAAAATGTTGTTCCTAGATAAATAATCTATGCTCTCTAGATCATAGTCTCTTCCATCTCATTCTGGATCCTCCTTTCAGGTGTCAAATCAATCTCAAGGACGCTTTTCAGATCCAGATAATCGTGAATGGCGTGGTCAATCAGCACAGACACCTGCCCCAGGAGAGGAAAGATCTTGGGATAACATTCGAGAAAATAGAGATTTTGGTCATCGATCTGACTCTAGACAGCAAGATGGGACTCAGTTTTCTTGGAAAGATCAGCCAAACTCCCAGTTTGCAAGGGCACAAATCTCTTCAAATCAGACGGTAATAAATCTTAGAGAAGGCTACAATTTGTTATGCATCTCTTATAAAAACATTTACATTTTTCTTTCCGAGCTATTTTGTCTTTTTGATAGTTAGTAGTACCCCCTGTATATTTATCAAATCAATTTAGGGAAAATGGTGAGGTTTGTGGGTTTGTTATTCATAGTCTAGTTTCGACATTGGGAAAACCATTGGGATATCTGATCTATTGTTTGGGCTTCATTATTTCCTACCACTTTATGTTGGTTTCACACTCAGCCTGTTTTCATATAACAGGGAGGCCCTGCTCCTGCTCTTGTCAAGGCTGACTTACCATGGTCAGCTAGAAGGGGAAATCTCTCTGAGAAAGATCGTGTTCTGAAAACTGTTAAGGGGTAAACAACTAGTGTAGTATTGTAGCTATATTATTTGTTTCTCATTATTTTGATTTTTTGAACCTTCTTTTTTTCTGTCGATGATTTGTTGATTTCCCAGTTCTCTGCTATGCGATGACACATAAAATTCAGTATGAAATTTGGCAGATATAGTTGAAGTTGGAATATCTGTTGATTTGCAACATGAAACATGTTGGACTTTGGTTTTCATGCATTACCTCTTTTTAATCTTAACTCTATTTAATAATTGGTTCGCGTCTTCCCTGCATGCGAGCAGATGTTTCTGTTTTTGGTCTATGCATAGGAGTAATTTCTATTTGCTACTTGATCTGGGCAACTATAGGTCATTATAGGCTTCTTCTCTTTGGTCAGTGTTGAATCTTTTCCTTTTTCTTACAGGATTCTTAACAAGTTGACTCCGGAAAAGTTTGATCTTCTTAAAGGTCAGCTAATTGATTCTGGTATTACAACAGCTGATATTTTAAAGGTTTGTCCTTGTGATTGCCTATTTGATGCTGCTGAAGTATTTTATTGAAATGAAATCAAATAATTTTTACCTGTATGTATTAACTGCAGGGTGTGATTCAGCTTATTTTTGAAAAAGCTGTACTGGAGCCCACTTTTTGCCCAATGTATGCCCTTCTTTGTTCAGACATCAATGATAAGCTGCCAAATTTCCCTCCTGAGGAGCCTGGCGACAAGGAAATTACCTTTAAGCGGGTTCTTTTAAATATCTGCCAGGATGCATTTGAAGGGGCAGATAAGCTAAGGGAAGAGTTAAGGCAGATGACTGCACCTGAGCTGGAGCTCGAGCGAAGAGATAAGGAAAGGATGGTCAAGCTCCGTACTCTGGGTAACATTCGATTAATTGGAGAGCTGTTGAAGCAGAAGATGGTGCCTGAGAAGATTGTCCATCATATTGTTCAGGTTTGTATCAGTGTTTCATTTGTTATTGACATACCAGAGCTACCACACAGGTAATTATTGGAATCTTTTTTGTTAATAGGAGCTCCTGGGACCTGATAACAAGAACTGTCCAGCTGAGGAGAATGTTGAAGCCATATGTCAATTCTTCAATACCATTGGGAAGCAACTTGATGAAAGCCGTAAATCACAGCGCATAAATGACATCTACTTCAGTCGGTTGAAAGACCTAACAAATAATCCCCAGCTTGCTCCTCGACTGAGATTCATGGTCAAGGATGTTCTGGATCTCCGTGCCAACAACTGGATTCCTAGGCGGGAAGAGGTGATGTATTTATGGTATTTCTGATTATTTATATAAAATAGTTGAAAATTTTGAGTTATTTTCCTCTTGGTGAAATAGCAAGCATCTCTTTGCTCTTGACCTGTTTCATTAATTTCATCAATAGAAAAAGAACCTGAAAAACCCTTTCTCACATTCCATTAATTTTGAACATTTGGATTTTGACAGAGAAAAGATTGTTGATTAGAAGAGCATTTTTTGTTTGGGAAATGTGAATGTGAAATGAATCTGTAAGCTTATTTTGGTTCTGTGCACCTGTTCGGGTTCTGACTGTACAGGTGAAAGCAAAGACTATCCATGAAATCCATTCAGAGGCAGAGAAGAACCTTGGGCTACGTCCAGGTGCTACTGCCAGCATAAGGAGTGGTCGTGGCATTGTTGTTTCTGGAGCACCGGGCAGCATCATCCCTGGTGGCTACCCCATCGATCGCCCTGGAAGTGGTGGCATTATGCCTGGCATGATGGGAACCAGGAGGATGCCTGGGATGCCAGATATTGACAATGATAGTTGGGAGTTATCCCGAGCACGGTCCATGCCTCATGGTGATCCTTCTGGAGTTCAGGCTTCTGGTGGGCGAATATCTTCATCTCTTGTTGGTCGGTCTCCTTCTCTTAAGCCCAGGTTCTTGCCTCAGGCTAGTGGACTTCCAAGTGGGAGGATCAGTCCTCTTATACAGGGAGGCCAGCCTCTTGCTTCTCATCCACTGAACTTTGGGTCCGGAACTGTTCATAATCCCACACCAACTCCTGCACCTATTATAGAGAAGCCAGCAGAAGCTACCTTGGGGAAACCTGTACCTGCTGATCTCAAGAGAAAGACCGTCTCCCTTCTCGAGGAATATTTCAGCGTGCTGATATTAGATGAAGCTCTGCTGTGTGTTGAGGAACTGAATTCTCCAGAGTCTCATCCTGAGGTTGTAAAGGAGGCCATTTCCCTGGCCTTGGAGAAGAGCCCACCTCGGGTTGAGCAGGTGGTGAAGCTTCTTGAGTTCCTTCTCACCAAGAACGTCCTCACACCAAGAGATTTAGGCAGCGGTTGCTTGCTATATGGATCCATGATGGATGATATTGGCATTGACTTGCCTAAAGCTCCCAACAACTTTGGTGAGATCCTAGGGAGGCTAATTTTGGCTGGTGGAATAGACTTCAAGGTTGTGAAGGAGATCCTTCTGCGGGTTGAAGATGATCTGTATCAGAAGGAAATCTTCAAAGCTGCGATGAAGATGATAAATTCAAACCCTTCTGGGCAAGCTGTGTTGGGCACACAGGTTTCAGAAGTAGAAGCATGCTCAGGTATGGTCCAGTGAAGCAAGTCTCATTATATCATATCCTTGATAGGCAGATCAGCTCCCAAAATCCTCTCTTGATTGAATGCCTTGATAAGCAATCATGAAGATGTTCTATTTAATCTTCTATCCTTCCCCCTCCCCCTTGGGGTCCTACAAAGTCATATTACAATGTCACAAGCATCATTTCTGAGGACATCTAAGCATTTTTTAGTTGTATATGTTTTTTGAGTTCTTCAGACTTAATGTCGGAGGAACAAACATCATCAAACTTGAGCAAGTATAGTACCTTTGTCTGCGGAGCTTGATTGTAGAGTGCTGTTGCGAGTCAGATATGGAAGTTTAAAGATAGCTCTTCTGCTGTATGTTTCTGTATCCCAGTAGTGTAAAATGCCAATTTACTGTATGTGGCGGGGCTAATTGTTGAGTAGCTCCGAATCCCAAGTTGGGGTCTCAAAAACTCCGACCTGTGCCCGCCATTGTAATGCATTTGGGATGGATGAAGTACACTAATCCTGTCCCCCAAATCCAAACTTTCATTTGCCTCTGCTGCTTTGGACGGCTCCCAACAGCACAACTCCTGAATTGTAACGTGCTCACCATATATTTTCTATTTGCCCTAGATTCAAACCCCAGCAAAAAACCATTGATCATGCATTTTGGCTATGCTCAACCTCCATGAGTGGAGAAAGGTTGGGATCCCTATATGCATGAATGAAGTCTACTTCAGTTGGTTGAGAGGGCAAACATACAACCCCCAGCTTGCTCCTAGAATGAGATTTATGGTCAACCGCGAGCCACACAATAATGAAAAGAAACACCACTTGCTCTAGAAATGACTGCCATAACAAGAACTTTGTGTTTCTACAGTTAAGGATAGGACATTGAACCCCCCCTCTAGCAAGAAAAAGCAAGCCAGAGCTCCAATACTTGATAAGCAAGAGCATATATTAGCAATTGATGATTCAAAGCGTTAGAACATCATCTCCCCCAGATCTCAAAACAAAAATTCAACAGGGAAGAACATGAATGCTGAAAGAAAAGCTTGTGGGTACCATAAAGGGAACCGAAAAGTAGGATCGACCACTATGATAAAGGGCAAGAAAAGAGTGAATAAGATAAGAGGAAGGATATAGGAAATGAAAGGAACACACAGCATAGAACAAGAGCTGAACTACTTCCCGCAATCTCAGAAGGCGCTAAGGAAAATCAAAACCAGGCTCATGAAAGGTAACAAAGAAGTAACAAGACTTGGCACATCTATATGCTTAAGATACAGATATTGATTTGTTCATTGCAGAATAGCACATAAATCTACAGAAACCAACAGATGACATTATTACTTCCATATATATCAAATAGCACATGACAAAGCAGGAACACATTAAAAACAAACAGGGGTCCCAGTCATCAGGACATTGAACCCCCTCTAGACCCTCCCAATCATATGCGGAATACATCAGTTTGGAACCTCTCATCATAGAGCCTCCAATGCCCATACCTCTCTGTATGGAAGACTGACCTTGGGATATAAAAGTTTGGCTTCACGATCTTCTTCAGGCTCTTTAGATTCTCCGATGCATTCAGAATATCCCGGCTCGTCAAATTTGCACAGCCTGAAAGGTCCAGGTACTCGAGCTCAATGCACCCATCACAGATAGATGTGAGGCCTTTGGCTGATATCTTTGAGAATCTGATCTCGAGGTGCTTTAGCTGGGTCATGCATTTCCCAATGACAGCAGCTTCCAAGTCCCCATCCTGCGGGCAAGAGTCTAAGTACTCATTTGGAACGATTCCTGCATGCTGTGAAGGGTCCAGCCAGTTCATGAGGTTCCTCTTGAGGGTTCTGAGGTTCGGACAGTTTCGACCTATTAGAGCAAGAGATTCATGGGATATCTCATAACAGTAGCTCACATCAAGCTCCTGAAGGTTTGGGCATCGAAAGGCTACTCGGGACAGGGATTTATCAGTAAAACTTGGGCAGCTCTTTGCCAAAAGAACGACTAGATTTGGGCACCTGAAATTGCAACTCGCAGAGAGATTATGTAACAAAAAATCTAAATAATCAGACCTTAACGTCAGTATAGCATGACCATGTACTCAGCAGCATTCTACCTGTTTGATCATCCTCCTTCAATGAAAACGAGGCTCAACAACATTCATGTTTTTTTCAAAACAATTACAGTTTCCTAGAATCAAAATATTTTCTGCGGAGGATCCAAAAAATGAAGATGGACCCAGCTCATACAACAGCTGCAATCTAGAGACAAATACATTATCGAACGCACTTCCCCCGGAAACTGATACCCCGAAAAGGAAGAATTTTTTTCATGGCACGGATGGAACGAATCAAATCCTTACAGGGAAGATGAAAGAGATACCTTTCGGAAGCAAGGATGATCGAACGATCAGAGCAGTGGCGAGTTCGGATTTCCGTAAGAGATCCACCGATCCAATTGATCACAGAGATTAGCATGGAATCGATCTTCTTCTCAAACTCGGGGAGCCACCACCGAGGCAACTCAGTGCCGGATCTGAAGAAAGATTCGAGGTCGAACACCGAGTGGAGGGACGGATCGGTGGAGGCGCGGCGCCACGACTTGCAGACGAGCAAGGGACCGGTCCAGATGTGGGCAGTGGAGAGTCTGGAGAAGATATTGACAAGGCACTCGTGAGTCAGCTCAGCCCACTCGGGGCCGTGCATGGGGACGGCTAGCCTCGTCCCCTCAGGCTCGGGTCCGTTCATTTCTGGATATTGGCCTCCTGAAGTTTTTCTGATCCCCTCTATCGTCGCCGGCCGCCTCGTAATTTGAGGTGGGTAGATTTCTAATTTTGCCCCTAGGTTTAACAATTAACTAATTTTGCCCACAGATATTTACCTCACCTGAGAGTGTAACTTAGAAAAGGGTCCAGTCAACCGCTGCCTGATGAGTGAGAAAACCAATGATATAAATTAGGGCAATTTGCCTCTTTTTCCTCTACTTTCCTAAATTTCCCTGTGCAAACTGCAAGCCCAAGGCAGCTCAGAGAAGAGAACCCCAAAAATCCCTTCTTCCACCTCCGATTTCATCGCGGGTGGAAACAGACTGATGCTCCTGCCTTGCCTCCTCCAATGGCGTCTCCATCATCGATCCCCAAGGTCCGCTCCTCAGCTCCTGCTATTATCCAGCTCCTTCTATATTCTTTCTCGACTCAATCGCCTGTCCGGCATCCTCCTCCGCTTTATCCCATCAGTCTTGCTGTCGGTGCGGTGGAGTTAAATTTCTTGAGGCTGTGTCGATGGCTGTGAATAAACATCATATCATGTAGTTCAATTCTGTACGATATTTGTTGTATTCGAGAACTGAAAGCGTGGTTTTCTTGACTTTATGCGGAGTTTGTCTAGTGTGGCTTGAATTTAGGTATTGCTGAGGGACGATAACTAAGCTGGTACGGGACTGGTCGATGGATTAGTTATGGAGTGGCACTTTATTTGAAATGGAAGACGACAAATCTCGTTGCTCTTCCCTTGTACTTAAATGCGATCTGAAAACACCGTTAGAGAATACCTTTGATTTGATTGTTTCGTTGTCATTTCTAGTTTTTCCATGCGCATATATCATGTACGATCACTTCTAAAAGCTAAGAAGTTTTTCTTGCTACACTCTGTTAGCTCATTAAAATGAAACCGAAGACAAACGAGGGCTACAGAGCTCAGAGGTCAAATAATTTTCAGCGAGGGGGTCAGGGACCTGTTTGGGTTCTTGTAGCGGGTGGTGCCTTGTTAAGTACGCTGTCAGTTCATCTTGGTTTCAAGCTGAAGCAGTTTATAGACTCCAAGCAACGGGATATTGATCAGAATAGCTCCTCAAAAGGTCTTGTGGCTCTTGCATAGTCTGAGTTTAATTTCATAATTATTCCAATTACTCTCTGAACAGACTTTAATTCAGGGAAGTTAAAACAGAAGGAGAAGACAGCGACTCATTCACATTTGAGTATGTATTCATACATGCAAGATGAAGATGACTGTTTCAATTGTGTACCAGGTCTGTATTTCTTTTATTGGTCATTTGGTTCTTACCCTAGTTTTTTTAAGAGTTAACATGAACTCCTCCCTTGTTCTCATTGATGAGAATGAAATTTATATTCTATTTTTTGGTGTTTGGCTATATTGTGAATCATACAACCTGTTGCTAAATGGGGAATATGAAACTCTACCCTGTGCGTTAATGTATGGGTGCAAGATGCTCTATTCTGAATGAGTTTATATTGTTATAGCACAATACTCCGCCTAACAACTAAGATGTTATGAGTCCAATTGAACACCGTGTGACTTCTTCTGCCCCTTCAGTCCCCCAATACTTATATTCCAAGGCCTGTGACCTTCTATTATAATTGAAAAGAAATGTTCTATTCTGACTTGCTGGCCAGCTTGAAACGGTATTGTATATTCATATCAGCTGGTTTTTTAACCTCTATAAGCTTTATAGGTCTTCATGGATAAAATCATAGTTTTTGTTGAACTTGTGAATTTAAATTAGTTAATACATCTATTAATTTTGTAAGAAAGCACTGTTGCAACAGTTTGACAGGAATTTCTACATTTAGTGTCGCATCATTCTTATGAAACAGTACTGTATCTCATTTATCAAGACTTCCATGCGGCCAATTTCAATTATCAAATGATTGTAACTTGGATAGTTTTACACCTTGTAAATGTAGTGAAATCTATATCATAATAATTTGTAGCACTCAAGTATTGATAGATCAGGGATCATATTGAGCACCAGACCAAGCTCAATCACGTTCAAGTACCAGATGAACATGAGGAAGGACTCTAGAATTTTAAACATGGGAGATTTTCTATTATATCTTGTGCACAGTCTTTTAGTTTGATAAATTATGCTAAAAAGCAACTGTCCCAATGCAGGAACAGTGGAAACTGACCATCATTCATCCAATGGCATGCCAGCTGTAGCCCTTCCACTAGTCACTGTTCCTACTCCCAATTTCAGCCCTGACCTACTCGAGTTACCCCCAAAACCATTCCATCATTCCAATTGCTCAGCAGAATCACCATGTGTGTCAGAATGCGGCTCTGATATCTTCACCAAGCGAGAAGTGGTCCACAAACTGAGGCAGCAGTTGAAGAGGAGAGATGAAATGATCCTTGAGATGCAAGACCAAGTGGCTCAGTACCAGAACTCGCTCAATGCCCAGCTTGAGCACTCAGCCCACTTGCAAGCCCAGCTTGATGCTGCAAACAGGGACCTGTTTCATTCTGAGAGAGAGATCCAACGACTGAGGAAAGTGATTGCAGATCACTGTGTAGGCTCGAAGGACGACCTTCATCAATACCACTCGAATGGATATGTTAATGGAAGTCAGAATGGGTTAGATTCATCGGAGATGATCAAGATTCTGAAGAATGAAGTTGGGGATTTAAAGGAGGTCATAGAAGGTAAGGACTACTTGTTGCAGAGATTCAAGGAGCAGAAGGCAGAGCTCTCCTTGACGATCAATAACCTGCAGAATAGATTAGACTCCCAGCTTCCAAATATTTTGTAGGGCAGTTTGTGTGCATTCTTTTCTGGTTTTGTTTTTTTATATATTTTTTTTTTCTTATGGGTGCCGGGTTCAGGTGGAGCATCTTGTTTCACCTTAGTTTAGGATTTACCCAAAACCTTTCCTTGTGGGCTTCTTCATATTCCTGGAGGGAAAAATGCAAAATGAATCTGAATAGAAAGTAATGGATTGGTTTGTTGTTCTTTGACAGAATGATTTTGTGATTTGTATATACATAGTATTCTAGACAAGATGAGTTGTGGTTTCATTATCTTGTAATTGACCGGAATCATTTAGGTGATGCTAGTGCTGTGAAAGGAGTCATATGTCAAGCATTGCTGCTGGAGTTATGAGCAGGTGAGAAGTATAACCGATATCTGGTGCTGTATGACAGTGTGAAAGTGAGTAAATTGTCACCATTTTATTAACAGGCATATGATAACACTCCGTTTTATGTTTTTGTTTACAGATAGAAGGTTCCCCTTTCTGCAGCAAATAGCAGGCTGCATTAGTAGTGGCAACTATCAATGAGGCTGCACTGCTGATCATGCAGACCTCTAGCAAGTACTCTAGAAATATGGGTGACCAGATGGAGTGTGGATATATGGATTATTAGATGGAGGTGGGCAAGGTGGCAAAGGGCACCCATAGCCTCCACTACCACGCTCGTGTCCATCATGGCCGTGACTGCCGCAACCATGGCCGTGCCTACCATGATGATCTCCCAGCCCACCCATTTGTTGAGGTATGTGCTCTTCTGTTGGCTTGGAGATTATTTGTGGGAGATTCATCTCTGAGGACTGACCTATAGGCAATAGGCCATGAGGAGTGTATGAAGCTTGAACACTAAGCAAATGAAAATCTTATAGGTGTGGATAATTTGGAATCGTCCAAATTACAAGGTTAAGAGTTTATGCCCTCTACCAACCTGTTTAGACGGACGGATTTATAATGTCAAATTATAATGATTTTAAAAATAACTGCTGACATAATGGAAATACCTACTACATAATGTAAATTTATGGTTTTAAAACTAACCACTTCATAATGCTCTTAATATTAATATTTTTCATTAATAAAACTTGAATGTGTTTATAAAAATAGGTATTTGATGGATATTACTCAATAATATCAATGTGAGTAAAATAAAAGAGACAAATATAATATTGTTATCTAATTTAATAGTGTCACATGATCCAAGATGAATAAATGTACCAACATGGCTTGGAATAAATTCTCTTAAATAAAATTTATATATTTAATAGATAGTATTCAATTATTTTATTTATGGAAAAAATGGTGATTTTCAAATTATATGTGGGATTACTAATGAGTGAATATCAATTTAAAGCTTGGGACTGAAATTATGTATGGTAATTCAAGCATGATCTACAAAAAAAGACTTATTCTCATGGATAGAGACATGATTTCACTTCATGTTATCCAGAAGGCCGATATTTTTCCGCTCCTAACCTCTAATACCCCTTTAATCCCATGCTCTCATCTCTTTCTTCCCCTTAGTAACTTAACAAAACTTTTCAAAATCACAGCTGACCAGAGAGGGAGGAAGAGGGAATAAAGATAGTCAAGATCAAACTTGAAAAAGAGGATTTATTTTGTTACAAGGAGTTTGTCATTGAGAGTTTTGATATATAGATACATATATTTATATTTTGGCTATGGTGACCAGGTGGCTACTGTAGCAAAGGATGGCAGTTGGAGGGGTTGCTGTGGTGGCGGACTTTCGATTATCTCAAATTGTTCAAGCCTAAAGGATATGCGGTGGATGTGGCTAAGGCCTAAGTCCTCCGTGAGAAACTAGAGGCCTATCGATGTAAGGATGAACCAGAAACATGAGAATGGGCTTTATACATACAGTAGATAAAAGTGGGGACTCAACATCAAGGCAGCCCTGAGAGTGATTTTCTTCCGGGGGTTGTGCCTTTGAACATCAAGGCAATCCTGACCGTGCCTTGACTTGAATCATAGAAGAATCTCAGGACAGCAAAGATCATTATGATGGGCATTGTTCCAAAGAGCTGGGCAGTGGGCACTTGTCTGGTTGTACTTTGAGACGCCACGTCCACTGGCATCTGATCACTGGCCATCACCGAATGCTACAAATGACATACAATTTGAGCTACATGGTCTATTCATGCCACACGGAAAAATATGTAGCCCGTTGGACAGTGAGGATCGCACCTGTGGAAGAAGAGCCAGACAGAGCAACAGAGGCTGTGTATTTGGAGCTTGATTAGGGAGGAGCATAAGATCTTTAATTTACTCGATAAAGTTTTTGAGCGACGCGCCCGTGTCTGTCTCCGTCTCTACAACCATCAACGAAAAAGACAGACCCAGTTTACCATGTCTGTCATTTCAACGTAAGATTTCCACCACGGGCCACGCTTTTGCATAGTAAAGACACAGCTGAGGCGTCCCTTTCAATTTTTTGCATCGATCGACGGAGGGGCCGAATCAGCAGATTCTATATGCCCTGACGAACCTTGGAGCCTATTTCCTCTCCACTGTGTATCAGCTTTTCCTCTTCCTCACACAACTCTTGTCTGCCTACTCTTTTTACCCCGAGGAACGAAAACCACAGAGGAACAGAGTAAGTAGGCAGAGACGCTCTCTCGGTCCCTCGAAGAGATCAGCACTGCCCATTTCGAGTCTCCAAAGGCCATCTCCGTGTCTCTGTATTTTGGAGCTCTAGATTCCCGGGGGTGTTAGGTGTCCTCTGAAATCTGGTTTTCTGGTTCTTGTGTTTTGTTGAGTGATGGGGATGGACGTGTTCGGGAGCAGCGACGAAGTGGGGAGGGTGAGCAAACAGGGCAACGGAGCCATGGGAGGCTCTGTTTGGGAGACCCGGATGAGAATGGACCAGCTCAGAGGCGGAATTAAGGTCTTTGGTCTGCTGGAACTGGATGAGGAAGAGAGAGTCAGCAACATGTTCAATCGTCGCAGTGAGAAGCGAGACGATGGTGGTGGAGAGGAAGAGACGGGTGCTATCTCCGACAGCAGCAGCACGATCCCGACGAGGAGGGCTGGGGCCAGTGGAGGAAGGAGGAGGACGTGGAAGCCTCAGCATGGGACCTTCGAGGGTCCAATCCAGGTCACCGCCCAAAAGCCAGAGAGAGATAGATCTGAGTCAACCAATGGGCCTGCTAAGGTGGATTCGGCTGAATCCAGGAGAGGAAAGCTGGATTTTTTGCAGAAATCAGGGCAGAAGATGGAGATGTTTGATAGTGGGTCTTTGAAGCAGTTTGGTGGGTCTCCAGGAAAAGCCGCTGCCATTCACAGTAAAAAGAAATTGACCCCCAAAAATCATGACCGGCCCAAGAAATCTCTCAATCATGCGGGTCAATTCAGGAGCGGTCCTCAAGTTCTAGGGATCAATAATGGAGTTAATGTTGAAGAAGATGAGAAGTTCTTCGACATAAAGGAAGTGAGCGTCCCAGAGCAGAAACCTAAGACCACTGTTCTTGAAGAGAATACGGTCTGTGCAAGCCTGTTCAGCAAAAAGACAATAAAACCCATCTCTGATTCTGCGATCAGGCATAAACACCCAAATCCTTCAGCGTTTTCAGACCATCCAGCAGTTCATCCCAAGGAATCCCCTGGTAAGTTCGTCAATTTTGTCTTGTTTAACTTGATTCTTCAGGCGATTATATATTGTGGTGTTTCTTAATCTGCTTCATTTATAGCGGATGCTTCAGATGGAAGCATGCATGATCCGAAGAGACACACCATCCTGCAAAATCTATGTGGGTAACAAGTCTCTGCTCTTCTCAATTATAACATCTTAAGGACCCACCTTTATTTTTTGTTTTGATACTGATCCATTATTGACTCGAAAATGCATTGTTTTTCAGCTGATTTAGTTATGTGGAAATGTCTCCCAAAATCAGTCATTGCATTCGGATTGGGGACTCTTATCATAATCTCCTCATCATGTATGAGTGTTGCTAATATATGGTAAGAAGTGCAGTAAACTGAACTTTACTTTCTAAATTCCAACTTACCATGATTGGGATTTGGCTTTTATTTTCATTTTTTGATTTAGTTTATCATGTTCACTGTGATTTTTTTTTTTAATTTTCTGCTTTCCTTCTCTGTTTTATATGATGCCAATTTCAACTGTTAAATGCAATCTCCTGAAACTGTTGGCAATTAGAAGGAGAGGAAAACATATCCTGCAAATCATGTGAACCTGAAAAATGAGAAGAGAAAGCTATAAAAATGACCCACACATTGAACTATCCTTCAATTGTTGTCTGATTTGGAATTAGTCTAAATCCTATTGCTAATGCTCTGATTCTGCTTCTGTTCAGCTTTATCTCTGCAATTTCCTATCTGGGCCTTGTCTGTCTCTCCGCAAGTTTTCTGTACAGATCCTTCATTTGGAGGTTAGCTTTCTCGGTGTATGACAAAATAAGCATTGAACTTTAATATAATGTCCGATTTGTTTTCCTTAGTGTAAGATATTTTCCCGATTCTTCCAGGGATTTTATTGACATAGCTGATACATTGCTCCTAAGTGAACTGGGAGAGGAAGAGGCTCATCGATTAACCAAATTAGCACTTCCTTACTTCAATGGTTTCGCCGGACAATTGAGAGCCATGATCTACGGAGAGCCAGCAATTACACTGAAGGTGAGTTTTCTTATGCAGTGCAACTCTATATTTCAGAATATGGGGATGCTTCTTTTCTTCCAATGACATATGTGAACTCCATTTTACTTGTGAATGTATGAACTCTTGTCTTGCCTAAAAGCTGAGGCTGGCAGGCAATGCTATATTGTTCTGCAGTATATTTTAGTTCTCAACCATAATATACACACTGTTAAATACGTGTAAAGAAACATCCAAGAACATGATAAGATTACATCTGTGTGAATGGCAGTTGGCAGTTGTGCTGTTTGTCTTGGCAAGATGCGGAAGCTTCATAACCATGTGGAACATGATCAAACTTGGTAAGTAGGCAGATTAGTTAGTTGAAATTAATAAATACTAAGATGATTAAATTATAAAGAAATGGAGTTTCTTGGAAGGATATGTTCAGCTAATTCATTATTATCTACACTAACAGACAAATATGTAGGTTTTGTCTCATCTGTTTTGTCTAAATTGCTTGGTTTATTCTGAACAAACATGCCATTAATAACCTTTATCAGTCACCTGTTTAAGCTTCATTGGACTCCTGATAAGAACTTCGAAATTCTTTGGTATTGTATTAAGGTGTTTTTTTACAAGCGTGACTAGATGTAATTTCTGTGAAGACTTCTCTATTATACATCTTTAATGTGTTTCTGTCTTCTTTTTTCCTCCATGTATCCCTTCTAGCTGTCCCAATCTTTGTTTTAAACACAAATTCAGACAGAATTTTTCCTCCCGGATGCCTCTATGTATAAACCATGGCAACACTTTTTTACCAGGCTTTCAATACTGTTTCCATCTTCGTTCTTTGTGCTAGAGAAAGTTCAAGTATTTATCTTTCTGTTTAATTGTATGTCTGTCCACAGGCTTTTTTGGAGCCTTCACCATTCCAAAGCTTTGGTCTCTCTATTCCACACAATTGGCTGATCAAGGTAACTTCTCTTATTTCCAGGTTAGCTCAATCATCATGTGGTAAACATCGCCTTAAGTTTTTGACATTTATTTGGAGTCTTATTTATTCTATCATGTTGAATAATGAGATCAACATCTAGGTTTCAAAATTGCCTTCAGAGTAGAGCTGTTCAAATGCAAGAATACTTCCTCAATACACGTCGTGTAATCACTTGTTTTAGGATATAAAGATTTTGAATGATCTACTCTTAGTTATCTCTCATTTTACAGTCATATTGATCTTGCTGCATTATTCATTGTCTGTTATTTCTTGATGAGATGATCCTGATTGCAGGTAGATACTGGATCCATGCTTCAAAGATAACATGGGACTCCTGCCCTCAAAAAGAAGCTGTAGCAGCTGTAGTGCTCATTCTGGTTCTGGGATTTTCCTGCAACATCACTCGAATTTGGGCAGGTAACTGCATGCATTCCATCATTCATATACATAATCAAACTCCTTACATGCTAATGGCTCTCTAGTTGCTGCGGGGAACTCCTCAATGAAGTACTTGCAGCAGTACTAGGGAAATATACGTTTATCTTGGATGAACAATTAATCTGGTTGCTGGTTTCATTTCTCGCCCTTTCCCAGAACCTCTTTCTCCAGGTTGATGATATTAGAATATTCTTGCAGGATTCATGCTGCTGGTGTTCGTCAGATACTACCAACAATCCCTAGTCAGAAATGACTGCTCAAAGATTAATGGAGGAGCTGAAGAGAAGTGGTCTAGTAAAAAACTTTAGGTAAACAGAACATACCAATAGCCATCAGCTTTGGATGAGTGAGCATAGGCTCCTTTCTGTCCTCAGAATTTTATATGATCGAGGTTGAACCCGATCCCAGTTCATACAACAGATCAGAGTCCTTTCCTCGGGATGTATTTTCAAATGGCCTTCAAGCTGACTGGAATGGAGAAGAAAAGAACAAAGTATAGCAGAAGTTTTTACTGGGTCTGGGTCTTCAAGCCGTCCATGCCAAAGTTTTGATCACCTTCGAAGTAAAGGTTTTGTTTCTGCTGATCTTAAGTGGTCTTGATCACCTTGCTGCTTGGTTGCACTCAAGTATACGTAGTAGCCTCCTCTGCGTTAAGAACAAGGGAGTGTATAGATCCAACCAGAGAGTTCCTTTCTTCCACACAATGTTACATAGAGAGCAGTGTCCTAAGCAGGAAAAGACCGACAAGATTGTAGCCCAAGTGAGCCGAGTTAGCTGAGCTGCCTGACTTAGCAGAGGTGGGCGAGTCAGAGTCTGCGGTCGCCACTGGAGGAAGCGGCGGATCCACTACGTCATTGACATTGAGGGCGGGGGCAGGTGCCTCTGCAGGAGGTCCTGCTCCCTCAACTAGGCCGATGAGAGAGCCCGGCTGGACTGGCTGTATTGCCTGATCGCCATTTATGTCAAAGCATCTGCTTCCTGCAGCAAATGTGAGTAGAGAGTAGAATGTTATTGATAGATTTTAATGCAGTATATGATCAATCTGCAAGAATATGATCAAGAGCATCCGAGCTTACTCATGTATCTGGTGGCAGTCGCCGGAAAATCGGTCATCAGGCCGTCCACATCCATCCCTACCACGTAGGTCGCCACCTCGAGAATCGGCTCGGCATAGTAATCGAACGCTAGGGCCAGGTACTCGTTCCTCAGGACGGAAACATAGACGGAGAGGTTGGCGGCGTGCATCTCGCCCACGACGCACGTGTCGCCCATGAGGAAGCTGTTGGAGGTCGGTATCAGCGACGACCCCGTCGGCGTGCTTCTTCACCTCATCCACCGACACCTTGGGGGCGTCGCTGATCTTCTCCTTGATTGTCAGCAGCCTCCTGCAGGGCTTGATGTTGCTGAATTGGGAGAGGACTGATGTGTCGTCGGACTGGATGAGGACCTGCTGGGTGGCCTGCTTGTTGTTGAGGTAGCTGTGGGCAAAGCAGACTGCAAGTGAAACACAGAGTGACATCAATAAAGAAATATGACTGATTATAATGCGGTGATCTGTTGTCCGTATGATTTTCAGAGGATGAGTAACTCACTGATGGATTCTGCCGCCGTGGGTGGGAAGTCCGTGATCAACCCATCCACCACAAACTGGCTGGAGCTGTCCACGAACTGGAGATACTCCAACGTAGGGTCGTAGCTGTAGTTGTAGCTCGCCGGAAAGTCATTGGAGAAGCCGGAAGCGTAGACTTCCAGGGCGAGCTTGTGAGCACCGGGTACTAGCGTTGTTGGGTTTCCGGCAAGGTACTTGTCCGTGCTGACCGGCCATATGTAGTCCTTAGGGACCAGGATTCCAGACGCGTAGGCCTTCACCAACTGGAGGTCCTTGAGGATCGAGCCGTAGCTCTGCTTGGTCGAGGGCTCGACCTCGTCGGATCCAAGGAACCGGAGGATGAGCTTCGTCCGGGCCTTGTTCACCTTCCCTTGCATCGCCTTCAGGAATCCGATCTCCGGCGAAGAGATGTAGTCAAGTGGGTAGTATCTCACAACCTTGTGGACGTAGGCTGATGGGCTGTGCTTCTGTTCGCTGTAGAATAAATCATGCTGCTCCACAAAGTGCATATGGTCACAAACCGAAGGACTAGGGAAGCTTTATGGGGGCAAGGATGCATTGTTACCTGAACATTCAACCACAGGAGCTTGACGGTCTTGCGTCCGAGAATGTCGTCTACGGACTGTACCTGCACTGTGCGGTCGAACAGGCTCGGCCGTGACAGCACATTCTGAACTACTGCAATATTAAAAAAAGCACCATGATCAGCATCAACACCCGTTCTCTATCCACGATAGTGTATTCAATAACTATATACAAGTCGAGTTTTGATAGAAAGCTGAATTTACAGTATGCGATCAGATCAGATATGAGTGCGAGATTACTGAATCTATTATAATTTAAGAATGTATCGTGTCTGATAAGTGTTCGTGATGTTGTTGTAGAGCTCATGGATCGTGTAGTCCACGGCGAACCAACCCTGGACCGGCTTCCCATTGACGTTGTAGGTCTTCTTCCCAACCGCTAGAGTCAGGGAAGATCCCCGAGAACCCTCCCCGCACCACCACGATCGGCTGGTTGCCTGCATCACAATCCAACCAGTGTAAAGGGAAATTCTGGCCATGGAGGAAGTGAAGAATTGAAGAGGTGGAAATGAGGAGAAGTAGAACATTAACCGCTCAGGGTTGGCCATTTGGTCGCCGGAGCTCCGGCGGCATCGTTAGCATTTCCTGGTGAGGTATTCCGTGCTGAAACTGATTGGACGATTATTGAAACTAAAAGCAAGTACCACCAAATCATCTTGCTTCCTGGCATCCACGAACACAAGAAAAGGTTAATTCCACAGTAAAATTAAATCTACAAAAATACATGAAACAGTTCGAAGGGAAGACAACAACAGCTCTGATTGTCAGAATTTACTCGGCAAACAGTTTGATTCTTTTTCGGTGTACTATGTGAAATTCATGGCTACTTGGCCACGTCCATATGGATCATGGTATGACCTCCAGAGGCTCTTCTACTTGCTTCTTGCCTTCCTGCTATATAGCTTCCTCTGGTAAAGTTGTATACAGTCTGTTGCGCATCCCATTGAGTTCTTCAAGGAAGCAGACTTTTTCGCTGCTCTGGGTAACTGCGCAGAGAAAACTTTTTGGAGTGCCTTGGTGAGTGATGTGAATGTGGAAAGAGGAAGCTGGTGAGTAGACTAACAATCTGATTTGCTGACAAGAAGATGGACTCCATCTCCGTCCCTGAGAGCGAGTGAGAAGCCATGGATGGGCACGGGCCTCCTAGCAGTGAAGGTGAAGAAATCTATTTTAATTTTGGGTCTAATATGGAATCTCATTCTCTTGTTATTAAAGTGACTTGACATCGAATAACAGGTGTACGCAGTCAACTTGATAGCTAAGCTACTCCTGATCGCACCGGATCTTCGCCCCGCCCTTTTCTCCACCGATCCCAAATTTCAGGATTTCAGACCAGGTGACACCTTCTCTCTGGACTCAGACTCGGAGAGTGAAGGCGAGCGGCACAGAGGGAACAGAGGAATGAAGATTACGGCTTTATTGGTGCTGAAGGTGAACGGAGATGGATCGGATCCGGTGATCCTGTCGATTGCCTCCGATGTCAGCCATTTTGGATATTTTCAACGATCCAGCGTGAAGGAGTTCATCGTATTCGTCAGTCGCACCGTCGCCAAACGGACGCCGCCTGGACAGCGCCAGTCCGTCCAGCATGAAGGTTAGTGAAATTCGTCCTCGATTTTTTGTAGCCTGAATCAGATTTTACGATCGATTAGGGGCCATTTTCTTTGCTTTGCTGCTACATGATCGGTTATTCCTTCCACGTGCTTCGGTTATGCACGCTTTTAATTTGCTCTGTGAGGCTGAATTAAGGCTTTCTTGTTGCAGTTAGTATACTCGTCCTTGGGATGCAGTGTACGAGGCTAGTTCATTTGATAGGAATTCATTAAGGCGTGATTATTTTGTAGTATAGTAATAGCTTTAATAGCCTGAGATAGAAATTTCTCTGTAAAATTTTACGAAATCAACACAAGTACGAATGAAAAATATGAGTCCGGACAGCATGATAAGCTTCCAGCTTGCGGAAAAGGATAATTTGGTTGAATTGTTTATGAACTCTCATGTTCTGTATTCGTTCAAACATGAGAAGGGAGATGTTCTTGTGTAGAAGAAACAGCTTTTGGCATGATTATATTTGTTTTATGATATGCATATTGATATTGGGGAACAATATGCTGGATCCTTTGATTTGAGCACCTGAAATATTTCTGAAAATTATCAGGGATGAAGCAAGATTTAGCTTCTCACAGTGGATCTCCCATATGCCTTGGTGCCAAGTCATTATCTGAACTTCTTTTGTTATTTTATTTTGTAGAGTACAAGGTTCATTCCTACAACAGAAACGATCTCTGTACAGTGGGTTTCATGGATGATCACTATCCAGTTAGAAGTGCTTTCTCTCTTTTAAACCAGGTATTTTCCAGTCCATGCTGCTCCATCAAAGATTTTGATGGATTTATGCATCATTTATGGTGAGAACAATAGGGTTGTCTTATGTAACTATCTTATGACATGTTAATGTTGACAATCTATCGTCGCATCTACAGCATAATTTTCTTGTTTTATGTGGAAATGGATTCCAAGTTTGCTGTTTTGACGAATTTCAATAGTAAAGTTCAGTAACATCCCTTTCTAAAAAGGAATTTAATTAAGTGAAGCTGCTATATCTTCACTAAGACTTCGTGATATATTGTCCAAATATGCTAACAAATAACTGACTTTAATCATTTTAGGTCCTAGATGAATATCTCAAAAGTTTTGGTGATTCATGGAGATCTGCACAGGCAGATAACACTCAACCGTGGCCTTACCTGAATGAAGCTCTGACCAAATATCAGGTCATTTAACTGCTTGCACTTCTGGCTTTTTTCTGTGGAAGCTACTTGCATTGCTGGAGTTTATTAATTCTCATATATTATGCTGCTTTTGAATCCTCAGGATCCTGCAGAGGCTGACAAGTTGTTGAAAATTCAGAGAGAACTGGATGAAACAAAAATTATACTTGTACTCCTCCCCTTAATCATCTTCTTTTCTTGTTTCTTGTCTCTCTCTATGTATGTCTCTCAAACAGGTTCACCGTTCTTTCACAGCACAAAACCATTGATAGTGTGCTTGCTCGTGGTGAGAAATTGGACAGTCTTGTTGAGAAGAGCTCAGATCTCAGTGCAGCATCACAGGTACCATCCTTGACGCTCCCTGCAACAGCTTATTTTTGTTTAATTTTGTGCTAGTGATAGATGACAATCTATATGGCTTCTCGTGCAAATCCTGTGAAAGTTTGAATATTATGAACATGACAATGGTTTAGAAATCATCAATTTTTTGCACAAACTTGGTAGAGGAATTTATAGTTGAAAGATCCTCAACTAATGCAATTCTGGTAAGCTCCTCTGCATTATCCTCGAACAATATGAGGGGGTCTGCTGATATACCTAATGTTGCCTCTGACACAGAAAGTTAATAGCTAGAAATTGGATATCGAATAAAAAATGATCCACATGGAACAAAATGATTAGCTGTTTCAACTGGACTCTAATACTCTCCTCCAAGCATTCTCCTTCAAGAGATTTTATAGTGATCTGTGTGGTTAAAAGTGCTTCTATGGAGCAACTATCTTTCCTGAGTTGCTGCTATATTTTCCTTGTGAATGACTTGGTTGCTGATATGAGGACCTTGTATTCTAACAGATGTTCTACAAACAAGCAAAGAAAACCAATCAGTGCTGTACTATCCTGTAAGGTCTCAACAAGGTGCACCGTAGAAGAAACCCAGCATTATATGTTCTGTTTGGCTGATCTGTATGGATTCATTGTCGTCCCACTGGTACTCCAATGGGAAAATCTGACAGTGTCACATGTATACGACCTGGTTACTAAGCTGATGAGTCATCCTGTTATGTTGTCTTGTTAATCTCAGAGAGACTAGAGAATTTAGTTCTTTCCTGCCATTTCTTTAATATCAATACATATGGAACCAAGCCTTTCTTTATGTTGATGGTAATCCCTATATAACCCCAACATGATCTGGCCTTCTATCAGCCACTTGAAGACGACCATCTTCAATAACAAGCAATGCCAGAATGGACCCTGCAGGCATGCAGCTGGGTTGACAAGTGACTTTGTACAAGACAGGAAGGTAATAATGTTTCAATATTGTTCTTCAGCATTACAGCAGAAGCTTTTCTAACATAAACGCTTCTCATAAGACACTTCAGCACTATTTTGCCTCTCTTGCTGACACAATCTTTATTTCAATGATACATGATGCTTGCCTCCAACTGAGAGCCATATCAAGAGATACTGCATCTTTTCTCTATTTGCCCAAAAGCGACTTGAACCACCAGATGCCCTTGGTGTCCTTTGGGCTTTCATCAGCTGAAGGGGGTGTGTCGCTCTGTGGAGTCTTGTGGAGCTTGCTCACGTCATACCCGACTTCCTTTGCCTTCCCCACCAGCATGCTGTATACTTCTTCATCCATATGGCTCTGCCTGCACAGTACCTGCAACCAACCAACCAACAAGAAAACATCTCAAGTCCACTACTAACAGATTATCCTCATCCTCCCAAAGAAACTCACAAACATCTCTTTGCACATACGTCAATGGAAGACGAGACATACCCAGAGATAGTTCCTGCTTGGCTGACCGATTAAGGCGTACTGGTAGTCGTCGTCGATGTAAAGAACCCAGTAGTCGCCGACGACGGGGATGATAGGCAGGAACGGCGGCACGTAGAACTTGACCTTGAGCTTGGCCTCGTCGCTACTGGGGTCGGCCTTGTAGGCCGTCCCCTCGATGAACCCCCTCTTTCCGTCGCTCCACGTCTCGTTGAGAACGTGGACGGTGCCGTCGTCGTTGAGGGTGTAGGTGGCCCTGGTGTCGACGCCGTTCCTGGGCTGGAAACGGGACGGGAACGAAGCAATCTCATACCACCTCCCCATGTACCGCTCCAGATCTAGCCCCTTCACCACTTCCATCTCCTTCGCCATCGTTCTCCTATTTCCTCTCCTTCCACCTCAAGGTGTCTCCGCCCTGGCTTTAACTTGAAGCGAAGCGACCCCACAGACAGGAAGACAATATTAGGTATGTTGCTTGGTGCTAACTCAATTCATAGACTTAGCCAATTAGCTTAATTGTTATATGGTTGAAAACCGCATAGATTCAAAATGGATTGTTTTGAATAGACGTGGAAGTCTCACAGCCTCGGAAAAGCATCACCGGCGCAGATAATGCTGCTTCCCGAGTCTTCCTCATAGATGATATAAGGTGATGTCTACTTTTAGGGTTCATGGCCCATCGGCTGACGCTGACCGCCCTCCAGTTGTAGAGGTACGGGTCCAAATCCAACCCGCACACTAATCGGGTATGGATCGGTCGGTCCAGTTGCCATTCATCCCGACCCCAATGGCCCCAAATAGACTAAAAGGGCTGATCTGAAATACAGATAAAAAGTTTGAGAACTAGTTCGAAAAAATAAGTAAATCAGTGTAGTTTTGTTTTGTCGCTTTGTGAATTGAATCTTCCTCTTACCTTTTACTTAACCATCATCTAATTTTGACAATTTGGATCAACAGCAGGGCTCAGACTATCACCATTGCGACGCGGAGACCCATGACCCAGACGCGGAGGAATCCTTGAACTGCCCGGTTGGTCTTTCTCGGGAAAGCTGAGGTGTGATCGACTCGTGAGGATCACCGCGGGCTCGACGTCTACGGATCCGGCACAGATACAGGGATGTCGAGGAGATCTGGAACATGCCTGAGGTGTTGCCTTGTGGTGTTCGCAGTGGTTTCAGCTCTGGGAGTCTGCGGCCCCGCTCTGTATTGGAAGATCAAGAAGGGCATTAACTTGTCCGATTCGAAGCTCTCCTGCCCTCCTTGTGTCTGTGATTGCCCTCCACCTCTCTCTCTCCTGAAGATCTCTCCCGGTAATTGATCACTCCCTCTCTCCGTGTCAAAATGTCTTGATTTGGAGCTGAATTTGTTGTTATTGTACGTGTGTTTCTATATTTTTTGCTGCTTTATTGAGTTTGGGTAACTGTGGAGTCTCGATCTTGAAGATGCAATGTAGTTTTGCTTTCTGTTCTGGCCTAAATTGGAAGCACTTTTAGCTGTACTTGTTATTGCCGTTCTGCTAATCTGCGCTGATAGTTTGTTTATCTTTTTGATAGAATCTATGGTTGTTTCAGCTGAGGCAGATGTGATTAGTTATTGGATCGTGATTTAGCACATCTGGCCTTCTCATACCTAACTGGATCCCTTTATTCCATCTCTGAGATTTTGCAGCACTTGCTAGGTTTATTTTTTTACTTCTGCTACATTGTTCGGTGTTTCAGCTTTGTAGGAAATTACTTTTGGGGTTGTATTGTGATTCTGAGTGGATTTTATAGTGCTTGATCTACTGCTACATCTCTGATTTGTCTGTCTGGCCGTATAGAATTTCAGGTTGATCCACAGATATACGCTTCAAACTGTTAATTATTACTATCTTCTTCTTGCCTAAATTGTTTTCTGAACTCAGCTTCCACTTGATTTTATAGTCAGTTTCAGGAAAATGGATTTTTTTGGAGCTTCAGGCCCTTTTTTGGAGGTTGTAAAATATGGTTATTGAATCTTTTCACTTGTCTAATTGCTACCCAGAGCAAATCTAATTTTCGTGTTTCTGTTTCGAGACCTGAATCTTGGGAACTTCTGTGATATTCCACCTTTTTCTGGGTGACATGACTTTATACTTGCTAGGAGAAGCCCAATTTAGTCCCCAAAATTTGGTAGGTCTCTTTCCAGCTTTGATCAGGCAAGGAGAATTGCTCGATAAGGATGACTCAGATGTTAAACACGATTAATTCCTTTATAATTTTGGTCAACTGAAACCAGGCAGTGATTATATCTTCCATATGCTTTAATTTGTTGTTCTGTCGTATTCCATTAAGGATATTTTCATATGCTTATAAAACTTTCGAGTTTGTAGTCAATATTTTCATTTCTTTGTTGTGAACTATGAACTTGAATATCTTGCAGTGCAATGGTCCATTAAACCCCCAAACCTTGCTAGTTGGTCTAACTCATGCTTGCTATATTTCTTTTGCAGGTCTAGCTAATCTCTCTATCACAGGTTAGTTCTCATACTAATAAACTAATGTTGCCTACCAAGTTATCTTGATTCCTGGATAATCCTGATATTTCTCATTGTTGCAATGATTATTAAAAATGTTGCAGTATCAGAGTAGGAGAATGAATCTGTATTTGTGAACTCTTTACCTTGTTCTTTTTGCTTAGAAGGCTTTCGGTTACATTAAAAATTGTCTTTGTTACTCATCTTCCTTTTACTATCAGATCCAGATGAACAATTTCAGTTTCTTAAGTGGATCCATAAATTCTTGGTATTCCATTCTAGATGAACATTCACGCTCTTACGAAGACATCATCTTCCGGAGAGAAATCTATACCTAATGCCACATCTTGTAGATTCATTGGAGAAAGAAAAAAAGATAGATGAGAGAGGTACTATTCTGTCACTTCACTCCAATGTCTCATCCATGGCGAACTTTGCTTCAAACTATGCAGATTGTGGAAACAACGATCCCGATCTCAAGCAAGAAATGGAGAAGCAATTGACTGACCTCCTTGCAGAGGAGCTGAAACTTCAAGAGGCTGTGGCCACGGAGCACGCAAGACACATGAACATAACCTTTGGTGAGGCCAAGAGGGTTGCCATCCAATACCAGAGGGAGGCTGAAAAGTGCAATGCAGCCACAGATATCTGCGAGCAAGCCAGGGAAAGGGCTGAGGCCCTCATGATCAAAGAGAGGAAGGTGACCATGATGTGGGAGAAGCGTGCTCGCCAGTTGGGCTGGGAAGGGGAATAAAGGAACCACACATCTTTGTCCAATTTATATCAGCTCAAGAAGATGAGCTATCAAGTGTTCTTTTTACAATGAATCTTCTTTTGCCATTAGTTTCCATGAAAGAAGAAGCCACTGGAAGCATAATGTACCTGTGCTTTTGTTCTCATGGAACATATAGATGAAGTTATTTGTTAGTGTGTTTATTGTTAGCATGACATCAAATCTTGCCAGTTCATTTCATCAGTAGAGAAGTTTTATTTGATTGACTGACATCAGAGAAGGTAACGTGCATGTCACGTGGCAGAGATTTAAATAGTTATGGGCCTTGTGCCCGGCCCATTATTGCCGTCTTCTTTCCTCGTTGAGTATAAAATGTCTAGGGCTTCATTCGGAAGGGTTTAACCTCCGGCTTGCTCTTTTCACCTCACTCCCAGGTCCAGCGCCGTCGCCAGCCTCCTGTAGCCGCGAAGATGGTAGTCTAGCTCGGTTCTCTCCTCGTATGCCGATTGCGATACTCTCTTTTGTTCTTGATGCTGACTTTTCATGTTTATGCTTTTCCAGCCGTCTCACAAGACGTTCCGGATCAAGAAGAAGCTGGCAAAGAAGATGAGACAGAACCGGCCGATCCCTCACTGGATCCGCATGAGGACCGATAACACTATCAGGTTCGTGTTCTTAGGTTTTTTAATTGATTCTTAGTGACATGTTGATTCTCTTTGAATCCTGAAAGCTTTGCCTTTGGTAGTACGGGCATGTCTCAATTTTAATATTCCATTTACGTAATGTGCCGTTTTACACTTGATGTGGTATTGTTGAATGTTAGAATAATGGTGATCATATTCCAGTTAGATAACCCCTATTGTAAGTCCTTGAATTGCCCATGGCTTGGCATGGTTTATGTTAACTTTCTTATGGAGAAAGAATCAATGTATTCTTTTTGTTATTTGAACGACTGAAAATGCAGCTGTCCCTGTAATTAGACGAGTATGCTGGAACTGCAGTGTGGGAGTTTCGAATAAAAATTAATGTGATACATTCTATTGGTTATTGTACAACTGGATGTTTGATCATTGATGAGAGTTTACAAATATCTTTGCATGATTTGGGATTGATTTTCTGATGAAGAAATTCAATTCTACTCAACATTGAGGGTGAGAGTGGCTGTCTCTGATATTTCAGGATGACGTAGGGAGATTTCATTGCTCTATTTATGAACATTGATGATACGTTTGTTTGGGTTGGTGGCAGATACAATGCAAAGCGCAGACATTGGCGCCGCACCAAGTTGGGATTTTGAGGTGGATGGGTTTATGGCCTAATGCCAACTTAACTAGGAGCATGAGCCTGGAATGGCTGATACTCTTGCTATTGCCTCCTCCCCCCTTTGAGTTTGTTTAGATGGTGAAACCATGGTATTATGATACTGCAAGTTATGTTATTGGAGTCTATTTGATAAGATGTGACCATACTATGTTGCCCATGCCTTGACAATAGTTTCCTGCGTCCGGATGCTGAAGTTGATTTATTTATCTCTATTTACGTTGATGTTATGAAGAAACCCAAGTATCCTTTTAGGTGAAATTTTGTTATATCTCATGAATTGTGTTAAAAGCAAAAATACTCATGAAGGACATATATTCAAACTCGATCTAACTTTGTTCATAAATTATCATTACTGACTTGATATTACCGAGCACCATCAATTGTGCCGACTTATGCATAATATTATAATACAAAACATCAAATGTGCACATACATGACCTGACTTTGCTGGATACAAATAATTTTACATTGCATGAGAATAATATTATCAAGGGCTGTTTCTGGAAGAATAATGGCAATATCAATATGAGAATAATTGCTGTTGGGATTAAATTCAGGAGTGAGAGATTCTGAAACATGGGATATTTTACATCCAGGTCTGAAATTTTGTTTGTTCAAGGTAATGTTAAAAACTGTATGTTGATGCTGTCCTCTTTGGTCATGTGTTATTTCTTTTCTTGATATTAGGAGTTAGTTTCCAATGTGTTTCCTAAAAAAATTGACCTTGACAAGGCAAAAAGAATGGCAGCAAAGAGGTTTTACAATGCCCACATTTCTGCCATCTTTACTACTGGCTTGGTTAAGCTTGGGCTGCAAACTAGAATGTATCTATTCAAGGGATTGGATCTAGCCTTTTTTCTGTAACTTCGGCAATCTCCTGTAAAGTTTGTTCAAAATTGCCAATCATTTATCTCTATGACATGAAAATGAGGCCTTGTTAATTTGCAATTAAACTAGAGCTAAGTTCACAATGATGTTGCTGACTTAATGTGGAACCGTCCATACATAAGATCATATTTGTCCATGCAAAATCTCAAGGGCTGCCTATGACTTTATCTTCTTCCAAGAGGTGAGTTCTGAAGGCAAAATGCTGTCATCTCCTTGAAGGACTGCTTGGGCCATCAGCTTCCCGAGCAATGCATGGTAGAGCAAGCCCCTGGCACCCAGCCCTCCAAAGAACCAGTACCTGCAATTTCGGTTGGAGTCCAGCAGATGATCAACACTGCCCAGTAAGGGAAGCGATCCTTGAGAAGTTAGAGGTGGCATTGCCCTTAGGCCTGCCCTCGCTTTGACGAATGTCCAGTCCTTGATTTTTGGATAAATGGTTGAAGCCTTTGGTATAAGCTCATCAACAGCCTGTGATGCTTCCTCTGCTGTGACTTCCCGGGAAGGGTTTCTCGATTTCCAGTCCCACGTGGAGCCTACAAGCAGATCTCGAGGACCCTGAACAGCGAGCCAAGCATCTGATAGTATTGAAGGGCTATGATCTGGGTAACATTCCCTGTCCAGAGAAAGAATGCAAGAAATAGGGTGTAATTACATGGACTAGACGTCAAAAGCTTCTTTCTAAGATGGAACAGATTATAGCCCACAGAACTAGTACCATCAAGAGTATCATCTGAACCTAGTATAGGCAAGTGATTCCATTCCTTGTGGGAAATTCAAATTAATTATGTAGCCATAAACCAAATGGTGCATCCTTCCATTCAACCTCTTTCCAGGCCTTTGGGGTGAAGGGCAATTATTTTTTGAACAAAATGTTTGCTCACAGATTTAAGTACCTACTTTACATGATCAGGAAGCTGGACATGAGCTATTACACCTCTGCACATCCTAAGTGGAAGTTTCCCAGCAAGCTCAGGAAGGAAGTCAGCTTTTGCACCAATACATACTACCACTGCATCATATTCCTCTGCAAGAAAATTGTTGGTACTGGCTTATCATATTCCATATTTCTACTGCAAAGCAATTACTAAACTAACTCCAGAATCCAGTGATGAAACAAGAGCACGCCATTCAGCTAGCTAGTGTCTTGTTAAGTGAGCAAGGTATTGTGGGAATATTATTTTAAGATAAACCATACCCACATGGGTGATAGATAGGCATTACAGAGGAAAAAGACACCCACTGCTCTATCCTCATCATAGATATGAACACTTAATGGCAAAACGATTAGCAGCATCCAAACTGATTTCTTGGTGAACTGCTTGATTATTGCTGTAACTGTAAGCTTCCTGCTTATCCTCACAAACAAAGAATGGAATTCCATATTTTACAACTCTGGTATTGATAGGCAATAGCTCAAGCAGTTTGGTTTTCCAGTTTTGGGTATGGCAGAAAAGGCCATGCCTGAAACTACAAATCCAAATAGATCTAGATCGGGAATGCTTAAGAAGTCAGTGACAGACTTTACCTGCCAAATCAGTAAGCTGGTTGACTGATCTTTTATGCAGATGTAACTCTTTTTTATAGGAACCTGAGGTAGACGTTTCCTTCACCAAATTTTCACAAGCCATAAAAAGTGCCTGCATGCAATTAGTAGTCACATATAAAGAAGGAAATCGGTTATGAATAAGATGATCATTCTTGAAGGCAGGTCAATTATCTTAACCTGAAGATAGCTCAGAGGATGAACATTTAAGGCTTCAGGCATGTAGAAGAGTGACTTAAAAGGTATATGTATATTAGGCACGAGGGTTTCAGCAGCTTCCTTATCAATGGACTCTATTCGGCAGCTAGGAAGACAACTTTCTGCATTCTATGGAGATAACAGAGTCAAAGTTCATACGCAGTGAAAGCTTTCCTTAAGATAAATGTCAAGTAGTTACCTTTGTCAATATCTCCAGACTTTTGGCATCCATAGCAGGTCTAAGTATACCCCTACATCAAAAAATTCCAAACGCGTAATAGCCATTTGACACCATGAAATATCATAGCCCACCATGGAAAGATGCAGATTAAAATATAAGGTCATTCATTACAACCAAATGTTTGAAGTGATCTGATACAAATACCATGTTAGAGAGAGCTTCAGGTTAGACGATGATCCAATGGAAATTTTGATTAGCTTACATGTCAGATTCTAGCCAACAGATTTGGTTTTGACAATATGGTCAGCGTTTGCTTGAGGATGAAAATTGAAAATTGATATACTGGCTGATAGAATACCATAACATATGCTGAGACACAAGCAAATTAATTATACCTTCTGTGTATTATTTCCCCAATTGAAAATTCATGGGCACCCGGAGTTGATTTCCTAAATTCAGCTGCTGCTTCTGCTATGCTTAGAAGCTTCAGACACTCCTTCCAGCAATTGTCTCCCTGCCAAAGAAGTTTCACTGCAATTGACATCAGTGAACCAGCTCATATACTTTTCTACCCCAACCACATCAAATGTTGTCCAAAACATTCAAAATGAAAAAAAAAATGGCGCAAGTTCAGGAGAAGGGTTAAAGTATGAACCTTTGGGTGAATATGGATGGAGCAGTCCTCCAGCAACCCCTGAAGCTCCACATCCAATTCCACTTTCATCAAATATGTCAACGGTCAGGTGGAGATCTATGGGGCTGTGCTGCAAAAGAAAATTCTTCATTGAATGACATCAAATAGCAGAGGAAAGACGGTAAGATGAAAATTGACTTACAGGACAATTACACTACAAGCAACATGGTAAAAAAAAAATTCTTTTATAATGTGTGGACTCTTAAAATGCAAAAGAATTCAGCCCAGAGTGACTTGATCTGTTCTTGTATTCTTAATTTCCTCCCCACTTAATGATAATAGTGTATGGGCACTTTATTAAGTGAAACCTAGAAACTCTAAGAAAGGTGAATAAAAAGTTAGTTATGGTGCACAAATTATGATACGATATATTCACAATAAACTATGTTATTTTTTGTGAAAAGTAAATTACTGAACCTTCTTATATGTTAGCAATGATACATGTGCTTCATGTGGCACAGTTAGTTAGATAACAAGAGATCTGTGTATAGTCATCACAAGGCCATAATAAGGATGAAAACAGCAATAACAATAAAAAGTTGTCCGCTGGGGAAAGCTAGACCATCAACTAGCAACTCATGAATGAATGAACTGAGGAATAACCTATGAATGTATCAACTACAAGATATGTGCTATATGAAGTTGAGAAATAAGTGTTTATAGCATTGCTCTCAATGTCCAGAAATTTATATAGCTTGCAGTAGCAGCTCACAAACAGAATGAACGTGAATTTTTGAAATAAACTGACGTGCCCCTCTAAATATGAGTTTCAATCAATATCCAAAAAGGATTTGGTTTGTTGTGACTATTTTGATCCTCTACACGAAAACAGCTCACGCAACAGATAATTCAAGACCAAAGACTTGCACTAATGAGTTCATTACAGCACACAATAGCGGTCAAGTCTAGTGTGTGTGTGTGTGAGAGAGAGAGAAATAAGTAAAAGATACCTTTAGGAGATGCCAGGCCACGGAGAGGCCTGCGAAGCCAGCGCCAAGGACAGCGTACCTACATTCAAATCAACAAGTTTCGAAAACCGGAACCTCGATTAATAAAGCAAACGAGCAGAAATTCCTAGTTCAAACGAGGATACCTTATTGGTCGGAGAGGGAGAGATGAAGAACAGCATCGCACTGAAGAAGGCGAAGAAGAAGAAGAGATTGAGTTGAAGGAGAAGAGTGGACGTGTTCTTCTTCGAATAGGTACGATCAGCGAACAGGCAGACTGAAGCGATTCCGCGGCAGAGATAAGCATTTGCTTCCGCGCCTTGAAGAAGATGATATTTGGCCATCCAACGATAAACAACAGAGCCCGAGAATAAGTATTAATTCGGTCATTTAAACGAAGTTTTGGGCCAATAACGAAAATATAGAAACGTTTGTACCAAGTAGAAATTTAACTTATACTGCAGTATCATTTGGCAAATACATGGTTGTCTGGTGGGAGATTGATCATGAGACAGGGGACAGTTGATCGCTGTTAGTTATTACAGTTATATATCCCCTCCCTGATTTGGAGAGTCAAAGTCAAACTACCGGCCGAAATTCCTCCTCCCATGTACAGAGATAGAGATAGGGGTTGAGAGACATCCATAGCCAGCTTAACTGAATGGCCAAAATTTGATGGCTAAAATTACGATGAGAAATCACATAAACAAAGAGGACCCAGTAAGGAGGACGAAGTGATCAAGTCACCATAGCTGATCCTGGTTTTTGCCAAAAGAAAAAGGCTCCCAAGTTGTCTTCTGTAAAAAAAAAAGGAAGAAGGCAACGAGGGAGGATACACACAATAAGAAGACGCCCCAAATGCTCAAACTATTAAGGACTTGAAGAACCGGAAGGAAGACATTACTTGCTGGGACATCCGGAGATCATTGATCATTCTGCAGAAAGGAAGCGAGTCAGTCGGAGATCATTGATCTTCCCGCTGGTGATTTCTTTGTGGCAATTGATCCATTTCTCCGTCTGCAACTTCTGTCATCATTTTATAAAGCTTAGATTGATTAGTTCACCTATACATTTTCCAATGCTTCAGGTTCCGACGGTTTGAAGAGGAAGAGGATATGGTAAGGAGGAGCGGCGACAAAAAGGAGGACAACGTGGCGGTGGCGATTGACAAGGACAAGGGCAGCCAGTACGCGCTGAAGTGGGCGGTGGATAACCTTCTGTCAAGGGGGCAAAAATTGACGCTCCTCCATGTCAAGACGAAATCATCACCATCCCCCTCCATGCAAAGTATCAGTTTGAAGATCTTCCATGAAAACTTCCTGGAAAGCTGTTCCGCATTTATGAATTCGGGTAATGTAAATGTGCAGATATGGATATGAACGAGGACGCGTCGAGAGCCTACAAGCAGCAGCTGGAAAATCAGGCCAAGGAACTGTTCCTCCCATTCCGGTGCTTCTGCACAAGAAAAGAGGCAAGTCTTTCGCTGCAAATCTTGAATTCAAAAGGTTCTTGATGTTTTGCTGCATAAATGGCATTCATAATCACACCCCTCATAATTATATTTGTATCTGCAGATTCAATGCAACGAAGTGATCATCGAGGAGACGGACGTGGCGAGGGCAATAATCGACTACGTCAACACCAACGTTATAACCGCCATCGTGCTCGGTGCTCCCACCAAAAGTGGCATTTTCAGGTAAAACCCTATATGAACTCGGTAAATTTCTAACGAGTGTTTTTAAGAATACAATTCCAAATTATATAATATAGAGAAGGGTATTGGGTCTACGAACTCTTACCAATATGCACACTCATATCCGACTCAAGAATCTAAACTGGCTCCTGATATAAGAGTTTTCGACGTATTATTGCTACACAATATCTTCTCGGACGTTTCTGAGCTAAGTTCCCATGATTTGGAAGGTTCAAGACCACGGATGTCCCAGGCAGCGTCTGCAAGGGAGCCCCGGATTTCAGCAGTGTTTACATCATATCAAAGGGCAAGATATCGAATGTGAAGTCGGCTTCCTCCGCACCGCCTAGAAAGCCTCAGCCGCTCAACCCGTATGTCCAAAACATACCCACTGCTGCTCCTGTGGGTCACTTGCAATACCCGAACGAAGCCCGTCCTGCACCGAGTCAAATCCCACGAGGTTTCGCAGTAGTACATTACCGTATGATCTTCTGCAAGTATTGAAGAAAATTGTCACCTGTAATGATACATACTTTCTTGCTTTTGGATATGCAGGAGTTGACAGGAGTCCATATGGCCAACAGAACATGGGCGATGACTTTGACATCAAGTAAGTCCCCGGAATTTCATCCTGCGAGGGCTTGCAGCCTGCAGATTCTACCTTTAGGAGAAGCCCTTTTGGCAGAGAAGTGAACTGAGATTTCTGTTTCTCGGAATCCGGTGGTGGCAGGTCACCCTTCACGAGGCCGGCGAACAGATCGTACGAGAGGCCCAGCATCGAGAGCGACATATCTTTCGTGGGCAGCAGCGGGCGGCCGAGCACCGAGAGGAACTTCCACTACATGTTGGAAGGCGGCATGGAGCCCGGGAGGCTCTCCAACAGCTCGGACTTGAGCTATGGAGGCATGTCGTCTTTCTCTTCCGGGGGGAAGCAGTCTTTCGACATCAGCTCTCAGCCGCTCGACTTCTTCTCTTCGCCGTCTCATGATGAGGCCGGCGGCAGGTTGTCCATTTCATCCCGGAACATGGTAAACTCTTGTCTTGCTTTGCGTTGTCCAAAACTGCAGATATTATGTAAGGATCCGGAGTTGAAGATGGCATTTTCATGGCTAAGTCGATTTTCGAAACGTTCTAGGAAGATGTTGATGCAGAGATGAGGAGGCTCAGGCTGGAGCTCAAGCAGACTATCGACATGTATAGTACAGCCTGCAAGGAAGCACTCACGGCAAAAGAAACAGTAAGTCTGCGCTTGAATAGGCTAATTACTTCCAACCAGAGAAAGTACAAGAGGATTCATTCCTTTATGATATAGGCCATGGAGCTTCACCGGTGGAAGATGCAAGAGGAACAAAGACTGGAGGAGGCCCGGATGGCTGAGGAGGCGGCGCTTGAGCTCGCAGAGCGCGAGAAGGCCAAGTGCAAGGCTGCGCTGGAGGCAGCCGAGGCGGCCCAGAAGATAGCGGAGAGGGAGGCGCAGAAGAGGATCACCGCCGAGAGGAAGGCGCTCAAGGAGGCCGAGGAGAGGAAGAAGATGATGAGCTCCTTCGGGCAGGTCGACCGCCGGTACAGGAAGTATACCATCGAGGAGATCGAGGCAGCCACGGAGAATTTCTCGGCTGCACGGAAGATCGGTGAGGGCGGCTATGGGCCAGTTTACAAGTGCTGCCTCGACCACACCCCGGTCGCCATCAAGGTCCTCCGCCCGGATGCCGCCCAAGGTCTATCGCAGTTCCAGCAAGAGGTGACTTCTTCGATCTTCACTGTCCTGTTAAGCTAATTTGTTCGCTTTGCCCATTGAAAGACGCCGTTCTGCTGCATCGTGAATCACTCCATAAAAAAAAATATATGCTTGTATCAGATTGAGGTGCTGAGCTGCATACGCCACCCAAACATGGTGCTGCTCCTCGGAGCCTGCCCAGAGTACGGCTGCCTTGTATACGAGCACATGGCCAACGGCAGCCTTGAGGACCGCCTCTGCCGGAAGGACGACAGCCCCGTCCTCCCCTGGCAGATGAGGTTCCGAATCGCGGCCGAGATCGGCACCGCCCTCCTCTTCCTCCACCAGACAAAGCCCGAGCCCCTCGTCCACCGCGACCTCAAGCCCGGCAACATCCTCCTCGACCGGAATTACGTCAGCAAGATCAGTGACGTGGGCCTGGCCAGGCTGGTGCCGCCGTCCGTGGCCAACTCCGTCACCCAGTACCGAATGACCTCCACCGCCGGCACCTTCTGCTACATAGACCCGGAGTACCAGCAGACGGGGATGCTGGGGATAAAGTCCGACATCTACTCCCTCGGGGTCATGCTGCTCCAGATCATCACTGCCAAGCCACCGATGGGCCTGACCCACCTTGTCGAGAGGGCCATCGAGCGGGGCACCTTCGCGGAGATCCTCGACAGCGCGGTCACCGACTGGCCGGTGGAGGAGGCTCTAGGCTATGCTAAGCTGGCCCTCAAGTGCGCTGAGCTGAGGCGGAAGGACCGTCCGGATCTCGGGCAGGTGGTCCTTCCGGAGCTGAACAGGCTGAGGGAGCTGGCTGAGAGGTCCATGGGCGGCATCCCACCGTTCAGCATCGGCTCATCTGGACCGTCTTCCATAATCGGTGGCCCGGTTTCAAGTTCACAGCCATGTTAGAGTACCAAATGCCATGAGATATTACATTTTTTTTCTAACAAGGTGCTGTAACCTGATTGGTGGGTTGATTGAATATGAGTTTTTGGACTTCAATTTTATAACTAAGTGGTTGAACCATCAAAGTTTGCTCGGGACAAAGTAACATTTAATAACTTTGAAGTAGGAGTGAAATTCAACTTAATAAATCAATAGCATTTTTTTATTTTATATATTTAACACTTGCAATTTTAAAATCACGTTAAATAACTATCTATAATATAAGTATAATTATTCCGATATTATATAAATAACCATTACAAATCAAATTTCGAGTACTAACCCAATCTTGTGTACCGATAAGATTTTCTCGATTACACCAATCTATTCTCAATTACATCAAATTTCTCTTCCTCTTGTCCTGTTAATAGACTGCAAGAATCATCGCACAGTTTTCTCTGAAAAAATTAATGAACTTTCGTATAAGCACCACTGTGCAAATAAGCATCCTCCTCAAAGAGAACACTTGGAACTAGCAGAATAAACAGAAGCAAATACCAATAACCCCAAACCCAGAGGTAATATTCTCAAACAAGACAAACTGAAACTTCACATATTTCAGCAACCAATTGTGTGCAGAGCACTTGGGGGAGCACTAAGCTGATTTTTTTTTGTTGGGTTTTACTGGAGAGTGTTGGATATTCTATTGGAGATTCTCAGGCTTTGAAGGCGTCCTTGCAGACATGGATCTGAGTTCATTAGCTATTTCAATGAAACTCGGTCTTTCCAATGGCTCTGAAGACCAACATCTCTCCATCGGGATCACAAGTTTCAGGTACGGGCGGTCCCCTGAAGTACATTCATACAAGTATCTGTCAGTTAGCAACAGATGAAATCAACTGAATACTTAATCAAGCACCAGTTTCCTAAAATAAGTCGAAATTAAGCTATTCATCAAGATTACTTCTATGTCCATGTGGCAAGCTTGCTTCTATAAATAATAGGCATATTACTCCTTACACCCATTGCTCTATAAATTGCATCAGCATTGAATTTGCAGGTGGTGGTGGAGGAAAATAGTTATAAATGAAGCGATGTTACCTATGATAGCTCCGTAATGTAAATCTGCATAGGGCTCCTCCCCAGTAAGCAGCTCCCACATCACAATGCCAAATGAGAACACATCAACCTAAAGATCAAGAAATCACTATTGAGAGATCAGATATCCAGAGATGGAAGGACGAAGGAAGAGTGAGACAACCTTCTCGAAAACAAGGCTGCTGCTGCCGTTTAAGTGTTCTGGCGCCATCCATGGCAGTGTTCCCTGAACACCACCTGATATTAGAGTTTGGCACTTCACCTTTGAAAGCCCGAGATCACCTACCTGAAAAACGGAGGACGGTGCTCTTTCAAGAACCAAACTGAAGAAGCTCCAGTACATAAAGAAATATGCATCCGCTGACCTTTGCAGATGGGCCGATGGGGATCTCGGAGATTCACGAGCAGATTATCACTTTTCAAATCAAAATGCACAATATTTTTTCCATGCAAGTATTCCATACCAAAGGCCACATCCATTGCTATTAAAAGTCGCTTCCTCTTGTCAAGATTCCTAATTTGGAGAAGAAAGATATATATCAATCCTTGCATCATCATATCTATACTGTCCCGTGCTCCAAAGATTGAAGAAACCTGAACTAACTGATTTCATCAGGAACAAAATATACGGATTTTTAAACGTGATTAGTTTATGACTAAAGGAGAATAATGAGCTGTGCAGACCATGACAAAATTGCCTCAGATTTGACTCCCTGCATTCTTTTATACCTCTCACTCTTTTGCAAAGCAGTCCTTAATGACCCATTGACCATGTATTCTGTTACTGTTGTCATAGAGCCACCTGGTCCATCTAACACAATGCCATAAAAGGCAACCACATTAGGATGGTGCAGGTCAGCAAGCTTGATAGCCTCATTTCAGAAATCATATCTCTGTTCAAACAAAAATACTTTGGCAGGTGAAATTTTCATGTGTAAAAGTTTTAAGAATTGTGTATATAGCTGGTACCAGTAATGCATAATAGCTGTACCATTTGTTCTTGCTCCGAAGCTTTCCCGGTAAAGCATCGATCGTTGAAATGCTTTATGGCTACATCTGTCCCCCTCCATTTTCCATGATAAATAGTGCCATATGTTCCAGAGCCAAGCTCTCCTAACTCTTCCAGGTCACTGTTCTTAATAATCTGCAATGCAATATTCTTTCATAAGATTTTCATCAATTTTTAAAGCAAGAATAAGAGCAAGAGAAGACAGCAAGAGATTGTAATAAATGTTCTACCTGTAAGCAACCAATGCCATCTGACACAGGAAACCCAAAATTCATCTTTTCTGGCAAATTGGCCTTAGTATCCTAATCTCAGAGATGAAGTGAGACAAAGCAAATTATAAACCCACATAGGAGGAGAGGAGTGAACACTACTTGAAAAAAGTAAAACATAACACCTCAGGGTTGTCCTCAGAATGAGGTTCCAGATCAACTTTTCCAATTTGTTCATCTGGCAGTGCTTCATGAACACCTTCATTTCCTGACGGGCCAATCTCAGAAGAGGTAGCTGAATAGAGAACAGATGCGGCTACACCTTATGCTACATCTTGAAGTTCTTGTTTGATAGTTTCCTCTGCCAAGAAACAATTGAGAGAAGAGAAACTGATTATTCCCAAAGTAATGAAACTAGCCAAAATTACTAGAAAATAGATAGCAGTTCTTCGAGCACCAACCTCCCAAATTCTGAAATTTCTCTAAATCAAGATGATTCACAGAATGGATATCATCCGAATTAAATTCTCCCACCTTTACTGATATACTTCCGGAAAAAGGATCCCTAGTTCCTAAAGCATCCTTTCTCAAGGCAATTTTCATAGGTTTTGGTGGAGGGAAGGGAGCATCACTATGCATGCTGAAACGATCCTGGTCTATGATGAACGAGTTTGAGGAGTCTAGAAGATCTTCAGTCTGAATTAGTTGCGAAGCAAATGATTGTCCATTTACATTTAAAGAGATGGTTTCAACATCAGAAGGTACTGTCACAGGCTGCAACATAATCTTCTCATCCATCCATGCAGCACCAGATGGAATTCTTTCAGCTGTAAACCCAAAATTGCCATTAAAAATACATTGAGATTCCTCTTGGACTCCCAGCTTCGACTGGGAATGTGACTGTGGGATTCCGAGTTCAGATTTTTTGTAAGCTTCATTGGATTCTCCACTTTGAAGTTAATGCAGAAATGGGACCTCACTGCTATCCAAATGCGTCTCGGCTCGTGCAC
The DNA here is from genome assembly GCA_030064435.1 of Trapa incisa. Lineage (NCBI taxonomy): Eukaryota > Viridiplantae > Streptophyta > Magnoliopsida > Myrtales > Lythraceae > Trapa > Trapa incisa. Next base: position 11,707,442 of record CM057786.1, on the reverse strand, counting down.
CATGCTGCTGCTGAATCAACTTTAAACTCTCAGTCATTGGATGATCATTGATAACCAACCAGTTATTCTTATTGTTACTAGGATTCATCTCCGGTGCACTTATATGCAAATTTTCTAATCTTGCATCAAGGAATTTGGAGTAGTCTACTGGTAATCCCTGAAACTGTTTTTCTGAAGCTTCAAAATTTATGGGCTTAATTGATAATATGCTGTGCAATACTATTCTGAGGACAAGATTGAGGTATAGATCCCATAAATGTACCATACTGGCAAGCAACTTCCATATATGTAGCAACAGATGAATGTGCCCCAGTAGCTGGTTCAACCACACCTTCCTTGGAACCTACACTTGCCTTAGGCCTGCTCGTGGGGAGGGGATATATGATATTATCCTCAAATGGAACACTATGATATATCACAGCTGAATTAGGACCACCTCCAGAACCAGGCATGCTATCACTTTGGCCATTAAATGAAGTATCAGAATGCACATGAGGTAAAGCCTTCGGAGACATAGAACAGTCCCCTAGTATCTGCAGCTTCTCCTGCTGGCTATTAGGCGATGAGCCATGAGCAATCACACCTTGCCCGGAAGGATATACGGGATGCCATCCATATCCTCCTCCTCCAGCAGCAGATGGGACCGCAACTTGATGGTGGTATGCACCATGTTTTAGTTCCACCGGAAGAAAAACAAGCTTCTGCCCAGTAGAGGATCCATTGTACTCAAACTGGCCGTGTTGACGGTGACCAATGAGATGCTGCTGAATGAAAGGTTGCCCTATACCAGCCTGGGAAGCTCCGGGCTCAAGTGTCATGTGAACTGGGGAGAGATAATGATGTGGGTTGATGCTCCCCAAACCATCAAGAAACTGTCCCTGAGCATAAATGGGTCCAGCATTGCCCAATACATGTGAATTAGCATATCCTGTTAAAGGAGGTGGTGACACAAAAACTGTATGTGCTACACTTTCTTTGGTGGGATCCATGTAAGCTTGCATACCATAAGGCACTGCCTGTGGCCCTGAAAGGGGCATAAACTTTTCAGGCTCAACCACCATACAAGAAGACTGGACTTGAGAAGCACTGGCCTGTACAGCTGGAATCCTAAAATCACTAAAAGCTTTAGTATTTGAGTAAATTGGCAAGTTCTGATCTATGGAGAGTGAATCTGAAGCATCCTTAGAGTTAGAGATAGATGGGGTCTCCTTGGCAGAAATATTGATTGTTATTGGGGGCCTAGATAATACTGCATGGCCTAGAACAGAGCTATCAACTACTTCGATCCTGCCACTAATATCAGAATTTTGCGCTGGTGTTGCACTTACTATACTCTCTTTCCTTGTAATTCCACTACCAATCCCATCCATAACTCCATTGACTGCCTCCATATATCTCTGTCCATTGTCATGCGAGTCCCTAAGTTGGACATGGCCTGAATGGTCCAGCTCTGAAGCTGAGAATAGGAATACTCTTAGCTTTGCAAACCCATCTGAGAACCTTTCAAGCAGCTTATCATACTCATCCATCATGTTATCAAGATCCTCAGGGCACAACACTGACACAAGGGCATCAAGATCTTCTTGGGGGAGCTGATATTTGATAACCACGGATTGTCCATAGGTTTCTACCATTTTTTGCACAAGGTCATTGAAGCTCATATCTTTCCTGAAACTAATGATTCTTGTTTTCCCTCCCACATATCTCAGTATCCCATCACTTGGCCTAAGCATAATCTTTCCCCCAAAGCTACAAAGAAACTTGACTTTCATACCAAAGACGGAGTCCTCCCCTGGTTCGCCTCTTACACGATCAGTTCCATTAGCATTCATATGCTTGAAAGATATGGAATTAGGACCATGCCCAGATCCAGATTCATTGTCCAAATGCTCTGATCCACACCCATTAATCCTAATCCCTGAGCTAGCATCAAAACCAATTCCCCCAGCATTTTCACTGACTATCTGATCTGTGCCACCGCCACTAATCCTAGTAACTAAATTAGGGCTAACACCAGGGGAGCCTCCTTCAGACTTGATACACCAAATTTGGTCACCACCTCACTACTACCCAACTGATCAACTGTGTTTCCACTAACTGCAGGCACCACATTTGGGCTAAACCCAAGCCCAAGAGTTGGATTTACACTCCTTTGCTTGATTGGTCCAACTGCCCCGCCATGTCCTTTAGTAGGATTGACACTGTGCCCCATTTGCCCAACTGCACCATGGGGTGGGTACCACAGGGATGGAACACCCTTCCCAAACCCTAAACCACCAAAGCTTCCTTCAGAGATCCCTGCTGCTGGGTAAAACACTGAGTTTGACTGATGCCCTTTACCAGCCTAACAGGGATAATTCGTGAGAAATCCTCCTTCTCCAGCAGGAGTACGGGTGACCGTAACAACCATGGCAGGGGCCACAAAACGTCGATCCTCAACAGTAGTCCTGCCAATGTTTACCCTCCTCTGATCACTAGGAGCAGATGAATTCTGATCAAATGCCATACCCAAAAATTCGCCTTGAAAACAGCTGCTTCACAAGAAAAACCCTACTACCAATTCAAACGAAATGAATCGCATTCCGAACACCTCCTTCTCCGACCCCTCTCCTCCTGTTTACATCCCTCTGTACAAAATAGAAAAAAAATGAAAAATAGAAAAAAAAATCAGTTGAAGATTGACTCTGAAGCTGCACCACCAACTCAAACCTTCAAAAGATTTAAGCTTTTTTTATTTTTTGTCCCAATCTGATATAGATAGAGAGACAGGGGAAGGGTGAATACCCGATTGGCTTGGAGTGACACGTGGATGGGAGGTCGGCCAAAGACTGGCCTACCCACCCACAAGATTAAAACCTCAAAACCAGGGCTTCACTGGGTCAACTGTATGCGCCGCTATTCTCTCCAACTTCAACCTCCCAAGAACTCGCTCTCCCTACCTGCTTAACCCACATCCAATCTTTGTTTTTCCTTATTTTCCCAGAAATTCATTGGTGTTTCCTCACAATATTATTGTGCTATTTTCTCTCCAACAATCACAACTTTATATAATAATATTTAATATTTTATAATGTATAATAATATTTCACTTTTCTTTCTTAATACTTACTTTTAATTTATATGCATTTATCATATGTTTACTAGTATCATTGTTAATTAAGATTTATGAGCCATAATTATGTGTCACTTTTTCTTTTCTGGGTTCAATCAGACATCTTTTCGGATGAATTGGCACATCAAATGACGAAGATGAGCTCTTGACCTCTCTGCATGAAATTTGAGCCATTCTGTAGCTGACATTTACATGCAAACTTTGATCCATATTATTGTTCCAAGTAACTGTGAGGGAGAACTGAGCAATGTACAGCAAAAATGGTGGAAACGGCGGTGGCTTGTTCTACAAACACGGGACTCTAGGCTGCGGCTGCGTCGCCCGCGGCGGCGGAATCCCGGGCGGCGGGGAGGCCGGCAGCCTAGACGAGAAGTTCCTGAAAGGCGAAATATAGGCGCCGCCGCCGTCCCCCTCGTGCACGCCGCCATCGTCGAAGTTGAGGGAGTAGCTGGCCTCGTCGTAGTGGAAGTCGGCGGAGGAGTGGCGCCTCCGGTGGCGGTTGGAGGACCCCCCGAGGTGGGACGATAAGAACTGTTTGGCCCTGTCCTTGAAGGGGTGGTCCGCCGGCGGAGCGTGGCTGTGGATGCCGGAGCTCCGGGAGGAGGAGCGGGGGTTGGAGGGCGGGACGAGCCTCGGGGTGCCGTACACGAACTGATCGGTTTCCGGCACCTGGAAGCACGATGGGAGCTTCAGGCTCGACTTGAGCCTCTCCCTCAGGGTGGGCGAGTGGATGCGGTCGGCCACATCGGCGATCCGAGGAGAGTTGGGGTTCATGTTCGCTGCGGTGGGGGTGAGGAAAGGCTGGTTGAGGGGAGGCCGAGAGAGGTGGGGGGATTAATTAGGCCATGGAAGGAGGAGCATTTCGAGGCGGAGAAGGGAGGGGAAGTCATCTTCTATTAAAATAGTGAATAAGAGGAGCCATTTTTATTTAGCCTCCGTAAAGTTTGGAGGTTATTTAGATTTTTGTGGGGACCACATTTCCATGCTATTTTTTGGGAAGATGAATAGTTTTTTTAGGGATGAAAAAAATATTAAAAAATCTAATGGGGGTTTTTGTGCAAAAATAAAAGTCTAATGGGATTTAGGAGATAATAGCATGATTTGAAATAAGACACCAACGGCTAGTTGCCAATTGACCGTTTGGAGGGGTCCGGAATTCAAAGGATGTGAAAGCAACCCTTCTCCTCTTCAGGCTTCATCGCCTTGTTGACTGACCAAAAAAACACCCACTACATCAATAGGAAGAAAAATCTCTCTTCAGATATAAACTTTTTCAGATTGGGAAAATCAGATTCAGGGCTCGAAGAATCTTGCGGAAAAATTCGATTTTTTTCAGATCTCTCAACTGCAGAGTGTAGAATCTATCTGGGTTTCTCAGCTCGTTTGTGATCTGAAAGTTGAATTCTCAAGAAGGACCGCTGCAAAGCTCGAGCTAGGGAGAGCAGGAAAGGCTCCGTCACTGCTGAAATTCCCGCAAAGTTTTGGCTTTGAAAATGGTGTACATGTACACGCCGACGTACTACTCAACGCTCCATGATTCCATCACATCGTTCTGCAACAACATCCTGCCCTTCCCCTCGAAGAAGCGGGGGCTGCCTTCTGCCGAGCACAAGCTCTCGGAAACGCAGTCTGAGAACTTGAAGTGGCAGCAGGACTCTTTCCACCAGATGCTCAACCTGATGGGTCTACAAAAGGAGGGGATCTTGGGAGAGCATGACGTCTCTACTTTTAGGATCCATCTTCTTGACACGCTGATCACCGCTCCGGTTCAACATGAGCACCCCACCATTTTAAGGGACAAGTTGCTCTTCTTGCAGGTACCTCCTTGCTGTAACTTTGCATTTCATGAAGGTATCTGCATAAATCCCTCAAGCTTTGACTAGATATGGCGATATATTTTGATGGTTTGTTTCTCTAGGAGTTGCTGTATGCAAAATGCATAACTGAAGGTGAGTATCATTCCTCAAAGAGGCCGCTGCTGCAGAGACTGGCTGTCCATGGATCAGAGATCGAGGCCCGAGATGTGATAGTAGCGCAATCCTCCGAAGAGACAAGACAAAAACACAACAATGGCCCATCAGATGAAGAATGGTCTGTTATTGACCTAAAGGATGAAAATTGCTTACTCAACAGAGAGAATTCATCCCATTGGAAGAGCAAATCTTCTGTGAAGCAGCACATTAAGGGAGCAGCCTCAGCTTTCGGATTTGGATCGTCATCTCATAAAACTTCTAAAGGAAAGCACACCAAGTCCATATTCGACACCTTCCCACAGAATCCCAGTTTGACAGATGAATCTGAGCAGTTTAAAGAGAACCCATTTTGGGACAGTCGGCAGAGGAAGGAAAAGTGTGAGAAGACAACATCCATTCTCATGTCTGCAAATTCACCTCATCCTCCTGCACAGCCAATACTTGAACCCGTGAATCTGAAGAGAAAGCCTTTCCAGGCTCTCTTCAATGGAAATGATGGAGTGAACAAGGCAATGAAATCAGGGAAGAAACAATGGGGTGGTCTTGTGGATGGGCTGAAGAAGTGGAAGAAGCATGATTCCGATGATGAGACCGCCCCTCTCTCATTGAATGAGAAGTCGTGTAATGAAGGGTACTTGTGTCTGGGAGAGGTGCCAGAAGAAACAAAGCTTATCAAAACCAAGCTGCACTTTGATGGGTCCCCTTCATATATATTAGCAGACAAGGTATTATATCTGTTGTTGGAAAGTCTCTTGTGTTCAATCTTCATTTCAGGGAATTCTTATTCTTCATGTAGGTTTGGATTATTTACTGTTCTAACAATCTTGATTTCTCTTGATCTGCTTAGGAGCTAGGAGAGAAAATAAAGAAGCAACTCTCAAGGATCCAAAAAGAACTCTGCACCAGAAATCCAAGTCTTGAGTTCTCGTAAGAGTTGGCCTAAATCTGAACATTAAATCTGCCTTGATTCATCATAATTGCCCGTTTTCCTCTGCAATTACTAGAAAAATCCCTTTTAATTAAATAAAAGACAATAAACTTAAAGGTTGTGACAAACTTAATGATGAAATGAAAGTCATTAGCAACATGAGGATGATTACTTGTCATGGTTACATTTGTGTATATTCTGGTCAATAGGGATGAACAGATTGGAGTCATTTCGACCAAGCTCCCTGCTGACAAGTCTGATCTGAGAAATTTCTTTCCCAAGTAAAGAATACTTTTCCTCTGTTTTTCCCCTCTCTGGCTGGTATACACCTTCTCTTTCTGAGAAATTATCCTGTTTGCAGGACATGGTGTGATCAATACGGGGATCTAGTCCTAAATGTGGTGAAGAAAGAGTTTGAAGATCATATGGGTGAGATGAAAATGTTGCAGGATTCAACCAGAGAGAGGTCTACTTGTTGGACAACTTTTGATTATGATGATTGTGACCATGAGAATTCTCATCCAAATCTTTTCGGGAACAGGCAACAATATTTGCACGAGGAGAATCCGTTCTCTCACTATCATCATGAAAGTAAATGGAACTGATGAAAGTTAATGGAGATTATTGGAATGGTATGGTTATGAGTAGAAATTAGTTGAAATGGATGGGGAAGACTTACTCTACTTGAATTTGACACATTCTATCCTGTATGAAGAAGGCTGTTCTTCTGTTTTCCATTCTTTCAGAGCCATATTTCAAATGCTTAAGGCTGTTCTTCTGGCTTCAAAGTTTCTGTGCTACAATCTCAATGCCAGCAAAAAGAAACATGGGTGATCATAAAATGGACTCTGGTTCCCAGATGAATATACATGTACAGACACACAGGGATGGGTAATTATTTACTACTCTTATTGCTGTTCCAGGAAACTGTCAACCTTCTCAAATGGTAAATGGTCTGACAATAATGCCCGGGTTGCTACCCTTCCAGCAAGCACTTCAGATTCTGAAGCCCCTCAGCTGAGATACACCTCCTGAACTTTGATCTTTGTACAACCAGTTGTGGGGGTGGTTCAAGATGAAAGCTCACAATAACAACTGTCAGATTGTCATCAGCTTCCCTCCTCATTGCCTCCTCAACTATTTGCTTGCAGCAAAGCTTAACATCATTGTGCTCTTGGAGCCTCCTCCGGGCAAAATCCACAGCATTTTGGCTACTGAATACATCCCATATGCCATCACTCCCAATTATTAGGAACTCATCCTCTTTCACCAGAGTTGTCAAGTTCAGCTCGGGCTCTGAGCTCAGTGGCCCAGTGCCTCCACCCTTCCCTTTCATCCCTTCCAGATGCCAGTCACCCAGTGCTCGAGTAACCCCTAACTGACCATTTAAATATTCATCAATGACAAAACCACCCAATGATTCGATTCTCTTCCTCTCCATTTTGCAACATGGGCGATGGTCTCTTGACATTTCTATTGCAATTCCCCCTCGAGAAAGGACAGCACGGCAGTCCCCAGCATTTGCCACCAACAAAGACCTGAACAGAATCATCATCTTCTCAATGAAGTTTTAAAGACCATGTTCTAACTTGTGTTAAAGCTGAATCTTGAAGACATTAAAAGGGGAAGATGGCCATGAATGAGTCGAACAAATGCCTTCAGCATATGAGAAGGGCAACCATTAAAAATGATAATAGAAAAGCTGAAGTTACCGTCCAAATATCATTGCAGTCAGAGCGGTTGTCCCAGATGAAAGACCAGATTCCACTGCACACGACTGAGCAAAAGCAGTGTCTGTCTCTCTGAAGGATCTTACAACAACTTTCTCAAGTTCTAATGGGAAATCAGCATCTTCTACTATGACTCTAGGCAAACAGTCACGAACAAAGTGCGATGCACCCTTTCCTCCATGCCCATCAAATACCTGGAAAGATGTTTTAGTTAATCATTCCTATGTACTATTAGCTTGCATGATTTATAAAGGGTGCATGACATTCTTTTCAAAATTTTCTCAGAAAATACAATCTCCCCCAGCACTCCATAAATAAACTATTAGTCTGTCACTAATCCATATATCAGCATCAGCATGAGGTTTTTCAATGGACAGTGAACTAATTTCTGAATTGGGTGAGAGAAACCTGAAACTAGAAGGCCAATGCTGACTTAGGGCCAAGTAACTTACACCAAAGAAAGATACTGCTTCACCATCAAGAAGTTTACTGCAGCCGAATCTTTCGGCCAAATCATCAATGCATATATGGGTGTCCTCCATGTAAGTCCGGCCACCAATATCAGACCAATCCCCAGATCGAAGCTTAGGCACAAAGTTTGACTCCACATTCTTCTTTTTCTCAGATGATATGGTCTCCTCACTGATGCTCTCTATCTGCAAAGTCAGGTATAAAAGTGAACATCAAACATATGCACGAACATCCAGAACAAGAAAGTCTACCAAGTTCATTCAAATTCCATCACTCATTATAGAGGGATAGTGTTTTCCAATTAGTAAGAAGAGGACATACACGAATGCGAAAAGAAAGAACAAAGCATCTGGTTTCCCAGAATTTCTCATCAGCAACCTATCCCACTTGCATCAACTTCACAACAGAAAAAGGGAGAGAGAATCCAAACCATCATCAAAGAAGGAAAAGTTACTCTGCTGACAAAAAAAGCAAGGAGCAAATTGGGGAAATCCCATTACGCAGTCAAAGAGGACCTTGAAACCACAGGCAAGCTGAACAGGAGCACAAGAAACAAAAAACAAGTTCGTACTGGGAACGAGTTCCTGAGGATAGACTGGTTGCTGGCACCAGTTGCCGAAGAAGACTGCCAATCACTTTTACTCTTTTCATCAACACAGTCTTCCCAATTACCAATTCGGGAATCCAAGAACTCGCAATGCAAAGGCCAGGACTTGGGAGGGCCGCTGCTCTTCTTCTCTGTATCAGGGCCCTCCATCTCCTCTGCATCCTGAACACACATGCTGCCAAATTCGCACACCCCAAGAGAGAAAAGGGGAAAATAAGTAATTATCTTCCACCCGGGAGCTTACTGGGCAAGTTGGTGTCCAGGAGAAGCACGGACTGCAACAAAACGGGAAGGCGAACAGAAATGGTCTCCAGGGAAGATTCTGGGAATATGGATTGATGGATTCCTGTGAAGCACTCCAGTTGTCTTTGCTTCGACAAATGGAGCAAGTATGGAGGCGCAGGACGAGGAAGAAAGGAAGAAGAAGGCAGCAAAGAAGTCTAGACTAGAGAGAGAGACTTAGGGCCGTTAACTTCAAGATTTTTGTAATGGGTCTTGTGTGAGTTCTCTTATTTCCTTCAAAAAAATATTTTCTACTTTTAAAATTTTTTAATTTATTTAGGATATTTCACATAAAAATCAATTTGATTAAGAAAAATATAGTAAATAAAGATAATGCCTTATTAACATAATATAATCAATTTATTAATTTTTTATATCAAGGGGTTTGCATAATTACTCCATTTTGTAATAATGAATGTGGTTTGGTGATACCTTTCTTTGAAAATCCATACCCATGATTTTGTCTAAATGCTTGAAAAGTGGAGAGTTAGTGTTTTTTTGTCATTTTCTTTCTTAGGTTGGGTCATTGATGGATGGAGGAAATATGGCTTTATTGGGAAATGATACCTTGAAAAAAAGACTTTGTTGGATGATCACCATCCACACATTTGGGTCATTGGCAATGCCATGTTTTTCTCTTGCTTTCTCCTTCCACAAGAAAGAAGAAGAAGAAGAAGAAGAAGAAGGTGGAAATATCATTCATCACTTTCAAAATACAAAGCACATAAAAAAAGCATACCCCCTTTTAGAGATGCTCTCCATGATATTGATGCATACTAACTAATGATTGTAGCATTTTAAGATCTTTGTTGGGCCAACCATCTCCACAAATGGAAGTTGGAATCACCATTTATAGTCACATCATATACTCAAATGGGTGATGTGGGATCCATGGAGTGATATTAATTTAATGATAAGAAGGTTAAATTGTGAACTTGAAGTAAAATATAACAATATTTATAATATATTAAAATCATACTAAAAAGTGATTTAGTACATGTTATTCAATTATATCAACAAATAAATCGACATAAATATTAGTGATTAACCAAAATTTACCATGTGTTTGAATTTAGAGTATTGGAGTGTGTAAAAATTTATTATTTGGTAAAAAAATGGAGTGATTGGGAGGGTACTAATAAGTAAGTGTGGTATTTGAAGTGTTTGTTTAATTTATTATTTAAATTACTTTAATATTCTTATTTATTATTTATATTATTTATTTATTTTATATAATTTAAATAAATTTATATATTAATAATATTTTATATAAAATTATGTAATATAAATATATAATACAAATACTATAAATAAAAATTATTGTATAAAATATTTTAAATATAATTTAATTATATATATTAATTAATAAATTATTTAATTTAATTAAAATAATAAATTTATATTTCTAATTTTTTTATTAATAATTATTTAAATTAATTCAGCTCAATATAAACATGCCAAATCGATCACTTTACTTAAATTTTGAATAACTATTAACACTTTATATATAAATTGCTAAAAACCAATATGTTCATCGTGTATTAATTATTTGAAATGTTATTCAAAAGATGCATCACTTATGCTTATTGTTGGGACTTCCATTGAGGTAAAAGCTTCAATGTGAGTGTGGTGTGGCCCCATTTGAATTGAATGAGGGAGGAATATGAATATTAATATGAATAGGAATAGGAATGGGAATCATCCAGTGAATGGTGATGGTTCATGCAGGGATATACATTGACGTGGCTCTACCTAGTCCAATAAACGTGGTCGTGGGCCATGATTACCTCTATGTCCTTCATGTTTCATAGTATTGCATATTCTACCCTTTCACATATTTGAAATATATGCTATAATATTGCATTGGATAAACTAAGTATAAGTATTATATTTGAGAGGAAAAAAAGTTGATAGAAGGTGATTGATTTAATGTAAGAAGTGGACCCCATCATTTCCATTTCCTTGATGGTTAGTTTGGTTCACCTTTGTGGAGAAACATGACAAATGAGCAGAGAGCCAGTGCTGTGCTGTGCTGCCATTATAGTACGACAGACATGGACATCGTCCAATCCAAGCTATAGATGTCAGGCCATACAGCCAGGACAAGCACTGATTAAATTAGTATACAGTAATTGGTTGTTTAGCAGTCACATCGGTCGACTTCATGTTTTCTAGAAAGATGTGGGCATTGGGCAACAATCTCAAGCACTTATGTGAATGTTCCTTGAACAATTTGGTCTGAGATCAGCTCTTTTGTTGGTGTTGTGCTTGATTCTATGTATAAAATGAAAATATGTTGGACATGTTACATCAATGTCCGGTGACCCAGGATGGGCCTCCCGAGTCCATGTTAGGATTAACTATTGCGATTTTATAAAAATTATTTAATAAATGAGATATCTCTAAATATATATATATATATGAATACAAAATAAATTATTTAATCATTGTTATATATAATAATAATAATAATAATAATAATAAAATATAGATTAGATGATATATGTGACAAATCCAACAACAAAGTGGAAATAAATCTCAGGTAAAAACTTGAACTCTAATTAGAAGTAAATGAAAAATTAAAATCTTGAAATTTTAATAAATGGAGATTAAGAATACTATAATATTTAATTATAACTGCACTAAATACTTATTTATTTAATAAATACTAATAATATGTTTTATATTTAAAAAAGATAAATATCATAAAAATCTTTATTTAAAGTTTGAGATTACAAAATATAATAAATAATTACTGTACAAATTTATAAAATTTTATTAGTATTATATTTTATATTATAATTTAAAAAATTAGAGTTTAAATGAAATAGGAAGAATGAGGGTAGAGTTTAATTATTACTTTTTGGACTCTATTTATTCCTAAATAAATGAAACATTTTGAAATTATTTTTAAAGTAATATCATCTTTAAAATATTTTATAAAAATATAATAATAAATACCAAATAGTATATTAATATTTTGTAAAAAAATGTACCATTTAAGTAATATATGAAAAAAATGTCACCTTGTAAATACTTAATAAAAGATCCATCCCATTAAGTAGTAAATAAAAAGAAATATATCATTAATTAATATTTTATAAAATAATTACACTATTTAGTAATATCTTGTATAAAATATTTCATTAAAAATAAAAAAAAATATATATATTATAATATTTTTATAAGTGTTTTAACTGTGTGTATTTTTTCCTATTACAATACCATCAAAAATTTCAAATGCAAAAAAAAAATAATAAATGACTAAAAGTATATTTTTTATTAAAAAGTTTATGACTACGAATGATATCTCAAAACCGCTTAGGACTAACATGACAACTAGATAAAAAGTTGAGGGTCAAATTCGTATTTTTTTTTTTAAATCGTACTTGCCAAAAAAGGAAAGAAAAGGCACGATTTCTCATGAAGTGGAGCGGTTGGCCGAAATTTTCCGCGTTCATCCCCCACCCGCTCGTACGTGTCGTTTGCCTTTGCTAGGCGCTGCCACCGGCTCGCATATACATAATTTGTGGCCCAAGTTATGGAGAATTGACAAACTAAGCACCCTATGTTAGGCTAGGCTTGATGTGATTGTTAGCTCAGGGGAGGCGGGCGAGCCCCAGACCCCGCCCCGCACTAGCCCTGATCAGGTTGGAGTGCTGTCACACACGGCTAAGTTAGTGTTACCTTCCCACTCTTGTGATACCTCCATAAATACGGAGCTCTTCTCCTTTTACCATTGGGCAGGCAGCTCTCTCCTCATCGAAAATCAATGGTACGACAACCCCTTCTCTCTCTCTCTCGCTCAATCTGGGTGTGTGTAGAGAATTTCTTGTGAAAAAAATGAAGCTTTTGTTGGATTGACTTGGGATGGATGATGGACTGGTTTCCGGCGGTGTCCTCCAGGGTTCCAAGAACGTCCCTGCATGGCTGGACGCACTCTACACCCAGAGCTTCTTCGTCGCCTGTAGCCGCCACGAGAACGCCAAGATGAACGTCTGCTGCCTCGACTGCTGCACTAGCATCTGCCCCCACTGCATCATCCCCGACCACCGCACCCACCGCCTCCTCCAAATCCGCCGCTACGTCTACCACGACGTCGTTCGGCTGGAAGATCTCGAGAAGCTCATCGACTGCTCCAATGTCCAGGTGGTTCCTCCCTCCAGCTATCCCCGAACTCATCACTGACAATTCTGCCGAATTGTCTGTCTGGCCTCTTAACTAATATCCCTGTTGATTTGATCATAATTAGGCTTACACAATCAACAGCGCAAAGGTGGTGTTCATCAAGAAGAGGCCACAGAACCGGCAGTTCAAAGGGTCAGGGAGCTACTGCACCTCTTGTGCCAGAAGCCTCCAGGAGCCCTTCATCCACTGCTCCTTAGGGTGCAAGGTAAATCGAAATTCACCTACTTTCATGATCCCTCATTGCCTACTTTCTTCACTTTGGGGTGAAATGACTGTTACCCATGGAAATTTCCTATGAAACCCTAGAAATTTACTGCTCAGATCTTAGGTTACCATGGATTTGAGTACACGGGTCTCTTTTGCAAGTGCTGTGAGCTTGCATAAACGAGGAAATTTCTCTTGGGTTTTCTTCCACGTTAAAAATTAGGTGGACTACTTACTGAAGTACAAGAAGGATCTTTCGCCATGCTTGAGGACCTGCGAGACCCTACAGCTAGGCCCCGATTTCTTGTTCCCACAGGACATGTACCTGGGGGATGAAGATCAGGCGATGGTGCACTCCGACGAGGCGATGGTGACCTGCTCTTCGGGATCATCGGGGTCGATGGAGATCAACAACGCGGTTGTCAATCTCGGGACCTTGGTAAGGAAGAAGAGGAGCGGGCTGTCCTACGTTTGGGCTCGATCTTCTTCGAAGATGTCGTCGGAAGAGTACGACATGGCGACAAGCTGTCTGAGCCGAAGGAAGGGAACTCCCCATAGATCACCCCTCTGTTGAATTTCCGGCCAAAATCACTGGGAAAAAAAGGGAAGAAACAAGAAGATGACCAACGAATATCATCACTATCTCGGTGCATAGAAATTTCACCAACTTATTTGGGTAAAGTTTGGTACTTTGACTGATTATTATTTATTTGTGTATGTACCCATCTCGATCTTGGACGGAGAAAATTAATCAGTTTGTCGGGGGCGAGTTATCGGGTTGCACAATCTTCTCGGGTGTTGAGGCGATCAGGTGAACCCGCGCAGGACGATTGGGCGGAGCTGCGTAGAGAAGGGCGATCCAGCAATGGTGGACGCCAGTGGATGGTGCCTGTTGACACCGGACAATGCCGGTGGTAGACGCCCGTGATGGTGGCTGTTGATGTCCATCCTCTTACCCTTAAACCCTAATTTATTTAGAACCAACATACTCTTCCTCTCACCAACTCCTCGTTGAGAGTCATGGCTACGATTCGCGACCCTCTGGAGGGAGCAAACTTAGCACCCGCTTCCCACTCGCAGTCTTCTCCTTCTCGTTCATGCCCCTCACCTACTTCAGACTCGAAGTGCGCCCACCGCCGACCGACGAAGCCTCCATTTCTCCTAATTTATTGACAACTCCTCCTTTGACTGCACCCAATAAAGGTGACGCCGACCACGGATGAAACTCCTTATGCCACCATTCACCTTGAAAAAGCAAATCTTCTTCAGGCACTTTCATGGGCGCCATTCCTCCGCATTTTGAATCATCTTTTTAACTTCTTATATAACACTTTTCATACAAGTAAAAATAATTGATTTGAATTAGGTATTTTTTCTCGATATTCAAGCGAAATATGAACCAATGTTGGGTTAGAGGACTTGCTACCTCGTACCAAAAAAATGGCTCCTTTTCCTTTTAGTTTCTGGATCAATGATCATGGAGAGTATATGAAATTCCTTGCTGGTGACCAGGCTGGTCTCAACTCATGCGCCATTATATCTACTTAAGAAGAGACTTCTTTTACTGTGCATGGAATAAATAATGAGAAAAAATTAAAACTGAAATTAATAGCGTAATTAATTTGTACAAATTTGTTATTCTTTGCTTTCCATATCCCTGGGTTGCTTTCTATAAATGGAAGAAAGGAAGTAGCTGTCCATGGAAGTCCGCATTTTGGGTGTTAGGCTGTCTTGTGGTCTCTATCATGGACGCGGAGGCTATGCTATGAATGGACTCAAAATATAAGTACTCTTGCATGGAGAAGACAAGTGTTGGGGCTTCAAGAAATAAAACCAGGCAAAAGGGAGATACCCCAAGGAAACAGAACGGGCACGAAAGCGATGCGTTGCTTCAGATTCAACCTTCCGTTTTCCGCGCTCCTCTGCCTCCTCCTCTCCTCCTCTCGTCCAATCTTCGCGTTCGACGTCACAGGCTCCCATCACCACGGTTCCCAGAATCTGCAAGACAATGGAAGAGAATGTGCTCCGCTTGTTTTCTTTTGTTTCCAGAGATGATTTGATGATCTTTTCATGGGGTCAGCAGCAGAAGGATTTGATGATCTGTTTGTAAAGAAGTGTTCTTCGTCTTCTTGCAGACAATGTCGACGGTGGATCAATGGTTCCATCGGGGCAGTGGCCAAAGGGTCGTCTTCTTGCAGACAATGTCGGTGGTGGATTCATGGTTCCATGGGAGCAGTGGCCGAAGGGTCGTCTTCTTGCAGATGATTCTGCCGGGAATTCCTCCTTCATCTTGGCGGCACATAGGACCCGAAGAAAAGACCCCTTGAACGGTAACGCTCTTTATACTGGGGGATGGAACATCAGCGATAAACATTACTGGGCCGTAAGTCACAGTCTTGATCGTCTATTTTGTTCGTATCTTATAGGGCAAGTTACAGCATTTGTTTGGGTTCAGGAGTCTTCTTGATCTGTCTTTGACCCGTCTGCCATTTTGTTTGTAAACACTGGCTTTCTCCATGTACAATGCAGTCGGTGAGCTTCACAGCAGCGCCATTCTTCGTGATTGCTATCGCTTGGTTCATCCTCTTCGGGATATCCCTCATCTTCATTTGCCTCTGGTACTGTTGTTGCTGGCGCAGAGAGCCTTATGGCTACTCGAGAACCGCTTACGCGCTCTCTCTCAGCCTCCTTATCTTCTTCACCGTCATTGCAATGTAAGTGCTCTGGCGAGATTCCATCGGTCCATAGATTGTTTGTATCAATTTCGTTCTTCCGATCAAGGATTCCCTTTAACGCAGAGCTGGTTGCATTGTTCTGTACACCGGGCAAGGGAAGCTCCACCGTAGCACGATCGATGCCCTCGACTACGTTGCCATGCAGGTTAAAACCACCGCCGGAAACCTCACAGCCCTGTCGGGGTATCTCGCCTCTGCGAAGAATGTGAGGGTCGAGTCGGCCTTATTGTCTCCCGACTTTCAGACCAAGATAGACATTGTGAATGCCAAGCTGAATTCCACTGCTTCTGCTCTCTCCAGCAAGACCAGCCAAAATTCCGAAAAGATCAAATATAGCCTTGATGCATCGTAAGATCTCCTCTCCTCGCCCTTGAACACCTGTTGCTTCTTCTGCCCTTTGTCCAGATGACCAAACTCAACCATTCCTTCTGCAATCATCAGGAGACTGGCGCTGATCATTCTTGCTGCTGTTATGCTGTTCTTGGCGTTCCTAGGGTTCCGTAAGCCGACTGTCTAAACTTCTCAGTCTCTCTAAAAACTCGTGTAGAAATCTAACGGGATGAATTTTCTTGCAGTGTTCTCTGTGCTCGGGCTGCAGTGCCTCGTATACACGTAAGTGAAGCAACTCTTTGGTTCAGTAAATCGAATCATCAACCTGGAAACATGAGCTCGGCTAAGTAGAGACCGTGTATGAACCTTACTGCAGTTTGGTGATCGTCGGGTGGTTTCTGGTTGCCGGGACATTCATACTCTGCGGGGTATTCTTGCTCATTCACAAGTGAGTCTGAACTATCCATAATGATAAGAGCCCTAAAGACACCTCCTTTATAGGTCTGAACAGCCGGCCAATGTTTTTACAGAGCGTTTGCTCGTGTGGTGCTAGTGTGATCGCAGATGCATGTGTATCCATGGAGGAGTGGGTGCAGAACCCGTCGGCACACACGGCGCTGGACGACATAATCCCGTGCTTGGAACACTCGGTCACCGAGGAATTCCAGTTGCAGACCAAGGCAGCGACGTACCAGCTGGTAAATGTGGTTAACGGGGTCTTCACGAACGTCTCGAACCAGAACTTCCCGCCCGAGGCTCGACCCTTCTACTACAACCAGTCGGGCCCACCCGTGCCGAGCCTCTGCAGCCCGTTCAACATTGATCTTACCGACAGGCAGTGCATTCCGGGGGAGGTCGACTTCGATAATGCCTCTCAGGTAATGGTACTCTTTTTCGACCAAGTCCATACGCAATTTACCGGAGGAATCACCGTAGAATTGGGGGAACAGGTTTGGAAGAGCTACACATGCGAGGTCTCACCGGCCGGAATCTGCACGACAACGGGGCGGTTGACCCCGGACCTTTACCACCAGGCGACAGCCTCGGTGAACGTCAGCTTCGGGATGTTCTACTACGGTCCGTTCCTCGTGGACCTCGGGGACTGCACCTTTGTTCGCCGCACCTTCACCACCATCGGCTCCGACCACTGCCCGGGGCTCCGGAAATACACCAAGTGGGTCTACATTGGCCTTGTGATCGCGTCGGCGGCCGTTCTGCTGTCTCTGATTCTGTGGGTCATCTACGCCCGTGAGAGGCGGCACAGGGTGTCCACTAGGCAGCGCATGTCCATGTAGTACGCCCGTGAGAGGCGGCACAGGGTGTCCACTAGGCAGCGCATGTCCATGTAGCTGCCTTAAACCAAGAGGCCTTTTTTTGTTGTCGCCATGAACGAGAGAATATGTTGTACCGTGGAATATCAAACAATTTCCGTGTATGTAACTTGTTCATCCCAAGATCTTGAACCATTACAAAAAAAACTATTAAAATCAATGATAATATGAAAGCCCCCATCAAATGGACATTTAAATCTGGGAGGATCGGAGACCTTTGTGGAAAAGTAAGGAAGCTTCTAAAGGTCTCCGAATTTCTATTTAAATTTTGGTCAATGTGATGGCAACAGCAATCCAAGTTGATCAAATTCAAATGCATGACAAATTAGGAGTCAATGCTGCATCATCACTTTCTTTAGTCTCACTGTACTTGTAAGGTACAAAGATGGGGTTGTAAGCCAATAAAGACACATATTCTAATTATTATTTATTATTTACTATTTTCTTTTTGAATTTAGGACATATTTTGGAGTTCAATATTAGTAGTAGTAGGCCAATTCTGAATCTCCCAACTCCCACTCCAATAAATGGGTGGAATTTGAGGTTGAAGGTGGACATATGATCATTGTATTTGACCTAGTCTTTGATCTTGATATGCACATAAATGGGTAAACATAAATGTTGTAGGCCACATGCACATCAAGCAAGTGGCATTGCCACGATTCCATGTATACTCCTATCAATGGACAGTCCCCCAATTTGCCATGCTCCATCAAATTTAATCTATCACTTTATTAAACTATAAAATTCTTAAAATCATAATCTTTTTTTATTTCATAAAAATAGAAAATATGATACCTTTGAGTATATATATTTGTATATATGAATTTTAATAATTATAAAAATATATTATAATTATTATTTTCGCATAATATATTAATTATTTTTCGGTTGAGGGCTGGGTGAACCCAAATACCTTGCATGGGTTCCACACAAAACGGTCAATCTAAACCGTGCTGACGATACGATAAATTAGTCATACCGCGATAATATGCGAGTTACACTTCATCTCATATCGGATCTCGCCAATATCTCCTATAAATACATGGCTCGATTAGAGTAAGGTTTGCCAAATTAACCAACCAAACCCCTCTTTTTTGGAATAGAAATTCCCTCCTTACGTTCTCTCTCTAGCATTTATCTCCTCACTGGGTAGAGATGGCATCAGCCACTTCCAGGAGGACGTCTAGTGGGCCAGTAATTCAGTCTTTGTCGCCGTCCGGTCAGTTCTACTCTGACGGATTGCCTTCGTCGGCTTCTGCGGCCGCATCCAGCTTCGCGTTCTCCAGCTCCGGTTTTGCGGCAGCCCGCTCCTCCGTGGCGTCCTCTTTCTTCCACAGATCTACCTCTCCGACGCGCGTGACTATGTACGGCTCCACTGCGTTGACTCCGTCCGTTCGATTCTCCATCGACCGATCGACCTCGCCGAGCAGGTCGATGTCGGTCGCACAGAGGAACCGTCAGGTCGTGAGGGCGAGCAGCGGACCTAAGACTCCCCAGCGGACCTGCATGTGCTCGCCGACGACGCATCCTGGCTCGTTCCGGTGCAGCCTTCACAAGAACTGTGCCTCTCCTCCGGCTGCCAGACTGAGCTACTCGCCGAACAGGCTGAACGCGAGGAGATCTGCCATGACGAACTCGCTGGTGAGGATCGGAGGCGTCGAAGGTGATCTAGTGAGGCGAGCCTTGGCAGCACTCATCCGGCCGTCCTCTCACCAGCAGAGGCGGCGCGTCAATTTCCAGACACGGCCGAGCAGACTATCCGTTATGTCCAGAGCAGAGGAATCCTGATTTTGCTGAATTATAGCTTCTTAAGTATGAGAATCAGTATGCAGAAATCGTATCTTTAAATTTACCGGCTACCAGAAATTGAAGCAGCGGAGGCAACAGATCACGGCCTGTCATCTCCAGATCGGACGAATTTGCGGGATTGATCGGATCGGACCTGGCTTTTTTTTTATATGGTCTGACTACCTAGAACCCTAAGATGAGACACGGGTCCACTGATTATGTACATATACATATATCCTCCCAGATATAATACTTCTCAAATTCTAGCAGGTCTTGGACTGGAATCAGACTTAAGTTATCATTAAAATCAGACATAAAACGGAATCAATCAAACAAGTACATATCATTTCATCCATAATCAAATAAGATGTTTTAAGATCACCAATTAAAAGTATTTTCAGTGGTTCATCATTCTTCCTCTTCTCCCCACCAGTCTTTTTTGAGTTTTCGGTCAGTATACGTTCTCCGTTTTCACACAACTATCGTTTTCACTCTCCTAATTTCGAGGCGTTTGTCCA
The DNA here is from genome assembly GCA_030064435.1 of Trapa incisa. Taxonomy (NCBI): domain Eukaryota; kingdom Viridiplantae; phylum Streptophyta; class Magnoliopsida; order Myrtales; family Lythraceae; genus Trapa; species Trapa incisa. The sequence continues at coordinate 11,687,242 of CM057786.1, read as the reverse complement.
ACTGCTTTTTGTTTCTCATATTTTTCTTGTACCATTTTAAGCTCTGTCAGTCGAGTTTATTTTGTCAACCGTTTGAAACTCTGGATTGTTTTCAGATCAAGTTGTTATTAATAATTAATTTATTTTTTGTATTTTGTTTAATTCTCGGTGTGTATATATATACACTTAAGTGCGATAAGTCTAATTTATAATCACCGACTCTTTCAACCCATCGTGCAGGTTGCCATGGCTTTGGGATTCCAATTATAGGAGTTTTGAAATACTGACTCAGTGGTGTGGAGCCATCATGGATTTTTTTGCCTAGGACCATCATGGAATTAACTCCACAAATCTAAATAAATATGGTAATGGTTATCGAAAAAATAAGCACGATAATCAATAAATATAATATTTTACTTTAAAACTAAATAAAATAAGATGCAGTATGAAATTTACTAGAAAGAAATGGGATTTATTGAAGGTTTTTTCTTTCACTGTGGAATATTTGGTAATCAAAATTCAATAAAGCTGATTAATTTAAGCTTAAAAGAGTTTTAATTTTCTTTCATATTAAGGTAACAACTTCCCTCCTGTGGGTATGAGTTTGCTATAAATTTGATCAACCTAAAAAAGTACACAATTTAAATTTTAGTAATTTCCTTTATTAAAATAATTTGCATGTTAAAATTTAAACCTTTTATTAGAAAAACAATCTGTTTTTGAACGGTATAAAATTAAATAAATAAGCTAATATAATATAATGTCAGATATAATTATACATTGGGAGTTGAATATATTTTCTTTTTGCTCAAATATGAATATATATTATGATTTCTAGAAGTTAAAGTATCAATTGACGACAATATAGACTTATAGTATTTTATTGGCATAACAGTTATAGTATGTTTGAATAACTCAAAAAATAGGGGTATAATTAATTAGATATGGAAGCTGACGTTTTTTCATCATTAGTGCATGTAGGAATGGTTATGATGAATATTAAAGTAATATATTTTTTATGAATTAATATTGGTGATATCAATAATTTCACAATAGGTATTTTGAATTTTATATAAACATAAAAGGCACTTTATGTAATCATATAAGTATTAACATTGATGGTACTTCCTATAATTTCATTGTATCACACTAATCAACTTTACGTTTTACTTACTCAATATTTAACCTCGTGATATAGGTACATTGCTACATAATGGTCATCTTCAACCCGTCCCACAGTCCACTGTGATTCGCCGTTCAAACTTGTCGTCGATCCATCCATGAACTTCTGTGGAGCCCTAAGGCACGCCATGTCTCATCAAGGTGCGCAGCCAGCACTTCTCTCGAATTCACTCATTATTAATTGGTCAGCTTCACTGTGTAAGGTATACGAATTGACTAAGTCTTCTACGATGGCTATTTGATAAAGCTCGCCATTGCCCTCCAAGTCTCTAACTATAAATCAATGAGTCATCATATTATCCTATACTATTATAGTGAAAAACAACTTATCTATTTTTATGTATTTGGCACATAGCAACCACATTTAGATTGTTTTAAATGCTTAGACTCATACTCACATTTACATTTGAAAGTCAAAAGACACAGAGCCCTGCACTGACTCTCATAATCTTTAACTCATTTTTTTTTGGGCATAAACCATTTGCTAACGAGAAACTCGGCAAGTATATATTTGATTGGCTAATATATTAAAAAGGCAAATTACTTTCCGTATAAATTATATTTATTTATATATTCAAACATAGCTATAAGAGAGAAATAAGTGTATTTTCACTTTATCCCACCCTAAAAAGACTCCCATCCTTAGGATCTAGCTATCATACAATTGACTTAATAATAAAAAAAATGGAGTGGATTAACTAAAATAAAATAAATAAATAGAGTAATTTATAATTTCCAAAGTTGTTGTTCTTATAATTAATATATTTCAAATAAATATGCGTGTATAATTTATTATATTTGTACAATAATATATTATATGATATAAAAACCAGCGGTGGAATCGATATACAACTAGTGTACGAAAATCAATTTTATAGTGGAATGGACTATAAAAAAATAACTAAATTGTGATGGTTGTTACGTGTTATTAGAGATTTTAAGAATTATAAAAAGTATATATACAATAAATGTTTAAAGAATTAATGTATAAAATAAATAAATATTATGATTTTATAAAATTATAATAATTACTGTCGATTACTTTTAAATTTATATATAATCTCACAAATTTAGTGATTATTTTAATGACCGGAGGAGGAATTTGAGTGAACTAATACTTTGTTCTTACAAAAAATTTCTAACTATTAATAGGGTATTTAAAATATTTTATATATAATAAATTATCTTAACCCTTTTTTACTCAATAATAATGATTCTTACCTAACTTTAATCAGTAGATGATATAATGGATGAAATCATTTTCTTAATACCTGTCTTGTATAATCCTACTAATTTATGGGAGAAAATTACCATAAATTGAATATTTTTTATACTAGAATACATAATGGGTTATATTTTTAATAATGAGTAAAGTACTACTTTTAACACACATTTTAATATCATATTATTTTGAATCTACCACTCTTTTTTATCTTAAAATAGCATTAATGTAGTTCAACTAATTTATATTGTTGGATATGATATTTGGTCGGCATTTTTGGATTAAGAATTCAAATTCAAAGCTTAGAGAAGAGAAAAAAAAACTTGGATTGAACTAACTCTGTATCTTTATTACTAGGCAGATCAAATTCCAACATAAATGGATCAATACTTGTCCAAAATTTAAACGTATGACAATGTAAACATGGGAAAAAGTTTTGAAGTTTGCACACAACACAACCCACTCGGGACGCATGATGTTACAAATGTGGTAGGTTGATTGCACGCACTCATTCATATGGGCCATATGGCCAACAACAGACCTGCAATGAGTGCGTCAGTCCAATAGACATTTACACATAGATACATTAGTATGGGCTAAATAGTACAAGCCCCTTGACCTCTTTTTAACTTTGCATCCAAATAACCATTATGTAGTCATTTCCTAACCCTAACCCTAACCCTAACCATTCATAATCATCTTCAACCCTCCCCCTCTCTCCTCTTTTTAAGCCTACGGATGTTTTGGGCCTGCGAATAAACCATTATTTTGAGACGAACTTGCTGGAGACTTGCTGATGTTTTTAGACGAATAAAAAAAAAGATTCTTTCCAAGGTGAAATTCAACTTTTGAGTACTCAAGAAAGCCAACTTAGTTGATTTGATTAAAAAAAATTGAAAAGCAAATATTTACCTTTTCCTCTCGGCCGTACGCATTGGGCAGCCAGAATTATTGAAGCAAGCAGCCACCATCCTGTTACCCATCTAGAAGACTTACCCTCTAGCACTTTATGAATGGGATGGCCATAGATAGGCAGGTGTTGATAGGATTGCCCTATTTTATCACCAGTTAAGAAATATCCAACTTTCTTTCCATCCTCTTATAACTAATAAATTGATTTTCAAATGCTAATGTGACAGTTACTTTTTGGTGGAATTAGTCATATCAAGTCATGGATCAAGTTGTTAGTTACATAATGGAACATTTGATAAAAAATTTTGGAAATTTTATATTTTGATGACAAATTTTAATTGTAAGTTAAAATTGTATTTGCACGGCATATATTGAATAAAAATACAAATATCTTAAATTTATTAAAAAAATAACACGACTTTATAAATTTAAATTTTAAGTGAAGTGGCAGTGGATGATCCCATTGCATTGCATGTCAGAATCTAATAAGTAAGTTATTAATGAGTTATATAGATCATACCATTTAAAGTGAACATAATAATTCTTTTTGTTGAATATTTATTAATCATTCTTCTTTATTATTATGATGTACAATTGGGCAGATCAATAATGGATTATTCTTTCTTCTAAGCCGTAACCCTTGAATGCTGTGGATCTCTCCATAACCCAAACATTGACTCATGGAATATCAGAGGAGTCATATTTTTATAGACTTGCAGTGTGCCATCATTGATTATTAGTCCATTTACTCCCCCCATGCTATGCATCTATTTTAAAATGTCAAGTGCGACCCACATCTTATAGGCATTTTTTATAATTTCAGTATTAAATAATGCTGTATGGAACAAATATAACTACTGAAATTACAATGGTAGTAGTGGGCCAAAATAAGCATTATAATTTAAAAAAGTAAGAGAGAAAACTACTTTATTTTTATTTTTTTGCTCAATAGAAAACCACTTTATTAATAGTATGGTAAGTGAAAATGATTAAAAAATGCTAAAACTTCAAATAAGGTATGAAACTTGTATAATAGTATTAAATGGATAAGTATTGATTTTTATATGATTAAAAATATATTAAGTTGATGAACCAATCTATTAGTGACTTTATGATTGATGGGTACTAAGAAATTGCAGGAAATAAATGTCACAAATTCATATCATGTAAATATAATAATGGTTATAAAAATTGAACTATAAATAACCATTGTATATGTGAAAGGCAAAATCAATACCATGTAGGGATGAAAACTTGTTAGTGAAAAGATTGGAGAGACAAAGTAGTACCAAAGTATGCATTAGTATAGTATGATTATAATTTGTATATTGATAATATTTTACTATTAAAATTTGAGTATAAGGCCCGAAATCGAAACCATGATTATATTAGTTGACCAATCAAAGGTACCATGGTTAAATTTTATAATGGTATAAGCCACTTTGTAGTTAGTTCCCTTTTGCACTTTTTGAGTGTGCGCCAAAATGATTCAAGCTTATGTCAGCTTGTCATTGTGCCTAATTAAGTAGGGTTCTTAAAATCGTAGCCGTTTTTGGAGGCAAAATAATTAAGGCAGCTTTAATTAATCACGTGGATCACATTTAAATATAATTATATTGTTCCCCTTCAATTAAAGTGCGTTTTCCACGTCCAAAGTGCAGTGGAAATCATCTAGTTAGATGCTAACCATATATATATATATATATATAATATATATATATATCATACATTTAATTTTTTATGTCAACATATGAATTTAATGGTAATTCTCAAATTATACAATATAATATATTGTATGATAAAAAAACTAGGGTTTATCACCATTCTTCCAAAAAAGGTTGTTTACCATTATATTTAATATTGATATTGACTACTAAAAGATGTATTTTTTCTTCTTGTTGTTGTTTATGGATCCATCTAATACTTCCCAAATCATATTAAATATTCAAATGATTTATTAGTTCCCCTACAAAGCACTTAATTCCTAAGGCAAGTTTTGAGGGCAAGACTAGCAACTTACATGCCATTGCATCACATGATGTTGGTATAGTGATGTCATATTCCTTTTCTAAGATTGTCCATACTAAAGTGGTTGTAGGGGACATGATAAATAAATATGGGCAGTCTAAAATATTAAATAAATTAATGAACCATAGTGTAATATAATACTATTAAAAAAGTTCAAATTTCTAAAAAATATATATCATATTCTATAAAATTCACAAAAATATATACTATTTTTATTTACCGTCTATAGAAGTATGATACATTTATTTAATTTTTAAAATTCGTATTTTTATTTTCTACCACTTGTATAAATCTTTTAGTATCACTCCAAGGTTAAATTTAAGTTATATATTTTTATAATATTATTATTTAACTTAAATTATGTATAATTATTACTAATAACTATATACATAATTTCTTAATATTTATTAAGTACAAATTATATATAATTAATATTTTTTTATAATCTCACACCAATATATTTTATCTATTTATAAAATCTTAGAAATAAATTGTATAATTTTAGTACCACTAAATTACATATAAATATATTTATTTAAAAACACAAATTCTATACAATTTTTACTTAAAAAAATTACATATAATTAAAATTTCATATAATCAATTTAAAATGATAAATAAAATAATTTACACAAATACATTTCTTTCTTTATAATTAAAAAAAATTAGAACTAAAACATCAAATTTAAATTAGATATTGATACAATATTATAATATATATATTTTTTAAATTAAATTATAAAAAATAATTATATATAATTTATACTTAATAAAATATTGAAATATATATATATATATATTAAATTATTAATAATATTTATATATAATCTAAGTTAAATAAAATATTTATATATTGATGATGTTATTTTATAAATATATAACTTAAATATGATATTTTATCAATACTAAAATTATATAATTTAATATCAAAATTGTATTATTATAGAAAATGAGAGATAAATTTGTATAAAATATTTAATTTATTATTTTAAATTAATTAAATAATATATTAATTATACATAATTAAAAAAAACATTACATTTAACTTAAAAAACATAATGGTACCAATGTTGGACAAGAGTGATTCTCAATGGCATTATACTAAGAAACCATGAGCTAAGTAACAATCTATCTCATAGAAAATACGGAATCCACATAAGCTTGCAACTATGGATCTATCTACTATCTTCATCTATACTAATCACTTGTAAAGTTAGAAGATCGTCTTCCCCGCCGACCCCCCATCTCCAGCTTCTTTTTTAACCGTGCCGACCGCCGGTTATTTTCCGGCAAGAGGAGCATAGGGATAAAACCGCCGGACACAGGTCAGAAATTCGGGAGGCGTAAGACACCCACTGCTCGTCCTTCATCGATCGTAACTCGTGGAGTTCCTTCTCTAGCCTCTGGTTTCTTTGGCTCAGACTCTCGCATTTCTTCTTGAGGCGCTCAAAGTCGGATTCAATCTGTTTCAGCTTGCTCCTGGAAAAAGAAGACGAAGAAGAAGAAGAAGAAGAAGAAGAAGAAGAAGAAGAAGAAATTAAACGAGCATTCAATGTACGAAAATGGTTGTATGGATAAACACGAACTTAAAAGTTACCTGGCTCTTCTATTCTGAAACCAAACTTCCACTTGCCTTGGCTTCAATTTGAGCTTGTCAGCTAGGGCCTGTTTATGAGCCTGCAATCATCCCCAACCCAAAAAAACCCTAATTTCTTATGTATACTCGGGAGGAGTAATTCAAGAGAGATCAACCCATTAAGGAGGGCAAATCAGATCAAGAAAAGCAACTGAGAAAATTACAGAGAGCATCTCATCTACGTACCGGAGTAAGGGTTCTGTGTATCTTGAAGCTGTCTTCCAGCAAAGCTGACTGATCCTTAGACAGCCTCAGCTTCTTCCTGCGGCCATTGTGATTTCTACTCTCACTGTTACTGGTGGTGACGCCATCGATGCTGTCGCAGGTCTCAGGATGTGCCTTCATCCCTTGCGGAGATTCGCGGCCGCCGATGTCCATGTGGTCTTCTTCTCCTTCATCCTCCTCCGGGAACGGAGTGGTGGAGAGGCCCAGGGTCACCATGCACATCTCGTCCCTCCGATTGATGCTGCTGCCGCGATCAGCTTCCCTCTTCATCTTGGTGGGGATGGTGGTGTTACCGAGACAGTAATCCTTCAGTCCGAGTCCGAGCCCCAGAGAGAGGCCAGTGAAACAGGCTTCCTCCATGGAAATCGCTTATGATTATGGTGGATGAGATGAGATGAAAAGGAGCAAATAATTGTAAAGATAGAGCATAAGCTTGGCTGTTTATATATATATATAGGCAAATGAAAGTTATATGTATTTATTTATAGTATAAAATAATAGATGGATATGGGAGAGGGAAAGTGCAATAACAAGAGGCATATTTACTTGTATAAGTGGAACGTTATGGTTGGAAATTCTGGTGACTTTGACTCCCCTTAGGAAACCATAAATTTTCCTTTAATTGAATATTCAATGCATGCATTTCCCCTTTATTTAATTCTTCAATTTATCTCTTTTTGACTCTGAAAATTCCATAAAAATGAAGGAAAAAATCTCAAGAATATCACTCCTCATAAATAATGTGTTATTGAGGAGGAAACATGGATATATCACTTGATTCTAATCACTATCATTAATTTAATTCAAATATTTCACCTTTTGGATAAAGTTTGAATCATGCCCTACAGGTGAAGTGAATTTATAGTAAGATAGTTCAATTTTTTGGTGGAGAGTAGTGAAATATTATGATTGGAAAATATGATGGAAGATTATTATTTTTCTGTTAAAAAAGGAAATATGACCAAAATAATAGATTAGAAAATTGTATGGAAAAGTTTATATATGTAGCATTCCAATTATTGCTCATTTGTCACAACGGTCCAATTTCCAACTGAGGATTATTGGCCATTCCATTCCATGGAACATTATGCAGTCTTGGGTCATCTTCTCCTTGGAAAGTCTACATGGATTTTGTCTTATGTCAATGGGAACATGTTTTCTTCATGAAGAAGCCACTGGAAAAATCAATGGTCTTATAGATCATTCTCGAAGCCCTTAATGGGTATTAGGAGTGGAGGGATAGAGGCCCTCCCAAGAGACCACCTCCCTCTAGTGGCCCCCCTGTGAAAGGGTTGAACACCATCTAGCAGGGAGGCTTGAAGGGGCCTTCCTGCCGCTTTCCTCCAACAGTCCAATAAGGGTTAGGCCGATGAGGGTGGTCGAGTCCCCCATGGAGTGAGTTCCCAACTGGAAAGTGTCCTATGGGGAAGCCTTCCATAGTTCATGTTCACTGCAGTGAGCAAACCAAAATAATAATAGCACTCTAAGCAGAAACAAAAAGGTTGCATATGACACTAGATTCCTGGCCCAATGCAAAAAAAGAATGAAACACAGATTTTGTCAAGACACTAATACTGCAAAATCAGTCCATTTCAATCTGTCCCATATTCCAGACTTTCTCATGGTCATTCTGTATCCACAATGAGCAGTACTCTCTATATGCATCAATGCAATTGGGAGATTCATAATCAGAAAGGATATTGCATTACAAGGTAATCAAAAGGGCAGCCTTCATGTTTCACAAATAAGAGACCAACCAAGTCTAGAAACCATTCAGTAGTACTTGCCCAGCAGAAACAAATACCTGAAACTTAGCTTAAAATGAACATTGTTGAACACAAATCTAACAGATGCACATATTTCATTCTCAGTATAAAGTAGGGGCATTGAGACATTATCACTAAGACCACCAGAGTACTTTCACACTTGCTATTATCAGATTTAATAGTCCACCTGAATTGGTTGACACATCATGTGACAGAACACAGGACACGGTGGTAGAAACATCATTGAGGGCTTCAGAAGAAGTCCCATGATTTTATTAAAGCTCAGGATCACTCCAGTAATCAAACTAAAGAAACAATAACGACCCGGAGAGAAAAAAAGTTAAGAAAACTTGTGGGGAGACATTTGTACATTGTAGTGGTGTAAGGTATGGCCACAATGAAGAGCTGCTACACAGGTGGTATGTTCGAGAAAGAGAATCCCTTGTATCCCTTGTATGCATAGTACGCAATCCTAGTGTAGTAAAAGCCAGGTATAAACAGGATCCCACCAAGAATTGCGAAGAACACCCCTGTCAAACAAGACGACAAAAACATGAGAAAAGACCAAATACATTATTTACCCGATAATGTTAGATCCATTATTGAGAATTAGAGAATTATTTCATTTTCATCTTCTTCTTGTACGGATATTGTATTGGATTTGATACATTAATGAAATAGTACTTTGTTGAGCAAAAAAAATCCGTGCCAAATATGGAATGAAATGATGTGAAAAAGCAAAATCCTTAAAACCCCAATACATTGATTATTACGAGCTTGACTTGACTAAGCCAATGGATACGTAAATCCATCAGCAGTTTCAGAACAACTTCCATCTAGTAGATTCATAGTGATATGCAAGTTATTTCCAGTAAAATCCATTGCCAATACAACAATCGACCTAAAAGCATTAATTATAGTAGGCCAAGGGAAATCATCAGAAAAGTACAGATTTCCTTTACAAGGAAAACAAGAAGTAACCAAGCTCTGCAGATTTTAATGGAGGACAAATTTCCTTTTCAAGAGGTACAGATTTACTTCAAACCCGAAATGTTCTACCTTGCGTAGAATTATCTTCAGGACACTCCTAATTCCTTTTTTTCCCTTTTTTTTTCGTGTAGAAGAAAAGCAAAGAATAACGCCAAAGCACCGATAAATCAGCTGCCCTGTTTTGGTTCAACAACCTATATTCCACTCCCCCCCTTAGCATAATTGAAACACATCATACCAAAACCACTCATAAAGCAGTATTTATCAGCTATGGCTACTTTCAATCTAATCCAGCAAGTCACAAGTTCTGCTTCAGACTGGTTAAATTCAAGCATATAACCGACCACGATTGCCCTGAAGAGGTGTATCCTCCTCGAAATGGAGCGCAGAAAAGGAACAAAGAATAGAGAAATTACCGTGGGTACGGTCACCCCCAACTCGATAAGAAGCCATGAGGACGCCGATGACTATTCCCAGAGCGCCGACCACTAGGAGGGACACGGCGAGAGCGATCTCCTTGATAGGGGGCCTGTTGTTCAGCGCGTAGGAGGTCTCGAACATCATGTCCTCGTCAGAAATCGAGAACGCATGGTCGACGTACGCCATCTCCCTAGGGTTTCTTCCGGTACTGGATTTGACGGAAACAGAAAAGAGAGGGGGCACTTTGGGGTCGATCTGGGTCGAAATCGATGTGTCTCTTGAAGGGGATCTTTGCTGCTGGGCGGACCTCCAGAAGAGACTTTCAGAGGAGCTGGAGGTGAAGATCTGAAGAACGACCTTGTACTCGGAGATGAAGAACTTTGCTTAGTAATTCATCGGATGCTTCGATTTATTGCAGTTTGGGTTTGGCATGCATCGATTTCATGAAAGGTCAATCCGTCGGCTTCCACGTGGAAAAGAAAGACCGATCCACCAAGGAACCAAATATGACCAAAAATACAATACGTCTTTTAAATGCAATATCTTTATTGAAGGTATAGCTTAGTCCTCTTTCAATTATATTTATTTATTATTAATGCTAGAGAATTAGTATCCGTGAAAAATAGTTTATATCAATTTAAAAGTTATTAACTAATAAAATTATAATAATATTATTTATATATTTTATTAAATATAAGATCTAATTCTATACAAAATATATTTTTGATATTTGGTAAATTTGAAATTAGAACCTATACGGCCAGTAAAGGGAAATCATCAATGCAAGTTTTTTTTAAAAAATCCTTATTCAATAAATTAAAAAATCTTATTTATCCGAATTTTGAAAATTTGCCCAAATTTTAAGGGGGAAATTTTTTTTAAACTTTTTACTAAAAAAAACTTTTATATTATAATATTTATATTTTATATAAATAAAAATCTAACTTTCAAAATCCACATAAAAATATTAACTTATTATCAGTATTATTAACTTAATAAGTTGTGGATGGATAAGATTTTATTATTATATTTACTTACAAATTGGCAATACTGTAGAATAAAAAGTGGTACATCTCCATCATTTTTATGAAAAATGAAAAATTATATTTTATATTACAAGCTTTATATTTTTTTAATAGTATGATCGTAATAGTAACAGTACTATAAAAAAAAATTAGTATCACATTATATTATATCAACGTGTGAACTATCATTACAGTATTAATGGTACCTTAATAGTAATTAAAAGATACGCCCAATTTATCATTTAATCACTTGTTAAATATTTTATTATCGATAATTGACTCACAATTTACAATTAAAATAATTTATTAGAAAATAATCGTTTCTATTAATATTGGACTAATTTTCCAGAGTTTTTAAAATATTAACTTTATCACACTTTTTTTAAAACCATCACACTTCTCAATAAACATATTTCATACTAAAATATTATGAATATATTTAAAAATTTATTTTATAATGAGAATATATTTATTAAAATAAATTTTAGCAATTCATGTTATCAGTAATTATCTTAAGTTATATTTTGTAAAAATTTTTAAGTATTCTTACTACTATCAAATGATGGTGCATAATTTGTTCTCTACATATTATGCATAAATTTAATAAATATAATTTATATCAGTAATTAAGGTAGTTATTAGCTTATTATAATATTTTCAAAATTATAATTTTACCTTTATAATTACTTTTACAATTAAATATCATTTTATTAAATAAATAACTCTATATAATTTCTAAGTTATAGGTATTTCCACCTAAATTTAATAATTTAAGAATTTGAATTTATTTATTATTGATGTTGAACTAATTTATCGATATATAATTTTGCATGTTACCAACTTAGGCGTGCCCTTTTTCACCACTCCAAACACGCGCTTCGTGCTTGCTTAGTGTTAAGTGTTGTAATTTTACTTAAAAGTTGAGGGATTTATCATTCTCACCTTTAGTAAGGTCCCATCTTTATTCCTTTGAAGATGAGCGTTCATTCAAGGGTTGGAAAAAATGGGCTTATAAAAGGCAGCTCCATTGCCTTCAAAGGAACCTCCAAAAACTTGGCTCCATCCCCTCCCATGAATCTTGAAGAAATGCAACTCATTGTTCTATTTTTGGATGAAGAAATAAAGTTCATCATTTAATTAAATAGTCCCTATTTGGCCAAGGGGAGGAGATGCCTTGAAGGTAGTTCCATCTCCACCAATGGGAGCCTGAAAAACGTTGCTCTCACTTCACTTCTTCCATTTAGGATGTGGTAGAACTTGGTCCCACCTTTGATCAAGAAAAATGATTATTTGGTAAGGAGAATGGACAAAAAAAGAAGAAAACTTTGAAGAATTAACACACTTTATTCAATGGAGTTTGAAAGTAGCTCAATTTTTATGAAATGTGCTTTTTTTTTTTGAAGAATAAGAAAATGAGTAGTGTGGTGTAAACTTCTCATTAAAAGAAAAAAAAATATTTAATGGGAAGTAATTGGTGAGGTAGTAAATTCGATCAATAGCCTAGTGGAATATATTTTTATTTTTAATTATTTTAAATTAAATGAATAATAAAGAGATTGAGTTTAAAGAAATGAGTATAAACAATTCCTATTCTTAATTTTGTTACCCTTATAAAAAGCTAAATAAAATTTATACATTTTCTCTTTTTTATATTATAATTCGTATGTATTTCTTTTATTTTAAATTCAAGAACATTTTTCTCATCATTCTAAATTCCTAAAAATTCGAATACCCTTCTTTTTTAAATTTTTAATCTAAAAAAATTAAAATTTCCTTTTTCATAATTAAATGAGCTCTCATTTATTTAGAGATATAATCTTAGGTGATCATATTTGAAAAATATTCCATTTTCAACTCACTCTTTCACCCAATATTATTCTCGTGCACTTTTTTGTTTATTTTTCAAAAAATATTTTTTAATATAATTTAATTTGACTTATTTTATCCTAATTTTTAATTAATAAATATAAATTAATTTAATACATATTTTTCAATTTCTCATGTTAAAATGAGTCTCCCCAAATAAGTGATAATTTTCATTATATGGCCTAAATATTGTATCACAAGTTTAGTATAAAAATTTAAAAATATAAAAAAAAATTGCTAAACCAACTATATAGAAAATTATTTGTGGCGTTTGTTATATTGACTAAATAGAAAATAATTTTACTTATTTGATTTTTATTTAGGATTAAATATATTAAATTTATAATTTCGATAAATCAATAAACCGAGTTGAAGTAGTTATTTTATTATTATATTTTGTCAATTTAATCACTTATTTTCTTTTCATACCTTCAAAATTCAAGCCGTACTCATTTGTTAAAAAAATAGTATTATAGTAAGATTTGATAAAATTGGTGTTGTATAGATGGTAAAAGAAGACCGGCCATGTCGGCCTGATTAATTCAAATTCAAATGGGGTTTGAAGAAGACTATTGAATATCACACATTTTAAAAATTATATTTATAATGAAATTTATGACACAAAGTAATCAACAAATAGTGATAAGAATTAATCCCCATTATTCTTGATTCTTGAGCCACGTAATATTTTATACAGTATTTGGACTAATTTATTGACTAAATAATGAAATATTAAAAAATTATGTCAATAAAAGATATTGGATGCCAAATAGTTGGGTGAGAGACCATATAACCCAGCTTGTTGACATGTATGGCCGAAGATATCACCTCAGACTTCTTCTCCTTTTAAAGAACATGAAATTGAGTGGGTGATTGATATCGGAAAGTAATTAATTAATTAAAAATTATCAGTGTTCTTTACATTTACGTAAAAACTATTCTGTTTTACATTGAAGAAAATCATTCCCGTTGAAATTATATTATATTAGTTTATCATTTATTTTTTATTTAATATTATTTATATTATTACTATTATACCTCTCTTAGGTTATAAATATGAATACTTATTATCTAATCATATATATCAATATATATATATATAAATTTATATCTATTTTTTCTACTACTCTTTTTTTAGAGTATGACAAAATAATTTGCTCAACAGTATACCTATCTTAAATTATATTTTCTATTGATCAATTAAAGAAAAATAATCAATAAACTAGTTTTATATTTAATCAATTAGATAATACCTCATCAAGTAATCTAATATTATTCTTTCACCATCTACAATTGCTGAAATATTTATAAATAAAATTTTGATCAAAATATAAGTATAAACATCACCGGTTACTACCTATTAACATTCTAATTCTGTTAAATAAATTAAATGGAATCAAATAAATTGAATAGAATCAACTATTTATTATAGCGTAATAATATGATATTATTATTTAATAAATAACATTGTAACTCAAAAGTGAGATAACTCAGTCCATACTTTAAGTTCAACATTTGTCACATGAAAAATTCTTTAGCAATTATTATTGACTACTTTTCTTGAATCTATAAATATTCATATCAATTTTGCAAGTGATAGGAATTCAGAATGTTGCTGGCATGTGGGACAACTTGGAGTTACTTTTCTATAACTAAGTCCAAGTTCAACATCATCTTATAAACTCATAGTGGAGAGATACAATTGTGAACATATCCACAAACTATATTAAATTGATCTCCTAAAATCAAAATTTAAAATTAAAAATTGAATACTTGCGGTATTGATTGGGGGAGTAATAACAAATCCCTTTGCATGACCCTAGCACAAATCCTTATTCACACCATGCTTGACAAATTAAAACCTCTACTACTATCACAAGAAGCAAAAATGAAATATAATATCACTTGACAGATTGTACCTGCCTAGTGTCTGAACTTTGCTCATCAAATAGTTTTCCACTTATCGACCCTCCATCAGAACTCCAATGTGAGTATTCGATATACGTCAAATGCCCATACCATTGTTTCACTAATAGTGCTCCCACTTATATCCAAAAAAATAGTGGGTTGCACAAGATAAAATAAATTTGTATTTCAGCAATTTAACAAGTATTGATCATCTAAGCATGCAAGCCAATACCAATGGAAAGGCACACATAACTTTCTCTCATAATCTCATATACTCATTTGCTAAAATTTTAAAAAATTAGGCTATATTACTCTTAATTGTTCTCAATTTACAATTGATTTCATGTTTATACATGTTAATGTGACACATGAAAATGATGCAATAGCACATAGACTTAGTAACTACCAATCATTTAATAAATTAAATAAATTATTTGTGTTTATATAATGATATATCTAATTTGTATCAATTACTTATTAGAGATTATTCATGTTTAAAAATTATATTTATCGATTATACTTCATTTTCTACTTCTTTGAAACGATTTTCCTTAACAAATTTTTTTATGTTCCTACTATATTCATTAATTTCTTATCTTTTTCCGAGTTTGCTCAAAATAATCATTATTATTTTGAGTTTCACTCTCATTTATTTGTTGTAAATGATCATCTCGCATATCAATAATTATTCCAGAGAGCTAGTAAAAAGATCTATATTGTATACATACAACATATTTATCATCAGTTAATTATTATGTTATGTGTGTTCATATCTCTAGCAATATTTGACACAATAGACTTGGATAGTCTACTGCACCTGTCTCTCAAATTTTATTATCTCATTCAATAAAAAGTATTTCTCTTGAATCTCAATTTTGTGATGCATGTTCATTAAGTAAAATTACTCAAAAACCTTTTTTACTTACTCATCTTAAAAACATCAATCTCTTTCAACTAGTCCATACTGATATTTAGGGATCAACTTCATTCTGATCTCACACTAGATATATATACTATATTTATTTTATCGATAACTTTAGTAAATATTCATGATTTTTTGTTATGAAAAATTGATTGGAATCTCTCCAAAATTTTCCCACATTTGGATTACAAGTTAAAAATATTTTTTGTACCAAAATTAAATCACTTCAATTTGACAGTGATAAAAACTTTTTAACATAAATCACATAAATGATCACTAATCATCTTTCATGTTCACATAAATCACATCAAAATGGTTTAACAGAAAGAACACCTCGAACATATTGTTGAGATGTGTCTCACTATTTTAACTCATTCATATCTTCCAATAAAATTTTGGGAATTTGTGTTTAAAGCTTAGATTACCCACTTGCACTCTTAATTCTCAATATTCTTATCAGGTCATTTATCAAAACTATACTAATTTGTAAATGTTTAGATATTTATGTTTTCCATATCTTTAACCACTCATAAGCTACAACCCCATTCCAAGGTTTTATGTCTTGGGTATCCAATTGAATTTCTTGGTTCTCTGTTTAGATCTTCAAACATGTCATGTATTTATCTATCAAACATTACCCTAAAAAACCCTAGACAATACAACTCCAAATACTCCTCCTAATTTCTATTTCTCTCTCTTATTTTTCACTATTTTTCATTATTACCTAATCGGGACCCACCAATATCTTAGGATGGTAGTTGTCCACTCGTCCCTTTCAAATTAATTATGTAGCATTCATTATTGTCTCCGTGGAATCACCCACTATCAAGCAACCTCAACAATATCTATTTTGGGTTGCAACCTATTCCGGAAAACATATTATTGGCTGAAAATGAGTTTATAAATTGAAACAACATACGGATGAATCTATTGCAATGTGTAAAGCGTGTCTAGTTGCCCAAGGATTTTTCCAATAAGAATATATTGATTATGATGCTATGTTCAGTCATCAAAACACTCACCATAAGAGTTATTTTTTCCATTGTTGTTTCTCATCACTCCCATATTCGACACCTCAGTGTGGATAATACTTTCATTCATGGACATCTGGACAAAAAAATTAATATGATCCAACCTCTAGGCTATATTGATGCTTCTCAACCTTATCATGTTTGTCGACTTAATCGATCCCTTTATTAACTAAAGCAAACACCTCGAGCTTGGTTCCTCCGATTGAGCAACTTACTCCTTACCATTGGGTTTAGTGCATCAGTGGCAATACATTTTTATTCATCTACAAAAATTCTCATTTTTTTTTATTTTTTATCGATATATGTGGATAATATTATACTCAAATGATCACCTTCTACTTACATAATTTCAATATTATATGCTTTCAAACATAAGTTTTTCATCAAAGATCTCGACACTATTCATCATTTTCTTGGCAACGAATTTAATCAACATGTTGATGGGCTAATTCTCACCTTAAAAAAGTATATTCATGATTTGCTTAAACGAGACTCCATGATTGACTACAAACATGTGATAACTCTTGTAAATACAGGTAAGTGTCTATCATTACACGATTGGTGTTCTCTTGATAACTCTCATAGTTATATACGGTTAATCATGTCTGTCAGTACATGTATCACCCACTATTACTTGGTAAAAAATTGTTAATACACATGAGATCATGGTATTTACTTATGAAATACCTCTCAATTTCAACTTAATTATTTTTTATGCCAATTGAGCAGACAATTTTTCATCATCAATGCTCTATTAGTAGGTTTTTTTATTTTTTTGTAATAATTTAATTTTCTATAATTCTAAAAAGTAGCGTATAATTTGCTCTATTACTGAATCCGAATAGCTATTTAATGAAGTTAGTGTTCATTTTTTTAATCAATTATGTGGTGTGATAATCTATCATTTATATGAGTGATAATCTAATATTTAATTCTTGTATTAAAAATATTAAAATAAACTATCATTTTATTCAAGAGTGAACTAATCATTACATTGAATATTATCTTACTGATCTATTTATCAAATATTTATTTTCTTTTAATTTCAATTTAATTTTTATTCAAACTCAATTTTACATATCTATTATTTTGTCTACTGGAGTAATAAAATAAATTTATCACCAGAATTAAAACGACTTTTGAAAGAATAAATTATCTTTAGTTTAATTAATATATTATTATGTATTCAATATTATTTAATGTTATTAGGCTACAAATATATCTTTTTTATACTATAAATAGGAATACTTGTCTAACCATACAAATCAATATATACAAAAATTAATATATATATATATATACATATATGTATATATATTCTCTTCTACTCTTTTTGTTTTAACAGAAAATGCTCCCCTACTATCAAAGTGGTATATGTCCAAGTTTTCTCCCCGAGAATGAGTCCTGCACACCATGGAAAACCCTCCCATCCAATTATTTCAACTAATCTAAACAATTAATTATTAAAAAATTTTAAAAACTTCAAATACATACTTAACTTCCACTCATCCCACCACCCTTTACCTTCAAATTACTACAAATCACTCAATTAAAATATAATTTAAAAAATTAAATTTACTAAAAAAAAATCAATATTTAAAAAGATTAAATGAGGTGTGCCAAGGTGTTTATCTAAAAAGCAAATCAATATGGTAATGCCCAGACAAGCTGGAGGGTGCGACCCAAAACAAAGGGAGTTGGTTCATTTAGACATTAGTGTTCTTATTAACACCGAATTTTAATTAAGGAAACAGATAAATATTAACATTTATTAATAGTTTTTCTCGCAAATTTATTTTCTCAAAAAAAAATAAAACATTTTTATTTAAAAAATTTTGAAAACTACGGTCGAAAAGGAAAATATTGAGTATATAATTGAATGGCTATATACCCTCCCTACTCCCTCCCTCCCTCCCAAGTTCCAAGGGGGCGGTTTGGCTTTTCATGGCGCAAATTTATGGGTTGATAGGGAGACATGGCTACCACCTCGGCGTATTATAACTTCCAATCCCCAACCAATCCAATTCATCACGGTCGGTGGTCAACCAGCAACCTCCCCACCTACATATGCATGCATGCATGCATGGGACCCTAAATGCATTAGCTGGCATGGGTCCCATACGATAACAATAATAAATCTTCATTTGACCATATGTACACGTGGCGACAAATCATACGCTCCTCACAAAGTGGACCCCACCCTTTTTTACTTTTAGCAGCAGACTTGACAGTCGTGACAGAGGCAAGAATTCAACGTGGATGGAATCTAAATCGAGATTGAATAATATTTAATTAATATAATTTAGGTATATATTTATTTATATATATATGGATGGACAGAGTTAAAGCAAAAGCATAAAGTAAAGGCTATCTTTGCCGGAGCATTGGATTCCATTTGAATGTCAAAATACAATTGTGCCCTTCGGTTCCTTTAGAAAAGGCAGACTGGCCCGTCACGAGGGCATATTTGGCTTTTCATTTGGTCTCTTTCTTTCCCGGCTTTTCATTTGGTCTCTTTCTTTCCCCTCTGACTACACGACGACAACTGACACGACATGGTCCTGGGGTTTCCTAGGTGGGACGACGGTGAAGGGAAGTCGCCTGTAGCCGGAAGTGCGAGGGTTTCTTTCTTGGATCCTCGGAATTCAGGAGGGTCTGAAGAGGAGGCTCAGGTCGACAGCGGGCACCTTGGGCTCCGGCAACGGGGTGAACGACGATGGGTTTCCAGTGTGGCGGTGCTCGCCCTCGTACGTGATGATAAGCATCGACGGATCGTCGTGGGCTCGCTCCACCTGTTTCCTCGCCGGACAACCTCTCACACTACTGCACTTGTAATAGCCCCTGCAGAATTGAAATTTCGCCAAAACTGTGATTAGACGAGGATAAATGAACAATGTGAACAGTGACTTTGACTGGGTCCAACAGCGCCAGATCCGTCGGATGGCGATCGGCCAAAGGGGAGCATATGGGTTTACCTTGGGAAAGGAGAGCCCTTGATCGGCTTCTGACCGTACTTCCTCCATGAGTACTCGTCCGGCGGTATGTCGGCATTCTTGGAGCTTATCGCCGGGACTCTAATTGTCCTTTTCACACGATGCTTCCTGCAGTTGGGATATCACATAGCGTGTTAGGATTGCGGGAAACTAACTGCCCCAGGGGAGGGTTTGTAGTTTGGCTTTCTGCGGTTACCTTCGCTTAGTGCAGTGGCACCGACCGGCAGAGGCGGAGGAGGAGATCCTGCCTCCGCCGACAGAGAGAGCGTGTTCTTGACACTTTTTCCGGTGGCAGGACGAGAGCGGCGGTTTCCCGGCGGAGAACGCCGGAGCCGTAGTGGCGGCGAGGGCTAGCCCGGTCTTCCCGTTCGACACGCTACCGTCACCGGTGATCGTCGACAGGAACGATGACGATGTGGCGGAGGAGGAAACAGGTTGTGAGAGGCTGAACGATTCCTTCTTGAGCCGTACCGACGGCTTCTCCATCTCCATTTCGTGGTCCGTGGCCTCCACGTTGAGGTCTAAGACAGGCACGACAACCGGTTCTATCCGGGCCGGCTTTTGTGCTGGGGCGCGGCGGAACCGCGCGTGGCCTCTACGGTCCAGGAGGGAGATGACCTGCTTGAACTTGCTGACGGTAAAGTCCGTGAGTTGGTGGCAGTCAACCTGGCCGCCACCGCCGCCACTGGTGGAAGGGCAGCTGAAATGGTGGTGGCTGTGGCTCGCAGTGGAGGAGAGGATCTGGATGAGGTGCTCCATGCTCTTCAGGCCAGCGGACGCGGCCTCCTCAATCGCCCTCCGATCGTCCATCCTAGGGAACTTAACAAGATCAACTGCCATTACTTCTAAGGAGAAAGAGAGAGAATGACTAGATGAGAGGAGGAAGATGGAGGGTAGGGCATATTTATAGAGAGAAATGGTTGTGTTGTGGGAGAAGCTGGTGGGTTTTTTTATGGCTGAGAAAGTCAAATTTGGGAAGTGGGGCTTCAGTGGAGGATGACAACAAAAGAGGAAAGAGAGCAGGAAAAATAGTGGGGGAGACAAGAGTTTTTAGATAATTGAAGGTCCAAGTGAGGAAGTTGATGGTGGGCCACTGTCACTTACCTAAGTTCCCCTACTTTTTATTTCATGGTAGAAAAACTTCATTCAATGTAGTAACACCCTCCAACTTGATTAGTAATTCTATTACTTGTATAGGAATTGTGTGCTTATTTACTATCCTTCATTTACCTTTTGTAGGGTAGCCATTGCTCTCTCTCTCTTATACATTCATCTATAATCAAGGTGCATTATGCAATTTGTATCGGTGCTCATTATTTTATTAACATAAGTGGAGTTGCTTTATGCCAAATTCCCTAATCAATGAAAAAGTAAGTGGACAACTATGTATCTCTACATGTCATGTCAATATGAAATATGTTTTGATTACATGTACACTATGATTGTATATCCACTAAAATCATTTCCAACTCCACCGTTGAGTAGGATGCACATTTTTTTATAATGGGTATGGTTGTTTTTTTGAAATGAATATAAAAAAATGCTAGGAAAATTTTAGTTATATTTATTTAATATAAGTAAAATTATTATATTCAAATTAATAAAACTTAAACTTAAGCACAAGTTTAAAAAATACATGTTTTACTATAATAAATAATTTATATTAAAAAAGATATACCAATTTCATTAGATAACATATATAAATTCTAATTTTTACTTTATAAATGTTATTTTATCTTATATTAGATAAAATAAAAAATTATTATACATTTATAAGATTAAAAGTTTTACTCTACTCATAAATAATAACTTTTAATTAGATATTAATACAATATATATATATTATTGAACCACCATATATTTTCATACATTATAATATTTAATAAGATTACAGTTTTATCTAATCTAATACTATAAATCCAACTTAACACGAATCTCAAATTATATAAAATATAGAGATATTATTAATTTATAATATTAAAATAATTCTACTAATTTGAATGTATTTTTATGATTACTAATTTTAGTACTAAATAATACTGTATAATCATATAAATAAAAAAAAGTGATTGAAATAAAATTTAATATTCATTTTATAATATAAGATAAATGGGATTACTACGATCTTTTTCTTATTCTAATCATTGTGTTGTTATCTATAAAGCTTGATGCCAGCATACCCCTTGTTAGGGGAACCATGCCACAACTTTTATCTTCTCTTTAAAGCAAGACTTAGTGGATCAACTGAATGGATCATGGCAGGCCAACCACAGGAAGAAGGTCAGCTGTTTCCCTCTACCTCTACAAGGAAGAAGATGAAAAGTCAATCTAGATGCACATTACATTACTACACGTTCCTTTGAAGTTGACTCTCAATATATATAATACTAAGCTTTGCCTTGTGCCTCTAGTTGACTTTCCCCACTTTATGTCTGAATCTAACCCCCTCAATGGTTGAGAAGTTTCCTACTAACATCTTTGGGTGCCACCCAACAAACAACCACTCCCAATATTTTCTTCAATGATATTTGAGCACTTTTTTACTATATTATAAATCATATTTATCTTCTTAACTAATTTTAATCATGAAAAATCACAAAAAATTATAAGTAGTAATTAGTTTTGCTAATTATAAGTAGTACACTTAATAGAAAATTTTCTTGGTTCAACTTACTATAAAAATTAATTTAAAATTTACACTAATTAATTATTTAATATAATTCAAAATAACAAGATTTGATTATTTTTATCATTATGAACTCACATCTAAATAATAATAATAATACTTTAATAATATTTTTATTAGACTTAGACATGTATGATAGAGGACAAAAACTACACCTAAAACAAAAGAAAATGATTGGAAATTGAACAAAGGCAATTGGTATGATGTGCTGTAAGTCATGGAGAAGGTGGCCAATTGCAGATAAAAGATCAGAGAGTTTGGCTTTTAGAAATGGTGCCATTGATGAACCATGTATTTAGTCAATTCTTATATATGATATTCATATGTATGCCTGAAGATCCAACTGGGTCCCTTTAACTACTGCCCTAGATTCCTTATAGGCAATAGTTCTCTTAATAATAGTCTATTATTATGAGGCCTGTGGTAGAGGGAATTTCCATGCAAGACGACAGAGAGCTTCTTCAGTGCAATGTGACAAATGTTCAATCAATTTCCACTTTGACTTCTCTGGTACGCGCTTGAAACACGACCCTCCTCATTGACGGTTGGGTCCCACAAGTTAAAGGAACTGCTCTTTTTTCTCGCTCGTCGGAAAGCGATTCGCCGGAACCATAAAACAAGAGAGTTGAAATATGTAATCAGGGTCGGTCACAGATACACTCATCATAGGAAGGTCTCAAATACACGAAGAGAGGGAGAGGAAGTGGGAACTTAGCAAAACTCAAAAAGATGCTACGGATGAGAGAATATTGCAACCTTACAAGTCCCGAAGAGTGGTCCGTATCTAAAAAGAACGAATCTATTAAAATTGAAAGTTAATGAGAACAAATGATGAGTAATTATAAATGAGTAATTTGTTTAACACAAATATCTTAATGGGACAAAAACAAGAAGTTGAGTAAAAAAATATTATTTGGAATCATGTATAAAAATAATTGATTAGAAAATATGAATAAATTAATTAAATTTAAAGGTAAAATATTAAAAATAGGGTGATATAATAGCGAATAGGTCAAGGGTAGGAAAATTTTAAAACGTTATCTATTTATTATAAAAAATAAATAAGAAGTTGAAAATAAATATATCAACCGTACAATTACAATAAAAGGTCAAGTATAATGAAAAAAATTGATAATAAAATTATGGTAATAAGATATTGATTAAGGAGTGAAAAGATAATATTTGTATTATTAAAATTCGAACAAACTAAATAAATAATAGTAATAAGGATGTAACTTGGTTGTGGGCGATATATTATTAAAAGATGTGAAATATCGTACTAAAAATTAATTAATATATTACTAAAAAAGTTATCGATAAGATTCGGTAAATAAATAGATAGTATACTTTCTTAACTTTCAAATAGGGTTAAAAGGTGATGGATACCCAATCCTATTATCCAGTAAAAATTCTATAAACATCTCAAAAGTAGAGGTATAAAAATAAGAAAAAAAATTAAATTCCACCTAAATAAGTGGGACGATAGGGATAGAAGTACTAGATGGAGACATCAAAAGTTTTAAAATTATATAAATGTTAAAAATTATAGAAAATTGTCTTGATATTAAAAATTAATAGATAATAATATCAGTTATACAACGATATTTTACTGCAACTAGTACTTAAAAATTGAAAAAATTTGAACGAAAAATTATAATTTTATGATAATTAACGTACGATCGCTTATAAGATTATAAGAAAAGTTGCTTAAGTAAAATTACATGTTGAAAAAATCAAATAAAAACTAGAAAAATATTAAATTGCTAGATAGTAATAGAACTATTATAATAAAATGAGATAAGAAAAATATTCTAGATAAATATAGATTATACATCAAAGAAAAAATAAAATAAAAAATAACTATAATAATTAAGTATAAAATAGTTTATGGGTAAGTTGTAAGTATAAGTAATTACTTTGGATATTAGTATTATCTATAGATAATCATTAATATTAGAATGTTATAAATAAGAATGGAGAACGATAAAAATATTCGATAATATTAAAATCATATAAATTTGAGAAAATGAAAAAGAACGGGAGAGATAATAATAAAAAATTATACTCAATAAATAATTAGATTTTGACAACAAAAGGTAAAAGGAGTGTAGTAATTGTAACTTTTAAAATTTGGGTTAAGTTCACGTGAACTAACTGTGAATGAGAAATGAAATCCTGAATTAAAAACAAGTCATTAAGCCGAGAAATAGGATTTCAAAATTAAAATGAGAACCAAAACCACTAATAAAATTCTAAATCTAGGATGAGATTGAAAATCACGAATGAAATCCTGAACTAACGACAAAATCTAAAATTGAGAACGGATCCCGAGCCGAGAATGAAATCCGAGGTGGGATTTGAAAAATTAAATTCGGATCATAATATAATGATGAAAATAGGATAGAAAACCTAGTGTTAGGATTAGAGAACATATCGGATTTGGGATCGGTTCCCGAGCACGAAAACTGAGGTTTTTGGTGAAAGTTGATTTCGAATTTAATTATTGAAATGACCCAAAAAAGAGAAAAATGTTAATTTAAATATTCAAAAATAAAAGGAAAAGGAAGGAAATTTGGACTGGTGGGGACCTCGAGTGGACTCGACTCACCTGACTTATCTCGAACCACCGAACACCAACTGACAATTTTTTGTTGCAACGTTTCAAATGTCGCTATAATTGAGTAATTTTTTTTATCAAATTAAGTAGTACAAATTGCATAGATCTTCTAGAAATTGAGCTATCAGTCTCCATATTGAGTTAATTGCATTAATTCTTCATGGATAGCTTGAATTTGGCATTCAAAGTCGAAATTCCTAACCGCGAACAACTCCCTATCCTCCCGTTATTTAAACGAGTAATTCTCTCCTGTCCGATCACCAAATAAGGTGATATTGGTGTCAAAATACTGTTAATGGACTTCTATTGAGTTATATGGCAGGGCCCCGACTTGCTAGTAGCAAAAAAATGCCTTATGATGGCCAAATTCTCCCTTCTCTTGCCACCACTCTGGCGGCCATTAGTGTTAAAGTGATGGCCTGCCTCTCCTCTACCCCTTCATGGCCAAGGCCGACCTCCGACAAGGGAAAATCGGTTGGCATGAGCCAATCTTCGTCGGTGGGTTTGTTGGGTTCAGCTCGATTGCGGACAGTCAATGGCCAAATTAACCTAACTCGAGCAACCACTTGGTCGACCACCACCACATAAAATTTTACCTAGACATTGGCTACAAAATACCTAAGCTCCCACAACCTCTCCGACCATTTCAGATGAGAATTTCTCACAACCCCTTAGTTATTCAGTTTCGGCTAACTTTGAAAAATGGCCAAATTTGGTTGTGGTTAGTTGGGGTAAGATCCTTACTCTCATCCACAAGCCATTAGGGATATGATAAGATCAATTGGGATAAATTGTGAAATTAGAAATTTATTTGATTTGAGTTCCAAAATTTGGGGACTAAAATTCAATTATGGAAAATGTGGGGACCACAATAAATATGAAAAAATATGAAAAATATATCTAAAAGTAGCCTAATGAACTTAAAAGTAATTTTAAGACATATAAGGATATCTAAATTTATTTTCGAGAATTCGGGGGCAAAGCCATGAATATGATGTAAATAAGGGAGAAAATTATAATTTTGCCCAAATAAGTGCAAAATGGTCAATTATGCCCAAGAGTATATCAAATAGTTCATTTTGAACTATCAAGTGCAAAATGATCCAAAGTAAATATGTAAAAAAAATATATATATTTTTGCAATAGGTAAAATAATAATTTTACCTATTTTAGGGAACAAAATGTAATTAATGCATTTTGGGTCCAAGTGTATTTAAAGGAGTTGTGAGTACACAAATGAAAGAGTTGAAAATTATGTGGTCTAAATTGAGTAACTTTTTATAAGTAGGGGTAAAACGGTAATTTTGCCCAACTTAATTAACAAAATACAAATTTTGAAAAAGTTAAGTTATCTATATAAGAAATTTATAAACTTTTGAGGTACTTTAGTAAATAAGACCTAATTTAGGTTTAAACTTGATTTGTAAGAAAATTATATATGGAGTTAGTGGTACTGAAAGTTTATCAACGGTTGGTCGAGAGAACCAAGCCTGAGGGGCAAAATCGCAATTTGTAGGAAATTATAGGATAATAGTTATAAGTATTTAGTATATATCTAAACTACTTTCATTGTACAATTTGATTCATATATAATAAATTCTACAACGGATCACATGAGTTTCATACAACACGTGACAGAGTAAATAATGGTTGAAATGAACAAGTTCACATGAATGGTAGAAAAACCTTTATAAATTTTATATTAGTTATTTTCGGTGAATATGACATCAAGATCATAAATAACCCGATTAGCGATGTTTGTACTCATTGAGCGATATCCATCTCCTCCCCCAACACATTTTAAGAAAAAAAGAATTGAAGAAAACTTTAAGCATTAGATTGTTGCTCCAATACTAACTCAAAAAGAATTTATGAAGAGTTTTTATTAAGTTTCGTGTGTTTTCTTTAAGTTTTTAAATGTTTTGTAAATATTATATATTACATTTATGAAAAATTTAATTTTTTATAAAAAAAATATGCGTTTTATATTATTAGAATTTCATTTTATCAATCATAGTAGCGAAAATATTCATTAGTATAATATCGAATGAATGTAATGTGTTATTATTTGTGATGAATGTGATATCCGTATCACTTTTGCCCTTAACCCGAAAACAAGTTTTTTATGATGAAAAAGGTAAATAAAAAAATAGAAGAAAAAATATAAAAGTAAAGCTGCAAAAGAAGATAAAAGTTTGAATCGAAAAAAAAAGTAAAAAAATTTTATTATAAAAAAAATTGAGATCAAAATAATTATATTTTATATTAATTATGTTCTATAATTTATTTTTTAGTATTAACAATTTTATCGAATATTTGTTGCACAATATTATTTTTATTTTACATTAATATGCATCTTTTTCTCAATTAGATACAATTTGATTTACCACAAATTTAATTAATCGAATATCAAAAAATAATTTTATCCTAAAGTGAGAATTCTAAATCTAGAAGTAACAATAATAAAATAAAAAATTTGTCCAATTAAATATAGCTAATAAAAAGGGATGCGATGTGCAAATTTAATAATAACGAAAATTGATAAATGTGGGTCCATTTAAGGTTGTTAATAATATCAATATATAATATTGCCATCTTATTAATTGTTTAAATGATATATTAGATAAATTACATCGATTTTGTTTGATTTCAAAAATAAATATTATTAAATTG
This sequence comes from Trapa incisa, assembly GCA_030064435.1. Taxonomy (NCBI): domain Eukaryota; kingdom Viridiplantae; phylum Streptophyta; class Magnoliopsida; order Myrtales; family Lythraceae; genus Trapa; species Trapa incisa. The sequence goes on along the minus strand of CM057786.1, from coordinate 11,659,161 downwards.
ATATAAAAAATTATATTTAACTCAAAATAATAATTATATAAATAGTTAGTTATAACGTAATGAATGGATTAAAGTACTAAGAAATTTTATTAGATTAATAAACTTATGTTTGTATACTTTAATTAGAAATTTTGTATTTATATATTTTGATAATATACTAATATACCGTTAAATGAATAAGTAAAAATTTTTAAATTATTTTAAAAATTTTAAGAAAAGATAAGTATGTAAATATTAAAAAATTATATTTCACTTGAATAAATTTATTTTTCTTGAATAATTTATAAGCTATCAATGGATGAAAACGTAACAAATAACTGTTTATCAACATTGCCCTGTCAACCCAAATAAAACCCATATCAACTCAACGATGGCCTGATTGTCTCCGTCTCCCGCTGGCCCACTGTTAGGCCCAACAAGATATAAGGCCTATCACCATGTATCATTAAGGGTACAATTTGGTGTCCGTGTGAATTCGGATCGGGCCGCTCTTATCGGTCCAGTCAAGCACGACCCGATAAGTTCGATGTAAACTCTTATCGTCTCAGCTTGAAAATTATCTTAAAAAAATTATCGGTAGGACTCGCCGTCTCAAAATAATATATTTTGACCCCAAAAAGTATTTAATAGAATTACATTTATAAACATATTTTTACAATATTTCATCACTAATCTATTAGCTGGATTAAATCGTTAGAAAATAAACTTATTAGACTAGAATATCAATAAATTAGAAATGGAAGGACTATTCAGCAATATGGCTAATCTTCTCTCCTGCTTTTTTCGGCGCTCCGACGGCCCTATCCTCTGCTGTTATTCTTCTAGGGCTGCCATGGCGATTTTGTTTTCTCCATTCTGCTTTGCCATTGTCGCCTAAATACTTCCTGAATGAGGTTGCTTTTGCCCAATTGTGGCGGATAGCGCATTAGTGCTGCCACTTTACTACGTTTCTCGTAATTTTCGTGGTCTTTAGATGGCTTCCTCTAGTTTTCGCCGCAGTATTTCAACAGTAAGAACCCTGGTATCCGGGCGGGTCCATCATTCTTACTGTTGCATTCATCGTAACAATTCTGATGATGATACCGTGCCATCCTTCCCACGCACTCAATCGATTGTTGCCATCTCCTCGCCGCATTGTCCCTCCTATAACACTGGAAATTCGATTGGACTCCAATTTTCAAACAGATCGCTTCTATCTGCTCCCTTTCTGGGGCTGGGCTCCTCCTTCTCCAGGTATATGTCTAGTGCGAGCGGAGAAGGATCTCTTGATGTCATTCTCACTGAGGTTATCAAAGACAGCACTGTAGATGTAGCTTCTCAAGTTCCTGCTGTGAGTGAAGTGGCGATTGCAGCAGCAGATTCAGCGTACCCTGTTGCTGTCCTGCAGCACTTCATTGACGGGGTTCATTCATTTACTGGTTTGAATTGGTAAATGTCAATATCCCTCATTCTATCTTTATCTTCTATGTGATCCAGGTGTTTTTTGACTGTTAGTCGTACTACTTGCATTTTATATTCATTCTTCTGTGTAAATATTTCAGAATGCATGATCCAGCTTGTAAAGCTAGTAACTGTTGTAAATTTTGCAGCTTTAGTAGCCCTTATACCATCCTAAAGGAGTGTTAAATGATAGTATGCAGTGCGTTTGTAATGAAACTCTCAATGGAGATGGGCAGGGTTATCATATGCACTGACTGCATCTTCTACTTGTGTTAACAAATAGTTATTAGTCAATTTTATTAAATTTATATCTTTTAGTTAAGCTTTTTACTGGTGCCAACGTTTTTTCCTCTCTTACTCCTCTTCTCTTAACCAGGTGGGCGTCAATAGCCTTGACCACAGTACTGATTCGAGGGGCAACTGTTCCACTTCTCATAAATCAACTCAAATCTACATCAAAACTTAGTGTAAATATTTTTATGATGCCATATGTGCATTCTGGTATATGCTCAAACTACGGGTATTGTTGACGCTTCTTTTGTGTTGATCTTGTGCACATAAAGCGAGTTAAAATAATAATCATTTACATTCTCTTTTACCTGTTTTGTGTGAATAATAGATAGAGAAATTCAGAAAAATGTAATTTCAGTATTACATAGTGTAGGCATGTGAAATTTGTCACTTATATGATAAGTTGTCACTTCACTTTCTACAAGTAGGTGAAATGAGGAATCTTGAGGATGTCTGTCTTCTAGGCAGTTTTACTTCCTTTTCTCTGTATTTTTTCGTATGGGAGCTGGCAGTACCCTGAGCAGGCGCTGTTTCTGGAGGGAAATTTTTATCTTGAATGGTTTCTTGAATTGGGCGGGAGCATCAACACGTGTATACTTCCACTGAACTTTACAAGGGTTTTGCAGATGATGAGGCCCCATTTGGAAGAATTAAACAAGAAATTCAAAGAATTGGTATATCTTTATTCCTGGATTGAGCCTTTTACTTTGCAGTGAAAATTGAAGTATGACAATATTATGAATTTGGAGATATTATGCCCCGGGTCCCCATTAATGCTCCAATGACAAACCCTTTTCTACTTTATTTATTCTGCATAATTAATATAATTCCAATATAATTTTTCTTCTTAATAACTGTAAATATTTTGATGAAAATTTTCATTGTATTTGATTTCAATTCAGGAGACTGTGGATCCTGATGATGTGGCCAAGCACAAGCAAAGGGTTATGGAGTTGTTCAAAAAGTATGATAACTTAGCCTTTGTTTGGCAGAGCTTATTTTGAGTTTACGATTGCTTACGAGAGCTTATTTTAAAAATAAACTTTTGAACTATTGTTTGGCATTAGAGATTATCAAAACTTATCGGAGTTAAAAAATTATCAAAAATTAAGCTCCTACTCCCAAGCCTATCAAAGATTACAAACTTTTTCCAAAATTTTTACCATTTCCCTTCATCTTCTCCAAGTTTCTATTCTTTCTATTTTTTTCTACTTAATAATTGTTTTTCTCTTTTGTATGAATGCATTTATTTAATTTTTTTCACAATTAAATTGTACTAACTTTAAATCATAAATATAGATTTATTCTTCCATTTCTTGATTTACAAAAGAATCAATACATTTCTAGAGAAAGATGAAAATAAATCAAACTATTATGTGTTTTATGCTAATTTTATACATAAATTAAATACTGATAATCTACATCATATAAACTTCTAAATTTCAACTCGTAAAGTCAGCTTAAGTTTCAGCATTTGCTTCAGTTTCAGATCATATAAACTTTGTTTTGCCAAAAGGAGCCTTATACATGTTAGGGGGACAACCTGCAACATTTCATTTGAAGTGGAAATTTTGTCCTCTACGGATCAAATTTGTGGAGGCATTCTAATTATATGAAGCTGAGTGGAACATTTTTTTCTTGAAAGTTTTATGGTAATTTTTTGCATGCATAGTTGCTCGTTAGAAATAAATTCTCTTTCTTCATGATACTTGGAAATATGTATGCTAATAGAAGAGATACGATTTTGAGTGGTGTGCCAGGTAAAAGGTTTCAGGTTTTCATTAAATGGGATGAGAATTTGTTTTTGTTACTAAAATAAATAAGGACATTTATGTTGGTGATCCTCCCATGTAGTCTCTAGGAAGTGCCTTATGTAAATCATTCTGCAGTCGAAGAACATATTAAGATGGATATAGGCCTTGGATATTTATGTGATTCTTGAAGAGGCGAGCTTTATACTCGTCACTTGGCTGATTCTATGTTACATTCTTCATGCTTTTCATGATTACATTGAAGTACTTATTTGTGCAAGCAGGTTCGGTGTGACTCCATTTACTCCACTTAAAGGACTTCTTATTCAAGGTCCAGTCTTCATCAGTTTCTTTCTCGCTGTAAGCGGCATAAGTTAAATGTATTATGTTGGATAAATTCTATCTTTGAACATCCCAGCTGTCATAAACATTTTTTTATTGATTCAATGTGTAGATCAGAAACATGGCCGAAAAGGTTCCATCTTTCCAAACTGGTGGAACTCTCTGGTTTGTTGATCTTACAACTCCAGATAGCTTTTACATCTTGCCCATTCTGACCTCCCTTACTTTCTGGATTACGGTGGAGGTAACTAATTGTGCTAATTTATTTTATTCCATGAATGTTCAGTGTGAGATTATTATAGATAACTTTTCCTATCAACCTAAGCTGGTTAAAACGTTAGCATTTTATGCTTGTGATAAAATATTGTTTTTAAAAAAATATATATAATTTATGTTTGAATAACATTCTATTTTTTAATTGATGGGGGTTATAAGGTGCTACTTGGTATATGAAATCCTTTACACATTATAGTAGCTAGATCCCGCCTTACGCATTATTCATGAATGCCCATATGATTTTGTTAAATCGAGGGCATGAGGAGTTAAAACTATGAGTGTGGCTAAATCCCTCATGATTCGACTTTTTTTGGTTAATTAGTGAGGATTTTATATTATTTAAAATGAGTAAATGAGGAAGATGTTCAAGATATGAGAGAATTTACAAGATGTGAAATGATTAAATGGCATGTCTAGCAACTAGAGAAGATACTTGCTGGAAATTCATCCATAGATCCTAATTATGACCTCCTGCGGCCCTGCCTGGGCCTCATCAAATACTGAGTAGGAAGGTCTCATGATTGAACCTACTCCTTTCTTTATTGTACATTTTGAAGGGTGCCAGGAATAACCTTTCTTTTTTATCAGTGCAACGTGCAAGAAGGAATGGAGGGAAACCCTATTGCTGTAACCATGAAAAATTTTTCCCGGATCCTTGCAGTTGTTGCAGTGCCTGTGATGTTGAGTTTCCCCAAGGTACATAACATGAACTGGTAATTTCTATTCCCCAAGGTAGAAGGCAATGTGTGTGAATACTTGTCAACAATAGAAATGCTTTCTATACCGGTAGTCTCAATATATTAACATTTGATAAGTAGTTCTTTACAGCCTATACCAGTAGTCTCAATATATTTTTAAATCATACTTCTGCCTGTTTTTGTTGCTAAGACTATTTTGAATGTTTTTTGTATGCAAGTCTCAATATAGTTTTAAACTAGACCTCTGCCTATTTTTTTGTTCCTGAGGCTATTTTTAATGCATTGATAACACTCTTTAGTTATGTCATGAGCTTATGTCTGATGATCATTCTATTCTTTTACCATAGCATAATAAAAATGGCTTTCTTTCTTACCTGCAGGCATTGTTTTGTTATTGGCTCACCTCCAACATTTTCTCTCTCACTTATGGATTAGGTCAGCTATTTTCAACTTTCAATGTTCAATTGGGTTTTTACTATTCTAGCCAAAGAATGCAAAAGCCTTGTTATCTTCCATTGTAATGGTCTCACCATTCCATGCAGTGATCAGACAACCAACAATTAAGAAAATGTTAAATATTCCTTTAGTTCTCGCTCCAGTATCTCCTGCAGTCAATGATGATCATGTTTCATCTTCGCCTTCTACCCTGGATGAAGCATCTGAAGCAGAAACAAAGCCCCGGCCAAGCTCTGAACCGTCAAAGACTAACAGAAGAATATCGACAGTGCCCTTTCTAAGTCAAAGGATAAGAAATTTGAAGAAAAAAATGAAGGCAGCAAAAAAGAGTAGCAAGAGCTAGAGAAGATGCCATATGCCAGCTTCAATTTTTACTTTTATTCTTTTGGGGCTTTCATGTGGCCATTGTTTTATTACTTTTGAGTTTTTCTTTTAACTTTTATATCCCAGGCCATTCTGGGAGATTAAGGGTTTTGTCTGTTTATTGGACCTTAGTAATATTTCATTAATCTATTAAATTTTATATAAAATTCGTACAAATAAATAAAAATAAAATAATTCTCTTTCTACCAATACTATATATTATCGAGTTAGCTATATTTAAATCGCTTTATTTTCTATTATTTTTTTATAAAAATGTTAATATATCTAAACTTAATACTAGCGGCAGTAGTGCTGACTCTTCGGCAAGCGTGTAAAACCACTTCCACATAAGAGATCCAATGTAAAAGCAATACTGGTTCAGCATGGCCAATACTTATCGGTAAACCAACTATGTCAGTATTCACCATTTTAAATATTCACAAGCAATGGATGGAGGGAGTTACATAAAATTCCAATCCATGCCTGGATTCTATTTTCTAGCAGAGCCAAAAAAGAGAAAAGTGGCAGAAACTTGGGCTGTATATATGGTTGGTTACTCTCGTGTGCTTTTCAAGCTAAACTAAACTAGAGAAAAATAATGAATAATTTGTTAGGACCAGCAAATTTGAAGAAAATGATTACTTTATGCAGCTTCGGGGCGGCGAGGACAGATTGTTCTTTTGAGGCGGCGATATGCTATTGAGAAGTATTTGCTGAGTGGAGTTTCCGGCACCGGTATTAGCTTTCCGGCAAGTGCAAGAGGCCAACTAGTAGAGGAGAAATAAGAGATAATATGACACAGTTAGTATTATAAGGATGCCTAGTAAGAAAAACAAAAGCATAGAAATATGTTCAGTGTTGATCAAAACCTTATGACAGCAATAGCAAGGGATATAATCCAGTACTTCCAGTTGAGCCTCACAGTCGAAGTGAACTTCCCAAGGAATTCGATAATAATCACCTACCAAGGGAAACCAAATAGAGTGACGAGGATGAAAGGAGAACTCCAAGAGGACCTTACTTACATCAGGAATCTAATTCGAAGAAGAATGCGACCCAGCTCACCTGGAGAACGAGTGTAAGACCAATAATACCCATGAACAGGTGATTCTTTGTGATTCCTGCAAACACGTTGAACTCATCTGGTTTCCTCGCATTAAATTCATTGAAGATCTGCAATTCCAGGGAAGACCATTTTATTTTTCTTCTTTGAGTGAGTACTCAAATGGTTTCAATTAGTTTATTTTCAACAACATATCCATTCAGGTGTCAATATTCACTATCAATACCTGGCAGAAGACGAATGCATTGAAGATCAGTGTATTCTTCACTTTGTCTGCGTGGGCATTATCATCATGTTGCAAATTCAGGATACTCTGCCCACCGAAATTCAGGACAAGCAATACAGTCACTTGATACGCAGCCTGGCAATCAGAATGTGAAAGAGTATTATACATATTCACCGTGGATAGAACCTAATGAATCCAGAAAGGGAAATACTTTATACCTGAACTAGCAAGTTTCTCCACATGATATTAGTAATCAGAGGTTCCCTATAATTTAAGGAAAAAAACCATCATTGGCATAAGTCCAATCCTTTCCCTTTCTATCTTAATGAGAATTTTCCAGTGTAAAAAAAGAAAGGCAGACAAACGAAAAATTTTCATCATTAAAGAAGGAAAAGTTACTGCCCAGAAGGGCTAGTTTGCTGCCAAAATAATATAAATCTGGTTAGTGAAAAAGAACAAATTCATACCTCCTACCAACTGGGGCTCTATGCATCAAATGATCAGTTGGTGGTTCAGTGGCCAATGCCAAAGCTCCAAGTGTGTCCATGATAAGATTGACCCACAAAAGCTGCAAGGAGTCAATTGCGCATTACCTCAAGCAGGACTCAAGGACAAAATGCATGCTCGTGTTTTTTTTGCTTTCCTGCCCTGGCCGTGAAAGGTTAGAAAAAAGAGAGCAAACCTGGACAGCATTGAGAGGAACATTGCCAGAGGAAACAGCAGCCACCACATTAATAACAAGAGCTGCCACATTAACAGTCAGCTGAAATTGGATGAATTTCTGAATATTTGCATATACAGACCGCCCCCACCGGACCACCTATACCCATCAGAGAAAACACAGATCGTTCAAGATCACAAGGGCGATCCTGATAAAAGATATTCTGTAACAATGTAACACTGTTCATCATTCTTATTGAATATTGCTTTTCTCGTGGATTTGTTTCTCTTCTTCTATTAAGAAAATATACTAACCTTCACAACTGAAGCAAAGTTGTCATCCAGGATGATTATATCAGAGCTCTCCTTAGCGACTTCTGTTCCTTGTATGCCCATCGCAAGGCCAATATCAGCCTGATCTCCAAAAAGATCAAAACAGCACCGATTACACAATTTTTTAGCTATGTTGCATCCAACAAAGATTGAAATGTTACCAGAAGAAGGAAAAAGGAACCTTAATATAGTTAATACAAATTAAGTTTCTTTGTACCTCATGCAAAGCTGGTGCATCATTTGTCCCATCTCCAGTCACAGCAACAACATGTCCCCTTTTTCGCAGAGCTTGAACGAGCAAAAGCTTATCATTTGGAGAAGACCGCCCCATGACCTATACCAGAATGAAAGTTACAAATTTCCATCTAATGCACACAAACATACCAAAGAAAAAGCAGCAAGCAGCTAAACACACAGATATCTTCTCTGCAACTTCTTCCCTTTGTACATCAGATAATGCACGGAATGATTTTCCTTCTATCAGATTTGGCTCTGTGGCATCTGCATCTGATCCAAGTATCCCACATTCCAAAGCAATTGCTCTGGCAGTTTTAAGATTGTCACCAGTAACCATGCGCACCTACCATTAGAAGGAATTGCCTTTTCAATTCATGATAGAATCAAGTAAATATTTCACAGCAGTCTGATTGTAATTGGCATTACCTATCTAACCTACATTAGTTCAACGACCAAATACAAATAACATTAGACAAAAATTGAACGCAATATTAGAACTAAGAAGCCCGTACATATGAAATTATAGCCAATGGCTCATAATCGCTGGCAAAAGGAGCTCCACAGTTCAATCAGAAGATAAGTGAAATTGTAGGAAAACAATAAATTCACAGATGAAAATATTGAAATTGAGAAGGCACCTTTACTCCTGCATTTTGACATAGTCGTACTGCATCTTTTACACCAGGTCGACAAGGATCCTGCATTAAATAAAATCCAAATCTTAACAGTAACAGTTCTGGTATTGCAAACACTACATCAATAACAAATTTTATCACAGTAATCAAGTTTTCTGGATGAAAAATGTACCTTCAGGCCCACAATAGCCAACAAGATGAGCTCATCCTCTGGTAACACCCACTTAGTCAAGTGCTCTTCATCACTTGGGACATCGTTCAAATCACATGTTCGATATGCTATTGCAACGCATCTTAAACTATTAGCAGCCATATCTTCAATGGCTTCCTTGAAAAACTTATTCTGCATTCCAAATTGAATATAACTGATCAAATTATGATTATTAAATCACTAGTTCTTGACATGGATACAACTGATCCATACATACTAAATGGTGCAAATAAGGCAACCTCTTAATTTTCATAAATACATACATATAACATAAAGATTGAAATTCATTCTACAGGAACCAAAAATAAATGCAACCTATTTCAGTTGAAAGTAGATTGTTGTAAAATAAAAGCTAGTCACAGCATATTGCAAGTAGATGACCATCTGTCAGAAAAAAAAAGTAACTCCAACCTGACCTTTTCCTCATCCATTGCTACTATTTGACCATTGAAATCCATGTATTGTGTACAGGATGCTAAAACAATTTCAGCAGCTCCTTTCCAGTGAATATGAACTCTTTCATCTGCCTGTATATATCAATATAAGAAATTGATAATCAAAAAACTGCCATCATGAAAAATGGTTGAGGATATCAAGCCTGAAGGACAAAAGAGAATGCAGAAATTGACATTTTCAGATCAAACTAGTCCTAAGGCTACCTCAGGCTAGGGCCTGTGGATACATGTTCCTAACAAGATTATGAGTCGGTTCTTCAGATAGATATTACTCATTAAAACTAATAATGGTTCTGCTATGCATAAGCTGTATGGCAGCACACATGAGAAAAGAACTGCATACCAGCCTCAAAGCAACTCCTCCGCGTTTCTTCTCTGAGTTGAATGGAAAAACATGAAGAATTAACGACTCAGAACGGACAGCATCAAAGTTCATTCCTATCTGCAAGTACTAATAAATAATATAATCGATAACATTGACAAGCTAAAGTATAAATAAAGATACATTCCATATGTAGTAAAGCTAGGAAGAATTATAGTCAATCACCTTGACACCCCAGTGAAGTATGGCTTTTTCAGTTGGCGAACCTGAAACCTCAACCTCACCTCCACCCTAATGAGGTTGGCAAAAATAATTCCATTAAAGGTTTTATCTTCATAAAAGAAACATTATGCTAAGTGGATTACACTTACATCAGGCATAAATACGCTGCCATTTGTATTCTGAGCAACTCCTTCAATTAGAAGCAAAATTAGTGTAGAGGATAAATGAGAACCACTCTCTGGAGGCACAATTTTCTTTCCTCTAACATAAGTCTCAACCACTGTCATCTGGAGGAGAGACAAAAACAGTTAGCGCATGAGGACCGCAAGTATTCTCAAATCAGAAAATTAATTGGTAAGCCAGACAGGGTATGTGAATTTACATACAGAATCAGTTAACCGAATGATTGACAACTGATCAAAATTCATGAAAGGATATTAACTATGATGATGATATGGCAAAATAATGATCACTTGCCAGACTATATTTTGAAATATCAAATACTGTCTTTCAAAGTAAAACCAGTTATCAGAAACCTGATTGAGAGTAAGTGTTCCAGTCTTGTCACTGCATATAGTAGTGGCAGATCCCATGGTCTCACAAGCAGAAAGCCTTCGCACCTACAATGGGGATAATGAATTAAGTGCATGTGCATGCAGCCTTTATATCTCAAAGCACTCAGTAAAAATTAAAATTTTCACCACCATACCAAGGCTTTGTCTGCCATCATTTTCCGCATAGAATATGCAAGTCTGTTGAAAGAAAAAAGAGCATTTTAAAAAAATTGAATTAATGCAAATCACCAACCTCCATTTTTTTAAGTGACCACAACTTGAAAGAAACTATTATAATTGAGACAAGGGGGAAAAATATTACGTCAATGTAACAGCCAAAGGCAACCCTTCGGGCACTGCAACAACGACAATTGTAACCTGAAATTTCACAAGTTAGCAGTCAACAAAGATGTTAATGAAGAATAAAACATATATAGGGTGTAACTTTCACATACCGCAACAGTGACTATTTTGATAGCTCCATCAATAGCATCACTAAGACTAGTAGTGCCTGCTTTAAACTGAACAGTACCATCTGAATTTTTGGTGTGTCCAGTGAAATACCTGTGGGATTTTAAGAAACCTCAAAAATTATTATCATGCAAACACACTAGAAACAAGGATACATAAATCAAATTATCGACAGAGTTTTCATCACATATTATTAACCTGATCAAAAGAACAATCAAAACAGAAACAGCTACTGTCAGCCCAACAATCCCAATGAAAGTAGCAACACCATTCAACCGAACCTGTTACATGAGATAGAAAATTAAAAGGGCAAATATTCATTTCCACAATATAGAGTTTATGCTCCATAAACTAACCTTAATAAGCAATTTTAAAAGAAAACAAGGGTTCACCTGCAATGGCGTCTCTTCCCCAGTATCTTCTGATATACTGGCCATAAGCAACCCCCACTCGGTATTAATCCCAACACTAGTGACCTGGAAGTAAAAAATTTGGACAATTGAAGGTATACAACATTTTTCAATCTACTTGAAATATAGAAGATGACAATACAAATATTTAATAATCTATTTTCCAATGCTTAGAAAAAAATATATTAAAGTCATTCAGAGAAATATCAAAGCATTCTTTGAGATTCATTTGCAATTTATCAACATTCTCAGGAAAAATGCGGATTCAAGATAAGCATTTTAATTTCCAGATACTAAAGAGGAGGTTATTAAAAAATAACAAAGATCTTCAGGTTGTTGCAAGCATTGCTTCTGTACTGAATTTTTTCAGTGAGCTGCTGAGGCAGACCATATATAAAGATATACATCAGTAATAAGCATCATCTAGAAAACCAAGTCAATCAGGAAACCATTGTTTACCAGCATAGTGCCACTACCATCTGCCACTTTACAGCCAGACATCAGAAAAGGTCCTCTGGAATCTTTGTGGACCTTCAAATTAAGGTAACTTTTAAATTAAAAAATAAATAAATATATAAATAAAAAGGACTTAAATCAACTTAGAATAAAACCGAGGTGTTTACAATTTTGCTCTCTCCTGTCATACTAGATTCATCAATTGCAAGAGAGTGCCCAGATATCAAGACTCCATCAGCAGGAACCTAAACATTGCATTAGATCAAGTTTCATCAAAGTGCAAACTGATGCGAGCAAAATGAGAAATAACAACACATTTTCCCTTCCAACAGAAAAAAAGAAAGTCCAAGGCACTTGCCTGATCACCAATATTAAGGGGCACAACATCACCAACAACGATATCATATATTGAAACTTCAACTCGTCTACCACCTCTTACAACCTGTTAATGCACACATAAATTTACAAGTCATAGAAAAAGAATAGCAATTCCATGAAGGAGAACTAAAGTCAAAAGATAGATACCTCAACATGGATATTTCTCTTCTCCTCATTGAGGTTTTGAAACTGAAGAGACTGTCTGTAATCACTTATTGCTGAAAAAGAATTGAAGGTATATGTTAAAACAATATGTTGGCTCATTTCTAATACATTGGTTATCTGTTTGATTATAACATGGCCTCAACAACTTGTTGAACAGAGGAAAGTAAAACTGGCACGCTTGAATGCATGCCGTGATATGATATACGCAAATAAAAGCATGATCAAACAACTTTCACTCATCTGAATATGAGCAGAGATGCAAACTCGATGTAGGCAAGGTATGTAAGGAAATTAACTACCTCCAGAAATTTGACAATCCTTATTGAATTATGAGTACCTGTAACAACAATGACGAGAATAACAGCAAAAGCAATGCTACCACCATCATACCACCCTTCTTCAATACCCTAGGGGAACAAGGGAATATATTCACATAGGCCATTCACATGTATAAAGATAAATGGACTGTTACAACAATGCTTAATGAACTTCTATTTGACATGGTTAACCAGATATCCTACTCTAGATTATTGCATGAAACAACAGATCCCTTGATAAACAAATCAAAAACTCAGGTTATATGTTCTTTGCTATCTAAACTATCACTTTCAATTAGAACCCTTTCTGAATGATCCCTTTCCACTAGAACCCAACAGGACAGAAAGAAAAAAGGGACCTCATACAGCAACTGACCTCTGTCTTTATTCCAAGTACCAAAGAAGCCACTGCAGCTATTATTAATATAATCAAAGTAAGATCTTTCCAAGCTTCCCAAAGGAACATCTGAGAGTTTGCAAACAAATATATAAAAATCTTACATAACATTTGCAAACAAATATTTCCAAGTCCTTTAACTAACATATAGAGATCAAATGAAAAAAAAAAACTTTACCCAAAAACTCCTCCCTTTTTTCTGAGGATATGTATTTGAACAAAAGATATTCCTTCGTGCCAGCAAATCCGCATCATCTCCATGAATACCTTTATCTAAGTTTGAATTTAAGAGCTCTGAAAGCCCCTTAACCTATAATCCAGATAAAAATTACTTAACCTATCTAGACAACTAATCATTCTCTTGTAAGTACTGAGACAGAAATAATTTTCTCAGAGCAAAATTACCCCTCCATATTCTTCTAAAGCAGAATAATTGTGATCTCTTGTCATTAGCGCAAGTTGATCTTGACTAATTCCAAAATCTCCACTTGGGATCGGAGGTGTTGTTTCCCCTATAATAATGAAGCCCAGATGTTATTTGAGTCTTTTAAGAAACCAATAAAAAAGTAACTCATTAAGGCAATTGAATAGCTGGGGGAAACATGTCAACTTAGACAATTGAGAGCATGCAACATCACCTTATAAAATTATATAATAAAAAAATTATAAAGTGAATGACCTCAAAGCCATTTGTAAGAAGGAGGCATTGAATACTAAGAAAGAAAAATTCACAGAGTTGAGTTTAGGCCCCTAAAAAGATGCAGAAATGGTGCTAGAAAAGCAACAAGAGAGTTGCAGTGCTCAAAGAGGAAAATGGTGCATGTCTAATGGCTCTGGCCTAGATAAAACAAACAGCAATAGAGTATTGAACAGCAAATAGGAATATTATGATTTCAAGAATAAATATTTGGTTGAAGAAGTACCATTATGTTGCTGTCCAGCTGTTTGAAAACGATGTGCAGCCTGAAAACAATGACAATGAGATGAGTAGCCAAAACATACAAAATAACTATTGAAAAATATCACAATGTTGAAAATTATTTCTCACCCAAATTGCCTGAGCATGAGCCCTAATCTTCCTTAATGTTTGTTGGTTCTCTTCTGCTTTTTTCAAGTCAAGGGTGTATCGGAATCGACGAGAGGCATTTAAAACAAGTGCAGCTTGCTGAAAATAAAAAAAAGTTTGATCAATTCTTGAGAGATTTCGCTAGCAAACAACAGCCACTAAGGTTAAAAGATTGAAATCAGAATGTTCTCATGCTCATACTTTGCAAGAATGAATGCAGAGGCAACTGTCAAAAGTTGAACTCCAAGAATGCTTTTATGTTAACAAAGGCACATCATACAATAGAAAGATGTTGATTTACATTTGAACCTTCACAGGTGTTTGATAAAGTAAGACGCCACTAATAGACAGAAACCTATACTTCAACTGCAAGACTGATCAAGAGTTGTATACAATCTTTAATGACTAGGATTTCGAAACATTAAGCCGTCTACCATTCTGGCTATTCACATTCTCGTGCTCTACTTGCTAGTCAACATCAACAGTCAAGTTAAATTCTGCAGTGTCATTCCAGGATAAACCAAAGAAACGAAAATAGAAAAATGTATATTGAAAATAACACAGAGACTGAGAGGGGGAACAGAAGCTATACCCTCCATCTTTTCAGTTGGTCAATAGGAGCGTTCTTCGTGCTAGCGATGTCAAAGGGACCGGAGGAGTCGTCGAAGTCATCCATGGAAGAGCTTCCCCCAGCCTCAGGGTCTCTCTGTAGATGGTACGGCGACCCTTTGAAGTTATTGTCTTCCATTTCTTGGGAGCTGTCGCAGGAGGGATGGCACCGGCAAAATCGATCGTGCACTTCTCTAAGACCGATTACCAGACGCGCTGCCAACAAAAATCGGACGACAGGCTCTCAGAGAGGAGACGGTAACTATCAAGAGCCTAATGGCGACTCAAGCCTCAGATCACATCTGAGGAGGCAATGCTCCTGGAGCAGTCGATGAAAATTCCTTACTCTACCTGTGTTCTGCTCTTGTTGGTTGTCTTCCTCCCCACTCTACTGTGAAGAATCTTTACCCACAGTGACCATTATTCAAAACCAGAGCCTTTCCTGTGGTAGGACAATTTTTTTCATTGCAGTAAAAAAACAAGACAAACAGCCCTTCCTGTGGAAGGACAAAATTGCTCATTGACTAATACACGCATAAAAATTGGAGTCATCCGGGTCTTCCTGAAGTCTTCCATTGGCATTATCAAAAAGAAGTTGCCAGTTATTGAGCAATGCTTCTTCTTCATTTTCACAATTCTTGGGATGAGAAGTGCCAGCAAGAACATACACTGATTCATTGAGCCCTAATACGAGCGAGAGGTATTATCTATGAACCATCACTGTTAATCAAAGGCTTGATCGAAATTTGATGCAAATCAAAGATAGAGGCTAAGGACGATAAAGGCAGAAAAACTGTAGGGAAAGACGACGGCACAAATCAACGAAAATAGAAGCTGAAAATGAAAATCCAAGAGGAACAGTAACGCCTGAAAAGATGAACTCTAACTAGCGCACTCTCTGCTATATTTTTTCAAATCTCGCAGCTAATTCCAGCAGATATGTCGAGCAAGGTCAGATGATGATTATTAAATTGATGTTTAGTTTTTTAGTTCGCCGAATTCTGATAACGACTGAAAAGTAAGGAGGGAGCACTCCGTGAACACTTACCTGAGAATGAGATGCAGACCGAACGATGATCACCGGCTTCAGTTCGTCCTCCCTTATCAGAACCAAGGTGGATGAGATTCTGACGAACCAGGAAGATCGATTAATGGGCTTTCAAAATGAAGACCTCTGGGTATGGAACTGCTCCAAATCTCTGTAATCCACATCAGGTTGGAGAAAATCAGCCGAAAACTGAAGAGGCAGAGAGCGTTTTAAACTCGAGTGAGCCGTTTTAGGATGTTTTCTTTTCAGTTTTGGTAAAAAAAAATAAGAGACAATTTGCATTAAATGTGGCTAGAGATTCCATATCCCTTCAATTTTTTCCATTATTGGCCATCTTTCGAAAAGTTTTCAATCAGAGCAGCTTCTGCAAATGTCTCGAGATAATCTAGTCGGGAAGTATGAATCCTTCGGCCGATTTTTTAGGTCGCGCAACTTCCAGCTCCAAGCATCAAGCCCAGGGAGAACTATGGTGATCAAATACAAGATTTTGCTATTTATTGTATAGGAAGATGTCACAGTATACCTGAGGTGGACTGTTTGTCATTATCATGGCGATTCGACCCTTGACATCTTCTCAAGTACACATTAGAGCTAACAGCAGACTAATTAATAATTCTGGCCGATTTTTTTTCAATTTTAATATATAATATTACATTTAAAAGTTAAATATATACCATATTTTTTTATCATACATAATATTTCTTCATTTTAACAACTTTAGATCTAACACCATTTTTTTAAAATTACATATTTGCTATTTTATAATTCAGTATTATTATTATAAATTTGATTTTATACATTTTCAATTAATTAAATATCACTTTAAATTTAATATTCACCATTTTTTATTCGTAATTCTCAATTTTTATAGAAAAATAGTGAACATATTTCATTAGATAAAATGATAAATATAGTTTGTAACAAAATGTTAAATTTTAAAAAATAAAAATATTATTTAAATGCATTATTAATGCTATGATACTAAAATCTATGGTACACATAAAAAATTGTAAATTTAATTAACGTGCATTATTTTCTAAATAAATTAATTACTCATTTTTATTTTCTCCAACTAATTTACAAAAACTAAATATTTTAAATAAACATTTTAGCTTGTATTAGAAAATGGATTTTTCATAAATTTACTATTAAATATATATATATATATATTTAGATATTTCTAAATTTTAAGGGTTTTCTTGAGCAAAACAAAACTTTAAGGGATTGAATTGTAATTTTATCAAATTTTTAGAAAATTCGGTGCCCTATACAGTAAGTACGGCAGGGTGGAGAGTTAAGCCATCCCATCACATTCACAAAAAATGACAGAGAGGGAAGGTGTCCGGTTCTAACCTTGCTTCTCCACGATGGCAAAGTCGGTTCAATGTTACCTTTCCCAGTCATCTTGATGACGTCTAAACAGTCAGATCCTCGAGAATATACGGAGAAGCGATCCATTTTTACAGTCCACAAGAGGGAAGACCAAAGCCACTGAGCCCTAGCCATAGCCATAGCCATCCCCAGTGAAGAATCCGGACTCTCACACACATAATTGCTTGCGAAAACTAATCAAAGTAATTGCCTCACCTTTAGTTGTTCGATGGTGCCGTGTTGAATGGGATTCCAGTGTGGAGGGTGTTTCCATACATCTTCTTTTGCAGCAGAGAGGGGGAAGAAGAAGGTACATACTTATCTTATAGCAACACAGAGAAGCTTCCGCGAAATTTCCACCATTCCACAAGAATTTCATTTAATTTAATTTAGTAGCAATATTAGATTTAGTTTAAGGAAGGAAGTATGGAGTTAATTAGTTTTTACTACTTTTGTTCATTTAAAGGATTTAATTCTAATTATTAAAGTTATTTAAAATTAATATTTTTAAATATCAATTATATAATTTAATGAAATTTTATATTTAAAATTAAAATATGATTTAAATTCTACCCATTTCTTTTTAAACGACTTTTCTATATAAAAAAATAAGAGCGGGACTTGATTTCAACCAAATCTATGGAGTACGTTACAATATGATGATCGGATTAAGAGTGTGAACAAGTCTAGCTTTTAAGCCGCAAAAATTCATGGGTGCATCCTCCTCTTTGATGCTTTTCCTTCTGTTAATACCCAATTCAAATTTCGAGGTGTATTAAAGGAAATTGGTGCAGTAGATTATTTATTCCCAGTGTTAGTCCAATTTGATGATGGAGGGCTTATTTTTCAATCACTCTGGGTGTTTTTTTATGATTTGCTCATATTTACTTGGATGTTTTTTATGATTTGTTGATAGTACTTAATCATCTTTTAGTGCTTGCTTTATGATCATGCTTCACCTGTGGTCTGCCTTCCACATGTTTGATGAAATTCTAATAAACCAGTACAATAGTCTATCTATGAGTTCGATTTGACAGCGTCTCAGCTAGAAGATTGAAGGGAGAGGGAAATGTAGATGACCCACTAATGGAATCTCCTCCTTTTAACAGCTTTGCGCTGGGATTCAAGGCTCAGGGCACCCTTGCTGGGCAAAGCCGATGTATGTGTCAGTCTCAGAAGTGGAAGAAAGGGCGGGCGCAAACCCTTCTCTTTTATTCGAGCGCAGACCACTCCTTTCTCTTACCAGAAGTTTGTCCAGTTTGCCGTGGACGAGACCAACCGTTTTATCTATCTGGACAAGTCTCAGTTGCAGGTAATCTCCACTTCCATTTCTGAGTTGTGGTTTGATTTATGGGTCCATCTTCCGCTGCTCTTCGGCATATCAAAGTTTGTCCAACTTTTGATTTTTGTGTTGTGTATGTGAAAGAAGTAATTATATGGCCAACTCAAGAACTGGGCACTCGCACCATATGGATTTCCTGAACTTTTTGGGTTTTGTAATTAGCTTCAATTAGAGACTCCAGGCAGTGGGTATTTCAGGTGTTCTGATGGGAAATATTTTTGTCATTTTACATGTGATTGATCTAGTTCTAATTTTTTGTCTTGATTTTTCACTGTACTCTGTAGGACAAGTTCAGTAACATGCAGGCATTTGATGGAAAAACTAACCTTGACATGCTAGCTTATGAGGCACCACCCAAGATTAGACTTCTTCGAAGTTTGAGCATTCATGGGAATGATGGAATGCAGGTATATTAAGTGCTTATCTCAGTAACACTCTACCTATTAATTATTAAATTGGCCAGACTTTCATTGTTTTGCTCATGACTTTTAATTGGTAATGGTCCTAGTTAATCGCATCACAAAGTGACTTGGGCTTTATGCAAAGATAATTTATCCAATTATGTCGCTGCTATCTTCCGGTAATTAGCATGAAGTGAATTTTACTTGGTTGTGTCAGATCTTTTCCTAGCTTGATCAGATCAGCCTTCTTGGACGAATGGTTGTATTTGATATGTTCTTTCTTATCTCAGTCCATCTTCCTGTTCTTTTCCGGAGGTATTTGCTGAGATTACAGCATAATTAACTTTCAGAAACCAAATCTCTACAGCCTGGATTCTCCTCTACTATTTGGAGGCCTTTGATCATAGGATGAAGAAAAACAATACTCGACCAAACTAATGGATTCTCATTCTCTTAGTTGGTGATCTGTTTTTTCTATTTGTTGATAGTCTTTTTCTAACTTACATTTCCTATCTACTATTGTGTTGTTGTCTTTCTATCATTTTTTTAATTTTCTAGTAGCCATTTGTGTCCACCTCACTTACCTTGCTCCCATGAAGATGCTCTTTCCAGGTTTTAGATTTTGGTGTATACCCTGAACCAGAGTATGATCTCCCAATATTTTGTGCCAACTTCTTCTCTTCTTCCACAACAAGCATAGTTGTACTGTAAGTCATAATGCATAATGTCCCTATAAATGTTTACCCTACTATATTATGTGCTAACTAACACAGTTTGATGGATTGTTGTGATGGTGGTTCTTAATTGATTTTTGGCAGGGACCTCAATCCTTTACATGATGTAGTTGAAAATGACGAATACAAAGAGAAATACTACAGGAGCCTCCTTCCTCTCTATGCTAAGTATGCCAATGTGAGAAAGAAAACTATACTATTTAAAATAAATTATTTTTCTCTTCACATAGGAGAAAGCTGACCGCTGGGAGTTGGCTAATATAGTTTCTCTGCAGCTTTTACCTTGGGGTGGAAAACTCACTAGTGAGTCTGTAAAATTTTTCTCACCAATCGTCATATGGACAAGGTTCAGCACAAGTCAGTACTTGCATGATGTGCTCTATTCTGCTTTCAAGGATTATCTCAAGGTAACTTTCAATTTTCCATTTCATTGTCCTCTTTATCATTCTTAATTTTTCTGGGTCAAATAATTTTTTTATGTCAAAATCTATTGTGTCCTAGGCTTGGCTTCTTTTATTGGATTTGGGAGAGAAGGAGACCAATCCATCTCGAATCATTGCCAATCAAGAAGCCCAACATAGATACTTAACCTGGAGGGCAGAAAAGGTTTGCTTGACCCTTGTCTACCTTTTTAGGCCCCTTCTAAGATTGAGGCGTCAAATCACTGGACCCGATACCAATACCGACTCTCTCAAAGTCTATTTTTTTTCTGTTATGGGATGAATATGATGGATATCTCCTATGTCAGGACCCAGGTTATAACCTGCTGAAGAGGTTAGTCGGGGAGGCAGAAGCAAAGGCAAGGGTTTTTTTTTATGGTGTCTTGAGTGTGCTTTCTCTGCATAGTTACGAAATTCTTAAGTTCTTATGATCATACAGACTGTGGTGAGGAACTTCCTCTTCGAAGGGGTCAATACTTTGGGTACAAAATCTTTCCTGGACTATTTCCCGGAGTACAGGTGTGAGGACGGGACTATTAACGAGAAGCGAAGCATGATGGGGAAGTCATTTGAGAGACGCCCATGGAACTCCAAAGGAGACTTCATTGGTAGCTAGCCACCAGAGCTGATGAAAAAGATCTTACCCAATTTGGATAATGAATATTTGGATTTAGACTGGTTATCTCCTTTTCCGTGTTCATCGTGGTTTTGCTTCCTTTGGAGATGACTTTCATTTAGATCCTTCTAACTGAACATTGTTTTCTGCTATACTATGCCTCATGTCATATATATGCACCAACTGAATTTGTTGTGGCATTTGCTGTGAATTATAGAGCAATGGCGACTAAAAACAATGGGTGGTGTACAAGTGGTAGAACCTGTATTTGCATGGAATGGACAGGAGGCATACATAAACACCATAAAATAGTAAGGAACCCTACACTTTATATTCTAATTAATAGATCCAATAAATATATATAATTTATAATTTCTTTTGCAAAATACATAATTTCTTTTACAAAATGCATAATTTTTAATTTAAATAATATGATTATAAAAAAATAAAATGAGCAAAAACAGGTAGTTTAGAGGACTAGGTCAACCGGACTATGGAGAACAAAATGCATAATTTTTAATTTAAATAATATGATTATAAAAAAATAAAATGAGCAAAAACAGGTAGTTTAGAGGAATAGGTCAACCGGACTATGGAGAACAAAAAGATGGTGAAATAAAATGGAGCAAAAAAAATGTGGTTCAGAGGACTAGGTCAACTGGACCATGTAGAGCCTGGGAGGCTCCGACCTGTAATCCTTCCACTGTTGAGAGAGGGAGGTGGTCGCTGTGCTCTGTGAAACCAGCCTCACGCTTTGTCCTCCACTTTAGTGATAGAGAACCCCAGGCCTTAGCCAGGAGCCCACTACCTAACTCTCAACTTGGAATGGGCAAGTCAGTGAATTGCCTAACACAAGCTCGGCCCAAATGACGGAGGCCTTGTTCCACAATCTTGATGCCCCCACTTGGGTTGCAAGCTTGCGTTACCAAGCTCGGCAGTACATAAATTATGCATTCAACTATATAACAATATCATTATATTGCGAAATATTCAGTATGGGATTGAGATTCCCCTCCTCTCTCCCCATCCCGTGGGAACTATGAATTTATTTATAGGACACCAAAATAAAATAATATTGTGGTAAACGTATAAGGATTAAATTAATTGTTACGAATGCCCATCCTAATGCCCCACGATTACAAGCTTGCCTTACCCAGCTCTAGCTCGGCAATACATTAAGTATGGATCCAAGGTAAACGTACAATTAATGATGAAATTAATCCTCCAAAATACTATTTTTTATGAAAATATAAATGAGGTAAATTTCCTATAGTTATTAAAATTGAATTATATTAATTTATTAATAAAAAAATAGTTTATATATTATTTATTTATATTAGTTAAATATAATATTAATATTTAAATTATATAAATAATTACCTATAATATGAATTACATTAAATATTATTTTAGGTAATAAATAATATTTTTTAAAATATTGTCTAAATATTTAATAGATAAATATGATAATATGTTAAAATTAATATAGGTTTTTTAATTAAATTCAAAAACAATAATTGTTAATTCAATACATTTTCTACATAAATAAATGATATTATTATTATTAAATAGCGAGAAATCTAAAACATGAAAAACATATAAATTCTAATTAAATTTTACTAAGCTCAAAACCTATTATTTATATTATCTTTCTAAATTTTTATTTTAATATAAATTTTCATTAATTTTAATTATATTCATACATTTGGATGATGAAATTTTTAAATGGAAAAAAGAGATGGATCATTTTTTTTCCTTCAAATGTATGGATTAATGTGTGAAGAGTAATCGCAAATGCCGGCCCCTTCCCAGCCCATCCATTCTTCCCACGTGTCCCAGTTGGGATTGTTCATCCTTCGGTAAGGCTGGTCGATCCCTTGGTCGTAATAGTATAATCCGCCCATCTGAATCGGATCGAATATAATTCATCTTTTAATTAGGTCGGTTATAAATATAAATTTTATTTGTAAAAAACTCAAGAATATTATTATAACTTTTCTTACCACTATTAATAATATAAAATTAAACTCAAGTATAGTATCTCACAAATTTGTAATTAACTTATTCTAATTTTTTAATTTATCAATTTATTATTTAATTAATAATTAACTAAATATAAAATACGAGAAATTTTTACAACTATGAAATAAATTATTTAAAATATTGTGTGAGATAAGTAATAGACTTGTATGGAGAAAATATTTTTAAATTTTAAAATAAAATATAATTTGTTTGTTAGAATATTTTACTCTTTATTATAAAAAATATTAATTTTTTTTTAATATAGAATGAATGATATAACTAAACTCTCAATTACTCATTTTAGATATTAAGTTGTACAAAAAAAATTTAAAGAATTATTTATCTACTTATTATATGAATAATTTTTTAAATATTTGTGTACAAAAATACATATTTGAACATATTTTTAGAAAAATTATTTAATATATAAATTTTCTTTCGTTCTTAAATTTTAATTTTTAATACTTTAAAAAATAAATTATTTCTATTATAGTATGAGTAGAAATTATAGTTTTTTCAAATAGTTATAAGTGAATATTTAACGCTTAGTATTTATATTTAATTTTAGGTGATAACAAAGATTTATATTTTTAAATTAAACTTTATGTAATAAGAATTAATTTATTACTTATTCTACTTATATTTTAGTTGGATTTTAAAAGGTGAATATTTGCTCTTTTTAGTGTAATGGGTGTCAATTACACGGATAAAAAACACTACTCTAGTTTTTCACTAGAATAATAGTATTGTGGTAAGGACAATAATATACTCCAATATTTTAATAACATGACACAATAGAATAGTTCTCTCACAAAACAAGAAAGAAAGAAATTTACATTAATTTATTAATTTTTATATAAATTAATTAATTAATTAATTAAAATAAGTATACTTCATAATTTCAATAATTCAGAATTTTGTAAAGTTTGTATGCCAAAAATAAAATATAAAAAATAAATTGTATTAATTAAGATAGAAATGAATATAATATATATAATAATTTTAATGATGATATTATTCTATTAATTTTATTTTAGCTAAATTTAACCATTAATGAAATAATAAATTGAGAGCTTTAACAAAAGTAAGAATTCAAATCGTTAATTTCATGGTTAAAGTAAGAATTCAAACGAAATACTATAATTGAGAGTTTAATTATTTATTATTAAGAGAGGTAAGAAAAGTAGTAATAATATTCTTGAATTTTTTATAAATAAATTTTATAACCTAATTAGTTTGGGGTTACAAACTTAATAATAGGTGCCATCTAAACTAATGAACTTTTATATTCAAATAAAAATTTAGAAATAAAGTAAAAATAAGTTTTGAGTTTACTAAAATTTATTTATAATTTATATATTTTTTATGTTTTATATTTCTCATTATTTATATAGAAAATGTATTGAATTAACAATCATTGTATTTAGATTTAATTAATAGATCTATATTAATTTTAACATATTATTATATTTATCTATTAAATATTTAGACTATTTTAAAAAATATTATTTATTACCTAAAATAATATTTAATTTAAATCATATTTATTTACCTAATTCATATTATAGGTTATTTTTTGTCACACCGAGAAGGCCCCTTTTAGAACAAGGGTCGTCCAAAATTTCAACTACTTAGCCTTCTACTGAAAGTGTGGTCTAAAACGAATGTTTCTATGGACGTCAGATCTAAAAGGTCTCGTTTACATCTACCTCTTGCGTCTATTGATTTTGGTACTCTTGCCATGTTATCTGTTACATGTCCACACTTGAATCCATAATTCATGGATTGGTACTCACTTGACAGTGCCATCATCTTCCAAGTGGGGGCTATGAGAGCCACTCCTCCATCATCATAATGATCATCGAGCTCATCATAGATACTCAACACCCATCGAAAAATGTCTTCCCTCTTCTTACTTGAAGGTAGGGTGATAGTTAGATATGGTTCAAGCACTGAGGTCGATTCCGTGCACCAGATGCTGTATTTAATTTTACGAGTTTAAATGTATTTTTTTATTATTCATACAAAGTTTTAAAAGTTATTTTGTATTGATAAATTGTTAATTTTATTTTTATTTAAAATTAATAAGTATTAGTGTACTCAAAAGTATATGATACATTATTGAAAATCTAACTCGTTATTTGTTTGAATATTAAAAAGAAATACTAAATTGAGTTAATTATTGCTTTAAAATATAACAATATAAGTGGGAATTATATATTTATTTAGTGTGATTTTAAAATTAAAATTTACAAGTGTTTATGTATTGAAAATATGATAATATATAAAATAAAATAAATAAATAATATATGTATTTATTAAGAATATGATAATAAATAAGTAATATAAATTTATAATATTGAAAATATTACTATATTTATAAATTATTATTTTTAATTATTAATTTGTCGGAAATGAAAAAATAGAAGCAATATTTTCTACTAAGCCCAATAGCAGAATCCTTCCCCTTGGATGAGACTTAATCCAACTAAATTTGGATGACCAGGTCGACTTGCCATGAGAGCATAATGAGGAGTACATAATCATGTTATTAAAATTAATGGCCATATCTTTTTTTATATAGAATATGATATGATTTAATTTTTTAATACGGCTTATTGCATAAGTGTCCACATGAAAAACACAAAAAAAATAAAATAATTATTAGACAATAAGAGGGACATGAAAGTATTATCATTTTCATTTTTTATTTTTTAAACATAATAGTAAAAAATATTTTTATACTAAAGACAATTTATACACATTTAGATCAATAACCAAAGTTCAGGATAAATATGAAATTATCGAAACATTGAGACCCTTGTGATCTATTTTTAAAAAAAATAGGACAGACGTACTACTACTTTATAATTTTGTTAAAAAATAGAAAGACTTCCTTATAGGGAAAATGGAAGTGAAGGAAAGGCCTGTTGGAGTTCAAAGAGGAAAGAGCGGTGGTGGAAGCCGGTGGGGCACTCCATCTGCGGCGGCCGAAAGCACTGAGAATGATGGCTGGCCAATGGCCACTCGCCATATATGCCTGTTTGATTCTTTGTCATTATTTAGTTCAGATTGTAAAGTTAAATTATGACACGAAAATTTGGTAGATTGTTTAAACAGAATATCTATTTTGTTTAATTTTAAAATTGCACTTAATAACGGTATCTAAATATTAAGAAAAATTCACTAGAGTTGGATACTCTGTAATGCCACTAACCAAGTTTTCAGTATTAGATTCAAGTTTTCGGTATTGAATTAATTATGGGTAGTAGATCACTATCTATAATAGAAAGTTAAAATTTAGATAGACAAAAAAAATTCTATACAATTGTAATGAATTTTGGATTAAGGTTAGCTTATATGATTTGCAAGCGTGATCACAGCTAACCCTTTTCTTTTTTTTTTTCTCTTTCTGATGAACAGCACCTCCAGGCTCCACCACCATCGTGTTAGCAGCCATTTAGGTCTGGTCCACCAGACAAGATGTCGGACATTAACAAACTCACCCGGAAAACGTAGTAGTAGTAGGACACAATTGTTGAAGAAAAACAAGGCTTCTTCCTCTGCGCATCTGCTCAAATTATTGATCGTCAACTGTGACTACAAACAAGATCGATGGACCGCATTCACACAGGACGACATCACGATACAGTTACCCATTACTCCGACCGGAGAGAGAGAGAGAGATGACAAAGAAAAAGGAAGGGATTGGTTTCGCTGGTGGGTTTCATAAGGACGTGCTGGTTGAGAGGACAAGGCGTTTGGAGCAGATAGAGCAGTAGTACTTCCTTTTGAAGCTGAAGCAGGCTTGGAGGAAGCAGAACCTCTTGTGGCTCTCGACGTCCACCGCATGCACCTTGCCGCCGCAGTAGGGGCACGACCCCCAGGCCTGCTTCCTCCCGATCTCCTTCTCTTCCTCTTGGCAGCCGCATACCATACACATCCTCAGCTCAATGCCCATGCTTTCTGTCCTTGCGTGAGAGAGAGAGAGAGAGAGAGAATATATGGAAGGTTAGGAGAGAGAGGAGCTGAGGTGCCTTTAGTTTAGATATATAAATAGGCCAAATTATATGAGAAGGCGGAAATGGGTTTGAGAGATTAACCTTAAAAGCATGGCTGATGAAACTTGAACTCTTATAGAGTTGCATATGATTGGCATTTTAGCCATAGAAGTTTCAAGCCGTTGGACCCTTGGCTATGTGCTGTCCAGTCCAGCTATCACTCCTTGGCATCATGATATTTGATCTCCTGGCCTGCAATACCTCACCTCATTCACCATTCAAGTTCAGAACTCACAAGCTGTATGATGTTTCCACCAGCATCATGGCATCCGAAACAGAGCCGATCCACATTGTATATCCATAGTCTGTCCAAAGGCAACTGCCACCGACAATGGGAAAGTGAATTATCGGGTCTTATGAAGTGGCCAATGTTTTACACCAGTTGACAATGGAAGGAAACTCTATCCCAAATTTGGCAGATCCAAGATTTTCAACCAGATCAAGTTTAAAGTTTCAGTAAGAAAAGCAAATTGGGAGACAGAAAGTTATAAATGTTGACCGAGTGAAATGATCCTAATTCCAATAACATAAGCGCTGATGTTATTGGAATGTTGACTTACTCTCAATCAATTTTATGATAAATCCAATAAATATATAATTTAAATAAAATTTTAGTTATTTAGAATTAAAATGGTTAATATTTAAAACAAATATAATTATAAAAAATAAAATAGACAAAAAAAAGTGGTTGAGAGGACTAGGGCAAATGGAACATGACTAGTTTGCCAAGCTCCTACTTGTATTTTCCTTCCACTGCCTAGGAGGAGGTGGCTAGTCTCTGAAATCTTATTTATTATTTAACTAATATAAATAAATAATATATAATTTTTTATTAATAAATGAATATAATTTAATTTTAATAACTAGAGGAAATTTACCACATTTATATTTTAAAAAAAAGTATTTTGTAGGATTAATTTCATCATTAATTGTACGTTTACCACAATATTATTTTATTCTACCGTACTGGAATAAATTCATAGTTCCATGGGATGGGGAGAGAGGAGCGGACTCTCAATCCCATACTGAATGTTTGGCAATACAATGATGTTGTTATATAGTTGGATCCATTCTCCACTCACTGCCGAGCTTGGCAACGCAAGCTTGTAACCCATGTGGGGGCACTAAGATGGTGGAACGAGGCCTTTGTCAACTGGGCCGAGTATGGTAGGCAATTCACCGACCTGCCCGTTCCAAGTTGAGAGTTTGGTCGTGGGCCCTTGGCTAAGGCCTGGTGTTCTCGATCACTAAAGTGGAGGGCAAAGCGTGAGGCTGGTTTCACAGAGCAGCGACCACCTCCCTCTCTCAACAGTGGAAGGATTACAAGTCGGAGCCAGCTAGGCTCATCATGGTCCTGTTGACCTGGTTCCTCTGAACCACCATTTTTTGCTTTTTTTTTTTTTTACATTTGCTTATTTTATTGGAGCGGC
Source organism: Trapa incisa (assembly GCA_030064435.1). Lineage (NCBI taxonomy): Eukaryota > Viridiplantae > Streptophyta > Magnoliopsida > Myrtales > Lythraceae > Trapa > Trapa incisa. Next base: position 11,630,892 of record CM057786.1, on the reverse strand, counting down.
TGACAAAAGAAAATCAAAACTAAGAATATTTGGGAAAAGTATATTATAATACAGCATTCAAATGAAACCATGCCATATAATTAATAGGGATATCAGGTTGATTGATTTATGCAATTCTCAAAGAATTTACTAACTTGTAAAAATTGTGTCAACTAATTATAAGAATGAATATGTTGAATCCATGTATTACATAAAATATAAACTACATTAATTATATTATACGTTATTTTTATTGCTATTTCGAAGCAAAATTCCCTCCAAATATTGGAGATTATTGGTACATAAATGTCAAGATTTTTAAAATGCTTTTTATATTAAATATTTATAAAAATAGACCTACTTTAATGCTTGCTCTCTTGAAATCTAAGTGAGCTTTTATTGTGAAACTTGCTAAAAGGGTGGGATTGTAACATTCAAAATTACAAATAAAAAATTGATTTTAGGAGATGAAGAAGAACTTATAAATATTTCTATTTTTGCATTCTTGCAAGATTTTATAAGCAAATATTACTGTTAATTTTAAACTAAGTAATAATATAAATTAATAAACTAATATATTATAATTGAAATATAAAATATTTATTTATAATAAAAAAAATAAAGTAATATGATGATATGATAATTAATAGCTTGATCGGTCACTCAACAACCGCCCCTTCTTTGCCGTCGGACTGGTCAAGACAGGGGAGAATATGTGCATGCACATGGGTAAAGATGAACCGCCTGAGTATCAAGTCTTTCTGAATGATCTTCCAGGGAATAATGACTTCAATGTTGTTTTCAGGACTTTGCCAAATTTACACGATATGAAGGCTCGGTGTTACTTCGCTGGAGTTCTTGGCTCCTTCCACATTTTGCTCACTCTTCCTACGGTCTTCACTTCACTGGCTATCGAAGGTGAAATGCTTGCTCTACTTTTATTTTGCACACATAATGCCAAGAGAGAGTAAGCTTACATGGGAAATTGGATCTGTATATTCGATAAAGTAAGAGGAATATTTAGTAATAGTACAGTTTCTTCTTTCCATATACCACAACCAGTTGTGTGTAGGAACTCTAAATAAACTATCCTCTAGAGACCTTTTGTCCTAACTTTTCCTAGTATGATTTCGTGAATCATTTCTCTAATTTATTTTTAAAAAAATTTATTAGTTAAATTTCTATAATTTAGGCTCAAATTTTTAAAATTTTTAATTTATCTGACTAATGATAAAAATTCAGTAATTTTACCATAAATTTTATTATATATTTTTCTCCAAAAGAAAGGTTTAGGTTTGATTCAACAATAGATCAAATTACAGATTCTAAAAGTAGACGAGAACTAATGTCAAAGAATACTATTAAAGAATTGTTAGCACTCCTTTGTTCTATATCTAGCGATGCGGGAGAAATAGGAGAATTTTGGCAAAAAGGTGAACTTACATTGGCCAAGGCCAACGACCCATGTGGATTTCCAACAAAGCGGTCGATTCCAATTTGTCACATCCCGAAGGCCCGTTTTAGATTAAGGGTCATCCAAAATTTCAACTACTTAGCCTTCAACTGAAAGTGTGGTCGAAAACGAATGTTTCTGTGTACGTCATATCTATTGGTTTTGGTACTCTTGCCATGTTATGTGTTACATGTCCACACTGAATCCATAATTCATGGATTGGTACTCACTTGACAGTGACCTTTAAGGCCATCATCTTCCAAGTGAGGGCTATGACACACACTCCATCATCATCAGCTCATCATAGATACTCAACACACATCTCTTACTTGAAGGTAGTGTGACATGAGGGTATCATCATTTTCATTTTTTTTTATTTTTTAAACATAATAGTAAAAAATATTTTTATACTAAAGACAAAATTTATACACTTTTAAATCAATAACCAAAGTTTAGGATAAATATGGAATTACCGAAAAATTGAGACCCTTTCGATCTATTTTTTAAAAAATAGGACAGGCGTACTACCACTACTTTGTATTTTTGTTAGAAAATAGAATGACTTCCTTATAGGGAAAATGAAAGTGAAGGAAAGGCCGGTTGGAGTTCAAAGAGGAAAGAGCCGTGGTGGAAGCCGGTGGGGCACCCCATCTGCGGCGGCCGAAAGCACCGAGGATGATGGTTGGCCCAATGACGACTCGCTCTTGATTCTTTGTCATTATATAATTTTGATTGTAAAGTTCAATTATGAGACGAAAATGTAGTAAATTATTTCGAAGAAGTTGAACAAAATACCCAAATCTTGTCTACAGATAATTGTTTAGTGTATTTTTTAATTAAAAGTAAATAATTGTAAATCAATGTAATTTACTATTGGTATTATTTTTAAGATCTGAGGTAGAGAATAATTTACTGGAATTAGATGTCTTACTCTATTCTCGGGAACCGAGAGAGATATATGGAAGGTTAGGAGAGAGAGGAGCTAAGGTGCCTTTAGTTTAGATATATAAATATGCCAAATAATATGGGAAGGTGGAAATGGTTTCAGTGATTAACCTTGAAAGCATGGCTGATTAAACTTGAAATCTAATAGAGTTGCATGTGATTGACATTTTAGCCACAAAAGTTTTTATCAAAACTAATGAAAATTTATATTCAAATAATAATTTAGAAAGAGACTGCAAATAAGTTGAGTTTAGTAAATTTTAATTAGAATTTATATGTTCTTTAATAATAATATACTTTATTTATACAGTAAATGTATTAAATTAACAATTATTATTTTTTAATTTAATTATTAATTTTAACATATTCATATTTATCTATTAAATATTTAGATAATATTTTTAAAAATATTATTTATTTATTACATAAATTAATATTTAATTTAAATCATATTTATTAACCTAATTCGTATTATAAGTTATTATTTATATAAATTAAATATTAATATTATATTTAACTAATATAAATAAATAATATATAAAATACTTTTTATTAATAAATAAATATAATTCAAATTTAATAACTAGAGGAAATTTACCTCATTTATATTTTCAGAAAAAAAAATGGTATTTTGTAGGATTAATTTCATCCTTAATTATACGTTTACCACAATATTATTTTATTCTACCGTACTATGAATAAAATATAGTTCCAGGGGATAGAGAGAGAGGTGACTGTCAATCCCATACTAAATATTTCGCAATATAATGATGTTTTTATATAGTTAGATCCATACTCTTTGCATTGTCGAGCTTGGTAACACAAGCTTGTAATCCAAGTGGTGGTATTAAGATGGTGGAATTTGGCCTCTTTTGTCTGGGCTGGGCTTGAGCCTTGTTGGGCAATTTACTGACCTGTCCATTCCAAGTTGAGAGTTTGGTTGTGGGCTCTTGGCAAAGGCCTAGGGTTCTCGATCCGCTAAAGTGGAGGGTAAAGCGTGAGGCTGGACCTCCTTCTCTCAACAGTGGAAGGATTACATGTCTGAGCCTTAACAGGTTCTCAATGGTTCAGTTGAGCTAGTCCCCCGAACCACTACCCTTTTACTTATTTTATATTTTATACTCTTGGCTGCACATCACCTTGAGAGTTTGGTTGTGGGCTCTTGGCGAAGGCCTAGGGTTCTCGATCACTAAAGTAGAGGGTAAAGCGTGAGGCCACGTCCCTCTCTCAACAGTGGAAGGATTACAGGTCTGAGCCTCACAGGTTCTCAATGGTCCAGTTGACCTAGTCCTCCGAACCACTATCTTTTTACTTATTTTATTTTTTATACTTTTGGCTGCACATCACCTTAAGACAAGTTGGAATAAATGCAAACAAGGAATCCAAATTCTGTAACATAATGATGATAATACTGGAAGATAATTCATATGACTTCTCCAGCATGATTATTATATACCAAGTCAAACAGCAAAAATCTCAATGAAACACTAAAGTTCTGAAGTTTCTAATAATTCAGGGACGAGGAACAGTTCTACCATCTGGACTAAAGATCACATTCCAGATATCCAGATCTATAAAGTATTATAGAACCACCCTATGCAAAGAACTGGACTCATATGAATCAGCAGAATCCTCCGTCAAAGTTTCCAAGTTAGTGATGGAAGGAACTATAAAGGAAAGCACTTGGCACCTCGATTCAACATCAATCTATATTTGCAGCAAGCTTCTCTTCATCCACATCAAAGGCTTTCCTTGCTTGTTTTAGTTCCTCTTGCATAGAGAGTAGTTCTTTGCAGCGATTAAGCTTTGCTGGATCCTGCATTTTCCAAGGAATTCATAACTTTAATGAAATAAAAAAAAATATGGAATAATCCAGGCAGAAGTTCAAAACATATGTATTTTCTAGCCTACAAGGCCTGGGCATCAAACATCATCTCACTTTGTAAACAATTGCAGAATTGCCTAAGAAAATAAATTGAACAGAGAGAAGAAAACACAGTTTGCAAATTCTTTTCTCCACAAAGAGACAGCTGAGAGGAAAGAACATTTGCTGCCTTACATGGAACATTACCATCTAACTGGAGACAATTAAAATGACAATGATCTCTTACCCAGCTTTTGATTTATTAATTCCCAAATAAAAGATCATTTTTTGAAAGGAGAACATGCATTCTCTACTTTTGTCCAGTTACATCGAATAACAGCAAAGTCAAGAAAACATCAAAGTAAGCCTAAAGAAAGACGATATAAAGACATCAGTTCTCTTTGAAAATCAATCCACCAAAATATAATTCAAACTCCCTTATACAGCAGAACCAATGGAAGGTAATGAACCAGAAACATCCAAGGATGCTTGAAGTGGGAGATACCTTCCGGACTAGATACATAAAATCTTCGACAGATAGCTTCCCCCTCTTTGATCCAATTTCTTGAGCTTTATGTGCCTGTGTGTAAAGGAAATAAAATATGTTAATGATACCATATAACAACCTCTCTCCTCTTATAGAGAAACAACAAATGCAAACAAACTTCTGCTTATAGCAAACTTACAAAATCTGTTACATACTCCACCACAATGTCTTCCACAAGTGCAACAGTTTCAGGAAGAGGCTGATAAAAGAAAACAAGAAAATCAAAACAAAGAATATTTGACATTGATTATAAATAAACAGAGTGATTACCTTCACTATAGTTATGGAGAAAAAGAACCTAAGATCAAAATAAAATTTTATCGTGTATCTTTCTCCAAACAAAGGTTCAGGTTTGATTCAACAATAGATAAAATTACAGATTCTAAAAGTAGATCAGAACCAATGTCAAAGAATACTGTTAAAGAATTATTAGCACTCCTTTGTTCTATATCTAGTGATGGGGGAGAAATAGGAGAATTTGGGCAAAAAGGTGAACTTACATTGGGATCATCTCCAAAGCCATACATCATGTGCTGCACTATGGTCCAAGATAAAATTTTAATTAAATTGTTTATCAGCCAAACAATAATAACAATACTTTACAGAGATAACACAATTTTTGTAACAAAGTCTATTAGATTGCCTATATTATACTATAATACATTCACTTACGCTCTTTTTGAAAGATTCCTCGCTTCCGCTTGGTTGTATTTTCAGAGGACTGTGATGTGCCGGGCTTAGACTTGGCCAAGGCCACTGATGAGGCAGGATTCATTATTGCCGTCAACTCTATCTCACAAAAAAGTATCTGACATGTACCAGAAAAGTAAAATTATTAATTAAATAAAGATCTATGATGAAATAACAAAGCAAATATCAAGATTGTTATGGATTAGAGAAAAGAAATAGGATACAATATTGGGTCATCCATGGAAGCAGTCGTTCAATATTGGAATACATATCATGGATAACACAAGCCCAGAAGATGACTAATGAATTCAGCCTCAGAAGCAAGAAAACTGATATTGAATACTGATCTCAGGAAAGTGGTCAGCCCAAACACAATTCAATCAAGCAGATATTGACCGCCCTACCAACCTCGTTAAGAGATGGCCGGAAGGGAAGTATATATTTTTTATATTTTGAATTCTTTAAAAATATTCATATTCATCAAATATTCATCCATTGCGTTTAATACGCTTGAAAACCAGTGAATGGAATGTAATTTGGCATACAATAATGATTTTTACAAAATCTTTTTTACTAATGGCATGAAAAGATCTACAAAATTCACCTCTGGGAGGCGAAAATCAAAGGACGAGCAAGAAAATAAATCCAAGGGATGAAGTAAGATGGCAAAATTAGTGTATATTAGGAGAAATAAGTACAATTTTTTTCTAGATTTTCATGACTATCTCCAACTGCCACACTGTTAGACAGTTTTCTCCCTAAAGCCGACAGTTCAAATTATGCCAAACACCCGTTATTATCGTGCAAACTAGTATATGCCAGGAGCTTCCAAATATGAAGTTGCACGACAAGGTGGCAGATGTAAACAAGCATTCAGCCCGGTCAATCCCAGTGTGATTTTCAATAATAACTTCATATAAAGGGAGCCTTGTTTTCACCACATACCTATGATTAAAGTAGGTTAAACCATGCAGAAATTGGAAAAATAGTTGTTATCAAATAATGTGCAGAGATTGGAAAATTACTTCAGCCGAGCAATCTCCGCGCGAGTCGATGCGGAAGAGGTAAATCGGAGACGTCGCAGCGCTGTGGACCAGAGGCGGTAGACAATGTCGGTTATCGGTGTACAAGAAGGCAGCAGACTCTACAAAAGTTCAGGAGACAGGAAACATCTTCAAACGCTCAAAAATGAAGTAAATAAATAATCCAGAGGCAGCTGCGAAAGTTCGTAAGTGGGCATAATGGGCCTTTAATATGGGCCACAACAGCCCATCTCCAATATATTTGGGCTTTTTAAACAGCCTAGTTTAGCTACTCTTCAATGATTTTACCCAGAAAGAAAAATGAAAATAAGAAGTGATTTTAAGCCTTGATCAAAATCTCCATTAAGTTTCAGAAATAACTCAATGTTACAAAAATTGAACTGAGTTAGGGAAGATCGAAACCTATATAACATTGACACAATGTTGCCCAAGCACTCTTATTATGTACGTTCGAAATCGGGGTCTAACTATGGAAGGTTTGGGTGTTATGATCGGGTATCAAGTACTTTTCATGAGTGTGGCATCTGTACATGATGATCGGTGACATGGTCGAGCCATCCAGGTGGGATCCGAAGTGGATTGGGCTCCATTTCTGTGCTTGACATTGCTTTACACACTCAGTAAGTTCGTACCGTGCACCATACCACACTTCGTTTCCCGTCCTGTCACGCTTTACATGACAAATTTGGTGTTAGAATTCTCTACTCGTCACACTTACCATCTCAAAAAACATCACAAGTACTCGTATCAGTCTAAATTTGTGAGATGCATTATATCTACAGATCTCATGCACCAATCAAGCCAACTAGGTTATGTTGGCAAGCACATCCTCTGATATGTTGAATGGCATCAATAAAAAGGTTCCACCAAAGAAAAAAATGACCGATTTATGAGAGAGTATCAACTTATTCAAACCAGATCATCTAACCAAGCTTGCCCAACACAAGAAAAGTAATCCCACCAACATGAGGATGAAAGCAATATCATTATTTTTTTCAGAATACTGCATTTCTATAAGCTCAACATTCCATGAAATGTTTAGATCCAGATCCTATCCCCAACTATTTCATCAGCAGAGTAAAACAAAAATTAATTATCATGAAACCCATTCCAAAGAAATGGCGCATTCAGCCTATATAAGATTGAATCCTCACAAAACTCTTAAGATTCACAGCTGGCAAGGTTATAATGCTAATGGGAAAAATTAGCATGCACCAGTCTCCTTATTATGTTCCTTAATGCATCATTCAAGAATCCCGTTCTAATCTTGTCAAGTTATCAGGAAATGAAAATTTAAATTCCAAAATAATCTCTATCCCATTCCCCTTTCCATCTTGTCCATATAAAGGATATCATACATAATGAATTAACAATACCATCAAAATGACATCACCAGGAAGTTATTTCATAAAGATGTGAGCATACAAAATTAAATTCCAAGTCCAATGGCAACTTATTAGCCAAAGCTTCAACAATATAATCAACACAATATCAAGGCTCTTAATAAAAGAACAGAGGGAATTTTCAGCACTTCCGACCTAATGCCAGTGGATATCCTCTATCCCACCAGAATAATGGTAGAACAAAATTTAATCCAATCAAGCACACCTTAATATGGCCAAAATCAAGTAACTTGAAGCAAACTATCAATCTGATGTATCCGTGCTCCTGTACTTCTGTAATATCATAAGCAATAAGAAGCACCATTCGCTGGAAATCAAATTACAACTTACAGTAGCATAATAAGGGAAAGAGAACCAAGAGAGAATACTATGAAGCTGGTGACTTGAACAACATTCATTAAAATTGTTTTCCTCAGATTTTTCAGCAATTTATGCAATCGTTGAGTCTTCAAGAAATAAAATGCTTGCAGATCTATGTAAGTCTGATGCATTCCAGAGCAAATCAATCCACATGCAAAGGAAATATTAAGCCGTTTCAGGCATACAACTACAAATTTCAGAAAATCTTTGCCATCTCCAAGATTTGGCAATATACATGCTTAGAAAGTTGCTAAAATATTATCCAAACTTCAGTTACTACTGAGATGAAGTCTGGGCTGAACCCTCAGGACCAGGCCCAGCCCCAGCCCCAGCCCCAGCCCCAGCACCAGCACCAGCACCAGCACCAGCCCCAGCCCCAGCCCCAGCCCCAGCACCAGCACCAGCACCAGCACCAGCCCCAGCCCCAGAAGATGATGAAGATGCTTGACCAGGTTCTGTGGCACCTGAGGGACCAGAACCTGAGGGCAGGGGTGGGGGCAGTGCTGAACCAACTGGTGCTGGGTGTTGGTACTGTTGAGGAGGCATATATGGCTGCTGCTGGTAAGGTGGTGGAGGCATGTACCCATATGGAGGAGGATAGTAATGGTGTGGGTAGTATTGTCCTTGAGGCATAGGCGGTGGCATACCCTGATAAGAGGGCCCAGATGAACTCTCACCCGGCCTGATGGAAGAAGAACCCTCTTGAGTTGACACAAGCGCGCCCATCCTCTGTGGATCCATAGAGGGATAGTATGCTCTGTCTGACTGAGGTGGTGGTGGAAGAGGTACATTATAATATGGAGGACCCATTTGACCTTGTTGCTGCTGTGATATCACTGCCCTTGGAAGCATTCCACTGTGTGCCACCTGTCTTGCTGTCACCTCAGAACCTTCAGATTCGGGCTTAGGAGCCTGGGGACGACCCCACATGAGTTTCAGCCTCAGACCCTTAATGACCAGCTTGTTTGACAACTCCTCTGCAGCCTTCTCTGCACCTTCTCGCGTTGTGTAGGTGACAAAGGCACATGCCCGTTGTAAGACCATCCGGACTAATTCAATCTCACCATGGGCATAAAAGTTGTCCCTCAGGTCTTGCTCAGTGACCCTAGCATCAAGACCGCCCACATATAGGGTTCTAATGCTCTCATCTTCTGGGGGTTCTAACGAGGGCATTTCACCAGCCTTGTTTAGTAGCTTCAGTGCCACAGGATCATTTACTCTGTCAACAGATTAAGTAATAGGATTAGTAATGCAATTTCCAACAATCATTAAACTAAAAAATTACTCTATGCATCCCAAAAGTATCATCATAAGAAACATCCCTCATTGTGCAATACATTGCATCATGGTATATGCTCTTTCAAACTAATAAGTTCTTATATTCTCATTTTATATTTTCACAATCTACAAAACAGCACAATTCACCAAAACATTTAATTGAAAAATGGTGCTTTCAACAAAAAGGCACAATGAAGATACTTGGATGGTGAAAGCATATAAAGTCTTCAAAACAATGCACTCAGCCCCTCTAGGCATACCCATAGTAACGGTCTTTTATGTTTTGCTGTGATAGTTCCCCAGTTACTGGCATCTCATGTCTGTATGGACACTCTGCCCCTCTAGTACACTCTCCACGAATGTAGAAACTGCAAACATGAGCTCTGTTCCTTTTGTAATAAGGTGATGTCCGTTGAAGTTTCAAAATAGTATCATTGGCTCGAACTTTTCCATATGATGATTCATAATCCAGCCCAGCCCTAGCCTGCCAAATCAAAGGCAAGTGTTTTGTGAAAAATAGAATCACTAAGTGTCTGCCCATAAAATGATCAATGGTTATATTAACAAGCAGTAAACAGCATAACAAAGTCAGAAGGCAATATGTCATTTTTTTTATGAAATGTGCTTAAATGCGGTGCAAAGGAATTTTTTTTGATGTTTCAATCCACATTTTTTTATAATTACAAGTCCCCCTAACAACAGAGAAGTCACTAATATAAAACTGGAGCGATAGGTCTTTATTTCTAAAACCTATACTAACTTTCAATTTGGAAAACCTAATTTTTCCTGACCCTAACTTAGAAAAATTTTTGCAAACTCCAAATGGGAAATAGCTTGTAGTTAGCACACACCAAAAAAATATATAAGCATTAAATAGAGTAATCATATAAGCCAAGAATGACCATAAAAAACGTGAATTCGCTAAATGGCATACATGCAATGGCAATGTATAGTTTTATCTAGCATGTTGAAAACTAGGCCACGATATATGCAACCTCCAAGAGAAAGAGTGAATCACAAAGAGAACTTACCCGGCGATCATGCTCCTCTGCAAAGTACTCCCTGTTAACATCACTTTTAGGGATTGCATCATTTGAGTCAATGGATAAAGCGGTGTCCCGAACCTGAACTGGCAGTCCATATTCAAGGTCTAGAAGGCAAACTTGACAAACGTTTTTCAACTTACAACATGTCTGACAAATCTCTGTTTTCTTATATCTAGCATCGCGACCAGGTCTCCACCTAAAAACTGTAAATGGGCGCTGACAGATCTTGCACTCCTTATCATAGACAGCTCTGGTCTGAAAAGAGATAAGTGAATTGTTGGGCTGATTTCATATTTGGTATTAACTCATACGTTATAACACAAGGTACTAGATGTAAACCAATACACTTGATAATGCTTACATGGATTAATATAATAATACAATCATGTTAACACGATCAATGTTGATATTGAGAATGTAAACAGTTGGGTTTTTAATTGTATATACCAAGCTCTTTCTTTATAAACTTAGAGTGGATAAGAAAAATTAAAGGCTCCATTGTTATAAGAAACACATACCATCCGAACATAAGGATTATCCCCCAGACAAGACTCACAAATGATGGGGAAATCTGACCGCTCCCATCCATCAGCCTCTGCATCCCTCAACAGTCTGTGTGCCATAATCAATAGGCTGTACCAATATTTTCATGTTTAGTCATCAACCAAATCCAATTATTATCAATCTCTCAGATAGAAGAGTTTTGGCTTCCTTTTTTTGTTTGCTATAGTGTAATAGCAAGAATACTATTGAAAAAAAATCCAACAAAAGAAAACTACTAAACTACCGTCAATCATTCACCAAAAAATTAACTTAGAAAACGCCAAATAATGAATCTGTAGATTTCCAAACCAAACATCAATAGATATTAGATATAGAGAAATTAAAAAGAAAAGATTGATAATGGAACTATGAAATCCGTGGATAGAAGACATGGCCCAGAAGCAAGATCCGATTGAGACACGAGCATGAACAGAAAAAGAAGCCAAAAGCGAACACACACAAGAACCATCTAATTCAAACCTCGCCTAAGCGCCTCTAAAAGAGAGAAAAGTGATTGACCTCACCCGGACCTCCAAAAGGGAAATAGGGGGAAGGAGAGCAGTAAGAGCATACAAAAGAACGACGCCTATCCGGAATACAATGGAAAGGCTATCTAGAATACTCAACAAGGTGGAAGCCAGAAAGCAACAGAGAATCAACCAAAACGCCAATCAGGCAGGAGACCGTCCCCATTAGCAAAAAAAACCCTAGACCGGGAATTCCCACCTCTTCAATTCAGCGAAGCAAAGACTCAGTAGCTCTCAGATTTACGAAGCAGGTGTTTGCGGATCAGATATGGCCTGAATAAAGCAGAAGCCAGGGAGAATTCGGAGATCAGCAGCCGCCCGTCCAGAGCGAAAAGGGATTCGTCACAGGTCACAAGGTGCAGTGAGAGGGAAAGACCGAAGATAAGTTAACCCTTCAATAAAATAATTTAAATTATAATATGGTCCTCATAGTTTATAAACTCTTACATTTTAATCCATTGTCCTTGAGATATGTTCGGATCTCCCAAGAAAATCGAACATCCAAACAAAGCCTCCTCCAACCTCAACAAGACAAAAATTCATACACAGCTTGAGGATGACTGCTGACAGCGGATTCGGTTTCAATGAGATGAACAAGACGACGTTCAGAAGATGATTGATGGCTAATCGTGTCGGCTATAGCTCCGATTAACACAAACTAAATTCATTCAAAGACGCAACAGATCGTGAAGTCAACTCATTCAGGATTATCTCAGCATGTTCAGCAGCTTTTTCGATTTCTATGGTTTACACAAGCAAGCTGATGAACATATAACTGGTGCATAAACTTCAGTCATCAATCATGTAGGAAGGAAGATACAACATCTCAAACATCATGGGGTGTAATGACAGGCATCTGGGTAAGACCCAAGAATGGCATTACATAAAATGTCTTCAGCAATGGATGCCTCTTATGCTTGCTATCCATTATAGAGGACTCTACTGGTCACCTGAAGAGGCCACCATCCTCCTCCTCTGCAAAGTACATGGGATAATGAAGAAGCTTCCCAATGATCCACTCAGCTACTATGATGTTTCTTGGAAGAGCTTTTTTCTTGTCTGTTTTGCATCTTCCAACCCAGATTCAGCCTTCATTCTCTACAATTCCAGTAACAAGCTTTACCATCTATCCACTGTTAGGCAGGCATATATACTAACTGGTATTCTCCACAATGTCCAAATAAAAGTACCAACCCGAGCTAATGACATAAACCGAGCATGCATCTCAGAAGCTGTCTCCTGATCCTCTACTTCTCCATCACTGTTGAGCATGGACTTCAGGCATCCATCATTAAGTAATTTCTCAGAACGACCATGTCCTACAATTGCCCATGCCAAAAGATTAAGAATCTCCCAATTCTTATAATGTGATGATAACTTAGCCTTCTACAGGATCAGATAATATTGGGAGCAGCAACACTATGTTCAAACACAAGATTCCCGGATAATACTGAAGGTATCACCATGTTACATTGGATTTAAGATGAGCCTTTAAAGAGTCATGGTTCAAACACAAGATTCCCGGACAGATCCTGCACTTGAAAGTGGACTTGCACTTCTAGGCATAATTTAGAGAATCAGCTAGGATGGTATCATCTTTGTCTGCAGTTTGAGGATCTCGGACTTTTCATGGAGTTTTCCAAGTAATGGGCTAGGAGGAAGGACTTTTGCTTCTATTTCATCATCATCCTCATCACCTGGGAAGCATGAAACAGAGATGAAAATACAGCATTATACACATACTACACATGACCCTTCCCAGTGAGCAATAATCAAGCCAAACACCATTAATTGAAAAAAGTTGAAATTGAGAACCCTAAACATATGAATACAGCTGAAACCAACAGTATGATAACTATAAAACAGTAAATGGCAGGCAAGAAAGTGAACTACAATCCATAGACTGTGCATCAATAGTGAAACTAGGCAACCGGGATCTACTAAACTATATTCAAAGTTTAATTTCAAGTCCTCAAGAACAAATCAATATATCATAATAGTAAGTAGTTTAGAATGGATATGAATCCCAGATCCCCACAGGGAAAATTGTCATTGATATATGAATGTACAGAAGTGAATACTAAAGCTGAACTAACATAAAAAAAATTGCCAGATAGTAAAAATCCGAACTTGATACGAACCCGAAGAGGTGGAAGAATGATAGGCATCACCCTGGACTTCTCCAGCTGAATCAGCCTCCGATAACTCTGCAGATTCAGCTTCTACGTCGGAATCGGAGGACCACGAAGAAGAAGCTGACAGGTCATCTCGGTCGCCATAATCGACCTTATAAAACCGCCTCTTTATCATCTTGCAGCTACGTTTACAACTCTTGGACTAATTAAGCCATGGAGATTCAAAAAAGGAAAGAATCTCTCAGGTGGGGGACTTGGGGAGGGCGAGCGGTGGCGCGTGAAACAGCCGCTTAGGGCGAGACAGAGTGCGATTACGTAACCCGGCCTGCCTTGGCCGGCTGCTCGCCTGAGAGTGAAAAGGGTGAAAACTGAAAAGTAAGGTGAGAAAAAAAAGAGGCAATGGTTTTGGGTCTACGAACGGAGTACATCAGAGTCCAGCCCCATCAAAGGCAATGGTTTTGGGTCTATTTGAAGCCCCATACCCAGACATGGCCCCATAAGGAGAGGCGCTCTGAACTGGTACACCGGTGTCGCCGGCAGAAAGCTTGAGGCCCGTACAGGTGCATAACACAGACATGGCCCATAAAGATGGAAACACGTGAATTCGTAGTTATAGAAACGAATTCTTTCCTTGCATTTACCTTCTCACTGCCGCCCCCTTCTCCGGCCACCCCGTTCCCCGACCACCGCCTCCTCCACTCCGACTCCGACTCCCGTCGGCCGCCTACTCCTCTACGTTCCTCCGACTGTTTTAGTTTTCTTTGATTTTTCTGGGGCCGGCACGTGTCCATCTCAGTCCCTCCCAACGATTCTGGAAATTTTATGCTTTGAAATGAGAGTGGCACTGCAGAGGACTTAAAAGTTCATCTTCTTACTGATTAAAAAAGGGTACATCTTCCCTTCTGAGCAGCCGCTGTTATATAAAATGCTGAAGTTACCTTTTCAAACCTAACAGTAATTTGTGTTTTATGGGCCATCTTTTGAGCAACTACGAAGACATTTATGCTGCATACAGGTTATTATGCCATTGAGTAGTCTGTGTGGCGTGTTTAGCATTGGTGCTTATTCTCGTTATCTGCTTCTAATTGCAGCATTCAGAGCACATTGCGCATCATTTCCGTTGCCCTTGCACCATGTAGATAGACCACTGTTGGGACATGGGACTAAATTGTGCTATCTGATGTATTAACCTATGAAATTACTAATTTTCTCTAGTAGCCATCTGAAAATGATAAAATTTATTATTGTCTGCTGGAAACTAGCTTGCAGGTGCTGAAGTGTGGATTTCATATCTTTAGTTAAATGGGAGAACCATCTTATTTTGATAGAATGATGAGTCACCTCCGAGCAACCTGCAAGTATGATCGGTTTCCCTTCATTTAAGTCATGTTCTTGAATGTTTTGTACTTTCATACTTGACAATATACTTTACTGCCATGAACCTGTCTTCTGTCAGATGAAATTGAGATTGGGTGTGGACGCCCAGATCTTCCTATGAGCTACTTTACTCATTTCTATAATCTCGCGAGGATGATGACTTCCTTTGTCTTTATCTTTCCATGTAATTCAAGGTATTACACGGGATACCCAAAGGATCTTGGTCTGTCACGGCTAATCCATTTTACATCAGAGCGCGAGTTTGTGCAGCTCCTTCATGAGGGTTACCCTGTGGTTGTTGCATTTACTATTAGGTACTTATTTGGATGCATTCCTCTTCTTTCCTTGATCAACCAGTCACCGGATTGAAATAACCTTTGCTGATGGGTCAGGACTAATTTAACGAAGCATCTGGACAAAGTATTGGAGGAATCTGCTGCTGCATTTTATCCTAATGTCAAGTTCATGCGTGTAAGCTATCATTGAAGAATGCTCAGTGAATGTTTTTCTATACAGGATATGCTGCAGTTTTGGTCATGTATCATTTAGAAAGAGCTATACTATATTCTATCTTATGACTATTTAATTATTGATGACTTGCTTATTTGATTTTCTTTTACTTATTATTTTATTTTTGTCATTCCTCTATTTGTTGGTAAAAATCAGATGGACAATTTCTAGTTACCTCTAATCAAACTCTTATACTTTACTCATTTCAGGTTGAATGTCCCAAATACCCGGGCTTTTGCATTTCTCGACAGAAAAATGAGTACCCATTTATTGAGATCTTTCATAGTCCAGTACAGGTAAGTGAAATTCCTCTAGTTTAGCTTGTAAAGAATCCCTATACTATATTGTGGAGGTTATTATTGTGATTCTGATTCTTGTGTTGATGGTATTTGTTGAGAATTATGTCTTGAACCATGTATGAAAATACGAAGCCGCTTGTATTACTTTTATGTTATGCTTTGTTATTGCCCTGCTTTCTTGGCATTTATTGGTCAGTATTGTTTTGACAGGCTGCTAGCCAAGGAAGAGTTGCTGATCCTAGCATCACGAAGTATTCTGTGAAGGTTCTTCCAGTAAGTTGATGACCCATATCCACTTTTTCAAGAAAAATGATCGTAGTTTAAGTTCATTATTGACATGGTGTATATTTATTTAGATATTGAACCTTGATGGAGAATCCTCGACTTACATGAACCCCATGTATTTTTATAATAATGAACTTGAAAATGCTGAGTAGGGCATTGGTACTCCCTAGTGTTCCAAAAATGCTGTTAGTATTAAATGAATTTGAGATACTGAGCACTTCGTCTTTCTCCATATGTTTACTATAACATTGTGTTTATCTTAACCCTAATTTCTACTCGACATCCAGTTCAATTATGACCAGAGCATGTATGGTTTCAGAGAATTCTTCAAGCGCCATGGAATCAAGTATTCAGATCCAATTTAAACTTGCCGGTGAGTTTGATAATGTTTTCAAAGACATCTAAACACATGACAAAGATTCATGATTTTGATGAATCACATATTTTCTACTCACTAACTTTTATGCTTATTTTTTATTCTGTTAGTAGGTTCGTATATGTCATATATATCACAAACACATTATTACACACTGCAATTGTGGAAAGACTGTTGATTATTGCATCAATTTTAAACTTTTGGAAAGTGTAAATAGAAAAGGCGATAGAAGTTATAAAAAAAAAATTGTTTTTGATTCTTCTCAAGCCAACTCCACTTATCTACACTATAATATGTTGGAGGAGATTCCATCTTTAATCTCACTTTGAATATCTTGAAATTTGGGCTCCTATACCTGACAACCATGTAAATCCCTATAGTTCATCACTGCAAACTTCCCACCATATCAGAATTCCTTCCAATATCCTTTTTCTAAGGTAACTTGCAATCCAGATTGGTTCGCTTCTATAATATTTCTAGTCTCTCTTGTTTAACTAGATTGCTGCGAACTTTTTTCTTGTTCAACCTCTGCAATCCTTGCTTGTAGACAGTTAGTTGTATCTGAGTGTGTAATTTTTCTTTAAAAAATTGAACTTGAATAATTAATGCTCACTATGCATTACAAAAGTTTCCTCAATTGGGAGGACACAATTAATGCTCACTATGCATTACCTTAATCTCTTTCTTTGATGTTAATTTCTTCCTCTACTTCTGCATGTAGCACATGCCAATTTCTAGTCTATATCAACTAAATGATGAGTATTCACTTTCATGTGGCATTAATTTCAATAACCATATTGCTGCTCTATAAATGCTCTCTCTTTTTAGAATGGCATCTTCTTCTGTACATTGGTGATCCTTATCTCTTTGAACAGAAGAAGGAATTGGAGCTGGAAGAAGCAGAATGCAACCAGGTGATTAGTGGCAAGCCCTATCACTCTCTCAAGAACTACATGTTATTGGACCTACACTCCATGTGTGGAATAAGTATTTCATTCAGAGCTATCTACTTCATGATAGAACTGCTGTGAAAAAAATCTCTTACCATTTCATTCAGAGCTATCTACTTCAGATTCGTGTACTTTTTGTGTCGAGAAAAGAGAACTGAAAATTCTACAAACAAGTGGCCAATAAAAGCCTATTTCTGTCTACAAACACAGACTAATTCAACAACTTCAACACAGGAAGGTCATCTGAAGTACACCTAATCTTTGTTATACGCAGTCTTGTTTAACTATTTGTTTATACGCCTAGATCACCCTCCAAGACATGCCACAATCCCGATCCACCGGCCACCTCCTCGCTGGAAAAAAAAAAGCCTATTTCGCGTTCAACTTCTAAGGTATGGATCTATTACAAATCCACTGACTCGCTCCTCTTGTGGAATGAGCTCTCTCTAATGGAATCCAACGCAGGCCTCCAACTCCGAACTGCCCTAGGCCTTAGGTACACCAACGAGCCAACCTCCGGCTCATAGACCCGCATAGATCTGTTCCCACGGGACTCCATCAACAAACCCGACCCAACAAAGCCTCCGGCGGGTGACCTCGTGGGACCCTTCAGCTCCGCCCCCCTATTGGCATTAGCCTTCTCCGTGAGCTTCTTAACCAGACTGGCCAAGTTCACCGGCGAAATGTCCGCCTGGAGGGTTGAGAAAGGCAGCAGAAAGTAGAGTTGGCCCATCTCGAGCTTGGAGTTCATAGCCATGGGCTGTGAGAAAGAGGAGAGGAGCTGGGCAGGCGTGCATATGAAGTGCTTTGGGGGTTTGGAGGTGATGAGCTGGTCAACGAACACTGGGTGGTTAAAATCTTCCACAAGGCCGTCCAAGTGAACGATCCTGACCTTGTCGGGAGGCAAATCCTGCAGCGGCGACTTGCTCGAAGAGGAGATGCAGCTTCCCATATCGATCTACTTGAATGAAGGGTTAGAAGTTGGAGTTGCAGGAGGACAAGGCAGGCCTTCCATATGGCTGGTATATCTAAGTATATACATAGTTGCAGATGGCACCAAGACAAGAGTCAGTTTCTTTGCGTCATGGATATTTATCCACTTGCTCCATTAACAATTCGTCCATTATTTGACAAATCCAAGTGGGTTTCATGGTAAGAAGGTATAACTACTTGGTCCACGTGGGATTAGAAAAGTTGACCCTTGACCATGGTAGTACCTTGGACTGTAGATCAAAAGGTCAGATGTTTTGTAGGGAAAGGAAAGATAGGGACAGAATGTTGGATAGAGGTGAAGTATAAGAATATGCACTCTTCCACTTGCATCTCAATTGAAGGCAAGTGGCAAGTGGCCCCATGGCATTAGAGTTTGGCACTCAATGTAAATGCAATATGATTATACTCAACTTGAGAAAAGCAAACTTACACTGCCATTTGACACAAATTGCAGAAAAAAAAATCATGACAGCAGAAGTGAAGTTCTCAACCAGTAAAAACTAAACCAGAAGTGAAGGCTATCAAAATGGTGAGGATAAAAGTAATAATCCATATATATATTATAACTAAACCAGTAAAAACATATCGAAGGTACTGATCTTAATACATTTTACTTTCTTTTTTTATATATTATATATATTTTATAATAAGTTGTCTGGGTGGTGTAGTCGGTTATCACGCTAGTCTCACACACTAGAGGTCCCCGGTTCGAACCCGGGTTCAGACATTTTTATCTAATATTTTAATATTATTAAAGTACACTACACCGTCTACAAGGATCATAGTCCGAATAACGTCCCAACAAGAACACAGCATGCCTGCCTGCCATAAGCCTACAACTAACTAATAAGGTGAATACCCGACTCTTCGATTCCACAGCCAACTCGGTGCCGGGCGGCTAATGCCGCCAACCCCGCCGTAGGCTGAAGCATTATAGAACAGCGACATCTCCTCGTATGCTACCTTGGCGTAGGCTTCATTCACCATTTCTGTCGTATGAAATCCGTCGAAGAACACGTACTCCGTCCGGTTGGAGCAAGGAACGCTTCCCGGCACGCAAGTCCCCAGCTCCGGCACTGTAGGGCAGCAAGTATCCACAACATTGACACCATCTGAGGAGAAAGAATCAAATCGCCGTGTTAAACAGCCCTTGGAGTTTGTATTATTCAGTCAAAAGAGGTTTTAAGGTGTATGTATACCTGTATCGATCGAGACGTTGGAGGTGTCAATGAGGATGAACTCTGCACCGCTCAGCTGGCTGTTTAGGTTTCCGACGAGGGACGGGAGCTGGTCGTTGAATAGCTGAACCACAGCATCTATGCTAGCCGAAGAGTTCGCCCCGAATCTCGCGATCATCTCTGGCGTTATTCCTATCTGCCCGGCGCTGAATACGGCCACCTTTCTAGCTCCAAAGGAGTAGAGAGTCTAACGCGTTTTGGTACATATCAATTTCAGAGATCCAGAAAGACTGAAATTATAATAGAAGTCGAACTCTGGACTTAGGGTTCAAAAATAAGCGTGCATATTCGACATTGGACATGCTCACCTGGAGCTGATCGGAGTACTCTTTCGCGAGCACATCTGCAAACTGCTGGGGAGTGTAGATCCGGCTGGTGGGATAGACTTCGGGCATGAAATAGTTGTTTATATAATCGTTGTTTCCCGTTATGACCGTGTATACGCACTTTCCCAGGTATCTGTTTGCTGCAGAATAGCTCTTCATGATCTGAGCGATTCGCGAGACGATGGCGAAGTGGTTGCTCAGCTGCTTATTCATGCTGATCACTTGGCCCTGTTCATAGTGTGGCGAGTCAAATTCAGTTAAAAATGGCTGTGCTTATGGGCTTGATTACAGCAGAAGGATTATTATGGTTTAAAAAATCATTCTGAAATTTGACGAGTACCATTTGGCTCCCGCTTTCGTCTCGGATCCCCGACGCGGCGGATGCGTAGTTCACTCCTTTCAGTATGTCTGCTCCCTTCAAGTTTGCGAATGGTGGAATGAAGCCATGGAAGCCCAGAAGTTGAGCTGCAGCAGGAGTTGATTTATATCAGTTAGTTATAGCTGCAGCATGTTGTTATTCGCCATTGTTAGCTGGAATGGAACTCGAAACAAGGGGGTACCTATAATATCGACGATGAGGCGCCCGTCGGTGAACCGCCCTGTCGGGCCCTCCGGGAAGTCCACGCCGTACGGTGGGTAATTCGATTTGGCTAGCGTTGGGAGATCGTTGTTGTTGCCGTCGTCAGCAAGCGAGTCTCCGAAGATGAAGTAACAAGGCACCTGTGGCTCCTTATCAGTCACCTGAAACAACAAGGACGTGAGAGGAGAGTGGTGGGTCCCAGCTAATTATGAGACATGAAGGCTGTCTATCATTAAATTTTCTGAACAATACACTTTAATATATATTTTTTTTACCTATCAGAAGAAGCTCGCTCACCTGCAGATGAAGATGGAAGGTGTCTGAGGAGAGCAACAATCCCAGGAACCCAACAAAGACAATGCCGATAGAAAGCAGGAAGATCATGCAGTATACCAGAGCTCCATGAACATCATTGTCTCGCCCACCCATCGAGGCAAGTATTGCAGAGAGGTGGCGGTGGCGGTGGCTGTGGCTGTGGCTCTTCCGGCGGCGGCACAGGAACAGCTCTAGAGGGGAGAGAGGGAGAGGGAGAGGGAGAGAAGGCTGACTGGAAAAAATAGAGGGGAGTGAGTGTGAGACATAGCTTGTCTGCTTCCTCCTAACGGTCTTCCTAATGGTCGTCAATTGAATTCAAGATGTAAATGGGAAATTGCCAGAAGATGGGAGGGAGGGAGGGTGGGAGACAGCATGTACGACAATAATAACATAAATGGGCCAGACTCTAACGTTGTAAGCATATAATTGAGTGAGTGAGAGAGTACACACATGCCATTTTACTAGCGAGGAAGACAATGTAAGAAATTAGGGAGAAGATAATAATAATATCCGTTCAATAAAGTTTTTTAATTCGAGTTTATAAGAATATATCTTGTACGGATAATAATTGCATATGTTTACTTGAACCCGTTATCTATAACGGTATAATAGCTGAATATTATTATACTATTATTGTAAAAACTTTTAAGGGTGAAATAATCAAATCGACAATATTATCGAAGATTATAAATAAGAAAAGAATATTAAAATCAATAAACGGATTTTTAGATTCGGTGAGGGTGTGAATCCACTAGATTTAATACTATATAAAAATTTAGGTTTTTTTTAATTTATAATTAACGAAATCTTTAAAAACTAATAAATATAAAATAATAGTATTATAGTGGTTGAGTTTAAATTTAAAATTAAATTATAAAGTATATAAACGTTAAAAGTTAGAATAACTGGTAACAAATTCGAATAAAATATAAAACTTTTATTAATTTATAATATTAAAAAACTTTCACTATAACCCACCACCCATCACCATAGACTATCACTATGAGTACAAATACATTATTATCTATATAAATTAGGCCTTGAGTGGACCGCACCCAAAATTCTGTACGGTTTATTTTTTATTTTTGTCCCAAAAGATCGACCACGGAAAAAAAATTTATTGGGATTTATTTTTTTATTTTTACCTTAAAAGGACCAAATATCAAAAAAAGTTTTTTTTTCTGATCTATTCGAATTTATTTTTTTAATTTCGAACCCGTACGGGTACCAAAAAGACATTTTTGTGATTAGGAAGAATGAAATTATTGGGCCTAAACTCATCCCTAATTTGGGCCCATGTTAGCATTGTTATTGCGGTAGAATGATATGACTGATCCGACTTGATGAAATGTGCATGTAATATTTATTTAGTTACTAGTACCGATGGGATATATACTATATTTAATAAAATTATCAAAATATGTGCTTAAATAAAATATTAATCCTAAATTTTATTATATTAACGTCAATACAACTCGAACCAGAACAAATTAACTAAGTTAGAAATATTTGACATTTTTACGAGTTATATAACGATTTAAGTTAATTTTTTGAATTACTTACAATTATTAAAATTCTGGAAATAAAGCTACACAATTTCCATAAATTCTATGAAGATATATACACCTATTTGTAACATTTTAAAATATTATATATATTAATGTAAAAAATTCTTTAATTTTATATAATTAGGTATATTCAATCAAGTTATTAATAACAATATTACATTAATTTTATTTACCATTATTCGATTGTTTTTCATAGTTGAGAAAAACTTATAATATTAGGGAGTTGGGCATCGTTACACGTGGATCATTTTATCTGAATTATGTATATTACTTATCTAACTTATATTATATTTCATTTAAACGTTATAATATCAAATCTATTTCAATATTATTTTAAAAATTTTAATAATCTCTTGTTTTTTTATATAATCTAAATAAATTTACCATTTTTTCCATATTTATTCAAATTTAGTCAAATATGAATTAGTATTTTATTTGTTATATTTCTAACCTTCTCTTTCTATTATACATATTTCTTATTTAAAATCTATTTTATATGTAATATACATATTATTTTCACCATAAATCTTATTACACTATCAAATTTTCAATTTTTTTAAAGCTATACAAAAATAATCAATTTCTATATTCATTATTTATTTAACTATTTTAATACACTCTTCATGGACTCGTTTTACCTTCTTCAATCAATTCTTTCTTATTTTTTATTTTCGAACATTTTTAATAATAAACTATAAATTAATTATTTTATTATTTTATTTATATTACTATTAGTACTAGAAAATAAATTATATCGAAAGATATACTCAACTAACTAAGACGAACCCAATTAAGAATAGTTTGATAAGGTATAGTTTTTAAAAAAAATTTCGATAGTATTCAAACCCTAATTTTTAGAAATTGTAATGTAAAATAAAATGCTATCATTTTTTATAGATTTTTTTGGAATGATTTTTTATTGAGCAATGTGAAACTCTCCATTTAAATTTTTTAATGATATTTACCCCTTTCAATATATATTATATTATTAGTAGTTACAAAGTAAATGATCATAGTGGTATGATCATAATACTCTCAATCCTCATTTACTAAAATTTCAAGATTTAAAATTTTTTATTATTTTTAATTTTTTCTTATTTATTCCAGATTGGGTATGGACCTGGCCATGGTCCGAGTTCAATTTTTTTTACTCGGATCAGTCCCACACAATGATTGGGTACGATTTGAACCCGACGGCTCATATTAGGTCGGGTATTTTAACATCTCTAACATTTACGATTCAATTTAAATTACTATAAGAACTATGAGTTAGTTAAATTTGTAGCAAAATGCTAAGTTTTCTACAAAAATTTTATTGATGCTTTGTCTCCAATGTAAAGCCAGATAAGTTGTTGAACATTGATCTGATCTGAGTCAAAGTCATCTATATACAAGAAGTAAACTCTGAGCTATGGCGGTCATCTGCTCTGCTCTGTGGAAACGAGCTCCAACTCCACAGTAATTAAATCAGCCTTCCTCTATAAAATTCTCAAACCTGAAAAAGCCAGTGCGGGTGCTTCCTTTCACGACCCGACACTCCACCCTCCTGAACTGTATCGCTTCCATCAGCTTCAATGGATAGAGATGCGACCAATTTCTTCTCCACCTTGATCTTATTCGGCTTCCTATTACTCGTATTTCCATCGCCACCTATACTCAAGGTCAGCTCCACTTCATGCTCCTCCATGGAGCATCCAGTGTGTGGCTCTCTCCCGTGGCCTGCGAGGTCCTCCTTGACGACCCTCTCGAGGCCAAAGTTCCCAGGGCTTGAGATGGCTTGACAGGGCCAACTCAAGGGGTTGTTGGCGGCCAATGAAGTGGTGGTTGTAGTAGTGATTGTCACTGGGCTCTTCCTGCTCTGTTCGGCTTGTTTCTTGAGGTCCCCCATCATCATCTTTTGAACATTGTACAGTCTATGGAGCTCCCTGACCTGCAGTTTTAGTGCCCAAAATGAATTAGCTTAAAGGGAACAAGGAGAATCAGATAAAAGAAAGTGGGTAAATTTTCAGCCTCTGTTCCTAGAATCCATGAAACAGGCATTTAGCTGGGCAGAGGTGCAAATTCTCTTGGGAAAACCAGAAGCAATTGCCTGAAAAAAAGTGGGAAACGGTCGAAAATAAGCAAAGTCTTTGACCTATCCTCCACTGGGCTATACTTTTTGATCGTATACCTGTTGTCTGAAGACGTTTTCATGCATTACCATTGTCTTCTTGATGGATTCTTTGTCCTGAATTTCTTCATTCCTTCCCATCTTTTTTTCTTCTCCTTGTTCTTCTTGCCGAAAACTATGGATTCCCCTCTCTTCCGATCTCGGATCTCCGTTCAGTGGATTTTGACAGTCGTCCAAAGCGTTGAAAGAAAACGTTCTCCTCTCGCTGCTGCTTACCGGTGAGTTCGCCAGCAAATTGACAGCATACTCAAATTTGGTCCCCATATCTGGAATACAAGAATGTCACCAACAACAGAGTTAAAAGGAACATCTTGAGACAACCAACTTGAAGATCGGATCAGAGAAAGAAGAGGACAAGGAAGGCAAGACGGTTCCTGTTTTTTCTACACCCTTATTGGAGATCTGATCAGATAAGAAAAACGCATACATACATACAAGATCCAGTCTCCTTTTCACTTGCAATAACACAGGTGTCTTTGTTTTCTGTCTTCTTGGAAAAATGTGTGAACGGAAGTAAAGATGGAGAAAGAGAGAGAGACCCAGAAATTTCAGTGTATTGGGTACCTCAAAGATCAAGCCTATAGCATAAACATAATACAGATACATATACTAAGAGGCATATATATGATTTGTGTATTATAATAAGATCATTATTCATTACCTGCAAAAGAGCTGGTAACAGTTGAACAGGATGATGGGATTGGCTACAAGGCAGCGCATCGAGCATCTTCTTCCTCGGTACTCATGCTAATCTCATCATCTCCCATATAAGCAGAAGCTTGGATAACTTGGAATTATCTACTTACCAATCACGGACTCCAAGGGGGACTTTGGAGAAGAAGGGAGGAGAGTTGCCATATTCTGCAATGGAAGACAGAACAAAAGATGGTCTGGTCTGGTCTGGTCTGGTGTCTCTGTGGGGGCAGGCCTAAAAGGGTGGGATCTGGGTATGGATAAGTTCTTGCTTGGAGAAACAACAAGGGAAAGGGGGATGTGTTCTATCTATACAAACACTGTTGTATGGTCCTTGGAAAGGAAAACAACCTTAAAATTCGGAAAAAAAATTACGACATCCAACCTATGTTTTCAGTAAGTGAATCTAGGACATGAAAACACATACCGTCTCATCTGTCACGTCCAATGTGTTGGGGGCATTATGCCAAGCCATGGAACAAGGAACTACTACATGTCCAAATTTGGACTGGTCAATTTTTAATAAAATTTTCAATATTATATCGTTTATATTGAAAAAAGAAAAAAAAATCAAATATTGCCATTGTTTCAAATAGTGTTTCATGTCTATAAAATAACTTTTAAATCATATAAAATATAACTTAAATATATTCTAAATACAATTATAAAATACCATATATTAATATTATGCTAAGTCTAATAAACAATCAATATATTATAACTTATTATTTTTCTTAATATTATTCATTTATTTCTAGTAATAAATAGTTAGAAAGGAATAAGTTATATTAATAAAATAAAAAAAATATTATTTATTTATAAGGTTTTAAAAGTTATACAACTTATCAATTATAATTTTTAAGTAGATATTATCCGATTTAAAATTAAAAACTTATCTTGTTATCTATTCAATTATATAGGAAAAATATTAAATTTAAAATTTATTGTTACACCGTACAAAATAAAAATTATATTCAACTCATATACATTTATTAATAGTGTAGGTTGAAAATATAATATTAAATTTGATAAAATAAATAAGTTTTGTAAATTGATAAGGTTAAAAATATGTTATTATTTACCATTTATTAATTTTAAGTAGAAATAAGTATAATTTATTAATTTTAAGTAGAATAAGTACAAATAATTATCGGTAGAGTTCTTTATAAGTGAATCAATTGGAGTGAAACAACCAAGTGTATCAATCGGCCACGTCTTCATCAGTATATCCACCACATTTATGCTGGCTGAAGGTACAATATGAAGGGGACGGAGAATTCTATTTTTTTTCTCCCGTCTTGCCTTTCTCCATGTTCTCCTTCTTAGGTGTAGACCCCCTTTGGCGTTTTGCATGGAGATCATATGCCATAGTCATGCTTACAGACTGATAGACGGCATTACATTCATATGTTTATAGGACAAAATGTCTTATTGGTAAAGAATATCGGTTAAAGCATCAATTGTTCAAGAGTTTAATCAGTGGGGGCCTGTTCAATTTCCAAGTATATGAAAAAAAATGAGTGGAAAAGTAGGGGTTGGAAGGATGAGGGATGAAAGCGACATGCATGTTTGAAAATTGATGGTGATTAGGATTTGCAGAATAGCACGCGATGTAGCCTATCCAAGACACAAGCCGTGACTCAAGGTGGGAACTTTGCCCTTTTCTTTTCCTTTGACAAGTAAGCCTATACATTGTTGTGAAATTGTTATATATATGCCTAGTATTCTTTTTTACCTTACAATTTTGTGGTAAATAGAAGGGAATAGTTTCCTCATCATCATTTGGCAAAAGGGTCAACATGGAATGATTTTCTTTTCATATTGGTCAAAGGAAAACTGCACTAAATTATAAAAAAATGCATATGGTCCAAAAGAGAATTTATGAAATTGGATATTATATTATGCTTGGCATATCCAAATTAATCACACAACACATTGGTAAGCAATTATGATAAAAAAATGATACTAATAAAGTAAGTAGACAACTTGGGAAGAGGCTTGGCTTGGCCTATTATTGGACCTATCCCACCAAGCAATTTGCAAGCAAGGTTTCTATTCCTCTATATGGGTAATTGACTATATATTTATGGAAAAAAGTTGGAGTAGATTTCTATATATTTCATGAGGTCCAATCTTGCTTGGCTACAAATTGAGCCTTAGAGCCTATTAAATGGGACCCCCCCTCCTCCCACCCCAAATGGAAGAAAAAAAACAGTGAGAAAAGGAATTAGGCTGTCTGCCCTTGAAGCCAATGGCATCCACAAGAAATGGCATGATGATCTTTTGGTTCGGATGGCCACATTCCGAGAATCTTGATAAGGTTAGGGCCCAGGTGTGTGTGCAACTCTCAAGCTTGAATATACAAATAGTATATTATGTATATCATGTAGATGTGCTGCAATGTGATACATCTGGAGTGGGGCTAGACCCATTAATGGTGATCTGACACGTGTCACTCACCCAACAGACAAAGTTTTAGGTTTCAACAGAGGGTTTGGTGATAGTCCCACTTATAGGTAATTATACTATTTATAATTAATTTTAAGTACATATTATTATGACCAATTATCATTTAATAATATATTCTCACATCTTCTAACATTGAAATCACACGAATTTGAGGTTTGTGTAATTGGTTACCCGTGTGGGCAGTTATTCAATCCATTCACCAAAAGCAAAGTGCTAAAATAAGAATCACAGGTTGGCTTGGAGTTTCAAGGGCAGAAGGAATCTCCATCTTTATCTCTAACTTCCAAAAAAAAAGAAAAAGGGAGAAAGATGGCAGATGGAGGCTTATGTCTTCTTTTGCTGGATCCAATGCACCTTTACCTTCACCTTCACCTCCACCTTCACCTTCTTCATTTAACAATGATATCCCAAAATAAATCAAGTTATTAATCCTTGCATTTTAAATTATGATAGGTCAGCTCCTCTATTTTCTCATTATCATGCCTCCATTATTGAACTAATTCTTGTCAATGTTTGCTGCTCAATTGTCCATTTTGACCAGCCTTCATCTATATCTTGATCCTCCCTTCACTCCATTATTGTACTAATTTTTCCTCCCAGAATATTTTTTTGCATACATCACAAATTTATATAGACTTAGCTTACAAACGTGTTATTTGTAACTAAACTAGTCTTAATAATTGTAAATATGAGTGCAGAAAATATTATTAAGTGATAAACGAATTAGTTCATAAGTGATACTACTTTAATTTTTTTTATAAATTGACAGCATTTCTAAAAAAAATAAAAAATAGTAATTTCAATATAAAGTTAATAAGATACCCTTAATATGATAAGAGATTAAGAATAGGACAAGGGACAGATAGAAGATGCAAGGCAACATGCTGTAAAAGGTAAAGAGATAGACAATTATTGCATGTCGGGTTTTTTTTTCCTTTTGACATAATTAGAAAAAAAATGTTTAGAAGATGAGTTATGCATGATATCCCGACAGTGACGCGCACGTGATCCATGAGCCTCTTTTATCTTTACCAAAACAAGTACAGGTGTATATATATATATACACACACATTTAATGACATTTGATTCCATTGATTCAACTAACTCTTGTATTTACGTGTGTGGGGTTGGTATTGACATAATTAATAAGAGAAATTTTATTAGTTTATAAATTTTTATTAATTTAATAATTTACAAATAATACGATAGTTATAGTCTATTTTGTACTAGATCATAAGAAAATATTATATATTTATTTAGTACAATTTAATTAAATCCCACGGCAAGTAATTAATAGTATGAGAGATAATATCATTAGAATATATACATATTCTTGTAAATAGTTACATTTTTTTCTCATTTAATCGATTAAAAAGAAATAAAGTTATATTAATTATATTTAGTAATAAATAGCTCTATTAACTAGTTGTTCCCAGTTTTATTACACGCATTATAAGTAGTCCAGTAATATTAAAAAAACTAAAACTTGCATAATAATAAAAATAACAAAAAATAATACTTAAATTTAACTATCCTATACTATTTATTATACTTTAAAAATAACAAATAAATTTTTTATAAATTTTCTACAATTATATTGATAAATTATTATATTAAATAAGTTTTTATTGTAAAAAATTACACCAGTTAAATTATTAATCAATTACTATACATATTTATTATAATAAGAATGGTGTATAGAGTGGTTTGAATAATTTAATTAATAATGTTAAATATATTATTTAGAATTGGAGAAATTTTTTTTATTTTTATATGAATATTTTATATAATTTAATAAATTAATAAAATAGTATATTGTTAAACAAAAAATAATTATACTAGGTTAGATCCCACCACGAATAATACAATATTCAAGCTATGTTTTGTATTGTATAAAAAAGTATTATGCGGCTATAATAAATTAAACTTGTACATAATTAAAAATTATTATTTTAAAATAGTGAAATGCTTTTAATTTTATAACTGCTTTGTAGTGAACATTGATCAGCGCGGCCCAAAAGTTCGACAGCAAGTACGTGCGTTTTCCAGAAAAGAGGAGCAGGCAAGCAACTGCAGAGACACAGTTGCGCCATCAGTTTTAACTAGTATGCTAGTTTGGAGAAGAGGATTAGGATTAGGGAGAGGGATAGAGACCCATATAATTAAGCTCTTCTCCTCTTAATCTAAGTCACCATGTTCGGAGGTGTTTCGACTTCTCGTCTTCCTCCTCCCACGGGACGGAGATCTCTCGGTTGTAATGGCTCAAACCGTGTAGTGCTGCTGGATGGTTTCGATGTCCAATCCCTTGAGCTTCACCACTGACTCAACGTGACCCTTCAGCGTATGCAGCTCCCGGAGCCTGCAAATGAATCGATAAAGTCAGTCCAAAGGCCTGCGAATACAGTCTTCATCAGCTTTTGAAGTTTTAACAAGTGATGTTTACCTTGCTACTTCAGCTCGCCTCTTGGCCTGCTCGGCGATCTCAGACAGCTCCCTGTAACTGCTCTTGTCGTTGAAAAGCGTGGATGTCTCCGGCGGCTGAAGCCCGTGAAGGGTTCTCTGAGCGAGAGCCCACTGAGCCTCCCTCTCCTCCTTACCATAGTCTTTCTTGGTCGTGAAGGCAGTCTAAAAGAATTCGAGACAAAAAAAAAAAATAGACCAGTGAATTATTGGATGCCGAATGCCAGAGCTTCAAGAAGAAGCCTGAGACTTTGGTTACCTTGTTATCGAGCAAGTTGAGCCAAGCCTTTCCGCTTAGGATGTACCGGGTGGCGAACTTGATGGGATCCAATGGTATGTAGAAGAGGATGCTGTAGAGCCAGATCACACCAGCCCATCCCCAGCCGCAGCCCTTGATCTCCGCGAAGTCCCAGTTCGCGTACACGGCTATCACCGTTGCAATCTTCAGAACACCAATGGCAAAGTGCAGTCGGTAATGGCAACCACATAGCTGCAAAATTCTGTTTTTGTACAATTCTTGGATGTAGATAGAAGGCTCATACCAGTTGTGCGATAATGAAGGCAGTGACTAAGAGCAGCCCTGGCCGTTCGGCATAGGACCAGCTTCGTGATCGGGTCACGAAGATCAGAGCTTGACTGACAATACTCACTTGTAGGTACAGAACAGCCATCAATTCTCTCGGGCTATTTCTCAGTGATCTCACATGAAATTTCTCCTGTATTTATTGAGCATGTCTTACTTCAGAGCTGGAAAGAAAACAGCAGGATGAACAAGTATCGGCAAGGGAGATATGGATTCTTACAGAGAAGAAATCAGTTTCCTTCACGACCCAGAAGAAAACCACCGTCATCAGGGCCAAGTAACCTCCGAGCACGATGCCCGTAGCAAAGATCTCCTTCAGTTTCCAGCTATCCGGCATTGGAGATGGCTTCACTCGATCCTTTGAGATTGTCATGATCGTACCTTGAAATTTTCAAATTTAGCATCAATGTTAACAGCATCCGTAAACCAGTGAAAGCCATTGAAGGCCCGAAAGCTTGCTCACCATCATTCAGTATGGCGATGATCAAAACCATGAAAGGAGAGAAGTCGAACTTCCATATAAGGGCGATGAGCATGAAACCGAACTGCAGAAAGCACGAAGCACCATATGAAAGAATATTGATGACTGTGAGAGTTGACTTACAAGAGATTCTTAGATGGCTACTTACCACAATACGGATAGTAATAGAGACAGCATATATCTGCAATCAAAGGGGAAATCCATAAGAACACCAGACAGATAAATGTGTCGAATCACTCAAAAAGATTAGATTGGTTCAGTTGTATGAAACTCACCGTGTAATTCTTCATCCTCTGGAATATTGCTCGGCTGGTCAGCACTGCACTGATGATAACGCTCAGACCAGGTTCGGTGAGGACTATGTCGGAAGCACTCCTAGCAGCATCAGTAGCATCAGCAACGGCAATTCCAATGTCCGCTTTCTTCAGAGCAGGGGCGTCGTTAACTCCATCTCCTGTCATCCCACATATGTGCTTCCTTTCCTGCAGTTTCTTGACGATCTCGTACTTGTGTTCTGCGGAGGGAAAAGTAGTAAGGCGTGGCTTCTGTTTGATTTCACATATGCTGCAACTTTCAGTGAAGGGAAACAAAAAAAATCATTCCTGGGACAAACCTGGGAAGACCCCGGCAAACCCATCAGCCTTCTCGATGAGTTCTTCCACAGGAAGGGCTGCTATGCTTGCATCCTTGTGTGTTCCAAGTAATGAAGCGGACGGATACATGTTGGTTCCCATCCCAAGCCTCCTTCCGGTTTCCTTAGCAATGGCAAGTTGGTCACCTGAATGCAGAAAAATGATCAATCCATGAACAATGATCTAATGTCGGGTATTATCCTTGTGGAATTAGATTAGTGGGAAACAATGAATTTGGTATTTTTTCTACTTCGTGAAGTACACGAGCTGGGTTTACATTCTAATGATGCAACTCCACCTGCTTTAGTACCGTTTGATAAGTGAAATATTTACGATATTATAAATTTATAATATTTCTCTATTTTATACCATTTATATCTTATTATAATATTTCTAACATTATATTCGCACCAACTTCTTTATTTTATTCGATTTATATATTATTTTTAACAAAAATAATTAACAGATTAATCAATCTAGTAAGTTACCCGTGATCATCTTTACGTTCACTCCGAGATTCAAAGCTCTGCGAATGGTTTCTGCACTGTCGTGCCTTGGAGGGTCGAAGAGTGAAAGGAGACCAACAAACTGCCATGGGGCACCAGGGCTTTCCTTTGTTCTCTCAGGCACTTCCTGTGAAACCACAAGGCTTTAACCACACTGGGAACAAAATAAGGGCAAAGTCTATAACAGTGAGACCTGACCTGTCTGGCAACAGCCAAAGAGCGCAATCCACGCTCTGCGAACTTCTCCATGATAGCATGGACCTTCTTCTTCATATCATCCCGTGCATTACAGAGATTCAAAATCTGCAGCAACACAGTCAGTCATAACGGATAACCACAAGAAATGCAAAGGAAACAAATGAAAGAAACCAAGTTTGAGGCGATGGTGTACTTGCTCAGGGGCTCCTTTGCTTGCTCGGTGCCAGTTGCCATTGGAGTCTATGTAAGTTAAGGCAGTTCTCTTGTCCACAGGATTGAATGGAAAGAAGTGCACCTCTCTGATTCCGGCACGGGCCTAATGCATATGACCAATATGATAACTGAATCAGGCAAATATAGGTAGCAAAATCAGGCATTCCTTGGTGTAAGGTATGATGGGAACAATTACCTCTCTGGGATCAGCAAGCATACCAACAATGGCTGCATCGATGGCATCCTGATTCTCAGTCCTAGAGGCCCGAGCAGCAAGGAGCATCACATGGTCCTTATCCACATCCTTCACGAAGACTTCAATCAAGCTTTTGTCAACACTCAGCTTGTTAAGAGTCAGAGTCCCCGTCTTATCGCTGCAGAGGACGTCCATCCCTGCCATCTCCTCGATCGCAGTCATCCTCTTGGTTATGGCGCCCTGCTGGGACAGCCTGTGGGACCCAATAGCCATCGTCACGGACAGCACCGTGGGCATAGCAATCGGGATCCCTCCGATCAAGAGCACCAGCAGATTGTTGATCCCATCACGGTACTTCCTACGCTGGATCGGGTACATGACGACGATCTCGATCAACATGCCCACCGCGATGGAGCAGATACAGAAGTTCCCGATTGCCGTCAGAACCTTCTGGAAGTGCCCGACTTGGTTCGTGCTATCGACGAGGTGGGCTGCCTTACCGAAGAAGGTGTGGACTCCCGTGGCAATCACCACCGCCTCAATCTCACCTTGCTTGCAGGTCGACCCCGAGAAGACTTCATCCGATGGATTCTTGGTCACCGGAAGGGATTCGCCGGTCAGAGCAGATTGATCAACCTTCAAGGGATCACCCTCGAGGAGGCGGGCATCTGCCGGAATGATGTCGCCGAGTTTGATGCTGATGATATCCCCCGGAACCAAAATGGCCGCCTCTCGTTCACTCCATTTGCCATCCCTCAGGAGCTAATCACGCAGTACAGAGCGATCAGCAAAGCTTCTTTTTTCTTCACAACAATCGAAATCACCTTACAAGTCATTCTACAAATCGTTTACCCAATTCTCATGTAAGTTCATGCATATTTTTTTTTACCTTGGTCTTAGGAGCAAGATTAGCCATTAGAGCTGCAGCAGCATTTCCCGCGTTGTTCTCCTCGATGAAGGAGATGGTAGAGTTGATTACCAGCAAGCACATGATACCCACAAAGTCTTGCCAATCCGGAGGCTTCCCATCGCCATTTGCAAGTGCTATAGCCATTATAGCTGCAGCTTCCATGACCCATGACAACGGGTTCCACATGAACCCGAGGAACTTGAGGAATTTGCTTTCCTAATCATCATCCAATGCGAAGCAATGACATTTCATTTGAAAAAAAAATGGGTACCTTTTTCACTTGAGTTCTATATAATCTCTGTTTACTTGGAACAAGCTTATGGTGCAAATCAAAATGGGTACCTTTTTCTCTTCCAACTTGTTGTACCCGAAGATTTCGAGCCGCTGATCACCTTCTGCAGTGGTCAGACCTTCCCTCGAACATTTCAGCTGCTCGAAGACTTCCTCGATCGGAATCTTTTCCTGTTAAAATTATTGCAAACATCAGTGAGCATAGAAGTCAGCCAGGCTACCATTTCCCACCTTTTTCGTCAGCATTGAGAAAAACACTGATCAAAGCTCCTATCTTCTAATAGGCTGCTTATTCAGATGAAACACAAGACACAACTGTCTGGTTATTTCATAGTACTAGTCTTGACTAGTTTGCCCTATCAACATCAATCTTTCATGTTCAAGTATCAGGATCTCAGACGAACTAAACAATAAAATATGTTTATAAGCTTATAATATATATATATATATATATATATAATTTTTAGTTTATTGAAATAATTAATATAAAATAAAATAATACTAAAATTCATATTAATTATTTTATAAAAAATAAGTGAAGAAATATGTATAAATGACATATTAATTTAAGTATTTTTATAAATATAAAATATGATTATATTTTAAATATGTATTAAATTAGATATTGTCTTTTAGTGAGACAGGACGGTTAGAAGATCAGAGTTGACTGACGCCAACAAAAGCATAATAAAATAAAATAAAAAATGTCTTTTAGTGAGAAAATAATTGTTTTCTTTTTAAAAATAAAATTAAAATCAAGAAAAGGAGAAGGAAAAAAGGTGAGATGAAGTGGTCAGGTGGGGCTCACCTTCACCTTTCTGACAGGTGAATGGACAGTGAAGAGTACGCGCCACAAGGTCGAGATTCCCCGTTGACGTGTCGGGGAATCCCAAAAAAAGGTAATCTATCATCAATAGTATTTCTGTTTGCACCCCAAATCTTCAAGAAATTCAATAATAACCCCCATTCTTTGATGGATCATGCATTATGGTCCCTTTCCTACCATTTTGAGTTTACAACTGCCAAATAGCTCTTACATGTCACTAATGACTAAACACCCTTTTGAGTTTTTTGTAATAAAAATGCAAACTTTTTTAAAAAGCTTGCCTTTTTAATTTACTTTACTTCTAAAAAATGTCTTTTTAATAAAGGGAAAAAAGAGGGCAAGCAAAAGCCAAGGAACGTGAGGGTGATAAAAGGAACGGTTAGTGGCAGCTGCCATTTTCACGGCCTGAAAACAGCCAAAAGGTACCACGGAAGAGTACTTCCCTGCTGCCGACGAAACAGATCATCGAGATTTGAGGCAAAAAAAAAGGCTTAAAAAATGGGGGAAAAAAGAGGAAGAACAGTTTAAAAAGAACGATGGTGTAGATGCATGCTTGTGTCTGCCGGTCTTGTCTTTCTTTCACATGTTGGGATCCAACTAAGAACTTTACAAGATACGATATGATGATGAAGATGACATGTTTGGTTGGAACATCATATTAAAGTGATCCTCCTCCTGCCCCGATAGTGCACATGACCCGCCACTTAACCAGCTTTTCTTTTTGTCACTATTGCACATGAACCGGTCACCGGATCGAGGACTCAAGGATCAAGAACGGGTTCTCAGGCGCTGTTTCAGCTCTACAGTGTTTTGGGTGTCCTCTGGTTAGCGTAGATAGATCAAGCAGACTCTCATCTGCAATTACCCTTCTTCCTCTCTAAAACCTAGGTTTTGAACTCGAATCTCATGCTACAGCATCCATCATGCATGCCAGGGTGCAAATATGAGTTGGGTGCATTAAGAAATGACTTCCTTTCCTTCAATTTTCTCCTTTTGGTCAAATTGGAAGAAGACAGTGCACCCGACACCATATTCCGTGGAATCTTATCGTGTAAATTTTCATATTGTCATGACAATTAATGGCTCATTAGTGGGTCAGTAAAAAAGAGTTGTCTTTTGATTTCACCCACCAGAAAAAAAAAACAGCAGTATACAGATGACCCATCAAAACCCAGGAGGCGAACACTCCCGGCAAGAGATTCGGTCTAATAACAACTACGAAAATGAAATGATTCGAGCAGAAAAAAAGGTGGTGGTATCCGAAAGGCAAAGACTTTTTCTCTGTGGAAATTTACCAGATCGACGGTCTCATTCTTGATGTCCTCGAGGCTTATGGCTTTGTCCCCTCCCATCTTCGCCGGCGACGGCTCCTCGGAGGAGAAACGGTGGCGGAGGCTATTGAGTTTAGAGAGTCGGAAGAGAGGGGAATGGGGGAGGAGGGGCCTCTGGACGTGAGCGGGGGCCTCTTAAAAAGGGAAAGAAAAGGTGGAGGCAGCAGAGAGAACCGGGCAGCTGTGCTCAGTGAAAGGGGTGGGGTCGGAGAGAGAGAAGCGGGAGAGATTTGAGACCATTGAAATGGAATTTTCCTTTTCCTCTCTCTATTTATCAAGATGAAGAAATTGGATAGCAGTGATGATGATTTCTGTGTCTTGTGGGTTCTCTGTATTTTCGCACTTTCAGGCCCTCCTCCTCCCTTTATACCCCCAAGTGGACTTTCCATACCCTTCTCCTTCCCCAAAAAATTCTCCCCACAGTTTTATCTCATGTCTTCATATGATAATTGTCCAATCTTTTTTTCCTTTTGAGTAAAATTCCATGGCACCCTTTTACCATTTGTCTGAAAATGTGAGGCATGGATAAGAATTTTTACTGCACTTTTTTTACCCGAGAAGCACGATCAAGTTGAGTGCAGGCAAAGGTGGGATGATCGAACACCCCCACGATGAAGTGCATCATGGAGACTCCAACTCTTTGAACCGATAAAATAATATCACTTGCCCAACTAATAACGCGATATAGGCACAACTAATAACTTGAATTAACTAAAATATTTTTATAAAATATATTCCACTTTACTTCCTAAATTATCTTGAAATTATTTTTTGAAAATTTTTTATATTAGTATTAATATTATTTAGATAATTTACTATTTATTTTTATGTTATAAAAATCGATTTTCAAATAATTCATATACATTTATTCCCCAATTCAAGAAAAAACCGACCCTTTTAAATTAAACATCAGCTTGTAATGCCAATACTCTATTTTAACATGGTAAATACATGAATTAAACATCACTTTCTATGTTTCTATTTTTTATTGTGAAAATTTGAAAATTTATTTTAATAATTGTGAATCGAAATTCTATTTTATAAATAAATTGGGAAATATAATAATTGATAAATAATCTATTTATAATATTCATGAAAGGGAGAAAGTCTAACTTGTTGTTCCACACTTCAGAGTATATGATCTCCTACATGAGCCGGTAAAAAAGCTAACTCGTTCTCATATCTCTAACCTGTTATATGTATTCATTTTAGAGGAGAGAGGTGGGCCTAAAACTCAATAAATAGAGCTTTAAGGTCGTGCCACTTAAGAGCTTACCACTCAAATAATTCGAATCAACTCCTTACTTAACTAACTCACTACTCATTTATTATCATAATTCTTAATCTTTTTCACTAATAGGTTCATTTAGCCTATTAAGACTCCTTTTTTGTTTCATCCATATTTGTGCTCTAGTTTACTATCCGGAGATTCTCGAATTATTTCATTTACTTAATCCCTTAAGACTCCTATCTCGAATCTCGTAATCATGCTTTATTTCATGGTGGGATTATTTATCAACTTCATTTAATTAGCCCATTGAGACTATTGTCTCAGGCTATTAGTATTCATATTTTATCTCATGGTCAGGTTATTCTCGGGTCATTCTCCCCCTACACAGTTTAACAAGAAAGATTCAAAGTAATAATAGAATTTAACACAACACTGAACTTTCATGACTCGCATATTCCCGGGTTACTCATGACCCATATGCATGGACATTACACTTGCCCTCATTCATTTGTGAAAGA
Source organism: Trapa incisa (assembly GCA_030064435.1). Lineage (NCBI taxonomy): Eukaryota > Viridiplantae > Streptophyta > Magnoliopsida > Myrtales > Lythraceae > Trapa > Trapa incisa. The sequence goes on along the minus strand of CM057786.1, from coordinate 11,592,554 downwards.
TATTTCACGATACCGATCGGATCTAAGAGAGTGTAGAAGTCGCGTGTATTATTCCACAATTGATACCCATCGAGCTTGTCTCTCTTTGTGATACCTTTGCATTCCTAGGGGTCATGACTAACATTCCCACCAATAGCCTTGTTCATGCCTCCTTACACAAGCAATTCAATTTCACCTCCTTCTTATCGTAACGGTGTAACTAGTACGATATTTGTACATCAACTAGTTGTCCCGAAAAATCTCAAAATTTCATTTCAATCACCCCTTACTCCTCTTCCAATTTACCATAACTATCTCAAAACGTGTTCTACCAATGCCCACGTTACTTCATACCAGTATATCAAAATACAATGAAATAAGCAATCACTTTCACATGCTTTATTATAGCATTCTCTTATTTGTTCGTGAGCATGATCTTATTCTAACCATCTCTTTCTGACTCATTAAGAAAATTACACAAATAATAAATCTCGGGAATTTTGGTATGTCTCACAACCAAACTCTGCTCAATCACACAAAATGAGTGCATAGCTCCAACCATTCTGGCCTATCATGCCAATGCAGCAATTATTCGGTTCTTAAGACCTTTTTCTCTTTCTCTTACTCTTCAAATATTATTTTCATTAGTAGATGTGTCATTAAGTAATTTTACATTTTTATGTAAGTTTTAAAACTTGGGCTTAATCCTCTTTTCATATTTTTATTCAGAAAATAATCAAGTTATCTTGGTCGGTTCAATCGAAAACACCATTATTACTCTCATTCACGGTAAATTTTAAAATTTGTTCATTTTAGAAGAATTTTGTATTACTCCTCTCGGATTCTACGCAAGTGACATCTTGGTTCTTCTAAAATGTTTAGAGAATAAAAAGATCAATTTTAAGTACTATAGTACACTTAAGTGGTACTTTGTAGTTCTATTAAGAACTAACCATTTTGCTACTTGGGTCCGGTTTGCTCGACTTACTAGTCGAGTAACCGTCCTTTCACTAACACTCTATGAGGTTTGTCCCTAGGACTTATGGTAATAAGCCATTCAGTTATACTTGTCTAAGTATTCATAATTTCCTTAGTTACGCGTGACCTAACTTTTTTAAATTACAATTTGGTCCTTAACTTAGATAAAATTATCGTTTTATCATTTATAATTTAAAATTTTCCTTATTTGGACCTTTAGATTTTCTTAGGCCTTTTATTTGGGCTCCTAATTTTTCTTAAATCTCATTTTGGTCCCCAATAAGCCTTAGAACACTTATATGCCTTATTTATCATAAATTATAAAATAGTCAATAAGTTGGATAAAATTACCATTTTGTCTTTATCTTTTATAATTTACTTTTCAGAACTTATTTATTCCGTAATTTTTTCATTGAGTTCTCTTTACCTTGTTTAATCATATTTAGGTCATTTTACTATCCAAATATCACACTTTGAGGGCACAAATACTTTTATTTGCATATAAGTATTTAACTTTTTATTTTATTACATTTAGATTTTTAGGTATTTGAAAGATGTGAACCCATTATTTGAAATTTACCAATATTTTTAATTAGTATCAAAACTTTATTTAACCTCTCAAAAATATCCCATAAAAAGCTTATTCATAATTAAATACTCTATTTTTCTCATTTACTTTTTTAATTCTGAATATTTGATCCCTAACAAAATTATTCCAATTTTTTTTAAAAATTAGGTATAAACCTTCATCTTCCCTTAGTTTATTGTAGTCTCTATTGGGTAGGGTTTGACCAAAAGAGAAATAATCGACTTTAATTAAATATATAATATGTGATACATGTATAAATATATATAAATTATAAATGGGCAAAGAATAATATATATATACATATGAATATTATTCAAGATAAATATCCAAATAAAATATATATTTAGTATTTAATTTTTCTTATTTTATTAGAATAAATTTTGAATTGGGTTATGTGAATATGTGATGTTGATAACCAAGTAAATTTAGGTTATAACTTACACAAGAAAACAAGAATACCAAGTAATTTGAAGATTGTTATTAACTATTTCGGATAAGTATTGGATATAATATAAGTATTATTTATGGGAGTGAGTTGAATTGAATCATTTACATTTGATTATTAATTTTATAAAAATTATTAATAAGATAAAAGAATTTTTACAATGGCATGAATAGAACATTAAGATATACAAAAAGTGTATTTTGAGCGGAATAAATAGAAATGCTATAACATGTGATATAGAACATTAAGATATACAAAAAGTGTATCTTCAACGGAATAAATAGACAATATGCTATAACATGTGATATAATTCTTGTGAATGAACTTGATAGAGATTATCCATATAGTATGATATTTGATAAAATTAATAATAAGTATATGACATCAATCATAATAAATATACATTGTTCAGTACCGTAAATTAACATATTAGTATTATTCTATATCTCATTATTAATTAATATGGTGATTATTTGGGATGTCTACATAAAAATATTTTAACAAAACTATCGATAGAATATTTATAAAGGATTTTATCGGGTTGAATAAAAAATGTAAAATAAGGATTATTGTAATCTAAATATTTCTAATTAATTTATAAAATTACGAGATATCATAATTGTATCAAGATATAAGTATAGAACGTGCACGAATAATGAGTTATTATAATTGGATGTCAATAACTTATAATTTAGATATTGTACATATATTTGTGTAACAAAATGTATTATAATCCAAATACATTTATAGGCTAAACTGAATAATTATATCATAATTTATAATTATCATTTTCATAGCTGAGTATAATGTTTAAATTATAATTATTTATTTTAAAATTAATTTTAATATATCAATTAAAAGAGATAATGAAAGTGATAAAGTAAGTAAAAGATAATATAGTTATAATTTTTCATATAACACTTAAATTTTTACTCAAAATAATTTTAAAATAATGATAATTTCATATGTACTATTAAATTTACAATCCAATGATGTTATAAGGATTATTGACATACTGAAAGTTAACGAGTGGAGCCATTTAAAACCACATGGTAGAAAGGTAATAAGAGATCCCATTTAGATTTATTTATTATAATTAGAAATACTTTTTATATTTTTATTCCCTTTGCCTCTATCCCAAGGTACATTTTTTTCTCAAATATTCCATGGTTGGCCAAAAAATAACAAGAAATGTCTAGACGGTGGTCTCCAAGTGAGTAGTAAGTATTTATAGTTTAAACTTTAGTGGTATTTTATGAGTCCATGTCTCATATGTCTAAACTTGATAGCCAGACAAAAAAGAATGGAATAAAAGAGGATGAATTTTGTTGGAGAGCATCTTTGGTGGTCTTGAAAATTCCACCCAATTATCATTATACTAAAGAACTTTCATATTTTTTGGATAAGGCCAAGAAAATTAAAATTACACAATAAAATGTAAGAGTAAACAGTCTTATATCATATCATTCAAAGGTAAAGACCCAAGTTCTTGGGGACTACTGTCTAATCGGTGCATCCCACCTGTTGTGAGCCCAACCATGAGCCAATAATCCTACTTTTCAACAGAAAGATTAATCACAGACCATCCATGCTCGTGCTAGTGGGTATTCCATCTGCTTTTCTGCCGTGGTAATGTTCACGGATCCACTAGCTAACGTCACTTTCACCCCTCTATCCTTCTCTTTCTACAGCTTCATCAAGCTTGGTTATGACTTTGCTTCTACTTTTAGAAGTAGCTTTTTATGAAAATGTTTTGTAAATTACTAATAAGATTAGAAAGAATTTGTTGAAAAAAAGTCCCAAATTACACCTCTAAAATTTTCCTAAAGACAACTAATTTACTATTTTAGGATTGATTCTCTTGTAACCCCCAAAAGAAATCTTTTCTTCTATTTTTCAATATCTAATAAAAATTAAATTGTAATCTTATATAATTTTTTCCTAAAAAAAATATATATTAATTAATTAAAATTTTAAATTTACACTCAACAACAACAGTATATTAATAAGATATCAGATAAGTGAAAAAAATAATATCAATTTAGTTATTTTTCCTTTATAATCAAATAGATTATAAGATTAGTTTACATTTTCGAGAAAATATTGTGTACATATAAATGATTAGTTTAATTTATATTTAAAACTAATTAATGGTAGGTAATAAAATTTTTAATTTTATAAAATTATAATATTTCTCTTTTTTATCTAATTTATAATAATATTACCAACAATATTTATTAAGGTTTAATTTTAGTGATTAATAGAGTATAAAATATTTAAATTATAAACTTATTATTACGAAGAAATATATTAGATCTATATTAGTAATATAATTATTGAGCAAAAAATTAGTAATATAGTTTTAAAAAAATTAAGTTTTATATGGCTATTAAATAATACATAATTTTATGAATTACTTGTGTGTAATGACATTTATTCCAATTGGCAATTGACATCAGCAAAATAAAGACAATAGAGATGAAAGTTGGAAGTGTTTGCCCACAAATGATGACAAGATGCACATGTACCACCACCACACTCCGACCCACCCAGGGGAGTCTACATTCATGCATGGATTACCATACCAGATGGAAGGTGGTCATCCCTCATACATCCATCCATGCCCCCACTGTAATAATCAAATCTCACTTGTGGATGCTGACATTGCTCCATTGCTCCAAAGCCCCTTGTCGAGTGATCGTACGATTAAATATTTTTTTCTTAATACTCTTTCGAGTAGGGATTATGCATATATTAACTTCAAAAAATATTATTTTTAAATAATTAAATGATAATCATGTATTGCCCTTTTGGTCCATCTTTGATTTTTGTAAAGCAGAAGATGCTCTCTCGCTAACTTTCCCACGCCCATATTGGAATAAAGGGAAAGTTACAAACTCCATAGGCTGGATTCCCAAATTATTGACCAGAAAAATTGAAACCCATGCTAAACTATTTCTTTGGAAATTTTAATTATATATATATAATAATTTCACAAGATTAGTCTAAAAAATTGTGTTGTAGTTAGCATTTACTCCATATTAAAAATACAAGAATTTCTTTTTGATCGTATCATATAAATATGAGATTATTTATGGAATATATTGGAAAAAGGGATAAAAAAAAGGAAAATATTACTTGGTGGATGCATCTATTTCAATCCCACAATAATTCAAAGTTCTTTCCACCTAAAATATTCTCTTCCACAATAGGATAGGCTTTGCTTGACAAAGTAATATTTTCTTAGAAAATCCAGCATGTCTTTTTCTTAGGATATTGCCACATTTCCACTCTCTTTTAAGTCTATTGTTATATTAGATTAGATGGAAGCAAGCTTGCATGTTACCATAAAACTTTTAAAAGATGGTCACTGATTCTTCTTATATTCATGTTAAACCTTATTGTTAATCGAATCTAATGTTGAGAGGTAAAAGGGGAGAACGAGAGTTCAACAAAAAATTTGTGTACAGTGCACGTTGCCATTGTCAAGCCGATTTCCATACATCTGTCCATCTGTGTGTCCATCTGTGTGTTCATCTTGTCATTTACACAAATGGATGGCGATACTATGACGGGTGGAAAGTTTAGGCACAGCCCAATTCTCCGGCCGGGGATAGATAGTTCGTAAAGGCCGTGTTGAATCAATGTTGGAGGAACGGGTTAGAGAAAATTGGTAATAATAAAATCGAGTTAATTATTTTTTCTTAATACTCGTAAATAATATTAGTTGTATTTTCAATCTTTATAATTAATAGTTTTGAAACAAATATTTTTAATACTATTTAAAAATAAATTGTTTATCGATAATTAATATTTACCTAAAAATAATAAAAATAAAATAATAATCTATTTGATTCATTTGATATATCAAACACGGATATAAATTTTTTAAATTACTATAGAAGAATAAAGGCATGTTGACCACACGGTGTGAGTAGAAAACTATTGACCATCTAATTTGATTTGATTCATAGAATCTAAGCCACCGGTACAGCGGATCAGATCCAATACTTCCCACATCCCAATAACTGGACTTGTGCAAATATCAATCAACCCCTTAAAATTTTTATCTCATTTGTAAGACACCCATTGTCACTCTTCTTTGTTCCAAATTCACCATAATTGACCATACGTGGGAGTGATTGAATTTGGGGTTATTTGGTGTAAAAGAATATCTTGAGGGGGTATAAATGAAGTTATCATAATACTGAACACCATTTTGCTAATAAAGGCAATTGAAAAGGACAATAATATTCTGTCAAACAGCGATCAGACCAGTTCTCGCGGTGTGAGTACTGTCCGATACTCCCAGATTTCACAAGATGCCCATCAACACCAAAGGCCCCCTGCCGCCGCCGGTGATCGGAAAAGTAGGCCCTTACACGGTCTTCATGACCCCACCCTCCACTCCCAGTCCATCCGATCCGGCAGCCACTCCCATTGATCCACCAGTTCAGGCTCCGCCGGTCCTGCCTCCGCCCCAGCAGTTCGAGAAGCCGGTTCCCTCCTATTCCCTCCAAGAAGAGTCCATTTCGGGATTCTTCAAGAGTGCTATCACGAAAGTGCAGAATGGTAGGGGCCTTGCCCTGCGCATTCCCCATGCGCATCTGTGAACTGGTGTCCTTTTCAAGCCTTTTCTTCTTCGAACAAATTGCCTGACATTGATGTTGTCATATTTGGATGCAGCTCATTCAAGCTTGGATGACCGTTTGGCGAAATGGTTTGGGCTGAACCAATCGAAGTACCAGTGGGCATTAGATGATTATTACAACAACAAGGCCATGGTGAGGAAATCCACGAATTCTACTCTTGATATGGAAGATTTATGCTCAGGGTCATCCCTAGATGGACAGATCTCTATGCTTTTTTTTTTCTTTTGTTCTGTTCTTAAATTTGGATCTCTCTGCAATTTGAGACAATCCCGTGATCTGCTCAAGTCTGCGTCATGATCTGTATGCCTCCCCAGATTTCACCAGCTATTCTGTTCATGTATGGCAAGCAAAGTAGTACACTTCGATTATCATCTTCTCATGGCTGATACTAGTGCAGTGAATTCAGCTATGCGTCAAGATCATGTGTTCTTTCTCACCTTGGACTAGGCTCTAACTCTGCTTAAATGACTGCAGGAAAAGGAAGGCGGCAAAGTTAAGCAAGTATCAGCCGCCAAGCTTCAGAACGTATGAAATGCTCTTGCAGATAAGCACAGTATGCTCTTTTCTGTCATGTTCATTACACAGATCACCTGATCTTTTACCAAATGCAAAACAGTGTTGGAAATAGCTGTACAAATTCTTGAAATTGCTTGCAGAAAATGGATGAAATGGAGGTTAGCCCTTTCTTTGCAGCTCCAATTCCCCATGTTCAGAAATGTCATTTTGTAATGGAGTGACTGGACTCGAGCACCTGGTATTACACTAGGCCATCCATCATCTTCCCCAATAGTTTTGTCATTGAATCTGAATAGGATCCCAGTAATTACAGTTGATTCATCTCGTAATTCTGATGCTCTGAATAGATAGATTCTTCAGGGGCTTGTTTTCCTTGAAAGCCAAGAACTACTGGATGTGATTCACAGGGATTTCAGGACTACTGTGAAATCAACATCGATCAACAACGCTCACTTTGCATGGCCAACTCTATGTATCTTATAGATTGAAATTATGATAAAAATTGTGTGATCTGGAGAGCTTATGAATGGAGAGAGCAAGTGCATTTTGCTTACCAATAGGGAAAGGTGAGGTTTTGTCAGCCGATAGATAGCGAGTGCATTATCTTCGTGATGATCTGCGTCAAATCATCCTTCCTCTCAAAACTTGTATGATAATTTTTGCAGTGCCCCGCTAGGAGGTTCCTCGCGCATGGAACCGATCCCTAATGCATGCAGCCGCAGAGAAAGTGAGAGCTGAACAGAGAATGTCGAGCTTCGATTTTCAAATTTCTCAAAAGCCAGGCTGTAAAACACGGAAAAATCCGAACTAAAGCACTTCATTGGCGAGCTCCGTCAGAGAATGTCGAGCTTCGATTTTCAAATTTTCCAAAACCCGGACTACAGATCAAACTGAATCATAGGTATCTATCTCCATCCGATTGTGTATATCATCATCCAAGATCCGGGGTTCTGAATTTGGATAGGCGCTGTGTGATCTCTGCTGGATAGGCGTTGTTTCTCTTAGCGAATCTGTACCTTAGCTCCAGTAGTTTTTTGCTGGGCCCATTTATCATGATTCTGAAACTCTAGAGTATGCATAAAAGCCCTCCTCCGTGGGGCCAAATCAAGATTTATTTTATAGCTGATTCTCGTCGAGCATCTGAGGAGGAAATCTCTCTCGGTCTCGTCGTCTAAGAGGCGAATGCGAATACTTCATGAAGTCGTCAATTGACAACTCATCATTCTGTCGTCTCCTACAAGTAGTTTAATTGAGCAGTAAATTCTCATCAGCTTCTTGGCACCGACGCTCTGCATCTTCATCTCTGAGCTAACGGAGTAAGTCCTCACTTTCTCTCATCTCCAACGGTTCATTAGCTCGATTCGCTCGCCCGACTGATGTTTTTGATGGTACAATGCGTATCCGATTAATAATTTACATGCCTTGTTGTGATTATTCATGATACCGAGCTTGTCCGCGCAGATCGTAAAATCTGGTTAAGAAAATGGTGTTTTTATTCAACGGAGGGTCCCTGTTGGTCTGGAACTGTATGGCCATTGTATGTATCATCATCTGTTTAATCTGCTTGTTTTATATGTAGCTTTTTGCCGGGGAATAATTCGGTCTGCTGCTAGAATGAACACTTACGAGGAGAAGGCTTTGAAGGGGTTGATTGATGCATTCAGTCCAATGATTTCACCAGAGGAAATTTCTTCTGCTTATTTTGTGGCTAGGAAGGATGCAGATGCGGCTGGTCTTCTCCTGTGTAACAAGCTAGGAGCTTCTACAGATCTATATCGCCGCTGTGTACCTGAGGGTGATGATGTAACCGATAATTTACCTTCTAAATCATCCTCCCATGATATGCCTCTGAAGCCATCCCAAACAAATGGCAATTCTAAATCTTCAAAGCTAAAACTTCCACCTGCTTCACTCGGTACCGTGTCAAATTTTCTTGGAAAGGACTATATGAGTATAAAACCATCAGAAAGTGGATTTTATGAGGCAACTAAACCATTGAAACTGGATCCCGAGTTTCTGCCAATGTCTGAACTTTTAGTTGGGAAAGATCCAATGGAGACCAAATCTAATCAGATGCACAAAGAAATGGAAGATTTCTTGTTCAAAATGCTTGGAGAAGGATTCAAGCTAGATAGGCATGTCATCCAGGATGTTCTTGGTAAATTTTTATTCTGTTCTTGGTAAATATCCTTTACTAGAATATATATGTACCAACGTATGTGCATTGTTCTCTTAGGCTATTTCTAATGTCAAAATTTTGTACACTTATTCCTCAAAAGTTATTTGACAATAATGCTTAGGAATTCTTTAGACAAGGTGAATAGAATTTTTTCAAGGACTGAAGATGGCTGCATGTGAAAGTCAATGCATTGGAGACTAGTAGTGAAAGCAGTGATATCACCATTAGGATCCCATGAAACTTAATTATTCATTCGGTATAAATACAAGAAGAATATTAGCATAGCGAAATATCAGTTTTAAGAGAAAAAGGAGATGACTATCAGTAAGTAAATATTTCGACTCCTGATATCGTTTTAGACATGGCTGGAGAGAGGCACGAAGGAGAAGGAAAAAATGGAGAGGAATGTATTTTTGTCTGTAATTGTATCCCTCTTAATTTAACACCTCAGGTTAAAGGGATGCATGTATCAATAGTAATGGATGTTATGACTGGAATTATGGAAGCTTATCTTTTGTTTTTCTTTTAATGGTGATGCTTCATATGACATCAAATGACTTTACTTCAAATAATGCAGGTAAATGTGGGTACGACATGCAAGAGGTACGATATATTTCTCATATTTCTCGTTATTGAGAAAATTTATGTTTTTGAAGGGAGACTCAGGGTTATTGTCTAGTGTGTATTCATTCATTCGGAGGCTCATAAATCTGATTGTGAGTGTGTCATTTAGTACAAGTGTTTCTGTTGGGAGTCATTTAATATAGAGAAATTAATGGCACGACCATCTATTGAACCAGCTTTTCAATGCTTTGATATTTTGGTATAGCAACCTAAATTTTTGAAGTTCTCTTAGATAATATTATTGATTTGTTCAATAGCTACAACATGTTTGTCTCTTTGATTACATATTCTACATCCAACATAACAAAAATAGAGCATAATTATGAATATGTGATTGTGCTGCGCTTTTTTACTTGATTTGGTAATGATATGTGCAGATAAAGTAGGAAAGTCATACATTGGGACCAAGAAAAATAATCAGTCAAATTCTAAATTAGTTGGTCAATTATAGGATTGGTTGAGAGAGTCTTAACACTTATTACTTTCCTATTTCATTTCCTATCCCTTTTCTTATATAAAGTTGTATGCCCAGTACTTTTAAAGTGGAGAAAGAGAATATTTTCCAGTTTCTCTCTATATTCTTACAATATATGATACTCTTGAGAGAATCTCATGTGGCCTAGTGATTGTTCATGAAATGGTTATTTGGGAGAATGCTTTCATTGGTTTAGGAGTAGTAGCACTTCCATGATCCATCTGATTCATTTTCTTTCATGATCAGGGCATGGAGAGGCTTTTTTATCATTCAACTTCCAATTTGGAGAGAAGGAAAATACTTCAGAAAGAATCCAGTCTAAAGGTTGGTCTGATTCTGAATCCTCATTGGTTGTGAAATATCCTTTCCAAGGTTAAATTTTTATCTCATACTGTCTACTGGAAAAGTTATTCTGTCTTCACATGAGGTGAAAACTCTTTTTATCCTGTCTTCTCTTTTATTTCCTGATGCTGACATTATCGCTCTTTTTTTAAAGCGCAATCAAACAATGTGTACATCATTGACACATGAATTTATCTATTGTAGCTTTGATTTCTTAAAACTTTATCTTAATGTCATATTAACTCATGAATCAGTTAGAATTTTCGAAGCAACATGATCCGAAGAACATGTTTATATTGGTGTTTTAGAGGATTGGATGGATTTATTTTCTTTTGATAGTAAGAGAAAATAATATTAATTAGAAGAGTAATAGGTTGAATTTCTTTCTCCATATATAGATGGATATCTGTGTAAGTTATTGGTTTAATTTGGGTTGTTTGGCCATAGTCTTGATATGATGTTTAATGCTGGCTCTGTTGTCTGACATTGAACATTCCTCTTGCTGGGTCTCATTTTGTCCATGTACTATAACCTTGTTGCTATCTTATTTTAACAAACAACTGTTTGTTTACCATCTTAAGATAATGCACATTGAACCAAGAAAAAATGAAAAATGTTGAACTATAAGATGAAGGTACTGTTTTGACTTTAGCATGTTATATGAACAACTCCTACCTTCTTCTACTTTACATTTTAAGCTTATTATGCTGGGCAAATGCTTTTCTAACTGAATGTATATGATGCATACTGTGGACAAATGTGTGAACATAAAGCTGATTGCAACCGCTCATCTGTAGGATGTATGAAAAGTATTTTCCATCGAACTTTTTTTACATTTCATTCTCTCTTCATCATTGAGGTAAGTGATAGTTAGATGGTTCTTGCAATCTGCAGTTGCCCGAATTTTTCATTTTTTGTTTTGTCTTTTCATGCTCATGGGATGCAATTTATAGATCCAGCTATGTTTTGTGTGGTTCCAATTTTGTTTCTGTGATATATTTTTTCCAGTATAAAGATTCATACTCAATGGCTGGAGTAGGCTTGCAACAGAAAAAGATTCAACATACTGAAAGGAGCAGGTGTATTTCCTATCTGTGAATACCATGGAATATCCTTATCTTGACTTTTATATAAAAAGTGTGTTTAGAATTTGTGACTAAGAGTTCTGTTTCCACTGATACAGCGGAATTCACAGGGATTCAAGTAAAGATGATGAAGAATTTAGAAGAAAGCTAAATAGAAAGAATCAAGAGAAGGAAGTTCTGGCTTCTCTGTTTTCTTCTACTGGGAAACTGGAAGATTTAATGAGCACTGCTGCAGAAAAATCTGAAGCACCTTCTCTGGTGGTTGAATCTGCAGAAAAGTTGGCAGAATCTACGGAGAAGTTGACTCTTGTGGATGAGTCTAATATGGCCGACTCAAAGCTAGAAAAACATGAGGAGTGTATGTATTCTCTTGGCTGCAGCCTTTTTGATGTACAGTTCAAGTATAATATTTGTTCTTTTTATTCTCACATCTAGTTGATATTTACCTTTTGTAGATGAAGAGGGTAGCTACCAGGCTCTGCGAAAAGCCGTGCTTGAATATAGAGAGACTATGAAAGAGTATTATGCAGCAGTTAGTAGCCTATTGAGGATATCCTTTACAATTTGCTAGTTTCTGTTGGCCATATGTGATTGGATGATGCATTTTCATTTGTTAATTAAGGCTTGAGATTGTTGGTGTCAGGCTATTGAAGCATTTCAGATGGGGGATAAAATTCGGGCCAACAAACTTCTAGAAAAGGTGATATTCTATATAATGTTCACAAAGGTTGAAATTTCTTCTACACTATTATCAAGTTTGCTGCTTAGATAAGGCAAATTTCTTTTTCTTTCGATGACAGTTTTGACTCTTATTGTGGCAGGGGAACTTTTTCCAGAAAAAAGCTCGTGAAGCAAATGATGTGTCTTCTGAAAAGATATTTGAAACTAGGTTTGTGGCTTAAGTGTCCTCAGTTATTATTATTTTGTCTCTAATGTTAATTCTTAATGAGGTTATTGTTTTGTTGGCCAAAGTTAATAAAGGTCATTCAGTCACCTCTGTATCACTCTCACTATGCATTAATTGAACAGTGATACCGTGGATGCACAAGATCTTATTACCCTTGACCTTGATTTGCATGAATATGAACCTCGGGAGGCAACACGACTTCTAAAGCAACACCTTTCTTCACTTGCTGGCCACCCAGGTGAGTGTTACTTCAACTGACATCGAACCTCTTGGCTTTTTAGCTACTGTTTCTCATACATCCTCATGTTTTCTTTTCAGCATTCCAGTACCTGAAAGTCATCATTGAGACTGATGATGAAGATTCTTCTAAAGGTGCTCGTAGACAGCGAGTAAGTGTATTTTCTCCAACCTGATGTCAATATTTTTGTCTGTTATTTCCTAGGGAAAGTTGTTGGTGTCAAATGTGCATCCACAATTTTCACTAAATAATAGTAAGGCTAGATTCCCCACAGATCTTTTAGATTCCATAAATAGATGTGCCGTGCATTCACTATTTCTACTCTAGGACATTTACCCTACCCCATCCCTTAGCCCAGTAAAGGAATGTAACAAAACTACCTCTGAAGGGGGAGAGAATAGCTGGATGCCACTGGCAAATCGGGCGTGGTTCTCTGTGGCAACAAAAATTGCTGCCTCCCTCATCTATAAAAGAGAGAGGGTTAGGATTTTGTCAAAGTGGTTCCATGGAGACTACAACAGCCCAAGGATCCTGGCAAGACACTATCAACATGGATCTCTCCTCTCCCTTCAAAGAGAGAGAGATCCGAGGCAGATTCCAGCAGCCATAACATAGGCCATCACTTCACTGAGAGAGCTTACAAGTGAGGGGGTGGGAGAGAGGGAGGTCTAGGATTTCACCAGTCACTCACTGGAGGCTACAAAAGCCCAAGGAGCCCCTTGTGGGTAGAATCTTTGATTATGGAGAGTCACCATCACCATGGATATCTTCCCCTCTTTCTCTTTGAATAGTGAGATAGGAAGCTGATTACAGTAGGCATAATAGAGGTTATCACTTCACCAAGAGAGCTCACATTTGGTGGCCGAAGGGCTGCCAATGGCCATGCCAGAATCTATAGGTGGCCTTCAGCTATACTTGCATTCTCCCTATTAGGTTGTTTTCTTGCTCACAGATTTCTCTCTTCTAAAATTTAAAAAGAAAATGAAATGTCCACTTCAGCACAATAATCACATTTGGTGCCACTGTGATCAAGAGGGAGCTAACTGTTCCAACTTTTACAAAACTTCAGGCGGTTGGGTGTGCATAATTTAGCCAATACAAAATTTTTATTCACAGCAGTGTAATTGTTGTTCATAGATAAAACTTATGGCTATAGCTCCTCATGTTTGGTTGCACACATCTTTGTCTGAGCAGATCCTACGGCTATTGGAAAGGAACTCTCTCAGGACAGAAGAGGGAACTGCAGGAACAATATTGATCCCACTTGAGAGCATCAATCGGCAGAGCTTAAGCTTTGTCAAAGGGTAAATTGCAGTTTTAAAACCACAGTTTAAAGATGTAGGTCATAATGGACAGCAGCTTGATCAAGTGCTATGTTCTTATCTGTCATAATTTAGGAGCTTCTCTTTCTCTCCCAAGTTGCTAGAATGGATTGGAAAGTTAACACCCAAATGTGCTATCCAAAATTTTCATGCATTTTGTTTTCCATTCAAAGTGCATTATGACATGACATGAGTCAACGATTGTCTTTGGGTAAGGATACGGTCTGCGGTGGCTGACCGAGGCTGGTAACGAGCCAGATGAACCCCTGAAGCGTATCTGGTCACTGACAGGGGTTCTTCCAACGAGTAAGCCCTATGACAAAGTCTGAAGAGGGGATTCTTGTGTAGGGATGCTCAGGATTCGACCAGTGGTTGACCGTGAGGATTTTTGGGTCCAGTTTCATATGGGCTCAGATCTGCGCGTGCTCGAGTCAGGTCCGATCTTATGAACTCGACGTTCGGGTCTACGTAGGATCGGGTCGGCTCGTATGAATTCTAATTTCGTCCTATCTGAGATTGTCAAAGCGGTAGATAAGGGATTCCAATTCGGATCTCGATTCGGATTCCCCTTTTATGTACCTTGATTTAGGTCATTCGGATCGAATTATGTCAATTTGAAACTGGAATCAGATCTCGATTCGGGTTCCCCTTTATGTATCTTGTTTCAGGTCGTTCGGATCAAGTTATCTCAATTCGAAAGTCGATTTGGATTCTTTATTCGGGTTCAGATGAATGTTAGGATCATTTAGGTTAGGCTGACCCAATTTAAATCTCAGATTCAAGTTATACATTCTATATTCTATATATCGATTCGAGTTATTAATTTAGAAATATAAGTCGGATCCGAATAAGATTAAGGTGAAAATTATTTGGGTTTCCATTTGAATTTAACAATTGAGTTTTTAATTTGTTAATCAATTCAAATTTCACGTTTGAATTCTAGAAATCCGATTTGACTTCTCAATTTGGTGCACCAATGGACACCCTATAGATCAATCCCGCAATCATTTGGGTCAGGATTTGACCACTGGTTTGAGTCGGACTTCAATCGAAACACGATTCTGATTATTTAGATTTGGGGTAACGAACTAGAACTCCAAGTTGGGACCCGATTTCAAAATCGGAATTATTTTGATTGAGTTAGCTCGTTTGAGTCGATTTGGTCCATTTTTTAATGGCAAAGAACCAAATCGACTCAGAACTCATAACCCAAACTTGAATTTAGTCAGTCGAGTTGAGACGAGACTCGTTGTCCATAACATTGCTGCGCTATTAACAAAAACACTGCTTTTTGGTAGCTAAGCTTATTCTCCCGCCCCTCTCTCTTTCTTTCTCTTTCTCTCTCTCTCTCTTGGTGGGGGTTTTAATTCCGAGAGCTCTCCGTGGAAATGGTGTCCTCCGGAGAGATGGACATGGAAAACGAGCTATGGCACTCACATTCCAGCTCCTCGAAGCCCCAGAACTCTTCTTGCTCTTCCTCCTCCTCCTCTGGCATCGACCACCTCTCCAAGTCCGTCTCCTCTCTTTCCATCACCTCCAGCACCTATTGATCATCCACATACAGAAAACCATACTTGCCATCAAGGAAACGTAGCCACGCCTCATAGTATTCGAGCTGTATGAAGTATGATAGCCATACCTCCTCCATGGTGGGACGCCACGCTGCGGAAGCCCGGATGCAGAGGGATGCAGCCACGGCGAGCCTCCCCAGCTGTTGGATGTCGTATGCCCCTACCAACCTCGGGTCCACCAGCCTCTCCATGTCCCCTTGTTTCAGTATTGGCTTTGCCTAATCAGATCACACACAAGATTAAAAGAAATTAATCCAATGACAGCTTCGCCAATTAGGAACTAAAACCAGGTTAGGCAACCCACTATCCAATAGTATCTCTAAATAAAAGAATGATGGGCTTATTACCCAGTTATGCAGGCTCTGATGAGACCCGCCGACGGGTTTTCTGCCGGAAATTATCTCCAGCAAGAAGACACCAAAAGCAAATACGTCTGTCTTCTCATCCACTATGCCATGCATGAAGTACTCCGGCGCCAAGTGCCTGCTCCCATTCAAAACACACACACACAGGCATACACACACACTCTCTTTGATGTCAACGTATTTCCAGCAAGAAATGTGGAAGGTGTGTATCAAGTTGCATTACCCAAAGGTGCCTTCTATAGGAGCAATTGAATGGTGGGTCCATTGGGAAGGCAACCACTTTGCCAGCCCAAAGTCAGAGATCTATCACATTCACTCAATAGCCATTAGATTTCGACCATTTGTGAATTTTCGAGGTCGTATGGGGAAAGGCTTACCTGGGGCTCGAAGTCCGAAGTTAGGAGGACATTGGAGGACTTGATGTCCCTGTGGATGATCCTTCTCTGACAACCCTTGTGCAAGTAATGCAGTCCCCTTGCGGTTCCGATCACAATCTTGTACCTTGTCTTCCAATCAATTGTGGGCAAATTCTCATCTAACAACAGTAAAAAAGGAAGAAATGGAAAATTAAAGACCCACCCGCCAAAAAGACCATAGAGAATGGGATGCAATTTTGCAAGGGAAGTTAAAAGGAGGCTCTCACTGTGGAGGATGGAGGCGATGGATCCCCTCGAGGAAAACTGGAAGACGAGGTATAGGCCATTGTCGACGCAGCAGCCGAGCAGTGGCAGCACGTTTGGGTGGTTGACGTGGCCGATCGTGCCGATCTCGGTCAAGAAATCCTTCACCTTCCGATCATCGTTCGAGCCTCGGGTGAGCCTCTTCACTGCGATCTCCTCGCCGTCTAGCAGGATCCCCTTGTACACCTCTGCGTGGCCTCCTTTGCCCACTAGTCTATCTATATCACCCCCATGAAGAAAAAAAGAAGGGGAATTCTATCAGTTCAAAAAGTTCAGTGGTGAAATTGAACAAGTGTAAAAAGAGAGGGCTCATAAATCAACTAAAATAACAGAGAAACAACAGTTTTCAATTTTTTTTCTGGAAAATGATTCTCGCCGGAAAACGTTCTCCGGGAGCCTCGGGGAGAATCGGAACCTGGGCTGAAGCCGTCGGTTGCAGTGTACACCTCCTCGTGAGAGAAGCACCGCCAAGCTGGTCTCCGCTGAGAATCCTCTGCTGCCGCGGTGGAGTTGCCGTCTTCGGAGCGGTTTTTCCCCTTGATGATCTCGATCGGCGGCGGCGAGTCCGGGACAGTGTTTTCCGTGTATTCGGCGCTGAGTGCCGTGGCGCTGGTGCCGACGTCGACATCGCCGTCCAAGCTGCGGCGCTTGAGCGAGAAGAGGCGCTTGAGGCTGTTGGTTCTGATGTATCTCATTGCATCAGGCAGCTGATGAGGCTCTCTGTTTCAATGAGCTGCTGGATCAAGTGAACAGAGACTGCATTGATATACGTGTCTGTTTGAGAGAGAGAGGGGGGGTCAGTGGCAGACTGCATGAGGAGATTTTAACGCTTTACTAATTCAAAATATTTTCTCAAATAAACCCTCAAACTTTAAAAATATTAAACCTTAGTCCATATTCCTCTCCCCACATATTTATTAAAATTAAAACTAAGTAAAAAATTGTATTGATAAAAATCTATGAAAGTGTGGCTTAGAACAACTTCTAGAAGGTGGGCCCTATCAAGACACACACAAACAAACAATTAAATTAGTCCAAAAATAGGTGTCAAACTTTTCAAGTCCAATAACAAATTGTTATTAGGTGATTTAGCTATTTGAGAAATAATTTCATCATTTAGTGCATCTCTTTTGTTCATAAATGCAGTCCAGTCCATTGATCTAATGGCATGTCCCATTTAATTTGCCATGTCATGTCATGGTCATATAACACCAATAATTTGGTTCATATGCATCATATAATATGCCATGTCATATATAATTGACATGCTAGCATTATTACTCTTCTTCCTTCTTACTCTAATGTTTTGCAGTAATGGTCAACACCTTCCCTTCCCCGTAAGACTATCGACGATAATCAATACACGGAGCCGTGGCTGTGTAGCCACCGGTGCAAGAAACCGACCACTAAGCACCATGTGTCTTGTCGAAGTTGCCCTTCAAATGGTACGCACATGTAAGCGATGATATATTGAGTTAAAAACACCCTCCACCACTCCAATGCAGTTTACGCGTACGATTTCATGCAGCGACATCTTAGTTAGCAACACGTTGAGCTCGATCATCACGCGAGGGGCCATTTTCAAGCAAACCAAACACTTACTTATCATATTATTTAAAGGATGGCAAGAAGAAAAGTGTGGCTGCAGTTGGAAACGCCATGGCAGTGTCTCTCTCGGAGAAGATATGGTGTCAACATAACATTACTATTTTGCAGCATGCTGGAAAACTTGAAATTGACCCGCCATTACTTCATTTGATAATTAATGTTGGAAGGGATAGATAGATAGCTTCATATACATTTGTCTATCTATTAAACACTCCAACAACATCCTAATCCTACCGACATACGAAATAAAATATATGAGACTTTTCATGGATATTGTGTTTAAAAAACCATTATTTTGATGGACAAATTTTTTTTTAATTAAAAGACGAAAAGAGGAAGGGGGCAAGTGCAAGTGCTGACCTCTACCAAACCCAACTTCACCGGCTAGAGGGGAGTTCGTGTACCTGTCACCAAGCCTGAGCCACGTGGCGTGGCGCGGTCCCCCATTTACACAGTACAGTATTCTCCACGTTCCGATATAACGCTACCTATCCACTTGTCCAAAACATGTACACCAAAACTACATTAAAATATTCTCAATTTCTTTTTAGGAATACAATAATTATTTGTTTTTTTAGAATTTTGATTTTCAATTATAATAGAAAAAAATATTTTTTTACCCGACACGAGCAGATCCACATTTTGGAGATTCGTTCTATGCTATCATGTTGGTAGGAAAGTTCAATTACACTGGTAAACAGATAAGACAATTCTTGTGTTAATGCGTTATCACGCACCTATAGAAATAATCAAGGATCAACTAGTTTATAGTACATTGTACCTGATAATGTCTTAAATTTAGTGGATAACGATGGGCTCAGATTCTTCATTTATTACAGAAAACATTGCTTGATTAATAGTTCCTTAATAAAAGTTATTCATTGTGCAAAATAAAATTTCATTTGGCATGATTCTACTACCAGGAGACACAGCATTACTACTGAAATAGTTTAGCATTGAGATGTTGAGTACACTACCTAAACATTGAGTTAAACAAAAATAGAATAAAGTCTGGTCTCAGAAGGAACTTTACATGTTGTGGATTAATTGTCCAATCGTCCGACACTTGTATTTTTGTGATCATCTTGACGTTCATGGCCAACTTGAGCTGAACTTCGACCCAAGCCAAGGACATTTCTAGTTTTTCTTCATGTCAACTCCCTGATGTAGCAGCACATAAAATATGCAGTTGGTGAATAGACTTTCCCGATGATTCAATAATATGAGCCAGTTACTGCAATTGGCAGATCCTAGATTTTTCATCTACATGAATATCAGGGATGGAATATTTGAACTATAATTGTGGTTGCAGGTACAATGTTATATGCTTTAGAATGTCTTTGCGAGGAACAATTAATAAATCCATTTGACTTTTACCACTTCCAAGTTCCAAGAGTATTTCTTCATGCCTGACAAGGATGAAAAGAAAAAGTCATAAATGAAAGGCGCATCATCAGCTTATACCACTGGAGATGTTAATATTGACTCCCTGTCAGCAATTTAAAATTGAATACCTGTCTAGTTGTAGCAGATGCTTTTTTATTCATGACTTCAGCCAAACACAGGAAGGTTATGGGCTGGCCTTGATCTTTCAGACTTAGCAAGATGCTTTGACATTATAGATGCCTGCCAAGGTAAAATTCACATGAGTTGTCCATTCCCTTCAACTAGATGTATAACATAGTATCGGAAATATGCGTATAATGATCTAACTCCAAGTAGGAAAGGAAGACCTAAAATGACCAAACATCAGTTGGCCCGGGAATGAAAGCAAAAATACAAACCTTAACTGGCAGAGTGCAATATTTAGAACAATAAAAATCCCCAGCTTTCTTCAAACAGTAACAAATGACTTGGATGTAAAACAGAAAAAAAAGTTTATGCATAGCCTATCAATGAGCCAAAATCAGAATACTAGGGATTTCTCAATCTAACACATCTTATTCGAAAAGATACTAGACTTCTCCAGCAAGCATCTTAGGAAGTTAGGATTCACAAATTTGTCAATTAGCAAAAGTTATACCTGTTCCTGAATGATACTCCTTGCCTCAACAAGTTGAGCCTCAAGCTCAAGTTCTCTTTTGGTAGCTTCACTTGTAACTTCTGGCCCTTTCTGTGCATCTTGGAGTTGGAACATGCGCTCCTTCATAAACAGATAAAGACATTCAAGTGGTGACTAAGATGAATATAAGCACAATGATATAGTATGGTCAACGTACCTTGATTGAAGCCATTTTATTCCTGAGACTTTCTTCTATTTGATCTCTGGCCATATACAAAGGGAGATCAAACACATCCTGAATAATTTAACCCAAAAAAATTATATTACGAATAGATACTGAATAAATATGGTGCAAAATGTAATCTAATTAGTGATGATACCGTCTTTCCACCCAATGGAGATTGGGAAATATCAGCTCTTCCTCTTCCATTGATAGCTTCAGATTGCTTGGAATATCCATTTGGAGCATTAAAAAAATCACGCATGTCAGCCTGCAGGCCAACATTAAATGATTTAGCTATTAATCATGCAGCTCAATAAACTGTGAACTATATCCTCTCGTGAAAGCTTAACATAAAGGTAAAATAAAAGAAATTGTCAACAGGAATGACAGACTTGCACCTAGGATTACTACGGATATTCTGATAGATTGCAGAGTTTCTTTTATTTCTTTTGTTCTTGACCGGTATATGGACATTGTCTAAAAAATGAATAGAGGGGCAGAGACTGGTAATTTTATTTACCTGCATTGATCGTAGCAATGCTCTAAAATCATTGTTCTCAGCCATCAACTCTTGGTTTTTAGCTTCATACGTATCAACCTGTACTGAGAAGAATTCATGAACACTTGATGGAATAGAACAATTCAAGTAAAATAGAAACAATGATCAGTGCGATATTACAATCTTTTTGTAGAAGTCATTATCAGCTTTCTTCCCATTCCAAGTCCCACGCTGCCGCCCTTCTTTCTGTTAAATCAGATAATCAGAACAAAATGAAAGAACTAAACAAATGGTGAATATTTTCAATATTGTGGAGGCTAGCAATACCTGAAGCAAATTCATTATTTCCATGCCTGATCTTGATTCCTTCTTCTTCTCCATCAACACTTGATTTAGCCTCTCCTGCAAAAAGAAAGGATGGGTACACATACAGATATGAATCTAGAATAAAAACATCTACAAACTCAGAACATCCCATTTACAAAGAAACTTATCCTTGAGATTATAAGACATAAAAAAGCAACCGTACCTGCAACTTCATGTACTCTTTTTCTTTTTTCTTCATCTCATGAATCTGTTGAGTCTTCACTTGCTGCAACTCAGAAAACTAGAAAGCATAAGACACCCAATATCTGATTTGACATCAGACATAATGTTTTCAATAAGTTTCTCCATGTGTTAGAAACCTGATTGCCAATGACCATCCTCTGAAATTCATCTCTCTCCTGTTGTAACTTCTCAATTTGGAACTTGAATTGAGCAGTGGCTTTAGCTTCCTGGTAGTAAGGGCAGAAACTATATAGTCCATAGTGGTAGACAATTGTGAAACCCAAATTTGAAGTACAGTTGTTAGCTTCTCACTGTCCGGGTGATGGTTGTGATCTCCCTATCTTTGGCCTGCAGCTGAGACTCTAATCTTTCAACTTTGGCCTCTAATCTTGATATATCTGAGAGTAGTCTGCAACATTGAAATGTAGCCCATTAAGATAAATGCACTGATAGCATATTGAAGCAGTTTTTTTTTTATTTTGATAGCAATAGCTAGAATTACTACAAGTTCTGAACTACAGCTTTTTTCCTATGGAGTGCGCACTTGAGCACCAAGGATTTAGGGCACTGGTTTGCTCTCTTGGAAGCATACTATAACCCTAGAAATGAAATTTCTCAAAGTAGCCAACTACAAATTCAACTTTGCCGGTTAGAACTGAACCGATCATCTTAAAATTGAAAGATGAAGTCGGCAACAAAAAGAAACAAAGAAAAGATTGCAGGAACTTAACACCTACCTCTGCCTCTGCTCATTAGCGGAGTCCCTAAATTCAACATCACGCTGCCTTTGCTGAAGCAGAGAGTAGATGCAATTGCAAGTTCTCGCAATCAAGACCTATCACAGCACCAAGCAGATCACTTCAAAACTCGGCAAGTCAACCCGGGAAAAGAAGTACTCCCGACGTAAAAGAGCACACCGGATCATTCGCAAATAGGTCCAGAGAGGCCTGAAATCCGAAGGTAACAAGCGTCTGGTTCAAATACTTGGCGCAGTGCTCCAAGTTCCTCGCATCGGCGAACGTGTACTCCCTGAGCAACGAATCGAATCCCTAAGACCTGCAACCCCTCTCATACAATAGACTGCGGGTAAGAACACCTAGAGCAGATACGCACTCACCCGCTCGAGTAGACAGCAGACTGGGAGGACGGCTGCCGAGCAGCGAAGCACGACAGTTAGCGATAGAGGCTAAAGTGCTTCACAGAATACGTTTCCAATAGGTGTTGCGTGAGGCTGAAATAGACTCACCCTGAGATCGAAGTCTCCGTCCATTGGCGGCGAGCTAGACGAGAAGAAGTCGAAGGAGAAGAAGTCAAGATTCAGATAGTGAGTGCTGCGTACTTTGCTTCACTTTCTCTAAAGAAAAGGAACTTCCGGTTGGGAATTCTTATAATTAAATTATATTTTTACCCAAATATATATATACACAATAAGTGACAAAAAATAAACCGAAGACTCCTTTACGACAATTATACTCCAAGCTGTGTCAGAAAATATTACACGCCAAGCGAGTTCTTCAGGGGATATCTTAAGACAATTACAATTACAGGAGTAGAGAAATGTTCATCTAATTGTGCAAAAAAAAGAGTAATGTTCATCTTCATAATAGTACACACCAGGAAATATGTTCCAATTGATCAACCCGATCAGTCTTGTTCGGCATCTTCTATGTCCTCATCCTCAGGGACACCTCGAAGATATAGGACATTGTTGCACCTGTAGAGGGCAACATACATTAGGATTGAGAAATCTCCAGTGTCCCACTATGAGTGTACAAGTAAATCATTCAACATTGACAGAGATGACGACTCTTTCTGGTTTGCTGATGTGAAACAAAAAAGGGATTTATGGTTTATAGCTAAAAAGATACTATTGAAGAATTGACTCCAAAGCAAATAGATCTATGGCCTCTTTTCTAATTTGTCCAATATAAAAAGGAGGCAGGCATTTTCAGAAGCTTTTTCATATGAATATCTCCTTACAAGGAGATTGTAAAAGCAGGGAGCAAGAGTAAGGCATCTCCATTTTGTAGTATCTTAAGGTTGGGAAGCATCTTTTACCTAAACCACTACAAAACTACCATAATATACCTCCTAGAAAAGCATGGCATAGTAAAAGGTACCTGATCAAAATCTCCCCCAAGCTTCCACTGAACTGTCCTTCAATGTATTCTTCAGCATTTGCCAACTGCACAAAGGTTTGAAATAACAAATAAGTCGATGAAATTATTTTTCTCACCCATCACACAAATGGAGACAAATAACAAGTACAAGAGAAATCAACAGCATATATAAATTAAATCTAGACAAAAGATTTAACGGCCTCACCTGCAAGTTCATGTATGAATCCACTGAGACAAGGAAACCTGTAGGATGAACCGCTGGGTAATTTTTCAAGGATTCTCATATTTGAGTCTCAAAAATCTAAGAAAAGAAATGTCCATTACCTTTGTATTCCATCCCCCACTTGAGCTTTACAATCACGGGCTTTCCAGTCAGGTTGTTCAAGAAAGGTTTCGGATTAACAGGTATTGTCTGCCAACAAATTAGTGGGTCTTAAAACAACTTAAGAGTACCACTAAAAGATTTAGAAAGGAAAGGGCGTTTACATCAAGAGATTCAGGAATGCAGCATTACAAGACCACATAAATGAAGCAGAACCATTTTTCCCACTTTAAGTTACCGTATTTTTTCCTAGAAATGTGGAACAATATCCATTTATCTCCACTCTATCCTCAATTATCACTACAGAAATGAACCATTCCAAGATTCAAATACTAGTCGATTCAGCATCTTTTTCAAGTAAATCTTCAAACAGTAAATATGCATCAAATCAAGCTTATGATTAACTGACATACACCCACAGAAACACATAGATATACGTATGAAATAATGATTGGGAGGTGTGACATACACAAATAAAAATATCCGTCCAAACTCAAAAAGAAGCCAAGAACCTTACCAATCCTAAGAGAATCGCCATACAAGTACAAAAAAGAAATTGAATAAGAAAGAAACTAACGTCCTATGTAAAAATAGAAACATGAAATGTATCGAACATACCGCCATTGAAGAGATTCAAATGAAGCTTTTTTGCAGTAGAGAATGAAAATAGCTGGTGGTACAGGTTTAGGGTTTTAAATGGTTTGACCGAGAAAAAAAGTGCACTTTAGAATGGGCCTGACATCATCCTCTCATTAGATGGACCTTAAATTTAGCCCACTCAAAAATTTTTTTTTTGCTAATCAGCCCACTCAAAATGGCTTTTTTCATATTGAGCTTGGGAGGGTAGGGTGAATCAAACTTAAAATAAAGAATTTATCAACTAGTTAAAATCTCTCTATTTACATTAAAAAAAATATTTTTTATCACTAAAATATAATATATACTGACATTTTTCTAGTTATATTTTTTTATTTTAAAATAAATATATGCATTAATAATATTTTATAGATAATTACATAATAAAAATATCTCATATATATAATATAGTTTATTTTATAATACATATATAATATTTTTTTGTTGTGATTATATAATATTTATATATAATCATTATTATATCATTAACATTAATTCATCTTTTCATTATAATAATGATAATTTGTTTTCTATATAATATTATTATAGGCTAAAAATATTATACATAAAAATAAATATCATATATATTATAGTTTATAATATACATATAATTTTATTCTTATTAAATGAATATACATCAAATATTTAAAAATCCAAACATGAAATTTATCTACTTCCATAACAAAAATATAATCCCTCTAATTTTCATGATTTAGAATTGATGTTATTTTTCTAGTTAAAATGATTTTAATAATTGTTATATATTTATATTCTTATTTTATTGTATCCTTATGTATTTTAAATAAATATATATATTAATAACGTTTTACATATAATTATATATTATGTATATATAATATAGTTTATTATATACACATTATTTATTTGATCATTATATAATATTTATATGTAAATATTATTATATAATTAATCTTAAATTATTTTTATTATAATAATAACTTATTTCTATTATATGATAAAATACGATAAATAAAAATGAATATCATGTATATATATTATACTTTATTATATACATATATTTTTCTTTCTATTATATTATAATTAATATTTATTTATTTTCTAATGGTAACATTCATTTATTTATGATATATTATACAGTTATATATATGATAAAAAGATAATACATATCTTATATATAATATAATTTATTATATATATATTATTTTTCTTTTTATTATGATTATTATACAATTAATATTTAGTTCATTTTATCTTTTAAAAATTTTCATTTAACTTTCATTCTCATTCAACCATAAAATTTTGTTGATTATGTGATATAGTAAATCTTCACTAAGTGTCTAGAGCTAAGGGGTAGTCATGGAAAAAATGATCATTTAATTGATTTTAAGAAATATATGTTTTTTGGATTTTAACATGACTTTTTAATTTCATTTGTAGGGTTATTTTCAATATATTATATAACTGTAATATATACATATATCTATCAATTAAAAGAAAATTGGATAGACGGAGTCTTATAATTATTTTGGACACAATGTGAGTAAATGAATCACAAAATGAAACCTTGATAATAATAGATTCACTTCATATATTTTAATTCATTTTAATTTATAATCTAATTACTCTTTATATTAATTTAAATTATATTAAAAAAATAAATTAAGTTTAGTAAGTTTTGTAATATTTTATTTAATACATACATATTTAAAATAATATAAATTAAATATATTTTTTACTTAATAAAATAATAAGTAAAAAATATATATAATTTGAAACAATAAATTAAATATTTTCCATAAATAAATCTCTCACTCTATTTAATAATATATTTTGGAAAATTATATAATTTTAGTATTCAAATTTAAGTTGTTTATTTTTATAATATCATAAAATATAAAAACTATTTATTTAACTTAAATTAGGTATAATTGTTATTATTAAATTAAAATAAATATAAATTTTAAATAATTTATTAAGTGTATATATATATAATTAAATTTTTATTTAGAGTCATATTATCCAATAATTCTATAATTAAAAAATATATAGTTATGTTAGATCATATAAATTTTATTTATATATAAAATTTACTAAATGAATTATTTAAAAATTATATATATTGAGTTATTAGTAATAATTATATATAATTTATGTTAAATATAATATTTATGTATAAATTATGATATTGTATAAATACATAACTTTTTTGCACTTAATATAAATAAATGTTTGAAATTTGATATTTTAGTGATAACAAAATTATATAAATTTTTATTAAAACTCTATTAAGGTAGAGAATGAAATATGTATTTATTTAATATATTTAATTTATTATTTCGAAATAAAATATTAATTATATAATTTTTAATAATATATTTAATTTATATTTATTTATTTTAAATATATACATTTTTTAATATAAATAAAATATTACAATTATTGTAAAATGTAATTTATTTTTTAAATATAGTTTATAATAATATCATAAACTATTAAATTCTAAGTTAAAGTGAATTAAAATTTTCAAATTGAATTGTTATCATGTTGGTTTTATAAGCAAAACTAAGTTTCAATTCCTTACATAAATAGTTTAATTTTAATACAACATTAAAATTGTATTATTTTATGTAAAATTATAATTTAACCTTACTAATAATAATAAGAAAAACAAATTTCTTTGGTTACCACTTATAGGAATCCTGTCCACATGTTCTGTCATAATTGTGGGTGGAGCATAGTATTCAAGATTATAACTTGAAATCATCATCACATGAGCCAGCGGATAGGAGCCCGCAGGAATCAGCCGACGGGACCGAGGCTCGGTCTTGTGTCCAATCTATGGACCCGAGGCTTCTCGGGTCCGCTCGGATCGGATAGGACCCGAAGCCTCGGATCCCATTGACCTTTATGATTTTTTTTTGCACAAAAATCATCCTATAACTTTTTTTGGCAAAAAGATCATCCTATCAAAAACTTGTGAAGATACTGTAAAAGGTATATTACAGGAATCATAGCGGAGTAGGTGTAGACAAAGAAGCAAAGTTGAAACTGAGTCAATCCCTTAAAACAGTTATCCACTTACAGTAGTAGCACAAAGGGCAGAAGATAGGCATAAAAACAATGATGCAAACGCCTCTAAGAGAATAGGCAGACATGGCTAGAACAATATCTCTTCACCTGCCTCTATGCTTGCGCAAACCAAATAAGGAACCAAGTATCAAGAGTACAAGACAGATTCAGAACAAAGAAGTCATTATCAGGGAGTGGTAAATGCAACAATAAAGAACTTACTGTACAGGATCTTTACAAGCCAGATCAGACTCCTTCCAAGTTCCACGGTGTATAATTAACCAAGTCTCCATCATAGAACCTTTGTAGGATAGAGAACTGGACAGGAGTCCTTGAGCACAAGGCCCAACGAGTTGACAGGGACTTCCATCCTAATTTACAGTCATATAACTGCAATTATCTAGTCTTCTAACTCAACAATTTGGGCTCGCCTCTCAGCTGCCTTCTTACGAATAAAGAAACCCCACCTCATTGCAGCTTTAATCTTGAGCCATCCAACAACAGCCTTACCTGGGCGGGCGCGATCCTCATCGAATGGCAGTGGAGATGGCGCATAATTTGGGAACCCAAAACCATCCATGGGAATGTTGATAGAGGCTTGCCCCCCCGTGTTGAAGAGACGAAGCAAGTGCTGCATTTCCTCGTTCTCTAACATCTCGTGACTCCTCGTGCGGATCTCGTCCTCAGTCAAGAACTCCATGTCTGTCCGGTTGCGGTTCCCAGACCAGTTGTCAAATGGGTTCAAGTTAGCTGGGTTCTCGAAGCCAGATAATTGCGGAGGCCCAAGTGCTAGTCCCACGCTGCTTTCCATCCTAGAGCTTTGCAATGAATTGGGAGCATTCATTAACTTGTCTTGTGGTAGATAGGAAATGCCTTCCATATGTGACTGAGGATTGGATGAGACAAGCTGGGCCTGGGTTGAGTATCTCATGTTCATATCCTCATTGTACACTGACAAAAAAATATAGATTCAGTTAAGGGCTAGGCAGCAAATATGGAACTTTGCGTGAGCAGTGAAAATTTCTCAATTGAGAAGAAAGATGCAGTGCTTGAAAATATGTTAAAGAAATTGTGCAAAAAAAAAAAGAAAATATGTTAAAGAAACATAGTATTCAGGCCATCTGCATAATTACTTCCTATGATGGAAAGTCTATCTAGTATGGCGAAAATTGTAATCCAGCTGCTTCATACTTGGTTGGTTGTTTCATCACTTTGTGGTTACAAAACCATGATAAAGAAACCAAGAAATTATGAGCTTTACCAATAATACCTTCAAGAGGCAAACTTGAGTCTGCTGGAGGCTGCTCCGATGAAAATGGGATAGGAAGCTGTGGTAACATCTGATCATCAATGGTGTTGGTGTAATCAAGAGCCCCAATCTGCGGATCATTTCGTGCTGACCTCCTAACTTGCTTGAAGTTCATTAGCATCTTGCCATCATATTCTAAAACTTGATTCCAATTTTCATACGCTTTCTTCACTAGAGTGTCCACATAAAACTGCATGTTAAAAAAAATAAAACAGAACCTTTAAAAGTCTGTAGTCCCTTCCATGTAAAACAAATAGAGTAACTTAAAAGACATGTAGAGGCCATACTAAGAAACTATATCCAAATGCAATGGGACATTTCTTTAACTCCTTTTTTTTCGGTATTCATGTCTAAAGGGGGTAAAATTTATGGGGAAGTATCAGTGGGAACAATTCATTTGAAGTTACAATCAAATTACATGACTATCATCCAAGATATAAAGCAATATCCTGTCATCACTCAACTGAAACTGTCACACCACATCTTATACATCTAAAATCAATTTTGTATCACACACATGAATAATCAATTATATGCTCACCTTCTGACTGTCAGTAAGAGAATCGGAAGAATGATACTGATCCCCAGTTATAAGTCCACTCAATTCATAGATATTGTTGAAAACAATTCCAACACTTTGATTATCTTCAGGATGGTAAACATAAAGTTTCCCACTGAGGACACAAGTCTTTGCATGCTCCAAGAGAGTATCCCACATCTTGTTTGACATGCCACTACCAAGGATCTGTTCCAGAAAGCCAAATAAGCATCAGGAAAATTAACTCAAGAAGACCAACAAATTATTAAGATACCTTCTGAACTCACATTACGCAGCTTCTGCTGATCTCTGACAACAAGCCGGAGAAAATCTTGCACAATAAATATTCCATGATTGTTCAACCTCTTGTGGAAAGAACCATCCTTACCTATCTTCTCCAATCTCCAAACTTCATCATTAAGTGCAGGTGGATAATGTTTCTTATACACTAAGCCAAGTAAAAAGTTCATGAGATTAAAAATAGGTGATGCACCAAAATGGGAGACCAATTGGTTAATACGGAAAGCAAACACACATACATTCTCCACGGTGATCCTTTACAGTGAAGGCTTTAGTCTTTGCTTCACGTATACGAATACCTTCACAAAACCCAGATGCAACCTTCAAGCCAAGCCTGAACTTTCTGCTCCTAATCCAACTTGAATTATCTGTGAATGTCAACTCCCCAAGTGTTCCCACCCCTTCCTTCAGAGTCACTTGCAAGTCTCCAGTCAGGAGAGGCCTCCTTCCCTCACGCTCTTTAACAACATGGCTCTCAAATTCTTCTTGAGTCCACCCCTCATCTTCCTCGGTATTGAAATCACCTTCAAGAACCACAACATCCAGTTTAACAGATGCTTCAGGCCCAAATGTTACAACATGGCCAGTGTTTGCATCACTTAGAACCACATGGATTGCAGCACCCTGCTCCCCCTCCACCTTCCCTCCAGTGAATAGAGGAAGAGACAAATGTGACCTAAATTGTAGCTGCAAGTTTCTCCCATCTGGACCCTCAATTTGCTTTGGTGAAGCTCTGAAATTTCAGAAGGTCGATTCTAAAATAATGGAAGAAAGCCCGATAAGAAGTTAATGCTTGATAAGAAACGGCAAACATACTATCGTTCCACCAGATATGTATGCAACAGGTTTGTTGATTTAAATGCTGTTATCAGCATCAAGAACTTCCATTCCCAAAAAAAATCGACCCTAGCAACCAACATCACCAAAAATACTACTAACCTCCCATTGAGTCGAGGAGGGCCTAACTTTGCTAAAGCACGTTCAACCTCTTCACTGACCTGTGCAAATTACAATATAGTACAGAAACAATATCAAATGGCACACATGCAAAGAGTTATTTGGCCTCAATACTTAAGAAAATAATAATTAAGATTCACAATAGCATAGTTTATTCATAAACGGTTTTCCATCTATGACAATTTTACATGTCAATAAGGAACATTTTAAATAAGCAAAAATCAGCATAAGACAAATTAAGGCAACAAATCTTACAACTCTGCGAAGGATAGGCTCCAATGAAGAACACAACTTCTGTAAACTGTCCACCTTGAGAGCTTCAACAATGACACTGGTGCAGTTAAATAGGATGAGATCAGAGAAAACCCAAGCATAGACCCCCCAAGTGACAGAATATAGTAGAATTCTTTAGAGATTATCATTCAACAAAAGAATGCACTCAGAAGGTTGAAAAGATACAAATACTATCTTGAATGCTAGAAGAAACACAGTTAATACGACTTAATACTAAACCAAATTTAGCTATCCAGCTCAAGAATGCACTTCCTTCTGCCACTGGAAAATGATTCAGGTATTGCACAATTGAATATATGGACTAAACCAGCTATAACCTGACTTCACAGAAACAGAAGAAGTGAGTCAAGTGACTGTATTTCAGGTCAATCAACCAACAGAAGAGTTAAACATGAAAAGAACAATGCAATCAACCAAGGTAACCTACCATTATCTGTTACCACTTATGCAAAAGAAGAGCCACCAACAAAATGTTACCTTGCGAGAGCAGGTCGCTTACGCTCCGGCTGCTCCTCTTCACTCTCCAAGCTCCTTTTCCCTCTATTATTCATAGTGTTAGTCCTCTCTATATACCTGATCTACCTCTGCATTGCTTCTACATCTGCAGAACAACGCAAACAATGATCCTTCTTAAAAAATAGTCGCGAAAGGCAAGTCCTTTGATATACATGCGCCTATTCAAGCTCTAGTGGCCTCCAGATCAATAGAAAAACAGACGGGTAAAGCGAAACTCATTCGAACCCACTATACGCACAAGAAATCAAATTCCTAGAAATCAAGATCACGTATCAGAGGCATCACTTTATCCCACAGATCTGATGAGAAGATTCGGCTCAGTTTCACCGAGAAACTCAGTACCCCTAATCGAATTCGGACACCTTTCATCAACAGCAGTGCACTAGTAAATCGAAAAACAACCAAAATTAGCACTTCTCAGATTCAATCCCTCCACCTCCAACCCCCACAACACTCGGATAAAGAGAATCAGCAGCAGATAAGAATACAGAACAGCAAAAGGACAAAAACAGCTTCGATAATCGACCAATTGTACCCGGTGAATAGAAACAGCGAGAGGAAACAGTCCAGCAACTCTGAGCGGGAAGAAGGAAACGGAATCTAACGGGGAGGCGTTACCCGAGAGAGAGAGGAGGGAGAGGCAATCAACAGAGATTTATGAGAGTGTAAGAGTGATATTCTTTTTAGGTGTCCTCCCGGCTTTCGAGTTTGTCAGCGCACTTCTAAAGTCCACTTTGACGACTGGATGGGGCGTGGATCCTCTCCTAACCTACTGTAGTCCACTTAGGCAATAATTGAAGCATCAACTATTTCAACTACTCTAATTATTTAATAAGTTGATTTTTTTAATGTAAATCTTTTTTAATTATATTTAATACGATCAATATTATTTATTAATTTGACATCAAAGAATAAAAATAAATATTGTGTAAAAAAATAAAAAAAATAAATATGATCCCATGATTATCTACTTGAAGCAAACTCTCATAGTAAGATTATAAAGTATATTAATATTTAAATATAATTACTAACTTATTTATCTATTGTTTCTTGTACTCGTTACTAAATTATAATTTAAAATAATAATATATCTTCACCTCCATCTTCCTTCGAGGATACTACTTCCTAATGTTCCGCTTTGTTCATTTTCTTTTGCAAGAAAATAAGAATAAAGGAAAACTTTGAGAAGAAAAAAAATAATCACAAAAAAAAATTCTTGAGAAAATAAGTAGTTGATTACTATGCATATTTCCCTGTACATTACCAGTTATCCAACTCTCAAATTACTTGTTAAAATTGTTAGTGTAAATTTTATCAATTTAAGCCCATAAATTGAAATTAAATAATATATTCTAATATTAAATAGTTTCTAACTTAGCGTGTAAAAAATACGTTTTCACTTTCTACTTACCTTTCATAACTCTTGCACATAGGGTGTTTGCTTGCTTCTAAAATCTCTAGATAATTTTGATTAGCATTGTAACTATGAAAGGAAGAGATTCAAATACCATTAAAACTTAAATTTATAAATTCATTTGGACAAAAAACTCACACCCAAGTTTCATAGTTTTAGGGGTCCACTATCCTTGCAAATTCATCTGGACAAAAGACCCACACCCAAGTTTCATAACCTTAGGTTCCTTTGGCTGGATGTGGGTAACGAAGGCTTTGAAGCCCTCACACACCCCCTCACATAGTGGTTCCTAGCTACGTTGTAAATCCACTTCTTTAATAATGAGAAAATTAAAAAGATAATCAGTTACTTTCAAATTTTAAAACTGAATTGGTCTACAAGTTTGATTATTAGGAAGCAGGTAAATTTGAGAATTTTTAACTTATATGTGACTCAAATGGTCCATAACATGGGAAAAGAACCTTGGGATGAAATGGGGAAGAAAAATTGGATCGGTTCAAGAGAACCGGGTCCGAACTGGTTTATAAACCTAGTTGATTCGTGAACCAGAACCGATAGAGAATGGGTAAACCAAGAATTTTATGGATCCTTTTGATCCAAATAGATTTATAAAACTTGGGAAGGAACATTAGAACAAAGTGGGAGAGAAAAACCAGATCGGTTCGGGTGAACCGGACTCAAACCAAATTAAACCGGTTTAAGGACCGAGTCAATTTATGAACCGGAATCGATAAATAGATAGTAAACTGGAAATCTTATGGACCCTAAGTGACCTAAGGAATCACAAAAGTTATGAAAATGGACTTGTGAAGGAATTGGGGATGAAAACCAAACTGGCTCAGCTAAACTGGATTCGAGCCGGTTTGGACCACTATTTAACCGAATCTTAAATTTATTTTTCTAGATAGCTTAAATAATTCAAATTTGAGATTTGAGGTTACGATTGGATAGAAAATGAATTTAGATAAATTTAAAAAATTTTAGATTTGAAAAACTCGGTCGAATGAGGGGTGAACCGGTCGATTTAAGCTTCGAACCCGGTTCGGACCGGTACGGTCCAGTTCATAACATTATTGTTTTCTTCCTTCAGATGACAACACTATTCACTCGCCGGAAAATCGAAGCAATGTCGGCGGAGAAGAAATGTTTCTATTCGATACATTTCAGGCCATCAATGTCTGTTATAAAGGTGTCAAACGGACGGCCAACGAATCCCCGAGCTTCCTATATAAAGAGTCCCTCTTCATTTATCATCTCCACACCTAAAAAGCTCACTCTCTCTTAGTTGCTTAGTTTTCCGGTGAATCTCGAGCCAAAGCTCTGATATAGGGTCATTTCTAAGCCAAAGAAGGCGAGGTTAGGTTTATTAGAACTGAAGAGAAGTCAGCTATACGATGGTGACATCCATTCAATCCAAAGTCGCTGGAGAAGCACCGGCGTGATCGAACAGTGAAGCAGCTCCGGCGGACTAAAGCTGCCCTGTTTCGACCGAGTTGAAATCGGCCAATTCGAGCCCTACTCAGGCCAAACCAAGCCCTCCTAACACTTCCTCAGCCCTTTCAAGACCGAATTAAGATGGAAAGGCAAGCCAATTTGGTTCCACTCTACAATTTCCGATCGGTGTTAGAGAGAGAGTCAGATGAAGTTTAATGACAAAATTCATATAAATTTAACATCAATTGATGTTATTCTTAATCCTAGTAGGAAACTCAGGAGGAGAGCCGTCTGCCTGGATAGAAAGCTCGAATCGTCGTGCCCTAACCGGTGAGTAATCAAAACTTTCTCCCTTTATAGTTCATTTTTCGACGAAGCACTGTTTGATCTCGTTTCGGCGTTAAAACTTGTGATTCGAATTGCTAAAGAATCATATGAACATGTATAAACTCAATTTCAACTTCAATTTCAACAATTGAAAATGTTTGATTGGTCAATTTGATTAAATCAAATTCGGTTGTGTTAAGAAGTTGGAATTGGGGGGAAAATTGGGGAAATTTGGGGAATTTCTAAAATTAGGACCAAAATGTAATTTTCTAAAATTAAGGGTCAATTGAACATTATAAAAATGTTAGAGTGGCTAATTGAGAAATTTTAGAATTTTTGGGGCAAATTTACCATTTTTGTAAAAAAAAGGGCAAAATGGTAATTTTGGAAAAGTTTGGGGACCAAATTAGAAATTTGGAAAATTAAACCCCTTTTTGTGAAATTGAATAAATTAAGGTTCTAAGAGGATTTTTAAAAGTTTTGGAATTCAATTTGAGGAAAAATCGGCATTAGAGATTTAAAGATAAAGAAAAATAACTTTAGGAACCTAATTACAAATAAATAAAAGTTTGATTTTTCTCATTAATTTGGAATGGATGAAGGCTATTAGACCGAGAGATAATTGACTGAGATGTTCATATCGTGTAGGAACACGAAATACCGGGAATGCCAGTAAGTACAAGCTCGCGTGAAAATAAGGAACCGATATAGTGGAATTCACGACATTAACGGGTGAGTAAAATTTTATATTATACTCGGTTGGGGATGATAATTATCTCGAAATGAAAACCCACTACCAAGTGGTATTTTAAACATCACAAGTTAGTGGAGTGATGTGAAAATTATGCGGAAAAAACTATTTAACGGTTGTAAGTAGATCATACCCAGTTGATATGATGAAACTTACTTGAAAGAAGTTGAAAACCCGTTAATCGGTTATTAGCGGAGATGTCCTTATACACGATCATTATAATGGACAGTTGAAAATATATTTTTGTCGGAAGTGCTCTCCCCTGACTGTGTGCCAATGCTTAAACGATTTAGGAGACTTTTTTAACGGGAGCTCAAATAGCTCTTATAGGTCAGGGGCCTTAGTTTTGGAATTTGGGAACTATTATGCCCGATTTTGAAAATCTCGAACAAGTGGGCCATAGGCTAGTGGGCACGAGTAGGAGCTTGTAAACAAACATAAGATATGTGTCATAAAACTTTAATAAATGAATTGTTTAGCCATGGTACCAAGAAAGACTGAAATATTCAGTCAACTAGTGGCAGTGCGATATGACAGGTCTCCGGACTAGTCAAGACAAGCAGTTGCAGATTGAGTTGAGGGTCGAGGCCGTTTGACTAATGGCACCACAGATTATATGGCATGATAAGAAAATAATGTTTGTGCATGATTACGGGATCGTCTACATATCCATGAGGGGTAGTGATAAATCCTAAGGGCCCTTGACGACCTGATGAGTATAAAGGCAGTTCGTCGTACTAGATGACCGTGCAAAATTTGGAGTAGCACTAAGCGTATGTGTAAACCCCGCACTTTTGAGTTAAGGAAAACTGGGAAAAGAACCGATCAAACCGAATAAGAAAACCGAGCCGGTTTACATTTGAGAATAAACAATATGGAAATTTACAACTTTCGGGTGATAAAAAGGGTTAATTAAACCTTGGAAAAGAAACTTAAGACAAATTAGAAAACAAAAACCAAATTGGTTCAAGTGAACTATATTCCAATAATTTTTACGACTTATCATAAATAGGTATAAATTAATATATATTTAATTATTATAATTAATACCAATAATTTAATACCCAAATTAAATTATTGGAATTAATACAAATAATTTAATACCCGAATTAAATTATTGGAATTAATACATATAATTTAATAGTGAAATTAAATTATTGGAATTAATACCAATAATTTATGGCAATATTAATACTAGTAATAAATATCTCCCATTTAATACATGGTTTTACAATTATATAAAAAGGTAATCCTATTTATTCTCCTCACACCCGAACACTTCTCTCTCTACTGCTCCATTTCCCGGTGAAGCTATTTAGAACTGGAGAAAAAAACTATCTAGTAGCAAACTACAGTAAATTCGATAATCGTTGGAGAAGTGTCGGCATGATAGAATAGTGAAGCAGCTTCAACGGACCAAATTTGCCCTATTTCGGCCAAGCTGAAATCGACCATTTCAAGCCCTTATCAGACCAAACCAAGCCTTCCCAACACTTCCTCAGCCCTCCCACGGCCGAATTACGACTAAAAAGTAAACCAATTCGGCTCCACTCTGCAATTTCTGGCCGGTGCTAGAGAGAGAACCGACAGAATTTAAATGATGAAATTCTAACTCAATTCGACATCCATTGATGCAATTCTTAATTCTAGGATAATCCTCAAGATGAGAGCTATCTGTCCAGATTAAAAGCTCGGACTGTCGTTCCCTCACCGATGAGAAATCAAAGATTTCTCTCTCTACAATTTGTTTTCCAGCGAAACTCCGTTTGAACTCGTTCTGGCGTTAAAATCAGCGATTCAAAGTTCCTTAGAATCGTATAAACATGTAGCAACTCAATTTCAACTCCAATTTCAAAATTAGAGGTGTTTGATTGGTTAATTTGATAAAATTAAATTCGACAGTGTTGAAGAGTTGAAATTGGGGAAAATTTTGGGGAAATTTGGGGATTTTTTAAATTCGAAGGACCAAAATGAAAATTTATGAAATTGAGGGCAAATTAGGCATGAAAATAATGTTGGAGGACCAATTGAGAAATTTTAGAATTTTTGGGGAAAAACTTACCATTTTTGTAAAGGAAGGGCAAAATGGTAATTTTGGAAAAGTTGAAGGACCAAATTGGAAATTTGAGAAATTACTCCCCTTTTAGTGAAATAGAATAAATTGTGTTCCTATGATAAATTTTACAAGTTTCGGGACTAAATTTGAGGAAAAACCGGTATTAGGGACTTAAAGTTAAAAAGAAATAGCTTTATGGACCTAATTGCAAATAAATGAAAGTTTGACATTCTCGTTCATTTGGAATGAATGAAGGTGATTAGGTCGAAGGATAATTAACCGAGATGTTCATATCATATAGGAACATGAAGTACCAGGAACGCCAGTAAGGACAAGCTCGTGTGAATACAAAGAACCGGTATAGTGGAATTCACGGCATTAACGGGTGAGTGGGTTTACTAACATCATACCCGGTTGGGATGATGAGCACAACTTAAAATTAAAAACCACTTACCAGTTGTGAGTGAAAATTTTATATCATACCCGATTGGGAATGATAAGTACCTCGGTATGAAAACCCACTATTTAGTGGTATTTTAAACATCACTAGTTAGAGGAAGTGATGTGAAAATCATGCGGAAAAACCACTTACTGGTTGTAAGTAGATCATACTCGGTTGGTATGATAAGACTTACTCGAAGGAAGTTGAAAATCCGTTCATCGGTTATAAACGGAGGTGTCCTTATATTGGGCGGTATAATTGATAGAGAAAACATATGTTTTGTCAGAAGTGTTCTCCTCTAACTGTGTGCCAATGCTTAAACAATTTGGAAGATCTTCTCGATGGGAGCTCGAATAGCTCTGATAGGCCGGGGGCCTCGGTTTTGGAACTTGGGGGCTAAATGCCCGATTTTAAAAATCCCGTACAGTAGGCCCAAGGCTAGTTGGCACGAGCAGGTGCTTATAAATGAACATAATATATGTGCCATAAAACTTAATAAGTGAATTGTTTGGCCATGTTACCAAGATAGGATCGACATGCTCAGTCAACTAGTGGCAATGCGACATGACAGGTCGACGGGCTAGTCAAGACAAACAACTGTGGGTTGAGTTGAGAGTCGGGGCCGTTGGACCAGTGGCACCACAGATTACATGGCAATATGAGAAAACATTGTTTGTGCATGCACTATAAGTACAGGATCATCAAAACGCCCATGAGGGGTAGTGATGCGTTCTAAGGGCATTGGATGACCTGGTGGCTATAAGGGCAGTTCGTCGTTCCAAATGTATGTGCGAAATTTGGAGTAGTACCAAGGCATGAGATCAGGGTGGGGACAGGATGAGGTCTCTGTCCTCATACGGACACGAAGAAGTGATTTCGGGATTGTGGGTCGGATGTCACATACATCCACTCATTCGTCGCTCCAAAGCCACTAGCAGGTTTAGTAGTGATACTGACTTGCGAATGTGTGTAACCTTCATGATGAAGGATGTGTGTTGGGTGATGACACACCGTGGTAAATAAGAAATGGTGAAAAAATCCGAATTTTTAAATGAAGTGATTTTTTAAAACAAAGGAGTATGACACACTCCATATAAATATTTTTCTTAAAAGTCAAAAGCTTTTAAAAACCCATTTATTGAGTAGTCGTACTCACCCCCTCCCCCCCCCCCCCCCCCCCCCATTATACCTCTTTCAGGAAATCCCGGAAAGCCTCCCCTTAAAGACTATCAACTAAGATGCTTGTAAGACAGGTATGTAAAGTTTTAAATTTCATATAGTTTTGTTTATGCTATTCCAGGAAAAGGTGCAGGTTAAAGGACGCCTTACTCTTTACCGTTTACAATAAGGGGAAATCCTTTAATAAACCGGGAGAGTGGCGGGTTGGTCACGGGGATCCGACCAAACCGGGTCGGGACGTGACAGCATGAGATCGGGGTGGGGAAGAGATGAGGTCTCTATCCTTATACGGACACAGAGAATTAATTTCGGGATTAAGGGTCGGATGTCCCATACATCCACTCATTCTCGGGGTAAAAGTGTACGTACTTCTATTTAGGTGGCCGGTAAAATCACTCTGAAGCCACAAGTGGTGAAAGGGAGAGAAGAGGTTTCATTAGGGGTTTTTGAATAAAATGACATTTTCATTTTTTTTAATTTTTTAATATAAAAATGTAGTAATAAGAATGAGATATATCATGGTTACACACAAACAACCCTACCAATATTATTAAGATAAAATAGTAAGTGTATTCCAAAAGATGAAATATACCAATTATTTCTCATACTATTTTCGATGTTATCGACAACCAAACACGACAAAAAAAATTATACATATTCGTGTTATCATATCCCCACCCAATTCTTGATCGGTGATTATGTTCAACCCACCAATTCACTCGATTTTACAGTATTAGTTGATATATTCACCAAGTTAAAACCGGATAAACTAACACTTATCATAAAATAACTATCTCAAATTTTAGTGAAAATTTAAACTTTTCTTTTATAATACACAGTTAACCCAAAACTCAATACAATACTACAAAAATTATAACAATTGATAAAAATAACTTAAAAATTTGTATATGTTAAACTCGAAATTCGTACCTTAGTCACGCAAGTTCTTTAGTCGACACCCCAACTTATAGCACTAGCAACTTGATTCTCACCTAAAATTATTTTGGAGAGTGGATGAACTCACAATTTAGTAAATTAGATACTTACTTCTGCATAATTTATGACTTTATACTTAAAAATTCTAACATAGAAATTTATTTATAATTTTACACAATTAATTATTTACATAGTTTTTACCACCCACTCCTTTAGACTCATATCTTGAGTCACTCGAAATCATAATCACAATTATGTTGGGTTAAACTCTCTCTCTCACTAAATCACAGTAATAATAGTAAAATATACATACAATATTACATAAGTCATATAATAACTCTCATAAAAAATCATGATATACTATGGGTCATGTACCCTTTGTATTATTCTCTTATTTGGATAACTCACATCATAGGATATGTGGCTGATCTCCCCGACTCCACATGCATCATTTGTACACATACAACTCAATTTCTCGTCATAGATGTGCACTCAGTGGGACCATACTCATATATAATTCAATGATTCCGGTTAATCTATAATAACAATTACAATCTCCACTTATTCACCCATTCCAATATATCATGGATGTGTATCTTGATAAAGTTCCAATTGATGTATATGCACATGTATATTTTAGAAATACGCTCATAAATATCATTTAAGTTAATTTCATATATGAGTGAGTATGGTACTCAATATGAGCAACTTGATAATTCAATGTATGCACAATAAGCAACAAACAATATGTATTCTCTTTCCAAGAGTATAGTACAATATTGAAATCAATTTAAGTACTTTAATCATCACATAAATAATATCCCGTAAGTTTTCTAAGAATTTACGGTTTTGCCCATTGGACTCGGTTTACTCGACTTATATATCAAATAATCATTCTAACTAACATAGTTCTAAGGTTAATTGCACTCACTTAGTGTCATAACTTTATGTGATTATACTTACTTATATGCTTAAAAATCCTAAATCTCCACTTATATATCTTATTTTCTCAAAATTACATTTTGTGTTTAGGAAAAATTACTATTTTGCCATTTATAACTTAAAATTAATCATTTTTTTACCCTATACTTTTCTAAATCTTCCACTTAGGTATTTAGGTTTCCTTGTATCCCATTATGGTCCCTAAATACCATAAAATATTTGCTATGTCTCATTTTCTCACTATTTTTAAAATAATGCTTAAATTAAGCAAAATTATCATTTTAACCCAATATTTTAAAATTCATTTTTTCGATATCTTAAATTCTCAAAATTTTTCATTTGGGTCCATAGACTTCCTTTAATTTTATTGGGATTATTAAACTTTCCAAAAATCACTTTTTGGCATATAAATTCCCTTATTTCACTCAAGTCACACACCAACCTATTTTATTCGATCCCAACCAATGAACAACCTACCACTACTCTTACTTTTAAAATATGTGTTATGAGAAATGTTAAGAATTAAATAATATCAGTATTTTCTAAAATATAATTGACTAAAAGGAATATAGAAAAAATAATAGTAAAAATTTCTTTCAAGATTTTTATGAACATGTGGATATTGTTGGAGGTTGTTACTCATTTGTTGAGAAGATCCTAAGGGGCTCCAGCCGTGAGTTTATAGGATATTAAATAGGAAATATAAGTATTTTAATGCTATAACCATGATTTGGTATATAATAAAGTTTAATAATATTACAGTTATAGTTATATTTATATTAAAACATTTCACACCCTTATCCATTAAAGTATCACATTGGCAAAATAAACATTATATATGTTTGACTTGTTGTTCGAACTGAATCTACCAGTCATATTAATACAATGCTACAAAATTAATTATAAGTCCATATTAGATATTTTGTATGGGCACTATTATTCAACCCCATAGATATTAATTGAATTCTCCACTATTTAATTAAAACTACCATAGTCTCGATTATAATAGTTTTAATTATGCCAATCCTGTGATCAATAGTACTTACAATCAGTATCGTGTATTATAGTCATTTTTATAATGACATGAAATAAAAAAAAGTCTTCGTTAATAAGCCATTTCACATATTATCATATTTTTAGTATATTGAAATATTTTAGATATAATTTAATTTACGATAATTGGCCCGTTGCCATTGGTATTAGTAAGTGAACAGAGTTTTCAAAAGGTTGCAAACACTAGTTTGTGATTTAGGGTTTTTAGGAAATTGAAAGGTCACAAACCCTAAATCAATAAACAATTGGGACTTTAAGCTAGAGTGATTGCATCTGCCCCATCCATTAAACTTCAACCATTGTTAGTACAACTATAATATCCAAAATATGGGTAGCAGGACAAACATTAGCCCAAAAGTATCAGAATTCATGGCGAAACACAGGCCAGGGTGCGGAGATGGCTGCCGGGGCGGATGGACAAATTTGCCATTTATTAGCTTTTTTTTCTTCCTATCGTAAGTTATTTAAAACGGTACAATCAAATGTCGTATACAGAGGCATGCATGCATGAATCTACTTCGTGACCATCTCCATCAGAGACTCGAGGTTCTTCCTAGAGCTGCCGCTGGCCGCCACGG
This sequence comes from Trapa incisa, assembly GCA_030064435.1. NCBI lineage: Eukaryota > Viridiplantae > Streptophyta > Magnoliopsida > Myrtales > Lythraceae > Trapa > Trapa incisa. Next base: position 11,549,571 of record CM057786.1, on the reverse strand, counting down.
CTCTCGCTATCATCTCCTTCAGCGGGACGATCCGGCCCCTCATTTCCTTCCCTTCTTTTTCGAACAAAACCCTCCTCAGCGCAGCCATGGTCCCGGCCTTCGTGATCTTGCCGCCCTCGAGGCCGATCCCCATCCGCATCACCACCTCCATGCACCGGCAGTTCATGTTCTGGTCCCCGTAGAACGGCCTCAGTATCGTCGGAACTCCGCCGGTGAAGCTCTCGAGCAGCGAGTTCCAGCCGCAGTGGGTCAAAAAGACCCCGACCGAGCTGTGCCTCAGCACGTCGAGCTGCGGGGCCCACGGCACGATCTTCGACTTCGAATTCGAGCAGCCCTCCGCCGTGGTCGACCTCGTCACGAACTCCGGCGGCAGCTGCTCGTTAGGGTCTCCCCGGAACGACCAGAGGAAGGGGACCGCCGTCTCGTCCAGGGCCTCGGCCAGGGCCGTCACCTCGCGAGGCAGCAGTGTTATGACGCTGCCAAAGCTGATGTAGACCACCGAGGCTGGCGGCTGCTCGTTCAGCCACTTGATGCAGCCGTGTGGGTCGGCGGCGGGTAGTAGCGGCGCCTCCTTCTCCGTCTTAGGCGGCGTGGACAGCATCGAGATGGGGCCGACGTTGAGGATCTTCTTGAGGTGCTTCTGGAGCTGCGCGGTGATGAAGGGGTTGAGCTCGTCCAAGGAGTTGACGACCACGGTGGCCGCCGTAAGGAGGCTCTGGGGCATCTTTTCGATCATGACGGAGAATTGGGAGGTGGGGTCCAGCCGGATGACCTCGGATGGAAGGTCCTTGACTCGGATTGATTCTAAGCCAGGGATAAAATCAAGGGTCTTACTGTCTTGGAGTCCTGCAACATCATGAACATGAACATGATGATGATGGTGATGCTATTTTAGCTTTGTCATGAACATTAAATTTTGTCATTTTATACACTTATTCTCACCTTCGGATCCTAGGGTTTCTCTGATGAGATCAGTGTAGACATGGGCGAGCAATGGCTGAGGCCCGGAGAACCACACCGGAATCCACCGTACCCCCTTATCCCGGACCATCTCCGCCCCGAACCACAGGAACGCGTCGGTGATCAGGCAGCTTATCTTGACCCCGACCGCCCGCTCTGCCGCCTCGATGGCCTTGTAGAAGTTCCCCGGCACGGCCTTCAGGAACAGCTCGACAGTCTCCATAGGATATCCTGACGGCACATAAACCTCCGGCAGGCCGTCGTCTACAACGCAGGACCGCACATTCCCTCCGCCTTCAGCGGCCTCCTTGGAGAAGACCTGCCCGTTGGAGGTCTTGGTGCCGAAGAATGAGAACAGCACGTCAGGGGCGGAGGCGGCGATCTGCCGCACAATGGCCAGCATGGGAGAAGTGTGGCTGGCGAAGGGGAACACGCAGACTCCGACATGCTTGCGTGGCGGTGGAACGGACATGGCAAAGTAGCGGTGGAGGTACACGCAAGGATGTCTTTAGAGAGTTCGCAACTGAGAACCAGTCTAGTCTTACTGAATCAAAGGACACCATGTGGTTCCATTCCTAAGTGTATTGGGTGGAAGGAATAAGCTGAGGCATGTGGCTAAAAATAGGAAAGCAGTTTACTAGAGGCCGCTTCTGAAGGGTAGAAGAATTTGACAATGACAATGCCATCACAAAATAACCATTGGCTTGAATTCATCTTTGTACATCAAGCATCTTGGAATGGGTCTTAGTTATTATGATATGATGCACCTCCAAATCAAGATTGCACTGCCCTTTTGCCAGGAAACTTGATTTTAAATTTGCATTCTGTGCACCACCGTCCAGACCAAGATGCTGGCTGGTTAACACGCAATGGCTGTCACTATATCTTTGCTCGCTGCCTCAGATCAATCCACTCGCAACGGTTGGGACCAGGTCGGCACAGGCACATGACAAATTGGGCGGATGGGGCCCACACGCGAGAAAAAAAATCTTTCAAGTGGCTGAAACTGTGTCCACTTGTCACCGCCCAACCCAGATTTTCCCCGTTTCTCTGACTTGTACATCATTGGAAATCAATCACGCTAATACTTTGGTACAGAAGGGGTAAAACCATGGTCAAATGATGAATATACGCGTAGTATCTCTTCCTGGGACAGGTGGATGGCTCATCGTGGATGTTACAGAGCCTGGATTCGAAAATTTGAGCATATTGGAAGTGTGATGCTCCTGGTATAAGAACCCATAGCTCAATGGCAAGAACCCAGGTGTCAAACCCAGAGAGAATTAGTAGAGCTCTCCTTCTCTCTCTCTAGTGTCCTGCACTACCACCACCTCTCCCTCTCTCCCATCCCATCCACACCTACGCACGGATGGGATTCTGCAGCCCCTGGAGCTTGGCGGCGAAGCCCTGTGACTCCTGCAGGTCCGCCGCGGCTGCCATCTTCTGCCGCGCGGACGCCGCAGCACTCTGCTTCACCTGCGACGCTCGGCACCACAGCAGACCCTCCTCCGACCACGCGCATGTTTGGATGTGTGAGGTCCGCGAGCAGGCCCCCGCCGCAGTCACCTGCAAGGCCGACTCCGCCTCCCTCTGCATCTCCTGCGACTCCGACATCCACTCCGCCAACCCACTCGCCCAGCGTCACGAGCGCGTCCCGGTCCAGCCCTTCTTCGAGCCTGCCGATCCCCCCACGAAGTCAGCCCCTTTCGGCATCTTCGTCCTCCCCGACGACGGCGCTGCCGACGTCGCCACCAGGGAAGCAGTGGCCGGTGGCAAATGCGCTGGCGACCGTGACGCCTCGGCCGAGACCCACAACTGGCTGATGGATCCTTTTCTTGATTTCGGGTACGGGGATTCAGTCGACCGGTTTCAGGGAACCGGTTCGGACGGATTGTTTCCGGTTCATCCCGATAAGTTCCGGTCTCCGACCGAAGAGCGGTTGTACACGAACCGGAATGTGATCGATTTTGGCCGGCAGAACCACCAGATCCCTTCTTCTTTCAGCTACCTCACGCAGTCCCTCAACCAGACTGTAAGTCCTTCCGGATCGGACAACACATCGTACCCACTGGTTCAGGTCTCGGCCTCCCTGAGCCAGGTGGGTTCGGCAGCCCCTTTGACCGGCATGGACCGAGAGGCCCGGGTCATGAGGTACCGGGAAAAGAGGAAGAACCGGAAGTATGAGAAGACAATCCGGTATGCGTCCCGCAAGGCTTATGCTGAGACCAGGCCCCGAATCAAGGGTCGGTTCGCCAAGCGGACAGAGACTGAGGTTGAATGGGAGGACCACCTCTTCGGTTCCAACTATGAGTTCGGGGTCGTCCCAACATTTTGATCCAACCAAGATCCCATTTTGTAGCATGAAATGGAATTAGAATAAGACTTCCAAAAGCTCAGCAAAAATAATGAGTCAGCATGAATTTAAGCAGAGCTCCCAATCCCATGCCATAATTGAGCTTCACCATTTGAGCAAACCTCATATAATCGAGCTTACGCTTCACCAAAAGCTTTAAGCTTTCAAAGAAGAACTTCCCGCTTCGAGGATCGAGCTTTCCGGCGATTGTGGTAGTGGTCGACGAAGTCGTGGACCGGAGGTGAGATGATAAGTGGGACCCTGGTCAACGACGAGAATCTAACTTACACGTACTTGCTAATCAAGCGGAAGACAATATGCATATCATGTTGGGGCCGACCACGGATATGACAAGCAGTGGCTTGGGTCGCTAGCACGTGAACTTCACGTGTGAGCCATGCCCTTAGAACGGTCTTGTCGGCCCACCACCACTACCATCAGCGGTGGCCTGCCACCAATCACCGCTCCAAGGAGAGTGCGTGGGTGGGTCGTTTTCCTCCCAGCCCATCGCGCCCCCCATTTATCATGACTAGCTTTATTCGTGCGAGTGAGTGGTCTAATCCTCAATTTCTTTAATTTGTGGGTCAACCCAACCCCACCCTCAATTGCATAACTTGGATTTTGCCTTTTTTTAGCACCCACTTGAAAAGATTCTATATCTCAGCTAATAATAATACATTTGATAATTGATGATACTAATATCTAAATAAAAATATAATTTATAGATAATTAAATACTTTAAACTTTACATATAAATAATATTTATATTTTAAGAAATAATATTTTTCCATGATTCAAATCATTTTAGCATCGTTCGAACCTGAAAGTGGTGTTTGGATTATTATATGAATTTTCGCTAAATTTTGACATTTACCGAAAAATTGACGAGTTCAATTTTGACTCAATAACACTGCGTATGGGTTGCAGTTTTATTGGGCCGAGATTGATCAGCCCAATAATCTAAATTGATATTTGTTTTTTATAATATTTACAACAAATATATAATAATTTAATTCAGTTTTTCAAAAGTATAGATATACTCTTAACCTAAAAAAGGGAAAGGACAACATGTGAATGGTATAAATTCGTATAAATAACCATGCATTATATATGTAAAGGAAAACCATTGTATGGCCTACATGATATTACGGGGATGTTGGTCACAGTCACTGCCCCATAGGATTCCTACGACATGATCTCACGTGGAATTTACAGAGGGTATTCTGCAGTTTCAGCATGCCGCGTAGGCTACAAATCCTTCCACGTTGACGGGGTCTTCTACTACCCTTCACTGTCTAATCAAAGAGCCCTTTACACATTCCCCGAAACACTTCTTCCTCACTTTTGGCCCACTGGTTTAGATATCCAACGGCCCGTTTGTTATTGATGGAAAAACAAGGAGTTGTAAATCAGACTCTTTACTCAAGTAGAATCAAGTTTGTGTAAAAAGGATGATTTGCCTTTACAGGTTAGATTGGTAGAAGAGACTTGGCTGACGGATAGCAGAAGTGATAGATAGATAGCAGCAGTTCATGTATTTGAACAAGTATATCACTTAAGTTCCATTTACATATTCTGAATAAAGTCATAAATAGAGGGAGAATGAGGAGACAAACAAGGAGGGTAAGAAGGAGAGTGAAACAAGAAGAAAACTAAACGAATAATATAACACACAGAAAGGACATCCCCGGACAAGGCCGGAAGTAGATGGAGATTTCGAGGTCGAGCCATGTTTGGATCTTGACGCAGGAACAAGCCCCCCAGTAGCCTTATACGTCGGATTTCCAGAGATTTTCGAAGATTTGCCTCAAATGGCGGTAGAGGAGCAATCAGAGAGACCAACTTCCGACCAGTCTAGCAGGCTGGGATGATCACGTGCCTTGCATGTGACTTCTCCCCTCTAGCTTTACCTCACCGCACTCTACCTCCATCGTCACCTCCGATCCTCTGCCATCCTCTACACTGCAGCTGCAGATGTTTCGGCCGCCGACCCCGAAGGAGGTCGAGCTGCTTGAGACGGTCGACGGGGTCGCCAGGTAGGTGGGCTTCACCTCCCCCGCCATGATCACCAGTATCTTCTCCTCGAAAGCCGACTTCACGCCATCCCCGGTCCCGGCCCCGGCCCCGGCCTCTACGTCATCTCCGTCACCCCCGCCGCCGTCGTCCTGGGCGCTGCTGTCATCCAGGTAGCCGGAGATCTTCCAGAAGGAGCACGCCAAAATCAAGAGGGCCAAAGCTATGAGACCCAAAAGGGCAGCCAAGCCGCCGAAGAGATACGGCACCGGGGACTGCCACGGCGACTGCGAGGTAGCGTTGGGAGGGGCAGCCCTCGTGTGATGGTGGCCATAGGCAGCCTCCATTTTAGGCGTTTCACCTAAGGTGGTGGCCATAAGGTGGTTTAAATATATACAATTCTTTTCTGCAGTGAGCACCTGAGTGCCTCAAGCATAATCCAAATGCTTCCGGTTAAGGGAGAGGAAACAAACGGGGTGAGATTTATTTGAGCGGAAGACTCTCAATGTGAAATTGCCTTTACCAATTTTATCCGTTTTTTATTTTTTCAATAAACAATTATTGATACCTTACCCCTTACCCATTAATGGTGCTTAGTATAATCTTAATAAATTTAATAAAGTAGTATTAATGATCTAGAAAAAAAGGCAATATCTTGTTCATAGATTAAGATAAGATTATAGAGAATTTTTGTTATTTTAGATGAATGTAAATAGTTATTGGGAGAAAATGTTTTGAACTTCAAAATGTATTTTTTTTATAAGAGTATAATTCATAATATTTTTATTTTAATTAATATGAAATTCTTATAAGTAACATTATTATTTTAGTGTAGGAAATTATCAATATAAATTGTGCAATTTTATTAGATAAATTTCAATAATTGTATTGTATTTTATATATTTACAATGTATTAGTTATATAGTAATAAAATGATAAATTAAGAGTAAATCAATTAATGTATAGAGTAATTAATAGATAATTAATTATAAGTTACAAACTTTTAAGTGATAATATTTAATTGAATATTATCTAATTATTACTCATTGTAATTGTAAGTCAAATTGGAGTAACAAATTATGAGAAAAGATGAGAATATAATCTCTTGATAAATATATTTGTAATTTAAGTATTAGTGCTAATAAAAGTAATAACAAGTTATTTGCTGGTAACCCTTTTTTCTAGAAAAGTGATAATCACTAATATAAATGGCTAATTGATTATCACACCATAAATTAGGAGAATATAAAGGTGATAAATCAACTTACATAATAAGAGATTTAATCTATGTTAGTTCAGTTGTAGCGTTTTCCAAGATTTTATATTCGGTGCTAAATCGTGCAACTATGTTTTGCTTGTTATCATTACATGAAATCAAATTGCTGCCAAGAAAAAAATTGAGAAACCACTGATAAAATGTCGATAATCAAGATTATCAATCCAATCGGTATTGGAGAAACAATAGAGTTGAGACTAATAATTCTTCTAAATATAAAGACTATGTCTTGATGTTCTTTTGAAATATCACAGAATTTGCTTAACTCTCACCTGATTAGATATAGTTGGTTGGTGTATAAATTGACATATTTGATTAACTGCATGAGAAATATTAGGTTTTATTAGTATGAGATATTGAAGAGAACCAACGACATGCTGATAAATGCGAGAATTATTGAGAGTAGTTTCAACAACAGCTCGAGTGAGTAAATCAGAAATATAATTCTGTTGAGTTAGAATAACCCCACCATAATCTGAATATATTTCTATGTCAAGAAAGTGATTTAATGTGTCTAGATCCTTGATAGAAAATTTTTATTTGAGGGCAATGAGGATAAAGTTCAGAGGAGAAGTGCCTATATCCTTGATAGAAAATTCTTGTTTGAGGGCAATGAGTATGAAGTTCAAAGGAGCAGTATAAGATCCTGAGAGTATAATATCATTTACATACAACAGAAGAAAAATTACAAAATTTAGAGTTTTGTAAATAAATAGGGGTGTATTAGCCAGTGATGCTTTAAAGCCAATTGTAAGTAAAAATGTACTCAAACGAAGAAATCATTCTCTAAGTGTTTGCTTCATACCATAAAAGATATGACGAAGACGACAAACTTGATAAGGAAGTGATGAATCAATATAGTTTGGTGGTTGAGCGAAGTAAACCTCTTCATCTAAATAACCATGAAGAAATACATTATTAACATTCATTTGTCGAATATGATAATTATGTATGACGGTAATCAAAAGTATAATACAAATAATAACTGGTTTAATTATCGGACTGAATGTAGCATAATAGTCAATACTTTCTTGTTGAGAAAAGTCTTGAACTACGAGATAATCTTTAAATTGAGCAATAAATCTATCATGATGTTGCTTTAATTTGTAGACTTATTTACACTTAACAATATGATTGTTAGTTGCAACACGAACAAGATCTAATGTGTGATTTTTTTATAACAGTGTGATATTCAACATTAATTGAATTAACCCAACATGAATAATTTTGTGATTACTTAAAATTCTGATGTTACTGAGTAAAAATAGTAAGAAAAGTTACAAAAGTTATTTGAAAATGACGTGAGGTGATTTATCATCTTGTGATTTAGTAATCATGTAGTGTGTGGATGAGAGAAGTTAAAAATTCAGCATTAAAATGTTAAATGATAGAAGAGTGAGTAGATATATATAGTTAATTAGATATTGTTATTAAAAAATTAGATATAAGTATCGATAAAAAAAAATAAGAGTAGAGAGAAAAAATAATAAAATTATTAGGAATAATAAAATGCAGTGTGTGAATTATAGTAATAACATAATAAATTTAGATAAACTTATAGTGATAATAATAACTAAAGTTTAGAAATAAATAATAAAAGTGAATTTAAATAATGTATATAGGATGTAGAATCGAATTTTATTAGTAAAAAAACTCTTATAATATGAAATAATATATTAATTTCTTTAATTTTATTTTATTTAATACATTTAGAATGTATTCCTAGTAATAAAATAACATATGAAAAATTAATAACTTAATGTACCGCTCTTAATATACAGTAATTAATAAAGAATTAATTATAAGTTATAATTTTTTTATTGACTATATTTAATTAAATATTATCTAGTTATTATAAACTAATTATGATATTAAAAAATAATAAGTAAACCTAAAATATTAATTTATTGAACTAGCGAGATATTTTAGGTTCACTGTGCAAATTCCATTTCCAATTGAAACAAGTAAAGCATAAAATATCTTGTTTTACTTACTAATAATCCTATTGTTATAATATCAATCATAATTACTACTATTTGGTATTACTTTTGCATATATATATCATCTTTTTTTTAATGGGGTGGGTCATTTTTCTTTTCTGGTGGGTGCAATCTGTCGTCACTTTAGTGTTTAAGGGATATGGGTCATGCACTTATGGACATATATAAAGGGATGTGCGCTCTTGACAGTTCTTTTGGATGGTGTAAGTGGGGGATAGAGTTTAAGTGAACATACATATACATAGTTCATAAATTGGAGAGAGATATGATTTTTGGCTTGTCCCCCAAAGTAAAATGAGATTGGCAATAAATGGTCATCCATGGTCTAATGGCTCATCCTTCATTAAGGCAAAAATCCTCATGGACTTTGAGCAGCCCCTCACAGTTAGCTCCTGGATGATAAGTGCAAGTTTGATCAAAGAACGTGAATTGTGAGCATTCTAAGCACTACTCATTTGATAACAAAATTTGCTTGAATGGTGACACCCCTCAATAACTACTATTTAATCATTGTCTATAATTTAATTTTTTGGGTCTCAAATCTCTAACAAAATACAAACTTACTTCATCATGATAGATGGCACAAAATATAAGTTCATATGTCAATGTCAATAGGAGTATATAGGTTTCTTCTCGGTTCTATCAAGCATTTTCCCTTGTCATTCTCTTTTGTTTTTTTGGATTCCTTTCCTTTTTCCCCTCTTTACTTTGATGTGATGGGAGAACTGGGGACAACCTTCATACCGTGTAAAGAAAGGTTGGTATACAAATATGGGTGAGTGATTGATTGTTCATCATCATGATGCTCCACTTGGCTTTATTAGCCACTTGCTTGTAACCACTCTTGTAATCTAGGCAAACAATCCTTCGTTAGTTTAGTTTCCTCCATCCCATATTTTGATCTTTACCCATCTATTGCCTCTCAATTCACCATTGGATTGGATTGGATTGCTGCACCATATAACATCACATATGCCCTTAACTTACCTTGTACACCCTTCTTCCCAGTTCTCAAATGAGGCCATCAATCTTCTTTTATTTTTGGGCTATGGTGCTTCAATTAATTTAAAGAACGCCCCCACATAGCATTATCTATGCCCCCATGGTCACCTTTCCACTAAGTCTATCACACTCCATCGTACACGCCAAGGACGCAATTGAGTAGTCCTCTCTCCCATTCATCCTCCATATTGCTCTATCAATCAATTCATCATGTTGCTCCTAAGTTAAGACCTATTCGATCTTTGCAGGGGGTCCAAGTGCTAGATCACACGTAAAGAGACGAGAAGATTGCATACTTGTACTTCAACATATAGTGTAAACAATTTCAATCCTTCGTAAACCCATCACAAAAATGCCCCACTTTTTTTTATCATATCATCAAAACGAAAATGCCATTCATATATATATATATATTGATAAAACATTTGAGTTTACATATCCGTTGTATCCCAAAATCATCAAGGCTGAGTACTTGGATGGGCAGAATTATGGTATGTTGCGCAGTTGATACTTCTCAATTCTAATTAAATTGAACCGATTCATACCTGAGTTGTACAGAAACTATTCATATACATAGATCCTTGAAAGCAGAGCGCTACAGCCCAGTTTAACATGGCAAGTATTCCCAGGCAACTCAAGCATCAGCGCATACTTGACAGCTCTCACAAATGTTTCAGACATACCAAATGATTGGCCTCTTGCAATAAGTCAACAGGCAGTGGCTGGAACTGTGCCAAAAAAAGGCACCTACCGCTGGATATTGAGCATTTCCTTAGCTTCACTCTGCTCCTCCAACAGCATCTCACTTGTATACTTACTCAGCAATTCCATCTTCTTCTTCTCAACCACCATTCTCTCAATCTCCTTATCATCAGGCAATGGCACGTGCACAACAAACTCCCTGTCCTCTCTTCTTTCACTCTCTTCCCTCTCCCTTTCAATCCTCCTCTCTTCCTCCACCACGTCCTCCTCTTCCTCAAACAGAAGCTCCTTCACATTCACCACTTCACCACTCTTCACCGCCTTCTTTGCCTCTTTCCTTATCTCCTCCATCCTCCTCCACTCTTCCACGGCTTCTGCCCTCATTTTGGACTCTGCTGGTCCTTCCACTCTCCCCAAAACACCATCTTCATCATCCCTATACCCATAATAACTTGCATCGATCCTTTTATAAATGTCATATCTTGTCCTCCTCTTCCTAAGCTCAGGTGGCTTCTCAAACAGTTCCCTAACACCTAAAATTTTTAAAATAAACCAAAAGAATGTCGGTCTCAAGGGGAACCCTTCACAGTAATAGTATAATTGAAAATGAAAATTTACAAAAACAACCCAAACATCATTAGTTTTCTTGGTTCAGTTTTCTGCACCACCAAGCTACCTGTATTCTTTCCTCAATACAGAGGAACAGCTTAATGGAAAAAATAATCTGAGACAATATGTAATTTCTTAGGCAATTCCAACTGAGGGTGGATATTAATGTAGGGGCAATCAGAACCACGTCCAACTCCTACAAATTAACCCAAAGACCGCCAATTCACACCAATGAAAAAATGGAGATACTTTCCCAGGAAATACAATCATGTTGAAGCCCAATTAAGTGAACTAAATGCCAAGTTATCCTTATTTCAAGCGCATCATATTCTGCGTTAGTTAGGCACATAGAAGTGAACATATGTGCTCACTTATCAAATCTAGTTACTCTCCCTAACAAAATTTCCAACCAATTGATCAGCCAGTTCCTTAACTATGCAATGCTGACCAGCAGGAGAGTATAGCTATCCAATAAGTCTACTTTCAATCAATCAGCAGAGCATATAAATTTTCAAACTAACAACCTTTCTTGTAAATTAGACTAATGCAAAAGTGCGCAAAATGAGCGTTGAATTGAGAGGTCGTTACCAGGTAGCTTCTTGGCTGCCCCAAAGTAACGGTAACCAGCACCACGGCCGCTAGGATTCGGAACGTCGATGATATTCCCCTCCAAATCGGTCATCTTAGGCGCATTCTTCGTGTAGTTAGGCCCGCCGAGCTCCACGATCCGCCGTTCCCAATGGACCTTCTCCCGGAGGAGCTTGTTGATCTCATCGTTGAGGTCTCTGAGCCTGTGCTCCCCCAGTCCCTCGTTCTGGATCTCAGTGACCTTCCGTCCAATCTCCCGCATGATTTGCTGCCGCCACTTGTCGGCCTCCGAGAGGTCCCGACACTCGGATGCGAGGTAGGGTCGACGCTCCTTGGGTTTCTTCTTCTCCTCAGCCTTCATGGCGATGAAGCGGTTCAGCATGGACTGCGCCTTCTCCTCGTTACGCGCCATCTTGCTGCGACCTACGGATCAGAGGCTTCCGCCAAGATTGAGGCTTCAGAGAGAATGGGAGAGCCGAGAGAGAGAGACAGAGAGCACCAAAGGTCCAAAACCCTAATTACCAAATGCAGTGAATTGATAACATTGCATGCGCTCCCATTGCGGTTTATACCGGACCGGATCCGACCCGGTGTGATTGCCATCGGACCCGAACCCGATTGGGAGCTCGAGTTTCGCTGGATCCGGTCCGTGTCGGGTACGATGGAATCCGATTATTCCCAAACCTCCGTCGTGTTGGTGGTTTAGTCGGTGACCTTCGATCAAACCACCTCAACCTAATTTGAGCAGTACCACCGACCTCTCTAGTAAGATTACTGGGCGGTTGTCTCTGTGTCTCTCAATAATCGTACGACTTCCAGATCTCGATTTGAATAGAAGCCTTCGGACCAACACGAGCATGTGGGGGCCGAGCCAAATTGTGATTGATGCGGTGACGGTGGTGGTGGGGGAGTGGAGGAGACTGCGAACGCTTCACACCCACCACATGGACGCCATTTGGTTGAACCTATCTCCTCTCTACTATTCTGCCATTTTTATCCTTTTGTTTAAGGATATCATCTGATCTTGTGTCTGCTTAAATATAGGTGCTATGTATGTGTTGCAGTTACAGGCTATTACGATATGCATTATTATAGGTCGGCTGACTTTCAATTTTAAGTCTACCTAACGGCTGTAGGAGAAGCAGTGAGATCATTGCACCAAAAGCTTTTTCATTTGAAAAAGAGAGAAACAGACAATGCTTGGTGGGACTTGGGAGGGACCCTCAGATGGGGAAGAAGGGATGGGATACAGCTTCTCTGTGAACCCTCATGTGGGGTGTGCCTACTGCCTGCAAGATTTAACCAATGGCCCATAATTTTAACCTTTTCCGATCAAAAATCAATTAAGTATCTCGGAGTTGGTGAGCTTCATCATTAATTACACGATAATAATATAAATAGAGAGAGTTGGTGCAACTGCACTGGTTCTTCTAGGAGAGCGGTAAATGCTGGGCATGTGCACAGGATCTCATTGAACATGACAGAACCATTAAAATAACATTGATTGCCTGTGGGGTTTAGAAGAAGCTCGAGATCTAATGAGTGCATTTACAAATAAATGGTGGAAGATGAGCAACGGACAGGAGTTGGATCGCACAAACATCTGGAAACTATATACTGTTCGGCTAGCTACTCGAAAAACAATGAATGCATGTGAACATGAAGATACATATTATTTCTAGTACAAGCATTGAAGAAAAATGCGTATGAAGAAGGTCGAAAATAAGGAAGGTGAAGTAAATCAAGATATGGATGTTTAGTTTCTCTTTTTGGCTTCAATCTCTTCTGGTCAAACTAACAAGGGGTTTTGTAGGCTTCTTTTTCCTTTTTGGTTTAGTATGGGATTGTTGGGGGCGGCGGTGAGGCGTATGAGACTCCCTTAATAGGCGGGAGGGGTACGTACTCCGACGAGCTTGGTGGCGGCGGTGGGGACGTGTAAGTGTAAGATTCCGGTGGGGGAGATTGGTGATGCTGGTGCTCCTTAGGAGGTGGCTCGGTCTTAGGGTGGTGGTGGGATGAGGGTGGCTCGGCTTTCGGTGAAGGTGGCGGAAGTTCGGGGGTCACACAACCGGAGGGAGGAGGCGGCGGCGGTGATGAATAAATGTAATGAGTTGGTGGTGGCGGGGGAGGGGATGGGTAAGTATAATGAGTCGGAGACGGGGGAGATGGCGGAGGGGGTGGCGATGGATAGCTATGATGAGTATGTGTCAGCGGTGGCGATGAATAAGGATAATGAGTTTCTGGTGGAGGTGGTGGTGGAGATGAGTAAACATAATGGGTTGGTGGAGGAAGGTGATATTCAGCGGGAGGTGGTAGAGAGGGTGAGGTATAATGTCCACCTGGCGATCCGCCTTCATTTGGCGGTGGAGGACGGCTGTAGGGGTAACGCTCCTTGGGTGGTGGCGGTGGCTGAGAGTGCACATGGGGTGATTCTTTGGGAGTGGGAGGTGGTGGTGGAGGACGGTCGTAGGGGTAACGCTCCTTGGGTGGGGGCGGTGGCTGAGGGTGGACATGGGGTGATTCCTTGTGAGTCGGAGGTGGTGGGGGAGGGCTTGCTTTTGTGGTAGGGGAAGATTTGGACGTTGGCGGCGGCGGACTGGATTTCGTGGTGGGTGATGACTTTGACCTTGGTGGCGGAGGGTATGACCTCATTTTCGGCCTCGGCCCTATGGGGTTGATAGGAGGTGGCGGCGGCGATGTAACCGGCAGCCTTCTGGATTTGGGCGGCGAAATCGGGACCGGAAAGCTACCGCTGCTGCTGCCACACTTTAACTTGCTGCAGTCCACAGGACGAGCAGCTTCGGAAGAGCATTCTCCTGAGGACCTCTGATCAGCCTTCCCCGGGATACAGTTCTTCCGGCCATCGGAGACCACCTTGCTGCCACCGCCGCCGATAATGGCACTGCAGACAGGAGCTCTCCCAGTGAAATAGTTGAACGAGTAAGTGAAGTTCTGGAGCCTCGGGAGGCGGCAGACGGCAGCCGGGATCTCTCCGGTGAACCCGTTGTGAGCAATGTCGAGCTGTTCGAGGCTCCTCATGGAACCGACCGTGGCTGGCAGCGGCCCCCGGAGGTTGTTGAAGCTGACGTCGAAGACGGTCAGCTCCTTCAGGAGGCCGATCTCCGGCGGCAGGCAGCCGGTGAGGTTGTCGTTGAGGAGTATGAGCTCGTTCAGTGTCTTCCCCATCTTGCCTATGCTGCCGGGAATACAGCCCCCGAGGTTGTTGTTGGCAAAGACCAACACCGAAACCGGTGAGTTTCCGAGGTTGTCCGGGATCCCGAACCGGAGCCGGTTATCGTTCAAGAATAACGCGTCGAGGTCCTTGTCGAAGAGCTCCGAAGGGACCGACCCCTCGAAGTCATTGAACCGGAGGTCCAAGTACTTGAGGGACGGCATCGAGATGACCACCTTGGGGAACTTGCCGACGAATCGGTTGTTGCTGAGGTCAAGCTCGTGGAGAAGCTTCAGCCGGTTGAATGTCTTGGGGACGATCCCGCAGAACCGATTGGAGTTGAGGTGGAAGAGGGAGAGGTCCGTGAGCCGGCCAAGCTCTGGAGGGAGGTATCCAGCGATGTCGGCGTGGTTGAGGTCGATTCCGGCCACGACCCGGACGGCCGGGTGGGAAGGCGAGGGGGCGCAGTACACGCCCGTGTAGGAGCAGACATCCGGGCCAGCCCAATTGGCCGTGAAGTTTAAGGGGTCGGAGAAGATGGCCTGCTTCCACGACTGGAGTGCAATGTAGACCTCCCTCAGCCTCGGGTTCTCGAACTTGAATGTCGGATCGACGGTCACTTTGATATCCCTGACTTCTTCGGCGGAGCTAGCCTTGAATGTGAGGGCGAGGAGGAGGAGGAGGACCAGGAAGCGGCCGATGGACGGTGGGGGAGGATGGGTTGGGAGGAGGGCCATTGATGTGTGGTGACCGGGAGAGAGAGAGGAGGAGGGATCTAATTGTATGGCACGCATGTTATGTTTTATAAAGCAGGCTGTCAGTCCCTTACCCAATGGCAGACTGTTTCTAATTTGAAATATTTCTTTTTTTATTTAATTAAAAAAATAAGGGATTTTTAATGGAAAAACGACATTTTGGATAATCCAAATTCCAGAAAAGACATGGAAAAACTTAGGTGCGGGTTTGCTGGCCCGCATAGGCACCCAATCACCGTCAGTTCATCATTCCGCGTATGAGTTGTCAGGCATGCTTTTCACGCCTTACTTTCTACACTATTCAAGTTTGTTGGGTCATTCATTCACAAACCAAGCATGATGAGCATCTCAGGAATTGGTCCAAACCAAAGGGGTTTGTTAGGAACCAACCTATTAAGCCATGGCATGAGCCCTAATGGGTCCTGAGTCCGGTCCTTCTTCCCACACACTTTCTAAGCACTGTGAGGTTTCGCTGTGGTCCCCGCATGTAAACTGCCTCCACCAGCGCCACTTTTCATATTTGAGTACTCTCTCTCGTTGAAAGCGCGTAGTTCATTAGATGTAAGATAATAGAAAGCCCTACTCCCCGCTTTGTGATTCGCAGTTGCCCTTTTACTTTTATTTAATTATTTTAATTCCTGCTTTATTTATTCGGGGACAGCTGTATGCCCCTCTCACTCGTGTCATTTTCCTTATCTTTTCTTTTTCTTTTTGTTTTTCAAAAAATATTATTTTTTTGGATTGTTAGTTGGATTGAATGATTGTTTTTTTAATAATTATATGATATAACTATATCATATACGAGTTTGTCCCATTCCATCGTCTCACTACTTCACCTCCATTTCACAAATATTTAAAATTTGGTTGAAAAAATAAATTTTTTAGCGGGTGAAGGGAGGAACAATGATCTGTCTTTACTTTTTAAAAATTAAAATTTTAATTATTATATATATATAATATTTATAATTTATTTTATATTGAATAAATTCCATAATATTTTTTATAAAATTTATTTCTACCAAAAATAACTTAGTCATACTCATACTATCTTTGGTGGTGGCAGAGAAATTTGGGTTAAATGCTTATTTTAAAGATTGGTGAGGTTGACAAATGATTTTGGGTCAGGGCCCTCTATCATATCCTTTGCACTTTCAATTTTTACTCACAACCTTCCATTTATTTTTAATTTTCTATATTTTTTATATAATAATATTAATAAAAAGAAAAAACATAAAATTAATTGATAAATAGAAGAAATAAATGGAGTCTTGAAAGTAAAATAGGAACTCCAATTAGAAGTTGATTAGAAATTTTGGATAATTTGATTATTTTAATAAACAAATTTAATTTGCTGGTATTTAAATATAAAATACATTGTTATGGCATAGGATGGTAAGAAAACTTGCCCCTACAATCCAACCGCATCTGTTCCATAGATCTTGTGAAATTATATAAATGCAGCTAGCTATTTTTTTAAACAGGTTTTTTTTGTCTCCCACCTTATTATCATTTTATAGTCATTTGCCTATTTTTACTTATTTTAAATAAATATAATATTATTTTTTTATCAAATTTAGCACATTTTTATGATATCACATTTTCTCATTAATGTTATATATATATATACACATATATATCACGTGTACAAAAATTTATTTAATTAATCAATATTCATTTTATAAAATTTTAAGAAGGTGATATGGTACGCTGGCCAATGAAATTATACTATTTTTTAAAAATGATTATTACTAATAATTTGTAAAATATTTTTAATTTTATAAATTAATAATTTTTCTCTAATATTAAACATTTATAAATTTCACATTTATAATTTTAAAATCATTTTATACAACTTTAAAACTGATTTAAACAATGGTTTAAAAAAGTTGTTTATTATTATTTTATTATCATATTAATAAAAACAATAATACCGAATTAGATATATTTCCTAAATATTCGTGTATAATATAATATTATTGTAATCTAAAATATAAAAAATAAAATTTAATCAAATAAAAAACTATTAATTTTTATAAATAAAAGTAAGTATGTTTATAAGTGCCCATTAATATATTCAATATACAATTTTTTTTATTTTGACATATTAAAATTAAATCCAATAACATAAGAAAATTTGATGCAATTTTATATTTTGAACAAAACTTTTAAATCAAAATTAACTTTACCTATAATTTCAATTGTAATAAGTTTTTACTTATACTAAAAACCTATTTAGATAAAATTGTACTAATTAAAATAACTAATACATTATTTATTATTTTTACCAACATATAATAATTTTACATTTCATCCTATAGTACATTAAAAATTTTTTTCTTATATAATTACTCAATTCAATTATATATTGAACTTAATTTCGATAAATTGAATTATTTTTCTAAATAGAATATAATAATTTTAAACTTTGGTTAACTTTTTCCCAACTTAATCTTTAAAACTCAACACTAAACCTAATCTTATTTTTCAAATATCCTACAAAACAAAAATTTGAATGCACTAATAATTTTATTTATCTCAATTACACTCACTTTAAAACTTTTTATAAAAAAATATATATTTAATATTTTTCGCCTTATATTTGAGATAAAAAATAGTTATAATTTCTAAAATAACATCAATTTTCAATTTTATCCTACAAATTATTAACAAATATTTATTAACAACTAGATATTTAGTATTTGAAAATATATGGGTGATCTCATTAAATATATATTTTTTTCAAAAATTTCTTTTACAATTGTGCAATTTAGTTCACTTCACAAATAATTATAGTTTTAATCAAATTAATAATAGGATTTTACATGTTTTAATGTAAAATTAATAAGTTATCAAATTTCTAATACTTATTTTGGTTGCAATTCACTACAAAATACTATTACATATATTTTTAAATAGTATATTTAATAGTATCAAATTATTTGGTTTTTATTAATTAACAATATTTGCACAATATCATATATATATATATAATATTTCCGTTAATTTCAACATAAATTTATCAAATATTATATGCAATATAAAATAATTTGTCAAAAAATTATTTATTTTAATAATAATAAATAATTTTGAATATATATACCAAAAAAGAAATTGTCACTTTTTTTGGTAGTAACCATAAATATTTCATACAATTTTCGACAATTTCATGGAATCCAAAGTTTTGAAGGATTTTTGTATGAACACGTTTAAGGTTGAAAAATCAATTCAAAATATAGATTCTTGTTCGTGAAAGGAAGACAACACAAAATCAAAATTATATATAAGTACTCAAACAAATAAAAATATTCCAAACAGATCCAACAAAATAACTATTTACAATACAAAGGAATCACGTCCAGACCAGACCTTGCACAGAAACCCACGAGCAACCGTTGAGCCAGAGTGCTTCTCCCGACCGTCATGGATGGTGGCTTCAGCAGCGACGAAGGCTGCTACTCCTCCGACTGCGAGTCACTCGATGGGCTCGAGAACGACGAACCCGGCCTCAATTGGTCGTCATCCAAGGGACCCTCTACTAGGGTAATACGATTACGAAATTATCGTCAGATTATCTTTCCGTTGCTTCCGGACAGGGAATATCGTCTGGATTTGTCTGTTCCCTTCAATCCTCATCGTGCCTTTTCGCTTGTATAGATCAATCCTCATGCTTCTGATGAGAGCGCTGGCTCCAGTATTTATGTGTGCTGTGTGATTGTTATGATCGTCCCCAATTGCTCTTCGGATACTTGTGGAGAATCTTTTTAATCTGTCTTTGAGTGAAGTAGATTGGAAAAAACTTAGCCTTGGGCATATAGACCTTATGAAGATGTTCTTTGCTCAATGCAGTTTTATTAGGGATTTTCTTGTTATGCTTTGATGATCGATTCCAAGATTCACACTGACAAACTTTCTGGTGGGACTCTATCCTTTTTCAGGTTATCAGGAAGGAGTCGCTTTTGGCTGAGCAGGTCTTACTGCCTTTAAGAATTTCTATCAAGCCTTTTAATATTCTGTCCGCATTTATTATATGTGTCAATGTGATTTTCTATGTGATCACTTTTGCAGAAAGGAGTTTTGCAGAGAGTTATGGATGTGCTATCTCTTAGAGAGCACCATGCACGAGCTCTTCTTATTCACTATAGGTGGGATAGGGAGAAGTTGCTTTCTGTTTTTGGTGAGAAGGGGAAACCTTATTTGTTCAATGATGCCGGCATCCCTGATGTTGATGAACAAGGCAAGGATTCTTCTGCTACTTCTTCCATTGAAATGTGTGATATATGCATGGAAGAGGTCTCTGGCTCGGAGGCAACAAGGATGGACTGTGGTCATTGCTTTTGCAATAATTGTAAGCACAATAGACTGCTAGTTTCTGTGTAGTGTTCATTTGAGTTTGATTCAATTCCTTTCTGACGTGATTTCATCTATCAAGGAATGTGGCTTCATTCTGTAACATTTACAGTTGCCTTATTATATGTTGGTTCAAGTGTTCATAAGAAAAGGTATCTTGATTCAATCTGTCTCTGTTGCATGATTAACTATTGGCAGATAGGCAGCAGTGACGGTAAATCTGTTTGCAATGATCAAGTAGCTTATTGAGGTTTTCCCTCAGAAAAGTTACAACATATACCTATAATCTTTGCTAACCTGAGATCAGTTATTTGATGTTTGAATTATTTCATGCTTTTTTTAAACTTATACTCAATTCCTATATATATTCTAGGTTGGACTGAGCACTTTATAGTAAAGATAAACGAAGGGCAAAGTAGGCGTATTCGGTGCATGGCTCATAAATGCAATGCTACATGCGATGATTCCATTGTCAGTACTCTTGTCAGAAGAAGGCATCCTGATTTGGCTGAGAAATTTGATAGGTTCCTTCTTGAGTCATATATTGAAGATAATAAAATGGTTAAATGGTGTCCAAGTGCTCCCCATTGTGGGAATGCTATATGTGTTGACGAAGATGAATTTTGCGAGGTAGAATGTTCATGTGGGCTGCAGTTCTGTTTCAGTTGCTTGTCAGAAGCACATTCGCCTTGCTCATGTTCAATGTGGGATCTCTGGACAAAGAAATGCCGTGATGAATCAGAGACTGTCAATTGGATTACTGTTCATACAAAGCCTTGTCCAAAGTGTCACAAACCCGTTGAAAAGAATGGTGGATGCAACCTAGTGAGCTGCATCTGTGGACAGGCATTTTGGTAATTATTATGATTCCTCTTTTTTCACGCCAAACAATATACCCTTTACCATAAAGGTCCCATAATAGATCAGATTTACTTAGTTCTTCCTTCTATCTTCCTGCCTCCTGAAGCTGGCATTTTGCTAGAGAACTAATCATGTTTTATATGATTGTTGCACATAGTTTCTGTTAAAAGTGATGATGAATCTAGCCATGTATAGTTTGATTTTCAGGAAAAGCTATATATGATTACTGGAGTTACATATTATCAATTTCAATATTATATGTCTCCATATTGCTTTTAATTTTGTTATAGATCTTGTTTTAAGTAGATTAATCATTTTGGTTCTAGTTGTGGGTGCCTTCCTCTTTCTTTCATCGGATTTGTCTTCTGATCTGTGGAGTTGAGTTTGATGACCTTATTTTCAGATCAAATTATATCAATGACCATTAATATTTACAGCTGAAGTTTTTTAATTTAATCATTTTATTTTGAAATGATTTTGGAATAGTTAACCTATTTAATTACATCAGGGGCTTATGCGATGCTGTTGTTGCCGCCCCTCTTGTTTGCTGAACTTATTCTTTTCCAGAGAATAGAATTAACAATAAATTACTTTTCTCCCTTACTAATGCAGTTGGTTGTGTGGTGGAGCCACGGGACGTGACCACACTTGGTCCAGTATTGCCGGTCACAGTTGTGGTCGCTACAAAGAGGACCAAGAGAAAAAAGCTGAGCGTGCAAAACGTGATCTCTATCGGTACATGCATTACCACAGTCGTTATAAGGGTCATTTGGATTCCTTCAAGCTTGAAAATAAGCTGAGGGAAACTATACAGGAGAAGGTGTCAATCTCAGAAAATAACTCCACTCTTAGAGATTTCAGTTGGGTAACAAATGGACTGTATAGACTTTTCAGGTCAAGGCGAGTGCTTTTGTATTCATACCCATTTGCATTTTATATGTTTGGGGAAGAGCTTTTCAAGGATGAAATGACAGATGAGGATAGAGAATTGAAACAACATTTATTTGAGGACCAGCAGCAGCAACTTGAGCAAAGTATTGAGAGGCTCTCCAAATTTTTAGAGGAACCTTTTGATCAATATGATGAGAAAAAGGTTATGGATATACGTATGCGAGTCATTGATCTTTCTGTTACTACTGATGATCTTTGCAGGAAAATGTAAGTCCTGCTGTCAAAAGTTATTTTAATCTTAATGAACTGTGACGTCCTTCTGACTTCAATTGATGCATGCAGGTATCAATGCATTGAAAATGATTTATTGGGTTCCCTCCAACTCGGTACCCACATTATAGCCCCTTATCTGTCGAAGGGTATTGAACGTGCATCAGAACTTGTTACTTGTCTGAGTACACAAGTGGATGGTTCTGAGAAGTTTTTATCATCAGACTTCAGCAAAGCTGGTAAGGCTTCCTATGGACCTTTATTCCCTGAAATTATCATTATATATGCTATTCCTTAGACTTGTGTCCTGCCTAGCTGAAATTGTCCACTTTTTTATGGTCATTCTGTCCTTGGGTGCCATTGCAGCTCATTTCCCATTCTTTGCTCTGTTGAAATTGTTTTCCTGTGGTGTATTTTATTTTGTCTTCTAATGGGTTCCAATCTTGCAGGAGAGCAATCATTTGTTCTGTGTTTAATAGTTTTCTGTTTTTTTCTGAGATGAATTATTATGCTATAAAAATTGCTTAGCAATGTTGCTGAATAACTCCCACTTCTTTGGGCTTATGATGACAAATTTTCTCTTAAATGAATTTATTGAGCGGTTTTACAAGTGGGTATGTTGCCTTTCTTGTACTTTCAAAATCTATTTAAGCGACTGAAGTTTGGTCTTATCTCAGAGCTTCTGATACATCATCCTCGAAGTCTGTTTCCTTCTCTTTCTTTGGTTGTATTTCTGGTCTATATATGTATACATACTGGGTTTCCTGTAAATTGCATTATAATTCCCCTATCTATTTCATGATCTGATACCTCAATTTTGATGAGGTATCTACCATTTCCCATATTGCATCTTAGTTCTAGTTGGATGATAGCAGCCAAGCCAATAAGAGACTATGCAGAGAGATAAGATTTTCTTGCTTTTTGGAGCTCCAACTATTTAAGCTCATGACCTAGTATCGTTGTAGAAAAAAGGACCATTTTGTTGGTTTCTACATATCCAGTGTAGGTATTAGTTGAACCTAAAACATTCTTGGTTTACACGTGTAATGTTGAGACTCCCTTTTTGGTATGCTTGATTTTCGCGCCTGGCATTTATTATTCATTGCCATAATACATAAGAAACTTTTGGAAAGTCAATTACTTGATGCCAACATATGTACATGTATATACACCATTATCTGTATTCCTGCAGCATGATTATTTCATCTAGAAGAAAAGATGCAATCCGAGGGAGCAACGGCAGATTCTAATAGATATTTGAGGTTTTGGGGATGCAGATGATAGTGGATGCTCTTCACGGAAGCGGGCTAGGAAGGAGTCTCATTTATTCGATTTGAACATGCCAGCTGAGGTCACTGACAGGAAATGTGGTTTTTGAGATCAAAGGAACAATATTGGGGCAGTACGGTCTAACTTGGATTACTTTCTCTACTCAAAGGGGGATGCAAAACTTTCATCCTTCCTCACTGATATCTTGCTGTCGTTAATTAGTCGTCTAGAAGTCGTCTGCAGAAAGAGAGGGTAATTTGAGGATCTTTGGGTTCTCCATTCGCCCTCTTGCTGCCGAATTGTAGGCCCCGGTGTGCTCAATTCACATCTGCGTGGCTCTCAATTGAAATCTAGTTATTGTACATAGAGGACCTTCTTTAGATATTCCTTGCCCTGGGCCTTTGGGGAGTGTAAATCTGCTGGAAGGGAATGCTGAGATTATCCTTGTTTTTTGGTTGACATGCATATCTTATACTTTAGATTTCCTTTCCTTGGGAGCTTATATTTCAAGACTGCTGCAACATTTTAAGATAAGAGGCTTTGTGGCATTCATTATCAGTGACTTTATGGGAATATATTATCTTTTTTCTTTGCTTGGAACTCTGTTTTATTGATCAAAATTGTTCAGAGTTACATTCCAAACTTGGGTGGTGGTTTCTAAGGTTTATCCGAATTAATTAAATGAATTTAATGGCTGAGGAGAATTTTATGAAGGCTTGGTGATTCAATCACATATATTACAACGGGGAAAATTGTGGCGGATGCCTGTGATTCAACGGTCGTGATCACGTGATGCCGGATTGAAGAGAATCAGAGCCGTTCGTTTTCCTCCATCAAATATTTTCATTTTCATTTTGTTGGCTCATTCCATTCCACTTCATCTCTCGCACTCTCTCTCCCGCGAACAGTGGTCCGCTTAGATTCTGTTATCTGGACTGAACAGAGTCCGAGTACAAGGAGTTTATCAGGTTATCAATTGTCGCTATCCTTAGATGCGAGACGCCGAGCTCGCCCTCCGCGAGGCGTGGGTGAGATGAGGGGGAGCTGGTTCAACTTGAAGCGCCGGACCGTGCAGAGATTCAAGCAATTCGCCATCACACTCGCCAGATCTGCGAGGGTCAATCTCCTCCTCCTCTGTTGCGTAGGCTTCACCCTCGTTCTGGTCGCCATCCTCGCTTCCTCTTCCATCAGGTGGAGCGATCTTAGAGCTTCCGATGACCGCTTTTCGGATTCCCGGTCAGTGCGGTTGGTTAGATTCTCTATCCCGGATTCGCCTACGGTTCCTTCTTCGAAATTTAGTCCCTTCCTCTGATTCCTAGCCCGTGCGCTTAACAATATTTCTAGCGGAAGTTGCACGTTATTCTCGGCTTGTATTTATGATTAAGTTATCCTTATTACTTGGTGATTCACACCATGTTTTATTTTACCACGCTTCCAGCGGCAATTCTCATTCATAATAGTCCCCTCCTGATTCTGATTGAAATAATCGGTGTTTCTATTATCGTTTCCCAATTCGTTAACTGGTAACTGATGTTTAAAGTAAGACGAAAACAGAACCAGGGGAATAGCTTGTTATCGATTGGGGAAGAACTTCTAAATAAAGAAATAAATCTTCCTGGATGGAGAATATATGAATGTGGATGACTTATCACGTTAATTACGATCTGCGGATTTAGGAATCAACAAGAGTATTTGATCCTCCAAACTTGCTTGCTTCACTTAAATGACACAAATATTCCCATGAACAAGAGTCATTTACTAGATTACTAATTGGTACTGGGCTGCATCATGATTGCTTCATCGTGCTTATGCATGTCATTTTCCCTTAATAATGCTTGATGAAGATTTGTCCAGTATATAAGTTTGCATAATCTTTGTCTTATGATCATATCCCCGTTTCTTTTATATCTTTTCAAGTGTTTGAAGAAATCAGTTTCTGCACTATCCTTACGTGATGTGTTGGGCTCAGCAGGAAAGGTTACACTATCTTGATCAACACATGGAAGAGAAATGATCTTCTGAAGCAATCTATTATCCATTATTCTAAATGCCAGGGGCTCGACTCTATACATTCAAGCCCATCCCTGATCAACTCATATTCCTTGAATGTTCATGAATTTTCAGTTACACGTCCATCTTCTTCTGCTCTCTTTTCAACATATACATTCTCATAGTCATCTCGACAGCGATAGCCGCTGTTGGCTCTTTGGGCCGGCACCTGAGTTTCGAGTCATCACCATTAACGTGAATGTGGAATGAGTGCTTCAAATCATCTCCACTAATTTATATAG
The DNA here is from genome assembly GCA_030064435.1 of Trapa incisa. Classification (NCBI taxonomy): domain Eukaryota; kingdom Viridiplantae; phylum Streptophyta; class Magnoliopsida; order Myrtales; family Lythraceae; genus Trapa; species Trapa incisa. Next base: position 11,524,212 of record CM057786.1, on the reverse strand, counting down.
CTGTTTTTAGTTTTTTGTTTTCTCTCCTAATATACGATAGAAATGGAGGGTATGAATTAGTGAAATGAATAACTTAGGATACCCATTATTTATAACCAGAAATACGGGGTGGAAATGATAATCTTTTACTTTTGTTCCCGTTGTCCGGAAGTGCCGGACCAACCTATATATATTGGATTTACTTCTCCGATCCCGGCCAAGATAGTTCACGATCCGAATTGCAGGAGGCAATTGAGCGATGGGATCTTCTTACCGAGATCGGACATCGGAGTTCCGATTGCTCTCGGAGACTCTGAGGAAGATTGGAGTAGTCCCTGCCTCTGATCAAGCTGGAGCTGATTTGACCACACCAGCATCGAAGCCAGCTCCCACGGCAACATCCAGATCCGAATTCAACAAGAAGGCTTCTCGGATAGGGATGGGCATTCACGAAACTTCTCAGAAGATCGGGAGGCTCGCTCAATGTACGTGGTGACCTAACCTCTCTACTGCGTCTCTCACACTCTCGCTCTATGCCGGTTCAGATCCTTTTGTAAATCATTTTTACAGGCGAGTTGAACACTACTATATATACGTAATTAGGCGGACTAACACTACTCGTTTGTTCCTTGCTTTTAATTAAACTTTGCTCCTTGATTACATCAGTGGAATCCGCTTGCCTGTTACACTGGAAATGTTTCTCTTTGATTTTTGAGCTATTAGCCAGTTTATTTTGAAATACTCTCTGCGTTAAAAATGTTAATCCTTCCGCCGGTGAAAATCGAGCTTGGGTAATTATGGAGAGTATGGGCTAGAATTTGACTGTGGAAGTTTGTGAAGACAAGCTGCTGTTTCATACTTCAGATGATTGGTCAGTAATAATTGGAAGCTTGTTGTTTTTATAAAGTCAGCTAATCTACATACTAGGCATTCAACAAGGGCGCTGAACTGACCAACAATTTAATGATAATGGAAACCACTTCCTGGATTCCACAATTTGAAGCAGTTTTGAACAAATTTCCTAGAGCCCTGTGAACAAGAAACACAGTGTATCTATAGTTTTTTGCATGAAATTGCAGCAATTCCTTGAGTATTTCTCGTAGTATGTGTTTTGATTACTCATTTCTTTCTTGTAGGCTGCAAATTAAACTATTTTGTTCACACAAAATGGAAACTAACCATGTGTTTGCTTCAATCTGGTACTGATTGCAGTGACCAAGAGATCATCCATGTTTGATGATCCCACCATTCAAATACAAGAATTGACTGCATTGATAAAAGATAACATTACAGAACTAAATGTAGCACTTCAAGATTTGCAAAACCTTCAAAACCTTGAAATGGCTGATGGGATGTATTCTGAAGACAGAACAGTTCATTCAAACACTGTTTGTGATGACCTCAAGAGCAAGCTTATGGAGACCACAAAACAGCTTCAGGATGTTTTGAAAACTAGAACTCAGGTATCGTAGACAGTTATGCACATTTTTTATGGTATTTCTTTCAGTAATCGGACATTTTAAAATTTTAATTGGCAGAACATCAAGGCTCATGAGAACAGAAGACAAATATTTTCGACAAATGCGTCGAGGGAGAAAACTTCCATACAGCAGCCAAAGTACATGGTGGAGCCACCTCCTTGGGCAACTTCATCTAATCCATCTGAAGATGTGCCACAAGCTGGGTGGGAAATTTAGCTGGTCTGAAAATGGCTATACACGTTTGCACTTGCTTGTGCATAAGTTTTTTCTGATAAAAGCCTTACCAAAACGAGTTGACGAGCCATAAATGCACTTCTAATTCTCCATATGTCTAAGTCTCCATATTTTAATATCATAGGCTGAAATACAAGTCAGTTTGTGCATCTAGAAATTTCTCTCTGAATGTTCATTGTTGGATTTATAGACACATCTTCAGAAGCGACAGAATAAAGAACTTGCTACAAGGAATGAGTTCCTTAAGTCTAGGGGCAGGTACCTTTGCACAATAAAAAATAATGTAGGAAGGAGGAAAGTACATGGGTTAGATATGTTAGCGTGTAAGAGTGTGTAGCTTCCTGATGAAGAAATACTGTTCTCTGTAGTGGACCTTTTTCATCTTAAAATTACAATGTGATTTCTTTCTCCTTTCTTATGTTCCTTAGGAAATAGATCGGTCAGGGTTTCATAAATTAAGTTAGGCACAAATGTTGTTTTAGTGTTTTATTACTAGAGGAATAATTGAAGAGGTATATTTTGATATGTTGTTTTTCTTTTTTTTCATTTTTTATTTGATAAAGTATGTTAACTAGGAGTTTCAATGTTGGGACTGTTAATAATCTAATGATGACTATATGATTAAAGTTATTATCTCTTACTTTCTGGTTCTGATTGCATCCATCTCTCTCCCTGACCAGGTTGGCATCAAATGGATTCCAAGTTGGCAATCAACTGAGGTGTGTTTTCTATTCATCTAACTAAGAGCTTTTGTTGGTGTTGTGAAATTTTAGTCAAGGTTTCTGAAGTACTATTTTGTCTTTGTTGGGATACCACAAGTCCTGAATTGTTTTGAAAAAAAGTATAAAGATTGAGTTTTGAAATAATTTTGATAGAAACTTTTTAATCATAACATATGGAAATAATCATAATGGATTAATTCTGAATGTGGGAGGTTATTGGGACTCCCTGCTATTTGTGGCAGGGAATGCCAAACCTATAAAACCTACAATCTTACCTACCTGATGTAGTATTTCTATGCAAATGTTCAACAAGTGTAAACTTTGACTACCCCATAGCTTTCTCTTGGATGTAGTTTTAACTTTATGAGAACAAATTTGTAAATGCTTTTAGCTTAGGAAAGTCAATCCCCAGCCTAACTCAGAAAGTCAGGTTGACTGTTTTTGCTTCTCTTTTAGCTAGGAGGCTGTTGTAAAGCTTACAGATTGAATCAATGGAGTAATTTTCAAAAGAGAATGTAATACTTAACAGTCTTTCAAGAGTCATGTTGTAGTGTCTAATATATTCCCGATGAAGTGTATTAGTTGCTTTCTTGGGATTGTGCATCCAGGCGGAGACCAGCAGTAGACAACAATCCAACCCATCCAATGGAAGTTTCCATGTTGCAACAGGTAGTTCCACGTCAAGAGAACTATTCTCAGGGTCGTGCACTCGCCCTTCATAATGTAGAATCGACTATCTCAGAGCTCAGTGGAATATTCACACATTTAGCTTCAATGGTTGCGCACCAAGGAGAAATTGCTATTAGGTTTGGAGTAGCTTTCCTTTCTCTTTCTTGCATTTGATACTAAATTCTCCAAGGACCAAGTGAAGGAAATGGAGCTCCTCCAATTTGATGAGTTATTATATGAGTTAAGCTGCTACTACCTATTGTTGTTGGATTTTTCCTGATGGTATATATGTGCAGGATTGATGACAATATGGAAGAATCGCTAGTGAATGTTGAAGGTGCTCGAAGCGCCCTCCTAAGGCATCTGAATCAAGTATCATCAAACAGATGGCTCATGGTCAAGATATTTGCCATACTGATACTCTTCCTGGTTATATTCGTCTTCTTTATAGCCTGAACTATGTCTGTGAATACAGCAAAGGCATTGGCTTACAAGATTCCCAGAATTCTACTAGTTCCATGGCCCAGATTATTCCAAAGGTGTGTATGGATGGTATGTAGCATTTTCCCTTGTAAATCTGGCTTAATCTCTTTGTAAGGCGTTCTAAGAGAAGAAAGGTAGCATATACATTTATTTTGCATTAAACATGATGAATTGAACACCTATGTCTATGAACCTTGGAAATATTCCCCGCCATTGAAAGCTACGCTTCTCCTGCAAAGTTGAAAAGCATAGGATTATCTAGTTTATGTGAAGATTGAATTTTCTGTTGATTTGCTGACAAATCAGGCCTAGGATGGGAAGTAGCTGCTTATAGAGTCACTTTTTGTAAGACCAAATGGATGATGGAACAGGAGTGTGCTATACTAGACATTCCCTTTTTTAACCCTTGAAAAAGTAAACTTTATGGCATTTCTTTTGTGTTGCAAATGTCATGACTTGCTATATTGCCTGGCGTTGTTAGATCTTCCTGGTTCATGTTAGAATGCCCTTTTTATATTTTAGCTCAGCATCCATGGAATCATTGTCCATATGCAGCTTTTATTCAACTTGCAATGAACTAAGAGGGCGTTCATTTATGGTCGTAGTCGTCGACTATGATAGCCAGCGGTGAGATGAGGCCCTTCCCATGCCTGAAACTCCCGCCTTAGGCTCCACTTTCACGTCATCTTTTTGTGTTTCTGAAATTTGCAAGTTTCACGGTTGATGATTTAACTGATGTGTCTGTATAAAGAAATTCTATGGCTCTTCTCGAATGAGCTTCAGTGATTATCCCGGTGTAGTACGACGTCGTCTGAGATTGATAGTGCAATTGTTGGACCTTGGCACATAGTAACCGGGCTAACCCTTGTAGCCCAACAACGGAGCACGTAATCAATGGAACTCAAGCAACTCCACAAAGCCCAGTGGTGAATCACTCAATGTTAGGAACATGGTGTCTCTCCTTGCTGTAAGAATTAAACTTATAAATATTATGTTTATTTCCTTATAAATTATTATTTTTAAGTTTTATATCATATTATAATAATATTTTTTAAGTTTTCTTATAAATTATGATTTTTAAGTTTTATTCCATTAGGATTCACCCATCATTCATTCTCCTCAAATCACCCATATTAACATAAAAGGCACCCTCATTACCTCATGATTCAACATATGAAATATTCTCCTCAGTGGTGGCAAACTGATTAGACTGCTGATTGCCATTGCTTTTGCTACTCCAACCCCTCCGGTCCCTCCGATTGCTTGATCCCTTGGCTTGAATTGATAGCATAGAATGATTGACAAAACACACTAAAGTGGTTTCCATCTTAATTAAGTTAATTAGATGCAATAGTTTTGATGTTCCCTCAATAACCAGAACACATAGCTGTCAAATTGAGTACATGTGTTTCCCCTTTACCAAGCAAATGGACAAGAAAGTAAACCCCACCTAAACTTAAATTGAAATCATGAGCTTTTGTGAACTACTAACTTATCGCCTTCCACCCTTTAAAGCTTAGTATGGAATTGAGGAGGAAGTGTCAATCAATTCAATATGGTCCGTCTTTTTTTCTAATTTAGAAATGATTATAATTTTAAAATATATTTTTTAATTTTATAAAAAATAATATTTATTTATTTATTTTATTAAAAATAATGTTGTGGCCACTTTCTATTATATCATCACCAACAATGTGTATGGATGATTGATCATGCTGAATTGACCACACCTATGAATACTACAAATAGGTTGTCATGATTTAGATTTTTCTTTTGTGGATGGAATGGAATCTCCTGCCAAAAAGGGATGGTTCTGTATTCAGTCGGACTGGCTGCCACAGATTCGCCAAGGAGACTCGTTGCATGCATTGCATGCACCCATTAAGAATGCAAGTTTGAATTGCACAACCCATGAATATAAGTGAGTATTGGACAATCAAATAATAATTCATATATGACATGCATCACCTACCAAACCAATAGCCACATGTCTTGTAGTTGTTAAGGGTAATGGCGGTTGCGAGAAAAACCAAAACCCTTCTTGGATCAATTAATTGGGATGAAGAGAAGAGACAAAACCGCATGCATGCATGGCTCAAAGTACTATCAACGTCGACTTGGGACCGAACCCTGACGCAAGGATGAGGTTGAGACAGCGAAACGAGGTTGGGAAGAGAATGAAAAACCAAGGAGATATGACGGTGAGGATGGAGATGGCGGCCAAAAGGGGGCGGTAGAAGCCGTGGGTTCTCTTCTATCTTCCTCATGGTGAATAATATCATCATCATCGTTTACATGCTTTTCATATTCTTTTTTTTTTTCATCTTGAAAGGCAGATCCACGAGTCTGCTAAAATGGGGGTGGTGAAGAAATTCAATGCCATGTGGGTGACCCTATGCATGAACATCAATTCTATCATGTACGGTGTGATCCGACAATTGGACCAATAAGCAGGCGCATCGTTCGGGAATGTCACGTAATTTTCTCTGAAACTCTTTCTTGTTCTGTATTTCCATGTTACTGTACCTACTGTCTCCCTATTTGACTACCCTTCTTCCTGATCCTGCTGCAAAACAAAACAGGACAAGGCTACACCTCCTTCTATCGAATGCTAATGTATTTATGGGTCGACAAGTAAGCAATCAAGTTATTATTCAATAATAAGAATGACATATTTCTATATTAAATGTTATTTACTTTCAATTTTATTGTAAACAAATTAAAATTCAAATAACTATTCCTATTATAAATTTAAAAGCTCATGATTGCTTATTTAATATAGCCATTAATAGATAATTAATTTTAAATACTATATCATTTAATATTATATATATAAATAGTTTATTCACTTCTAAAACTTTTTAAAAATATTTATTTAATCTTATTTTTGTACTTAATATAAGCACATTTTAAAAATATTAAAAGTAAATAAGTATCCAAGAATAGATTAATAAGTTACTGAAAATTTTAAAAAAATTACTCTAATTAGAAACTTTTAAATTATAATATTTTTCTTGATAATTTAAAATATTTTACCTATAATTAAGATACAATGTTCTCCCATATCCAAATATTTGTGATATTTGAACAATTTTGAATTTTAATTTAAATAATTAAATATTAAAAAATAAATTATAAAAATAATGAATAAAATTAAAAAAAACGAAATTACTTTAATTATTATTGGATAATAATGGTATGAATGTTTGTTTATTTGTATATAAAGCCAAAGTGAAACTATTGGCAGTTACTATCATCATCACGGTAGGAAAATGATGTTACGAAAAGGTATGCTATACTTAAGCAATTGAATTATTGTAAAATATGACTCACCATGTGCCCAATAGCTGTCATATTTGTGTATGCATTTGTGCATACATCCAAAAATGAAAATAATAGGTACATAATTATTATAATTATATAATATTGTATACTTATATTTTTTCTATATATTTATTTTATATTTACTCTTTTTTATTAATTTATTATATTAAGTTTACTAATTTATATTATAATAAATAATATATATATATATACACGAAGACAGAAAAGGGAAGAAGAAAGTACAGTAAGACCATCAACTAAAAAAACCTAAAAGGGTAAATATACTGATCAAGGTTTATAGTACTTTAATATTTTTGTGCATTTTTTAAATTAAAGATATTGCTGCTTACCCCTGACGGTTCATAAGTTAGATATGGACTATTATCCGTTGATATGAGGAGTTTATATTGTTGATAAGTTAATTAATAAGGTTTGTTTTATTTATAAAAATGCAAATGTGCCACGTTGGTCCATCACATGCTATCATTGATCTACACAACACTACATGATGATGGAATATTATTTTTAATATTATAATTATATGATGGAATATTATTTTTAATATATTATTTGCTATAATAATTGCCACCACCTCTCTACTTACATAGACCGATTGCGTATATAAATATATACGCAATAGTCCCACTAGCAAGCACCCCCTAACATTATGGATTTTCTCGCATCAGTACTGTTGTCTCTGGCTCTCTCTGCCGCCTCGGCCCTTCTCTTCGTTCGCTTCACGCGTCGGGGAGGGCTCCAGAGACTGCTGCCGCCCGGGAGTCTCGGACTACCGCTGATCGGGGAGACGCTGCAGCTGATCGCAGCGTACAAGACGGAGAATCCGGAGCCATTCATCGATGAGCGGGTGAGGCGGCACGGGCCGGTGTTCACGACCCACGTGTTCGGAGAGCCGACGGTGTTCTCGGCGGATCCGGAGACTAATCGGTTCATACTTCAGAACGAGGGGAAGCTTTTCGAGGTGAGCTACCCTGGGTCGATCAGCAACCTTCTGGGTCGCCACTCTTTGCTTCTGATGAAGGGCGGTCTCCACAAGCGGATGCACTCCCTGACCATGAGCTTCAACAGCACCACCATCATCCGCGACCACCTCCTCGTCGATATCGACCGCCTCATCCGCCTCAACCTCCGCTCTTGGTCGGGCCGCGTCCTCCTCATGGAGGCGGCCAAGAAGGTAAAGCCCCCCAAAAAACCAATTACTACAATTAATTACAACTTTACAACAATCCACCTCTCCTCCTCCCTCCCGGGCTCCATCACCAACCATAATTGTCGGTGGGATCCACACAGTGAGGTTTAATTATTTGAAGACATGGGGTTGGGGGCAGTGATCATTCCCCCATATTCATCCACTTTTGTTAGGGAACAGTGAATGATTGAATAAGAAGAGAGATCTCATGGGCAAGTGAGGAGGGAGAGTTGGTGGCATTGATGGCAGAAGCTCATGTTAGGACAGAGTGTGTACGTGCGGCCATTAGTTAACCCATCTTTATCTCTCTCACTCATCTCTCCCACCAAATTTTATATTTAAAGAGAAATAAAAAAAAATTAATTAGAATTCCAACATCCTAATGTGCTGGTGGTGCAGATAACCTTCGAGCTGACCATGAAACAGCTAATGAGCTTCGACCCCGGGGAGTGGACGGAGAGCCTGCGGAAAGAGTACCTTCTGGTCATCGAGGGCTTCTTCACCGTCCCTCTGCCGCTCTTCTCCGCCACCTACCGCCGCGCTATTAGGGTATGTTGCCTAAATTGCCCTTTTTTTTTTTTACTTTTTCTAATTGTATTGGCTTGCCATTTTGTACATTATCTTTCCGGACAATGACCCCATGCTCAATTAATTCCGTATACACGTGAGATAGAAGTGGACGTTTTTCTAATTCACCACACGACATTTAGTTTTTGTCCCCGACAATGGATCTAATCCACTACACGACTAATACCATAGTTAGTGGCCCGACATAATTTTTTATCCCTTTACCTTTGATTTTGGACTAGGCAAGGACGAAGGTTGCAGAGGCACTAGGCAAGATGGTGAGGCGGCGGCGGCGGGAGCAGGAGGAAGGGACCGTGATGAACGACATGCTGGGTGCCCTGCTGGCCGGAGACGACCGGTTCATGGACGAGGAGATCGTCGACTTTCTCGTGGCCCTCCTTGTGGCCGGCTATGAGACCACCTCGACCATCATGACCCTCGCGGTCAAGTTCCTCACGGAGACACCTCTCGCCCTGGCTCAGCTCAAGGTACTCTTTAAAAAATAAGATGATAATTTTGATGGGACAGTATAATTCAAATCACAGATAGATTAGTAAAGAAGTCAAAGCCAAAAGGAGAAAGAGGAGACATTCATCGAACCGGTTACCGGACAGAATGATGTTTTCTGAGTCGCACGCGCATCGAATTTAAGATTTCTTGTCTTTGAAAGTAATAAATATAAAATATAATTTTATTTTCTTTTAGAAAAATATATTGTCGATCTCTTTGACTGTTATTCAGAATGACTTGAAAGCCCCTATATCAACCCTTTAGTATAGGGGTGCCAGAGGAATTCACTACATCTTTTGTACCCTTTGAACAGAATAAATACTGAATAGTCAGTGACTAGGCCGTAGGCTCGTAGCTGTTCTGTGGCGCGTCGGCCGCCATTAAGTGCCGGACCCGGGGCCTCTGCCGGCGGTGGAGCATCGAGGACCGTGAGATTGATGATTTCGAGGCGAAATGATGATACCACATAGGCCCTATGTTCAGCAGGCCGTGGTATTATTATACTAGGACCGGCTTGGACTGGTTCAGTTTATAAATCAGACCGGACCGTCTTAATAGGCCTATGATAGACCTCGGGCCGACTTTGTCCCATGCACAAAATTGATCCTTTCTTCCCCGAAAATGGCTTTATCTGTTAGATCTGTAGTAATTTCGGTCCTTGTTCACAAGTGTTCAAATCAAATCGTTTTCTGAAATTCTGACAGGAGGAGCACGAGACCATCGGAGCAAGGAAAGGCCCGTCGGAGGGGCTCGAGTGGACCGACTACAAGTCCATGCCGTTCACACAGTGTGTGAGTGAATTTGCCCTCTGATCATTCTTTCAATCATTTATTTCCATCACGACTTATCATCCATCCTTCCACACTCCACCTTGTTTGTTCAGGTCGTCAACGAGACGCTGCGGATTGCGAACATAATCAGTGGGGTGTTCAGGCGGGCAATGACCGATATTCCGATCAAAGGTGCATTTGATTTATCGCTTTCTAGGCGGATGTAATTTTTTTCCCTCACACACCTTTTTGAGCAGGCTATGTGATTCCCAAGGGGTGGAAAGTGTTCGCATCGTTCCGAGCCGTGCATCTGGACCCCGATCATTTCAAGGATGCTCGAACATTCAACCCCTGGAGATGGCAGGTAAACTATCATCTATCTGCATCTTCCTTTTATCGTCTTCTTCATCCCTTGCAAAACTGTTTTGTGGATTGTGCAGAATAACTCGGGATCAACAACCTCGGGGAATGTATACACGCCGTTCGGTGGCGGCCCGAGGCTGTGCCCTGGGTATGAGCTGGGCAGAGTGATCCTGTCAGTGTTCCTTCACCGGCTGGTCACTCGATTCAGGTAATAACCTTCTTGAGCTAGCCATCGAATATATCATGGCATGTACAAATACAGAACAGAACTGATCCGATATCACTTATCAGCTGGGTTCCTGCCGAAGAGGATAAGCTAGTGTTCTTTCCGACGACTCGGACTCAGAAGCGGTATCCCATAATCTTGAAGCAGCGGGAGGACTCAGCCTGGCAGTGAGGGGGGTTGGGACGGGGAGAAGAGAGCATGCATATATGTACAAGCCCTTGTAATGACTTCTTTGCAGCAATAAAAGCATGATTTAGCAGGGATGTAAATTAAAGTTCATTCATTTGTACTGGGGGCTAGGAAGGGAAAGTTTATCTCTTTGGGGACCGAAATGAAATTCAGTTAGAATATGTCTTTGAGCGGATCGACTGCTTGTGTTCGAAACTGCCGAAGAAGTTTTGGTTGATGCTGATCTTCTGCATTAAAGCAATCGTATATACAGAGTATAATGCATAGTACAGCACCTATATCACAAGGGTGCAGGACATGGAAGATCAAAACTTGTGTAAATGAATAATCCTTCACCCACGGCTGAGAATTCACCTGCAAATATTTCCAGGAAATGGAGCAAAAGCAGATATGTCCAGATGTGTCAAAGGAGAGGAGAATGCGAGGACTTACTGCTTCAATGTCAATCTTGTAAACAACAAGTTTCCTTCTTTCTCTGCAACTAATCTTGTAAGCAACAATGATATGAGCAACGGCCAGGAGGAAGGAGGAGATGAACAGGGACATCACCACAGCCCTCACATATCCCCCTCGCTCCAGCACCGGGCCGGTGAACACAAAAGGAGCCTTGAGCGAGACAAAAACTAGAGAGGAGACGGAACACACTGCCGTGATTGCAAGATAGGGTCGTCGGGAGAGCCTCGGCCCATGGCACAAGCTGTAAACACCTTCATAAACCAGAAAGAAACGAGTCAGAATGATATTCTATTGATGGTACAATTTCAGTACTATAGTTTCCATTAAAGCTGGCTGAACAAGACAAAAAGAGAGCGTCAAAGCGTAAACCATAAGTTCAGGCAGGAGAACTTACAGACGATAACTGATGATCTGAATATAGAAATGAGAGGGAGGGAGTAACGGAAGTCATAATTGGTCAAGTGGGCGTAGAGAGTCTCGAGCGAGAGGGAGGCCGGGGAGACTGCGGCCGAGAGGAGAGCGGAGGGCAGAAGGGTGTCGGCTATCAAGAGGAAGACGGGGGCGGAGAATAGGATGAGGGAGACGAGCATCGTGATGAGGAAGAAGACGGTCTTCACGCCCCTGAGGAGCTGCTTTCTCCATTTCTCCTCCTTCGTGAAGAATCCCATGTTGGAGAACATGATCGGGAGGAAATTTATCAACCCAGTGAGGCCGAAATGGCTTTGCCTTCTGGGTTTTGGAGGAATTGAGGCGAGCGGTCGGAAAGGTCGGAGCTTTTATATGGGTTGATGTTCCACACGAGAGAGATGGATTGTCGGAGATGGCGAAGGTGCAATATTTTGTCCCGACCGTTGCGGGTAATGAAATTGTCGGTCAAATAAAAAGATTCCTTTTGTTTTATACTCGCAAGGTAATAAAAAAAAGATTCTCGATTTTTCGTGCCGTGCCGTGCCCAAGCGGCGCGAAAATTTTCGTGCCGGCACAATACCTCGAAATTATTTAAAAGCCCTAGATTTGGCGCGCGCCAAATAATTGATGCCCTCCATCCTCCTCCTCCTCAGCTCCAGATTCCAGGCGTTCCTGTTCACCGTGTCTCCGCCCCGGCGTCCTCCTCCACAGTCACTTTCCTTCGTAGGTGAGTGAAGTAGCCTTCGATTTTAGAACCACGAGCTCAACCACTGTCGCTTCCCTCGCCATTCTTCTATTATCTTGATTTTAGGGCCGATTGCCAAGTGCTGCTTGAATTTGAGATTGAGGATGGTATTTCTGAATGTACTCTTGAATAAATATTTTTGAAGATGGATGTTTCTGTGGTCCTTATTTTGATCAATGTTAACTCTTTGAGCTGTTAGGTTGATTTTGCCATCTCCTCCGGGTCTGAGCACTGTTTATCTTTTTTATTTTTTTAATTGAACAGTTAATTTGCCATCGACCCTATCACAAGGTACTTGTAAGCTTTTTGTGTGGTCAGATCATGTGTTGTAGCTTCAATTTATGATAATTTTCTTTGGAGTACAATTCATCCAGTTCTGGGGCTTCTTGTTAGCTGTTCATGTCATGGTAGCGATAAAATTATAGATGAATCACATCTAGTTTAATTTTTCTGATTCTAATTAGCCAAATTAGTGGCTTCCTGCAGAAATGTATCCCAGCGTACTTTATCGTGCTTGTTATGAGTGATTTCAGGTGCAGTCAACAGCTGCAGAATGAGGAATGATATTCATTCTCTTATGTTTTGCCTTTTCATGAGCAACACCCACCATACTCAACAGCTGTTGAATTTATTTGTTTTAGGAATTATTTGCAGAATATACAATTCGTGCTAGATCCTTCACCTCTCTGAGCATTGCGTTTTGTTGTAGTTGTGGTTCGAGCAGATTCAGTGGGAGAAACAAACTTTTGGAAATATTTAACCTTTTTTGGGGATTCACTTATTTTTGTTGAAAGCCAATTTCATGAGATAAATGCTTGGGAATGGCTGGTTATTATGACATCGATGATATTATCACAGAGGAAGAGGTAGAGTGACTTGATTTTTTATTTATTTAAATTTGTGAAACTTTTACAACCATCCCTAATTTTGCTAGGCGATATATCATCTTGAAGGGTTACTTTGTTTGACTGCAGCCCCTTTCAGTTATATTCCAAGAGGCTGTGAATGGAGTAGGCATAGATCCTAGCTCGGAACAAAATTGCGTACGTTCATAAAACTTCTAGAAGTCATTGAATGGGTCCTTGATAGATCAAAATGCACGAGTTACTCTACTATACTTATTTTAAAATTTTAAATTCAGGTTGAGCAAGGTTCAAAGGTAGAGCTCCCCTTTTGGCTTGCTTCTGAGTTGCGCCGGAGAAATGCTGTCGTGGCACATGCACCAGCATCTTTTGACCAGAAGTAAGAAATGAATGGCCTTAAGATTTGAGTAGATTGACTATTCTATGCAATCTTGGTTTCCAAAGGATTGAAATACTTGAATTCCAATTGCCTCTCTCACTCATTTTGCTGACTATTTTATCCTTTTGAATGTCAGAACAAGGCTTGAAGTCCTTGTTGATCCAGCATGTGTAGATTTGAGATCACGCAGTCCTTATTTTTATGAACTTGGTTGTAAGGTCATCCCAATGTAAGCATCCTTCCTAGTTCTATGGATACGTAAGGGATAATATGTACCTCGTATTTGCCTTCAAGAACTTTTTTTTTTTAATTTTGGTTAAAAGCATGTTCATTGTTAAATCCTTTGGACTAATGAAACTTTTATATGTGCAAAGACAAACTAGCAGTTAGCCATACCTTCCAGAGAATATGAAGATCATAGCTCTTGCATACATGTGAATGGAATTTTGACCAATAAATAGAAAATGATGTGAGCGATTGTCTCCATAGCCTAAATAGTAATTTAGTCACATGTCTTGGTGTCTCATGTATCTGGTATTGGGGTGAAAGAAATGGTTTTCTTTTTAAGGATTGTTCTACTTTTCTATAATCTGTGTTCATTACCTTTGTTTTATTGGTCTTAGTTCTGCTCATTATCTCAATAACATATAATATTGCATTTCAAAATCCCATCGAGGTTTTTATGGACGAGTTTGTTCTATGTGTGACAGTACTCGGGACAGGGATATCGGGCTTCTTCTCTTCTCGGCATTCAAGAAACGATACAAGGAAGTCCTAGCCAAAGCCCACACATCAGGAAACGTGGCTTGTCGAAAGAGTCTCTCCCGCCTGACAAAGGAAGAAGTTAACTGTGAGATGCCCTTCTAAGTAAGCACGCGTTGCTAGCTTCTATTGTTAGTTGATTCTCAACACACTATTTCTCCTCCTTGCAGTATATGAGGCTGCACAAATGTCAATGGCAGCCTTTAAGCAGTGGCGTATAGGCGGTTCAAGACTTCAATGCGCATCCGTTCTTGGGATGAAGAGAAAATCAACTGACTAAGAGAGGCTACCCTGTAACAGAATTTCGACACCAATATCTCTATTGGTAAATCATTTTAACACCAGCACAGTACTTGTAGCACATTTCACTTTTATTTGATAAAAAAACTGCATGTTTGGCTTGAAGCATGAGAAACAACCACTGCATTTGGATGATTGTTATTTCACCCTTTGTTGCTAATGGTTGAGGTGATACCAATCACTCTTGAGGATATGGGAAAATGAACATAATATAGGCATATCTATGCGCTGTACACTAAATTCAAGTAAAAGTTTTCATTTATGTTTCTGTTGTAAAAAAGACTTTAAACTCAGCTTGACTACTCGCATAACATGATCACCAGATCCTTGGACTGGACTTGTGAACTCATGGAGGCTTCCTTGTGATCTTCCCATGAGCACTGCTTGCAAGATGGGTTCAGACACAAGGCCAACATTAGTTTCCCTTAATCCCCCACAGGTGAGTTGACTTAGTCCTTCTTTCATGCCCTCTTAAAGAATCTACAAAACGCGTGGGCGGCTCCTACTTAGTGTTTATAGTAATACATGCACCTGAAATGAAACTAATTGGTATCTTAGGGGAAGAAAAAGGGCTTGTATGCAAACATAGGTGGTGTGGTGGTGGCGCCGGCCGTAAGGGGGATGCAATGGACGGGGGTGGCGGTGCTTCACCGGCCACCGTTCCACTAACATTATTGACTCACCGAGTCTCTCACCACCATTCTCCATTATTTTTACATTTAAAGATCATATTATTTATTGTTCATTGTTGCACATCCATAAACCCTATTTTTTTAAATACCATATTATTATTTGGAATAAACTTATTATAAATGATTAAAAAGTAATAACCTATATAATAATATTTGGAATCACGAGCATCTATCAGTGCTGATCTTATGCACTAGAGAAAGCAATGACAGTGCCAATGAGGCCACAAATTTCTATGGATCGCTGGCTTTCAGGATTTATACAAAGAATGGCAGCTGCTATAATAACCTTGTCTATCATGATGCCTAAAGTTTAGAATTGTCTGAGGGGAGGAGGGAATTCCATGCCTTCGGAACCACTCAGGCATGTGGAATCTTTCATAGAGCACAAATCCCACGTCACTCTGCTGAGAGAGGTGCTTGAGGAGCCATAATAGGACCCTCAAGAGCTAGTTCATCAGAATAAAGACCATCAAATATTCATTAAATGCCAGTTGAAGGAGAATTTCCAATACGGAATTTCACAAGAATTGACACCAGATTAACCTGGTCGTCTTGTGGCCGTTCCGCAGAAAAAGGAATGCAAGGAATCCCATTTGATGGCTGCAGCAAGAAACAGAATGGGTTGTTGTCAACTATCACCATTTGGCTTAGATCCTTTGATATGCATGAAAGATCCTTCACATGATTCCCATGTACCCTGTACATGCACAATCACATCAAGGTGAGTGCAAGCACCGATTTCCCAACAGAAGCCATGATCCACTAAAAAATAAACAGTACAAACTCTCCTCTATATAGAATTGCTGTTCTGAAAAAGGATGAAGAATTTATCCTTTGTGGTTGTGAAATAAGCATGGTGAACCCATGGGGACTCTTAAGATCATTCCAGATCAGTTATCTCGATATAAATCTTCATTCAGGGCAGGCAGTTTGATTATACAGATGCTATTCATAAAATGAGTTGAAATCTTACAAATTCTGAATGAAAATTCATGATTTCTACCATTTTTCTATGCTCTATCCATATAATTTGTTGAGCAGAAAAGCAAATAAAAACTTGAGTTTATAGTTCATCAAGTTACTACTAATATGATATTTACTTTTGAAATTAGTTCAATATATATGAGTACTGATACCCCAAATGTAGAGACAAAGATCATTTCATTAATGAAGCAGATGCCATTGACATTCTGTTCTTTTTCCGTATGTATTTTAAAAAAAGACACCAATAGGTTGAACTTATGTGCTGATGGTTGAAGGTCAATAGAGCCGTTGGCAAAATAGATTTTCTACATCTATTCGATCAACAATAGGTCTTGCATATCCTAAGGCCAGAGAATAAAAGAAAGGTTAGGATACCCAAGATAGAATACAGGTACTAGGGGGATGCAAG
Organism: Trapa incisa; assembly: GCA_030064435.1. NCBI lineage: Eukaryota > Viridiplantae > Streptophyta > Magnoliopsida > Myrtales > Lythraceae > Trapa > Trapa incisa. The sequence goes on along the minus strand of CM057786.1, from coordinate 11,507,490 downwards.
GCTGAAGTAGCAATATACCAACCTTCTTGTCCAGCGGTAAATAGCATGAGATCTGCAAATTCGCTCAGCAACTTGAGGAATTCTCGCAATCCTGGTCGCTCAAACACGGTCACGCGGCTGACTTTAGGTTTGCCTTTGCATTCCTTTCAAATATAGCATACATCCAAATTAAGAGTATTTACTATAGAATGTACCAATTGCGTCATATGGAATGTGATGAATGTAGCCACCTTATCAGAAGACACATATTCCATCTCAAACCATTGCAACCCAGCTTCAATTGCCTGGTCACAAATAGAAGATGGAAGGCTCGATGCATCATATGCACTTACAAGAGTTTCATCCAAGTCGAGCACTACCTGCAATTCTCGGGTAAACTCAGATTTCTGTGGAAATGAGGGCTTATGTATACAACAAAGATTAGCAACCACGGCAACTTGAAAGTGACAATAGTTTCCTCTCTCATCTCTACATTGAATGAAATGCCAAGCATTCAGAATAATTGATTTATAAGGGTGAAGCTCCAAAAATGGATATCATTTATGAAGGAAAAATTGCTAAGATTTAAACATAAAGACATGCTTATCGGATAATTTTCAAAACACATTGAAGAATCAGTGATTGTCTTTTGACCAAAACAAAACCAGTGATCGTCTAAAAGGAAGATGTAAAGAGCTTCGATTGAAGAATCGCAGTAAATACCAATCTAGCAGTGCACAGGAAGCTTCAAGCTCAGTGCTTTTCAGTGAATCAGCCATCTCTAATATTAACCCAGTGTCAGAAACCTTAGTTTAGCATCAGCATCGATCAGATTCCAACAGAATATTATCGAATGATAGCAAACAAATCACATGAGACAACTGCTCCAAACTATACACGTGATATATCAAAATGAATGGAAAAAGGTTCTCAGCGAGTAAACAAGAATCATGACAGTAGAGTCAACCACAAAGGTCGGCCTACCCGATTCGACAATAATAGCGTGCACAGAGAGCATTGAACAAATAAATAAGTAAAGCCGCAAGATAGGATGATCGCTTCAGAAAATTACCGTCAGTCTACGGACGTGATCAAAGGAGATGACGTCGGGAGCGATATGGACGGAGGCACTGACAGGGGGACCGAGGTCCCGCAACTTGAAGGAGGGAAGGGAGCCTGAGAGGAGAGGGTAGCAGCTCAGGTCCCGGATTATCTGGAAGAAGAAGGCAATCCAGTCCAACAACGCCCGCCCTACCTGGCGGTAAACCTCGCGTTGAGTCAACTCAGCGCTGAAAGGTATTTGAGAGATTGTATATAGCGGAAATATATTTTAAATATAACAAAATAATACATATCAACAAAGTCGTTGTAGTATAGTGGTGAGTATACCCGCCTGTCACGCGGGTGACCCGGGTTCGATCCCCGGCAACGGCGGATCAATGTTTTTTATCACTTTCCTATAAATAAAAAATAAATTTCAATTTATTTTTGTATTCTTGTTCCCTTACAAGTATTAATATAAACAAAAACCTGTACACCTAAAAAAATGCCATTAAATTAGTTCACACTCAACCCTTTTTTTTAATCGTTTAGAGTATGTCTTTGCCTGCAATGCAAACTGCAGATACATGGAGTTCTCTGATCAGCAAGAGCCTGAGTATCTGAAGGAAAACCAAGGATGCTCCCTTGCTTCCTTGGCACTTGGGCGCCTCTTCGGATCCATCTCGAGGAGGTTCCTCACGAAGTCGGTGAATCCGACGTCGGAGACTCCAAGATGATGCTCCAAGGGCGACTCCTCCGGGATGATGTATTCGGCCTCGCCTGTCTCCTGAGCCATGAGAAAATGGTAAGTCAAGATCGAAGGGCCCTCCGCTGTAAGCTGCTAGCCAAAAAAGTGCGTGTTAAATCAGTGATCGGCTACGGTTTGCTCGTAGTTACCTCGTTGATACGGTAGAGTTCACACTCCTCCGTGAAGTACTTGGCCGTCTCCTGTCCGTTCATGAGCATCTTGAGATCGATGGGCCCGAGCATCCCGACCATGCGCGCCAGAATCATCACCACCTCATCATTCGGGAATAACACCTGTACATAGCAGAATCTTAGGGTGAATCATGAATGCAAGATGGTCCAGAAGCACGTACTTGGCCAGAAGAGAGCTCTGCCAGGATGCAGCCGAGGGACCACATGTCAATCTTCTCGTCGTAGGGGAGGCCGAGGATGACTTCGGGAGCCCTGTAGGATCGAGACTGCACGTAGAGGCACAGGTTATCCGACCTGAAGCAGCTGCTGCCAAGGTCGATGATCTTGATCTCGGCTTTCCGGTAGCTCTTGATGAGGATATTCTCGGGCTTAAGATCGCAGTGGATGATCCCCAGGCCGTGCAGATAGGCCAGAGCGTCCAAGCATTGACGTGCTATCACCTGCAAATTCGAAGACTGTCAGAATTGCCGGAGAACAAGAACAACAGAATCTAGCATACTTTGTGAGGATGCTGTTATCGGGTCCGACTAACACCACACCATATCAATGTCGGAGATTATTTTGAACCTGGATTCTACTGAGAGTGAAGTAAGCTTCGTCTCCGGCCTCCAGGTTGAACTTCTGAAATTCGTACAGATTCGCCCGCAAAAGCTCACAGACTATGAAAAGATGCTCCTGAAAAGTCCATACCCAGAATCAGGCAGACATGAGTACAAGAAAATATCATACAATAGATTAGTTTCTTGCTTTTGATCTTAAACCTGGTGATAGAAATAGTCGTAGAGGCGCAAGATGTGGTGTTCATCGGCCGGATCGTGCCTGTTCACCAGCTTCAGCAGCTTGATCTCGTCCAAGCTCTGGTCGAAGAAGTCCTTGTTGTTGTTGATGATCTTCAGGCACACCTCCACTCCGGTGCGGAGGTCCCGGGCCCGGACCACCTTGCTGAAGGCGGCGGATCCTAGGTATTCCGTCACGTGGTACCGCCCCGCCACGACGGCGTTCAGGACAATCGGGAAATCCTTGTTTTCCTCGAACCCTGTCCTGTTCTTCCTGTGCACGATCCTCAGCTCGAACACCTCGTAGTTTTCTTGTTCTTCCTCCTGATCTTCTAGACCTTTCATGATCAGGGTTTTGTCTTCTACTTCTTCGATGAATGCAACATCCTTCATTGGTAGATCGTTCCCTGTAGGAGCAGGCTTCTCGGGGATGGAGATATTGCGGAGGTTCTTGCTCTCGAAGGGGCTCAGATCGGTATATTTCTGGGACTGGCCGTTGTTAGATGAATCCTTCTTCTCAAGAGAATGATTGGGTTCTTCGGCTTCAAAGAGATTACTGCTGCTAAGCTCTTCTGCTGTATCAGAATTCACCACGAACTTATCCTCGCTAGGGCCGAGGAATTGCTCCGATTCGTGTAACTTCTCGTGGAATGGATGCGAGTCATTTTGCAGTTCGAAGTCAAAGTCAATGTAGGTGCGAGCAGTGCCGAACTGGGACATCCTGTCCAAGGATGCCTTGGAATCTGGTGTGGGAGAAGACCGGAGTCCGTATGGATTCACGAAATCTGCAACATTGAGTTGATCTTTAGAACTTTCCAAAAGAAAAAAAAACTAAACATTATTGAGATTCTGCATAAAATCCAATCCCAATTTAAAGATGAAAAGGAACATCTTCTGCATTTCTACCAATACAGAATGCCAAGCTAATTAGCAAAAAGAGAAGCCAGCAATTAGAGAAGATGGGATTTTGGTATGAAGCCTATGATCTCATCATAAATGGATTCGAATATGGCATGGGTTGAAATAACCTGAAATGTAAACCTTCCAAATTCAGACACTCACATGAATGGTATACTACAAATTAGTATTGTTGGTTTGCTGGTACGATCTCCATCGCCGGCAACGGAGGCGGCGAAGAAAATAAAGCAGCAGAAATCAGAGAGCAATAAGCTGAGCAATGGACCTGATGATGAGAAAGCGTCAGTGGTGGATGAGCCTAGGCTCATGAACTGTTCATCGGAGGAAGATCCACTGGAGCCCTCGCCGCCGCCATCGGGCCTCACCGTGATCCTCACCGGCGGCGGCGGGGGCAACATGGGGAAAAGGAACCTCTCGAAATCGTAGGATCCAAGGTCACCCCTATCAGCCAACTCCTCCGGAAGAACTGACTCCGCCTCCGGGTAGCCGTTTTTCCTCAGGAGCTCCATCACAGCATCCAATCCAGACGCCGCTTCCATGGAAGTGGCAGGCTCAGAGCATGCGATCCGACGACAAGAGACGAGGAGAGCTGTCCTTGTTCCGGTGGGAGCATGCTTTTGAGAACTGGAGGGAGAAATAGGAAGCTTCCCTAACAAAGACGAGTAGTCAGCCGTACGTGGAAAGCCATGGGCGGAGGGGAGAGAGGTGTGATTGTCTCACCAACTCTGAAAGGGGAAGCTGTCTTCTCCGTCGGTCGTAGGAAGAAGGTTTTGGTCGTGTGGGCCCCATACTAATTTATGTATTTTATATATTATATTATTATTAATAATATAAAAGTGTTAAATAAATTATATAACTATATTATATATGATTAATTACATATAAATCTTGTATAATATAATTAAATTATATAAAACAATTAAGTTATTTTTATATTTAGAAAATAAATTAATGTTAATTGGATAATAATTTTATATTTTATATTAATATTAATAAACTATATTCTCATCCATCCTATAAAACAAAACAAATCCATTATTGTTATAATTATATAAATGGTATTTGTATAAAAATGTTTAAATATAAATATTATATAATTTTCACAAAATATATATATATATAATAAATTAAAATATATAAATATATTTTATATAGTATATTCTTATCATATAATTACATAATATAATAAAAAAAGTAATGATTACAATTATAAAATATATTAATATTAATTATATAACAATATTTATATATTAATATTATATAATGTTAATATAAAAATATTATATGTTTATTTAATAAATTATATTTTATATGTATAATGTATACATTTATTTAAAAATATAAGAATAAATATAAATATAGAAATATATTAAAATCATTTTAGTTAAAATTACTAAATCTCCTCCATTGGCTAAGAGAATACGAGTATTGTCTTCCCTTTTTATATGTTTTTTTACAAGCATATTATCTTCCAACTTATACATACCAAAAGAGTAAAATAATTCTTATAAATTTAAAAATTACATATAAATAATATAAAAAATAACATATATTATATATCTAATAACTTTTTCTTAATATTTTTTTGAAAATGGGGGAGGAGGACGGACTCTCACTTGAAAACACAGGTGTGGTTTTCTGCAATTCAAGTTTGTTGATCGGTGCGCGTCCGGATCTTGGAAGACCCGCCCCGCCCGGCCCCGCCCATTGTCATCCCTACTCCCGGCTTGAGCTCTAGATGAAGGCCGAACACGAAGAAGAAGCAGAGGGAGCAGAAGACCAAGGAGAGGGGATCTCTCGAGGATGGCTTCGATCACGTATTCGAGCCCACGGACGGTCGAAGAGATCTACAAGGACTTCGCAAATCGGCGTTCGGCTCTCGTCCGCGCCCTCACATTCGGTACTAATCTCCCGATTTCAAGCTGTCGTGCTTGTTTTGCTCTCCCTTTAATCCCATTCGTTTTATTGCCCCGGGGCTGACATTGTTTTCTTCGGATTCATCTGTCAGATGTCGATGAGTTCTACTCGCGCTGCGATCCAGGTCAGCTAGATGTATCTAGGACTCTGTCTTGGATTGATATGATGAGCGCTACACTTTTTGAGTTTTATTTCTCCTCTAATCTGTATATGCGGAGAGAGTAAATTTGTTAGGTGGAAGGTTTACCTCTGATATTACCAATGGTCAGCCTATGATGTTTGAGACCAAAATCGCTCACTTTGGGAGTTGTTATTGTTTTCTGTTCGGGTTTATGTTTTCAAAGATCAAATTAAGATGTCTTTCTGGAGAATTCCTGAGAATATCCGAGGAAAAGGGATGGATTTTTTAAATTTCTCTGGTCAAGATTATCATGGTTTTGGTTTTGTTTGGAGGTCAAACTGTAAGATGATCTTTGTCACATCCTAAAATTTTCCATCAACCAATTTGAATCATTGTTTTTAAATTTCTACCATTTGGAAACTGAGAGTGTGGCTCGTGAAATTTCAAACTGCACAGCTTCTGATACTACATTTATTTGAGCTTCACCTGATGGGATTTTTTGGGGCTAAACATAAGGTTCTTATGGCTATTTGTCTACCCTTAGAGAAGGAGAATTTGTGTTTGTATGGACATCCAAATGAGTCATGGGAAGTGGCTCTGCCAGCAGAAGAAGTTCCTCCTGAGCTTCCTGAGCCTGCCTTAGGCATCAATTTTGCCAGAGATGGAATGAAGCGTAAGGATTGGCTTTCGCTGGTCGCAGTGCACAGTGATTGCTGGCTGCTCTCTGTAGCTTTCTATTTTGGTGCTAGGCTTAATGCCAATGAGAGGTACACCATTTCCTCCGACAAATTGTTTATTTTTTTTGCAATTTATGTATTTTATAGCTACATAACTTGAACTGGAGCTAATATTTTTCCTTTTATTAAAAATGTGAATGAGATACTCTGAGGTTTCTCACTTTTCTTAATGTTTCTTTATACAATTAAATATGTTGGAGAAATTTAATGTGTTTCTGGTCATTTTTCTGGATAAACTGACATTGAAATTGAAGATATTAATTTCATCTCTAATGTGTGTCTTTAATGTTTGCTTGCTATTGTTGTAGGTGTAGATCACCATCTTGATTAGATATTCTTTTTGAAGGATTTTTACCACATCTTAGGCATATATGAATATTGTTGGGGCATATTTTGTAGATCTTGTGAAATATGAGTAGGTTTCCACTGATTCAAACTTTTACAAGAATTACCTCATGAAATTGATATTTACTCTTCTATATTATTTTTCCTATATTCATCAACTTCATATCGTCCCTGCATCATCTTCTGCAATATTTTCCTGGAGCATCTGATCAAAGCACTTTTGAGGTTTAGAACTTCTAATTTGTTTTTCCCTTGCTTCCCAGATTGGCTCGTACCAACAGAATATATGGAGGTTCCATTGTTAACCGAGGTGTTAATAATTAAGCGCAGATAATTACTGAGGGAGCATATAGTAGTTCCAAAGTGCTAGTAAATTCTGATTCAACTTTGATCAATTATAGCAGCCAATATATGCTGAAATATTAGTTAATGTCTTACTTTATCTAATATGCAGTTAAAAAATTCCCCCATTCTTCATTTGTCTTAATGTTAACAACTTGTATTTCTCTGAGGGTGTAGAAATTTTGGCTTAGTTGTTCTTATTCCATCTCTGTATCATAGTAAACCAAGGACACACATATAATGTCCACTAATTTTGGAAATCTCTACAAGTTGGCAGATGATGCTTTTGATTCATGTTCCTTAACTAAGACAGAAATAAGTGGCTGATATTTATTTTTTACCGTACTTTCAATTGAAGTCTTGAATGAATTGACAGATATGTGCCTGCCTCAATGTTTAATTTACATGTAATAATTCGAGTCTCTTATTGAGAATCAGGTACTATGGGAAGATAAAATTTATTGATCTTTTAGTTTTATGATTTTTGGGTTATATTATGCAGCCTGGTGTGCAGATCTCTCAACTGTCAAATGTTTAGTCAATAACTAAAATACTAATGTAGAGCAATATTCTTGCTTCCTCTTTTGTCTAAACAATGCACATTGTGTTACAACCCCCACCATACAAAAAGAACACTATATTATGTGGTTATATTCTGCTTCTCTTGCAATTGCTATCTTGTCCTTTATATCTTTATGTTATTTTCTTCACAGGAAGCGCCTATTTAGCCATATTAATGAGATGCCGACTCTCTTTGAAGTTGTATCTGAAAGGAAGCCCAACAAAGACAAGTCTAACATGGACAGTGGGAGCAAATCAAGGAATAGCACAAAGGTAAACTTATGTCTCCTCCTCCCCATGTTTCCTTTCACTACATGTCATGAATTCTAAAACTAGTAATGGTTTAGTTACTCCATTGTTTATAAATCCTAATATTCTGCTTGCAGAGGTCTTCTGATGCACTTGGAAGAAGCACACCAAGGTCTTACGGGGACAGCTATGGAGAAGAAGAAGATGAGCACAGCGAAACCCTATGTGGGAGCTGCGGAGGGAACTACAATGCAGATGAGTTCTGGATCGGGTGTGATGTCTGTGAGAGGTGGTTTCATGGGAAATGCGTGAAGATAACACCAGCCAAGGCCGAGAGTATAAAGCAGTATAAGTGCCCTTCATGTAACTCAAAGCGGAGCAGGTAGTGACAAGTTGAAACCATTTGGAGGAGAGGTTAGTGATAAAGTGACTCATCTTATGGTTTGCTCTCAATTTTTCTCGATGGTTGCAATATCATTTGATTACAATCGTCAAATAATTGTGTTACAGCATGAAATATGTATCTCAAATTAGTGAGCCCTTCACTTGTTGCGTCCATCCTATATCTTGGGTATGATCATATTGATCAGAGTTAGAACTTCCATGCCCCAGTATCTTTTATATGTAGGAAATCTGAAAATGCTCTACCCTTTGAATAGTCAATTAATTAACCTTTTGAGCAAGTTCGTCCCATGAGAGTGGTTCTGAGACTTGTTTGTTCTGTCTGCCTTGTTGTTCAATGACAAAATCCAAGTTACATTTCTTATGTTGAGAACTGCTGACTCATTGTGGATCGGGTGAGGAAATGTTCTAGGGTTATAAGAATTAAATTCATATTAATTTAACAAAATTTAAGATAATAAGTGATGTTATCTTATTTATTTTACTTAGAAACATTCTGCAAAGAGTAAAGAGCTCTTTCTGGATGCTCTTGGTAGATATTTCCTGTAATTCATAACAATAGTCATAATAACTCTTTATTCCCTCAATTAAATTTTCCAAGGAAGAATAAAAGTATTAGATAAAAATAAAATATTTTAACTAAATGGCTGAACTTGAAAATTTGAGGAGCTAAGTGTTGACAAATGATAAGATTAGTGTGTCATGGACACTGTTCTTTTGGGAAATTGATGTTCCTGTCAATAGACCACATACCCAAATAGGATGGGGGCTATTCAACATCGGTCCACCCCATCAATTATCTTTGGTAAGCTTTTGGTCCATGATTGATCATGCTGGAATTGCGATCCACCAAGGATAAGAACTTCATTCAAGAATTTATTAGTAAAGTAATTAACTTGTAGGAAGCATTGATGTATAACTGAAAAGGATTTAATTTAATTTTTTATTCACATGTGGGTGAGTGATCATGTGCTCTTTCTTTTATGGACATGAACCTTCCTATTCAACTTGTTTGCTCATATTTTGATTGACTGATTGTGAAATCTAAGCTGCTTCCCACCACACATAGTGGATGTATGATTGTCTCTTTTTTTCATGCAAGTTGTATGAGAACTTTTACTGGTATAATTTTATCCCACCGCGCCGAATTTAATCTTTTGCTGATGCTGCAAAGGAAAAGCTGACAGTCATTTTACCTGTGGGGTAACTTTGGTGGTATGTGATCCACTGCTTGGGTTATCATCATCATGGGATGATAGTGTGTATGTAGCTGTCTGCAATCTTACATGAAATGATGATCACTAATCCAAATTAAGTCGATTTATAGTGAGTGCAGGGTGCAGATTTTGGTTAATGGGATGATGTTTCTGGTTTGGTTTCTCTAATTGCTTGATTGGAAACAGCAATACCTTTCCTCTGCAATGATGATATTCATATGATTGCAACATATCAGATGGGTAGACAAGACGGCCGTGTCAATTTTCTTCGTCTAACTTACAGAAAACTGCCGACATCTCGGCCGTGGGATGGCCTTTCCAGTATCTCCGATCCTGAGCCTCTAATCGGATCTCTTGGATAAAAAATCGGTGATGGGAGTATTGATAAAAAAGTAGAGAATGAAGAGCTTGAGCAGGGGAGGAAGGTGGGAGGTCCAAAATCGCATGGTGTTCCGGGTCCAAACCTACCTTTACGTTAGGTAATTTAATAGTCTCATTACATGCAGCTTGAAATTTGCATTTTTTGATTTGGCATCGTTGCATAGTATTCCCATGCAAGGCATACATCTTTACCCTCTAATTGGTTATTCCATTTGTTCCTATCTTACCATGTTTTCAAACAATGCATCTCTCGGCTCAAGGATGGTGTCCCCTCTACCTGGCTTATTATATTAGGCTTGTCCAAATGTTTATTTTAAGAAAATGATGAGATTGATTATAATAAAAGAAATATTGTAAATTTATAAAAAAAATACTATTTATTATCAATTAATAATTTAAAATTATAATTAAATATGAGATTATGTGCCAATAATATAGTACTGATTAAATCAATATTTACTTAAAATTTATTAATTTGTTAACTAATAAAATTTTATATAACCTATATATTTACAATAGTTTATTATATTCAGAATTTAAATTTATTCTTACCAATTAATATTTATAAATATATAAAATATTGTAAGTAGTGAAAGTATTCTAATCTTATAAATGTTTAAAATGAGATAGTATATTATAAAAATAATATTTGACTAAAAAATAATTATTTAAAATTATATAAAAATTGCATTTATGTTATTACTAGCCAATTATTTTACAAGAATGATACTAGATTTTTGTATATTTCGGCCTTTCAACAAATTTTGGCAAAAAAAAAACTCTTGTGAGGGATGAGTAAGGGGGCACCAAACTAAATACTTTCACAATCGTAAACAACATTCACTATACAAATACTCATTAATTTCATTCTTTTCTTATAAAAAAGAAATAAAATAATATTTGATATTATTAGTGAAGTAAAAAAAAATGATCAAAATAGTAATTGATATACAATTGTCCAATATTTTTCACCAAAAAAACATGGGCAAAAAAGAACTATTTGACTTATTAATAGCATAATACAACCTACTTGGAACCTTACCTTACCCTTTGCCTAATGGTATTAGAACTAGAGTGATTATATAATACTATAATAATAGTAATTCATATACAATTAGATCAACACTTTTTTTTGTTGGTGTATATGCATTACATTTTTTTTCATCAACCTACATAAATAAAGTTATATAAGTTAATATTTAATAAATTTACAAATTATTATATGATAATAGTTGAAAAAAAATAAAACTAGTTATTTACTTGATCAATCAAAATCATAATGAAACTGATATTAAACAACCACTATCATATAATACTATAATAATAGTAATTCATATACAATTAGATCAACACTTTTTTTGTTGGCATTACATTTTTTTTCATCAACCTACATAAATAAAGTTATATAAGTTAATATTTAATAAATTTACAAATTATTATATGATACTAGTTGAAAAAAAAAATAAAACTAGTTATTTACTGATCAATCAAAATCATAATGAAATTGATATTAAACAACCACTCTCATGTTCGGTCTTTTTTTGGCCAACAACCATTCTCTTGTCACGGTATTCAAAATCCATTTAATTAACGCTCCATTTCCATGGCAGACACCTCATGGGTAAGCATTGAGCATCCATCTAGGCGATGAAGAAACCCTAATGATTACACAAGTATTTCATCTTATCCTGTTAAGATATGGACAAGGGAACAAAGCAGCGTAGGCTTGGATAGCGGTGGTCCCTTTTGGTGCATCGAACAGTCTCGATGGCTCTGGCCATGGTGTGTGTCGGGCGTGCAGTCGGAGGAAGGGATACAGACTGTGGTTGGGTTGGTTGGCTCTAAATTGGGAAATGGACTTTAGGGTGCCTTCTCTTTTGGTGGATAGGATATATTCTGAAGTAGGGACATACCATTATACTAAGCACAGTATCAAGCATGTGGTGAATTGCAGTTTTTAATGTCCTTTTTTTTTATGAAGATCCAATTGATTTTTGGCAACTTGATGCATGATTGATTGTTTTCAGGTCCACAATAATCCAAAACTCTCTTGTGCTTCAATTAAAAATGATCCATATAATGCCCCTTCCACCAAGTGGAAGGTGTGAAGTCACCGCTCATAATAATATAACATTGGAAATTTATTTTAAATTATATAATTAAAGATGAATAAATAAATAAATTAGTAAATTACAAAATTAAGCATAATATTATGATTTCATATTGGTTTCCTTTTATTCTCAATCTTTAGTCTTTTTCAGGTTTAGATTTTTTTCTTTATTAGATGCTTTATAAGTCTCCTTAGAATTTGAGTTTATAAATAATTTTGCCACAAAATTATCCAAACATCTCTTTGATTATTGAATGAGTATATATGGCAAAATGTTGCTAGTTTGTCGTGACACCTCAGCCCCGTAGAAAAAGTGTCACCAATTGCATAAGATAATGCTAGACTCATATGACGTTTGGATAATTTCATGACTTATAGACTCATATGACGTTCAAATCATAGACGTTTCCGTTATTTTAATATCAAAAAATAGTATAAACTAAATAGTTCATTGCATAAGATATCAAATGATGGATCTATACGCATTTATCCTTAGAATAGTAATGGCCATCTTCACATCATTGATTTAATTTAATTTATTTTTATTAAAAATAGATAAATATTAAATAGTTATAAAAAAAATGGTATCACAATTCATAAATTTATAATTTTAAATGAATATTAATTTTATATATTATGTACAACCATGTATTTTATGTTCATTTTTACTAGTATTAGTAGAACTTCTCATCTAATACATTGCACATAAGAGAACATAATAATCCAATTATTAAATGGTCCACTTTCATAGTCCACTAGGTGCAGGGAACGTGATGATATGACACACATAAATCTAACCATCCAATTGTTAGATTCTTCAATTTTATATTCTCTCAAGTACAATCTCTAATACCACTTGCCTCAACCAATGGGCTTCAAGTGGAACTCAAATTTGCCATAATGGTCATCTTTGAGCCAACAAAATCTTGTGCATTCCTATAACTCACTAATGATTGATCTATTTTAAAGTTTCATTATTAAGATGATAGTTTTATACTTATATTTTATATTATTTATTTAAGTTTTTTAATTATATTATTATTGTCATTAATTATATATAAAAAGGGATTATATGACTTTTACCCCCTCACATAACTAAGAAAAACCACTATTACAATTTATCTTATTTTTTACTTTTTCATATTATATTTTTTGTGTTATTTATTTTATTTTGTACCAAATTTTATTTTCCATAAAAAATCAAGAAATATTATAATATTTTTATGTAGCATTATTATTGATTTTGAGATGTTTAATCCTTTGGAATAATAATATATAATATTTTTTACTATAAATTTTTATTGGATTGCACTTGGTATAATGCAAAAGCAGGACAACTAATTATAACATATAGAATCCCATAGCCATGTGCCACATGTTTTTATTGCAAGGATTCTTATGGAATTCACCAAGATTCAGTATGCAGTTGTAACTAACTAAAGTGGTTAGCCATTAAATATTATTACTCACATGTTAAAATTCAATAAAAAATTGACATATTACCTTAAGAAAATATTTTTTTATATTGATTATATATATTAATTAATTATAAATTAAACCGCACAACAATTTTGAAAATAAATTTATAAATTTCAACTTATAAAATCATTTTTAATTTTATATATACATGTAGTGTACCAATTATTATTATTATTATATTAAGTTGGAAAATATAGGATTATTTTTTATTAAAAAAATTTGGTTGGTACGGTCACTACAAAAGTTCGTGAGACCACCAATCAGACAGCATGACACATCCACAAATTGCAATTTTTTAAACTAAATTTAATTTGTTCAGTTCATTATGTCATATTTTCCATCACATGTGAAATACATGTCTGCTACAAGTCAAACTTGAGGGGACCGTCTGATTATACCTTCTAATTAAAGCGATTTAATCTACGTTAAATATGCTGCCATGGCCACCGCAACTCTGGCCCGACGGCCTCGGAGACATCAACGAGTCGACCTGGAACTTCCCTCGAGGGCCTCTCATCCTTATGAAGAGCCGGTACTGGTCGAAAGTCATCGGACTGTACAGGGCAGGGCTCTCCGGCGTCACGAGCTCCTTCGCCGGCCCTATCAGTATGTCGCTCTTCGGGTTGTAGAAGAACGCGAGGGAGACCCGCTCCTCCGCCGAGTTCACGATCACCCTGTGCTCCACGCTCTTGTAGATCGCGTTGCTTAGAACCTTCAAAACCCCCCAAGAAAAATATTCAAAAACATGTCATTGCGTGGAGATTTGTTGTCGGTCCAAGTGGCCGGCCAACTGCTTGCTTATGCTTAATGGCAAGGAATTTTTCTCCCTTTAATATGCTGACGTGGATATAATAAATCAGTATCTGAGGTATTATCTTTGACTAAGTGAGAATACCGTCAACAGTATGGGCCATACCCAATAGTGGTTTGAAGCTGAATTAAAAGTTTTAAGACAGACATGGGGACAAGAACACATGTAAATATCCATAACCAAACACAGAAAGGAACATCAAAAAGTGGCTAGTATTAGTGCCATACTAGGATCTCATTTGCTCCCTTATCCAATTATTTTCTTACTAAAATATATAATATAAACCAATAAAATTTGAAAGAAACTCATTAGTCAGTCCATTACACAGTTGAGAAAACAGAGGATATTTGTCCTGCTTGAAAAGTGAATGGAAAATAACGATAAACTGCACAGATCCAACCAAAAACTATATTTATTCAGATTGGAATGGATAGTTATTCACCTGAATTTGATCCCCGATGTTGATGATGAATGCATGTCGGGCCGGGTTCACGGTGATCCACCTATCATTCCTCCGTACTTGGAGGCCGGGCACGTGATCGTCGGGGAGGAGTAGCGTCATGCCGCCCGGGTCGGAGTGCGGTGATAGCCCGAGCGTCAAGTCGGGCTGCGGGCACCTCGGGTAGAAGTTGACCCTTAGGCAAGCCCCGATGTCGTCTCCCCCGAACTCCCTCTGTAGGAAGTCCTCTTCTAGCCCGAGGCTGGCCGAGAGGATCTTCATGAGCCTTCCGGCGAGCGCCACGACCTGCTTCCCATACTCCTCGATCACCTCCCTGAATCGCAGCATATTGAGGAAAAAGAAGCGTAAGAATTTTGAAAAAAAGGAGGTGTATTTCCATCCCAACTAACTTATGGCCGGCAGTGTCGGGTAGTTTATTTAGTTGATGGTTGGTTACTTGCCGGCAGGAGGCGGGGAGAGCCGGCCATTTGTTGAAGTCCTTGAGGCAAGTGGGGAGGTAGTGGAGGAAGTAGTAGTCGCTCCAATCGAGAATGGCGCCCTTCTCGATCCCCAGACGGCTGCCGTAGCCCTCGTAGGTCCTCGGGGAGTTCGAGTAAGGCTGCTTGAGCTCCATCGGTAGGTGGAAGAACTGCCGCCACACCTCCCTGGCCCGGTCCATCAGCTCTGGGCTCACGCCATGGTTCACCGCCTGGAAGAACCCCCAGTCCCTGCAGGCTCGTGAGACTTGGTCCCGGACTTCGGACGTGTCCTCCACGCCAAGGTCCACGATCGGGATGCTGTCGACCCCCTCGCTGAAGAAGCCATCGCAGCCGGAAGGCGTTATCACGTCGGAGGGCCGGTCCGAGATAGGCTTGACGTAGCGGCTGGGTATCTCTGTGATGCCGCTGTCGGAGAGCGACTGGACGCGGACCACCGGCTCGGGCCAGTCCTGCTGGAGAGCGCTCATATTCTTGACCAAAACAGACATAGAGAGAGGTTATGATTTAGGAAGATATTGAGATATATATATATAGTGAGAGACAGAGAGTGGTCGAATGAAACGCAGCTCCAGTGGAGAGAGCTCCGAGGGAGGGCCGGAGGGCCGTAGTGGGAAGGGCCACAATGTTGAAAAGGACCTGAATGCGAACGTGAGCACGTGTTGGGACTCTAATTAAAATTTTCTCCTTTTCTTGCATTTTCGTATTTAAGCAAATTGGTGCCTCATTTTCCTTTTTCCATATTTTTTAAGAGCGTTATATTGGGAAAAGGAGAGCTTAGGACAGTAATCTAATCTAATAAGGGGTTTGTCTACATTTGATCAATAATGAAGAATGAATAGTGAACTTGCCAATCTGGCAATGGTGATGAGATCAATGTCCAAGTTTCCTGCTTTATACACTCAAGTGTTGATGGTTTTCTATGAATGCTTATCATGTTTGCTGTATTTCCAGTCTAGTGTGCTTTGTCGGGATCTTCTTCTTATTCTAAAGCCAAGTCACTTTCTGGGAAAATCGGTCGGATGGCATGCATGGGGACGAAATACACATGCAAGATAAATCGATCACAGTATAAAAACGGCCCTTGGATGGCATGAGGCGCCGAATAAGGGTTGAGTGTCATCAAGATTCTCATATTGGCCCAGTGGTCGACTTTGCTTCCCAGGGGTCGCGTCAAAAAGGGAGCAGGACACCATAATCAATGGCTTCGAGGACTTGTGGTGTTCAAGGATCCACATGTGGGGTGTACGTGAGTTTAAGAAAATTAAATGGGCCAAGACCGAGGGACCAATATTTTGTCTCCTCGGCCGGTCGACGATCCCTTCGGTTCTGGTCCACTGGGCCGAGCTTATCCTCGTACAAAGTTCGCTCTGACCGCTAATTAATGGAATGGTATGGACCTTGGTTTCATTTCTCTATTCGTCTACCGGTTCTAAGGCATCTCCATTCGCCTGCTCACGTAATCACATGATACCGAGTAGTAGAAGTGTAGGGATACGAGTGTACTATATTTAATATTATTTAATAAATATATTACTATGGTTAATATAATTTTATATTAGATAAAATAGATAAGTATAATTATTTTATAATATTAAATTAATTACAAATACTTACTTTTAATTATATATAATAAAAAATTTTATTTATACTTCACGTGTTATCGGTTTTGATAATTCATACCCAACTTGTTATATATTATATGAAAAATATAAAATCGATTCAATTGTTTCAAATATAGTATGCGAACCAAAAAATAATATCGATATTTTAAATAGTTATTAGGTGTATTTTTAAAATTAAATAAAAATATAATAATATATTAGATAAAATAAAAAATTATTATATTTTTATAAATTTAAGAATATTAAACTAGATAATAATTTTTAATTATAAATAAGGGATTTAAATTATAGATAAATAAATTTTTACAATACCATTAAATAAAATAAAAATGCTCTCTAATAATTAATCACTAAGCTAACTAACAACCATAAAAGATTAGATATCATAGAATTTAATTACCGTTCTCAACCCATAATTAATATAATCTCGAAGTTTTCTTGTTAAATTACGTAATTTGTAGTAAACTACCTTTATTTTATTATATTCTATCCATATCACAATTATATTCATTTAATATAACAATTATATTCATTTATATTTTATAGTGTACAGTATATATTATAAAAAACATGGGCCGAAAAATCATATAAGAAGACATAATTTGCTTCAATAGTAGAGATAGAAGGTCAACATTTTCAACTTTAACGGCCATTTACTCATAAACAATGATTGTTTGACTACATCGGAAATGATGTTGTATAATGGGACTTTGAACTTCTAGAGAATGGCCTCCAAGAGAAACTACAATGGGCTGCCCTTTAGTTCATGGCTTTACCTGAATTTCCTTTTAAATCCTCCTACAAAGCATTGTACTCTAAAAAAAAAGAATGAGCACTTGGGAAAACAGATAGGGGATATTTCCGCACGTGGCTGTGATTGGGATCCACGCGTGCTACTAAAAACTCTACTTTCTCCCAGCTAAATTTTTTTACTCTTTATTAAATTATTTATTTAAAAAATAAAGTAATTAGGCTATTGGATAAAGAGAAGAGGACAGGGGCAGTGGGGGAGGAGGAGAGTGGAGGGCTGAGTCAGGCATATCTTGTCCCCCACCTAAAGGATTACGAACGCGTTTAGCGTGCGAGTGTGACACTGACAGGTCAGACAATTCAACCTTGGTCTCTTATGTGGTCCCCACCCTCCACCCTCCATTATTTTATTTCTTATCTATATCTTCCTCGGCTGGGAAGACCCACACCCCTTTCCCCGCGCGTGCTCGCAACGTGCGACGCAGCCTTTTTTGACTCCTCTTCCCATCGTTCAC
Source organism: Trapa incisa (assembly GCA_030064435.1). Taxonomy (NCBI): domain Eukaryota; kingdom Viridiplantae; phylum Streptophyta; class Magnoliopsida; order Myrtales; family Lythraceae; genus Trapa; species Trapa incisa. The sequence goes on along the minus strand of CM057786.1, from coordinate 11,489,339 downwards.
ACAAGCGCGCACACGCGTACGAGTAGAGATAAGGGGTTTTTTATTAAACCCATAAAATTATAAATAATATATTAATCAAACTATATTAAATATAATATTAATACTGATTTTACATACTGAAATTTATAATATTATTTTTTAAGTGTTCATTATAATAATAATTTATCCGTATTTAATTTATATGTAAATTTATTATAAAATGTACAATAATTCATTTTTTAGAATTTTAATTTTTTTTCCAATATTAAGCTATTTAATTAGTTGGGGGATGAAAAAGCCCTCTTCTTGCGCCTGTTGGGTTAGAGAGGGAATCTCTCTCTCCCTCTGCCGTAGTCATCTCCCCAAGCTGCTGCTTGGCATGTCATTATTTTTTGCAGAAATTGACGAACTTTTCTCGGGAGGAGAATATTACGGCGCTGAAAAGTATTTTTCAGCAGGGAATTATAGCAACTCTGCTATTATCTTCGGCTAGAAGGCTGGAATGGAAATCAGAGAAGAAGTGAATCTAATAGGTTTTGAAATAAGTAAATGAGATGATGAAGAGTTCAGACGCGGGGAAGTGAAATTTTCAATAAAATTGGAAGCTTGTTCCATCTCTTTGACAACAGATTCATTTTGAAAATAGTGGTGATCAATTGAAGGTTGGTGCATATCCTTCGATGGTTTTCCATGCTAATTGATTGATAAATAATTTAATTATTTTGGACAAATTTTCATGTGACTTCAACATCAAACATCCAATGATTTGCGAATAGAGACTGATTGGCACATCTCTCGTATCCAAGGATGGATGATGACACAGGACGAGTAGAAGAAGAGCGCGTGAGGTCGGCTCCACCACCCTCTCTTATGGATGATGATGAAGAGGGACTACCCGTTGAAGGGTGGGGGGGAGGCGAGGAGGCGGGCACCACCGTCATCCCCATAAATGCAATTTCCCTTGCATTTGCATTCCATCTGGTACGAGTATTGGCCTCTACTTTGACTTTTGACCGCTGTAGGAGAGGAGAGCAGCATTGAGGAGCCTCGACCCCCGACCCGAAGAAAAGTCACACTTTCTTTCCACCTTCATCTTCCCCCTCTCACCCTTTATAAGAAATTCTTCCTCGAAGCTCCTTCGACTCGAGGTCGTATCTTCTCTTCTCAGCTTCTTCCTCCACTCACTCTACCTAATAGCTCAGAATATCACTCAGTTGTGCCTTCCAGCTCCGGAAACATTGACCCAGTAGGTGAGATTCCATTTCCTTATGATGAGTTAAGACGATTACTCTGGGGTTCTGTGAAGATGCTTCGCGGGCTATCGATTTCTTGAATTCAATTTCTGATTTTGCCCATCCCTTATGAGGATAAAAGGTTGCGATTTTTTTCTTTTTTTTGGTCGATTCCTTCTGGTGGGTCGTTCTTGTTTCTGTCTATTGGAAGCTATTTCTTGACAAGAAATCCTCAAAGGGACTCTCTTCTCCCCCTTAATCTTTTAGTTGTTTGTTTTCTTATTCTTTGTTCAGTATGTAGCTTGTGAAGGGAAATCTAATACGCGGTAATTTGGACTCATATTTTGTGTTAAACTGATGATTTGTTTATGTATTTCAGTCAGACGTTGATTGGAGGTAATTAGACAGTTTAGCTAACAGCTGCTCGTGCACCTCTGCAGGATTTTGTGTGGCTGGGGGAGATTGTAGTATTAGATCTTTATCTTCATCCTCTGCCATGGACGGTCAATTCCTGAAGAAGAAAGATGGAGCATCCTCCAAATGCTCCCTCTTGCTCGAATTAGCGGCCTCTGATGACCTCCCACGCTTCAAGACTGAGGTAGAAGAGAAGGGTTGCAATGTTGACGCTGCTGGTTTGTGGTATGCCCGAAGAATTGGCTCGAAGAAGATGGGGCTCCAGGAGAGGACTCCGCTCATGATTGCTTCCATGTTCGGCAGTGCCAGGGTCTTGAAGTACCTGCTGGGGACTGGGCAAGTCGATGTGAATCGAGCTTTTGGGTCCGATAAGGTGACTGCTCTTCACTGTGCAGTTGCTGGTGGCTCAGGCTCTTTGCTTGAGGTAGTGGATCTTTTGCTTGAGGCGTCTGCTGATGCTGATAGTGTAGACATCCACGGAAATAAGCCCATCGATGTGATCCCTCCTTCCTTCAAGCTGAGTGGCTACTCTTCTCGGAGGAAGGCGGTGGAGTTGTTGCTGAGGGGCGGCAAGAGGTTTGATGGGGAGGCGATGGACTTGACCGCCGAGTGCGATGATGCGGAGGAGAAAGTGGCTTCGAAGAAGGAATACCCAGTTGACATCTCCCTTCCTGACATAAACAACGCCATGTTCAGCACCGACGAGTTCAGGATGTACACTTTCAAGGTGCAGCCGTGCTCGAGGGCATACTCCCATGATTGGACCGTGTGTCCTTTTGTCCACCCGGGGGAGAATGCGAGGAGAAGGGACCCGAGGAAGTACCCATATACCTGTGTTCCATGCCCAGAATTCCGAAAGGGTGGCTCTTGCCCAAAGGGGGACTCTTGTGAGTATGCCCATGGGGTGTTTGAGTCGTGGCTCCACCCTGCTCAGTACAGGACTCGTCTCTGCAAGGACGAGACTGGCTGCGCCAGGAAGGTCTGCTTCTTCGCCCACAGGCCGGAGGAGCTTAGGCCTGTGTATGCCTCCACCGGTTCAGCCTTGCCATCCCCAAATTCCTATGCTGCCGCCTCTCTTGACATGGCATCCGTGACTCCATTATCTCTTGGTCCGCCTGCTACCATCTCGACCCCACCTTTGTCTCCCATGGCAGCCTCCTCTGCATCATCCCCCAAGAATGTGAGCCTGTGGCAAAACAAGGTCAAGCTAACACCGCCAACCTTGCAGCTTCAAGGAAGTCGGCTGAAGACTGCGCTATGTGCCAGGGACTTGGACCTGAAGACGGGGTTGATGGAAGAGATATCTCGTCTCTCCTCACCGTCGTCACGCTTTTCCCGGCCGGGGGATCTGATGCCCACCAACCTGGACGATATCTTTGGGTCTATCGATTCTCCCTTGCTGTTTCAAATACAAGGGATGTCCTTGAGGCCTACTCCTACCACCCCAACTCAGCTGCAATCTCCGACAGGGCTTCAAATCCGACGCCCAAGCTACCCAAGCAATCACCTCCCCTCGTCACCTGTGAGGAAGCCCTCTCCCCCGTTTGGGTTCGACTCCTCCAGCGCTGTGGCTAATGCGGTCATGAATTCCCGATCCGCTGCCACGGCCAAGCGTAGCCAGAGCTTCATCGACCGAGGGGCCATGACTCAGAACTCCCATTCCGCCCCTATCAAGGCCCCCAGTCTCTCCGGCTGGGCTTCTCCAGATGGGAAGCTGGACTGGGGCATTCACGGGGAGGAGCTGAACAAGCTAAGGAAATCTGCATCCTTTGGGTTCCGCAGCAGCGTCAGTGCCACTTCCATGGGAACCGCTGCATCCAATGAACCTGATGTTTCATGGGTCAACACGTTAGTCAAGGATGTTCCTCCGGATGAAACCAGAGCCATTGGTGCGGAGACCCAGAGGTATGGGAACAACGGGAAGGGTGGCCGCGAGATGTTCTCACCTTGGGGAGAGCAGATGTATATAGAACCGGAGAAGATGGCAGCAGCTTAAACTCAACAACTGTTTTCCCAGCCATGGCGCAATAGATCTACCAACTGATCTGATATTCTTTATTCTTGCCAAGTTGTTTGATAATCTTATATATATATAGAGACAAGAGGCTAGAACTGAGAGACAAGAAGCAGAGGTTATTGCTGATTAGTTTTCAATTTGAAATTTGAGGGTGGAATGATGAAGAGCCAGCCATGGCGAGCTGTAATATTGTTGTTCATTTGATTCTTTTCTTATCTGATATGGCCATCTTCAATGAGAAAGAACTTGAATTTTGTTCACAACCTTCTACTTTCAATATAAAGCATGGACCTTATGCACTGGGATTGGACTGCCCCAAGATCACGCTCTGAACTTTGATCACACTGGGATTGGATTCCCTTATGCAGATCCCAGTGTGATCAAAGTTCAAAGCGTGATCTTGGGGCAGATAAAGCCGTCGAATATTTTGCAGGGTAATGTTGGATAATCATTGTCCTTTTTTCCGGTATCCTTGTTTGGGTTCCATTTTCCTCAGTTTCTACTTTGGAACATCTATACTTATGCTTCAAACCATTTGTCATTATTCAATTATGGTTGTGATTATTCAATTCAACTTTATTAATTTCATGATTAGAAAATGAAGGGATTATTGACCACAAATGGAAGACCTGAATAGATCCGAAAAAGAAAGAGGAATCCCGGTAGAGATTGAAAGTTAGGGATTGATTGATGAACAAAATCAAAATGCCAATTGTGGATGGAAAATTGAAGGTGATTGATTAGTTCTCATTGGCGTTGTTTTATTTGGGTATGAACTTAGTTGACTCATTATTCATTCCATTGGGGTTCATATTTGAGTGGAGTTTGTTGATTAAAGAATGCAATTATTCAACCATAAATGATATATTTAAAAAGGTATGATCATGGTGGTCTGCCTTCTCTTCTCTTGAATCTGTCTTCATTGAGGAATTCACAGGAGGAAGAATCAAGTTAGGTAAAATAAAAGGTACTTGTTTCTGCCGGAGGCCACGGGGTTTAAGCACTTTGTGGGCGGCGGAGGTGGGGCGAGGAAGGGCAACAACTTCTCCATATTCGCGGTTGTCTTCTCCGTGCGTCTCTCCGGGGCCTTCATGTACAATGAGGGCGTGAAGTCCATCGCCTTGTACCCTTTCTCGCTGCCTCAAGGCAGGGCCCAGGAGAAGTCTGGACTCGAGCAGGCCGTCGGAAACGAGAATTATGGACTGCTGGTCCAGGCCACCGGCGAAGGCAGCGGCGGCGGCAGTGGCAGCATTGAGGCTCAAGAGGAGGAGGATTTGTTAGAGGAAGTGGAGCTACCACCGGAGGAGTGCGATGTGTTCAATGGCGAGTGGATCTTTGATAACGTCACCTACCCTTTGTACAATGAAGACGACTGCGAGTTCCTCACAGCTCAGGTGACCTGCCTGAGGAACGGCCGGAAGGACTCCTCCTACCAGAACTGGAGATGGCAGCCCAGAGATTGCTCTCTTCCCAAGTAAGTTCACCAGAAATTAATTCAACAGATCAAACCCAATTCTGATCACGATCCTGAGAATACATGCCATAAAGGGTCTTTCAATCGTGACGGTATAAAGTGCGCGAAGGAGACCATGCCGGTCCTAAACCGGACGGCCCCGCCCCAGGTGGGCACCGACCGCAGGCTCTTTGTGATCGCCAAGAACATCACACAGTCAATGAGTGCCCTCGTCTACTTCAACGACATCACCGCCCTGTCGGAGTTCAGGAAGGACGCCCACACCTCGGTCTACACCATCCGCCAGGGCAAGATGCTGACGCCCGAGCAGCAGGCCGACCCCACAACCTACGCCGACTGCATCCATTGGTGCCTCCCGGGGCTCCCGGACACATGGAACGAGTTCCTCTACACCCGCATAGTTCAAATTAGTGGTGGTGGTGTCGTTAGGTGACAGCAGTGGCTGAGCTAGAAAAAAGTGTAGTAATGTCAAAGTTGAGAAGAGAGTAAGAACAACCGGACTATTTTGCAATTTCCCCTAAGTGAAGGGGCTTCTTTAAACTTTTTAACTTCACGAGGGCATAATTATAAATGACTGCCCTTGTGTCTGTATGCCGTATTCCGACCTCCGGAAGTAGGTTTTTTGCCCGTTCCGCTTCCCAGGTAATCGGGTTGTCTCTCGCGGTGCTTCTTAGCTGCAATTAAGGAAGGATTTATGAAATTAGGATCCTTGTTCTGAGTAATCGAACCTTTTCATCGTCGGATTCTTTATAAAGGCTTGATTTTTATTCTCAGAAAATTTCTTCGACGGGTCGTGGATGATGCCTGAGTTGTTGGACCGATGGATTTATGGCAGGGATTCTTTGGTTGATGCTGCATCTCTATCTTTTGTAGGTTCGCGATCGCAGTTCTTTTGAGGGCCTGAGTGCAGAAGGGATTCCGGGGAAATGGCTGGTGGGAACTTTATGCACAGAGTGATGTCATATCTTGTGAACGAGATAATCGTCAACGGTCTCGCTAATAGGTACTGTTCTTCCCCCATAGATCGCTTGATTTTGGGAGCATGCTTATGTTCAATCACTGAAAAATGACTCGCATAAATTGTCATCAGTGTATGACGGAACTGTCGTGGTTATGCTGTTTTAAAATCAAGTTGGAAGCTTGATAAGAAAATGATGGATGTTGAAACGGAGGGATGCTTTACGATCATAAACATTGTAGTAGTAGAAAAAGTAGCTATGTTCAATGGCTGGAAAATGACTCCGTGAATTGGCATCAGGGTATGCTGGAATTATTGTGGTTATACTGTTTTAAAAAGAATTTGGATGCTTGATAAGAAAATGATGGCTGCTGAAATGGGAGATGCTTTGTAATCTTGAGCAGTGTAGTAATGATGGGTGTAGCTCAGAATGCATCTGTGCATGAGAAAAAGAATCTCTTCTCTGCAAGTGTTGGCTACTCCTGTGAGAAGGTGTTTGGGACATTACATTTTGAGTTAGGATCTTCTCTCTGAGTGTAACTTATGGTATGGACTTCTGATAATCCCCATGCCCCATCATTGATAGATTATCTTGTTTTTCTACTTCCTGATTCTGCTTAAACCATGTTGATAGTATTGTTTTGCTCACGCACAAAATTGTTTAAATTTGTATCCTCTTGTTGCCAATTCTGAGATTTTCCTCTTTGGACTCTATTCCTTCTATTTTGTTCTGTTGGAAACACTCAGTCCTCACCTGTTGCTTGTAAATACATTAATATGCCTCAGTTTCTGCATTTCTTCTTCCAAGAGACTGTCATCTCACTCGGTATTTAATTCTGTTCATGCACTTGCAGTCCTGCATTTCAGAGGTTTGCTGTGAGAACATCCAAGAGGATGGAAGAAGCTGCCAACATTGGTACTATGCTCTTGTAAACTTTGCTTTGACTTGTGCCTTTGTTAACTGCAAATCCCGGCATGCCAGCTGATTATTTTTCATATGTTCCCTTGCTTCAGCTGCTCAGAAGAAAAGAGAGATCGCACAGAAGGTGAAGGAGTTGTCCGAAGAATTAGAGGTAGTCTACTCACTCGTTTTTCCAGTTTTTCCCTTCTATATTGTGGTCTACATAATGCCTTAATTCCTCAAATGTGTTGGATATGCTTCACAGTCTCGCCGAGGCCACTAGGAAAGAGGACTAGTCGTCCTGCACCTCATTAGTGGGGGATGGATACATTCTTGCTGAATTAGTCGAGACCCAAAGTCCAATGTTCTTGAGTGCAAAAAGAGTCCAATGTTCATGTTCTAGTGTTATGGTAAAACCACAGTTTCATGTTTGGATTCCTTAGCTACTGTCTGTAGCTTCCAGATAACAAAGAAAGCATGCAAATATATTATTCTCCGCCTTGCTATGCCCCCTTCTAAGATGGGCAGTATTGTTCCATGTTCATCCCAAAAAAAGAAAACAAAATCATCATCTCTGTGTTATGATGCCATCTCTGTTCTAGTATTATATAGCATCAGTTTGGGCAACAATCTCCAAATAATCTCTATTTCATTGGGTTTCCAGATGTGCTTTTGAGCTGATTGTATTTTTTTTTCTGTGGACTTGGAGCTGATCGTAATTGAATATTAACCTTTGAGTTGTGACGGGTTCAAGCTCCCATTTTGGGACCTGGGGAATTACTGGTTGGAGGTTGGGAATCCAAGAATCAATCAACCTTCACGTGCCAGAACTTATCTAGACCCTTTCATGGTGAGCTCAGTCTCTGGTTCAGGGTATCCATTATATGCAAAGGAGCTAGTGAATTATGACCAATTCATAGTGAGGCTGATTAGACTTTCTGTCAAGCAATATTATGAAAATAACTATATGGATATCGGGGGCATTACAGATGGAATTTGTATGTCAAAGCCACTCAAATCGATCTCGGGTTGCTGATGATCCGCGGAATAAACCAAATCTGACCAACATGAATCGGTCATCCTGCCGGAGTCAAATCCAAGGCCAGGCAAGAGCTTGAAATGCTTCCTACTGAGGTGCCCGTCAAAAGTTTAAGGCGGCGGCCGTCACATTACCTTCTACAGAAAAAGGCTTCGTTGCACATAAACATATATATATATGTACAGACGTCCCGCAACCACATTATCTGCTACGATTCATCGTCACATTTCTTTCATCGAACAAGACAAAACAGAACATTGAAACTGTCTCTAATGGCTTCAGCTGCACTAGCGCCCGGGAGCCCGCCCGTGTTGTCACCGTCCATGTTCTGCAAAACACCGCCTTTCTCCCCGCAGAGTGTGCCTTGTCAAATCCCGCTGCTCACCCTTCGGCCGCGGGCCAGTTTGCGTCGCCATGACAGGGAGAGCTCGGCTCTTGAGAGGGAGAGGCCCCCGATGATCTCTATCCCAGTTGGGTTGTTTAAGGCTATTCTTCTTGCCGTGGTGCCGGGGAATAAAAAGGAGGAAGATAAGGATGAGGATATCGTAAATGAAGGAGATGGGTATGGAGTTTACTCGAAACGGGGCAAGAAGAGAGGCCGCTTGGAGGATCGCTACACTGCTGTTCTTGGCCGTCAAGGCGATTCTGATCAGGTATATCTTCATTTTGCACTACAATGACACAGGGATCTATTATGTATCTAGGTAGACTTCACTTTTGTCGTCTAATTATTGCAGGCTTTCTTCGGTGTCTTCGATGGACACGGAGGAGAAAAAGCAGCCGAGTTTGCTGCGAAGAATATCGGCGAGAACATCGCGAAACATGCAAGGAAACGAAGAAATGCCGGGCTCGAGGAGGCTGTACGGAAGGGATACCTCCAGACAGATGCGGAGTTCATGATGAACAAGGAAGAGGGGGAGGACGTCTATGGAGGTTCGTGCTGCGTCACCGCTCTGCTCGGAAAGACAGGCGATCTGATCGTGTCAAACGTTGGGGACTGCCGTGCTGTTCTATGCAGAGCCGGGACCGCCGAGGCACTCACCTCCGACCACAAGGCGTCGGTGGCGGGCGAAAGAGAGAGGATCCAGAAGGCGGTAAGGCGTTTGTGAAAATTTAATCATTGTGTGAACCAGTTTTGATGGAAGTTCCATTCCATGTTAACTCTTCCAGGGCGGGTATGTAGATTGCTGCAATGGCGTTTGGAGGGTACAGGGCTCCCTAGCCGTGTCGAGAAGCATCGGTGACAGGCATCTGAAGCGATGGGTTATCTCCGAACCAGAGACGAGAGTCTTACGCATGAAACCCCATCACGAGTTCTTGATATTAGCTTCGGATGGCCTCTGGGACAAGGTGACGGATCAGGAAGCTGTTGATGCAGTTCGATCATCACTTACAGGCTCGCATAGGCCGAATCCATTTTCGGCGGCAAAGGAGCTTGCGGAGCTGTCTGCTGCAAGAGGTTCTGCAGATGACATTACTGTCATGGTAATCAAACTAGATCAGTTCATATCACAAGTAGAAAGCATATAGCCAAACACAGCACATGATAGTACGTATTCCAAGCTCCAGATGGCACTAATGATATGAATGATCCCATAGCATCGATCATCGCCGCAGATAACTCGATATCTGCAAGAGGTTCTGCAGATGACATTACTGTCAATGTAGTCAAACTATATCACAAGTACAAAGCATATATCCAAACACAGCACATGATTGTACGTATTGCAAGCTCGAAATGGCACTGATGATATGAATGATCCCATGGCATCAGTCATCACAGCACATAGCACAATAAATATAGCCACATTCATAATGCAAAAATTCAAGCATAAATTCAATAGGAAGAAGATTGGCCAAGTCCACTTCTTGCAGCTTCCATTCAACCCAAAATATAATACGATTTGTCCCACATTGTATCCTGGCCAAATGGGTCCATGAAAAGCAATGTTTGAGCATGATGACCCCCACCAAATGATGAAAGGTCAAGTATTTTCCTCATTCAATGCTTAAACATGATCCGACCACCTCAACCAACATATTGCAGATAATGGCAAACAATATAAATTTCAACAAAATGAGCCGTAGCATAGTCAACAAAATTTCAACCGGAAGATATCAGGTGATTGATATAGAAGGAACGACAGCATCAATTAATATTGATAAAAGAAGGGAGAATAGGTGCATTCATTAAGCGTTAACAATTCATTGATGATATCCTGATGAGAGCAATATTCAGCAAGAGTGTTCATACTAGTGAATCAGAAATGAAACATAACGAAGTCTCTATAATCAAAAGACGCCAAAACAAACATCAACAAGAATCCCAAAATAACCTCGCCCTAGCCCAGCGCTGAGAACCGACAGGAAGAACGCAGACTACTTGGATCTCTGCCTCATCTTTCTGCGCTTCCTCTTCAGCCTCCTCATCCTCTTCTTCTTCCACTGCAGCAGAATCCATCACAAGAGGGGAAACGCGACTCAATTTCAGATAATAATACGGTAAATCAAATCCACAAACAGATCGCAAACACGTAGTACAGTCGCTATCATATCTGATCCCAACATTACCTTAGCTCTCATGGTGACAAGTCAAATTTCAATCGTCTCTCTATTCGCTTCTCGGACGTCAAAAATCTAGCTCAGCTCCAGATATAAAGTTGAAGGCGCGCGGTGCAGGAGACTATTTATGTCGGAACCCTAGGTTATAGGGCCGGACCACTGGATGGACCAGGCCGGTATAGAGGCTACATTAGATATTTGTTGCATTGATGGGTTGGGCCTAAGACCACGAATCATATAGTATTAATAAATCAATCAATTCATATTATTATAATATCCACTCACTAATAATATTAATGCATTATTTAATTAATTCGTCCCATATTCGTTATTAAATTTTATTACTAAAATTTATTTATTGTGTGATAATATAAAATATTAGTATAGAATAAAAAATATAAAATAAAATATAATATCAAATCCACTATATAATTATGCTATATAGTTTTTATTATATAATTGAATTATACAAAATAAGGGAATAATTATTACAATAAAAAAGTTAATTAATATTAATTGTATAATAAAAATAATATTATAATAAATAAAATATATAAGCATGAAAATGGACCAAAACACCACCATGTATTCGGTGAAGCTTCGGAACAACATGAAAATGGGCCGAAACACGAAACCGCCCTGAAACTCTGCATTGATCAAGGTCCATATTTCACTTCCTGATGTGATTCTACAGAACCACATCCACGATGATGCAAAAACCGAACGCAGAACACAGGTCTACACTGATGGTTCGCTACATGCTATATATACAAAGGCAGGCTTCTGCCTATGCCTTTAGGAACTATACAAAAACAAACGGGCATGTTCCCCCATTAGGGGGTGCTAGTTTCTGGAGCGTGTAGGAGATATAGCAACCAACAGAACACATCAAATGAAAGTTTTACCTTGCATAAATATTGCTTCCTTTGTTACTTACTATTCAGCTCCCCCCTCACTGGAGGATCTCAAGCTCTGCCCACCAAAGGGGGGATATTTTTGGGACTGCTTCATCGGGTGGAATCCCGGTCACCGCCCTCAATCTCGAAGTGACTTCTTTCATGGACGGTCTTTCTTTTGGATCGGGGTGGACGCAAGACCTTATTGTTTCGTCCATCTTCTCTACTTGGTCCGCAGCAAAAGAGCTCAAAGTGGGATCTACCATTTCTGCAAGTGGCTTGTCTCCTTTTATGTAATCAGATGCCCAATCCTCAGTTGAATCGTCTTCCACAGAATAAGGGAGTCTGCCTGTGACCATCTCAAACAGGATCACCCCAAACCCATAAACATTTTGCTCTGGTCCCTCCGGAGAGTCTTCTAAAAGATCTTCTTTGGAAGATTTGACATCTGAATCAGCTATTTGGTTCCAAAAGTTGAACTCAGAGATCTTCCCTGCATAATCTTCCGTGAGGGTGACGGCTGAGGAGTTCAATTTTTTGTGAGGAATCGGTGGGCTGAGTTGGTGCATATGTTCAAGGCAGTATGCCATTCCCATTGCAATTCTTACTCGCATTCCCCAGTCCAAGTGCTCGGCTTCTTTTACTGTGAGGAATTAAAGAAAACAAAATATTTAACATTAATTTCCAGGTCTATGAACAAAAAGAAGGATCCAACAGATATTTTCTGAAGATGTGCAGTTACAGAATTTGAAAATCTTTTAGTTTACTTGATGCTTTCACTTTAGATATGAAGTTGAATATATCTATCTGATCATCATGTAGGATTCATAGATCCATCTAGATGTCTTCCAAAGGGAAATCAGACATACTGTGCAAATGTTCAAAGAGTGTTCCATTTGGAGCATATTCGAAAACCATCATCCTAGTGAATGGCTGCTCTTCCTGGCAATACCCGATGAGGTTCACAAAGTTCTTGTGGTTCACTCTTGATAGCATGTCAATCTGCAATCATCAGACAATGCAAGATTATTTAGGAAAAAATATTTTGCTTTCTATAGGAAGAGCAATTTTAGGATTTCACTGAAGGGAGTCAAGAAATTGCCTTCTTCCTGAACTGTGCTTCAAGACTTTTTGACCAATCATCGATAGATTTAACAGTGAAAGAGACCACAGCTATTTCAACCCCATTGGACAAAGTCCCCTTGTATATTGTGCCAGTGGAGGAAGTCCCAACAACATTGCTGAAGTCCTCGCATGCTAGTTCAAGCTCTGATCTCTTCAATTTCGGTACCCCTGCAATGTGAGTAGGAATAAGATATGTAAACAGGTAACAACTTGAATCTCGCCATTTAAATTTCAGTGCAGATGCACATATAGGCATGTGGATAATATTTTCCTGAAGATGTGCATATAGACGTAAATTACATTGTAGTAGTAAAAAACCACATGCAAGCAAAGTAAAAGAAAATTCATTCTACCAGCAACAAATGCTTTCTGGAGCTGTCCACTTAACCCTGTGGCCCAAGGTTTAACCATTGTGACTTTGTCCCGCCTGTAGAAGTACACCCCAAGGATAATGAAGAAAACAAGGGCGAATCCCCCAATAGAGACGCCAATGATCAGGCTCGTATGATTTTCTGAGTTAGAAGGGGTTGGTGAAGGTGCACCAGTTTGAGAAGGAGAGGAATTGGTCTGGTTAGGAGAACTGGATGGAGTTAGTGCAGGGGATGAGGGCTGGTTTGACAATGGAGATGGTACAGGGGATGAGGGCTGGTTTGACAATGGAGATGGTGCAGGGGATGAGGGCTGGTTTGACAATGGAGATGGTGCAGGGGATGAGGGCTGGTTTGACAATGGAGATGGTGCAGGGGATGAGGGCTGGTTTGACAATGGAGATGGTGCAGGGGATGAGGGCTGGTTTGACAATGGAGATGGTGCAGGGGATGAGGGCTGGTTTGACAATGGAGATGTAGTTACAGGTGGTGCCACAGGTTTACTTGGGGGACCATTATTACTTTGGAGATAAGGGGATGGTACACTCTGCAGGTGGACTCTCTTGTTCCCTTGAGTGGCATACAGAGTCCTCCTACAATCCTCATTCCTGCATTCAGCAAAAGAAAGGGTATTCATTTATAAATAAGAATGCACAATTTGTAACCCATAAATTAAAGTATAGAAACAAAGACTAAGTTGACAAAATTATAGTCAAATAGGATGATCTTTCCAAGAGAGAAATCCACTAGTTAGTTCCCTGTTTACTGGGTCAAAATCATGCAACAAATAATATTTACTGCAATGAATTATCATTCACATAACAGATTTAGTTCTTGAAGAGGCTGCAGTATCAGAGAAAATGTGCCAAGGGGGATGAATTCAAGTACATACTGTGAATCTAGTTTTGTTTTGCACCGCACTCCTGCAGAAGCAGTCAACAGACTCTCATCAACTTGAGCTTCTGAAATAATCTTGAACTCTTGGACTTCAGGTGATAGGGCAGCTAGAAGCTCATTGTTGTCAATTAAGCTGCACATGAAAGAAGGAACTGAGCTCTTGTAACATAAGGCACTCCACCAATATAGACCTTGAAATAATAATGTAATTTTTTAAAAATTTCTCTGTCGTACAGTATTGCTAGAGATAGATTATTTCCAAGCTTGTCTGGGAGTAGTCCGCTGAAATTATTGTACCCTAAATCCAGCACCTCCAGTTCCTCGAGCTCGCCTATCTCATCAGGGATGATCCCTGAGAAACTATTGTTTCGCAAAATACTGCAAAGCAGAGAGACAATTAGTCTGAGGTTAAAGGCGCAATAAATAGATAAAGAAGCAAGAACTAATTAAACAAACTTACATGGACTTAATGTGGGTAAGGTATCCAATCTCAGGTGCAAGAGTGCCTTCAAGACAAAGATCTTTCAAGTTCCTGGAGATATGATACCCGAATTAGGAATGAAAAACTAACTGATACTATCAACTAGTTCTGGGTATTTTTCCAAATCATCTGTTCTCAGCTGACTGCTCTATTCTACAAGATCTGCAAGCAACTTTATGTGTAGAAGTTCATACAAGTACTGTGATTCTGTACTCTTTATAGAGTCCATCGAATTGTATATCAATGGACACCGTCTGGCCTTTTATATTAATCAAATCCTAAATAAAATTCCATATCTAGCTACAAACTGAAGCCTTCATCCTCCCCACCTAATGGATCTTCAAATTTTGAAAAGTCAAACACAGAAGCAGTTCTTTCACCACCAGAAAAGAACAGAAGCCAATCAACCAGCCGTCGAAATTGAGAGGTTGATTACTTACAGAACTACTACTTTTCCATCGGAGCACTCGACACCAAACCACGAGCATGGATTGGCTTCTCCGTCGTTCTCATGCCAACTTTTCAAGGCTCCAGAAGGGTCGCTCTTTATCGTGTTCTTTAACCTCAAGAGAGCCCAACCTGCAACGCCCATGGATGGGGAAAGAAAATCACTTTTAAAACAAACGCACAAAAAGGTGCAGAAAAGGCCGGGGGGCTGCTGAAGACCTCTGTGCAGCAATCCACTACAAAACAAGTACTCTACAACTCATCGGTCGCCGCAAAACACAACAAGAGAAAACGAATCGGACGTGAGGACTACAGCCCGAGCTCAAGAAACTCACCTTCTTCGTTGATACACCAACATGAGCCCATATTGTGGTAAGCCATCAAGAAGACGAGCGTTACAAGATCTCCGAGCCTACGATCTTTCAATCTGCTCATCTTCCGGTTCTCCATCGCATCCACAACCCAAGTTGACCCAGAAGACCCTTCTTCGAGGCTGCAACGATTTCCTTAGCAGGGACGAATAATCACACCACCCTAAGCAACCGGAGAAGTTCCTTCGTCGAACTTAATCAAGGAAAATGAACAAAAAATGGGGCAGGGAAGGGCAGAGCATGTGAGGGAGAAAGAAAAATGGGGATAGACTTTAAGAAACCATCATTATTGGCATCGGTAGTTGCAGACAGACCAATATGGACTCCGCTGTGAAATGTCGCTCAGAAAACGCGTCAAGCTTTCACCTCTCCCCCATTTTGGGTGTATTTTGATATATTTTATTTTCCCCGCAATTTACAATTTTATGTAATAACTAATAAGGATCCGTTTTTCTTGACTTGGACCGGAACCCGATCCACCCTAAAATCCTTCGATTGTGTCTCAAAAGGTGGGACCGAAATCCACCTGTTTAAGAGATTATTTTTTAAAATATAAATATATTTCATCATGTAATCCCCAAAATACCCTTCGGCCGAAAATAAATTTCACAATTGTTTCATAATTGTCTCGTGGTCTAAAACTTATATTCGATATGCACATGTAAGTTTGATTTTAACATTTTCCAAGATATTACAACTATTTACATGAAAACCATGCAAATGGTAGATTAAAAGAAAATTTGAATGGATTATAATGTAATTTTCATGTAAGTTATTATATTACTTTAATTTTATTAAAATATAAATAAGTATTACAAATTTATAATAATATGATGCAAGGCCAATTAATAACTTATATTTTTAAGTTAAAAATTCTAATTTTTAAATTGATATAATGTAATCTTTATATATAGGGACGATAATTTCTAAGAAATTAAAATTTCTTTAAATTAAATTAACTTTATCTAAGGGACTATAATCTAAGATAATGTTAGGCCATTGTGTCACATACTCATCCATCGCTATAAATTCAATGAAATTAGTGGCCACATGTGGTGGCATTGCTGTCATTCTAGTTGGCTATGAATGATATTTATATTCATACAATTAAATATATATATATTTATTTATTTATTGTCGTTTACCCTAAGGTTCACTAGTGGAAGAGTAACATCATGCACTAAAAATGAATTAAATTCGATCGGCTAAAATTATTTAAAATATAAATTTGAAAATAAGGCGGAGAATTATAGTGTTTTCATATATATTATTTACCCGGGCGAGCTACTTTGAATTTAAATTAGTTAAATATAAAATAAAAACAGATGGTTGAAAAAAATGGAGGGGATGGGATGGGGGCCACGGGAGGCTGAGGGGGTCTGGGGTGGGCGGCGTCCATGGGGGGTGGGCGGGGGGGGTGGGGAGGAAAATCTACCGTGGAAGGTCACCGCTGCACCTTCCAGTGTTTTGGTCATTCAATCATTTCATATAATAAAATATTGTCACCTACATGACCATACACGGCAGCTTCAACTAGGTCTTCAACTAAGTCAAATCAATTTTATTTGTGATAAATACATTTTTTTTAAATGTATATTTTTTTGTTACAATCTCACAAATTATTTATTTAGTAAAAAAATCTACAATTATTTTTGGAAAATATTTTATTCGGAATAAAATTTTTAAATTTTAGACTTGTCGAATTTCTCATCATAGTACAAAAAATCAAGTAGTTTGTTTACTATTTTTGTAGTATTAATCTACTAATTCATATTAATGAAAAAATCGAATTTGAATTTTAACTATTTATAAATTTTAAATTAAAATATTATTTAAAAAGAAGGGCGTTTTATTATTTTAATCAAGTATAATAGTAATTATCAAAATCATAATAAGGAGAGTAATTTAATTAGTAGAAATTGGCTAAAATATACCATATGAAATTGGGATGGACTAAACCATCAATAAATCACATCATTTATTGATGCCACGTGGAAGTGATAAAGTTCCAAAAGAAGTAGAAGAAACTGTTGACATGGATACATAAATTCTCAATCAAATAGTCTTTAGAATATAATATTTTATTTTAAATTTAAGTTGTATTATTTAATGTTAAAAAATTATATCATAATTGTCACAACACTCAATTATGTTCATTATATATTATTACGTCCAATTATAATTTTAGAAAATTTTAATCAAATTATTTTTTAGAGAATTATTTATGAATATTTAATATTTATATAAATTATATATAATAAAAATATTAATAAATTAATTAAGTGGCAAATTTCGTACTAAAATAAAAAATAGTGGGTAATATAGTAATTGGACTCGAACATCCGCTATTGAAGATCTTATGGCAAGAACTGAGAGGGACACGCCCGCACACAGACACATATGTATGTTTGTTGAGAACGCGATTGACTGTTTCAAAGTCCGCTTCTAGGCGGCCGGAGGATGTTGACGCCAGCGTTATCTGACCGGCACACGTGGCTGCGCAGTTGTGGCATTCCAGTAAGGGGAGGTTTCCATGGAATCCCTCCTATCTTATCTATTAATTTATCTCTCTATTTAACTGTTTGATCTGTATATATAATAGGCTATCAGTATTCGGTTTGCGGGTCTTAACCAGGCCTCACATATGGGCCTTATCAGTATTCAGTACACGACCTGTTGCATTAATAAAATATAAACTCAAAATCTAATATTGACAAACCTTCCATCCCATCCACGTAATTGATTTATTCCATTAGTTTTTTTATTCGTAATTATTTGGATAATATATTATATTACAAAACTCAAATAGCAGCAGCGAGTACTATGTAGAAAAATGAGCTGGGAATCATGTGATGGCATTAAATGCAATGGTTATAGTTTTTCAACTCCTACTAATCTAATCTAATCTAATCTATTGATACAATCAGAAATTAAGATTCAAAACTATTTTAGTGTCAGAACCCATCAATGCATCCTTCCATGGCTGTCGTCTTTACATTCTTCTGCATCTTTCTTTTTCTTATGGTAAGTCATCCGAACTTGGTTGTGGAGGCCAAAAGAGATCTAGGAAGGTTAATGCCATGATTATTCTTTCACATGCAAACAGTTGGAAGCCCGGATTATAAATACTAACACGCTCCCATCTTTCCCCTACACCTCATTCTGCAGTTCTCCCTCAGAAGCCAAAGAAGAAAGGCGTGTAATAAGTCAGAGAGGAAGAGCTCTGATTGAACTCCAACATGGGAGGGAGCTCGCCCTGCGCCTCCTGCAAGCTTCTAAGGCGCAGGTGTGTCAAGGACTGTGTCTTCGCTCCTTACTTCCCCTCCAACGACCCTCGCCGTTTTGCCATCGTCCACAAGGTATTCGGCGCCAGCAACATCAGCAAAATGTTGCAGGTACCCTTCTCTCTCTAGAAAAAAAGAATGGAAAAACCTCCCTACGAACCTTGTATTTGTTAGGGTTTAAGTTTTGTAATTTGCACACTTGTCATTCCGAGAAATGAACTTTTGGACCATGGATTTGCATCTAATCTTCAAATAAGGAACCCTATCATGATGCTGGTTCCTTGCTTGATAATTTCGATGGCCTTTTCGACATCCAGTATCTTTCTCAACGATCATCGGATTAACGGCAGGAACTCCCCGTACATCAGAGAGCCGATGCAGTGAACAGCCTGGTTTACGAGGCGAACGCAAGGGTGAGGGATCCAGTCTACGGCTGCGTCGGAGCCATATCGTACCTGCAGAACCAGGTGGCGCAATTGCAGATGCAACTCGCGGTGGCTCAGGCGGAGATCCTCTGCATACAGGTGCACCAGGAGCCGATGATGGCCGTGCAGTCGCCTGCACCGGAAGCGGCAGCGACGATCGGCGGTGGCCTTGCGGACGAGAAGTCGGTGGCGTTCCTCCTGAACAGTACTGGCCTATCGGCACAGTACATGAGCTTCGCCTCTCCCGGCGATGCAACCCTAGAGTCACTGGAGAGGGAGTGGGAGTCCATTTTCGGACACGATGTGATCTCTTAATTAATTACTAAATACTCTGTGGGTATGATTAGTGTCCTGATTAGCGCTGCTGCAGTGTACATTTTCATCGGGCCGGATCTCCTCTAGTTGCTGGAGGATCTGCTCGGCCTCGGGCCGGACTGACGGAGAAGGGTCGAGGCAGTGGAGGGCAAGCTTCAGTGTGTTGAGAAGCTCGTCCCCGATCGCCGGCGCCTCCTTCATCAGCTCCACGTCGAAGACCTCATTGATCCACTCCTCCTTCAAGATCGACGCCACCCACTGCGGCAGGTCGCCGCCGCCGTTCATCTTCTCGCCGGGGGACTTCCCCGTAAGAAGCTCGAGGAAGATGACACCGAGACTGTAGACGTCGGGGTCTTCGTGTTGGCCTTCTTCAGCTTCGACAGCTCTGGCGCCCGGTAGCCCAGCGCCGCGGCGGGCGTCATGAGGCGGGAGAGGGCGTAGTCGGAGATCTTGGCTTCGCCACCCTCGTACGAGGATGTTGGTGGAGGTGAGGTTGCCGTGGATGAGGTTCTCCACGTGGTGCAAATGCGCGAGGCCACGTGTTATCCCTCGTCCCCTTGCTGTAGCGAAAAGGAAAGAAAATTATAAGAAACAGAGCATGAGCTTAAGAAACAGAGTATAAGCCTAAGAAACAGAGCATTAAAAACTGACCAAATCAAACTCACTTCATCAGAACTATCAGAATGAAATTTAAATGACAGCACAAAAATGCATTGCTTAAGAATTAATATAATTAAGCTAATTCTCTTCAGGACATTGCAGTTCAGAACAGCGAAAGGAACCGAGGAAACATACTAAGAGCATATAGGTGCAGCAAAACGAATCTCACCATGGAGGAAAGTTGGGAGGCTCCCTCTTGGCATGTTCTCCCTTGGGGCCTAAGTAGTAAGTTCTCAGAGCGAGCAGGTTCGGATGCCTTGCCTTTCCGAGAACGTTAGCCTCAGCCTCCAACTCCTTCTGCGCCCTCTGATCTTTTCCCTCATCCTCTTCACTGCAACTTTGTTACCATCCTCCAATCTCGTAGGTGCTCTTCCCCATAATCTCTGCTATTGCACACATGAGACCGCCGGAGAGGTTGTTATAGGACACATTTACAAAGCTAAGGCTAATAAGGCCATCTAGAGACGACGGCATCCCACCACTAAGGTTGTTTAAGGACAGATGAAGAAATTTT
Organism: Trapa incisa; assembly: GCA_030064435.1. Lineage (NCBI taxonomy): Eukaryota > Viridiplantae > Streptophyta > Magnoliopsida > Myrtales > Lythraceae > Trapa > Trapa incisa. The sequence continues at coordinate 11,468,980 of CM057786.1, read as the reverse complement.
AGACTGGAGATATTGCCGAGAGTCTCTGGGATGGGGCCACTAAGCCTGTTGCCTTTGAGGTTGACGACCGAGAGGTTCTGTAAATAATAATCTACAGTACATGAAAAAAAGGTAAATATTTAATGGGATGTTGATAGTCAAATTCTACAAATTCCTGTCTAAAGGAGAAATAGGGTGAAAACTCCACTCAGTATAGGCCGGTTGAGTCAGCTGAGATTTTTCGGGTTAAAGTCGAACTTGTCCATTGAGATCGCCCACGATGGCCCCTTCGGCAGTTCATCGCCCTGGACCCCGAGACTAATCGAGTGAACCGGCTGGTTGCCGAAGCAGTTCCCTCTCTTTTTCTGCTGCTGAATGACCAGAACCGACGCGGTGCTATCAAAGTCCGGCGAGGCTAGCATGTCGGGCACGATCCCGATCTCCGGGCACTCGCTCCACTGGTCCAACCCCATGAAGATCGGCGACGCCTGGTGGTGACGCCCGACCATGATCAGATCGAAGCTGTCGACTATCTCTCTCACGAACCCGGCCAGGCCAACGCCGTCCCTCACCAGCTCCTCTATGTACACGAACCGCTCGTTTCCGGCGTTCTCGTTCCGGTACTCGTTCACCAGCTCCGTGTCCATCTTCCGGTCCTTGGTGTTCTCGTTTCCGAACAGGAGGAACCTTATGACTGTTAGGATGACGTTCTCGTGCTTCACCATCCTGCATCCGTAGGCCAAGGACTCCGCATCGTCGGGCCCTCCGATGAACAAGACGGTCACGTGGTAGGACGAGTGGCTGGCCATGATTGGCTTGGTCGCCATGGGGCCGCGGTCGATGAGTATCCCGACCGAGCAAGGTGCGTTCTCGAGGACGTTGAAGTTCATGTTCCGGATCTTGGGCTTGACGGTGTCGATGCAGCCGTCGAACGACCACTGCTTGTGGAAGGGGACCACGACGAGGTGGGTGCCCTCGTCGAGCGCCACCTGGCATATGTCGCTGTGAACGGTGAGGAGGTCGGCGATGGCGGTGAAGGTCTCGATCTGGACGGAGCCGCCGCTTGCTGTATGGCCGAAGTTCTTGAAGGCGTTGGTGATGTGGTCGGAGACGGAGGTGCTGGGGGTGAGGAGGGAGCCCGGGCCGTCGGAGAGGAGCACAGGGGTGGTCCGGCCCACGAGCTCGACCAGGGCCATGACCACGACGAGCATCTTCGAGGTGTGGTCCTTGCCGTTGTGGGAGATTTCGAGGAGGTTGATGATGGTCGGGACGGTCTCCTGGCCGTCGACGCAGACCATGATGCGGAACTCGGGATCGTGGCTAGACTGCTGGATGGTGCACCGCTTTCCCGACACGTACTGCCTCGTCGGATCGTAGAGGATCTTCACCATGGGGGATACGATCCCGGTTATGAGGAAAACTAACAAGGCGCACAGAGAGAAAGCTTCGCCGGATATGAACTGCATAGACCACATTAAACACAGTCGGACATTTCGGTCGGGATAAAACAGAGTGTGAAGGAAGGCTAGCTCTTACGTCGGAATTCCGGTAGAAGTTCAAGAGGACGAACTCCATGATGCCCTTTGAGTTGGAGATGAGAGCGAGGACGATAGCCTCCCGGCATGTCATTTCGAGGTACAGACACCCCACCATCACCGACACGAACTTGATGAAGAATACGATAGAGGGTGACCAACCCGATGATCCAGAAGGACTCGAACTCGATGCTGAAGAGATCGATCTGTAACCCATTTACGGACAAGAAGGAGGGGTACAGCAGGCCCGAGACGAACGCCTCGAGCTTAGTGTCTATGGCCGTCCCAAGTGGCGGCCCGTTCGGGACGAGCATTCCAAGAAACAGCGGGCCGAGGATGTAGTGCTGGCCGATGATCTCGCTGACGAGCCCTGTCACGAGGACGATGACGTAGACGGACACGAGGTTGACCTCCGCCATGGGCTTCCCGGGCGGGGTTTTGTTGATTATCCAGAGGATGATGGGCTTTATAAGGAAGATCAGGATCAGGAGGAGAGTGGCGGCGGAGAGCAGCGCCATGACGGCGGCGTCCTTATGTCCTTTGTCGGCCTCCGCGAGGGATGTGCTGGAGGCGGAGAGGAAGATGTTGATGGCGTCGCAGAACATGGAGGAGGAGATGGCGAGGCGGCCGAGGTCGGTGTTGAGGATCCCGAGCTCGGTGACGAGGTAGGAGACGACAGGGAAGCCGGTGAGGGCCTGGATTCCGGCGATGTAGTTGAGGGAGCCCTTGAGGGACGGGGACATGGGGACGTGGATGGTGAGGAGGATGGAAAAGGCGAGGCTGAGGAGGAGGGGAGGGAGGAGCATGAGGGAGCCGATGGTGGCAGACTTGCGGTCGGGGTGGATCATTATCGAAGGGTCCATCTTCACGCCTAGGCCAAAGATGAAGAACATGACGCCGAAGGTGGCGAAGGTCTCGATGGCAGGGATGCCCCGATCTGGGAACATGTCGGCCGCGAAGTACCCGAAGTGGCCCAGGCACGACGGTCCCAGCAGGATTCCGGCCTGCAGTTTTTTTTTATCAGTGCAATTTTATCCAATTCAACACGGTGAGATGGGGTAGGGAGGAGGAGGAGGAGGAGCTTACGAGGAGCTGAGAGGTGACGCTGATTTGGCCGAGGGGCTGGAGGGCGTAGTGGAGGAGCCTGGAGAGGAGGGAGATGATGCACATCTGGAAGAGGAGGAGGGAGGTAGGGGTGTAGAGCGGGTTCCCGTCCGTCCATATGCTATGCTGGTTGTTATGGCCGTGATGGCACACCAGCGACGTGTTTCCGATCACTATCCCGGTTACCGTCTCCCTCGTCAATGTGTTGTTGGATGGTGTACTCACAATTATTCCCATATTGCCTATCTCTTAACTCTCCCTATCTCTTATTTGTATTGTTTTGTTCAGACATGGGGGAGAGTGGAGACAGAGAGAGTGTGTGTGTGGGAGATTGGTCGGTGAATGGCTGCCGAAGGGGTCGTTGATGGTTGACCTTCAAGGTAGTGAGTTTGTGGGTCAGTCCGTTGACAACCAACGGTCGGATAGTTTCAGAGGCACCCAGAATGGGTGGTTCGAGGTCATGTTTTATTTGCAGTAGTTCCTTTTTCCTTTTTGAAAATTTAGATTTTTATAAAATATAAATTATATATATTTAAAATTCTAAGTTAATAATTAGAAATATCTTTTTTTATAAACTTGTAAAATTATGTAAATAATTCACTAATAACTTTGAACCCTTATCGGATGCCATCAACTAAGACATTCAGTGGATCCTTCAGGATCACAGGCTCAGACATTCACATGGAACAGACCGTATGGACTTAGATTTCAGAGTATGGGAGAAAGGTACTGTGAGAAACTCAAGAATTACACACCAGCAGTTATATAGACACGCGTGGATCCAAGCAAGCACAAACCCATCTCCACAAACAGGAGTAGATCACAGTAACAGCCATTAATAGAGGTATAGCTCAGCAGTAGGTAACAGGAAAAAGGAGAAATAAGATACTCTTCTAGGTGAGATCATCTTCCTCCAATTCCTTGGCCTTCAGCTTCTCCTTCACCCTCAGTAGTAAGGACGTCTTCCATGAATCCTATAAGCACATGCCAAAGCACCAGAATCAATAAACAGGTTACCCGTGGGAATCAGTATTGGGCTCTCCCCCATTTCCCAAAAAAAAGAACATCACATACGATGAATTTAAATAACAGTGCATATGTACTGTGTTTGGTATCGACAAAATTACCAAGGGAGTCATGCTGTCAAATTCCTTCACGACATCGGTGAACTTCACAATATCTTCCTCGTCAATAGCAGCAGCAATATCCTGGCATTACAAGGTTAGCATTTTTTTATTCAGATCTCAGCCACTGACAGTAGACAAAGGGACCATCACACATACATAGAGAGTACCATTTAAACGAAACAACCAAATATATAAGATCTTGCATAAAAGTATTTGAAATTTGAGCAATGAATAAGCCATTATTTTTATTGATAAGCAACCAATCAAATCTAAGGTTTTAAGAGATCCCAATGGTTAGGCACAAAAGACATTTATTATCTAGCATGATGTAACCCAAGTTCGGAGGGAAAGAAACTCTGGGAGCACAATAAGGATACGCTCCAAGAAATAGGCACCTTCAATAATCTGCATTCGCGTGTTCCTGAAAATGTAGGGTCAAGCTCCTGCAAGAACAATAACAGTTTACTGTAGAGTTAACTTTCAAAATACTGAGTAATAGAGTAGGTCATCAAAGTGCCAGAATGATACCTCATAACGGTCCAATGCATTGCTAATTGCAATGACATCGCCTTTGCAGAGTTGGCAAATTCCAGCATTCAGCAAATGCCCTTTGACCCCATATTTCAGCAAGTTATTGTTAAGGGAATGCCGTGCTATGGCCTCATATATCTCAATAGCTCTCTGGTACCTGAAGAAAAATAAAAGGAGAAATATACAATGTCATCACAAAAACCTATGAAAGATATCCTTCTAATAATTTACCCGAGCATCTCTCTTTCATTTTCACAAATGCAATCAACAAACATAGACAGACATAAGAATGCAAACTGGTTGTTCATCATGTGTAAGACTTTTGCAGAAGTAAACTAAAAATATCCATTACCTGAATCAGTAAAATAACCTGAGACAAAAAAGCCAGAGAGAAAGAGAGAGAAGCTTACTGTTCTAGTTGTGCAGCAAACTGAGCAACCTTCTGCTTGCACTGATTGGCAGATGTGGTTACTTCCTCACTTTCAAAGAGCTCAGCTGCCCTTTCAAAGTTGTCAATGGCCCCTTGCATATTCTGCTCAGACTCATACAGTTCGGCAATTTCCTGCAACAAAGGACCAAATTCTGCTAGATGTCATTCTGTACAAATGGAGGATATATGTGGGGAATTAAAACAAAAGGCCACCTTGTAATATCTTGCAGACATATTGAGTCTTCCTATCTCCATAAAGAGATTTACTGCCCTCTCCAGGCAAGCTATGGCCTCTGCAAAAATAGATATTTGCAATTAAAAAAGGTGAGATCTTCCTCCAAATGGAAGGACAAGTGCAAATTAAAGTTTGAATAATTATGTATTACTCAAACAAATGAATGCGATCTATTTAATAAACCATTTACATAAATTTCTCAAAAATACTTAAGCCTGACAGTTCTATGGGTAAAGGATCCAAGAAATAATATCTATTAGCACGGTATAAACTATAAAGGCATCAAACACATCACAAATCCAACCCCAGATTCTACTCAAGGGGACCACTTAAAATCCTAATGATATATCAGCCATAATGTTAAGCACACAAAACTGACAGTGAATAGTTTTGACAACAATATGCACCATCAATGTACCTTGTAAATTTTCAGTATAACGCATCCTTGAAAAGCAAAGCATACATAAAATGGAGAGGCACATAGTTGATACATTGCATAAATTAGTTCATAACAAGTCCAAATAGTCAGAATCAAGGTAGACTTAAGTATACCCTTAGATGATGTCTTTTTGTAACAATTGGCTGCATCCACGTAGGATGAAGCAGCTTCATGTTTGCTTTCACACTGTAGCACAAGCCAAATAATATATAATTTCTTAGAAGATACAGCAACGGCAAGCGTGATTATGCTAACCAACAATTAAAACAAGACTTACCTTCAGATGGCAATCCGACAACCTGATGTATGTTAGCCCAGCTCTGTCCCCTGAAATACAAATTTGGCCAATATTAGTGGTCTATTAATACATTTCTGTGGAGAACAAAATTTAATATGTACCGAACTATTTGATCCATAAGCTGTCAAAACCAGCAACATCATATCTCGATGCTAATGGATGTAAGGCATAGAGATAGTTATCTGCATGACATCGCTGAAACCTTATATTAACAGACATCCGAAACCAATTGGAAGCACACACAGTTGTTTGAAGAGATATAGATTCCACAAATAGTCCATGGCTCCAAACATAATAGCACACAGATGAACTGGTTGAACAATCTCCTTCGTTCCAAATTAGAAACTTTTTTTCAGTATTTCATGATAAACCTTTTTGGTATCAGAAAGTACTCACACCTTTTTCAGAATCGCATGAGATATACTACAACCCTGTGAACCCGGCAAAATGTCTTACAACACTACAGAAAGCAAATCCGGACCATAATGTTTACGCTCCTTCTCATGCAAAGCACTGCTCTAAATTGCTTGGACACAGATATTTCTGAAAAGAATGTGCCGCCAGTATGCAGGAAACATTAAGAACTTCGGACAAAAAGTCCAGCCAATCCATTTCGATCGATCCCGAATATCTTAAAAAGAGCTTAAATAGATCGGAAACCCTAATATCCTCCCGCCAAAAATCGATGAAACTATACATACTAATCGAGCCAAAACCCCCCGAGATCATGAAAAAAAGCTAATGGACGGAAAGGAAAATGAAATCCGAAAAAGTGAAAGAGGATAGTAAAAATACAGGCTTTTGCGAGCTTGAAGCAATTGGCTGCTTTGTCGAACAGATCGGCGGCGTCCTCATACTTGGACCCTAGAAAACTCCAGCTGTTGAGCTTCTTCTCGGCTTTCTTCACGAACTCCTCTCCCCTAGCCAGTTGATCCCCCATTGCTTGATCCTCAGGGATTCGACTCTATCGACCGGAAAACATGCAATTAGGGCGAACCCCGGAGATGAAGAAAACAATAGCGATGGAGGTGGAGGGAGAAGATTCAGCTCCCTAGTCTTCCTGGTTTCTGTTCAAATAAGGCTAGAAGTAGAAGTGATATTGATTAAGAAATATCTTTTTCTCTCCGGCCATTAGATAATTAAGTATATTTATCACTTACCATTAATGTTTTTGTAGGGATTTGGAAATAATGGGTTAGGAGTGTGTTCGAAGTAGAAGTAAATTTATGAATGTGTAGTTGTTAAAAATTTATTATTATAGTTTAAATAAATTAAATAATTATAAATAAAAAATTTATAAATATGAATTTATTATTTTAAATAAATTAAATAATTTATTAGTTAGTATATATATAATTAAATTATATTAAATATATATTTATATAAAATATTTTTATTAGGTAAATTTATTTAAAATATATAAAAATAAATAATATAATAATAATATAAATCATAAATAAAAGTATTAAAGTAATTTAAATAATTAATCTAAATATCTTAAAATCGGTGAAATTAAGAAATTGTTGTGGTTTGAACATTATTATCCACATCTTCAAAACTCTAATTTATTTTAATAAATTAGCGATTTATCAACCGCTACCCTACAAACAATTCAATCCAAAGGTAGAAATAGTGATGGTAATAGTCGAACTGTTTAATACTCGTGCAAGACAGGATGTGATCCCTATAATTGAACTCGGACGTGTGCTCATCGAATCTGTATTAAAATCTGTTCAGCGGGTCAATTGAGTTATATTATGATGAAACTGGTTCCACTGTACTTCTATCCAAGCGAATTTAAACTTAAAATAAAAAAAATGTTTACATTTTAGCCAACTAAATTATTTATTTAAGATATGAAGATTATAATATAAAAATATTTAGGGATAAAGTTTAAAAATTTAATAAAAATTTTTGGGTGAAAATACTATTTGGTAGAGGTAGTACAATGTGTACCGTAAAAGTGATAAGTCCTAAAAGTGGTATAGCTCAAGCTTGTATAATTAAATAGTTTGTTATACAAGTGATTGATTAATTTAACGTTTGCTAGTTATTTAAGATAATGTGTGGGGTTTAGCAATTGTTATCAAACAAATAAATAGTTATAATTGTAAACTCATATTAGAGGTTATATATTTTTTTCAAAATATATAAAAAATACGGGTAAATATGAAAATTATAGTATCACATAATTTATTATACAAATAATTGATTAATTTAATTAGAAACGATGTTACTCGTTCCTCAATAGCGTACAATACGTGGGGTTGAATAATAATTTTTATATAAACAAATTATTATTGTTGTAAACTCTTATAAAAGTGTACAGTACATACTCTAACTAAAATTTTTATCGGATAAAAATGTTATAAATTGAGTTTGTAGAATCCCATAATTTATTATACGAATTATTAATCAATTTAACGAGAGATGTTAGATTGTTTGTATAATACAAATCTATGAAAAAATACAATAAATAAAATTTAAAATTTTTTTTAATAGTAAATAACGTATTTTTTACTTTTGAGTGGTAAGGAGTGAATTTAACGTAAAATTATATAAAATATTTTTTAATGATAAAAATAAATTGTAAATTATTTATTTAATTATTTAAACCCTGTTTTATTTAAAGAAAAAAAATTTTAAATAAAAAGATTGGTAATAACAAGTTCAATAAATTGTAAACTCACCGTATTTCCCTTACAATAAATTTTTAAATCAAAAGGGAAGAATAGTTAATAATTTATTGAGTTAGTTTTGTAAAATTTTATAATGTAAAATAATATTATTTTAAGTTTTTCATCTGTATTAACTATCAATGTATGCAATACTATATTAGTAAAGAGAGGTGTGAGAGTTTTATTATAGATTTTTTATTAAATTGTATTGTCGTACGATAATTGGTGATATTATTAATAATTTTAAAATTACATACAATGACAAAAAAATGTGTAAAAATAAATATGAACATTAGAATTTAAAAATAAATAAGTACTCTAATTTTTTAAAACGAGATATAAAATATTTATAAGATATATGTTAACTTTGAACAATTAAAAAAAGTATAATACTAAATATTTATAAAAATGAATAAGCCAATATTTTCTAAAATGGTTAAGTAATAATTTATTTGTGAAAATATTTAAGTTCTAGAACAATTATGAAATGGAATTACTGGGTGATGGCCATATAGGAAATTTTAAGTATTAAGATGTAAGATCCATTAAAAACTTATATGTGAACTTTATGAGCTTCAAAAAGTTATTAGGAAGAGAGTAACATATACTGATGATATTTTGAGTAAGATAAGAGATAAAGTCAATCAAGTTAATATAATGTTTGGGAGACTTGTAGTTGAAAATATAGAGATTAAAGTTAAGATAAAATTAATGAAATCTTTATTGGAAGTGAAAAGGAAGAAAATGTATGTTATAAAAGTGCTACAAAGTTGAAGCAAAAGATTTATGAAGGAAAAGAGGTAGGAGTAAGCTTTTGTATTATGAAGAATACTCACTTGCAAAGAAGGTTGTAGCAAGAATGATAATGAAAAAAATTGAATATGTGAAAGATAAAGATGAAAGTGAGTTTTGGTGGACAAATGAGTTTACATTAATGGATGATAAAGTTGGTATTATTACTGAAGATGAATTTTTATAGTTAAGAAGATGTAAGATTCTAGTGAAAAGTCCATGTTGTGAATTATTTGAATGTGTTCATAAATCTTTGATTTTTTTTTGCTTATAATGGTGTGTATCGAAGCGAATTAGGAGATGAAATTCTGTAAATATTTGATAGACTAGTGTAGCAAAAAAAAAATACATTGAACAAGGAGTATTGATCAAGTCTTTTAGCTTTGAAAAGTAATTTTCTTCAATTATGATGATGAAATACTACTGGAACTAAAAGGAGGGAGGAGTGTGATTTCTTCTCATTGAACTGGAACTGGACGAAGAAGAAAGTATATTGGGAGTTATGATATTTGAAATGGAAGAGAAGTAAAGAAGGTACATGAAAATATGGGACAATTGCAGAAGAAAATGGGCTAAGAAGTTGCTGTCTAGTTGCATGTCTATCTCCTTAAGCCCTTTTAAGATGAAGGAGTGGACCACAGTTCAAGAAAATTCAGTGGAATTACTCAATTGATATATATATAGTAACAGAACACAGAATATTCTATGGGCTAATCAAACTTAGACGACACGTAGATTTACTTCAATTATTCTGATTCCTTATCTTTTCTTCTGGTTACAGAATTCGATAAGATATGATACTCAATTCAAGATGAAAAGGAAGATCAGCCGGCTCATAGGCATGTGCAATTCCATAATTGCTGACGTGTAAATTGGAAAACGAACAATTTATCGGACATTGCTTGTATTCCTCTATAGAAAGAGAGTGCGAGAAATCGTTATTACCCTGTGTCCTCTCATGTCCTGTCTTGGTGTCTCTAGCTTTCAAGAGTTGAAAATCAGACTTATCAATGGCTAATAGGGTCTCCCCGCTTCTTCTGATCATCTCCCTGTCGGCGGTTCTGGTTGCTTGTTACAGTGCGGTTCTGGTTGCTTGTTACAGTGCCGGGAGGGTGGGGAATCTCTTGCGGAGCGACGAGAACCTGGGCTACAGCGAATCCTTCAATCGAATTTTCGATACTTCGCAATATGGGATTTTTCAGCTCGACAATGGCTTGGCTAGGACTCCTCAGATGGGGTCAGTCAATCTCTCTCTCCTGTGAAGGATTTTAACGATTTCGGTTAGAGGATTGCTGGTATCAGTTCTTAGAGCTGTTTCTTTCTTATTAGAGCTTTCATGAAGCTGTGCGCAGACTGTGTTGATTTGGTCATGTGTTGTTTCATACGTGTCTACGAAATTCCGCATTGTTTGCTTTGTTAGAAGGAACGCCCCAAGTGCTCATATGTCTGAAAGTTTCTACAAAAAAAATGGTATGAACTTAAGAGCTTGAACTTCTAGGCAAGCGAGGTTATCTGGTTCAATTTCTGTTGTTCAACGCTTTGTCATGGATATTCAGACTGTTATTTTTTTGTCTTCAACCATAGATCGTTTGTATCAGTGTATTTTTTTGCTAAAGATCTGATATGTCTCTTCCCAAATGGGTCCCTGGTCTTCGAGCAAAAACAAAAATGGGTCCCTGGTAATATCTATCAACAATTATATTACTGGAGACTTATGCTCTGAATATAATTGGTTCATCCTTCTTGGGGGCAGATGGAATAGCTGGAATTTCTTTGCCTGCAATATCAATGAAACTGTCATCAAGGAAACAGGTACCCTTGTCTTTAGTGGGCAGTATATTAATCAAGTTCAATTTTTGCTTGCTAATTCCCTATTTTACTTAGGATGATGACCTTGTTGGTGATTGCGAAATGTAATAATATGAGATGGGAGTTCCCAAAAGAGTCCTTGTAGTAAATGAAAGAGTTTAGGAATAGAACCCGTTGATTCTGGTCCTAGCTGAGTGCCTACTTGGAAGATTGCATTGCCATTATCCATATTCATAATATAAATAAATAGGATCTCTTAAATTGTTGATCAATTACCTGTGAGTATGCTCATTCTTTTCTTGATGACAGCTGATGCTCTTGTTTCTACTGGGCTGGCAGAACTAGGATATGTATATGTTAATATAGGTATCTCTCTTTCAGTTTACTTTTTTCTGATATACATTCAACATTCTTGCTTGGAAGACTATATAGATTAAGTCTATTTGAATACTCCCATGCAGATGATTGCTGGTCTTCTGTACTAAGAAACACTACGGTTAGCTACTCTGCACGTTTCTTACCTAATCTGTCCACAAACTTTCAGATAAATGTGACATCTGAGGAGTTGCAACCACACCATCTGAAGTATAAGCAGAGTACCTAATAAAATCTGTTATACATTTGATTTCTAAATTTTGCTTCTAATCCATTGCAGGGCCAATTGGTTGCGGATCCAAAAACTTTTCCATCTGGAATAAAGGCCCTGGCAGACTATATACATGGCAAGGGTCTAAAGCTGGGCATTTATTCTGATGCTGGGTGCGGTGAATTTTCCTTCATTTAACCTTCTTTTCTTTTAGCTGGAGTTGTCAGTTTGATTGTTCCACTTCTACCATTTCTTGTTTCCTTCTGATTCTTTAGGGTATTCACATGTCAAGTTCGACCCGGCTCACTTTTCCATGAGTCTGATGATGCAAAGTTGTTTGCTTCTTGGGTCAGTTTCTGGTCTTCTCATATCTTCCGTGCTTTGCTTTTTTTTTTTTTTTTTCTGTTCAATGTCTCTCAACTTAATTGGTGTGGATAGGAGTTGTTCTTGCCCATGGAAAGTAAAGTTTAGTTCTTTATTTTCGTAAATGATCTCAATGTAATAGAAAAACTCTGGTCAGAGACATAATTGTCACATCCTCGATAATTCACAAGATCCACTACACGAGATGGTGACTGCACTTTCTGGTCCTTTGTTCGAATGATCATCTTGTCAAATAGATATGTTTCAATATCATTTTATGCCCAAAACTTCTTCCAGAGTTTCATTACATAAATGTAAGACTTGTTCTTCCTTGTTCTGTTTGCCAGGGTGTAGATTATTTGAAGTATGACAACTGTTATAATCTTGCCATAGAACCAAAAAAGAGGTTAGCTTCAACTAATTTTTTTAAATCTTGATAGGACTTTATAGAAACATATCCTCTTACTCGAGTTTTTTCTCTATGAGGTTAGATATCCGCCTATGCAAGATGCTCTAAACGGGACAGGCCATAATATTTTCTACTCTCTCTGTGAATGGTAAAGCTGTAATAATAATATTTGGCCTTTTTTCAGATTATTTTTCAGTTTCTTCTGGACATGTTTCACTGTTGTGTTTTGGTTTCATAGGGGTGTGGATGATCCAGCCTTGTGGGCAGGCACTGTTGGGAACAGTTGGCGTACTACAGATGATATCAATGATTCATGGGTTAGGTAAGATTTAAGTTTGAAGCTTTGCTGACTGCGGACATTGTGCAATTAGCTAACCTTGGACTTCCTGTTAATGATGTGCTCGTTCATTTAATTTAGCATGACTACGATAGCTGATCTGAACGACAAGTGGGCATCCTATGCGGGTCCTGGGGGTTGGAATGGTAAGGACTAAGAACTTTTGCAAAATGATTTCTTGGAGGAAGATGATGGATTGTGTTAAAATGTATTTCATATTTTCATTTTTTAACATCAATCTTGCTGCAACAGACCCGGATATGCTAGAAGTTGGAAATGGAGGCATGACATACCAGGAGTACCGATCTCATTTTAGCATCTGGGCTTTGGTGAAGGTATCTATTTTCCCTGTTGGCTTCAAAGGCAGTTTTACTTGACAAGAGCTCTCCTAGGTTCCATAAGAGAGTATTAATTTTTTGCCTTTCTTTTTCAAGCCATGATCCATGATGCCCTTTTCTCTGCTTCCTTCATCATCTGGAGCCCTCTAGGTGTAATACTATTTATCATTGTGTAAGTCGTTCTAACTTCAGAATGTTTCTAAGCAGGCTCCGCTTTTGATTGGTTGTGATGTGAGGAATATGACTGCAGAAACATATGAGCTTCTAGCCAATAAGGAGGTCATTGCTGTGAACCAAGGTGTAGCCTCAAAAATGGAACTTTGCACATTTTGTTTACTCCACAGCTGCAATCTTTGACTTTGAGCAATTTCCTATTCTTTTGTTGGGGTCTCAACGTTTCTAATCCTTTTGCAGATTCACTAGGGGTTCAGGGAAGGAAGGTGCAGTCTTCAGGGGATGGTGGGTGCCTCCAGGTTTGGGCAGGTCCTTTGTCTGGGCACCGATTGGCTGTGGTGCTTTGGAATAGATGCTCAAAGGCTGCAACCATCACAGCCCAGTGGGGAGACCTAGGACTTGAATCCAGTACCAGTGTCTCCATCAGAGATCTTTGGCAGGTGAGGCACAGACAGCTCTTCACTTGGTTCCACAGGGTCCATGGACCTTTGAATTTCTTCTGCTAACAGCTCAAATTATGCTTCTTTTTTTATGGGGTTGCAGCACAAAGATATTGCAGGAGGTGTGGTGTCCTCATTCAGTACTAGTGTCGATTCTCATGACTGTGATATGTACATTTTAACACCAGAGACAGCATCTCGTTCTGAAATCTGAGACCTGTTATGGACAGTCTACAAAGTTTTATCCACTCTGACACATATTGGGTGGGCAGTTCAATTGAATGTTCACCTTCTATAAAGCTGATGAAAGTATAAAGCTGAGTTATGATTGAGATTGCCACAAGTACCTGTCTAAAACTATAATTAACACTTTGGATCTCTGGCAAATGTTGTGTTGCCTCTCAGAATAGTGTGCCATGTTCAGCAGTGTCTGTAGTTCCTAGTCGAGATTTAAGAGCACAACATTCATCTATAATGACGTCAAATTTCAAAAGCAAATATGCATCTCTGAGGAGAATATGCAGATAAAAGCTTCCACTCCAGTATAGGCCCGGCCTTGAAAATTGATCGCTGCAGAAATTATCTTCCTTCAGTGTCTCCCTTCATCTTGTGCTTGAATTCAGCATGCGAATACTTGTCCTTTTTTTCTGGAAAGTTGTGTATTTGTCCTTTGTTTATACTACCATGGAACAACTGAATAAGTCAGGGCACACATTTACTGCTGCTGAAGGCCTTTTGCAATTCGAATGCAGGTAGCCATGGAAGAGTTCGTCTTGAATGCGTTGGAAGCTATGTGTGACCTACTAACTGCATAGCCTTCCTGCAAAACAGAGGAAAACACCTTTTACAGTTCTTTTGTGTTGTGCAGGGGGTCCATTATAGAGTTTAATTCTTCAAAAATGGATATCAAATCTCAATACCTAAGTAAAACATGTCTAAAGCAGGAAAAAAAGGAATAAAATGAGGCATCAAATCAGGGTCAGTTGGTTGGTTGCAGGTAGGATTTTCTTACAAAAACACACCTTTTGCAAGGCACCCATCATGATCCTGAGTGGAGGAGAGTTTATTTTGGCTCGGCTTGCAACCTGGAGGATCCACATAACAATAAGGCCATCATCATATAAACTTCAAAATTGCAGTTTCATTGGATACTGCAATAGATTCACAAACCAACTACCGCATAGACTACTGTGAATTTAAGGAAATGGAAAAGGACCTCGTCCAATTTGATGTAACCGACGGGTAGCCTCAGATCACTTTCATCCAGCATCAGAAGTAGAAGTTTCTGTAAATCAGATCCTGTCCCATTGCCTATCCATTCCTGTTGCTCGGCCATTCTTAACATATCAGTGATGTAAGATGCACAATGAAGAGGTCCTACCCAAAGGGGGCCAGAGACCACTAGTGAACTAGAACCCTGCAGAGAAAAATCACAGCTGACTTGTGAACAAGAAAGTTGAAAGCAGGTATAGTTAAAAAGGAGACATTTTGCACCTTCCCATCACTGCAGGAGCACCTCATTTTACTGAGTTTATCCCAAGAATAAGAGAGGGAGTCCCCACAAAGAGAGCAGTAGCTAATAAACTCATAATATCTGCAGAAAAATGATGAAAGAAACAGAGATTTAACATGCCAAGAAATTATATATGTTGCCAAGTTCATAGACAGAGGTTGCCAAGGGGAGAGAATCACAGCCCATAACCTGTTGTCAGGAAGCTTCCCTCGGTTCACTTGGAGCATGACTCGAAAGACAGGTCCATGATATGAATAATAAGAAAAGAGAGGAGTCACATGATAGCCCAAAACAGAAGCTTCACGAACAGCCCCACCTATAAGCATTCGCAAACCGATCTCATTTGAATATGGCATCGGCCGAACATATGCCCCATATGCAGCTAAGGAGCTAGAGAGTAAAATAATCAAACATAGTCTGTCATTAAGCCAGAAAATCAGGGACTACATGAAGTGCAGCAGCCACATCCAAAGATAACGAGACAATCAATTGGCAAAACTGACAGAAATGCTCATCAAAACTCACTGGTAAGGCCTGTGACCTCCTGAAGAGTACCCATCAGTGGACGTAAGGTAGAGCAAACCTCCCAGCTTCAAGCAACTGAACGCAGACCTCAAGAAGGTAGAATCGCTCCCAAAGGAATCCACATCGATCAGATCGAAGAAATCCCTACGCAGGTAACACTCGGTCATGAGCCGGTTGGCGTCATTACTCTCCACGACCCATCTCCCCTCCTTTTCCTGAACGCTAGACATATTACCAACAATCAAGCTCCTGTAATCGTCATTGGCGTCATTGGCCACCACGAAATCGGCGTCTGCCTCCGCAAGGTACCGGAGGGAGCGGACCCCGCAGCCGCACATCGCGTCAAGGACCCGCAGCCTGCCGGTGCACTTCTTGTAGAGCGAGGCCGCAAGCACGGCGAGGTCCCGGCCGGTGGCGCTCTCATGGCGGAAGAAGGTGTCGCCGGTGTCGAACTTGAGGCCACGCTCAGTCTGGAGGTGGGAGTGGCAGCTCGCGGAGATTCGAGACGGAGAGAGCGGGGACTGGGCCCTGAAGGAGGCTTGTCTGGGGTTAGGGTTTTGGCGAGTGGAGAGGAGTGGGAGTGGGGATAGGGAATTGGTGGAAGGAAGAGCTAACATGGCGGGAAATGGTTGGTTGCTGCTACTGTGGCATTCTCAGCTCAGGAACAGAGAGGCAGAAGCAACCATATCTATAAAGAATATTAACAAAAGTTCAATCTGGAAAAAAAAGATACAGTAAAAGTAGACATTACTGTAAAAAAACACAGGCTTCTTCCTCAACATCTCCAACCGCAGCTTGCTCCACAATATTCCTCACGAGAAACCTCTTGATTGCCCTGTCCTAATCAACAAAGATATTGCAATCATGATGCGTTGCACAACCACGAATGTTCAGTTGATCACCAAACTGGGAGGGATTTCTTATGCTTTACGCTTAAGATCCTGCTCCTGTTGTCTGGAGAATTATGCCATGTGATTGATATTTGCATCTTCAATTGTCTGGAAAATTTCCAGGTAAGCGTAGCTTTGGGACAAAATCTGCATGGGCTGCTATTTGTGTCATCTTGATTGAACTGGCTATGGCTGGTTTTGGGGCTTATCTAATTTATCAAGCCACATGGTCCTTGGAATCACCTGAGAAAATGTACATCATCAGCAAGAACTAAGAAATGCATCAACTTATGAGAAAGAGATTGAATTGTTTTATGTTCTTACCTGGCTTGAGAATCAGACTCACGAGCCCAACCCTACATGATCCTCCTATTCTTAACCTAATCAAAGAAAGTCTTGGAGGCATAGAAGTTCCCTTCAAGATTTATCAGCCACTACAATCAACGGTATGAATCTTCAGCTTCAAACTGCAATTAGGGTATGAGTCCGAATCGGTCACATCTTGCGGCTTGCACGCGACTGGAGTCTGAATCGGTCGCAGCCATGACAATCGTCGCCTCCCCGAGCCCGGTTGTCGCCTCGCCGATCGCGTATTCGAGAGAGGAGAGGAGCAAGGAGAAGCAACAGAAGGACGAGGACCGGCCAAGAAGTGAGTGAAGTGCGTGCGTTCATGGTAGCAGTAGCCGCAGCCGCATAATACTAATTTATTAAATAAGTTTATTTTATTAAATATTTACTATTAATTTTTTTAATTTAACAGAAAATATTATTTATTCCAAATGTATAATTCAATCATCTTCTTCCTTTGTATATTACTCTCTGTAAATCTTATTTGAATCTCATTTCTTATGCCAAACAGACTAATAAAATAGGCACAAGGCCAGGCCAGGCCAGGAGGACATGCTCAGAACTGATGCCCTACGAACGTCTGTCCAAACTGCCAGCCGGAGGGGACGACATTGTAGCTGGTCAGGGTCCGACCATCACTGGTGGTCACCTGAAACGACAGGCTCTGGCCATCGAGGAGGGCATTGCTCTGCCAGTTCTGGCCCCAGTTACGGGTCAAGGTCTGCCATCCGGTGTTGGTGCCCTTGATCGAGACGGAGTGGACGTCCCCCGCCCCGCCCACGGTGGTGATCAGCACAAGGTTGAAGTAGGAGTGCCCATTAATGGTGAACCTGATCCCTCCTCTCTTCACACAAGCCACCCCGCACATGTATCACTTTCAATATTTTAGAACCTTTATAGTTTTAATTTTCATTTTAGGGCATCTGCTGGATTAACTAATTACCTCCTAAAAGAGATGGGAACGATCCCTGCTCTGTACTGGGCGATCTGCAGGAAGGCGGGCTCGGCCAAGTCGAAGTGCTGGAGGGGAGGATTGCACCACCCTCCATTGTCGCTGGCCAAGGCGTAGTTGGGAGGGCAGAAGTTGGTGGCAGTGACGGTGATGCTCCCCGGAAGGCACCACTGCAGGTCGTCCCTGCAGCTCATCTCGTAGCAGGCACCGCAGCTCAGGCCGTTTTCGAACAGCGCCGTGCTGAGAGCCGCCGTGTTTGTCCCGTATCCTTGGCTGTACAGGTTCCCGTATCCACATACTCCACCTGCATAAGTACGTGCGTATTTACGACCACATATTTAACCAAACTTCCCCTAAAAGAAAAAAGGATTTCATGGCATACCCATGGTGCCAGACGCATCGGCACCGCCGTAGAAAGTTGCATGACCGCTCTGCCATCCACCAGAGTCACCGCGAGCACCGCAGATGAAAGGAACGAGCAAGAAGAACATTGCTGCTGAGATTGTCGCCGTGGCTGCCGTCTTCCGTAAGCGTTTGAGAGCTTAATGAGTGACGACTTTCTTGATTTATATAGGAATTGGGATAGAGACCACCACACAGAAAAATAGATAGGGACTGGAAAGAATGCAAAATTACATTCGAAATATTGATTGATTGAAGTCTTCTTCAATTATTTTTCATCATCATATTCTACGTCCATAAAAATAACATATAATCAACCAAATAAATAATACTCTTATTCTAATTTTCACACTATTACCTGTCAAAATTTGAGCTAAATCGGAATTTGCTTGATTTTGCCAGATGGATTGTTGATACTCTACTCCTCTCAATACCCTTTTTGATGATTTTCTTATGGCGGCTGTTTGCACATGATAATTAGCTTAATTTATTAACCTAATTGAATTTGGGCTGACCACTTGATCTCACTTGAATTTGGCCAACCACATTTTCTTTCAATTAATAAGAACTAAGCTCAACCTATTATGATTATTTTGTGGAAAATAATAAATGGACCAAAAAAATAAAGTGAAAATGGTTAGGTGGTTTTGCAAATGAAGGACCAAAGAGTACGTTCAAATCTCCCACATTTGAGATTGAAGAAGATTTGACAGACACTTTTCTTGTATAATTAAACAAGGTTTGCTCCTTTTGGAGAAGATGTCTGATGTAAGTATGTTTCTCAAGATGAAATGTGACGTTGGACTCGACACCCGCCTTCTAGAATCATCCATAGAATCCCATAATCAATCCCCATATAAGAATATGCCCTATGTGATGTTTGGCATTCCAAACCGGTTGATGTGGCCAGTATAAGTTGAGGGGATCCAGCCCATTAGGAAAGTAGACCATTAGGGACTCACCATGTGAGCCACCGCGTGCGGGGCTGGGGACGGTCCCTTCAGTTCAGTTCAGGCATCGTTTTCAACAATATATTGCTTCCTAGAAATTCAGAGAATTTATATATAAATTTTAGACTAAAATCTTTAATATTGTGCAAAACTTTGCAAGATAAATAATTTTTATTTGATTTAATTTAGAGATTTTTTTGACTGACAGCTAAATTAAGTCTTTCATTGGCATCTCAAATAACGTGCATACTTTTTTATTAATGACTCATTTTTTTCCAAAATGAGTGTTATTGAAATGTACCATTAATGAAATATTTATCACAAAATTTTCTTAAATAAAAAACATATTTAAATCAACTTGATCTTTAAGAAGTGGAGATCGTGACCACGTGTATGTACTCAATCTGTCGAGGAAACATGGAGTTTTTACCGTGGCCCCGCAAAGACTGTGGCTTCGAGGTGGTCGTGATCTGAGGAAGGAACGGAATACCATCCACCAAAACAGTCTCAGAACACACTGCACATAATCATTGACATCGACCATTCAAATGAAGACTTACTGGTCCAAACCCTTGTTTGGTTTGATGAATTTATGGTATGTATTGGTGCATCCCAGATCCGCAAGTGATGGCACTGGTTGTTCTTCCTTGCTGCTGCCATATATCTATGCTTCGCCCACACCTCCTGAAATTCCCCCAACGAGAAACCTGCATTTCAAATTTGATGATCTCAGTGAAGAGTGAGTTACATGATCTTCCAATCTAAGCTGAATAATTTCTGGGCATCCAGATACGGCTCTACACACAGGCGTTAGATGCCTAGTCGTCTCCGTCAAGGCCTCCGGCTCCCGTTACTTACTCGGATTACTCCCCCAGCTTCTACTGTCCTCACAAATTTTATGCAGTTCAGGGTTCGAGTTCTTGATCTGAAACAATCATTGTTTCTTCTGCTTCCATAGAAGCCAAATACCAAGTTGGAAATCATACATTGAAGGAGTGCCTAACATGGACCCAAGTTTTTATGTTTTAAAATATAAAAAATTATAGTTAAGTAAATTACTTTTAATTAGATATTTGCTCAAAATACAATAATATTTTCTAAAATAGTATTAAATCAAGTAGTATAATTATGAGAACCAAAAATATAAATTAGTATAATAGAGTTTTTATTATAATTTAAGAATGAAATAATAATTTTAGAATTATACACTTTTGTTGATTATGGATTTAAAATTAAATAATAAGTATGGGTTTTAAAATTTGATCACATATTCAATAAAATATAAAAATTTTATAAGTTTATAATATTGAAAAGTATATATTTATATAACAATTATGGTTAAACACTTTCATATTTTATTATAATTACTTATAATAAAATTTTTATTTTAAAATTATTTAATTTATCATATTAACACATAATAAATTAAAAAAATAACATATATAATAAATTATTAAATTTATTTCAACTCTAAAATTATTAAAAGTTTTAAAATTTTGGAATAGTAGCAACAATTTACTTTAACAATTTCACATAATAATATAATTTATCTAAAATTAAAGTTATTGTATGCAAAACTAGAAAAGTTTGAGCTGTTTAGTGATCTCTTCACAAAATATTATATTACTACTTAACCCAATATCTAAGTACAGATTTTTCGTGGGGTCCCGCATCGGCCAAGCACCAACGACCCAGTCCTCCCCCGCCATGCTCCGAGGAGACCAGGCCGACGGAAAGAGATAAGAAGACTACTACTGTGGCCTCCTCCTCGAAATCATGTTGACTTTGACATTCTGATAATCATAAAGACGCCAAGACCCAGAGTTCTCCATCCTCCGCGATAGGTTCTCCGTCTACAATTTAGGGCACCCGTCCCCCTCCGCTTTTCTCTGTGATCTTTTGAGATGCCGCAGACACCGATCATCTCGTTGGTCCTTGCGTTGGCATTGATTCTGATTGGCCAATCCGATGCATTCCCTGATTGGAAGTTCACGAAGTTGGCCAGGATTCTCGCAGATACCAAATCGGGGGAGGTGAGTGGAAATTATCTTTACACTTTGTCTTCGTTCAGGATTTCACTCGAGGGAAAATGGAACAGTTAACTGGAGAGCCTATTTGAGCCCTTGAAAGAGGTATCTTTGATGGTTCTTGTTTATGCCACTTACCCAGAACTGCTGACTTTTGATTGCAGAAGGTTTCTCCGGCACCAAGCCCGGGTTCGGATCCTGGCGAACCGAAAGGCCCCGGAAATGGGGCTGCGCCAACCGGTACAGAAGGGTGTTCGGCATCATCACAATCTTGTCATGTTAACCACTTGAGTGCCTGCTTGCGCAATTCTGGAAGTGGTAATGATAAAGCAAGTTTTTTTTAATTTCCTATATTGCTCTCAGGAGGTGCTCATATCATAGATTCGGCTAATATTAACTGGTCACTTGGCCAGGAATAAAGATTGTTTCCTTTTAGCCTAAAGATGCTCCAAGATTTGCTTATATTTATCCACATGAGTGTGTAGAGAAGTTATTGGAATTTTCTAGCTTCTGCAGGTGGAATAATTAGCAGAATATTTTAAATTTTTGGGGAGTGTAATCTCATGTTCAACAATCATCATATTTAATAGTCAATCATCACTTTGAATGCTGGTTTTCCATACAGAAAGATCGACATGTATTATCTCATTTTAACTTTTCTGATTTCTAGAAGGGGGATAACTTCGATTTTGCCTAGTTTGGTGTAAGATATTTTCAGGAGATATCAGCCCAAATAAGGTTTCCTATCTGAGGACCTTTTAAGCTGGTGGATTGTGATATTCGCATTAGATAATTTTTTTCATCGTCTAGGTTGAAATTGGAGAGTATGAACGATCTTGAGAGTAAGTTCATGGAAATTCTACAATATGAAACACTCCCTGTGTTATGGGAATTGGGCTAAAGAAATTGATATTTCAAAACAGCATTTTTTGCATCCTGTTGCAATCCCAGTACACTTCAGCTTAGTGAACCATAAAATTTTCAAGAAGTTTTATGAGGTCTGAGTACTTGATATTCTATGATTATATCATCTACACTGGCCTGATCCTGATCAGGATTTTAACTGTTTGCACCTGAAAAGGTGCCATTTTGAACTGTGTTGCACCATCCAACAGCTTATTTTGATTTTGTTAGGTTTCAGTATTACCAATCAGGATGTACTTTTGCCTTTTCTGCAATCATATTTTGATGATTGATATATAGGTGAGGGTCTTCAAAATATTTAGGGCACTGTAATCTCCTCATTTTGTTCTGATGCCTGGATAATCTAGTTTTAGTTTCTTATGAAAATTTTCTTAATTTTTTTCCTGAAGCCCCGAAGGAAGCATTTCTTGTTCTCTGGAATAGTGGAGAAGTTCCTTTGAAAGTAAAAGTCAGTTTTCTACCTGCAAACATCACATCTGATGATATTCAATTAGCCGGACAACATAGCACAGAGGTCAGATTGTTTACCTTTTCCTGTCTTTTGGATAATAAATTTTAGGTCACTAAAGGATCATGATTCCATAATTGTCTATTTCAGGTTAATGTGACAACAAAGATTCAAGGAAATTCCTACATTGTGTTGAATGCTGGAGATGGAGATTGTGTGATTAAATTGAAGCCACCTGCTCCACAAAGCAACTTTTATGATTTTCTCTCTAATGCCTCAGAAGTTAAACCAATTCATGGAGTCTACCTCTTCTTTGCAACTGTTCTTCTGATTGGAGGTGTGTGGGCATGCTGCAAGTTTGGGAAAAATGAAAGGCGCATCGATGGAGTTGCATATCAGGAGCTTGAGATGGGGCGGATTCAGGCAGATTCGGCCTTGGCAGATAATGTGGAAACAGTTGAAGGATGGGATGAAAGTTGGGATGATGACTGGGGTGACGAGATAAGGGAGGTTAAATCCTCTCCAAGTAGAAGCTGGGTAGGGAATGGATCAGTAAATGATCATAAGTCAGAGTCATCCAATAAAGATGGAGGGAAAAGCACCTGGAACGATTAAACATTCCTAGTTGACTATATTGGTCTGTTTTCAACTCAAACTCCACCAAAAGGGACGACGGGCTCCTTTCCAGGTGACTTCTATAATAGAGCATTGATGTATGGTCGAGATCAAGAAATAGGTACCAATCAGCCAAGCAAGTAGCATACATGTAGCAACAAATCTAGGCCAAAGAGTTACAGTAAAGTTTTGGGTTATATCTGTTTGCTTTTCCTTTGCTCAAGCAACTTTCTTCTGTATTCCGTCTCTTTCTCTTGTAGATTTTGGCAGGCCAGATGGTGAATACACAGATTTTGATAGTTATATTGGCCCCTCTATAATTTTTGGGGGGGAATTCTTTTCTCACAATGAAATGCAACTGTTTCATACCCAATTACCTCTTGTGAATGGCTTTCTGATATTGCACCATATGATCCCTATTTATTTGTGATCCATTCCTTCTTAAACTAATCTGCAGGTCCATCATTCCTCACGCTTCTGTTGCTCTGCACCAAGTCACATGATAGGTGATAGTGAGAAATGCGCAACACATTGTGGATTCGGATCATGAGAAATGCCACCCAAGGTATTGTCAATTCCAGCTCCCGAGTATTGCATTGGGGCCCCAAAGATAAGACCCAGAAAAGAAAGTGCGTGTGAGGGCCTTCCAGCCCAAATAACACCAACGTGCAATATCCTCTGTCTTATCTCTGTCTTGTTGGTTTCATACTTGTGTTGTTGGTTTTTCCCTTTTCTAGTCTTTTTTTCCCAGATGTGATGTTTGCAGGTGGAAAACCAGCAAAGACTAAGAAGCCTTCCAGCCCAAATAACACCAAGTAAAAGTCAGTTTTCCCCTTTTCTAGTCTTTTTTCCCATCCCCACAACACTAGTATAACTGTATAAAGTGCAAAGCAAAAGTGGCTCTTCCAACCCATGCTGGCAATAGTACTGTACCTGCATCCAGTGAAAACACTGCAAGGGGGCAGGCATTGTTATATTCAGAGGTTGATTAAAGACTAATTAATGGATCCTTGTGAAAGCTGACAATGATATATTTACAACTGTACAAAAGAGAGAGATGGGAAGTATCCCAGTGGAATCTGATGCACTGTCAAATGCCTCCAAAAGAAGTAGGTGCTCTGCTTTCTTGCACTCCAGCGCTTATTTTAATGCCTCCAAAAGATTTTGACAAAAATGAGTAGTCATATGTCAAATCAAGTGACAAAAGAGAGAACAAGTCATGTACAATAATTTAACCTCCAAAAACTGCAACAAACAAAAACAAAGGAAAGTGCTTTCCATATCCTCCCTTTTAAAAATGGAGTAGCATGTGACTGGTAGATGATATTTGCCAACGTCCACTTTGACCATATATTGAATATCAGACCATATATTGAATATCACGAGTTTTCTCTCAACTTTCAAGACTTTAGGGGCTTAATAGAGATGCCCATAATATAACTACTTCAAGACTTTTCTCACAACATTAGAGATTGATTTCAACTTCTCCAGTTTTTCCATGAAGGAATGGGTCATATGGGAATTGGAGACTGACTGCAGTGCAGCACTTGGCTTCCTCTGGAGTCCAACAAGCATGCTCATGTTCTGATGTTCTGTTTCCATGGGCATGAGAGCTCCTTCCTGCCTCTCCTAATACTTTAATTGTCTTTTCTTCCTAAAGTTTCTTCTTTTTCTCCCAATCTTTAACTTTTTAGACTAGCAGAAGAAAGATAAATTAGCTGTTTAAGCTGGTGGAGATAAAAGTTCAGTAACTCTGCATCATCTTAGGTAAGGTAAGCTCATAGATCCTAATCTTATGGATTGGAAAGAGTTATGTCACATCATGTGCAAGAAAAAAAAATATTAATGGACTCTATATTTGAGCAAATAGAAATTCCAAGACTTCTGGTGATGCCATGAAAGAAACTCAGATGATGAACAAATAGTAATTTCAACCACTAGTTTACCTCCCAGCTCATGCCCATGGAGTCCCTCAAAAGTCTCAAAACCAATCTTGGGTTTAGAGCCTAATCTTTTTTACTGTAAAATTTATGCACCAGACATTTCTTCTTCCTTTTTGCTTGGACACAGAATCTTTATTCTTTATCTTTTTTTGACCTCCAGCAGCTGCCAAGATCGTGACTTGACAATCACGTTTCTGGAAAGACAAGTTTTTGAAGTGTGCCCAAAAACACTGACCTGATGTTCAATGACACAATAAGAGATTATCTCTAGCAATGCTAATCAACAAAGAGAGAGATGTGAAACAGCAGCATACTCAATCCGGAGAAAAACAGAAATGAACTGCAATTAGCGGTTTCGGAATGATTCCTTTTTAAATGCTGGTTCCGAGCAAGGACCCGGTGAAAAGGAATCCGGTAGAATCATCAAAATGCAGGTGGAGTAGTACAAAAGCATGCGGCTAGACCAGATTTGATGAATAAAACATGTTCTCTCCACTGCTTGATGTGATAAGTTGATGAACCAGTCCGGATTCTTCTTCGCCGGATAACTTTCCTGCAAATGTCCCCTAGAGGGGTATTCACTTGATGCGTTAAAAAGTCAGAAAAGTCACACTCAAACCAGCTCGTCCATTCCTTCAGAAGGGCACCTGATCAACTCCAGAATTTTAACTACCTCAGCCATGTCAGGACGGTTTGAAGGCACCTGAGATGTACAGATGAGACCCAGTTTCATCACTGGTATTGCCTCTTCAGGTGGATAACTACATTTTAATCCTCCATCCACACATTCCTCAACCCGACCATCCTCAAGGGCTCCTCTTACCGTCTCACATAAAACCACTACATCATCCTCCATGTACTCTACTGGTCTTTTCCCGGCAACAATCTCCAACACCAATACCCCAAAACCATAGACGTCGCATTTTTCAGTTATCTTCACCGTTCGGCAGGCAAATTCCGGAGCCATGTACCCCAACGCGCTTTGAATCTTACTGCTTAGAACATAGCGGTCTAACATTGGGAGCAGCCTCGCCAGGCCAAAATCGGCCACTTTGGGCTCCCCAGAGGAACTGTCAATAAGCACATTGCTTGATTTAATGTTGTAGTGGATGATATTCATCTGGTGCAAATGAGCCAACCCTTTGGCTGTCCCAAGAATAATATTGAACCTATCATTCCATGAAAGTGATGATTTAGAATCCCCAGCGGAGGGTTCGTGAAGGTGCTTGTAGAGGCTTCCGCCTGAGACAAACTCTGATATGAGAAGTTGCAGTGATGGCGTCCAGTAATAGCCCTCAATGGACACAATATTAGGATGCCTGACCTTCCCAAGCTTCTTTACTTCCCTCTCAAAGTCATCCTGAGACTTTACAAGGCTTGACACTGTGAGCTTCTTGATTGCTACAGGGTGGTCATCTTGTAGAATAGTTCGGTAGACTGCCCCAAAGCCACCTCGCCCGAGCTCGCAGTCTTTGTTGAGGAGGGCGTGAGCCCCGGTGCTGAAATCAGGGTCAACTGAGGAGAACATCACAAGCTTCCCCGAGTTTGCATCTGTTCCTGGCGATTCACTGAAATATTCATCGCTGGACAACGCATGGGCAGCAGCAGAACGTGATGCTGATATATACTGGACTCGGAGGTTGAGAACAGTGATTGCAATGATCCCAATAACAATCATAGCTGCAGCTCCAATAGCAATAAGGGCTGATATGCTAAGGATGATCTTCTTGTGGCCAAGAAGGGGAGACAATGACCCAGAAACTGTGTCTCCTGTGGAGTTCGGGTTCAGGACAATAGGCTTGGGAAGAACCCCAGGGCAAGACCTGTTCACGGATGCGCCGCAAAGGGATGGATTTCCATCTACAGATGCTGGTGCAATTGTGTTGAAGAATCCACCCAAAGGGAGTTGACCTTGTAATTGGTTATGGGAGATGTTGAAAGTGAGCAGATGAGCAAGATTAGCAAGTTGTTTGGGCAATGCTCCAGAAAGGTTGTTATATGAAAGGTCAACAATCTGCAGATTTCCAAGCCTTGACATAGATGAAGGGATCGGTCCAGTAAGATAGTTATGTGACAGCAGCCTATACCATTGAATCCCGACAAAGAAAACTATGACTATCAGGTAAAAAAGAACTTCTCGTCCAAAATAGTATTTATGCCAAACAAGACAAAGCATAATATGATATTTCATACAGCATTTATAATTGAGGCACACTGAAGAGAACTTACAGAGTTGTTAGAGAAGAGCACTTATCCATTGAAACTGGAATATTCCCAGCCAGTTCATTGTTCTGCAGCCTCAGTTCCTTCAAAGAACCGGCTCCTCCTACCTCTGAAGGAATGCTTCCATTCAGCTTATTATCACTCAAATCAAGAGCAACAATTTCCTTAAACAACCCAACACTTTCAGGAACAGAACCAACGAGGGAGTTATTGGACAGATTCAAGAACTGCATGCCACTCAAATCCCCAATATTAGTTGGTATTTGACCCGAGAAGAAATTCGAGGACAGATCCAATGCTTGAAGCTCTTGAAATTTTCCCTTGAAAATCCAATCAGGAAGACCTCCTGTAAATGAGTTGCGGCTAAAATCAGCCACCTGAAGGCTCTTGCAATTGCTCAACAATCCAGGTAGAGGACCACTGAGACTATTCCCAGAAAGGTTTAGCATCTTCAAGGACACCAAATTCCCAATTGAAGACGGAAGCTTTCCAGAAAATGCATTAGCTGATAGATCCAATGTCTCAAGGGCTCTAACTTCACCCATAGATTCTGGAATCTCTCCAGAAAAGGAATTCTCGCTTAAATCAATTGACCTCAAGAGCAGACAACTCCCAATCCCACCAGGCACAGCTCCGGACATTTGATTGCCCTTCAAACTGAGGACTCTTAGATTCTTCATGCTCTCAATACCCTCAGGAATCTTATCCTCCAAACCATTCCTTGACAAATCAAGCACTCGAAGGGCACTAATAGACGAAATCCCCTCAGGTAAAGGACCTGACAACTGGTTGGAGGACAGGTTAAGAGAGGCAAGCGACGGGCACAGGCCGAGACTCTTCGGTATTTCCCCGGAGAGCTTATTGCTTGCAAAAGAAAGAGACTTGAGAGACCCGCATTGTTGAAAGAACTCATCAGGAATGCTCCCTGATAGGCCGTTCTCGCTCAAGTCAAGAATCATCAAGTTATCAAGCCTAGCAAAGTTGGCATTTATGCTCCCAGTAAGATTGTTCTGGGCAAGAGAGAGCTTACTGAGTGATTTGAGCTGCAGAAGGCCCCGTCCGAGGCGGCCAGAAAGGGAGAAACCATCGAGGTTGAGCTCAACAACCTGATTTGATGTGGGGTTGCATTTCACCCCCGCCCATCTGCAAGCGCTGTCGTCGTCTTCGTTCCAAGACGCGAGCTTCCCCATGGGATCTTGAACATCGGACTTGAAAACGATCAGCCCAAGGACGTCGTCGTTCAGGGACATACTCAAGGGTTCCGCCAGCAGCGGAGATAAAGAAAAGAAACAGAACAGTATGAACAGCCTCATCATCCTTCACAGAATATATCTTAGATTAACACAAGGAGGAAGCTAATAGCCCATGACCAAACGGGAGACGACCCAGAGAGGAAACCACCTCCGTGGAATGCCCTTGGCTGAATTACACTGGTTATCTCCTTCTCCCCTCCCACTCTCACTGAAAGAACGGAGATAGGGCCGAAACCGAGAAGGTCTGGACCCTTCACCGATAATAGTAATCAAGATACGTGCAGGAAACTTCTAGTCGCGGAGCTCCCAGTAGAGGCTTTGAATGAGAAATGAGGCTTAAATAGGACGTGGAGTAGTCACGACACTGTAAAACAAGCATCCACTGACGAGACTTTGAGAAGGCGCGGAAACAGGGAAAATTTTGAAAGGGCCGAAATAGCCAGTGAAGGAAGGACATAGATCAAGCTTCTTTAAGGGAGGTAAGGTTGCCTTCTTTCGGCCGGAGACGTTAACATTTAAGAACAACCGATCTGAGAGAATACAGTGCAGGCTTGGCAATGTAAAGAGGTGCTTCAGAAGTGGGGTGAGAAGCTCTGAGCAGCTGGAGGGCCCGACAATGCTCCGGCACCGAGAAATATAGATAGGGTTCCGGCGAGAAACTCGAGGCAAGTCTCCGAACCGGTGAGGCTGAGGGGTCTGAGACACCAGAGAGCGAGGAAAGGAGAGAGAAACACAGACATAGCTTTTTTATCTGTCTTTTTTTTGCTCACTTTTTATCTGTCTTTTGGCTCTGAAGTTTTGTCATAAATAAGTCCAATACTTCAGCCGAAAATAAAATTATTTTTAAAGGGCAAAATTGGAATAAAAATAATAACATAAGTTTTACTTGTAAAATAACATTTTTTTAACTTAAAATATATCAGTCAAATTAATATTTTTTTCATAGCTTGAAAATAATGCTGCTAGTAGATGGTTAAGCGGTGATGGGGCCCACCCATTGTCTCCGACAGACAGGCCATGTCAGGTGTTGCTTCCTACGTGGACATGGGCCAGGAAATGCTCTCATGATTTGTTAAATTTAAGGTCACACAACTACTTTAATTTCGTTATTTATTTATTTATTTATTAATATCATTAATTAAAGATAAATATAACCAGCTAAGGAGAAGGGAGTGATGAGTGTGAGGTGTTTAAATTGATTATTATTACAATTTATCCAATCCATGTATTTGGAGCAAAAAAAAAAAGAAAAAATAAATGAATTTTTATATATGTATGATATAAATTTTTTTATCTATTATGCTTTTTATTATATAATTTAAATAGATAATTATTATAATAATATAAACACAAACACATGGCATAACTATTAATTGTATAAATATGTTTATATATAAATATTATATAATAGTAATAAAAAATAAAAGTATTTGAAAAAACTATAATTTATACATCAAATATATTTTAGATATCATATTTTCATTATATAGCCATACCATATAACACAAATAAATAATTGTTACAATTATAAAAAATAAGTTGATTTTATTATTTTAATAATATTTATATATATTTATATTATATAATAGTAAAATAATAAATAATATATGTGTAGTCCATAAATTATATTTTATATACATAATATATATATTTATCATATAGTTATATTATATAAATTTATATAAATATTACTTATATGCTTCATCTATCATACAAAATCTAAAATATCACACACACATATATACCAATAAAAAATATCCACATATCAATATTACCTTATGTTACAACTACAACTTTATCTTTATGTTTGACATGACCAACACTTTTATACATATATTTAATTTTTTATAAATGAACATTAAATATTACACACAAATAACAATATATTATTTTATTTTATGATCATATATACATATAAAATTAATGTGTACATGTTTAATATATATAATTATATAAGGTACCTTTATAAGTATACATATTGTATATATAATTATATATAAAGGCTCATGATGCGGTTAGCTTACATAGTGAGATTTGCCTAGGGCATGCAAGTAAAGTCAAGATCATTCATTAATGGTAACCAAGATCAAAGATGGTAGTCCATTAAAAGAAGAGTAAGTACAAAAGCAAGCAAACAGATTAATTTATTTACTAGTGAAAGTGGTCATCTAATCAATCACTTAATAATTTAATTTTTCCTGTTTATATTTTTATTTACTTTCCACTCTCTATAATTAGAGGATGATGATTGTGTGAAGTGTATGTTCATATTTAATGATTATAATATTTAGTTTTTTTTAATTTAACACAATATATATGATCAAATATAACACAAGATCATTTTTTACAAAATTTTATATATAATACATATATATATATATAACATAATATAGAGTAAAATACGGTCTACTTGAAAATATATAAAATTATTTTTAATAAAATAACTAAATTATCAAATTTATGATAATGTGCAATTTTAAAAAATGTGCAATGCTAATTTAGTATATATAAAATGTGCCATGCTAATTTAGTATAAAAAAACGTGTGATATACTTGATAAATTAATTTAATATTAGTGACTATAAGTAAATGTTGTATTAAATTCAAAAAATAGGTCAACAATTATGTTTAATTCAGTTATTAACCTTATTGATTAAAAAATGATTAATTATATGAATTTCACAAAAAATTTTGTCAATTAGTATAAAAAAAATTATTTATTATTCTTTGATACTGAATCTTTTAAAAGTGTATTTTTGTTGATATAAAATATTAAACTCTTTTTGATAAAATATGAGGTAGTAAGAAATTTCATTACATGGTTCCATGTTATTGTCAGTTTATACAAAATCCTTTCACATTATTTTCAATTTGTACAAAATCTTCCATATTAGTTGTAATGGGTAACAAACATATTGAAAAAAGATGGTATTTTTATTCTCACTTTACTCAGCTAACTCATTTAACACGATAATTAAATGCATCTGCTGCTGCAGATCCATGCTTTGCCAGAAAATCAGCTACCCCATTAACTTCCTGATATAAATGTTTTGACTCTTATCTCCTGGAATTATTAACAGAAGAATCAATACAGTACGAGGATCATTCAATAGATTATGATCAGTAAAGCCTCATAAGAGCTCAAATGTAGTCCTAATTCAAGATGAGTGATACCCCCAACTCTCCTGCAAGCTGAACGCCATCTCTTAATGCCTGAAATAGAGAAGTTTGAGGTGAAGATGAAAATAGGAGCTTAACGACTCAACTACAAGAAAAAAAATTCAATAAAGTCTAAGAACTCAAAGTAAATGAATGTTATTGTGCAAAAAAAAAGTAAATGAATGTTTGAAGACTTGGATGCAAAAGAAGAAATTTCAAGAAGATATATAGTAAAAGATAAGTTTACCAACTTCAAAGTTTGGGTCGTTTGGACTTCAAATGTGACAACACTTGCATATTAAGGACCATGGATTATCTTTTGATTCTTACTTTTTTCTATTTCTCTCACATATTCTTTCCTCATCAATCTCAACCATTTATCAAATGGATGAATTTCTGCACTAAGATACCCAAGAACAATATTATAGGAACATTCAATACATGAAACTATTAAACTTAGGAAATCTCCATTCATCCGCAGTTTCTTCGAAATGAGAAGTGCAAAATTAATCTGGTGAAAAAACAGGATCATCTTTTCCGTTCTTTGCTTGCTGAAGTAGATCTTTAAAGCTCAGATGTAAATGAAGCATTAGCTGAAATTATTCACTCATTCAACTGGACAGAAGGGAATCCGTTCAATAATCCAAAGGCAATAAAGGATACGAAGGATGGTGCTTGAGCCCAAAGCTTTATCCTGTAATTGCGCTAGTATAAAGTGCCGCATTCAGGTACTCAGTACCAATGTGCCAACTTCTCCTTCTCCTGGTAATTCTGCACATAACTGCATCACAACCAATGCACGTCAAGATATAAATTAGAGTCAAACTGACCAAGTAAAATGAAAATTTATGTGTTGACAGTGAAAATGCTATGATACAGCAGAAATGCTGGAAGAGCTGCAATGAGAGCAAAGTAGAAGAGAATAAAGTAGACGGAATTGTACACTATTAGCCGACAGAATACCACAAGGAGTCATACAATAGTAAAGGATATGAATGGCAGAGAATAATAATTAACTGCTTTTATTTATGCGGACTGCAAATAATCCAACCAGAATCCATAATAAGGATACCCAACTTCAGCAAAGAAATGAAAATTCAAAGAAACACCATCAAAGTTTGAGCATGTCATGCTCAGATATTCAACCCAAATCAAACTTGAATGAAAATCTAATATTTAACTTTTTAAAATACTATTCATGTTTCATTTCAAAGTTCAACCTACAGGCTTAATACAGATTTTAAAATCTGGGATAATCTACCTATTGTAATTATTCATTGAGAAAGTTCCATGCCTGTGCACATTGTAACCCATGGAAAATATTTTCTGCAGGTAACTGACTTGATAAAACATTCTTTTGTTGAAAAGAATCGAAAATTCATCAAAAGTTAAAACATATTCATCCATGTTCTCTATCAACAAGGGAGCCTGTGACCTGATTATCTGAGTACAACCAAACAACAATGATCAAACAGCTTATCTTACCCATTAATTGTCCACCTACTAAATCATTATCAAGAACCAAACCTCACAACATCTCGGTATTTGCAGAAGCTAATTCAACTTAAACACTTGATTACCTTTCATGAACCGATGGTATCGTTTGAGTAATCTGGAACTAAAATTATAAAAGCGATCGCCACAATATAATAATTCTTCGATAGGCAATCTCTAAGCACCACAAAACGAATCTGATAGTCTCAGAACTAGAGCAATATTCTTACTATACGTTTGGTCTGCATAAATTGCTCCATAAAAAAGCAACTAGATCACGAAAATTCCCATTCATTAATAAGACAGGGAGGAACATCTCATACAATAATCAGCATCTCTGGAAATTTCGGCAGAGAAATGCGTAAACCCGAGTATTTGGAAGGAGACGAAGGAGAGATATTACGAGTAGGTGCCGACGAGAGGGTCGAGGAGAAGAGTGACGCTGATCTGGTCCTCGGAGATCTTGTAGTGAACCTTCGATGGAAATCCCTCCCACAGCCCGATCATGATCTTTCTGCTGGAATGGCGACAGGGGATTCACCACGGCTTCTCCACCGAAATCGCGAAAACCTACGACGTAGTATCATAGATGGGCGTACTATTTGGGCCAGGAGCTGCCATCCTTTCAAGCCCATAAGATGTCGGATTTTCCTATAATAGAGAGCCTTTCCGAAAATAAAACATTTTATTTCTCATAAAATTATTAAATTATTTTTATACGATTTTATTATAATAATATTAAATAATCGCCCTCATCTGCCATATATATTTTCCTCGTTAACATAAAAAAATTTATTATATTACAATAAACATTTGTTTCATATGAATGATTGGAATATATATTTTATTAATAAGGAAGGTTACCATATCTATTTAAAGTTAATAAAAAAATTTCTATTTTATATAATATTCAATTATATTCTTAATCATGTGATGTGATGTAAAAAATATTAAATATAAATTTAAGTTGAATATTTTTTCTGGGAATAATACGAGAGTAATTTTCAGTTTTGGATAAGTGAGTAAAATGACTATAATAACATATTAAAAGATATTGTTAAATAATAATAATTAAAAATTATAATTTATAATTAGTATAATATTTATAAACTAATAAACTTACAATAATTTTTTTTATTTAATTTAGTATTATATTCTTAATACATATTTATTTGTATTTGAATGGTGTGGTGGCTCTACTTATCACATCACAACTGGATCACTCCCTTCAATTCTAACACAGTACCATGTTCATAAACCAAGTGAGAGATGGTTGATTTGTGCCTGAAAAAGTGCACCACAGTGCCATGGAAAACTGAAGTGCATTATGGACACCCAAAAGATGCATGGGGTTGCTTGCTAATAATGCTTGCACTGCTTCACCTTCACCTTCATAATCATGGAAAGGGGAGACCGGACAAGAACATAACAATTAGAACCTGGCCAAGAGTACCACCATACATGGACATCTTCATGTATCAAGCTGCACAAGAAATCAAGTGATCCCCTCAAACCTGAACGAAACCCTAGTTGTTTCCATCTAGCTAGCCTGCAAGTCATTGATCATCTCATGTAAAGGGAGAGTGGAGGCATGTTTGTGTTGGTTGCAAGTGGAAATCAATTTTTTTACCACAACCTAAATCATTTCTAACAAGGAAAGCTGGATCGGATTTACAGAAGCCACTCTAAGACGATGTAATATCAAATTCTTAGTGATAATGTGTCTGTTACATAATACAAAAATATGTGCCTAAATGGTAATAAAGAAAAAGTGGGGAAAATTGTTGATTGAATAAAATATTAGGAATCAAAGTACTAATTTAATCTAAAATTGTGTAGGGTGAGTTTATCAGAGAAAACAGCCAAAATCTCATGTGATTATAATTGAGAAAACAGGTAACCATTTTGGACTTTTTGGCTTATTAACTCCATTTGCATTTATATATCAGTATGCATAATGCCTGCATAAATGCACTGAGGAACTCGAGAGAGTATTGCTTCAGGAAAAGGGACCAAAGGACGGGACGCATCTCGATTCTTGACTTGGCTCCCTCAGCCCTCATCTCTGTCGGATTCTGTGACGGAAGCCTGTTCTCAGATGAATGCCCACTAAAAAAAAGTGCTAATGAATTTTTAAATGAGCAGTTCTTGTTACTGCAATTTCTTTTGCATATGTATTGGAGAGATTTTCAGAAGTAAAAAAAACTATAAGAAAAAATATATTTTTTTTCGTGCATAGTGGTTTAGTGTATTCGACCATTTAGCCTATTCGTCCTTAGTGATACTGCATTTATCACACTCAACCGTTGTATCAAATGAGACAAGTTACATAATATGTTAGTTGTACAGGTCATTCAAAATTTACATTATCAGTAACATGATTACTACTTTATTTTATTATAAATAATAAGGTTTTTAATAGTACATATTTTGTTATGGTACAATTTCCATCTAAATAAAATTAGTTATATAGTATCAAATAAAATTATCTAAATTATATTTTATGAGAATACGATCAAATTAAATGATATAAAATAAATAAGTTTTGCAAGGTAATATAATAAAAAATATTATACTATTTATAATTAATTATTGGTAAATAATATATTATCAGATATTATCGTAACTAATTAATTTACACTTAGTATTTAACCCAAAATTGGAAACTCATAATCTAACTGAGCATATATAAAAAATATCTAAGTAAAAGCTATTATCTACTCCAGATAGTAAATATTATACCTGATATTTAGATAATTATTAAGTGTGGATATAAAATTAAAATTTAAGTGTATGTTATGTAATATGTGAGTATATGTATTAAAAATATAAACAGTTTTTTGATAAAATAAAAAATTATTATTTATTTATTTGAACTATTTATAAATTATAAATTTTAATTATAAATATACACTATCACATACATTTACATAATAACTTCACAAAATATTTAATTTTATTTAACATCATTTAATTCTAAGTGATTGGTGATGTATCTCATTTAGAAGGGTGAAATTTCTTTCCTACATCAACCTATCACATTCTTTTCTAATATATAATTAATCACATTATATTTACATTACACACAAATTAAAAAATTTAAAATTTAACACAAATTCTATTTGATTTTAACCCGAGATCTTCCATCCTCGTAATTACTTATAAATGATGAAACTTTACCAACATTATATATCTAAAAATTTTCTATTTGGATAAGTTTTTATGTTAAAATTATTAATTATAAATGTAGAAACTTTTATAATGTTATGACTACTCAATAGTATTATATTTTACACTATATATGATCCAATTCTTTGAACATGCATAAATTCAAATTACATTACACTCTCAATGGCCTCATCTCACCCTATAAGATAAATATCTTAATTGGAAGTATTAAACTGATATATTAACTGGAGTTTTTTATATGGTAAAAATGAAGTTTTGACAGAAATGAGGTTGGCTACCACCTTATTTGAGTGCTTAACACATAACATTGGAAGGAGCCGAGGGAAGAGAGGGAGGGAGACGATCATTGTTACGCCTAGCTTTCTTGCTAAAGTTTCCTTCATGGGTAGTGAAGGACGAAAGAGGAAGAAGAACGAAAGAGGAAGAAGAACATTGAAAGATTTACTTGCAGGTATAGAGGGAAGAAAAACATACTTGTAGTATTTCCCATGAACAGAAGTCAAGCCGCTAGCTACAAGATCAAAAGGAAGCTATGAATAGCAGATCATCCATCGACCACAGTACATTTGGCCAGCTCCTCCTCCTATCTGATTTACTGATGGGTCCCTCTACCTCTCTCTCTCTCTTCATTTTCATTTTTTTTCTTCTCCTGGTCCTATATAGAGCAAGTACATGGCTAAGTTCCATACTCAGAAGGGATACTCCCTGCAGCAAAGCAAATTGAAGGGGATGAAGACCGACCCTTTGGACTCCCTGCACAAGTGTTTTTTAGGGTTTAACAAAAGAAAGCCTCTCTACTACTATCCATGAGAGGACAACTTGGACTCCAGCTAAGATTCCACTACCCTTTGACAGAGTAGGGTAGACTAGACACCATCAACTGTATAATACAGGTCAGCCTTCCAAAGAAGATGCCAGCTCACAGAATGATCTATCACAGAATAAAAAAAATATGTGTCTAAACGGTAATAAAGAAAAAATGGGTCAAAACTGTTAATTGTATAAAATATAGGGATGGAAGTAATAATTTACTCTAAAATTGTGTACGGTGAGTCCATCAGAGAAAACAGCCAAAATCTCAGGTGGAGAAAACACTTAACTATTTTGGACTCTTATTAACCCCATTTGCATTTTATATCTGTATGTCCTGTCCCATTCTGACGAAAGGCGAGAACTTCTCAGGTGAATGCCATTTTGTAATATTTCAGGAAATTGAATGCCCGCTAAAAAAAATGTTAAATGCAGAATTCTCCACTTAAATATTTAAGCATTTTGATGGAAAAAAATATTTTTTTCTTGCATAGCTTGGGTGTTGATAGGTCCCGTACTACCTTCAGCTCATTCAATCCTTGTATGAAATGAGACAAGTGGTCATAATAATATTTTAGCTACACACCACATATTGAAAATTGTCCTTAAAGACATTGCCAATCACATGACTACATTATATTTAATATATTTTGTTCTTTAGTAAAACTTTATTTTATTATAAATAATTACATTTGAATAGTACATTTTTGTCATTTATACATACATATACACACACATACACCGGTCTAATTCACCATGCAAAATAAAATTTATCCTCTAGTATCAAATAGCAATTATGGAACCACCTTTTGCATTTAATTTCAAGTGATTGGCTCTGGAAAAACTCCATGGTTGGTAATGTCTTTCAATCATGGAATTTTTTTTGGTAAAAATGAAGTTTTATAGTAATGAGGCTGGCTACCGCCCCACTTGAGTGCCTTGGACCTTTTGCCGTAACATTGGTAGGGTAACATTGGTAGGAGTCGGAGGGAATGGGAGGGAGACTATCATTGTTGTGCCTAGCTTCGTTTGATTTTTATAGCTGCAAAGATTTTCTTCATGGGGAATGATGGAAAAGGAAGAAGAATATAGAAAGATTTACAAGTATAGGAAAAACAAATATCTTGCATGTCAGCATAACATCTTGTCTAAGAATATTCTAAATGTACCTTTGTTTGGTTATGAAACGATATTGAGATGTGAGTGAACATCAATGTCTATGAAAGGATAGCCAAAGAGGGTGGAAGAATAGTTTCATCATCATATATGAGTAAAAAAATATTCCATCCATGTTCTAAATGGACAAGCTAACAACCATTGTATTACTCCCCTGCTATACTAGTGAAACATTTATTACTGCATCATACAATACTAAAAAATACAAAACAAACATCACCCTTTTTTATAAAAATAAACTTTCTCAATAGAATCATGAAATTATTTATAAATTCCATAAAAATTCTAGGAATAGCGAGTAATTATAATAAAATGCATTTGAACAATTTTTCTTCTATACTTATACCTCAAGTGCTCCAAGTATAGGTGGGTTACTTTGATTTTAATATTATCTTTGTTTCCCACTTATACGTGAAATGTGATTAGGAAATTTAATATTGTCTTTGTGTCCCACTTATAAGTGAAATGTGATTAGAGAGGTGATGATAAAGCTTTTTTTATTGTAAATACAGATACAAATGTTAAACACCAGTTCTCCACTCCTATCCTGGATTGGATCTTCACAATTTACCTCAAATTACATTTATAATACTCCTAATGACTCGTAGAAGGAATGGAGATATTACTTCGATCAACTAAGACTGAATTTGACTGTTTGCCAAAACTGATTGAAACCAAGCAATAGAGTGTGTTGATAATAATTCTCACTGGAGGTGAACAGAGAGTTGACCATACCTTAGGCGTTTGGTAGATAAGAGCATAATTTTAAAGTGGTGGTGATCGTCCAAATGGTTGTCGAAGTTAGTAGAAATTTGTCATCGACTTGTCGCGATTGGGCTGAAATGCATAGACCCGTCAACAAATATTAGCTCATATGAGCCGATTTCTAGCTTGCCAAAGGTCGATCTTCACCATGAAGTTATAGAGGGGAGAGAGACCGACAATTTGGCATTGGTGGGGGTCGGAGTTGTGGTTGGAGGATGAAGAATTGGCCCCTGGTAGGGCCACTACGATGACGATCGATTCTGTTGTCCAGAATCGAGATTGGTAATAATGATTATATTTTGACCTTTTTTGGCTATTACGAGGTCGGGGCCTGACCATGAATCTTTAAATAACTCGAGAAAAATATGCTCATTTTACTAATAGGAGGTTGGGGAGCAGTTACGAATGATTTTTCTCACTTTTAATGATAATATCGAGGTATTAATGAGAAATTAATTTAATTGAATCCATAGTAATGTTATTATCTCCATTTCTAGCTGATCTGTTTAATTTGTAGTACTAAATTTGATAAAAAAGATTGAGTAAATTAGAGTAATATCTCGAAAAAGTGCAAGAGAAACTCAATAGTTCAAGTTGTGTCGAATCAATCAAACTCATTAATTTCTCTTTTTCTTTTCATTTTTATACTTTTAAATTACTATTTTACCTTTTTAGATCATTTTTATAATTAAATTTAAAATTTTAATCATGCCGAAAATTCCTAATCTCTAATCTGATAAAATTCCTAATTTAAATTTTTCATCCCATTTTTATAATGGATTTATTATTCAAATTCTTGCTTTCCAAATATTGACTCAGCCCGTTCCAATTCTTTTCCAAGTTTTAATTTTTATCTCTAAATCAAAACTTTAATTTCCATCCGTTCCCATTCCTGTGTCTAAAATTACCTTCCCATTTTTTATTATTATTTTAACTTTAATATCCAATTTCTCCATTTATAATTTTATTTATAATTTAAGATATTGCGATGTTACACTATATTTATTATTTTTTTTTTCAAATATTCTTATGTTTAGATCCATTTAATCTTCAAGGGATTCTTCCCTTCTTATTAAAGGGCATCTTCAATTAATTTAAACCTCCATTTCAACTCAATATACCATTATTTGAATTAATAGAGTTAGTTTTAAGAAGTGAAACTCTTTTTCTTCAAACCAAAATAATGTTGTCCACAAATTCCTTATTCAATTATTTTATTAATATACAATCTTAAGCTTTGTTAAATTTTTTAAATTTGGAGAAAGCAATAGAAAATGAATTACATTTGTAGCACTAAGACACAAATTAGACAACCCGTCAAATTTTTGTAAGAAAAATAAATCCTATAGATAATACAATTGTTACTGGGAGGGATAATAACTATAAGATGAGTATTTTTTTTCTTTCATATTTTGTAGGCACAGTATATGTAAGAACACCTTTTGCCATAGTATTGGAAGGATGAGGAGGAGGGAAGAGAGGGAGGGAGACAAATTGTTAGGATAGAAATATTTACTTGCAGGTACAAGAAGGAAGCTAGGAATGGCAACATTTGGCCAGCTCCGCCTCTCCATTTACTGATGGGTCTCTCTCCCTCTCTCTCCATTCTCTCTCTTCTGTATTTTTTTCCAGTTTTGGAGAAGATCATTTAGTCTCTATATACAGTAAGTACATGGCTAAGTTGCTCAAGAAGGATACTCCCTGCAGCAAATTGACGGGATGAAGATGAACCCTTTGGAGTAAATTAGGGTTTCTGCTAATAAAAAAAAAGCCAAGCAACAAGCTATACGCCTTCTTTTTACACACGGAAAGAAGCACGCGGGCCATGCCATGACATGAAAGTGACTAATCATTCCATTCCATTTCATCACATTTCTATTCTAATTTTCATTAATTAATTTCTGTTGATAATATAATTATTTGATAAAAATATAAAAATATTACGTGTTTATAAAAAAAAATATTATATTAATTATAAGTTATAACCTTTAAATGAAAATGTATAGGAATTGGCTTATAATATTGGATTATCCTATAAATATAACTATCTAATTTATTAAGTATTCATAATATATTTTTCTAATGGCAATAATATCACATGAAATATTGTTAGTAGTAGTATTTGATATTTTTGCTATATAAATCCTATATTTTTAAAATTAGGGATGTGTTAGTTTTATATTTTCCTATTTTTTCTCATATATTTAAAATTTTTATTTTTATGTTTGACGAATTATTTCTTTAACAAATTTCAGTCCGTCATATAAAAGTAATTTTTATGTCAAATATTTGTAATAAATGATCATTTTATATTAGACATTTAAAAATAATTATTTTCCTAGTTAATATTACATAAAATACACTTATCTTGTTAACATTTATAAAGAAATGATACTTTGATATTAGATGATAGGTGCATTTATCACACTCAACCTTTCTATCAAATGAGACAAGTTACCATAATATGTTATCTATACGGGACATGAAAATTCCCTTTAGAGCCATTGGCAATCACATGATGACTACCTTCTATTATATATATAATAATACTTTAATTTATTATAAATAATAAGGTTTTTAATAATACATTTTTGTCATATATATATATATTATTCACCA
The DNA here is from genome assembly GCA_030064435.1 of Trapa incisa. Classification (NCBI taxonomy): domain Eukaryota; kingdom Viridiplantae; phylum Streptophyta; class Magnoliopsida; order Myrtales; family Lythraceae; genus Trapa; species Trapa incisa. The sequence goes on along the minus strand of CM057786.1, from coordinate 11,427,151 downwards.
AGTAAAATAAAATTAGTTGTACACTATCAAATGACATTATCCAAGGTGAGGTCTCAAATTGTGAAGTTATGTCAACATCTATATAATTAATCACATTTTAATCCTCATTAAATTCTTGTAAAAGATAACTAAATTAGAATACTATTAAAATTTTATGATGAAAACATTATATCTATTAATGTAAATATTCTATTAAAATTATACATTTCTAAATAAAAAAAATAATTATTATAATAATATTACACATTTTATTACAATTATTATATTATTCTTTTTACTATCACACTATTTATAAAAACTCCTTAATTACAATTATATGGGGTTAAGTATCGCCCTCTCCCTCCTAATTTATTCGTTTTTATATTATTTTTATACTTATCACTCAAAAAATAAAACCGATAAACATACAATTATTATATTATTCTTTTTTTCTTTAAACCCAAATAATGTCATCCACAAATTCCTTATTCAATTATTTTATTAATATACAATATTATGTTTTGTTACCTTTCTTAAAATTGGGACAAATAATAGATAATGAATCATATTTGTAGCACAAGGCACAAGTTAGACAATCCCCATCAAATTTTTGTAAGAGAAATAAATCACGTGAGATTTATCTCAAAATTTCCTACTATATTACTAGATTTTTCTAGTGAACTATCAAAACGTTTTGTTTATTCATTTAAAAACTTTATTAAAATATATAAATTACATGTAAAAATCTAAATTTAATTATTGTAATAATATTATACACATTTTATCTATTATTATTCTATTGCGTTTTAAGTAAGAGTGATCATTAGAATTGTTATGTTGTGAATGGTGATTGATTATTATTTAAAAGTTATTATTTATAAATAATAAAATAATATTATAAATTCACAATATATTTTTTATTTGATTAAGATATAAATTCTCTCAATATTTATGTGTTTATATGGATTGTGAATACCTCATTTGAGAGCCTCGCACCTTTTGCCATGATATTGGAAGGGGGAGGAGGGAAGAGAGGGAGGGAGAAGAGGGAAGAGAGGGAGGGAGAAGAGGATGGTTACTATAGAAAGATTTACTTGCAAAGGAAAAAAACATACTTGTAACAGTATTTCTCATGAGCAGAAGTCAAGGCGCTAGCTACAAAGATAGAAAAAGAGGCTAGGAATGGTGTGACCACAGTACATTTGGCCAGCTCGGCCTCTCTGGTTTACTTTACTCTGATGGGTCTCTCTCCCTCTCTCCCTCCATTCTCTCTCTTCTGTATTTTTTCCAGTTTTTGGAGAAGATCATTTAGTCACTATCTTATTTTCATTTTTTTCTTCTCTGGGTCCTATATAGATCAAGTACGTGGCTAAGTTCGATGCTCAAGAAGGGATACTCCCTCTCTGCAGCAAATTGAGGGGGATGAAGATGAACCCTTTGGAGTAAATTAGGGTTTCTAATAAAAAAAGGCAAGCAACAAACCATACGCCTGCTTTTACATACGGAAAGTAACACACGGGCCATGCCATGACATGAAAGTGACTAATCATTCCATTCCATTTCATCTCATTTATATTCTCATTTCGATTCATTTCCAGCTTACCAGATGGATCAAAGTAATAATTTACTCTAAAATTGTGTAGGGTGAGTCCATAGAGAAAACAGCCAAAATCTCAGGTGCTTATAATGGAGAAAACACGTAATCATTTTGGACTCTTATTAACCCCATTTGCATTTTATATATCTGCATACAAGCATGTGTGTCTACTGGTCACATCACCGCACGATGGCACTCAGCAGAGTATTGCTTCAGGGAAAGGCACCAACGGATGGGACGCAGCTCGACCCTTGACTTGGCTCCCTCAGCCCTGAGCCCTGTCCGATTCTCTGACCGAAGCCTGTTCTCAGATGAATGCCATTTTGTAATATTTCAGGAAATTGAATGCCCACTAAAAAATGTTAATGAATTTTTAAATGCAGAATTCTTCATTCTGCAATCTCTTTTTTGCATCCTTTCTCCATTTAAATATTTAAGCATTTTGCTGGAAAAAAAATATTTGTTTTCTTGCATAGCCCTTTACTGCATCCGACCATTTACCCAATTGGATCCTGTATGAAATGAGACAAGTGATCATAATAATATCTTAGCTATAAAGACATTGAAAATCACATGACTGCATTGCATTATATTTAATATATTTTGTTCTATAGTAAAACTTTATTTTATTATAAATGATTACATTTGAATGGTACATTTTTGTCATTTATACATCTACAGATTCTTGGTAATATGGTTGGTAGTAAGGAAATCGATGTACTCATGAAAGCGTGATCAATTCCGGCCACCAAATAGGCTTGAGAGCATGAAAATGTTTCTGGGAAACTTGTTCAGTAAATATATGCCAAATTTAGAGCAACGAGTGGAATGAAAAAGGTTGAGTTGATGGAGATGATAGGAGATTATATTTGAAATCAAGTGATGCACTAATTTTAACCCATAGAAATCAAATGATTATCAAGAAATATAGCCAAATGATGGTATTATTTCATGCTTAGATTTGAAATTACCTTTGAGATACTTTCTGCTCTCTCATTCTCAGGATGAATGACCGTGCACTTCATCACCCATCATCAGTCACACAGTGTACAATTCAATTACCTCATCCTCTCTCTCTCTTCCTTTTTTTGTCTTCTGTATTTTTTTTCCTGTTTTGGAGACTATCATTTCGTCCCTAACTTATTATCCTTTCTTCTTTTTTGATTTCTTCTTCTCCAGGTCCTATATAGAGCAAGTACATGGCTAAGTCAGATGCTCAGAAGGGATCGGGGATGAAGATGAACCCTTTGGAGGTAGATGTTCTTCTAAATTAGGGTTTCTATTAATAAAAGGTAAGCAACAAACTATGCCCCTTTTAGAACAATCTTAGGAGCTCTATCCATCTATACACAGGAGGTGGATAGACTATGATGCTCCCCGTGAGACTGTTGCTTTTTTTTTTTTGGCGATTTATTCGCCTTCTGCCATTGTTCCCATGTTATGCTGTTTGTTGGGTTTCCTCTTGCTATCTCTTTTTGTATATCAATAACATCCAAATGCCCTAACCATTTATCAGATATTGATTTAATGGATTAAACACACGTGTAAAGATGTACTAAGTTGTCAAGATCTTAGCTGTGGCACTTGGGTTGTCTTGCTGTTTCTTCAAATCTAATTTTTCCTTGTCTGCTGATAATTTCCCAGTTGAGCTGCTTACACGCTGGATTCGGCCATTGGTGTGAGGGTGATTGGGATGAAATCCAACATCCTTTGAAGTTCAGGAGGAAGGAGGAGAGAAAAAAATGGGGAGGAGGGAGCTTCCCTAAGCCCAATCACAGATGGCAATATTAAGGGGTAGAATTATCTGCCGACTCATTCACTCAATCGCTCAGTGGAGATCTGAAGTGATGGACGGAAAACCTTAACCTTCAACCGCATATATGTTCCACTGCTTGACTGTGTGAATGATGCGGGAGATACTTCTGGCCCCTCCATTTTTCATGCTTGGACTGAAGGGAGCTCCTTTTTCCCTAACCCATCTCTTCTCCGGGCATTATCAATCCTTCTTCGAATCACCCACCAAAGTGCATTAGATGTACCAGGGAGAAAGAAATGCAATTGTATATTGTTAGCAACTTAGCTAGGGATTGCTGTAGAGTTTTTTTTTTTTTCTGGATGAAATCTGCTCATTTATTTCTGGAAAGGCTGTACTGGGTCTTCTGACTTGATTCCTGATTCATAGCCAGACTGCTCCTACCATGCTCCCCAGGAAGAATCTTACCCTCTTGCCACTTCTGCCCTGCACCTTCAAACATTTGATCGCCCTTGTGATTTCTTGGCTGCCATTGATCCTCCCTGACTCCCACTGTTGTTCCCTCTACAAGGTGCTGAACTGGGTGATTATCCATGCATGTATGTTCCTGGTGGCTCATAGCATTTGATTATGAAGGGAGTCGGTTGGATGCAAGAAAAATCCACCTAAATACAATGCTTGTACTTGGAGGCTTTACTCCCTTTTTTTGGGTATTGATGCATTTGTACCTTTGCTTTGTCTCTCCTCATGTAAACCCTAGTGATATTCCCCCCATCTTTTTATGCCCCCAATAAGTCTTTTGTGTATTGGAACTTGGAGCTAGCTAATAATAGGGAGTTCGATCCAGCTTATGCCCAAAGTATGCCTTTATCAATATATACATCTCTTTTTACTAAATATCCACTTTTATGTGTTACCTAGTTGAAGTTTGCCCTTGAGTCCTCATTTCTTGGGCTGTCTCCATATGTTCTCTGGTTTCACAAGGATACTTAAAACCTTGCCTATACTACAAGCTTGGAACTAAGATAGTATTAAAGAACCAACTAGCATACAATACCATATGTATATCACAAAAATTGCATAGAGGTTGTGAGGATTGTGGGAAAATATGGACTTTGTTAGGATAATTTTGATGGAATGGCACAACACATTGGAAAGGTCATGTACAAAGAGGTTATCAAATACAAGATTTTTATTAAATCTTGTCAAAGATTTTGTTCCAACAATAATTTTTAATTTGGTCTTTGATATGATGGAATTGAGGTACTCCACAAATTAATAGATAGTTTAGTGGATAGATTGGAATGGGTGTAACATCTAATTTGGTAAAATAAATTAGAGTTTTTGGAGAGTTGTAATCCCTAAATTTACACTAATAATTAATTACTATATTATAGTGACTTTTGAAATGATGGTGTAATTTATTTTTTAAATCATTTTAATATAATTTTATGTGTTTATTTTTATTATTATATAATTAATATTAATTTTTTTATTATAAAAATAAGTTAAATATTTTATATAATATATTATTTTAGTATATATCTCATTATATATTAGGATTTTTAGGGTAATTCAAACTATTAATTATTAAAAAAATTTAACAATTTCAAATAAATCACTTAATTTATCCACCAATACCTTTAACATTTACGCTCCAAATAATAACAAGAAAAATGAGATATAAGAAATGATTCAAAATCACTTAATTCAAATATAGTAAAATAAAATTCAAATAATAGCAAAAAAAATGAGACATAAAAAATATTTTATACAATTAATACATGTAAAAAGTAATAATATTATTTGTTACTTGTACAATTAATACAATTGATATAGTATTAATGGAGGAGTTGATTACCACATGTAGTGTATATATATATATTAAATGCCCAAACAAAATTAAGTAATTTTAAGAGTTTAGTGTGTCAATTTTTATTAAATTTTAAATAACAAAATTATTAAATAATTCATCTCCAATATTTAGTATGGTAAAAATATTCCCTCTTAAGAAATCTTGGAAAACACAAAAGTAAATTGATTTGACTGAATTAAAGACTTAGTATTAGAATATGATATGGGTGAAAGATGCATTGCCATAGGGTTTGGCAAAAAAACTAAGGCCAAATTAGATCTCACTTAATTCAAATTCTTTTTTTTCAGGAATTGGGCCGTGCTTGTTAGGCTTTAAAATCATAATGGGCCATATTTTCTGAAACCCATAATGAATTATTTTATTTTATTTTATGAATATAGAGAAAATTATAACTAATTAATATTCGACGATGAACCAAGAAATGAGCTTCTTTACAGTTTCCTTCAATCTCAGGCCAATCTAGTGGGCGAAAAGCTTTGGACAACCAGGAACGGGGAGGCGCCCAGATGGGCATCTTGTCGTTCCAGCTTCAACTTTCGGTCTTGTCAACGTCCCCTGGACCTGAACTTCTTAGTGGCGCCACACGGAGCCTAAACCTCTTGCCTTTGCAGCGCGAGCGGAGGCGGAGCTCCAAGCCCGGTGTTTTGAAGCTCATTGCTCTTGCTTCCGCCTCCTCGGCAGCTGGCTCCGGCGCTGGATATTCCGGTAAATCAATGTCCAGTTCACGCATGAACAGTTTCTTATAATAAGAAGTGCCGTTGATTTGTTCCTTCTTTGACGTGTTTCTGTTTGATTACCTTGAGCTGAAATGCCATGATATCCTCGTCGCAGGGAAGAAAAAATTATATTTTTTTTGTTCGAATTGGATTTTTTTACGAGGTATTTCTGGGATTTGATGTGGGAGAGAACAGGAAAAAGAAGTTATCTGATATTTGTGATTTTATTGCTGGAAACTTAGTCTTTTCAGGTGCCTTTGAAGCCCAACAAATAAAAATTAATTTTTTCTGGAAATTCTTGCCTTCTGATCATCAATTTGTGTCTAGAGGGGCTGGTGGAAGTTATAAAGAAGCAGAGAAAGAAGAAGATAGCTGGGGTAGATCAAGATGAACTAGTGGACGACATGGAACTTCTTGCCGATCCCGACAGTTCATTTTGCGAGTTTAATGGTGTCAAGATACACCACAAGGTCTATGATGCTAGTGCTTCCCAGCAGCATGAATCTCTGCTTCAAATTGATAGTGTGAATGTTCCAATGATTCTATTACACGGGTTCGGAGCCTCTATCTTCTCTTGGAATCGAGCATTGAAGCCTTTAGCTGAGACCACTGGCTCCAGAATTCTCGCATTTGATAGACCTGCATTTGGACTAACTTCTAGGGCTGACCCAAGTTCTTTGAAGGTCCCCCCAGGTGGTGGGGATGCAAAACCTTTGAATCCTTATTCGATGGCCTTCTCGGTGCTAGCAACCTTGTATTTTATCAACTTCTTGGCAGCTGAGAAAGCCATTCTAGTTGGGTGGGTGACAAATGGTTTCTTTGCATACAAGTGCCCTTATCTCCTTATTGTTTTTATTATCTAAATATATTGAACTTTATTATTCCACTTCATGTAGATTCACCTCCAGAACTAGCCTAATTAAGTCGATTTTTTCTTAGGCATTCAGCTGGATCCCTTGTAGCAGTTAACTCATATTTTGAAGCCCGGGAAAGAGTTGCCGGTCTGATCCTTGTCGCCCCTGCTATTTTCGCTCCAAATCCTCCAAGCAGAGAGAATCAGCGTGATGGACAGAAATCGGGATTGAAAACAGCAGAAGGAGATAACCTTATATCCAGGATTTGGGCATTATTATCTAGGATTGTCAAGTATGCGGGAATGCTAATAGCCAAGATGATGATATGGATGGGAAATGTACTAAGTTCTCTGTATAAGAGAGTCCTTTCTGCTATACTTCGGTCTGCTGTTGGTCTTGTGCTGGTTAGATAACTTCATGATTTGTTTCTTCAATATTCAAACTGTTCCTAATATTCATTAAGACTTCAAACTTATATTGACAGAACTGTTTTTTCAGGTAAGGATGATAATTGATAAATTTGGCATATCTGCCATCAAGATTGCATGGCACGATCAGAAGCAAGTTACTGATCACATCCTCCAAGGTTATACAAGGGTATAATCTGAGACGGTCATGATTTTGCAATATAAGAAAGTCGAATTCATAGATTTTAACTCATGAATGTACATTTATACCATGTATGTGTGTGTACAATTGCAGCCATTAAGGAGTAAAGGTTGGGACAGAGCTCTTGTAGAATATACAGCAGCCATGCTTTTGGATGTTGACTCTGAATTGAGACCCCAGCGGCTTCATGAGATTTCTTGCCCAGGTAAGCTTCAGTGCAAGGAACCTATTTTGTTTGTTTGACTGGTTCATGGGGCAGTATTTGATGGTGTTATTCTCTTACTGATAACAGTCCTGATTATTACCGGTGATAATGATCGGATTGTCCCGTCTTGGAATGCTGAGAGACTCTCCCGGGCAATTCCAGGATCAGTTATTGAAGTGATTAAGAACTGTGGACACCTGCCTCATGAAGAGAAGGTCGATGAGTTTGTTGAGGTTGTGAGGAAGTTCCTGCAGAGAAACTTTGGTGGCTCTGGGGAACAAATGGTTCAGCAAGCTCTAGCTTGATTTCTCATGCTACAATCTAGATAACATCAGGACAGGAAGCTTTGCTGAACCTCAAGCACGAGATCCTCCAGACTCAGCTTGCATTCAAGCCCTATCTGTAAGAATGTAGTATTCTATATCATTGTTCACAGCAACAAACCCTAATAATCGGAGGTGGGTGAGAGTGAGAGTGAGAATTAGTAGAGCAATGTTCGGGCGGGTGGAGAGAGGAATAAGGAGAGAGGAGAAAATTATTAGTGGGCTCTTAATCGGGCCCAAATTGGGTCTCCTCAAGGCCCAAGTGTCTTACCATTGATATAACTAATAGAAAGTTTTGCCTTAATTTATATATGTATGGAAATTCTTAAATTTTCTTCAATCAATTCATAATACATGGATGATTGTGGAAATAAAAAACTTTATATGTATATAAAATAATGAAATAAATAATTTTTTATTCACAAAAATGTGAATTATTTTAGGTAAATTATCATTTTTATATTATTCAAAATAATATATATAACTCAAATATATAATTTATAAATTTTTTATATTTTTAAATGAAAGTGCACATTCATGCTTGGTACAACATGTCAATTAAAATTCAATTTGATTGGATGATTTTATTAAATTGTATTAGTAAATTTAATGAAAAATATTAATATTATAGGTGTGAATTAAATTTAAAATTATTGAATATTTATGTAAAAATATTAAAATTTATGATTGATTTGAAAATCTGTCCCAATTTTATAGTCAAATTAGTTTATTTTTTAAATTTGATATTAAGGTATTTTTTTATAAATTTAGTATAAAATTAACAGTGATTGTATTTAATATAAAAAATTAATTGTAGTAAATGGTAAATTATAAGTTTGTAATTATTTTGGCTAAATATTAAAATTCGTGATAAAATGAAAAATTTTCATGTTTAAATTAATTACTTTCTTCTACTAATTTTATCCAAATTAATTCAACAATCAGATGAAAAGTGCATATAAGTGAAAAGGTCAGACCTCACTGGATCTGTACCGGCATCGACCCAATTGATAGGGGACGGAGGACCCGACCCAGGAGGTTCAATGCCAAATCTAGTAGTGATCTAGAAGCTCTTCGTGTTATTTTTTTTCATCACGAGAATTCGGATTATTTTGACTCAAAATTAATAGTTTTATGGGTCGATGTAATAATGAGGACCAATCTGAAGGCCGATTACAACTTGATGGGCTGTACTCTTTGACAGCTTCTATTGTTCTGCTGCTTCCCAGTAGAAAACCTCCCGGCGCCCACGGAAACAACAACAAAAGGGGACCCACTAAATGATACTAAATTACCAATCTACCCTCAATTATCCTTATAACCCCCTTCTCCCCCTTCCGTTTCACTTCCACCTCCCCCGGATACCTGTCGCGGCTATAATTTTCCGGCCAGATAAATAGATCGTAAGATTTGCTTCTCCCGATCGATAATGCTAGGCGTGTTTAGCGGCTCGATCGTGCCCCCTCCGGACGAGCTCGTGGCGGCTGGGAGCCGGACTCCGTCCCCCAAGATCACAGGGGATGCTCTGATCAAGCGGTTCATCGAATCCAGCGCCGGAGCCGTCTCTGCTCAGGTCGGCGACGAGGTTCACCTCGCCTTCACGCACCAGAAAGAGTCCCTACTGCTGCCGAGGTATGCTATATTCATATTGTTACATATTGTTACATCTAGTTACTTCTAGTCTTAGGGTTCGTATAGGCAGCTGGATACACCGATCGGCGCCCGGTGCTATCCGTCAGGTACGACGGAGACTACCTATCTGTCACCAGCGATCGGACGATTCCGAAAAAAATATTGAGATGATCGGAATATAATTTGTACACTAAAGAGGCTCTCCCGTCTGCGATCATCTATCAGTTTATGGTCTTAGGATCTTCAACTGAGTTGATATGATCAGATGCTTAAGTCAAATAGGATCCCTGAGTGGGTCAACACATCATGATGCGCATATAACTGGCTAATAATACTTAACAGTTTAAATATTTTAATTTTCCACTAATATTTTCATGAAAAACTCCTGTATTTTTTAAGGATAGGGTGAAATATTACAAAATTTTAAACTGTTTAATTCGATAAAAAAAAATTAACACCGACATTTATATCAAAATATTGTTTAAATAGTTGGATTTAATTTTTTATCGATTTTTATTTTTAAATTATTAAAATCGAAAAAATTGAGAAATGGAGTTGGCCTTGGTACTCTTCATCAATACCATAATTGCAAAAGGGTAAAAATATAATAAATATATTCGAAGATACTTGAACGCTGTGTCAATTTTAACAATAAATTATTAAATATATTTTTACATTTTTATATATTTTAATCTTCAAATATATATATATATATATATTCATTCCCAATTTACTATTTGATTACCGCTCAAATACCTAAATCTGTTATAGTGGGCTAAGAATATTAAATTTATATGTTATAGTGGGGTCAATCACTCCCCACACGTCCTAAACCTGTCCGCCTACATTATGAACCATTAGAGAAACTTTATTTAACACTCCAAGTCATTATCATAAGAATTCTCATTGGCCATATTACATTCAAAAACTGAACAGCTAAGCAATATGTAGTTTGGTTGCTTTAAATCTATAGCTTGACAATTTGAAGTTTGGTGGGTTAAGAGTTTTAACGTCAAATCTAAATCTGGCATTACGCGTGCATTAGAACATGCTAGAAATGGGAGTGTACTCTTTTGTAGCTAGATCTTGGAAGCTAACGACGACTTCCCCACCTCTTTTTTTAGTTGGAACATCAGCATGTGCCCACTAATTGATTGGAGCCCTATTGCCTTTTGTTTTGGCCAATTGTCCTCTTGTCTTTTTTTTTCAAGTGTGGGTAATATAAAAAAAGGAGCCTCGTTATATAGAAAGTTGGATTAACATGGGGTATTTGATTTATCGTTATACCTAATTTAAGTATAAAAATAAATTATTTTAATTTTGTTTTTAATGGTCAAATAAATTTAAATTTTAAGGTCATTTTGATAAGTACTTTAATATTTTAAAAATATGTATAATAGAATATCATAAGTAAATTGTATTTATTAATTACAATGAGTCAAACACAAAAAATATATATTTAATGATGTTAAATTTGAAATGGGAAAGGGAGGATAGATGTGATCAAACTTTATTCATAAATAATTTAAATAATTATATAACAATATATTTCTATTGGTTTTAAAAAAATAAAAAACATAATAATATTATGTTATATAATATTAACTAATAAAATTATAGTATATATTATAAATATTTAAAATATTATTCTAATAATATAGTATAATATTTTAAAATTTACTATTAACTTTTGTCATATAAAATATTTATCTTATAAAATAATAAATATGAACTATCAAATACTAACTCAAAAAATAATAAATAATGAGTAATTTTATATTTCCATTATATATTATACCTTAAAAATCGTTTTATATTCAATTGATATAACGGAAACTAAAATAATAATAAATTACTTATTTTCTAGTAGGTTATATTTAGTTTACATATAGGATAAAAGCCATTTTTATATTATATTGAATTTAAAACATGGGAGTGAAATATATTAAAAAAATACAATAATATGATTTTATTTATGAATAACGGAATGAATTAGTATATTTATATTATCAAATTAATACAAAATGAAAATAAATAATATGAAATTATAATAATATAATATTAATTAATAAAAATATATTATAACTTTTAATAATATAAATTAATTAACATTATTTGAAATATTTTCTTAAATAAATATATATTTAAATGGATGATTGTGGGAAAATATATTCATATATTTAATAATCATATTTATATAAAAATAATATATATTATTCTTAAATAAATCAATATGACTGTAATTTAAGGGGAGAAATTGATTCATTTAATGGTAGGGGTAGACATTGCTCTAGAATAATTATTGGATTTGACAGTACAGTCAACATGATATTTTAATAACATTTTAATCCTTTATTTTTTATTAACTATTAAACCTTTTAGTTTTATTATTTAATAATTCAGATTTTTTTTTGCACAATAATAATTCATATATTCAATTTCACTTTTATTTAACACTTTAGTCATTCCACTCAAATTAGAAAATTAGATATATGGGCTAATTAATGTGTTAGTGGAAATAAAATGGGAAAATCAAATTATTTAAAAATAAAATTGTTAATAAATAAAAATTTGGCGACTAAACAATTAAGCTACTTCATAAAAAATGTCAACTTGAACATTTTCTTGTACATATAATAGCTTCATGGACTTGGTGGAGAATAACTACAATATTTGTTGAAAAGTAGGTGAAACTAATTGATAAAAAAAAGAAATTAAGAACTTTTTTGATGCGGGGTATAAGCATCATCTTACACAATTAAAATTCTCAAATAGTCTATTGTTGGCAACTGAAATTTGAACGGATGATAATTACTTTAAAATCTAAATTAAATGTTACAAATGAAATGAAATTCTAGAATCAGCGGAGAGTACAATGTGCATACGGGTCTTTATTTGAATTAATCAATCTACAGTGTCACTTTCATGGACCCCATCGACCTCAATTATTGAAAGTGGTGTAGGTGATTCCTGAAGAGGAAGATAAGGATAGAGGCATGTGAGCTATGATTGGTGGGTGGGGGCGGAGGGGGTAGGGGGCAAATTTGTCCTGTCCACCAGAAGATTCCAAATATTATTTATTCACCCAACAATCCCTACAATTATTTTGTTTAAATCCCTTTTGTTCCCTTTCTCATATTTCATTTTACAAATCATGAATTTTCTATGATTAAATTGATGATATTGGAGTGTCGCCATATGATTATTATTATTATTATACATATAAAAGAGAGTTCGAAATGTAGATCGTTCGCCGTCAAAGATGAAATATTCTGCTTGTTCGAGGGAGCCCTCGACAACCTCGGCAGCCTCAGGCAGCAGTACGGCCTGGGGAAGTCGGCCAACGAGGTGGTCCTAGTGATCGAGGCCTACAAGGCCCTCCGGGACCGCGCCCCTTACCCGCCTAGCCACATGGTCGGTCACCTCAGCGGGAGCTTTGCGTTCATCGTGTACGACGGTTCAACCTCGACGCTCTTCGTGGCCTCAGTAAGGCCAACTGATCATAACGTGTTACATATACTGCTGTCATCTAGTAATAAAACATAGAATTGTGAGCTTTTCTTTTGTAGATGGTAGAATGTTGAATAATTTTGATGCTAAAAAAATAGGCTCCACAACATATTTAGAACAAATTTGTAGGGCAAGTGATCAAATATTACCTGTCACTCTAAGTTTCGCTTCATAAATTTGTTAAATTGGCAGGACCAATTTGGGAAAGTTCCTCTTTACTGGGGGATAACCGCTGATGGCTACGTTGCATTTGCTGATGATGCTGGCTTGCTCAAGGGAGCATGTGGCAAGTCACTGGCTTCCTTCCCTCAAGGTATTATAGCTTGCTGCATAAAACCTATACCTAATATAACTTTCGAAGGGTCGTTTACGAGTGGTCTTGATTGTGGAAACAAGCTGTTTTTTTTTGTTTTTTTTTTCAGGTTGCTTCTTCTCAACCGCAGTGGGGGAGCTGAGAAGCTTCGAAAACCCCAAGAACAAGATCACGGCGGTTCCAGCAGAGGAGGAGGAGATATGGGGTGCGAAATATAAGGTGATGCTCTAATCTGGCTTTCTAATCATGCCAATAATGCTCATCTTGGAATGGTTCATGTACTATATTTTTCTCAAATAGCTTCTGGGATTGTATATTGGTTTTATCGAGTTGATTTGGTGCATGACTAACTTTGTTGTGGCTGGAAATGTGTGAGCAGGTGGAAGGCCCAGCTGTTCTTCTAGCCCCCAAATAGAAGAATAGAAATGAAGGAATGGAACGCAGCCAGATTCACATGGAAGGTCTTTATGTTACTTCTGCTTATGAACTGTATGAATGTACATTTCGGTTTGAGGTTTGTGATTTCACGTCTCTCTCTCTCTCTCTGCACTTTGCGTAGAGTGGTACCGAAAAATACTGCAATAAGATAAGCGTGGATATTAGCCACCGCCGATCGACTTCCAGTGAGGACAATCCACCGATCAAGACCCGCAAGTTCTCTTGTACAAAGGCAGACGCCATGAATCTCCAGAGAAGATGGTAACGGGCCCAAGGCTTGGATTTGAGACTCGACCCTTTACAACCTTTTAAAAAATATAATTGCATCGTCAAATCATTAAATAAGAAGTGGTCGCCAACTTTAATTCATTTAATTAATTTTTCATATTTTTATTAAAAGAATAAATTCTTAGTAGCTAATACTATGAAATTTTAGCAAAAAAATCCCCACCACCAACTCAAAACTAAAAACGACATCACATGGGGCTTCTAATTAAACAGGGTATTTTCAATAACTATATTATATTATGATAATTATTAATTTTGCATTAATATGGAAATAAATTATCTTCCACTTTTATTTCATTAAAATTGTTCTTATATCTTTATAAAATGATACTATATTTTGAATTACCATACTAGCAATTGTGTTAATGAATAATTATATTTTTTATAAAACAAATATATTGTATTTTAAAATTATTTATCAATGAATCAATAGTATACGAATCCATCCCCGCCTAAATAACTTTTACACCGTATTAATTTATGTTTTATAATTTTATAATTTATATATAATAGGATTATAATTTTAATATAAATATATCGGTGTGATTTTGCAACACCCTCCGATGTAGTTGTCGGAGTTCTCTGGAACTTCTCAGTATCTTCTTGTGTGGGCCATGGAAAAAAAAGGACTTTTTTCGGCAAAAAACAAAGAAATCCCTTCACTCTCTTCGTTGTCTCCTCCATCTTGCGACAGTTCTTACGAGAATATCTCAACTAAACATAGTACCAGAAAAAAAAACTACTATGCCCTTTTCACAGAGTTTCACCAATCATGGTTCTACTTCACACCCAGCCTCTCTCTGTTGAGCAGATTATTGTGCGCGAGAGGGAAAAGCTGAGTTTAAAATTTCTGCCGTGGATGTTTTACCTTGATTCTGTTACAGAGAAAACTGACCCACATAGCAAGAAAGGGAAGGCGAGTAACTGAATCCGGCACGCTCCATGTTCTCTACTTCACCCCTCGGCATTACCCTTCAACTTCGGCCTCAAGAAGCCATTTTCAGTCTCGATTATTCTTATCTAAGTTCATGAAAAGATCGTGCCTTTTCTGCCCCTTGGAGAGATTCTCCGTGAAACAGATAGGCCCTTCTATCTAGACCTGCCCATGAAGGTTTCGCTTATGTCGAACACAAATATCCGGCCTCTTCAATCTCCCACCCCTCCCACCTCCCAGGCACCTCCAATTTCGGAGATTTACAAGAGACTGAAGCGACTGAGGCTGTTGGAGCCGTCGGTGGGCGTCCTGGGCTTCCTCACCATGACCCTCTTGATCATCTGCTGCTTCTTCTATTCGGACTACAAGGCCATCGCGAGGGGGTTCAAGTTCTCCGACCAGTCGGAGCTGTTCTTGTGGCTGCAGAAGAACGGGTCCGGCGAGGTCAGAATGGTCAATTTCCTGGGAGAGGAGGGAAGTAGATGTGACATGTTTGAAGGGGATTGGGTATGGGATGAAATGAACTATCCTCTGTACCAGTCCAGAGATTGCAGGTTTTTGGATGACGGGTTTCGTTGTAATGAGAATGGCCGACCTGACTCGTTCTACACCAAGTGGAGATGGCAACCCAAGAACTGCAACCTGCCCAGGTAGTTTAGAAGATATATATATATCCATGACTCAGTTTTCAGTATATTAGATTTTCGATTGACAGATAACTGAGATATTTCTGCTGAAGAGATGATGCAGTTTGTATTATATTATCTTCTCTTCTGCACCTTTGGTTGTTTCCCTTCCCATGGACTGTGTTTGGAGAGTTCTTCATCACTAGTAAGCCCTACCAGTCATTGAAATCATACTTCTGTCCTTGCTCTATCTGCATTGTCTTATAAGAGAAATCATTTACTGTTGCTCAATATTGTATCTACTTGTCCTTGTTGAGAAATGCTTCCTGTCTTTAGGTTTGAATTAAGGTTTTTTCCATGTTATCATCAGAGATATAACTGAACCTTTTCTAAGCTCTAGTGATGTCCAAATGCACATATTAAAGCTAAGACTGATGAAGGGTTTCTCTAGTGCTTCTCTATCTGCTGCATATTTCGTTTAAGGGTTATCAATTTTTGATTAACACCTACAAGGGGCACTCATAAGGGTGAATCTGCAGCACAGACTTATGCCAGCCCTTGACAATTTGCCCATCATCACTGCAGGTTCAATGCTAAGCTGATGCTGGAGAAACTCAGAGACAAAAGGCTGGTATTTGTGGGAGACTCTATTGGGAGAAATCAATGGGAATCTCTCCTCTGCATGCTTTCTTCAGCAGTCCCAAATGCTAATTCTATCTACGAGGTGAACGGGAACCCAATCACGAAGCACAAAGGGTTCCTCGTGTACAGGTTCAAGGAGTTCAACTGCACGGTAGAGTACTATAGAGCTCCATTTCTGGTTCTCCAGAGCAGGCCACCAGCCGGGTCTTTAGAAAAGGTCAAGACTACCCTGAAGTTGGATCAGATGGACTGGACCTCGGTGAAGTGGAGAGAAGCTGATGTTTTGATCTTCAACACAGGACACTGGTGGAACTACGAGAAGACCACCAGAGGGTATAATCTTCTGTGCATTAAGTTGGAATCCTTTTTATTTGTTATGGTTTACCATGCTTGATACTGTTGCAAAACTGAAGGGCCTTTGCAGGAACATGTTCAAACTAAATTCTCTAATTTTTCCAGATATACCAGAAGATTATACCATTAAAGATGAAAAGGTGTGAAGTAAGCTGGCTGACTGAGAAAAAAAAGATAATTAGTTGATGCATCTTCTTTACATTTCTCTATCAGCACACAAGATTGCATAAGTTGAGACTTCCCAGTAGTTTCTTCATGGGAACTCTACTATGATTTCAACAGATAAGAGGTGCTGTTGTAAGTTCAATTTCAAAATCACAGGTTTTCTAAATCTTTACCTTTTTTGCCATCAGTGGTTGCTACTTTCAAGAAGGGTTAGAAGTAAAGCTGGAAATGAGCATCGAGCAGGCATACAGAAGAGCCTTGGAAACCATCTTCCACTGGATACGCAATGATGTGGATGAAACAAAGACACAGATCTTCCTTCGAACATTCGCCCCAGTTCACTTCAGGTTCACTTTGCTTTCATCTGGTAGTCAACAATTATTCTGAAACTATTTCTGGTATCTTGATGTTGTTGAATCTAGTTTTCGTTTTGGTTCCTTGAACCAATGCAAGCAGCCCATTTTTTCGATCTTATTGTCTCTATAGAAGTTGTTCTAACAAAAAAATCCAATGATTCTTCTCCTTTACTTCACCCTTACATTCCTCATCTTGATGTATATTTGGATTCTAGATCTTTTCTTCATCTTTCTTGAATTTATGTTATTTATTTAACGATTTAGTACAAATTCAAATTTCACAGGGGTGGGGACTGGAAGAATGGGGGAAGCTGCCACTTAGAGACACTCCCAGAGCTCGGCTCCTCACTTTTACCATCAGAAACATGGATCCAGTTTGAGATATTCAACGATGTTTTATCATCCTCACTTCCTTCAAGCCAGTTAGGTGCAATTAATTTACAAGTCTTGAACGTAACAGCCATGAGCTCGAGAAGGAAAGATGGACACCCTTCTATCTACTACCTTGGTCCCAAAGTGGGCCCTTCTTCACTCCACCGGCAAGATTGCAGCCACTGGTGCCTCCCTGGTGTGCCAGATACGTGGAATGAGCTGCTGTATGCTATGCTGCTAAGGCATGAATATGAAACCGATAATCACTTGCTCGAGAAAAGCAAGTGATGGAAGAGTATTCATGAACAGGTAAGAGCAAAGGATTCCCATGAAAACACCCCAAGTCACTCAATGGAGCTGGTGCAACATTTTTTTTTGCCCATATGAGGCTGGTGAAGAGAGCTGCTATTTTGCTAAAGTATGGAGCAGATTATACAAGCAACAAGTATGCTTTAGTTGTCAGATGAAGTGAAATACATAGTGAATTTGTACAGGAATCTATGGGTCAATAGCATAGAATATACTTGTAGAAATGTTATTATTATTATTCTAGTCTTCGTTGGCATTGAGGTAACTTGTACGTCTACTGGTTTCTTGGTTAGAGATGATTTGCTTTCCTGATGGAGACTTGTAAGGCACTTTGTTTGCCTGTAAAACACGGTACTGTGCCTATGATATTTCATTGAACATCTATAGGAGCCCCCTGTGCTAAACGTGATCCACGTCTAACAGGGTGAATTGAATGCCGTGGGTGATGGTTTTTCATAGCATCCGGGTCTATCCACAAGCTTACAACTCAGGAAACACGGCACCATTTATGGACAATTGATGGGTTTCATTAGGAGGAAGAACTTTGAATCAGATCAGCAGCGTGTCTTTGAAAAAGTTGGTTCATGTTCAAGGAAGCTGGGTGGTGTTGATGCTGATTTACGACTTTTCAGCCGCCTGATCTTCACCCCTAGATCAGAAAACCATGTGAGGGATGGAACCAACCACCAGACCCCACTACAGAACTAATGGAGGAAGCTGTATCTTCCGCCTTAAATCTGCCGTGTTTATCTGGTTCTTTTAACATTGACTATCATTGGATAGAACTATATTGGATTGTACCACTGCTTCTACTCTATAGATTTTGATTATTTGCAGGCAAAACCAAGCTCCATCATAGATTAAAAATCACTGGATATGGTGACAGTTCACTAATTTGGCACCCAATAATTTCTTTTGGTCAGATGAAGGAATTCTTAGGGAAGAAAGTAGAGTGTAATTTCTGGTCAAAACCAGAAAAAAAAATGGCAAGCACGTGAAGCATGCCGGTGAATCTGGTTCATGCATTTAGGCAGATGGACCTCCACTTCCACTTCCACTTCCATTGGATTGTATTGCTATCATTAGCCATATGTACTTCAAGAAAATGCCCACCACAAGTTCTTTCATTACCCATACGTGTTCATCCTGTAAAAGGGATGTTGGGTTTGTATGGCGTGTATGTGTGTTATATGCATAGTTGGTCAAGAACCAGCCATCCATGGTGAGGTAAGAAAGATTCAAGTCTATCTACTCTCATGGTAGGGATATCTATGCATCTTATCTAGAAATATACAAATCTGGTATCTAACTGGGTGTGGGCTGTTAGCCTCAACCCCTTTCTTCTTCTTCCTCAATTTCATTTTTGGCCTCTTAATCAATGAAATGGATAACACCATAACTCACCCCACAACACCAAGAGGGTCCCACTCTAGTCTTTCAGATTCAGCCCCCATCAGTCACCCTTCCCCCAACTCATCACTTTAATGTCCTCTGTTGCTCCATTCCAGGTCCCTATTTACCAAGCCTTCACCTGGGATCCCATTCCACAGGGGAATCCATTTGAAAGCCACTAAGAAGAGGAAGATTTTCCACTTCCCTCACCCCCTGCTTTTTCTTTGGAGCAAGCCAGCTTTAGCCCACAAGGGAGGGAAAGAAGATACTCTACTCTTAAATGATGGAAGTGTCTCTGGAGATGGAAGATGACTTATTGTTTGCAGACTTGAGCAGGCGGATCTCTCTTCTCATCATGGAGGAGGATGATGTTGCCTTGGAAGAAGAACCTCTAGATTCTTACTGCCAGTATTCTTCTCTCCAGGTTGGTTGAACTTCTTGCTCTGATTGTCAATATAAACTAGCTAGAAAAAGGCAAGGGAATTCTATCAGATTTATACAGCTAATGTTTCTAAATCTTAAGACTTCTTCATATGGTATGACTTTGGAGTGCTGATATCTTTGCCTTGAAATCGACAGGGACTCTATAGAGCGGTGAACAATCCAGCCGTGCTGCCTCCAATATCGCCCTACCAACAAGTTTACTGCAGAAGCGAGATCAGCAAAGGGACTGGAGTATTTATCCCCAAGTCCTCCCTGCCAAGGAGGAACAAGCAAGGGAGGTTCAGCTCGAAGGCATCACCACCACCACCACCATCATCATCAGCTTCTTCATGGTCCCATAAAAAGTTCAGTGATCATCAGAACAACACCCACGCCAGGTCAGGGGCCTCCCAGTTCTCCAGCAAGAGTTACATCCTCCCCAAGAAGCTATAGCTATATTGAAAGAAGAGGAAGAAGAAGAAGAAGTAATTTTTATCAAATCAATAAGAGGACTGATCACTCAGCTGCAGTTGCCCAAGAAGGAAGAACAGTCCTCTCCTAGGTATACATGTACATGGGGTCTTTCGGAATAGTTTCCATGGAAGGAAGTGCTGGGCCATCTCTTCAAGGTAGATGGGTACTGCCGAAAATGTGTGGTTGCAGTTGGGTTCTTAGGGATAGGCTGTATAATGCAATGCTACTACTGTAAGGCTCCTCCACTCATTGCTCCACTAATGTTTGCACCACTTGTCATTCTTTTTAAGCCACTTGTTCTATCATCAATGGGCTGTCAAAAGCATAGCTCCCCTATCCACAGATCAGGACACACAAAGATTCGCAGGCAAATCTCCCATCCTGGTTTCTTGAAGTTACATAAAAGGAAACTACACTTTCTAATTCCAAACTGCACTTTCGCCTGCTTTGATCAGTGGTTTTCAGCCATTTCTTATATAAATGAGACTGACGGCGTTAGAGTCTGTCGGCTTCCCAAAGCGCGTGCTGAATCCTCGTTGTAATGTTGCCGTCATGTTCCGTTGGCGAGTCCACCTCTCTCGACCTGCTGGATTTGAACTAAAGCAGGCACCAGCCGCATAGATCGCATTTCCACGCCAGATTGAGATTCTTCA
This sequence comes from Trapa incisa, assembly GCA_030064435.1. Classification (NCBI taxonomy): domain Eukaryota; kingdom Viridiplantae; phylum Streptophyta; class Magnoliopsida; order Myrtales; family Lythraceae; genus Trapa; species Trapa incisa. The sequence goes on along the minus strand of CM057786.1, from coordinate 11,406,358 downwards.
GCCGTTCTCTTCGCTTCTTGACAATGGCGACTCTGCCGCTCCGCCTTGTTCTCTCCTCGGTGCTCCTTGTCTTCATCCTCTCTGCGCTCCCCGCGGCCAGATGCGACAGTAAGCTTCTATTGCTCTTCTTTTCTTTCTTCGGCGGGGTTTATCGAGTTTTAGCTTATCGGTTTCGTGTCGAGAAGCTGAAATGGATGTAATTTCACCTTGTGGTCCGGCGAGAGAGATTACTGAACATCTAGCGAGCCTGAGTGAGGGGAGATCTGTGTCATTGTCCGGCTGATCTGATAGCAAAGTGAGTGTGGTTGCATGTTGGTGTTGCTCTCGACTGGATATTGTCTTTATGAGTACAGGAGGCAGATAGTCTCTCTAAAGCCATTTATTGATTTGTCTCCATCTTCACTAGTTGATTTCAATCTGATTCCATGATTAGACCTATATTCCCCTGATGCAATCAAATCAGTGCCGGAGTACTGTGGAAATTGGTTTTCTTTCACGTCTCTGTTTTATTCATTTCAGTATGTCCTGCAACTCCTCTGCAAATCCAGAAATTGTATCCTTCCTTGTAGCGCTAGGATTCTATGGCTTGTGTTTAGTAGGTAGGTAGCTTCTATACATTGTCTAGCAAGTTGTTGTGTCAAGAAGACCGGAAAAATGCAAGCAGCAACTGGAACTCCGCTTGTGCAATTACTTTGATTGCTCGAGTGCAAGTGTTAGCACATGGCTGCATAGTGAAATTAACTGCAGGGGCTATGGTGGCCGCATTCCCAAACATCTAAATAACATGATTCATTCGGAATGTGCATAATGTAGATACAAGCTTGCATACTATCTCTTGGATTTGCTCTCATAACCTAAATGACATGTTAAGATTTCCCTTCCATTTGATGGTAATTCTGCCGAATTTATTGCATTGGCATGCCCTGGTCATCTGTCACTTTTCTGGTTTGATGATTGTTGCATTTTCTACTGCCCTACTGATGTATGCTGTTAATTGGCTAATGAAACATATAGAAAAGGAACAAAGAAAACTCAGGTAACAATGGATGTTTTTCTGCTCTTTCCCTGCAGATGAAGAAGATAATCTTTTCCAGGGGATCAATACATACAGAGCGTCCCTGAACCTGACAGCCCTCACGAAGAACGATAATGTAGAATGCCAATGGGAAATTGGCGGATCAATTTCAGGATCAACCATGCACCAACACCACAGGCGCCAATACCATACCAGGCACGGAGAATCAGCTGCCAAACTTCCCAACCCTCCTCGAGAAGTGCCATCTGAACGTGACCAACACAAGGGATGGCACCATCATGCCTGTGTGTGTTCCCAACCTGGTACCAAGCCTCGTGCTCAGTAATTACACCCAGTCAGCCATATACCCAAAAAGCCTCAACGACACCAAGTACACGGGCTATCGTCATTCTGACCACCAGCACGCCAGAGGGTGGTTATGCGCCCGCCTCGTCTGACAATGCTGCTAGTCCAAGTTCCCGAATCACCTTCAGCTTCCACCTGTTCTTTCTGCTCTTGGGGTCTTTCTTTTATGCTTTGAACTGAATTCTAGTGCCAATGGAAAACAACTAATCCATACTAGAAGCCAACCCCAATAATGATCTCGTTTTGTAAGCCTAAAATGTGGTTTTTTTTCTACTGCCCCATTTATGGAGTCCGCGATCTAATCTGAGCAGACTGGAAGGTGAGGACCTTGTAGAATATGTTCCTGTTGACATTACATTCACAGTGAGAACTGTTGTCTGAACAATTGATTATTTTCTTGTGCATAAGCATAGAGAACCCTGTTTCTACAATGCTTGCAAATGTGCTGAGTTAATGAGTAATTTCAACCAATTGGAATAAGCATTCGGGTGATCTTATGCTATCTTTGGATTAATGGGTTACTAAGGATTTGGAAGTGTTAAAATTTTTTAAAAATTAAACGTTTTAATTTCAGTTAATTGATAAAAAGTATTATTAATGAAAAAATTATAAAAATAATTTTACTATTTTAATTAAATTAAATAATTTATTAGTTATTATATATAATTAAATTATATTAAAAATATTTTATATAATAATTTTTTATTTATAATATTTATATTATATAATTTTATATAAAATATTATTAATATATACATTTATTTAAAGTATATAATAAAAATAAATAAATAATAATATAAACCATAAATAAGAGTATTAAAATAATTTAAACAATAAATAAAATAATAACTTTAAATTTAGAGTATTAATTAAATCTGTAACTTCTATTGTGCTAATCTTTGGCTATTAATTTAGGCTTATATTTGAACATTTAACAATCTTTTTAATCAGCCTATATAAAACTTTTTTAAATCTTTTAGCCCTTAACCTTGTGATTGGGCCCTCTTGCATTCTCAAATTATTATTAATCTCATTTAGTGACAAACTGTTCAACTACATTACAGGTTCGGTTGATTGTACTTTTGGATTCGTAGTCTATTTAGTCGGATTCGCATCATTCTCCCCTTCTTGAAAATGATTTGTTCTCAAATCTTTTGTTTCTTTATCACTTATATCAAAGGGCATTAAATCAGTAACATTGAAACTTTTATTAACGCTATACTCACCAGGTAACTCTAGTAAGCATTATTATTAATGCGTTCCAACACACGAAATGGTCCATCTTCTCTAGGAAGAAGTTTTGATCGCCTTTGTTCCGGAAATCGCTCTTTCCTCATATGAAGCTAGACCCAATCGCCGGGTTCAAAAATGATACTTTTGTGGCCCTTGTTTGCTTGTTTTTCATAAACTTTAGTCATGCGTTTAATGTGTATCTTTGTTTTCTGGTGCAGTTCTTTTACAAGCTCTGCTTTTCTCTTTCCATAAAAATTCACCAATTCACCTATATGAAGTGGAGTTAGATCTAGAGGGGTTAATGGATTGAAACCATAAACAATCTCAAATGGTGAAAACTTAGTTGTAGAATGAACAGAACGATTATAAGCAAATTCAACATGTGGTAAGCAATCTTCCCATGATTTCAAATTCTTTTTTATTATAGAACGTAATAAAGTACCTAATGTCCTATTTACTACTTCTGTTTGACCATCAGTTTGTGGGTGACATGTTGTTGAAAATAGTAGTTTGGTTCCCAATTTACTCCATAGGGTTTTCTAAAAGTAACTCAAGAATTTAGAATCACGATCAGAAACAATAGTCCTAGGCATACCATGCAATCTGACAACTTCTCTAAAGAAAAAATTAGCAACATTCGATGCATCAACAGTTTTATGACATGTAATGAAATGTGCCATCTTCGAAAACCTATCAACTACCACAAACACATAATCCCTCCCCCTCTTAGTTCTTGGTAATTCTAAAATAAAATCCATGGAAATATCAATCCAAGGTGCATTAGGAATCGGAAGAGGAGTATACAGGCCATGAGGTTGTTGCCTAGACTTAGACTTCTTATATGTAATGCATTGAGAACAAATTTTCTCAACATCTCTTTTCATATGGGGCCAAAAAAAATGCTCATGCATTATCGCCATAGTTTTAGCTACCCCAAAATGTCCCATAAGTCCTCCATCATGTGCTTCCCTAACAAGTAACTCACACAAAGAAGACTGAGGGATGCATAATTTGTTTTCTCGAAAAAGAAATCCATTTTATAAATAAAAATTTCCAAACCTACCACTTCGACAACCTTTAAACACTTCACAAAAATCAGGATCATTTGCATACAAATCCCGGATATAATCAAAACCAAGTAATTTAGAATCAAGCATTGAAAGCATAGCGTACCTTCGTGATAGAGCATCTACAACTATATTTTCCTTACCTTGTTTGTACTTGATCACATATGGGAATGTTTCAATGAACTCCACCCACCTTGCATGGCATTTGTTCAACTTGTGTTGTCCTTTGAGATGTTTAAGATATTCATGATCTGTGTGAATCACAAACTCTTTCGGCCATAGGTAGTGCTGCCATGTTTGAAGAGTTCGAACTAGGGCATACATCTTCTTATCATAGGTAGGATAGTTAAGGGTTGCTCAACTCAACTTTTCACTGAAATATGCAATTGGTCTTCCTTCCTGCATTAATACACCTCTAATACCTACTCCTGATGCATCACACTCAATTTCAAATGTTTTCGAAAAATTAGGCAATGAGAGCAATGGGGCAGTAGTTAATTTTTCTTTTATCAATTGAAATGCATTTTGTTGCTCATTACCCCATTTAAAAGGTACGTTTTTCTTTATAACAGCAGTAAGAGGTGCAACATAACTACTGAAATTTGGAACAAAACGTATATAAAAACTAGCTAATCCATGGAAACTTCTTACCTGACTTACCGAATTAGGTGTCGGCCAGTCGCGAATTGCCTTAATTTTTTCCTTGTCAACTCCAATCCTTTCTTAACTTATAATATATCCAAGAAACACAAGTTTATACGAACAAAAAACACATTTATTCAAGTTGGCAAACAACTTATGTTGCCTTAATGCTTCTAACACAGCTCTTAAATGTGCTACATGTTCATCCATAGTCTTGCTGTAGATTAGAATATGATCAAAATATACCACTACAAATCTCCCAATAAAAGCACGTAATACATGATTCATTAATCTCATGAAAGTGCTTGGTGTATTAGTCAATCCAAAGGGCATAACTAACCATTCATATAATCCTTGTTTAGTTTTAAATGCAGTTTTCCATTCATCTCCTTCTTTCATTCGAATTTGATGATATCCACTCTTAAGATCTATTTTCGAAAATAAACAAGATCCATGCAACTCATCTAACATGTCATCTAAACGAGGAATAGGGTGGCGATACTTTACCGTGATGTTGTTGATGGCTCGACAATCCACGCACATTCGCCATGTTTTGTCCTTCTTAGGTACAAGTAGCACTGACACAGCACATGGACTCATACTTTCTCGAACATACCCCTTTTCCATCAGCTCTAGAACTTGGCGTTGAAGTTCCTTTGTTTCCTCAGGGTTACTTCTATATGTTGGTCGGTTGGGAATTGTCGCTTCAGGGATTAAATCAATTTAATGTTCAATTCCTCGAATTGGTGGCAAATCTGGTGGTATCTAATCAGGAAAGACATCGATAAATTCCTGCAAAACAGTAATAATATTGCTCGACAAAGATCCGACAAGATCGTTAGTACTCAAAAAGGCGTCATTATACATAAGTACAATAAGAGTCTGATGTGAAAGTAAAGCTCGCTTGATCTCACTTTTTCTTGCAATGAAATTGCTTTTACTCTCTTTTTTTTCCACTTCTGGCTTTTCCCTCTTTTTTTTCAACTCTGATATTTCTCCTTTCTTTTTTTCTTCTATTTTCTATTCATTTGCCTTTTTCTTTTTCAATTGATCCTCAAAAACTTGCCTTGGAGTCAATGGTACAAGAGATATTGGTCTCTCATTCATCACAAAAGAGTACCTATTAGTGAATCCATCATGCATAACTTGACGATCAAACTGCCAAGGTCATCCCAAAAGTATATGGCACGCGTGCATTGGTACCACATCACATAGTATTTCATCTTGATATTTTCCAATAGAAAATGCAACCAACACTTGTTTGGTTACCTTGAGTTCACCTTGGTCGTTCAGCCAGTGTAGTCAATAAGGCTTCGGATGCTTTAAGGTTGGTAATGCCAATTTCTCCACCAGCTCAGTGCTAGCTACATTAGTGCAGCTTCCCCCATCTATAATAACACAACAAACCTTATTTTTCACATAATAACAAGTATGAAATAAGTTCTCACGCTGATTGTTTTCTTCTTCTTGGGCTTGAACACTGAGAGTTCGTCGTGCAACCAACAATTCCCCTTCTTCTGCATATTCATCAGCATCTTCAAGTGGTGGCATCCCCAGATCGATATCTTCTTTTTCATCATCGGTCTCAATTTCACCATTAGCATTGATCACCATTGCCCACTTATTTGGGCATTGACTTGCAATGTGACCCCTGCCTTAGCATCGAAAACACTTAATATCACAAGTTTTGGGAGTTGTGATATGGGTGTTATCTTGATTTTGGGCCATAACTTGCTTGGTTGTCTCTTTTAGTGGAGCATGCTGAGGTTGAGTTGACTGACTCTCAAATCGCCTTGAGGATGGTTTCCATGAGTTCGAGGAACCATTGTTTAATTCCCTTTTGTGTAAACTCTTTCTCTTCAATTGTTGTTCGACTTTGATAGCTTGATGTACCATATCTTGGAGCTCAACATGATATTGCATTTCCACCACGTCAACTATCTCATGGTTTAGACCATGCAAAAATCTCGCCATTGTTGCCTCTCTATCTTCCTCCACATTTGCTCAAATCATCGCAATCTCCATCTCCTTGAAGTATTCGTCGACGCTTCTTGATCCTTGGGTAAGCCTTTGGAGTTTATTGAACAACTCTTGGTGATAGTGGCTAGGAATAAATCGTCGTCACATGATCGCTTTCATTTCATCCCAAGACTCCACAGGGCGTTCGTGATTTTGTTTCCTTTCCTTCACCAACTGATCCCACCATATTATAGCATAATCAGTAAATTTGACAGCAGCAAGTCGTACCTTTTTCATCTCCGAGTAATTATGACAGTAAAAAACCATCTCCATCCTCTTTTCCCATTCAAGATACGCTTCTGGATCAGTTTTTCCTTGAAAAAAGGGTATCTTCAACTTGATATTATCCAGATTGTCATCAACTCGGGGTCGTTCTCTATGAGCATATCGATCGAACTCCTCGAGTTCTTGTGGATCAAAACGTCTTGGCTAAAAGCTTTGAGGTCGCTGTTCAGTAGGGGTATGTTGACGTGAACCCCTCACTCCTTCTTCCAATTGATCAATTTGCTTATGAATCGGTTCCAACTCGAACTTCAGCATTCGTCTCGTTTCACTTATTATGGCTTGCATTTGTAAATTTAGAATCGGTTGTTGGGGAATCTTCTTCATTTGGCGTATCTCCTCGTCGTTGTGCCATGAGTTCCTACAAATGATAAAAATAACAGAAGAACCTTGCAAATGCTCACTCACGTATTTCTCTCAATCACTCGTGTTTTCCCACTCAATTGGCTTTTTCTTAAAGATTCAAACACTTGCCTTTTTCCTCTTGTATTTCTTCTTTCAATCTAAATTGAACTTTAGAAATAAATCGTTTTTATGAAGTAGTTTAACTTGAGGAACAATAAAGACAAATTAATAAGGTTTTCAAAAACCAATTCCAGAAGAATTTAAGTGTGGTGTACGAATAGACTCAGAGAAGAATAAAATTTAAATAGAGAAAGAAATTAAGATGAAATGAAGTAGATTAGATAGAATGAAAATCAAGCTAGAATTGTGTACTTTTTTTTTGCCTTTTTTGTACGAATTTTTTTTGCTTTTTTTTAGCACAATTTTTTTTCTTTTTTTCCCCTTTTTTTGGCACGGATTTTTTTTACCTTTTTTTTCTTTTTTTTAATTGACTGAAAAGAAGATAGATAGAAGAAGATGAGAATTTTTTTTCTTTTATAGAGAATAGAAATAGGCAGAGAAAAAAAAGGGATGGAACTTGCCGTGCAATCGTGTGCTCTGATACCAACTGATGCGAAACTCGCCAATATGCCTTTTATAGGTTTAGAAAACAACCGAATGATCCATAAAATGAGGAAAAAAAATATATTATGGTTATAAGCTAACCATATCTAATCTAAATATGTAGGATATTTTAATAACTAATTTAAAAATTTGAACTACCTAATATTATCCTAAAAGATTTATTATATTTATAAATCTCTCTTTATTAATTAAATTTGTACCTTCTCTTGGGCTCTTCATTTGAACTTATATTTGAATATTCACTAATCTCTTTAATTAACCAATATAAAGTTTTTTTGAATATTTTAGCCATTGATCTTGATTGGGCTCTCTTGCATTCTCAAATGATTATTAATTTAATTTGGTAACAAACTGTTCAACTCCATTGCAGGTTTAGTTGATTGTACGTGTGGATTTGTAATATGTTTAGTTGGATTCGTATTATATATACTACAGAGGCAATATTAAATTTTAATGCACCAAAAGTATTCAAACAATAAAATTATATCGACACACTTATGATCATCACCATTTCAACTAATCAAACAATAAAATTACTATTTTTTTTTTAAAATTTTTTATTCGAATCTTAAATTTTTTTTAATATTACGATTTGTTTTAAGTGATTTGTAGTAATTTGAAGTAGAGGTTTATGAAGGTTTTAATAGAGAAAGTTAAATGATAGATTTGAAGTTAATAAAATTTTTAATAATCAACCGTTTTTGATAAAAATTAAGTGTAATTGATAATTATTAATTAAAAAATTATAAAAATAAATTTACCATTTAATTAAATTAAATAGTTTATTAGTTACCATATATAATTAAATTATATTATATATTATATAAAATAAAATAACTTATTATTATAATAAATAATTAATATTAATGATATAATAATTAATGTATATTTTATAATTATAATAAAAATATATAATAAATTATATTATTTTGCATAATTAATTTTTTATGTGTAATATTTTTATTATATATTTATATCATATAATTTTATATAAAATATTATTAATATATAAATTTATTTAAAATATATAAAAATATAAATAATAAACAAGTGTATTAAAGTAATTTAAATAATAAATAAAATAATTAATGCAAATATATAATTACAGTAATTTTAGTATAAATAGAGTATTCTGTAGCTAATTCTCCGCCCTTCAAAATTTTCAATTTTTATATTACTAAAATAGTAATTAATAGATAATTTCAAAATAATTCATCTACGAATAATTACAAATCACTACATACATCCAAAGACAGAATTTAGAGGTGAAACTCAACAATTTCAATTGTTTATTTTTTTGGATTAGACAATTGTGGGACAAGTTACACCAACCTTGGAGAGTGGTTGATAATAATATATTAAATTAATTAAATACATGGAAATATAATACATTTATAAATATAGAAGAATTCTAATGTATACCATTTATAAATATTACCTCTTGTGCATGCATATTCTTGAATCTATTATGAAATAATAATTCCCAAATGGAAGCCCTAATTCAGAAAAATGAAGAGCTTGATTCCGAGACAAAATCCCTAGTCCCAAAATCAAATTCAACCTACCCAACCGGAACTCATTCATGAGGAGAGAATATGGGCAAGTGTTGCATTTTACAGATATTGCAAAAGACCTTTGGGACAAAGGGGCCCTGAGTGCATATGATTGATTTTAAGGTTTTTTTATGGAAAGAGAATGATCGGTGATGTATACCAAATGAAATTGAAAATTCAACTGTGGACCTACGAGAACCAAGCAAAAATGGTCATCAAAAAAAAGAAAAAAGAGTCTTTAGGATCGGCCGGAAATTCAAGGTGCAGCCACCAAGCGAGGCCCCCAGTCCAGCAGATTGCCCTCAGCGTCACTACCTTCCCTGGCGCACCTGCTTCTCCCCGTCCTTGCGAGCATTTCCATATTCCCAGTTCTGATCCCAAGCTTTTCATTTTCCTGGTCTGCACCCCCTTCCCTGCAATCAGCATCTACGGGTTCACCATCCAACTCTAGGTCCACCAATTCTTCTTCTTGGGGTATTTCTTGACAATCGAGGGACATGGGGTCGGAGGCGGAAGCGGAAGCGGGTTCGTCCAAGAAGCAAAGTCGGAGCCGCCCCGGGCTCCTGTTGGTTTGGAGGCTCCTGTACACCGGCGGCGCCCTTACAGCTTCGATTACCAGCCACCCCTCCTGGCGACGGGACCGGAATTGGATCGAATTGCCGTCGCGGACTATCGTCAGAGGAGGCGGGAAGGACCTCTGATTAGCTTCCTTGTTCGCCAAGGCCACGGAACGTCTCGGATGGTTCTCATACTGATCAGATTCAGAGCTCCTTGGAGAATGACCGGAGGAGGAGGATGAGGAGAAAAGACTGCCGTCGGAGATCTCCACGCAGCCCGTCTCGTTGCCGAGGTTCTCCGTGCAAAGCTCCAAGCTTTTGTCGCTCATGGACGACGGGGAGAAGGAAGAGTAATCAGGAGGAGGATAAGAAGAGAGGAGGCTCTCACCGAAGCCGTCGGGACACTCTGGAATCTTCAAGAAGCCCCAAACGTCCACTTCAGGGCACTCAGATTCTGAGGTTATGCCAAAGTGGGGTTGAACTTGAGGGGTGGTCGATGGGGAGGCCAACCTGAGCCTCAGAGTGAGTGGCTCCATGAACTGGGACTCCACAGGGAGCCGTTCAATGCACTGAAAGACAATGGTGGACATAGAGATCTGAATGGGATCCAGAGAAGAGGAGAAAGAGGGACGCTCTGCTTTTTCTTGAGCGTGTTGAGTGTTGAGTGTTGACAAACACAGGATAGCCAGAATTTGTAGAGATGAGCGTGTTGGAGGGTTCGTTGGATCGGGGAAGAAGGAAAGGGAGGAAACCATTTCCATTTTTTTCATTATTATTATAATTATTACTATACATTTATTTTGAAAATTATGCAATCTAGTGAATATGATATTACTATATATATATATATATATATATATTTTTTTTTTTTTGTGTGGCCGTCGGGTCGGTTGGTCCAAAGCGGGTCGTAAGGCTCACGGGCTGTGCCAAAAATTAACGCACTTAAAATTGACGGCCGTTTGGTCAAAGCCTATTAAAATTAAATAGTTGATTAATTGGTATAATATAATGACCTATTAAATTAAATATGTCCCATTATTAAAATTATTTTTAAAAGTATATTAAAAAGGAAAATCATATAATGACGTCATAATTTAATGAAGTCTGTGAAAGAATATTAAAAAAAATGAAAAATCCATGCTGCAGCACATATGCTTTTCAGACGGAGAACAAAAACAGAGGGGCTGTTCTGTCAAATGGAAAGATATGGAGGGCAGAAAGGTCATTCCGTAGCCTTCTAATATCTTCCTTAACACAAAACAGAGACCGAATAGAGAGAGGGAGAGCAAAACCAACGCTGTGAGGCAGAGAGAGAGACGAAGCCTTCGCGGAGGCAGCAAAGTTTTAATTTTTCGGCCTCAAATTTCTTTATTTTTCCGCTCTAATTCGCTTTCAAATAACAGTTAAAAGGCCTAACTGTTGATACAAGTTCGCGCGCGGTATGGTGACTCAACTCGATGCCGGCCACCAGCCCCAGCAGCAGTCGCCAATCGAGCCTCCCCATCTCGATAATCGACAACGCGCTCAGGAGGCGAAGTCTCTGATCCGTGCCCTCGGCTTCGTCTCCAGGAACCTCCCCCTTCCATCCGACCTCCTCCGCTCTGTCTCGTCTATCCATGGCGATGTTGCTGCTGGCGGCGGATCTGAGGATGGTGCGGTGGTCGACAACCGTCTGGTGAGTCTCCGAGGGATGAGTGCTTTTTTTTTTGCACAATGTGGGATGGGTGCTCGCTACGGTCTATTTGGTCTTCGGCTGAAGATTAGTGAATGATTACAGGAGCGTTTCTTTGATTTTCTGCTATAAAATTCCGTGCTTTAGGTCAATTTTCCCGGGAACTTGGATAACGATTTTTGTGCTGGGAATTGCTACTTGTTGTGGGTGAAGCTTTTGTTCACAAGATTTCTATTTACCTTTTGCTGCTCGTTTGCATCTGTAGGAGGATTTTGTTGCGCAGATACCCTTCTCTGCTACTCTTTTTGTTCCTCTTTAGTAGGTTTCAGCTGCTTTTGTCTCCATAAAGATAATTATGCTGATTCTGACAATTTTATTTACTCCTGCGGTGATTTATATCCGGGTTTGTGGTGATTGTTGGAAAATTGGGATCTTTCCCTGGATTATAGAGATTTCTCTGACTTCTGATTTTGTGACTCTTGTATACTTTTATGGTTTTGATTTGAAAGTTTGGCTTTGGTATTTCTTTGTTTCTTGGGCAGTATTCGGTATATGGCAAGTTGTGTCCCAAGGGATGGTCCCAGTGTTTTTGTTGGCCCTTTAATAACTTCAAATAACGTTTTGGTTACTTTGTTTGACTGCAAGGATGTCAATGACACCCAAACATTTTTATGGAACTTAATTGTGATAGTATTTCTTTTCTGAGACACATGGATTTGATGTAGGGTGAGAAATCAAATCGACTGGACTTGCTGGTGGAATTCGAGGATGCACTCTCGAGAGGTTGGAAAAACTGCAATTCTGGTTACAAATTGGCTAAATCTAGGGAAGATCGTTTGCAGAGTCAAGTTGAGCACCGTATCAGTGAACTTGAAGGTTGTATTCTTCTCTGAATTCTATCAATGTCATGATCTTATTGAATATTGTATATGATACTTATATGTGTTTATGACTGCTTTACTTTGGCTCTTATGAAAAGCAAGACACTGGAATATCATCTATTATGACCTGTAGATCGCATTAAATTTCAACCGAGGAGCATGTATTGCATTTTGCCTAACATGAAGTGTCTTATCATTATTGATTCTTTTATACCTTTTACTTGATTCACTTGGAGGTTCACTCAACTTGTTTTTTACATCAGAACTGCCATCCAATGGTGGGGAGGACCTACAGACCAAGTGCTTACTTGAACTCTATGGATTGAAGGTATAATTATCTTCTGCGCTTATTTTGAGAAGTCTTTTATTAACCGTTTGCATACATGTTTCATTTGCCCATGAAGGGAAGACTGCTATGCTGATTGAACTAGAGATGTCAGTGTGTGTCCTTTTGATTATTAAGAAATATAATCAAGTGGAAAGGGAATTGGGTATCATCACAGTCTAGTCTGTGTTTTGGGTTAGATAGGGTCAAGTTGCATCCATGGAATTCGTCATGTTAAGACTATTGTTTCCAGGCCCAAGAAGGAAGAAGATGGCCACCTAATGGCTAATTGTTGCATAAACACGAATTGAAAGTGCCTGACTTGTTTTAGTTTTTAAGGCTCAAGTTTTGAATTTATGGTCTCAACTTAAGGAAAAAACTTTTGAGCACTGGAGAAAAAATGCTTGCAAATCTAACCAATACAACACTTGGGGATGAGTTAATCATGTGCCACAGGACACCTGAATTTTTCAGTTTATGGATTAAGACCCTTGAGATTTTATGTTGATTATCTATCATGAATTTATTTTTGAAAGCTAATGGAATTGCAAAGGAAAGTTCGATCTAGAGTAAGCGCAGAGTATTGGCTTCGCATGAGCTGTGCTGGTCCTGAAAATCAGTTGTTTGACTGGGGAATGATGCGATTTTGTCGTGCCAATTATGGAGTTGGGGATGCTTTTGCTACAGAAGCTGATGACCAGTTCAGGAAGAAACGAGATGCTGAGGTTAAACATAATTTCCTTTTTTTTCCTCATCACTTGTTTATGGAGGGAACTCTAAGAATGCAGACATGATGCTCAACTAATTAAATATGATAGAGTCTAATTTAATGAAATAGCAAACATGGAATCAATTTTACTACCTTCCTAGCTAAATGATGGTCTCCATGATTCTCACGGCCTACCAAGGATATGATTTCATGTCTACAGACTAAAATTTTCAGAGTTTGGAAATAACTAGATCTTTTAGCATGGATACAGTGATTCTATGAGAACTTTATAGTACACTGAAGTGGGTTCTATAATTTTCAGAGGCTCTCAAGGCTTGAAGAGGAGGAAAATAATCTTATAGAAACCAGAAAACGGAAATTCTTTGCAGAAATTCTTAATGCTGTCCGGGAATTTCATTTGCTGAATCAAGCTACTCTGAAACGCCGAAAGCAAAGGAATGATGGGGTCCAGGTACTAATCTTTCTATTTTATTGTCTCATCATCTTCTATACATGCAAACAAGCTAAAAATCCAAACATCACAAATTTATGTCTTTTGAAGACTATTCTTATAACTCTGGTATCTTTGGATAGGCATGGCATGCAAGACAGAGACAACGGGCTACACGAGCTGAGAAGTTGAGGTTCCAGGCCCTTAAGGCTGATGATCAGGAAGCATACACGCGAATGGTTAAAGAAAGTAAGAATGAACGGTTAACAATGCTTCTTGAAGAAACAAACAAGCTCCTCAGTAATTTAGGTGCTGCTGTTCAACGTCAGAAGGACGTGGGATATTCTGATGCTACTGAAACACTAAAAGATTCAGAAGCAGAGTTAGATGCCTCAAGTAGTGGGACCCCTGGGGATTTTGCACCTGAAGAAGAAGCAGATATTAGTGATTCAGATCGAAATGATGATTCAAGTGATTTACTAGAAGGTCAAAGGCAGTATGATTCTGCTATTCATGCAATTCAAGAGAAGGTAAGAATACAATTTCTGCAATACTTGGTTTCTATTTGCCGTTCTATGTTTTTTTCTCAAAGTATTTGGTCTAACTTCTAAGTACACTTAATTATTCCTCAAGATGCATCTGGTCTTCTGATTTGCTGTGAGTTCTACAGGTAACTGAGCAACCATCCATTCTTCAAGGCGGTGAATTAAGGCCATACCAATTAGAAGGGCTTCAGTGGATGTTGTCTCTGTTCAATAACAACCTAAATGGAATTTTAGCTGATGAGATGGGGTTGGGTAAAACAATACAGACCATCTCATTGATCGCATATCTTATGGAAAACAAAGGTGTGGCTGGACCATATTTGATAATAGCCCCCAAGGCCGTGCTACCAAATTGGATGAATGAATTCACAACTTGGGCTCCTTGGTCTGTAATTTTTTCCCATTCCCTCTCTTCACAAACAGACACACCATCATTGTCTAATGTTATGATTTTCTTTATGTAGTATCAAAGCAATTCTTTATGATGGACGTCTAGATGAGAGGAAAATGTTGAGGGATGAGCTATCAAATGGAGAATTCAATGTTTTGGTCACTCACTACAGTCTTATCATGAGGGACAAAACATTCTTAAAAAGAATCCAGTGGCAGTATATGATTATTGATGAAGGGCATCGGTTGAAGAACAGTGGTTGCTCCCTTGTGCAGACTCTTGTATCCGGGTATGATGATTTTATGCATAATTAAGATCTGATTATATCTTTTTATTTACAGCATAGCTGGTTCTAAAAACAATATGCAATTCCCTTGACTTTTCCCCTTGTTTAAATTCCAAAGACAGAATTCAAATGAAACTTAACTTTTGGGTTATGCCACAACCAATTATGAAAAATGCTCCTTTCTTTATTTGCTGCCAAAGGAGCTGATATAATTGCTGTATACTTAGGGGCTTACCGTACTGACTTCATTGATGCACAGCTATAATTGTCAGCGAAGACTTCTATTGACAGGAACACCGATTCAGAATAGCCTGCAAGAGTTGTGGTCGCTGCTCAATTTCCTCCTTCCAAATATTTTTAATTCAGTTCAGAATTTCGAGGAGTGGTTCAATGCACCTTTTGCAGACAAGGGCGATGTTTCTCTTAGTGATGAAGAAGAGCTGCTTATTATTAACCGTTTGCACCATGTAGGTGAAGGTTTAATTTATTGTCAATTTCATTTCCATTATATTTTACTCTCTGATTAGAACTGCATTCCTTTCAGGTTATAAGGCCTTTCATTTTGAGGAGGAAGAAGGATGAAGTGGAGAAGTACCTTCCTGGAAAATCCCAAGTAATACTGAAATGTGACATGTCAGCATGGCAGAAAGTATACTATCAACAAGTTACAGATGTAGGCAGAGTTGGGCTTGATACTGGTAAGTTGATACTCTTACATAGGTGCCCCTGTGCAGTTTTCTCCATTTCCTGTAGAGATCAACATAATCAAATTATTGAACAGTCCATGGGCCAGATTTGCCGTCTAACTTTGATGTTATTTAACCACCTGACATGCTCCAGTCTCTATCAGTGATTTCATTCTATTTCTCTCTCTCTCTCTCAATTGATTTATATTTCAAGTATTGTCTTGTTATTTTTTCATATAAATTCTTTCGGATGATTAAATGTTGTGAATGTATATTTGGATTTAATTTTGCTGCTTTTATCATTTTAAAAGAGATTTCTGATATATGTATTGCTTTTGGTATATTAAGACAATAGATAATATTTCCTTTCAGCAGCTGATGCCTCCCTGTGAAAGGATTTGAAAGCGTTCAACTGCAGATTCAAAACTGGTGTTAGATAAATTTTTTTCCTACAAAGGGGCAGTGCTTTTGGTGGATAGATTCAGATAGATAACCTCCCTGCTGGAACTGTTTTAGTTAAAAGTTTTGAACATTGCTGCAGGATCTGGAAAATCCAAGAGCCTGCAGAACTTGACCATGCAACTGAGGAAGTGTTGTAACCACCCTTACCTTTTTGTGGGAGAGTACAACATGTGGCGCAAAGATGAGATTGTTCGAGCATCAGGAAAGTTTGAGCTGCTTGATCGTTTGCTCCCCAAGCTCCGTAGGGCTGGACACAGGGTCCTAATGTTCTCTCAGATGACCCGTCTCATGGATATCCTTGAAATTTATCTCCAGCTTCATGAGTTCAAGTATCTCAGACTTGATGGTTCTACAAAAACCGAGGAAAGAGGGCACATGCTGAATCAGTTTAATGCTCCAAATTCACCCTACTTTATATTTCTTCTCAGTACTCGTGCTGGTGGGCTCGGTTTGAACTTGCAGACGGCAGACACTGTGGTAATTTTTGATAGTGATTGGAATCCTCAAATGGATCAACAGGCAGAAGATCGTGCCCATCGGATTGGGCAGAAGAAGGAAGTTAAGGTTTTTGTTTTGATTAGTGTTGGATCAATCGAAGAGGTAATATTGGAACGGGCAAAACAGAAGATGGGTATTGATGCCAAGGTCATTCAGGCAGGACTTTTCAATACAACTTCTACAGGTTAGTTATCTTTTGAAATTTCCATATTTATGAGTATGCAGATGAAGTTTGGGTAAGCCACCCGATGGAGACATACAATGATATTACACCCTCATGTTAGAGGTTGCTATTAAGGCACAGTTACATGTTATCTCATAAATGCCAAGCCTGTCTTCATTCAGGGAATTGCTAGATAAGAAACTCAATGAACAATTAAACGAACAACCCATGCATCCGTTTGTGTTTCATTATTTTGTGTCCAATTTGTCTTTGCAGCTCGGGACCGAAGAGAGATGTTGGAAGAGATTATGCGAAGGGGCACTGGATCTTTAGGTACAGATGTCCCGAGTGAGAGAGAAATCAATCGTCTCGCTGCTAGATCAGATGAAGAATTTTGGCTCTTTGAGAAGATGGATGAAGAGAGAAGACAAAAGGAGAATTACAGGTCACGCCTCATGGAAGATCAGGAAGTGCCAGAATGGGCTTATTCAATACCTGAAAATAAGGAAGACAAATCCAAAGGTTTCGACATTAGTGGAATCACTGGAAAAAGAAAAAGGAAAGAGGTTGTTTATGCAGATACGCTGAGTGATATACAGTGGATGAAGGCAATTGAAAATGGGGAAGATATCTACAAGCTCAAAGTGAAAGGAAAAAGAAGAGAGACCCCTCTTTCAGAGAGTAATGAATTGGGAAGTAGCTTGAATGTGGCATCACATTCAGGAAATGAACTTGGAGAAGAGGAATCCAAAGTTTTGTGCAAGAAAGGCAGCGAGTCAGTTAGTAGTGGAGCATCGGAACCGAGAAGAGAAGTTAAAGGAGCAATACTCAAGTTCTCGGTTAAGAGGAAAGATCCATTCCCTTCTGAGAGCAATGAAATGGGAAGTGAAAGCATGAGCGGAGAAGATACAGATGGGCACAGTCTAAAGAGGCTAAAGCTAGAGGCTATTGAGAAAAAAACTGATTCCAACACTTCAACACCAATAGACAGGAACGGGCATACCTGGACATGGAAGACCAACAAGAAGAAGAGGTCTAGCTATGCTTCTCAGACAACTTCAGATTTCAAGGGACCGAGTTCTAATGGAAGGGAGAAAGGATGGAACTGATTGCAACTTCTCCAGCTCATGGGTTTCTTATCAAGCTCCGGGCTTCCACATTGCATAACTTGATGTGACAATCCTATGATCCATGATGAACGGTTCTATGAATTGCTGAAAAGTACTATGTTAGGATCACTCAGCCACCTCAAGCAGAATATACGTAAAGATTGTATTAAACAGCTATTCAGAATGTGATTGTTCAAGACCAACCAGAAATGAGTACAGTTGAGGACAATCAGATGGGCTATATTAGAGGGATCTTAAGGTTAGAAACAATAGTTTTTTTCTCTGATTGTGTCATCGGTCAGCTATGAGAATGCCCATCCATTTGTATAACTTATAATTGATGGATAATAGATAGATAGATCGATACTATAAGAAACACTATCAGTTTGCTGGTTCTTGTTGGTACTAATCTAAAAATTCAAATTCCATTGTCCCTTCTGGCTTCGGCTTCCCATTGAAGGGTGCATTCTCTCCCCCACACACACTGCAGAAGATCAGGATGGAATTATAAAAATCCTAATTATCTAATAGAAATGAAAACAATATAAACATTATTAAATATTAAAAAATCATCCATTTTTTTGCACCAAACCAGTTAACTTTATTAATCATCCAACTTCAAAACAATCCATTGCACGAAGGTCTCCAAGTCTTTTAACTAAGCTTACTTTTTCCTTGTGAATTTTGCATACATTGAAATGAACTTCTGGTATATGTGGTTGTATTTGTCATTGTTGCCTTGTATGCTTTTTTATGAGCTCTTCAAAGAATATTTTAGAATGTTTCTAATATAATTAGTTAATAGAAAATAACTAATCATATAATTTGATAATATTCTAATTACACATTTAATGGGTACTTCCATTCTTACTTGTGACAAATAGGATCCTTTCCAACCCCACTTCTTGAGTGAAGAATCCTAACATCGGTCGTAGAGAGGAAAGTACAAAATAACAATGGTTTATTTCTATCAAACATGTGTGGTGCGTATGAGAGGAGTACACTTCCATTTGCTTGAATCGTTTAAGGGAAACGTATGATAGGGGTTAGGCATATTTATAATAAGGAGTAGTTGAAAGAATCATACATATACATGATGTTAAATAACATATTATCAAAATTACTACGAGAAAATGACCATAATAAGATATAGTTTGATACTTTGAGACAAAATGTGAACTTGTGATATTGTTGTGTTCTGATATTGTTGTGTGCTTATTGAGTTGTAATATAAAGGATGGTAACTAAGTTACTGGTGATAATTGGTAAGTTAAAATATTTAAAGTTAGAATCATTACTGTGAAAATTATATGATTATGAATTGAAAATCTTAAAAACTTACATTAAATCTTTTGAGTAGAGGCTAAGGTGTAAGCCATGATATAATCCGATGTTGGTAAACTTATTTAGTGAGTTGTAAACTTACCTATCTCCAAAACATTACAGGTGATCGAGAGTGTTACGCACCAACTCGGTTATTACAAATTGCAATACTACAAAAGTTACTAATACCACTATTATAGTTTCGATAGTAGTAAAATTTCGAATAATATTTTAAGATCATATTAGAATATCCTTTCTAAAATATACTGTAATATATAATGTTGAAAATAAATTTGAAAAAGTAAAAATATATTAGAGTACTAAATTAACTTTTAAAATTATATTCTATATTTAATTTCTTAAAAAATATAAGTGAATAGATGAGTTTGACAAATTAATAATAAGGAGTATTAATTGAAATTGTGATAACATCTACACAATTCAACTAATACTCTAAAATGATAATAAAGATATTTCATAATATTTTAATTATACAAGAGGTTTAAAGTTTACTAAACTTTTATTGGACAAGTAAATATTAAGCGTATTTAATAATAAAAAAACTTTTCACATATTTTATCTCTTTTAATTTTCATTTTAGAGTGCTTATATTAGAAAATTAAATAACAATTCAAATACCCTTTTAATCACGAAAATAATTAAACGTTAATATAATAAAAGTATAACACTATTTTTCAATAAATATTATATTATTTATCATGTATTTAAATTTTCAAGGGTAAATTGTATTTAATTTTTTGGGTTATTATACATTTATAAATATTTAAAGTTTTCTTAAATTTTATATATTTTTATTTTAAATTATATACTATTGAATATAATTAAAATTACCCAACTTAATAGGGTTGAGAGAATGTGATGTATTAAAATAGTATTCCCTATCCGGTCGGAGTATGACAGTACTCTTAGAACCATTGTTCCTCGTGTCCATCTGTTGAGGGGCATTAGTTGCGCAGGGTTGTCCTACCGTTATTCCTAACTGGGACATACTTACAAGACAATTTCAGACCCATGTGTTGGATGTCCACACTTGAAACATACAAGTATTTTGCATATACACCCATTGTTTCTTTAACATTTGGACCACTGTGTTGGTCCACCCCTTACCCTCAGTGTTGCTCCCAACAAATAGTGGATTTTATCATTTATTACTCATGAATTTCTCCGACTTAATTTCCAAGGAGCAGTCTTTCCATTTTTGCTTGCTTGGTCTGTACTAGGCGCTCTTACACTTGCTCCATTCTAATGATAACAATCAAGTCAATAAATTATCTAAGTACTCAAATCTAGTATCGTATATCCATTGATGGACTAGTAGTCGAAGTTTTCACCGTGACAAACTAGTACATGGATGAACGAACAGAAAATGTGTTCAATCATAATTTTGCCTACCCAATAATATAATACCACTGGTTAGAATATTATACTCTTGTACCAGATATTATTAAAAAAAGATTGAGAGTATGGAGGAATATATGAATAATAGAATAAGAAAATTAACTAATAAAAATTTAAATAAAGATAAGAGATTAAAAATTTACGGTAATTGTCTTAAAGGATTATGATCCTCTTTACTAGAGTTTATCCCTTCTCCCCTTGAATTTGAATTGTTATGCATCCCATATATTTATAATGAAACTAATCTAGTATATTATTTTGCTATCTAAATTTTTTCTAATAATATAAATTATAATTAAATACTCTAAAATATTTTAGATATATCTAAAATGCTTTAAAATACTACTATATTTTATAAAGTTAGATGAGATGGCACTGCCACGATCAGACGTAATCACACTGAGTCATGCTGAAACCTTCAAAGATAACTTTAGAAAAGAGAAATCTTCAAAGGCCATCGTGACTCCGAGTTCTCTTCTAAATATAGCAACACTGATAAACCAGGATGGCACATATAAGCAAGCCATTGGTAGTTGGGATGAGATGCGATGCCCACTCTTCTTAGTAGCATGCCTAAAAATATTCTTTCTTATAAATATTCACCCCTCGTCCTCCCAGAGCCATTACTACTTAAGAAGACTACTTAAGAAGACGCCTCTGCAACTGGAAAACTCGCCCCACCACAAAAACTCTCTCTGGGAATAATAATCATTTCCGCACTCACTTACCAGGTCGGGTTGCATCAACAGCCATTGTCAGTTAAACCTCCGCCAATGCGGAAGGCTTTCTTTTAGATTTCAAGAGAAAGGGATTTCAATTTCACGGAGACAGCGAAGATGCCGGCAGTTGTGGTGAGCAATGGGGGGGACGCACCACACTTCGAAGGGAAGATCACCATTTACGTCATCCTATGCGTCATCATCTCGGCCTTTGGTGGCCTCATGTTCGGATACGACATAGGCATCTCAGGTACGTACGTACATATATATATATATGTATATATATGGTGATGGATGTATGGATGATATTGATGTTTTGTTGCAGGTGGGGTGACGTCGATGGACGACTTTTTGAAGGCGTTCTTCCCGGAGGTGTACGAGAGGAAGCAGCATGTGCATGAGGACAACTATTGCAAGTACGACAATGAGTTCCTTCAGCTCTTTACGTCGTCCTTGTACATCGCTGCCCTCGTTGCCAGCTTCGTGGCGTCCCGCGTCTGCACTGTCCTCGGCCGCAAGCCCACCATGCAGATCGCCTCCATCTTCTTCATTATCGGCGTTGCCCTCCAGGCCGGCGGCACCAACATCCTTATGCTCGTCTTCGGCCGCATCATCCTCGGCTTCGGTGTTGGCTTCGCCAACCAGGCCGTCCCTCTCTTCCTCTCCGAGCTCGCCCCGGCCAGGATGAGAGGCGCCCTCAACATCTGCTTCCAGCTCTTCATCACCATCGGCATCCTCATCGCCGGAATCATCAACTACTTCACTTCCGATGTCCACCCCCACGGCTGGCGCATCTCCCTTGGCCTCGCCGGTGTCCCCGCCCTCTTCCTCCTCTTCGGATCACTTACCATCTGTGAGACTCCGACCAGCCTCATCGCGCACGGAAAGAACGAGGAGGGGAAGGCCATCCTGGTTAAGATCCGAGGCACCCACAACGTCGACCCCGAGTACGAATCCATCGTGGCTGCCTGCGAGGCGGCGCGAATGGTGAAGGATCCCTTCAAGAAGCTGATGAAGCCCTCGAGCAGGCCGCCGCTGGTGATCGCCATCCTCCTGCAGATCTTCCAGCAGTTCACCGGAATCAACGCCATCATGTTCTACGCTCCGGTGCTCTTCCAGACCGTCGGATTCGGCAGCAGCGCCTCACTCCTCTCCACGGTCATCACCGGGCTAGTGAACGTGCTGAGCACTGGTGTCTCGATCTATGCCGTCGACAGGGCCGGCCGGAAGGTCCTGCTGCTGGAATCCTGCGTTCAGATGTTCATCACCCAGGTATACCATAAAAATGTCATGCTAAGCATTAAAATAGAAGTAATATAATTATGCATGCTAAATCTCAACTCTATATATTATGGACTGCAGATGGTGATTGGTGTGATCCTAATGATCGACCTGAAGCCCACTGGTGCACTGAAGGAAAAGGAGGCATGGGTGGTCGTGATACTGGTTTGCGTGTACGTGATGGCGTTCGCGTGGTCCTGGGGACCTCTGGGGTGGCTCATCCCCAGCGAGACCTTCCCCTTGGAGACCCGAACTGCAGGCTTCGCCTTCGCCGTGAGCTCAAACATGCTCTGCACCTTCATCATCGCACAGGCGTTCCTCTCCATGCTCTGCCACATGAAAGCCGGCATCTTCTTCTTCTTCGCCGGATGGATCCTCGTCATGGGCTTGTTCGCACTCTTCTTCATCCCCGAGACTAAGGGCATCCCCATAGACTCCATGGTCGAGATCTGGAAGCAGCACTGGTTCTGGAAGCGCTTCATGACCGAAGACGAGTATGACAAGATCCGCCCGTGAAGAAATTTATAAATGCCTTCCTCCTCCTCCTCTCTATCTCCTTCACCTAGAGGGAGTTTTTTTCATTCCCTTCTTTTGAACAGTGTTCCCACTGTTCATTTGCCCATGTCTGCAACCTAATAAGTATCTTGTAGGGGGAGGAAGAAGCTTATGAATTCTTATATGCTTTACTTTTTTTATCCTACTTCCTTTTGCTGCCTTCTATGATCGACTGCTCAAAACTGGACGATAGATTACTCTGCTAGGATGGACCCGTAAAATTTTGTCAAAGGTTGCAAATTTGTGGGATGTATCCACATAACTACCCGGATAGCCACTAATTATGGTCACTTGCCTTATTCAAGGAGCATTGAATGATGTTGCATAATTCTTTCTATCAATTCATATTTCACTCATAAGATACATTTTACCTTATTATAAGAAATAAGATACATTTTACCTTATAAGAAATTAGCAGGCACTCGTATTTATTTAAAAATTTATTATTTGTAAATATTGTAATATTTTTAACATTATAAACTCATAATACTATTTAAAAATTTATTACTTGTAATTAATATAATATTTTTAACATTATAAATACAATACACCTCTATTTTATTAAATAAATATATGATCCGCTAAATTAAACTATAATAAAAGAAAATTTTTATAAATCGATAATAAATGGACCAATTGATATGTTTTAAATACTCCAATAAAGACTTCTGAAATAAAGAATTTTAGTAAATCAATAATTAATTATATGAGATAAGAGTACGGAGTGACAGAACCATACACACTTCAAATTAGGGATTTTGTAAACTGATAATTAATATTGATGTTAATAAGTTTTATTAGATTTTTAAAATTGTAAGTAATAAAGTAGTTTGATATAAGTATATCATTTACTTAATTTTGAACTCACCTATTCTCTAAATTATTAAATATAAAAGTCTAAAAATAAAAAAGTACAAGTAGATAAGTATTCTCAAACAATTTTTTGAAGTGTAATTGAATGGAGTACTCTTAACTTGTAATATTTTATTTACTAAATATCAACTCCTATATTATTAGGTAATTTATGTAATTATTTTTTGGTACACTATAATTTAAAAAAAATTTTAATTTTTTACTATAAATATATAATTATTTTCTATTGTAAATTTTATTCACTTCGATTTTAATTTAGTAAAATTATCAAAAACTATAAGTTTGAGTGTACTAGCAAGTTGCATATTATGATAGGGCATAACAAGTTTTGGTGGTATTCAAGTTTATATTTTCATGAGATTTTTTTAGAATAAATTTTTTTTGGGTGGATGGAAAAATGATAATAGTATTGATAATAATTCATTTATAAAATAAAATTTCAAGGTATTACTAAAAATACAAATAATGAAAGTGAAAATTTTAGAGAAATAATATTAAGATAGTAATATGGGAGGTACTACTAAAAAATAGTTAGATATCCTAGTAATTTGCACCATAAAAATTGGTGGCCATATTACTCAAGAAGATAAGGATAGTGATAAGTGCAAAGCATGTGAGAAAAGAGATTTTGGTTAATAAAACCCAATGATAAGAATTTACCTCAAATGTATGAACCCAATATATACTCTAAAGAAATGAAAAATAACATGTATAAATGGTTAGAGTCATTAAAAGTAGATGTTACGAATATATGATGCCTATGAGAATACTCCGATATGGGATTGAGAAGTATACTACCTAAAATATACTTAAATATGTAAAGTTTATCGTTAGGTTTGAATTTTAAATCCTTCAAATAATAGCATAATGTTGTCACTACAATGAATAACTTGAAAAATCGGAAGAACAAATAAGTGTACTAGAAAAGTCGATGACTAAATTAGTTAATATGGCTAAGTTACTAAGAGAACTATAGCAAAATTTAAGATATTAGTCCAAATATAGTAGGTCTAAGTAACTCGTATTAAAAAAATATACATGAGAGAAAGTAAAATAACATGACTTATACATATCAATATTTTGTAAAAGAATCTTAAAGTGATATCATTATCAAACAAATATTATTTATTTGTGAAAACATCGATTTACTACATGTATTTGAAATTACTTTGATTTTACATATTATTTCTTAAAATTCATGGATCATTATCCTTTATTAAATGTTTGGTTTAAGCTTGTTTGGCCTTAACCCACTTTCTAAATATTAAATTTAGCAAATTTTCTAAATCATGGGAACTTAGCCATCTTTCATACACATTTGTGATTTTAACCCACTTTTATCAAAATGGTACATTAGCTCACCATTTATAAATAATTGTCCTTTTAGTCCATTTAATAAATACTTAGTCATTAACTCTCTTTTCAAAATATGGAGTCTCAAGTTCATTTCTAAATTTTGTATTTTAGCCCATCTTTCAAATCCATGAAATTTTAACTACTTTTCTTTAAGAATTAAGCATTAAACATATTTCTAATAATCGAACCTTAGCCTACATTTCAAATCCCCTAAGTGTAAGTTCTTTTATTCAATATATTGGGTCTTAAACCCATTTTTCCGAAGAACATGGGTCATAATACTATTTCTAAA
The DNA here is from genome assembly GCA_030064435.1 of Trapa incisa. NCBI lineage: Eukaryota > Viridiplantae > Streptophyta > Magnoliopsida > Myrtales > Lythraceae > Trapa > Trapa incisa. The sequence continues at coordinate 11,380,659 of CM057786.1, read as the reverse complement.
ATATTGATACTAAGCCTATTTTCAAAAATGTTGAGCCCTCAACCTATTTCCCAAAATAATACCCTAAGTCCATTTTTTTTCAAAATACTTCTCATAGCTTTATAATAATACTTAATATATTTTTTTTATAATTTTTAAAAGCATTTTAATCCATCACACCTATAAAGTTTTCTTAAACGGTAAATTATTGTACCATCTAACTTATTATTAATAACTTAATATTTATCTCGACCTCATTATACGGAGATTCCAACTCTTATTGTTTTATATATGATTATAATCCTATGAGTATTTATGGTCAATCTTTGTTATTATCTCTAAAATCGTTCTATAATTTTCTAAAATTATAGTTTTTAATTTAATGCTCAATTAGCTCGAATGGTACATGGACAAACCCTTTTTCATTACTTGACCTTAATTTATCCCAAATTTTAAAGTTTTCCAAAAACATGACCATAATTAGTCTTAGGTTTCTAAATTTTTAAATATTATAATTTGTTGAGACCAAAATTTTCAATATTTATACATTGTTCCTTTTATTTTTCAAAATTTTACTTAAATCCTTATACTTCCAAACTTTTTCATTTAAGCCCTTGAACTTCTCATGTACTCTACTTGGGTCCCTTAACATTTTTTTCAATTTTATTTGGGTCCCCATATTTTTACTTATTTGTGGATTGGTCCCCCAAAATTGTCAAAACTTTTACTTTGATCCCCAAACTTTATACTTAACCTAAAATTATGAATAAATTATATCATGCATCTAATTGACTTTCTCATATCCTCACAGTCATTTGTGAGTCTCCCTTGGCTCGAACAGTGTCATTTTGGCCCGATTTCAAATTTTGTCAGAAAATTGACATAATTCAGTAAAACGATATTAACTTGGATAGTGGTATTATTTGATAATGTTGGCATTTATAGATCGGATATCGATGTCAGACAATGATGAAGATTTGTAGAGTAGGTCGAGTTAGTTCTAATGACATAGAAATCGAGAGAATTTTAAAGAGAGAGTGACCACTCTTTATATAGGAAGTTTTGGGGGTCGAACGAGCATTAGCCAATAGTTTGGCATGAGTAAAATCGAGCATCATTAGCTCCCTTTGCAATTATTTCTCATTGGGAATAGAAAGTTGGAATTTTGACTATGAGAATTTTTGGAATTAGATTATACGTTAGATCTGAGTTAGGGAAATAAGATAAAGATAATACATATGCACACATGGGATGTGTGATATTTTCATATTGAACATTTCGTATTATTTAAATTTATTTCTAGCGAATAAATTAGTTAATTCAACCAATTTTAACATTTATTTGATTAATTTACCACTAATTCAACGCATTCTCATCATAATTTATTTTTCGAATTTTTTAAACTCATTTTCTTGAGTTATGGATAAATATTATTTTTTAAAAAAAATTTAACTAATTTTCTTGAGTTTAGAACAAATATTTTTTAGTCATTTTTTATGCTTATAAAAAAAATTTTGGTCGATCTCATTTGACCTTAATTAAATGTATTTTCACACATCGATTCAAATTATTTTCACATTCCAATCATTTACTCGAATTAATTTTTCATCCTAATTCAAATTTGTATTATCATTCGGTTCAATTAACCGATTTAACTTTAATTTTTGTTGTAATTAGTTTGATTTTACCTTTTTTGGAAAGTTAAATGATAAATTTATAGTGTAAGGATGATCTGTGGAGTTGCAATGAAGACACTAACCTATAAGTTACACAGGAGGGTGTGACATAAAATCTTACTGATTTCATCCATTATGCAAAGTCACATGCTATCTTGATAGGATCAACGCTAAATATCAATGGTGATATTTCTTATTATGTATTTGTGATTAAATTAAATACAAATCTTTTTTTTAGGTGAAAAAGTGCATTTAGGAATAATCATAATGGATAGATCATCCCAAACAATATACTCAAGATTCCCCTCTCTCTCCCTCTTCAAATAGCAAGAAAGTTCATTGTCAATAGTCAACTCGCCAAAAAAAATCAACCACCTAACCACATGACCAATTGCCCAATCCATCATGTCCCCAAATACATACATATATATATATATTTGACGATAATAGTTACATAATCAATCAAATATATTAGAACAAAATTACACATTTTTACTTGAATTCATTTGTTTTAAAATAATTATTTTGTTATCACATTATTGTCATTTTTAAGCTCTACTCGTACTTTAGTTATATATAGTTATAATAATAATATGAAGCCAAGAAGAAGCCACCCAGCCCATGCCAACGAAAAAAAGGGGAAATTAAAGGATTAAACCAACCCTATGGGATCACAAACTAACAGCCTAAAATGCAATAAATGAGTAGCTTAGTTTATTGTACTTTTCACATGCCAATAGCTTCAATTCGGAGCCCCCACCCGCTAGCCCATTTTCCACTACCTCATCCTCTCTTAGAACACGATGGAGCAAATTATTGTCCACCTTGTCCTTTATACTCGTTACTATATGCTTCTCTACCAATGGTTGACCTCGGATGAGTCGAAAGCTCGGGAGGTTATGATCGGTTGGATCATGATGGAAGGCTAGGAAAAAATTGTACCAGTCTTACTGATGTGTTGGTCTGACTGTTCTTGCAAAAATATTGGGTATGAGAACATGATGATGTTAGAATGAGAGGCACTTTCAAGACTGCAACACAAGCACATGTGTTGGGCAAATATGAAGTTTAAGGAAAGAATATAGCACATGCCACTGTCCCCCTACATTACTTATGTTAGTACAAGTATGTAAAAAAGAAGAATAATGGAATGCTAGTTTTGGTGATAGTCAAACTTAATATGTTTTATTATGAAATTTCACAATTGATGGTTTGGGTATTAATTTATTTAGAATAATTAAATATAGTATATAATATATTTTCATGCTAAAATTTAATAATACAATATATTAGAATTTAGTGCAATAATATCAAATCTCTTATCATTAATACATTTTATGATAAATTATTGGTAAAATACTCTTTATTTCTTATTTTTTATGCACTTTCACATCCACAATTTCAGCAAATCACTAAGCCCTATCTACTATTTTATTTATTTTGTAGAAGAGTAATAAGGGTATGCTTGCATGGAAGGGATTAGATGTATTGTTCAATCCTTACACATGAGGATGAAGAGTGAGAATAATAATAAAAATGTATTATAAATACAAAAAATTATATTATTTTCTAATTATGTTATTTTTTTTATTAAATAATTGTATAATTATTTATGTATATATAATTTAATTAAATTATATTACTAAAACTTTTATAGCACATGATGAAATAAATATGATCACAAAATAAAATAATTTTAATAAAATATCATGTCAAATAAAATATATAATTATGTTGTATGTGTATACTATATTATATATGACCGATAAAAACTATATAATTAAAAACTTTGTCATATATAATAAATTGTATATATAAATATAAAAAAGCGTATAAGTACATTTTTTATTATGATAAAATTTTATAATACAAATAAATCAATAATAAAATTATAAAATTAATGAATATGATTTGTATAATAATATATATATACAAATAATATATAATAATAATAAATTAAAACTAAAAAACTTTAAACTATATTAATTGTTACCATGAAAAAATAAATTAATATTAATGGTATAATATGTATATAATAAAATATCAATACATATATATATGTATATAATAAAATATATTATATATATAACATAAACAATTTTATATATAACATTTTATTATATAAAAATATCATTTAACTCTACATAAAATATTATAAAGCCACAAACTATTTATAAAAAATATATAAGAATAGAAATGCACTTAAATCTAATATCTAAAATGAGAAAAAATGAGTAGAATAATGAATAATAATGAAAAAGAAAGTAAATATAATCAATATATTACCATCATTTAATATTATTATAAATAAAAAAGTATTAGAAAATTAAGGACTTAGTAAACGAAGGTAAGATATTAATTTTCAAACACAATTAGAGAAATATAGATAACATTATACATAAATTTCAAAGCTCTGGAAGTTTCCATCCCCATTGAACATTTTGTCCTTAACTTTAAGGCATGTTTAGATTCCCCATTGAACTTTTCAATCATAGTAAATGCTTGAAGAAAATGTATATATAATACTTAGATATATGAAATGAATAGAAAGGAGGAGCAAGAAGAAGAATTTTTGGAAAAAAATGTTTTAATTGATTATATTTTTAATATCTTTATAAAAGAATTTATAGATTTTTGCTGGGTCAATTGATTATAGAATTGATCTAAATACTCGTATTTATTGTTGACCCGTAGAAGAGGAGGAGAATAATTTATTGTAGGATTACTATTATTATTCCCTTACAAACTAAGGAGCATATACCTTGAAGTTGGGACGTAAAAAGATAAATATAGGAGAATGAAGATTATTAGTATACTACTAAAATCTCTCAAATTAAATGATAATTAATTTTTATATTTTTTTGTTTGATCATAAAATATTAGATTATTTATAAGATAAATAGTTGATAAATTATCACATTAAAGTTTATATGCTAGTAAGAGTAACATTAATCTCACAAAAAGAAATTCAATTAAAATAAGTTTATTTGTTACAATTGCTAAGCATTCTATTTTCGTGCTAAAATAAGTTTATTTGATTCTCAGAATTTTTGGCACAATCCACATCACATTAACAATGAAGTTGAAAAAGTGAGTAACAAACAATTACAAGACCAATAGAGGAAGTGTATGTTAGATAGCATATAATATATTTGACAACATTTAGTAGGATAGTGTATGAATTGATACACTACATCACATCATAAATAATATATGAAGGGATGAGAGTCAATATTATAGAGATTTCACAATATTGTAATATTTATGGAATTTTAAATAGGTGTTCAATCACACATAGATAAATGAGGGTATGCAACCATTTGTGTGGCAAAAACATGAAAATCAACCATATTTGTATTGTAAGCCCTATTTTGATTAAATAAAAATAATCGAAAATGTGGATAAAAAAATTTAAAGAAGAAAATTAATGTTTTAATTTGAAATGCAATTGCACGAAATAAGTTATGTGAGATTAGAATTGATCGGACACTCACTAATAAGTAATTAAAATTTTCTTTTTCTAGTACGATTTTTGTAAGAAAAAGGTATAGGACCTCATCAAAGTGAACCCAAGTTTCTTTAAAAAATAAATAACACTCATACCTAGAGGAAGCATTGATTCATGATAATGAACTATGCCCTTAGATGGATTAACCAAGAGTTGAGCATGGTAGATTACCATTACTAGTGTTGAAATAACACGAATAAGTTAGAGTTGTAAGCGAGGAATGCCATAAATCGAAAGGTACGATCTGCTTGATGAACCAAAGTAAGGAATGACATTAGTTACTACTATCTACCTCGTGGAAATATAGATAGAGGAAAACTTAATGTTACCTAAGAATGGGTGCATCAATAGCATAAAATTGCTACTCATGTGACAGGAAAGTAAAGCATATCATAATAATAATATGCATTAGTAAGAAATGTGTCTATATAAATGGATGGTGAGAAAAAGAAACTCTTAAAATGAGTACACATATAAGGTTATTATGAATGTAATTTACTATAGAAAGGGAAAAATGTAATAAATTATTTAGAGTAAGGGCATGAGATTTAAGTTACGAATATTAGAAAAAATTGTTCACTCTAACTTTGCTTAAAAGGAAGGGAGAACCCATATATTTCTTTTGAGTGAGGGATAGATTAGTGGAACGATATGTAACTTTCAATTCCAAAACATTATGTAGAACACCCGAATTTTTAATAGAAAATTTAAATTGAAGAGGGGAAGTGATTTTGGATAAAGGTGCATCAGAATTGGCACTAAAAATAATATTGTCAATATATACCAGAAGATACATGAGTGTATGTTCACATTCATAAATAAAGCGTATTATATTAACCAAAATATGGGCAAAAACTAAGCTATCATTGAAATATACTCAACCAGAGAAATTATGTCTTAGGAGCTTATTTAAGACCATAGAAAGATTTTCGGAAAAGAAATATGAGTGGGATGTAGAGGATACACAAAATTTGGTGATTTTATCATATATACTACATCAAGATGACCATGGAGAAAAACGTTTTTGACAGGTAGTTGATGGAGATGTCAACCATTAAAGATGGATATAGAAAGAATGTCTCAAATAGTAATGGAGATGCCAACCATTAAAGATGGATATAGAAAGAATGTCTCAAATAGTAATGGATTTAACAATTGTACAAAAAGTAGCATCATAATTGAATCATTCCTCCATATAATAATTTTTGGTAACTAAGTCGGCTTTATATCAATCGATAAACCCATCAACCCTTTGTTTTATCTTATAGACTCATTTACACCCAATCACTTTTATGCCCAGAGATGGAGGTACAAGATCCCATCTATCGTGTCTCATAATTCCCAACAATGTGACAACTAGCTTGAACAAAAGTTCAAGCAATCTAGAAAAGAGAAATATGAAAGGCAGTTGGGTCAACAAATATATCAAACTAATCTCGAGCTTAGTACCTACAAGAAGAGTAGAATTATCATACATGGTGGATCAAAGGAATGGAAAGGTAGCACTAGAGCTAAAGAAAGAGATAGAGGGGTGGTGGAAAATAGGTTGAGTGCATGAGATAAGGAAAAACAAATGAAGATATGACACATGGATGGATGAAAGCATTGATATACATGATATCTATGAGTATAGCCAAGAAAGACACAACCTAAAGAGAAAGGATGCAATTTATAGAGAGAATGATGATTTAAAATGAAGAGACTTGTTGGAAGGTGATTAATTAGATAGACTAACATCCCAAAGGTATATACCTAAAATTGATAAAATTATCTATTAATGGATCTATTTAAGGAGTATGAGTACACGGACACAATGAAAAATTACATTATCTTGTAATTTGAACTAAAAGTGGTAGAGAGAAATTCACGGACACAATCTCTCTAAAAATTTTTGATAATACAGTCAAATTGATTATCAACTTGGAGTAAAAAAATGTGAAAGATTTAGGTAACTTTTATGTTATTATACAAAAAGAATATATAATAATATTTATTATAATCATTAGAAAAGTAAACGTAGTAAAAATATTTAAACTGATAAAGTATGGATGTTGGTCCCCAATATTTATATTAATTAGTTGAAGTGAAAATTTACTATAATGATTAATAAAGAAGTATTGATGAGAAATTATACCAATTTCACAATAATTATAAAAGAATGGTGACTCTAAAACATGAGAAAGTGATTTTATTTAATGCAAGGTCTGAACATGATTAACAATTTCAATCGTTGGATGTATGAGGTGTTGATGTAATAACAAATAAAAATATGAAAGCAAGAGTAAAAAAGAGGGGAGGAGACTCATGTGGCTCGTGCAAGAGTAAAGACCCCTCTACGGTTCTGGCTAAATAGTGTTTGATCACGGTACAAATTTTTATAAAAAATAAATTCTTTACAAATGTTGGTGAAACTTAAAATAATATTTGTTATTTGTGTATATTAGAAGAAAAATAATAAATTAATTAATATAAATTAGACATAGAGAGATGCAATAAATAAATATAATTTGATAAATAAGAAAAGTGCGGATAGAGAATAGTAAAACGTGTTAAACATTAATAATATATTTATATTGAGATAAATTATTAATAAAATAATGAATTACTACAAAATTAATATAATAGTCAAGTTTGTAATTAGCCTAAGAGGAGATTATACAACATTTACATGGGACAATTGAAAATCGAGTGATAAACAAAAATAATTAATAGGTATGTGATTATTTTAACTTGATAGATTGTTATAGTGGATTCTACATAATTAATTGAAAAAGTGTTATTGAATTAATTTAAAATAAATATGATACAAAAAAATTATTGGGATCGCCCAAAAATAAGTCAACTCAAATTGTAAGTTAAATTAGCTTGTTACATAGTAAGTCCGAGTTGAAAATCCTACAAAATTTTATTCACATCTCATGCCTCAATTTCCCTAATGTGAGAAAGAGCATCCATTATAACTAATTGTGATAACTTGGTTGATTTATTTGATGAACTTAGTGGAGAAAGATGAGAATATGGTATTGAATATTTTAAAAAACTTGTAAACTTGAATAGAATAGTAAGTGAATTGTATTGTTGTCAAAGTAACCATTTATAAATTTAAAATAGTGAATAAGAAAATATTAAAAAAATATAAAATATAGATGTGATAGGTAATATATTTAATAAAGAGGAAATTTTTTTTATTAATAAATAACTCAATAAATTAAATGATAAATGTAACTATTTATATGTTCAAAATAAAATAAAAATAATATTATTATATAATTTTAATTAATAAAATTATATCATATATTATAATTATATAAAATATTATTTTAATAATATAATATAATATTTTAACACTTCCATAACATGTAGAAAATATTATTAATATTTTGAAATGAAAAAAAAATTATGCAATCTTAAGAGAACTATAACAAATCTAAATATATATATATATATATTAAAACATTTTCTTACCGAATATTGTGTATTAAAAATTAGTTAAATTCATATACACTTAAAATTCTTATAAGTATAAGGCCAATACAATTATTATATTCAATTTAAATTTGTAAAAATTTGTTCAATTCATATGCACTTAAAATTCTTATATGTATAACGTGAATAAATTTATTACATTCAATTTAAATTTGTACTTAACAATTATTTACAAGTTAAATGTCATTTTTATAATAATCGATAATTACAAGTTAAATATAATTTTTTCAATATTAGACATGTGGGGAAGTAACAACGTCAAATTACATATTTTCTTTTCATACTCATTTGAACATGGGTACCCATTGATTTTAATATCATGTTAGATAGCATTATTTAGCAATAATATGTTAAACTCGTATATAATTAAACATTATTATATTTAAGTAATAACTCCATTTCAACTTATATACTCACAAAATTTTTATATTTTATAATTAATTTCCTAAACTATATATATATATATGATAATTACTTTATAATTAATTTATTATTTGCCTCATATGTGATAATATATTTGAGATAATTTGATAGAAATAATTACATATTTATCATTTTTTTACACTATATATTTGCCAACGAGTTCTACTTGTTTCTAATGAACATTTATTTTATGTATGCTATAAATATGTAGCTGAAGTATTACAAACAAAAAACATATAAGACTTGACATAACCTTCCTACAATTTATTGGGTGAAAATATAGATGCATTCGTACTGAAAATGTTGAGAGCTAACTTTAGAAAAAAAGAAATCTTCAAAGCCCTAAGAGGATGACGTCCTCCTCACCGTGAGTTTCCTTCTAAATATAGGAAAACTGTCAATCCAGATAGCCCCGAATATCCCTCCGCCTCCCCAAGAGGCATTATTTAAGGAGAGGCCTGTGCAACGGGTAAACTCGCCGGGGCAAACACTTTCCAATAATAATAATAAAACACCGGCACCGCCTGCTTCCCTTCGGACCGCACACTTGTCCCGTCGGGTTGCCTCCCCCACCGCCGTCAGTTAACCCTCCGCGAATGCGGAAGGCTTTCTTTTCACTTTCAAGAGAAAGGGATTTCAATTTCACGGAGACTTAGAGAAGATGCCGGCTGTTGTGGTGAGCAATGGAGGGGATGTCCCACACTTCGAAGGGAAGATAACCTTTTACGTCATCCTATGCGTCATCATCGCCGCCTTTGGTGGCTTCTTGTTCGGATACGACATAGGCATCTCAGGTACGTGTGTGTGTGTATATATATGTGTGTGTATATATATATATATGTATATGTATAGTCATGGATGGATGGATGATATTGATGTTTTGGTGCAGGCGGGGTGACGTCCATGGACGACTTTTTGAAGGCGTTCTTCCCAGAGGTGTACGAGAGGAAGCAGCATGTGCAAGAGGATAACTATTGCAAGTACGACGATGAGTTCCTTCAGCTCTTCACCTCGTCCTTGTACATCGCTGCCCTCATTGCCAGCTTCGCGGCGTCCCACGTCTGCACTGTCCTCGGCCGCAAGCCCACCATGCAGATCGCCTCCATCTTCTTCATTATCGGGGTTGCCCTCCAAGCCGGCGGCACCAACATCCTCATGCTCGTTTTCGGCCGCATCATCCTCGGGTTCGGCGTCGGCTTCGCCAATCAGGCCGTCCCTCTCTTCCTCTCCGAGCTCGCCCCAGCAAAGATGAGGGGTGCCCTCAACATCTGCTTCCAGCTCTTCATCACCTTCGGCATCCTCATGGCCGGAATCATCAACTACTTCACCTCCAACGTCCACCCCCACGGCTGGCGCATCTCCCTTGGCCTGGCCGGAGTCCCGGCACTCTTCCTCCTCCTCGGCTCCCTCTCCATCTGCGAGACTCCGACCAGCCTCATCGCGCAGGGCAAGAACGAAGAGGGGAAGGCCATCCTGGTTAAGATCCGAGGAACCGACATCGTCCAGCCCGAGTACGAATCCATCGTGGCCGCCTGCGAGGCTGCACGCCTGGTGAAGGACCCCTTCAAGAAGCTGATGAAGCCCTCGAGCAGGCCACCTCTGGTGATCGCCATCCTCCTGCAGATATTCCAGCAGTTCACCGGAATCAACGCCATCATGTTCTACGCTCCGGTGCTCTTCCAGACCGTGGGATTCGGCAGCAATGCCGCACTCCTCTCCACGGTCATCACCGGGCTAGTGAACGTGGTGAGCACCGGTGTCTCGATCTATGCCGTCGACAGGGCCGGCCGGAAGGTCCTGCTGCTAGAATCCTGCGTTCAGATGTTCATCACCCAGGTATATCATAAAATTCACATGGAAGACATTTGGAATCATTTCCCTTTCGAAAATTAAGCCTAGGGTTCATTCTCTGCTTAAAATATTGAAGTGGCCCATCCAATCTTTTGTTTGGGTTATAGGCCAACAAAAGGAAACCCTAAAAGAAGACTAGTAATATAAATTGTTATGCATGCCAAATATCAACTATATATATTGACTGCAGGTGGTGATTGGTGCGATCCTACTAATTGACCTGAAGCCCACCGGTGCATTGAACGGAAAGGAGGCATGGGTGGTGGTGATACTGGTTTGCGTGTACGTGATGGCGTTCGCATGGTCTTGGGGGCCTCTGGGGTGGCTCATCCCCAGCGAGATCTTCCCCTTGGAGACCCGAACCGCAGGCTACGCCTTCGCCGTGAGCTCAAACATGCTCTGCACCTTCCTCATCGCACAGGCGTTCCTCTCCATGCTCTGCCACATGAAAGCCGGCATCTTCTTCTTCTTCGCCGGTTGGATCCTCGTCATGGGCCTCTTCGCCCTCTTATTCATCCCAGAGACCAAGGGCATCCCCATCGACTCGATGTTCGAGATATGGAAGCAGCACTGGTTCTGGAAGCGCTTCATGACGGAGGACGAGGACGAGGACGACAAGGTCCACCAGTGAAGAAATTTATAAATGTCTTCTTCCGGTCTCTCCGAGAGAGAGATTCATTATTTTTATTCCCTTCTTTTGACGGGCAACACGGCAAAATAATAAAATATCCATCCCATCTTCCACTAATGGTCACAATCTTCCAATACAATATAACTCAAAATTCAACAAAAAGAACAGCCATAAACATGAATTGGATGATCTCGAGCTTATCCCAATTAGGGTTGTCATAAAAATCAGTCCTCTAAGTCGGGTCTGGTTCAAATGGAATCCAAGTACTCTACTTATGAACTTATCTTCCACCCTTTAGTTGTAGAATCCACAAAGAGAGACAAGAAAGATTGATTCTAGAGGTTTGAATTTCCCATTGGAATGGGACAATCATTGGAAGGTTTGAGTAAGGAGGGGAATCAACTGCAACACAAGGTAATCTAAATTCTCATCCCTTTTATCATTAAACTCAATTACAACTTAAATAGACCATACCTATAACAACCCATTTCATTTATGTCCTATATTTCAATTGAGTCCATTTGAACCCACAAAACAAAATATTTTATATAATAATAAGACTATTACATACATATTATCTTTCAAAACAACAAGATATTTTATATGATTAGATATAAAATATATAGATCTTCCCGACTAGCAAAAAAATGAGTGGAGCTAAGTTCAATTTCACTAATTAGCAATTAATGCAAGTTCTCGGGGAAAACTTGAGATTAGATTTTCTTTGATGAAGGATCTTTCTCCTCCCGAGTCGAAGAGGGCGGACACATGCAATTTCCCAAGCCATTAGCTATAGAAAAAGAGCCCTCACCACAACCAAGCCAATTCGTGGCCAGAACTGACAAATATAGGTTTGAAGTAACTCGGGAATCATACGATTGTCAAATAGGATTGTGTTAGGAGGGATTCAAAAATTTAATGAGGACAATTTAGGAAATAAGAGTCGGGGGACTAAAATGTAAAAATTTTAAAGTTTTAGGGATTAATGTCAAAATAAGAAGAATTAAAGAACTAACATGTAATAAATGAGTAGTATAGTGTACAAGACTGTTGGGAAGACTAGAGATTTATTTGTAAACCCCACACTTTTGAGTTAAGGAAAACCGGAAAAAGAACCTATAAAACCGAGTAAAAAACCGAGCTGTTTACAAACCCGATCAATTGTGAATGGGCAATTTAGGAAATTACAACTCCCAAGTGATCCAAATGGTTCATTAAACCTTGGAAAAAAAACTTAAAATAAAAATTAAATTGGTTTAGGTGAACAAGATTCCATAAGAACTTTGAATTTAAGCGTATTTGACTAAGAGTAGTGTGAGGATGGGTGAGCTATTAGGAAGTATGATTTTTTTGTAACCCGAAATTACGATCAAAATTTTTTATCGGAACGTAAGCCTTACCATAAATAGCCATAAATTAATATATATTTAATTATTAGAATTAATATCAATAATTTAATATTAAAATTAAATTATTGAAATTAATACTAATAATTTATGTCAGTATTAATACTAGTAATAAATTTCTCTCATTTATTTTACAGGAGGTTATCCCCATTCATTTTTCTCATACTTGAACACTTCTCTCTCTCTACTACTCCATTTCCCGGTGAAACTCGAACCAGAGTTTTGACTTAAACATTTTTCTTAACCTTTGAATGAGAGGTCAAGCTCTTTAGAACCGGGGAGAAGACAGCTATTTGATAGCAAACTCCAATCAATCCGAGAATTGTTGGAGAAGCGCCGGCATGATGGAATAGTGAAGCAGCTCCGGCAGATCGAAGCTGCCCTATTTCGGTCAAGTTGAAATTGGCCATTTCAAGCCCTCCTCAGGCCAAACCAAGCACTCCCAACACTTCCTTAGCCTTTCCACGACCAAATTAGGACCGAAAGGTAAGCCAATTTGGCTCCATTTTACAATTTTCGATCAGTGCTAGAGAGAGAGTCGACCAAATTTTAATGACAAAATTCTAATCCAATTCCGCATCAATTGATGTGATTCTTGATTATAGGATGAACCTTAGGACGAAAGCTATTTGATGGGTCAATTTAATAAAATCAAATTTGGTTGTGTTAAGAAGTTGGAATTGGGGCAAATTGGGGATTTTCGAAATTTAAAGGACCAAAATGAAATTTTATGAAATTGAGGGTCAATTGGACATGAAAATAATTTTGGAGGACCAACTGAGAAATTTTGAAATTTTTGGGGCAAAATTTACCATTTTTGTAAAGGAAGGGAAAAATGGTAATTTTGGAAAAGTTGGGGGACCAAATTGGAAATTTGGGAAATTAAACCCCTTTTTGTGAAATAGAATAAATTGAGATCCTATTATAAATTTTAGAAGTTTCGGGACTCAATTTGAGGAAAAATCGGCAGGAACTTAAAGTTAAAAAGAAATAACTTTAGGAACATAATTGCAAATAAATGAAAGTTTGACTTTCTCATTCATTTGGAATGAATGAAGGCGATTAGGCAGAAGGATAATGAACCAAGATGTTCATATCGTGTAGGAACACGAAGTACCGGGAATGCCAGTAAGGACAAGCTCGTGTAAATACCAATAACCGGTCTAGTTGAATTCACGGTATTAACGGGTGAGTGAGTTTACTAACATCATACCCGGTTGGGATGATGAGCACAACTTAAAATTAAAAATCACTTACCGGTTATGAGTGGAAATTTTATATCATACCTGGTTGGGAATGATAAGTATCTCGGTATGAAAACCCACTATTAAGTGGTATTTCAAACATCACTACTTAGAGGAAGTGATGTGAAAATCATGTGAAAAACTACTTACCGATTGTAAGTAGATCATACCCGGTTGGTATGATAAGACTTCCTCGAAGGAAGTTGAAAACCCGTTCATCAGTTATGAACGGAGGTGTCCTTATACTCGGGTGGTATAATGGATAGAAAAAATATATGTTTTGTAAGAAGTGCTCTCCCCTAACTGTGTGCCAATGCTTAAACAATTTGGGAGACCTTCTCGATGGGAGCTCGAATAGGTATGATAGGTCAGGGGCCTCGGTTTTAGAACTTGGGGGCTAAATGCTCGATTTTGAAAATCTCGTACAGTGGGCCCAAAGTCAGTTGGAACGAGCAGAAACTCGTAAACAAACATGATATATGTGTCATAAAACTTAATAAGTGAATTGTTTGGCCATGGTACCAAGAAAGGACCGACATGCTCAGTCAACTAGTGACAGTGCGACATGATAGGTCGACGGACCAGTCAAGACAAACAACTGCGAGTTGAGTTGAGAGTCGGGGCCGTTGGACTAGTGGCACCACAGATTACATGACAATATGAGAAAACATTGTTTGTGTATGCACTATGAGTACGAGATTATCAAGACACCCATGAGGGATAGTGATACATCCTAAGGGCACTGGACGACCTGGTAGCTATAAGGGTAGTTTGTCATTCCAGGTGTCTGTGCGAAATCTGGAGTAGCACATGAGACCGGGATGGGGACAGGATGAGGTCTCTGTCCTTATACGGACACGAAGAAGTGATTTCGGGATTGTGGGTCGGATGTCGCGTACATCCACTCATTCCCAAGGTAGAAGTGGTTGTGCTTCTATCCGGGTGGCAGAAAAAGTTGCTCCGAAGCCACTAGCGGGTTTAGTAGTAATACTAACTTGCGAATGTGTGTAACCTTCATGATGAAGGATGTGTGTTGGGTGATGAAACATCGTGATAACTAAGAAATGGTGAGAAAACCCAAATTTTTAAAAGGAAAGAATTTTTGAAAAAGAAAGGAGTCTGGCACACTTCAATAATAATTATTTTCTTAAAAGTAAAAAAAATTTTAAAAAACCATTCACTCTCCCTTATATCCCTTTTAGGAAATCCCGAAAAGCTTACCCTTAAAGACCATCAACTAAGATGTCTGTAATGTAGATATGTAAAATTTTAAATTTCATGCAGTTTTGATTATGATATTATAGTAAAAAAGGTGCAGGTTAAAGGATGTCTTACTCTTTACGGTTTACAATAAGTGGAAACCATTTAATAAACCGGGAGAGTGGCGGTTGATCACGGGGATCCAACCAAACCGGGTCGGGGCATGACAAGTATAGTGTACAAGAAGAGTTGGGAAGACTAGAGATTTATTTGTAATTAAGAGGAAAATTAATAGACTAAATATAGTTAATGAAGTAATCAAATATTGTGCAAAAAAAATAATCAAATGGATGATAATTAGAAATTTAGGGGTTTAATGATAAATAAAAAGAATTTGAGAATTTATGATAGTTAATGAGTTTAATTAAATAAGGAGATAAGTATAAATAATTATTAGAATTTATTTTAAATGATTGAAGGATTATGGATCTAATAATAAATAAATAAAGTTAGGACTAAATTGTAATTAAAAATGAATTTAGGGACTTGACTATGAATAATATAAAAAATAGAGGTTAAAAGATAAATTAAGGGAAAAAAAGTCACTTGGTCCTTAGAACAATAATAGAAAGAGTTTCTAAAATAAATTGGAGAAAAATGATTTTTAAAAGGGTACAATAGGAATTTAATTTAAGAGTAGGAAAGGTGTAACACCACAAATTTTAAAAATTGAGAATTTGAGTCAATAAGGTCTGAAAACATGGTTGAAGTGCGAATAAGTACGAAATTGTAACTCACGTTTTCTCGAAATGACTAACTGGAAAAAGTAAACAAAAATTTTCAATAGAAAATCAAGTATATAGATGAACCGGAAGTAGTAAAAAAGAATTAGAACTTAGAATTGAAAAATTATAACTGGACAAGAAATACCTAAATATTATGAAAAAAATATGAAGTAGATTGGATGTGAAAATTAGGTTGGTTCAAGGTGAACCGGATTGAACCGTGAAAAATCGATTCAAAATTTTATTTTTATAGATGGTTTAAAAATATTAAATTGGAAAATTGAAACTATAATTTGATAGAAAATGAATTTAGAACAATTTACAAATTTTTAATTTTTTGAAAATTGGTCGAATCGGGCCTCAATCGGCCGATTTTCATTTTTGGGTCACTAAACCCAGTCGGACCGGACCAATCATCGGTCCAGTCAGTCAACAGGCTGCTCCAGGTCAATGTCCAATTAGCATGTGCGACCAATCAATGCACGATGCATGGCAAAGCGCACCCAGTCAGCCACTTGGTAAACGCTGACCAATTACAATGTGACATGTGTCCTTGGTCAATAGTCAAAGAATGAAAATTTACCTCAGCGGAGACAGACCAATAAGGATGTGACATATGTCCCCGGTCAACAGTTAATGTCGGAAAGGCCTAGTCAACAAGACCGACCAATGAGGAGCTGATACATGGCAAGGACACCACATTAGCATCTGAAAAGGATGTGGGAGAAACGACCGACCAACCAGAGGATGACACGTGGCAAAGCCACATCGGATGACCTCAACCAATCAGAGGCTAACATGTGGTAGTGTCACTGTGCGTCAGGAGAAAAATCTGATGTATTTAAATTGGTCAATCAGAGGATGTCATGTGTCAGTGTCACGGTCAAGGGCTAATCGAATACGGTTAGCAGCCACATTGGAATGAGCAGGAGTCGCCACGTGTCTGGTCAACTTGTCAAAGGCTGACTAAGCTACTAAGTAGGAAGCCGCATCAGCAAAGCCAGCTAATGAGAGAGCACCACATGACAAGTCCGCACGTGCAAAGCTCGCACGCATGACACAATTTCATTATCAACCTCTGATCTAGGTAGATAAGACGGACAAGTTGGCTGCCAAAATTATGGCGACTTGAAAATCCTCCAGACATGGCCATAAATAAGAGAGATTGAGGTTGAGTGATTGATGAATGGATAGAATTGTCCGTCCCCGAACTTCTTATATAAATAGCTACTTCTTATTCGTTCTCCTCATCTCTCAAACGCTTGTAGAATAAGAAGTGCTCCGAGTTAGGTATTTTTCTCCATTTTCGAAAGCATGTACTCATTTGCTTCAAACACAGACAATGTTGGTAATAACTTGTCAACCACAATTCAAATTACCATTCATTTCTATCACATTTGTGTTGTTTGCTTCCCCAAATATATCTAATCTAAATTTTAAGGCTTTAGCTTATTGTTTTTTAAAACTTAAGCTTCAAAAATATTCTATGGGATATTTAATCATTAATCTAGTTTTATGAGTTCCCAAAATAATATTTATTTTTCAATAAAATTTATTTTTTAAATTTTCAGCTCTTTCATACACAATATTTCAAATATTTTACACCGTTTAGTAAATTAATAAATATTATAAGTTCAATTGTACTTAACATTTTAGTAAATCTACTCTCTTACCTTAACTTAATATTAACAAATTTCTCAACCAATAAATATTCTAAATACTCAATTATTTCTACTTATATATGTACCAATTTCATGATCCATTTATTTTAATCTAACCTTTCTTTTTTATAAATTTACAGTTTTCTTCTTTATAGCTTTGTTTCAACTCCTTTTTCCCATGTTATCTTACCATTACACTCTTTTTATATTATTTTTATTTAAGTCCATTCATTTAACTTTATTACAAATATGCCTCCAACTTTTTCATATATACAATTTTATTCCAAAAATTCAGATTTTCCTCATTTTAACTCACTGCATTTAATATTCCTTAAATTTAAAATTTTAAACTAATAATTCCATCTTACTTAGATTCAAATCAACTTTCTCATCTCCTAAAATTATTTTAATATTTAAATCGATTGATTTAGCCTCAAATTACCTAGATCAAGCCTAAATAAATTAAGGAAATTTTATCGATATTAACGAATTAATCAAGCTAAAATTGTGAAAAGATAGCTTAATTTTTTTTTGGGTATTCTCCTACCAAGGGTTCACTCAATTGGTGGTGGAAGGTATTCAAAATTGAGTTTGTTCAAAATTTGTTAAAAATTGAGAAAACTTAAATTTTTCGATAACCGACTACGGAGAAGTTACCTGCATTGGGGAAAAATACTTGGGCACATCTTAGGAGTTTTCAAGTACTTAGTCCAATCGTGTTTGACCACTGAACTGGGCGGAATTGGCACCAAAGTGTCAAGTTCAGTTTTATGTGTTTTGAGCAGTATCATTATTTGATCAAGATGATCCATCTCCCGTCTCTATCAAGCTCTATGTTACTACATGTAGATAGAGGACTTCTATACAAGTATAAGATCTGAAAATTTGGTTAACAAAAAAGGGACAACTCAGAACTATAGTTTTTGTCTAGCCGGAAAATAAAACCATTGATGTTCAAAGCAAATTTGGGGTGTGAAGAAGGAAGGAGGTGGGGTGTACTTTATATAGTAATCTCAGAAACGTCCCTCTGGTTCTACTCACGAATTTGTCAGGGTAAATTTTAACGGAAAGACACCTTCACCGGTGTTTTTCTCTCATCGGAGTAACTTTTGGAAGATGCGTGCTTCCCCCTCGGCATAGTGACAATAGACAAATGTTGGAGATGACACTATATTATCAAATGACGCGCGCGTTGGTCGTGTCGTGCTGAAATTATTATCTAATTTGGTATTAGTCTCTGTTGATTGTATGATCCATATGGTACAAAATGATCTATATAAATAGGTTTAGTATATATTGACTATATGAGCTTGTCACTCTGCGTGCCGTAATTGATCATTTCCACTTACGTAGCTTATTGATATGCTTCCGCTCACCAAATCGTTGACCCATACCATTTGAATTAAATTACAATAAATTTTCTAACGGCTCAACGAATTTTGACCTTCATTTACTAGTTTTTCACATATTGACTCGAGTATACAAACCATATATCTCTCACTATGCAACGCTTGAGTTGAACAAACCATAACCCAAAGTCAGTAGCATCACCAATAGTGAGTGAGTGATGTGTGATGTGCGATGTGCTAGAGCAGATTTAGTGAGTGCTTGAATAAATGAGCCTGTGTTATCAAATGGAAGTAGACTATATTGATCACTTCACGAAAAGAAGTTTTCTCTTCTTGAATTGAGTTCATATTAAGCATGGTAAAATTTCGAATTCATCAGATTTTTTTACTGATCCGCGTATGAGCAAACTTAACTTTCGGATTCAAATTACTGGACTTATACTTAATCCAAGATAGTGGACGTCTCTTTTATATAATTGATTGTCATTGCTAAGTTAAGCATTTGTATATTTAATCAAATTATTTGTAGGTTGTCAAATATCCATATTAGTGATCATTTCTATTATTTGCCTTATACACTTATAATTATATAACGATTTTATGCATGATAATGAAGTTTTTATTTTTAGATAAACTATGGTTGATCGATAAAAGTTATAATAGGAGAGTAATAAAACTTTTTCAACCTTATAAATTTATAATATCTCTTTATTTTATTTTATTTAAAATTTTATTCTTAATACTATTTTTCTATAAATTTGGTTTACACTCTTAAAATATCTAGATTGAATATAATTGAAAGTAATTAATATTATATTTTGATTATGCTGAAATTGTATTTGGCTATATTCTACAATTTACTAATTTTACCAATCCATCAACATTGCGTGTCTAGTGTAAGATGATTTCTAGTTATGGGTGATTTACTTGATTTCGGTTTGCACCTTCTTATTCTATGGTTTATGCCCAGTGTTGGTTGGTTGCTTATACGTTAGAGCTGCATAAGTTTCCACCGATCTAAGTTGGTGAGGTGTTCCGTGCATTAGGAAATGATCTCTTCCTTCCATATGCCACATCACTCACTGGCTATGTCTATGGGACTCGATTGGATCAGATTTGTGGGTACTCAAAAGTGGTGAACACTTGTTTCTATGGTCGACCCAAAAGCTGAAGTTTGAGGACAATTTGTGGGTATCCAATTACGGGTACGAGTACGTGACACCATAACATTACGGGTCAATTTTGAACTCATGGCTGATCAAACATGGCAGGGCCAAGTTCTACTCTACGCGTTCTTGTTAAAGTCGCCCGTTCACTAAAACTTAAAATTCACTTTGTTTTCACTAAATTATGACCAACTACAATTTTGGACATATTTGATCATCAATTGATTATATCAGATATATAAATTATGACCAACTACAATTTTAGACATATTTGATCATCAATTGATTCTATGAGATACACATGTAGTCAACTTAGCTTCACATACCCTGCACTTCACTCAAGTTTTCGTTTCTGTCTCTTTAACTCCTTTCTCTCTATTGACTTTTTTTTTCGACAAAACTTCATTTTTAACCATTTCTATGTGAATTCATTTGACTAAAAGCTTGGAATGACGTGGGAACAGGCAAGCCTCTTATAATTATGATAGGGTTCAAACCTATAGTATAAGAGTGAGTTTTAATGAGAATGATAGTATAGGGATTTAATTAATTTTTATTTAAATAACCACAGTAATGCAAATAAAGAGAAATAGGGGAGTCAGAATAAGGGAATTTTAAGGATCTAAAGAAAAGATTTGAAGTCAAAATATAAGAAACTCAAACTTAGGGATTTAAATGAAAATATAAGAAATTAGGTGTAAATATTTTAAAACTTTGGACCTAATAGTAAATATGAAAATTTTATGAAATATTTTATAATTTAAAAAAAAGTTAAGGATTGAAAAGGAAAAAATAATTTGTTGATGTATAAATCGAATAAATAATGGCAAAACTAAAGTTTTAGAAAATTACTGTACGATATAAGATATTAGATACGTTAATATTAGCTGTACCTATACAATCTCTCGAGGGTATAAAAATATATATATATTATTTATAGTACTATATATTAATAATAGTTTAAAAAGAGTACAAAAATTTTAAATATTTATAATACGAATAAGTTTTAGTGTAATTTTAAATTGGTGAAATCCTTTTATAAATTACGAGTAGATATTTTATTTATAAAAATTTTAAAAATTAAATTTATTTAAAAAATAGGTCTATATAAGTTCAAATTTAAGAAATTAGGTTACCTTCTAAAAAGGAAGCATACAATAACTCTCAACCACTTGTGTGCTTAAATGTAAATTAATGATAGAATTAATTTAAAAAGTAAGATTTTAAAGATATAAGTTTATTTATTAAAGAAATTTAAAAATACTCATATGGAATATTTTGAGTAGATATTTTTAGAAAGTGAACAAAACTATATGGATTATAAATTTTTTAAATAACTAAATATTTAAGAAATAGTTCTAAATACGCTCAAATTTAAGAAAGTGGGTTACAGGGTCTAAAAAAGAGGCATACAATAACTCCCAAATAATTGCCTAAAAAAAGGCAATGTAAATAAATGATTGAATGAATTTAAAGAGTAAGATTTTAAAAATATAAGTTTATTTATTAAAAAATTTTAAAGATATCCTATGCAATATTTTGAGTAGATACCCCTATTTCTTATATTTTATAAATTAAAAGTAGATATTTTACTTATAAAAATTTTTAGAAAGTGTATAAAATTATATGGATGATAAATTTTTAAAATAGCTAAATATTTAAGAAATATATCTAAATACGCTCAAATTTAAGAAAGTGGGATACCGTCATTATCTAAAGAAGAGGCCTACCATAGTCAATGTCTATAAAGAGGCCTACAAAAATCTCTCAACCACTTGGGTGCTTTAAATGTAAATGAACCATGGAATAAATTTAAAGAGTAAAATTTTAAAGATAAAGTTTATTTATAATTACAATAACTTTCAATAACTTGTGTGCTTAAATGTAAATGAATGATAGAATGAATTTAAAGAGTAAGATTTTAAAAATAAAAGTTTATTTATGAAAGAATTTTAAAGATACCTATGAAATATTTTGAGTACAGACAATAACATGAAGGGTAAAATCACCCCCACTCTAACACCCTTTTCAAGAATACTTAGTAGGAGGTTAGTAGACACTTGATTAAATCATTTTTTTCTTCCAAGCTTTAACAAGGTATAACTCATTTATTCTGAAAAATTATGCAATATAAAAGTTATTTTTTAGCTTAATTAAATTTTTTGTACAATTTTTTATAAAATTATAAAAGTTTTTTCTAACTATTTTATTTTTTTAATTATATATCTTATTGATTATATAAGATTAAAATAATATAACAAATTATTTGTAAACTCGATCCATAATTCGAAAAGTTACAAACACTCGTATCGTTATTTTAAGTTTACACTAATTATTGCTAACCAATACTACATTATTTATCTCAAATATAAACTATTATGTAAATAACTTTTCAATTATAATTCAAAATTATCATTCATTTTTATCATAGTTATATTATTTTTTTAAAATATATTTAATCTAAATATAAGCCTTTTAACGAGCTATGTCTATAGATTCAGAGGTATCATATTTGTGTATAGTCAAAAAATGGTGAACACTTTTTTTTATAGTAAATTGTTACCGTACTTTTCACAATTTGAGAAGTTACTCTGAGGGATAATAGATTAAATTTATATTTATTTAAAAATTATAACTTATAAATAATAAAATATTTTTAACTTTATAAATTTATAATATTTATTTATTTATTTTATTTATTATTATATTTTCAATATTCGTTTTCAAAACCCAATCCAATTTTGTTAGAATTATATTATCAACTCGCAACTACTCATTATATAAAATAACACTTATTATACTATAGTAATCAGGGATAAACTAAAAATATTTTAAAATATTTAACAAAATTATATTTTTCATTAAACAGAAACCATAATTATTATCTAATACTTAACAAGTAATATATTATTCACACGCATATCTTCTCATCTCATATTTTTCTAAAATGTTTTAAATTAGAGCGCGTGAGTTCTACCATTTAATAAATAGTTAGGTATCCCTTCATGATTTAGTATGTACATATATAAAAAAAATTTTTTTTGAAAATATGATAGATAAGTTCATAATTACTATTTTTTCATAAATAATTTTCTCAAATAGCTTATTTTATCAAGTTTAGTGTAAGTATTGTTCTAGTTGGAAAGAATTTACTTCATTAAACCTACAACGATATGTTTCACACAATAAACAAATAAATTGACACCCTTTATCCATAAATTGATCAAACGGTTGTATAATAAATCCTACAAGACAAAAAAACCTCGAGTTGTTTCACTAGTGACCATAGTTATTTTATTGTCCACCCTGATAAGAGTACACAACCTTGGCCATTTCTGTGTGAGCGCCATCACTAATCATACAAACTTATCGATATTTCGATCCCCCACTTGGGTTCAATATGCGTTAAGCTCCCAAAACTTTGAGACATATTGGAACAAGTGCCAACGTTGTTGTACAGCCCTTATAATCAAAACTAACCCGTATCAGGCGTATTTTGGTTCTGTATCTCAACATACACAATCAAAAATCTTTTTAATTTAAGATTTTTATTTTTGATATTGCCAGCCCAACGAGTACTGCAACTCGACCTCGGCAGCTAAATCACACAAATTAAGTGTAAACCATGTTTCTTTATAATAAGAAAACTCGAAATGAGAATCAAAAAAATATTTTTGAGAAAAACCATTATTTAAGAAATCGAAATTAGTAAAAAGGAGCTAAATGAAAAATTGGAAAATCACAATTGTTCAATTAAGATTTAAAAAAATGGAAATGGATGGTAAACCATATAAAATATGAAAATCGGACTGGTACAGGGTGAATCGAACCCGAACCGGATTAAGCCATGAATAACCGATTCAAAATTTTATTTTTCTAGGTTACTTAAAAATATTAATTGGGAAAATTGAAGTAACCATTAAATAGAAAATGAATTTAGACAAATTTATAAATTTTTAGATTTTAAAAAATAAGTCGAATCAGGTCAGAATTGGCCGATTTTCGATTTCGAATCACCAAACCGGTCAATGGTACAGCCGGTACACAGAATACTTGTCAGGACAATGGGCACCACCAATTATAGTGCAACGCGTGGCGAAGCAAGCCCAGTCAATCAGTCAGCGCCTGTAACCGCTGACCAATTAGGGCGTGATGCGTGTATTCGATCAATGGTAAAAAATAATCCATGTAATCGACAATCAACCAATATTAGAGCAAAATGTGTAATCGGTCAACCGTCAAATGAAGAGAAGCCTTGTTAGTTAGGCTGATCAATGAGGAGCTGACACGTGACAAAAATATTACGTAAGCGATCGATTAGAACATCGAGAAAATAATCAACCAGATGCCGACAAATGATAGAACAACGTCAGATGGTTTTAGACAATCAGAGACTGAGATGTGGCATGACAGAATGCATAAATAGTAAAATCTGATAAAATTTATATTTATAGCTAAAACATTTAAAGACCAACTAATATGTGATAGGTTTGGGTCCAAATTGAAAGGGAATTGTTAGGCATGGAATGGAATCGGTGAAAAAGGTTGAAAGAGTAGGTAAAAATGATTGCATATAATAAAGGATAGATGGGTGAGGAAAGCGGCCACAACGCAAGTGACGGGAAGTCAATATCGATCAGCATCCATCAACTTAGTTCAACTACTTGTCCACAAGATGCTCGAACAAGCTTAAATTCTGCTCTCTTGATCTCATCACGTTGTCATGAATATGGCGACCCTTTTCCATATCCACCATCACAATTTGAACGTCTCCCTTCTAACATTATCCTATTAAAGCAAGCGTGCATTTCACATACAATGGAGTCCTAAGACCCTTAATTTGAAATTTTAGCCAACAAGATAGTGATGAATATGGAGGATAGGTAGAACAAAATATATTGTAGACACGTGAGCTGATGATTTCCATTCTCATGGCACAAAGATCCCATGGAGGTTGGAGGATTTGACATGATCAACTATATCAACCACTTAGGGCAAATTCCTTACATCTCCTACTTAAAAATGGATAGCGCGGTACTTATTTCGATGAAACCGGTACATAGGTACGCCCCCCATTGATGGCCATATACCAGCTGATGATCCATCTCTTTCAGATATCGAAACTCTATGTGCCCGCAAAAGACTTTCATTTTCCTTTTCACCAGCTTTCGATGCAGAAAAGCAATGCAGATGCCGAATAATACACAGAAAGGGGAACAGAGAGAGATTGCCCCCCAAGAGAAGATCAAGAAGAGACAGCCCCATCCATCAGAGAATCGAAGCAACAGGATCTCGGCGTTCGTTTTTTCATCAGGAGGGTACCTCGAGGGGAGGAAAGCTCCATGGAATCTTGTCGAGAAATATGGAGGTCTTGTTTTCACAGAGCCAGTGGCATCTTTCTTCTTCTCTATCATACTGTACATGAACAGATGAATTGCCATCGCCATGGTGCTAACGGGTACACCTTCATTAAATGTGAGAGTAAGTGGCACCCAATCACAAAATACATAATTTATAGGGTATATATACACTTCCTCAAAAAACTGCAAGTTAATATAATTGGACATAAAACCAGTCTGACACAAAGCACAGGCATGACAGTTTGCTGCAACCTGTTCACCCATTTACATTTCCAGCTAGTCAAAAGTGTAGCAAATATATTCAAAATGTGGGGCCTAGTTTCCCAATGGTTAACACTGCCATGTGAGATAGCTTTGGCCAATACATGACCGTTAGTATTAAAAACAATATTGTCCCATCCTCTTTGGAGGGCAGTTGATGCTGCTAGCAATAAAGCTTCAATCTCAGCTAGTAGAGGGGAGCTACAGGCAGTCTTTGTATACCATAGTAAGCATATTGCACCATCTTTCCATGGTATGTCTAATTGAATCATAGTAGTTTGCAATGCATCCCACACCTCGGAATGGGATGAGGATTTGCCAGCAAATTGGAATAATGGAGAGAGCTCAAATTTGCATTTGTGGTGCTCTATGCAAAATTTCTTGCAACTTCTATCCACCTTATCTATAAAGTAGATCAGATCAGGAGCATCATTAGAATGACATATATGGGTTCTACAAGTCCACAGCTGATGGCATAAAATAGCCTCAAACATTGAAAACCCTTTGGCAGCACCCAAAACTTTGTAAAAGAAAGGTAGTTTTATAATTAAGTTAGCTAAAGCATTAGGGGAATGGTCTTCCAATGGAAGATATCATAGACCCCATTGTGATTCCTTCAACAACACTAAGTGAATAAATACTCCATAAATAGGTATTTGAATTCATTGGGACCTGCTTGTCACAAAGGACAAACCATGTTCATAATGCACCATGGGCAGAAGATATGATAGTTACACTTCTAAATTTGAAAAACAAAAGTGGCAGAAGAAATTATTGGTTCCCTATGATAACTTGCTGTAGCCAGCTGTCATGAAAACATCAGCACAGAGCAGAATTCCATATGAGAAACAGAAATGGAACATGTGAGGAAGAAGAGAGATGAATGGATTGCACACCAGGCAAAAAGATTTCTTAGGGTTCTTCATGAGTCACTGCTGATTCTAATGCTCAGATCAAATGGCAAAGTTGCTTCAAGATATAATATTGCAGGTTCCAGGCACAAGTAACACACGTGAGTACACCAAATTAAAGAACAATGTGACTATTCTCATATGACATCCATTGACTACTGAAGCAAACCTTGTGGTGGTACCTGATGTTTATCTGCAAAACCAAATTTTGACCTAAG
The DNA here is from genome assembly GCA_030064435.1 of Trapa incisa. Taxonomy (NCBI): domain Eukaryota; kingdom Viridiplantae; phylum Streptophyta; class Magnoliopsida; order Myrtales; family Lythraceae; genus Trapa; species Trapa incisa. The sequence goes on along the minus strand of CM057786.1, from coordinate 11,353,544 downwards.
ATCCGGTTACCCAAAAAATGAATGGCGCATATGTGAAGGTAAAACGCTATCAAGATAACGACATGGAGCTATGAAGCTTTATAGCATACAGAGATTACACTGATAAAATGATATAGATGCACATTGGCTCCTGCAGAAGAAGAAAGTTGAGACTACCAATCAAAGGTAAACAAACACCCCAGATATCAGAAGAAGAACCCAACAATGAAGCAAGACAGATCAATCAATGAAGATGCTTAGTGTATACAAAGTGGATGAATAGAAACCTTGATCAGTTTGAAAAAGTTGTCAATCTATCTGTTATTATAAACAGTAACACCCATATTATCCAGAAGTGAGTTTGGATATTATGAGGATTCAAGCTCAGCATCAGTTCAACTTCCGAAAAGTCAGTGGTCTAATGTTCAGTAACAAGTCACTCTATCCACCAGGTTATGTTCTTGGGTCTCACATTCTCCGACTGCACCTGATTATACAAATTCATTACACTCAGTTAAGGCCAGATTCGTGCATCATTGGTTCTGTGTTCTGATCTACACTTTAGATTTTCCTTCACCAATTCAAGGAAGTGGGCATCACTTCATACTTACATCCTCGAAGATCATAGTAGTCTATATGATCTGATCATCATCCTATAATAGCCAAACCAAAATATTATGTACTAACACAAGAATCTTAAAGAACAAGGGTTTTACTTTAATTAGGAAATCTCTCTAAGAAAATCTCGAGTTGAGCCACTCACATGGAGAGAATCTGCAGAGAACCTTTTTTCTTGCTGTATAAGAAGATTGAGTTTGAATCCAATTAAATAGAGTTCATCAGATTTCATAAAACTTGAAATGAGAAGGTAGGAAGCCAGAGGGAAAGAAACTACCCAAATAAACGTCAAGAGAGACAAAAGAGGATAGATTTAAGGCGGACAGTACATGAAAAAGATGATTACATAATCACCAAAGCTCTGTCTGCACATATGTTTGATTGTTATAAGATCCATCAAATCACTGAAACCTTATAACGATGGAGAGTACTAAGTACATTTACCCAAAAGAAAAGAGAGAGCACTCAGTACGGCCACACCTGCAGAAGCCATTTTTATTTTAAAGTTGTTGAACTTGGGAGAAAGGGAAGCCTAGTGAGTCAGTAAATTTGAGGAATATATGTTAGCCATGCTGCATGTTGTTGTGTACCTGGAGAGGCTCAATCATCGAAGCAGGCCCCAAAAAGACAGATCTTGAAATCGTCAATTTCTCCGAGACACAAAAATCCTGTCGTTTCTGGGAACTTTTTAATTTTTTTTTCTGTTTCTTACTGTTCATAACAGTTCCTGCTGTGATATCTTCCTTTTCGATTATTTTCTTTTCTCTGTGTAGAATTAATATACAAGAACTATATCAACAATGAAACAAGCCCTAGAGGAAATAATCCTTGTTCTCCAGCTAAGGAAATGAGCAATCGAAGCAAGAAAACAAGTACCAAGATTGCAAAATCAACATCAACTGCAGAACCCATTGAGATCTCAACGAACCCATATGCGAACTCGCGTCAGAAGTTACCTAAATGAATCGGATATAGATAAATTCAAAAATACGCTTATTTTCAGATCCATTAGATCTGGTGAACCGAAGCAAGAAGAGATCATGAATCCGGCCCTTTACCTTCTCTAGGTCAAACCATTCGGCTTTGCTTCTGTCAAGCAAGAAGAGAAAATGAGCAGCTTCAGTCGAAGCGACTAGGGTTTCTCGTGCTACCAGCAACAGATGAAGCTACCACATGATCTGATCTTCCCCTCAAGAAGGCGAGAGCTAGCAGGAGAGGGAAGTGAAGATCAAGCTGGCAGCTTCAACTGTTAATGAAGCCCGATCAAATGGAAACTGCTCCATTATCACCTCCTCACCCTCACCCTCCCTCCTTCTCCTCCAACCCACCTCCCCTTCACTCACTCTATGTGGTATAGAAGTCACAGTGAGATAGGAGAGGATAGAGGGCAGGTATATAAAGGGAGGGAAGAGGGCCGGTGTGAAGGGTTTGCCATTGAGAAGTATATCACATTCACCTATGGATTTCCATTTTCTCGGTGGAAATTCGTGTAAAAAAATCAAGAAAATTAAATTTTAAAAAAATGAAATAAAATGAGGAGATCAGTGGTCCCAAAGATCCGTGTAAATTGAATATTGTCACGCCAGCATGCAGCTTGAGACAAGTTAGTGATTGTTTGTATTATAAACCCTAAAGAGAACCAAAAAAAGTAACCCCTTTTTTTTTCTTTCATAGGTTGGGGTATCTTTCAACCATGGGGGACCTATCAACATGCATCCACCTCCATCTCCCCCCTCCCATACCTACATGCACACACCCATTTGCCTGTATATTATTATACTCTTACCACTACAATTTATTTATTTTAAAACAGTCCCATACAGATCACATCGAAATACTATCCACCACACAGACAGAGTTGTTATTTGAATTTGATGATGATGCAAAGTGGGGCGTGTGTAATTATGACAAGATGTGTACTTGTGATTCCATGAAAGGGTGTGTCATAGGGTGCTCAGGTGATGTCATATATGTCTAAACATGAAAGAAGAGCAATGGGGACCATGTTGTGGCTGTCTTTCTACATATGTAAGTGCATAAAAAGAAGAGTATACAATAATATGTGCATAATTTCAATTGATTTCTGCATATTTTCAAAATGTCTATTTGAATCTATGTGATACCATTTGATTTAGATGTTCCCTTTTATTTTGATCATTGTGTAAGGACCCTTTATGTGGCTAGTATAAAGGAAGGATGAAAGGGGTTGTACCTTACCTGCAAAACATGCATATCAGCACATCTCTATCTTTGTTCCTTTTTGGTTGATCCATGTTTTCCTGGTTAAGAGTTGTTTCTCTGTTCAGTATGAGATGCCTTTCTTCCAAAATTTTCCCATTTTCTGCTGCACCCTCACTAGCTATCTATCTACTCTGCTGAAGCCTTTGAAAATGACCCTGTGATCTGATTAACATGTGATTAACAAAACTCCAACCATTATCATCACAATCCACTAAGTAGATAACTGACAATAAAAGATAACATATGGTGGTAAACCCCTTTTGATTACTGCTAAGTGGTCCATATAATTTTCCTGCATCTGCAGTTAACACATTCAAGATTGTTTTTTTAGGTTATATTGGTCCAATTAGTTTCAACCCCTCAATGGATCCTAATTAATCCATTGAAAGTGTTAGGCACTCTTTCAAGTAAGGGTCTTTCCATTTTTGTATGCAGCTAAGATGACTTATTTCTTTTAGGAATATGCTCCATGTGGCATTATATTGCCTCCCCTTAACAATTTACATGGTGAAGAAGGTTGAAGAGCATTCTATGTATTGATTAATTGAGACTTTTAATTTGGGTATTTCTGCTTGGTGACTTAGGGTTTGTCATTAATATTACATAGCATATGAATGAAATCTAAGATAGATTATATGAGGGTGTGTTGAATTGATCCATCCATCAATTATGTATTAACTAATAACATGTTTATTATATATCATTTATTTGGGTCAAATAATATGATCTCTTCTAGGAACTTTACACAATCAAATTTGAACATAGTGGTACTTTCTATTCTTCTTCAATTTTATTGGGCAAATTATCTCAAAATACACAAAATTAATTCATTTTTCATAATTTTTGTGACCCAATAAGCACTAAACTTTTATTTTATTCCTCATTTCCCAAGAAAATCAAATTTCATTAAAACCTAAATGCATTACTAATACTTTTATTTTAAACAATATTAGTTGAAATAATATAAATGATATCTCATTGTCATATATGTTTGTATTAATTCAAAAATTGTTAATTGTTATTTATGCAACTATTTCAATCGTATATACTTACAAGAGACCAAATAAAATTTTGAATACCAACCAAATCAGCCAAAAAAGGTTCATTCAAAAAAAATTAGTAAAATTTGCATTTTTAGGTAATTAATTCGATTTTATTTTATATGAAACTAATATAAATTTAGGGAAAATGCCCTGCATAGGGATACTAGAAAATACATATATAAAATTAATAATATATTTAATTATAATAAATCATGACAATAAAATGAGATATTAGAAAATAAAAAAATTATTACATAAAAAATTAATGGTGGGTTGAGAGTATATATAGAGAGTGAATTATAAATATTGATAATTTAACTATTTTAATTTTAATATAATATTAATTACAATATAAAATATACGAGTAAATTAAAAGAAAATAAAAATGAGATGTAGTACCAATTTGGGAGAATCCCTAGTTGTGTGTGTGATTCGATGGATCACCGACTGATGGGAATAGGCCCATAGGGATTTGGGGTTCCAATAGTTCTTTTGCTTCATACCTTTACCCCTCGAGAATCAGCGCAGCGGGAAGATTCCATGCTTTTATTATTATTATAGATAAATTATATTAATTACATTAAAATTTTAATACTTTAATATCCGAATTTTAAAAATAATATTTTGATATTAAATATTTAAAATAAATTATATTGACAGTATTTATTCCAACCGGGCGCACACCCCTACACTGCATGGTCGGTCTATTGGGTTATCCATTTTGGCAGAATGTGTTGTAAGTCTGAACTGTAATCTACAGGATTTAACATGCCTCCATGATTGATTTTATAGTGTGTCTGTGGGATCATATTTGACGGCAGCCTTGGAAAGATTCATCTCCCTGTCCCTTTCTCTCCAACCTGTACCTGTACCTGTAGAGGGTCGGTCGTATGGTGAGGTTCTGTCATGTAATAAATTAGACGCTAGCTAGGCCATGGTCGTCGTCGAGGATGGGCCCTGTTTGCTTTACAGTGGCAAGATCAGTTGATCTGACCGTCCAGTTCATGCCAATCCAAGAGGCACCTTCTCCTAGATGGAAAAAGGTTAAGGGTTCCATGGGAACCCACAGATGCCAGCATATGCATACAGAAAAAGGGCAATTAATGGTAGGCTGCAGGGTGAAGTTGTCATAGAAAGAAAGAAAGAGAGAGCTATGAAGAGAGAGAGAGAGAAGGGGGGTGTGACTTGCAGATGCAGATGGATGGGGGCAGTCTGTTGAGAGGAGAGAAATTGGCATGCAAGTAGTGCAGCAGAAGCAGAAGGGTAGAGGTAGGGATAGGAGAGAGACTCAGAGTAGTGTGGTCCATCACACAATATACCATTTAGACTCCTCTCTGAGCTGTCACTGAGGAAGCATTTACTCCTCTCCTCCATTTCAGTTATGGCTTTAAAACGATTATAGCAGAACAGAAATCTTATCTCCAGATACCTATTGAATTGCAGCCATTGCTGCTTGCTTGTTGAGAGGTTAATTCTGTCGGCACGGTTCATGGCCACTGATCGATCATGGAGTAGGTAGGAAATGCCAGGATTTTCTGGGCTTTGGATGCGCCTTTTGGGGGGGTCTGACTCTAAGATCATACAAAAAGGCAACATCTTTAATTAGTGTCCCCCTCACTCACTGTCACTGTTAATGCTTTAGGATTCAAAAGATAGTAGAGAGGGTCCACATGCACCAAACAACACAGAGCCTGAAGATGCACAAGTGTATTAAACATCTCCATCAGATCAAAACTGAAAGTTCACCATCCCACTTGACTCGAGTACTCTTGCAAGCAAGATAGGATTCGGGTATTTCTTTTAATGACACCAGCTCCCATGATGGAAATGAAACACTATGGAAACTATGACAATGGCCTACAACTACAAAAATTCCAGAGAAGAATGGGTTATTGGACGGGGAAATAACCTCTATTCTTGTTCTAGATCAGGCTAGGAGACCAAGTCCTTTGTGTGGGAAAGTAGCTCCCCGTATATTTCTCCTGCTGATGGCCTGCTGATGGCCGGTCACCTGGGTTTTTCTGGGTACACTTGTAGAATAAATCCACTAGAAACCTTAAAGACTCTGATTCTTGTTTTGTTCTCGTCTTCGTAGCCCCGGAAGCTGAACTTGAATGATCTCGGGATGATGCCAATGCTTCCATCTCATCAGTCAGCTTTAGTCTTTCTCCATTCTGCATAACACAGGATGAGATCATTAATATACTTGAACCAAGATATCTATTCAAGTATTGATGTCAAACACTGATCTCCCTATTCTGGTTTTGAGAGAAAGAGAGAATAATGCACCTGGAGAAGATCAAGCATTAGAGAATCTGACATGCCCGAATAAGGAATTTGCAAGGTCAACAATTCAAGAAGCAGCCTGAATTTGCAATTCAACAATTCAGTATGAGCAATGCAGCAAGTGTGTGAAGAAGACCGCAAAGGAACTGCTTGATCAAAGTCACAAAGCTTCACAACTGGAGTCCCTTCAGGCTGCCCAGATTCCAAATCAACCAAAACATTTTCACTCTTAACATCACGGTGGATGATATGCTTCGAATGTATGTCCTCTAATGCAGAAGCAACAGCTTCAGCAATAATCAGAGCCAAGCCCACCAGAACATGCTTGTCACCAAAAAATTCTGACATAAGGCAAAACGGAATGAAACTCAGCCTTGATGAAATATAAACAATGGAGGGGTAAATATTAATAGAGGAAGTTCACCCACCTTCAGTGATGCACCTCTCATGTGCTCCATAAGAATGGTAGAAACTAATACATTACGCTGAGGATTCCCATCAACACCATTTATCCACTTGGAATAGATATGATGCCCAACCATTTTCACAATGCAAGGGTGTTCCAGAACACCCAGGAGCCTCACTTCCCCTAAACAACGGTATTCAAAGTTCCTGATATCATCAATCGAATTGCAGCTTGCTTCTAAAGTGCGAACCTACATGAAAGTTGAATGTTGCTGATTGCAAGATTATGCTGAAATGTATTTTGAATCAATAATCATAAACATGAATTTCTTGGAATCATCTAATCTAAAAAATTACCTTTGCAAAGACTCGAGTAGAGCCTTAAGTGCAACAGCTAGAAGAAGCTGAAGCAGCCTCTGAAATTTCATCAAAAGTAGGCAGAGATGGAAAGGACCCGACATCTGTTGCTGTCTCCATTGACAGAGGAATCTTACATCTGCTAAGTGGAATGTACCTGAAAATCCATCACTGCCACCATCAAATTTAAGAAGTCCAGTGTAAGCATATTTAAAGGATCAAATACCTAATCCTAATCCAATAGACAACAAAGATAAATTACTGTCAATCCTTGAATATCTGAAAAACAGAGCAGCAGTTATTACATAAAATAGGAATAGCACACCTGGAAAGGTACTCTGGATCCATCTCCTCACGAATATCATGTGGGTGGCATGCATCAACCACCATCCGGATCAAGGATTCACCCTTCCGTACAAGAACAACATTCCATGCATGTGGCAAGAAATCAAGGTAGCCCCTTACAAGCTCACAAGGCACTGGAGGCTCCATCCTGTCACAAAGATACTGGAGCGGGTTGGGAAAAATGATTAGGTTGAGTCTGAAGTTGCAGAACAGTAGCAAGAGACAAAGGATATATCATCTTCAATAGCAATGATCTATGCCGACATACACCAAATCTCAAAGATCCTATTGGAACAACAATAGAATTCTGTCTGACTTTAATGGAATGAAGAGATTTCTCACAAAGATCTGTGAAAGCAATATCTTCATTGTAATTAAAATACTTATGTGTGCGCGCCAGTTACCAGTTGAGCAGGTACAGACAAAAGGCTTCTGGTAAATCGAGCCTGAAACAGCCCTTCCTATGCCTTCAACAATTGAAGTTCTGTCACAGCCACCAAAATGGTCAGACACAAACAAGGCAAGCAATGACAGTCTGCAGGTTGTCAAAAGCTTCATTATGGACCTTAGTTAAACAATTCAAGCTCTTAAAACGAAACACCAGAGCCTGAGTGTAACTGCATCTAGCACTTCATCCTTTCCCTGGAAGAAAGCAAAAGAAGAAAAAATCATTTGGGACAGAACCACCCATATGCAACAAAACCATTCTGATTACCAATATATCTCACAGTAAAAACATTTTACAATAAATAATATGAACCTGTCCATAAGAATGACCTCACATGAATGAATGAATATGTAAATTTTGCTCATAACTGCTCAAAGAAATGAAGGGCTGGTCTAAAAGCCATCTGGTAGGAAGTCATCGGCACCACAATATGAAATAGAGCTATACTTGCGAGATACATTCACATACTCATCAATCGACCTACGATCCTTGCAAGGTTTTGGGTTTTCAAGGGTCTTGTCACATTGCCTCTTAGTCTTAGTATTAACATTGGGTTTTAACAAATCCTGCTTATATGAACCACTAGATACATCAGTAGCATCCTGGCAACAATTATGATCTTCCACTGTATTTCCACATTCAAAATCAGGTGAACTATTCTCAATGAGTATGTCAGATTCCAAACTAATCTTCTCTTCTACAACATTGTCAAGAAGATTTTCAGTCACCACTTCCCCAGAGAGTAATACTTTATCAGCATCATCATTGAGTGTTCCAATTTCTGATGTCCTATCAATGTGAACATTAGGGGCAATGATGTCTTCATCTTGTAGCTCAATATTTTCAGCATCATTCATAGCTAAGTCCTCGGTATGCCTTTCACTCTTCCACTTCCTGCTGTTGTTCAAACATTCTTGCTGAGCTTTTTGCTGCAAATAATGACTCCTCTTCCATTTCTTGGATGACTTTCTTGCTGAGAATGACCTACTACTCGATGAAGACACAGATAACAAGCTTGCCGAGGAATGACATGAACCTGATGAGGAAATGCATTGTATAAATATTTTATATTTATAGGAATAACAATCACAGGGATGAAGACGCCCCAACTTGGAGAACTTAAAGAAATCTGTTGGAACTTTTTTACCCTTATGGGGAAGAATCCTGCCACGGAATTTGATGTTTGATTCATAAACATCCATTTCAACTGAAGAGCTGGAACAGTCTTCAATCGGTACTTCATTGTCACTCCCATCCAACTGTGATGCGAACCTCGCCAATATGCTGACAACACCCTACACCAAATATGGCAACGATCCCAAGACTTTCACGACGCAAGTGCGAAAAGATGGAATATACCTTGTTTATGTGAGAAACAAGGTATGGGATGTGTAGACGCCACACCCAAATTCTCTAAGAAGAACTCTTAGAAAACCCCGGGTGATAAGTCTTGATTACTTGAACGCCACAGGTAAAAACCTGATAAGTTCAAAAGCTCTTTAAAGATAGAAAGAAAACAAAACCTCACAAGATATAAATTTCAAAGTGTGTGTCTCTCCAATGCTGTGGAGTATGCCTTTTATAGGCTCAGAAAATAACCGAATGACCCACATAATAAGCTAACCTTATCTAATCTAACCACTTAATATTATCCTTATCTAATCTAACCTTATCTCCTTATTAATTAAATCTGGACTTTCTCTTGGGCTCATCCTGGGCTCTTCATTTTGGACTTCTATTTGAATATTCAGCAATCTCTTTAATCAGCCCATATAAAGCTTCTTCGAATCTTTTAGCCCTTGACCTTGTGATTGGGCCCTCTTGAAGTCTCAAATAATCATTTATCCCATTTGGTGACAAAGTGTTTAGCTCCATTCCACGTTCGGTTGATTGGACTTGTGAATTTGTAAACTCTTTTGTCAGATTCACATCAAACTGGCAGCATATCCACGAAGGCACTGGATGATGGGGAAGCCTGTTGAACTTGAGCAAGAACAAAGAAAAAAAAACAAGCCAATTTATTCAGACTAATGTATTCATGCTACAAATATATGTTATGTATGCGAACCAAAGCCAAATATGGAAAACTGGAGGAGCATCATAGCACTTCGTACTATCATATCAAAAGATAAAATTATTTTGAGAATACAGCCTGAAAAAGCACCTGAAGGTTTAATCTTCAAAGGCTGGGCATGGATCCAAGTTCAAGAGATCTTAGAGAGGTCAACCTATTATTTGACAGGTCCAAGGTCTCCATCTGTTGCAGAGATGCAAGATCACAGGGAAGCTCCAGTAACTTGTTATGAGAGACATTCAAGGATATCAGGTACTCAAAGAAGTAATTTCATTTGGCAAACTCTTCATCTTATTGAATGAAAGATGTAGGTACTCCAATTTATTAAGGCAGCCAATCTCTGATGGAAGGCATCTGCAAATAAATAATGAGCTGCTCAGTTGATTTATCTTATTTATATATACTTACACAACAATGAATTGTGGAGACATTGTAAAAAGTATGATGAACAATTTAGTGATATCCAATGAGCAGTTAATTAGAAAATATATATCACACGAGTCAGTCAAACCTACTGAAAACAAAAAACTAAAAAGCATAGGCAAATGGGCAAAGAAAATACAGTGAACATCCCTAGTCAACAACAGAGACATGGATAAGATCTCGGATGAGATACTGGGACCATTCTGATCCTAGTCAAAATTTAAGAAACCCCATTGCAAACAAGATTCTCCATAGCAAGAACAACTCTTTTCCTAGTTTGAACGAAATAGTCAACAAAAATACAATACCTGCAGACAATGGGATTATGTATGAGACAATGTAAACATACAAACAGGTCAGAGCAAGTAAAGTTCGACTCCATTGCAGACAGATTGATTCCAGAATCCAGAGAGAACAAAAGAACCCACTTTCAGTCCTAGCAGAAACTTTGTGCGACTAGACCGCAAAAGGTCCCAAATCCTACTGTACCTGTGAAGTCTTTCAAGACAGCAGGCGGCAAAAAATAGAAGATTTTCAAGACAGAAATTGAAGTTCAAGAAAACAGGGGAAGGAGGTATTATGAACTTCTCAAATAAAAGGCATTGAAATCTTCAGACAAGAAGAAGCTCAAAGAGGCAAACAACCTTATGGAGAAGTGGCAAACCGAGAGCTTGATCAAACATTTAAGCTGAGCAATCTCGCTCATTAGAGGGAAAACACACGGCCAAGGAAGGCCCTTACTCAATTCAAGCTCCTTCAAGCCCCTCAACTTATGAAGAGCGAGCCCTTCCAACCCAGGCGGAGGAATCTTCACGTGCAGCCGCTTCAAACTGACCAAATCCGTTGCAAAAAACTTAAGCGTCTTGAGCCCTTGAAGCTGCCCTACCCACCTGGGGAGAAAATTGAACTCGTTCTTGTACAGGTACAAATCCAACCGACGAATTCGCCCTCCTGAGAAGGGAAACTCCAGGCTCTTCCCCGACACATCGAGGACGAGGCTCCTCCTCCGACCCTCCTCTCCTCTGCAAAACTATCCACTAAATTTAAGGATGGGCCGCACTGCCATGATGCCATCCCCTTCCTCCAGCAGTCATCTTGGAAGGTGGCCACGGGAGGGATGGTCGGTGTAATCCACAAAAGTAGTGTTTTGGACAAGCAAATGGGATAATAGGGCTGCATTGACCGACGGATCATTTAGAAGGGGCCTCATAGCATAGGCCACAATTGCATAGTTTTTAGAGGCTCAAGGGAATTGGGTGTGTCCTCATAGGAACCCTTGGCTAAAAGCTCCCGACTGCGTACTCCGAGGAAGTTTTCTTCTTGGAAGGGCTCATCGCTGTTACTGCTGTTAGTACTGTGATCACCGTTACCATTCACACCTAATGTTTTATCAGGTTGAATAACTGTCGCCATATTCCATACCTCCTTCAATGTCCTTGCTTTCAATGTGGCTGCCCCACATAGAGCTCAAGAAATGAATCACAACTAGAACTGTCAGTATCTTCATTTAGAAGACATATCAAACTGGCAATGGCTTGTTTACCCGTAATATTGCATTACCTGTGGCGGCCGCAGCAGTTAGGGTCATCAAATCACCCACAGATCTGACGTTTACAGCGGAGCTTACAACAGACGTGAGGTGGTCCCTCTCTGCGCCCATGGCCTCGGCCGCCTCAACACACTGGGCTGCCGCAAGGGTTGCCGCGGAGGCCACTGCCAAATCGGTCTTGGTCCTCTGCTCGTCCTTACTCGAAGAAGCTGCGGTGGCTGCGGCGATATTTTTAACAAAATAAAGAGTGCTATTTTATCGAGTAATTTTTCCCTATCTATAATTTGAATTTGAGATTTTGTAAATAATAATTTTCATCGAAAAACTTACTGTAGTTTTAGTTCAGTTGTGGGGGGCCTCGGGCAGCTAGAGTTGAGCTCAAATACTGTGTAGTCCACTGGTGTTTTCACTGTACTGTGCGAGCTTGGCTACAGTTATTAGGTATTTCTCAGAACATTTTCACAAATTTAGTGAACCCGAATTGGTTGGAGAATATAATTGAAGTACAAGTTCTGTGTTTGCGGGTGATAGGAAAATTGAGTTATTTGAAGTTTATTCACTTTGAAGTGGTGAAAAATATGAAAGGAGAGTAGTTATTTATCACAAGTTAATCGACCATTAATTTTTCCTAATATAAGAACTTGTTGGAGCAATTTAGCCTGGGTTATTACAACCCTCTCTTATTAATTTTCTAATTTAAGGTATTTTTGGAGGTTGAAGATTAAATTGTTCGCGTGTACTAATTTCACACATAAAAGCTAAAATGTAGTGTCGAATAATAATTGGCTGAAGTTTGTCACGAAACATCACATTCAATAATGTTTTGGTCACCATCCGATATAATTTCACGCTATATTTAGTTAGTATTGCTGACGAGGATTTTCTTAAATTTATCGGTAACTAAGTATACAAATCGCGTTTTGATTGAAACGTGAAAATTAAATATTTCAAATTTTATATTACGGTTAAGTGATCGACTTGACTAAAATAAACGTTGCATACTTTCAAACCACCATTCTAATTCTAGTATTCATAAACTTTTTCTTTTTGAGCAATCAGTTTTCAAACTGCTCGACAACCGCATGACCAGCCAAGTTTATGTTAGGATTACCAGTTCTTGAATTTACTGTCGAAGATGGTCCCATTAACAGCACGAGATTTCTCCTCTGGGGGGATTTGCCTTCCATATATGAGGTGTCAAGAGAACCTGCAGAACCCAAAGAAGCTAAAGATTCGGTCAAGATCACAGCAGCTCCATGACTATTCATAGGCCATCAGAAAATAAAAACAGCTGCATTTCTTCAAGATCAAGCATGCGCAGGTCTCACAAATACCTACCTATTGCGCAATATAAAGCCAAAGATTTGAACTTTAAACGGGAGATTAAAATATGGGGTTCTGTGAGCACAGACCTGGGAGAGGTGAGAGAAACGGAGACAAGAAATCCCCAGAGAATGCGGCAGAGAGTGAAGGAGAACAGCGACAATCAGGTAAACATGCAGCAATCGTTCTGGGCCATATTCTTTTCCACCGGCTAAGGGGCTGGCTGGGTAAGGCCGTGGGACAGTTGAAATAACAATGAAGAAAAAGACAGCCCCGTTGGAGCAGAAGAAACAGATCATAGATCATGAACGACATTGCAGAGATTGATTAATCACAGTTCTCGGATCGTTCTTGGCCCGACCCCCGACCCATATTATGGGTTCAAAGTATTTTCTCTCTTGTTATAAGAGAAAGTTTCTTCGTTACCCCGTAACCGATCCGATATTGAAACCGTATTCTAATAATACGGTTACACTGGTTGTTCAGTGGGAGGAATTTACAATAGTATCAACGTTGGACTCGAATAATACTCCTTTACATCCAAGACATCAACCAGCTGTGGGGGATACGGCCATACAAGTCAGCGTCGCGGCACTAAATTCTCTTTATGGGGTGCTTTTGTCTGCCTCTCTCAACGGCTCCTCCCTTGTCCCTCCCTGCTATCGTCCCCATCGCACCAAACAAGTATCTCACTCAAACTCGAGCAATATTCTTCTTCGATGATCCCATCTACCCATCATGTGATCCTTCCTAAAACGACAACACTTGCTACCGGACACGACGACGACTGGCATCCGAGAAGGAACGCTCCCGAGGGAAGCTGTCATGTAGTTGTGAACATGCATGCAACATTCTGCAATACTAATATGAGCATTAGGACAAGGAGTACTGTACTGTGTTGTGTTGTATTAATAAAGACAAATTTTATTCATTGTCTACGTCCTATGTGTGTGCGGTTGCTTCTCCCACCCACCGGCTATATATAGATAAAAGAGATAACAGAAGAAATTATAGGAAGAAAGATGGGGAGAACCGGAAAATGGCTGAAGAAGTTCTTCTTGGTGGGGAAGAAGGAAAGGGAAGAGAAGACCACTCCTACTACCCTTTCTTCGACCAAAACCCAGGGGGAGAAGCGGAGGTGGAGCTTCCGACGGCCCTGGGAGCCAAAACAGCCCGCCTGCTCCTATATGTCGGCCATGTACAGTGTGCAGGAGGCAGACAGCGAACAGAAGAAGCACGCGCTGGCGGTTGCTGCAGCCACGGCGGCTGCAGCCGATGCAGCGGCAGCAGCTGCTCAAGCGGCCGCGGCCGTGATCTGGCTGACGGCGGGTGCTGCACCCATGTGCGGTGCTGTGGAGGAGGCTGCAGCGATCAGGATTCAGTCCGTCTACCGATCTTATCTGGTAATACCAAATCCGCTGAATCAATGAAGCATTAGTTAGATTGCTGATAGTTTAAATCACGAAAAAAGCAAGTCTCCGAAAATCAATGGAGCAATGCGGCATTTACAGGCAAGGAAGGCTCTGAGAGCACTGAGAGGGCTAGTGAAGCTGCAGGCGCTGGTGAGGGGTCATCTGGTGAGAAGACGGGCGGCCAAGACGCTACGGTGTATGCAGGCCATGGAGACTGCCCAAGCTTGGGCACGGGTCCAGAGGATCCGAACATTCGAGCAATCGAGATCACCCATCAACCCTAGGAAGTCTCCCACCTCCACCCACCGGAGATCCAGTCGAGATGATCCATTCCGACGTGCAGACCACGTAGTGAAGTCTCCCCTTCCCTTAGCACAAAATATAATTGATAGATTAAATCTCAACAATTTCAAATAAAACTATTTTCTTGGATGTTAGCCTTTCCCAATCTGACTATTTAACTACGCCGCCGACTATGAAGGGCCTGGGCGGCTATTCTGACGACAACCCCCAGCGGCCAAGACGAGCCATCTGCCGGCTCTCCGCTTGGATGAGCCCGAGAACGAGCAGCGGCCGCTTCGAGGACTATAACTTCGATGCTCTCTGCATGGCAACTAGCAGCCCCCAGTGCTACTCCGCGCGGTCAAATATCGACACCGGACGAGCCCCATTTTGGTCCCCCAAGCCGGACTATGCCGAACCCAACAATGATTTTTCAGTCCCCCCGAATTACATGGCCGAGACCAAGTCGTCGAGGGCCAAGGCCCGTTCCCAGAGTGCGCCGAGACAAAGGACGGTAGAGTGCCTAGAGAGGCTTTCTGGCACGGCGAGGAGGAAGAGGAACGATGTCCCCCAGAGCGCTGCATGGATGCAGCGGTCCACGTCCCTCTTGGGGTCCACCGCAGCCCGGAACCGCCGGTTTCCCTGGTCAATTCGGCTCGATAGATCAGATGCATCGTTCAGGGACAGCGAGTGCGAGTCGACTGGGTCGACCATCATGGACCCGCACTATTTTGGGTCACCCCTGTGGTACAAGGTGAGTATTCCAAGTGATTAAAAATATAGAGATGACATTATTATATAATTAAATTTAATAATAAGTTGATATATATATATATATATCGTATTAATGCAGAACGATGGGAATAAATACAACAATGTCCTTCCTCCTCCCTCTCCAGATGGGGTTGCCTGAGCCATTTTTGGGTCAGAAAGCAGTATGCAATGTTCAGTCAAGGTTGGAAGTGCTTCTGGAGAAGCTGACCGAGAAGTACTAGCAATTTAGGGTTAACATGAATTGATTTTTTTTTGTCAATTTAATTCGAATTCGAGTAATTGTAAGGGAAAGATGACAACTTGGGAGGCACCTGCAATGGCTTTTGAGTCCTCAGAATCACCCATAATATTAAGGACACGTCTGCCTAGTAAAGAGAGAACATATTACAACATTATACTTATTTTACAGGTACGCCACTTAAACATCATTGGAAGAGCCTCCTCTTATATAGGAAAAAGAAAAGGAACTTGAAACATGCATCCAATATGTGATCTTTTGCTCTGAAAATCAGCAGTTCTTTCACTTACGTGAGGGAAGGGAAAGAAGGAATGGATTGCAGGATCAATCTCCGGCCACTCCTCAAGCTTGGTGAGGATCCCAACTCTCCATGAGGCGGGGAGACCCTCTTGCAGTTTGGAGATGCCATCTTTATGCCATCATTCGGGGTCGAGCTGCCTCTGAGGATCTCAGGCATTTCATCCTCTGCATTCTTGGGCTGTAGTAGTTTCTCTAACTTGGGTTGTGGAGGAAGTAGAAACTCGTCCGTCCTAAGTTTTTGGGAGCCTTTCAGTACAATAGAGGATCCATTTTTTGTCAGGAAAGATGTTCGTGGTGGATTGACCTTTGACAGAGGAAACACCAAATGGGCCAGAGGTCTGCTCGACAAAAATTTCATGGACTAATCTATCAGAAAGAGCTTAATTTTGGGGTAAGCACAGTGGATGATAATTTTTTTTTATGATGAAGACTTTACCTGGACAGGCTGGATGGTGTGCTGGGAAGATTAGCAGAAGGAACTTGCTCCTCCATCCTTGAGTTTTCCCTTTTGAGTGTAATTGCATCATGTTCAGTCTTCTCACTCTTTTCTGCTTCTTCCTCTTCAGCTGCACATTCTGGTCCTACCAGAATAGATCCTGGATTTAACAAATTGACAATCATAGGCAGGAAGGACGCTCATGATTAGGGAGGAGAATGCTTCAAGACAAAAGAACACAAGTATGAACCACTGCAGATTACCATCTTTAGTGCCAAATGCATTCTTGCACCCCTCACATCGACAGTTGACAGAGCATCCCACCCCACTCTTCAGAAAAAAAAAAGATTTCTTGGTTAATATGAACTTTGAAAAAATAAAATTTACAGCCTCAAACTGAGTTGAGGTGAAAAAAACCTGATAGCATTCACAATACTTCTTCAAGCAACTTGACTTTTTGCAGTTACATCCTCTCTTGTGCCTTGCTGAAGCAGGTGTCTTCATGGACTCATCCTGCAATCAAGGAACAATGAAGATAATGAGGTTAGATACACATTTAGAGGATTTCTGAGAGAAGAGTTCTTTGATGCCATACTGCGACATCGACAGTATCAGAACATCTGATCACTTTTGGAGCAAACGCTAATGGATTCCGTGACTCAATATGTTTCCGAGTTGCAAGGACAATATCTTCATGAATGGGTTTGTTAAAGCAATCTTGACAAGCACACGGTTCAGTGCAGTAGACACCAGCAGCAAAACATTCACAGTAACTGCAAAGATATACTTAATAATCAGTACTCAACTCAATACCTGTCAATGATATAATCATATATTTCTGGAAAAGAGCAAAATAGAAAAGAGGGAAAAGACACATTGCTCGACTGCCATTTTATACTACATGGATCTAAGAACTTACAGCTTCAAACATTTAGATTTCTTGCAGTTACACCGTTTGCAAGCCTCACCTTCTACACCATGTTCGACTTTATGCCTGCAGTGACAACATTTGCCTTATCAATCAAAGGAAAGGGCAAGAAAAATAGATTGTAGTGCAAGGGGTTTAGTTTCTACAACACTTGCCTCTTTTTTCTGGGACTACTTGGGTTCAGCTCCTCGGGATTCATTAGTACTAATGCCTGTGAAGTATCTTCCACAAGAATATCCCCACTTTCATCAGCTTCTTTCTCAGGAGCACTTGAAATCATTGTCTGAGGAAGTAATTCTTGATCGGATGCATTGAGTACTTGAGTTTCAGAGGACAAAGTATCACACTTTATGACTTTATAATCCCTTTTTGCTAAAGCGAGAGAATTCAAATGCAGACCGATCCCAGGTACAATGCATCTTGAAGATTGGCTTCGCCGGTTATTGTTAACAGGAGGGAGCTGAAGATTCTTTGAGTTGATCTTGTTTTCAGAATGAGATGAGGAACTGTCACACAAGATTTTGCATTTATGGCCCCCCACCATCTCAAAATCTAGGCAGCGCCTTCTCATACCACGTTGCAAATTCGAGAGTGCCTGAGCACAAAAATGAAAGAGGGCTGTTTGTTAGGCCACCGAATCATGCACAAATTAATAATATTAACCAGTTATTTAGAGCTAAAGAAGTGGTTCGTAAGGCTAATGAAAAGATTTGCTTCATGTCCAATTCGAAGTAATGAAAAGATAGGTGATTCTCTTCATAATTGCCAATGGACATTGATTTCCCACTAACATGCAGGGATCCAGTATAAAGTGGTGACACCTTCTCCAATTAAAAGAGAGCCACCAGCTGAAAACTTCTATAGTATAGTATAGGATAGTATTAAGTTAGAAGATTTACCTTCATTTTATCCAATGATTCAAGGGCTGCTGATTCATTCTCCAAACCATCAGTTGAATATATCTCTACACTCTCTAAGTCATCACTCCCATGATCCTCCTGTGTATTCCTAATCTCTAGATTCTGTGAAGCATCTCCCATCTCAGGTTCTTTACCCAAACCAACTTGGAAGAAGAGTTGCATTTGCTGTACATTGGTCATATTGTTTTGAAAAAAGCTCGAGGAGGGAGAAACACCTAATCCTATTGCAAGACCTGGCGAATTCTGAAAGATTCCTCTGAAGGCCTCAGCATCATTTGGGGAACTGAGGATGAGTAAATCAGGAGTATCTGAGACCACCAGGCCCTCCCAGTCACACCCTTTCCCAGTTTGATTATCCCCATGATTTGCATTCCCTTCAGGCTGATCTATAGCATCGACCCTCTGAAGGTCTATATCTTGATTGGTGCAACAGTCTGGGCTGCCACAGTCATACTTCAAGGTGCGGGGCAATTCAATAGCAAACTCAGCCCGCTCACCGGGTTGCTCAACCGAAGCCGACGCAATGGAAATTCCTGCCTGGGAGATCTCTTGAAGATCGGCCTCATCCTGGGTCCCTTCATTGTTACTCATTGTCTCCACATCCACAGAGAGGCTTTTCAGTTTTGATGATTCCAAGTTCTGATGCCTGCAAAGAAAGCCTCCAAATTAAAAGTAAAGTTCATCTTTTGCATGAGTTCATGAATAGATTCTGCATTTCTTTTACCTTCTAAGGAACCATGATTCCTTGATAGAGGTGACTTGTGGAGAAGTGAAAATGGAGGGAAGAGATGAAAAGGTAAGAGAGCTGAACGCCTGAGTGACATGGATGGATTTAACAGGTTTGATAGGGGACAAGTTGTTGATGTAATTAAATACAGGCGAATCCTAAGAGCAGCAAAGGAAGAATTAGACATAGTAGTATGAAAAAATGATCTTTGCCAAAAACAGATCTAAAAAACAAGGAAACTTGTGATCTTTAGCTTGCCTAGCAACTAATAACATTCACTCAAACAGCAGAGATCCAGCAGTAACCAGTATGAAATATAAAGTGCAAACATAAAGGAACAGAATACCATCAAACAACAATGTATCAGCAAAAGAGGCATAAATCAAAACCCCAAGAATACCAAAAACCAAAAATTCACCCAGATCTGGAAGAGGCTGATAGATGACAGCTTTCATGGTTCAATACCATAAACAATCTCTAAAGATCAAGGATAATTGAAAAACTGGCAAGTAATTATAAACATAAAGCAATTTAGAAGATTGAGTGAGCCAAGAAATGTGTGAGAAGGAAAATCTGCAAGTTCCAAATTTTTGCACATATGGAAGATATTATTCCCTACTTTGGTGCTGCTGCAATTTCACAAAATATTTGCTTTCTAATAACAAGTCAACCCACCAAATGAGTCCAAGAAAACAGGAAGTCTAAGTGATGCCATGAGAGAATGAATTGAAAAATATGCAGACAAATTTCTGCAAAAGAAAAGGAAATTTCTGCTTGCTGAGTGTTCCTTCTATTGTGAATGCAGCAACTTACCAAAAAAGGAAATCTAAAACCGAGTTCAAAATCAAGAGCGCAGCCAAGTTACTTAGAAATTATGTTGAAAAAAGGCTTCTCAATGGAAGAAATTTCTGCTTATGTAGGGTTGACCCAGGTGGATAAAAAACAATGCAGTTGAACCCGCAGGAAGAGGCTCTTCAAGGCGAGAACTCTGAGCTTCTTCAAGGTAAGCTTCAGAGTCAGAGTTACGAATCCAGTTGGGATCCGGGAAAATGCGAGGGTGCGAGTTGGGGAATTGGCTCAATTGACCAAGAAATTACGAGAAGTCAAGGATCAAATAACAGTGTACCTCATATTTAGAGATGGGAGTGGAGGATGAACCGATCTGGGTCCTCTCTGGGGTATCCATGGAGGAAGAAGAAGCTCCCCCACATGTCTCTCCGAAACCCCTCTATCTCTCTCACCCTCACTCCATCCCTCTAACTCTTACACAGACACACACTCTCTCTCTACAAAATGGAGGATAAAAGCCAAATGAAGAGTCGAGTCAAGGGGAGAGAGAGAGTGTGTGAGGGCAGGGATTTTTAAGAATGGAGCGGGAAACCTTGGGGGATTTTCTCGTGGACATAAAAACTTAAAGGCTCCCTTTTTCAATGGTGGCCCGACCCTACCAGCAGTCCCCTCTCTGAATCGTCTTCTCTCTTGACACCACCACTACCTCACCGCCTCTCCCCTCCATTGCCATTACTTCAATGACTTTTATCAAGAGCTACCCAGTTTTTTTTTCTTTATTAAATCTTGGTAACGTACACACTCAGTTGTCTCTTGATAACAGCTATTAAAGAAAACCAAACATCAACAAAATGTCCCCTGGATTGTGGAGCAAGTTACGTTCATCCTTGCTAGATGTTTTCATTAGCATCTCTTTTCTCTATTTTCAAGATCCTATTTTTCCTGAAGGCTCTCCAGCAGTCAATTGAAATGGCGGCGAATCTTTAACTTGGACCTGAGCTACATCTCAAGCTATAGGCAGTTCATGGCGTGGGAAATGGAGATGGATTCTTGGAAGAAGGGAGAAAAGCAACAACAAGAACGGATTCTTGGAAGAGGGGAGAAAGGCAACAACAAGAACTTAATGTAGAGATGGATTCTCGAAGGCTAGTAGCAGGCCGCCACCTGTACATCCGATCCGCGCGCAAGGGTTTTGAAAAGGGAGTGAGTGATCCACTGTCTCTATGCTATAGTCGTTCTGATTAGCATAGATTAGATCGACGGCAGTGATTCGAGAGGTTTCGTGAAGAGTCACCCGCACTGGAGCACACCCACCTTACTAGTCCCAGCCCGACCGGACATCACCGCCCCAAGCGCTGTTGAAAACGTATACGGTCAGGATCCATCCCCAGCATTATTAATAGCATAAAATCAACGGCTTCAACTTTTTGTTCTTCCTATTTTTTTATGCTAAATTTTGATGTTATTTACATAATATTCAAATGTTGTCATCATGGCACCTATTTCATGCCGTACTTTTGGCACATGCTTCCTTCCACTTTTAATGCTTTTCCCCCTCATGTCTGTCTGGTTGTTTTGTGGTGTGGTTAAGAATGGGCAAAAGGTCTGAAAAAGGTGAGATCTTGATCATGGCTTGATGATCTTGGCCATGCATGAGCATGATGAGGCTGCTGAACAAATACTATATGCAAATTCACTAGTTTAGGCCCAGCAGGGCCACTAGCACTGCCATTTGAGCTTTCCATCAATACCAACTGAGTGTTGTTCAAAGCCTTAAACACAAGTAATATTTACACTAAGGAATATAAGCCCTACCTTGAATGATCTCAAAACTACAACTATACCTACCCATGTTATTTACTCCATACAAGACCCTCTTCAAATGGGCAATACAGTGAGCCAACCAGCAATAGACACTTACCCCCTTCTCCTCTATCTATAAACAGCTTCATTTCCTTGACAATGATCACATGTACTCACCCAAACACATAAAAAAAAATACTATGCGCATGGAAGAATCTCCTTACCTTCTACTGTTGAAGACAGTAGAGTGTGTTTGGAATCACCAGATGAAGCAAACATATTATCTACTTGTATGTATTGTCAAGGACAATGCTCCCCACCAGCAGGCCCATAAATTTGCTTAGTGCTAACTTCAGCAAGTGTATTTGAGCCTAGATTCTCTCCCACCTCCTCTGAACTGCCTTCTGAATAGGATGAAGAATCTTTGCTTTGTTCAAGTTCAGATTCGGAAGACTTTGTGACCAGTTCAGCGGAGTTACGATTTCTGGCATCATCAGGAGAGCAGTTCATAACACGAGTATAATATGAAGAACCTCCACGAGAGTCAGGATTAAAATCTGCTTCTTCTTCTGCATCTACTGTCTCGTGGACTTGTTCAGAAGACATATCACCATCAGTTTCATCGGTCGTGAGAGGGCTGCTAGCAGTTTTCTTGCCTTGATCTATCTCCATCGGCTGTGCATCTGAATGCAAAACTAACAGATAAATCAATAGTTCCATATCATGAAAGTATGAATGCACTACAAAAATGAATTTAACCTGAAGAAGAATCTGAAATACCCTTGCTCCCAGAATTTTCTTGCTTGAGAAGACGCTTCTGTAATATATCAAGACCAGAGAATACTAGCATATTCAAAGACCTCATTTGCAGCTTCAGGGATTCTGCAGCAGGAATGAAGCCGAAAGAAGCCCACATATGCCTGAGTTCGGGAATATCAGGGATAATAAGCTTCTCAACTTTGAGGGACTGCAGTGTCTGCAATTAACGAAATGAATGCAAGTCTAAGTATGGAGAGGTAAATAGGAGAATTTGAATTGCTGGAGAAACAAAACCTCATATATATGAAATCCCTTCCATGCAATAATCCAATATTTCAGATCCCGTATAGCTTACAGTTTCAATGGCCGAGAAGAGTCGTCGACACATCCCTTGACGCCTGTAAATAGCATGAGTTCCAATGAAGGGCACTTCTGCCAATTGAGTTCCATGGAACCTGCAAAGTCATTAAATAGAGCATCAAGTATATGAACACGCAAGAAACATTTTGGTATTTGAAGCTTTTTTCTTTTCTACTTTGCTTTTGACAAAATAAGCCTTTTCAATATTCATTTCAATTTGTTCCGGCTATCATACTATCCCTTGCTGGTGCTTCATGGCAGAATCCCATTGATAAATTTCCAAACATTCATCATTTTCCGTCTCTATTCTCACTTCTTCACCTACTTTTTACTTGTGTGAATTTGAGAAGCTACCATTCACTACTATATTAATTATGAAAAACAAGAAGATACGGTACCTGAGGGATGCAGCAGAGATGATCTCATCGCCCCTTTCCAGAACAAAAGTGTAGAATCCACCATAATTTATCCGACTCAAGTTTGACCTATGAAAGCAATAATAAAATTGTTAAGAACCACCTTATGGGGAAGAACAATTTTAAAATCTGTATGATACAAGGTTACCTGCAACTATAGAGCACGCTATGCATGATGTTGATTCCAGTCCTCCGGTCGACAACAGGCAAGAAACACTCATCCATGATACTCATTGCAACAGCAAGCTTAGAATTGCATTCAATCCTGTGAGGATGCCCTCTGAGGGATAAATCTAATTCTGAATCTGTCCTGCGAATCAGGGACCAAGAGAATCCTGCCTCTAATTGATGTTTTAACCCAAGGTTCTTCTGTAGATGTTCAAACAGCTGTAAAAACAAGCCACTCTTAATCAAAAGGGACATTACCACATAGATCATGCTCAAAGAAGAGAATCGGATAAGAGATAGGAGGCTTAGCAGATTTCTTACCCCTCTGCATTTCCCACTGCATAATGAAGGATCTGAGGTAACAGAGTCAACAAGCCCATCCATATCCTTGATGCATGATTTGTGAACTGTGAAAGATATGTAAAAAAATCAATGCTTAATGATAGAAATAGAACAGCATGTTGAGAATATCAAAGGCATTCACACATTCAGAGAAAGGATAAGAACATTACATCTTCTCTCGCAGAGGTTACAAGTGTGAAGCTCACCAACCACTGCAGAACATTTCGGGGACACATGTTCACCTGCTGATCCACAGTATCTACATCTACAATTTGGGCAGTACCAGTCCTCCTGGGAAGGAACCTGCTTTAACCAACAAGTTAATGCAGAGTTACACAAGCCCAAAAAATGAAGGAAGAACAAATGACTATTGAGGGCACAAGTGTTTTCCCTCCACAACTTGCTCCATCAGAATCAGTACAGTGCACCGGAAGCATTCAAATAATTCAAGCTAGTCCTGAACCCACTCTGATGCCAAAATTACATGGGTCAAACTAATTTAACTTAGAAGAGGGTAGTATCTAATGCAATAATTTCCTTAATGCATCTTTACTGTGCAAAATTTTATATTCAACGCCACAACCAAGTCAACTTCTACTTTTCAAACTCATTGCCACATCTACAATTATCATGATATATTTTACAGGCACACTTTCACCTCCTTTCATTTTGAGTCTTCTGCACATAAAAAATCTTAGATTATGTTGGCGGGCATAATTTTATATTGTCCACAGATCTTATTTAATTCAGTCCAAGTTTTATCCAATCAAATAAGATGAGCTGCTAAGAAGAAATTGAAATCACATGGATAATGATCTACAATGGAAAAAGAGAAAGATACCTGAACATTTAAGCAGCTCTGGTGAAAAGTTAATGGGCAGCCATCACAAAAGATCAGATCTCCTCCATCTCCACAGAGGCCACAAGTATCATCACTAGGATCATCCATATTGGCATCTAAACCATGGAAATCCACACGGTCAGACTCTTCTTGTCTATTCCATGCATCTATTTGGCATTGCAAGAGCGAAACACCAGAATCTAGATATATGTGTTGAAATGTCTGTTTCTGTTTGCTACCAGCATGGATCTCAAATTTCGAGACTGCGAGAATCTTACTGCAACAACCACAGTGGATTCCTTCTCTTGTAATCCACCCTTCAAGAAGTACCCGAGTTTTCCCTCGATTCATATAATTCACTTTTTGGCCCAATTCAACTAATCCAGAATCAATTAACCAGGAAAGTATGGTTCTCTTTCCAGTATATGGGACAAAGCCATCACTTTGTCCATTCAACCCTTCGTCGCACTTGCGTATCAGCAGAGTACATCTACCCAGTTTCTGGTTTTTCCTTCCCTGCAGATTGGAGGATGAAACTTCAGAAGATTTCTTCAGTGGCCCCATCAAACCACAATCGGTGTTTGTTCCCTTAAACAAATTCCCACCTTGCTTCACAGAAGGGCTCGGTTTTTCTGCAGCACTATAACTTTCAGTACTTTCTTCTCCCTCCTTTATATTAGAAGTTTTACGCATAGATGCTTCCTTCATATTCTTGATCTCAGTGCCTTCGCTTTGCTTCTTCTTCAGTTCTTTCTCCATCTTCTTTTGGGTTTTCCTAGTCAACTGTTTGAGGATCTCATCTGATACTACAAAAGCAGATCGTTCTCCATTCACTCCAGCCTCATTATCAAGTTGCTTTTGAAGAGCCTCATAAGCTTTAATTATAGACCAGTAAGAGGTCCCTGAAGGACTAATATAAACTGCATCAAGATAATCTCTGTTCCTTCTAGGCTTATAATCTATCTTCCAACCTGCAGACAGGAGCATGTTCCTTAAATTTTCACGAAGCTTCTGTTTTTCTGTGCCGCTACCACGCTTGAGAATGCTCTTGCTTGGTGCCAGAATCCTTTCATTTGGGGTTCGCTTATTTTCCAAACTTGTTCTCATGGAAGATTCAGGGGCTACCACTTCCCGGGGCTTCTGCTTTGAAGATGCATTGGTGTTATCTGAATCCCCATCACTTGCCTTACTAATATTACAAGCCCGGCGACCTCTATCTATCACAGAGATTGAAGCCCTTCTCTTTTCTGCTTTTGAGGAGCATGCTATAATATTCCTATTGACAGCATCTTCAGATCTCCGATTCAGTAACATGTCAATGCCTCCCAAATCTTCTTCGGAAGAAAAGTTTGTCTCAGCTGGCATAACAATCCGCCCATTCAGCCTCTTCTTCTCCATTCTACAAAGAGAATTGCGATTTCCAGACCCCTGTTCAACAGCAGGAGGGGGTGAAACAACTAGCTTCTTGTTGACCATACCTTCATAACTGGAGCCTTTAATATTATTATCATTCTTCCACCGTTCATAAACACTTGAAGACCCGTGTAATCTCTTCTTGTTCACGTACACCTTCAGAACACCATTCTTCCCCTGGATTCGAATCGGCTTATCGGAACTGAAGTGTTCCCCTCTAATGGCAGAGGTGGACATTCTTTCTATATCCTGCAACCTCTCACAGCTTAAGCCCTCCATTGTGTCAATGTACATGTTTTTCCTTCCCGAAGCACGCTTACTTGAACCACTCTCAAGCTCCATCCCATGGCCACCCCTAGCAAAGGAGGGCGATCCCACAAACATCTTACCCTTCCCAACACCATTCAATCCTCGCCTAAGCATCTCTCCGTTGGGCATATTGTAATGATCGAACTCACCCGAATCCACCCTAATCCTCTTCCTTTTTTCCTCTAAGCTCCAGCTATTTAACTCACTTTCCTCAGCAACATGGTTGACCGGAGCACTCAGCCCATTATAGGCAGGAATAGTCCCCGTAGCAACTCCCCTGCGAGACGGAGGGGGCAAGGAAGGGAGATCCTCCTCGCTAGACTCCGAGTCGCTCATGGCCAATCTCGGGCTCGTCCTCTCATTCATAACAGCAAAACCCCTCCTAGACCCATGAACACCGGTACCACCCATAGAGTCCCCCTTCCTCCTCACAATCAGACAGCCCGAAGATGTCCTCTTCTTCACCACAACCCCCGGCCGATCCCCTGATCCCAGAGTCTCCTCCATATGCATTGACTCAAACACCGCTAAACCTCCAAATTCATCACAATCCTGCACGTAATATCCCGATGCAACCTCCCAATCAAAAACCCCGAATCGATCCTCAACAGATCCCCGAGCGAAAACAACCCAAAGCGCCGCGGAATTCGGGACACCCACAGGATTCTCCGCAGAGAAACCGATAAAGGTTTGATCTTCGGATGATCCGGCCGCGTAATACTATATAGACGGACAAATGTTTCACGGAAACGGACTGAGCAATGCTTCGGACAAAAAACAGAGCAGGAGAGGAGCAATGAGGGGATGACGAGAAAGAGGGGGCTGGGCTAGAGAGACGGACGAGAAAGAAGGCCGAGGAATTCTGGGGGAACAAACGTCACTTCCGATGTTTTAAAGCTTACCCTCTTCTTTCCTCGGACAAAAAAAGGAAAAAAAACCTCGCTTTCTTCTTCAATGTCCAGTTTTTTTTCCTCTCTCTTTCCATGTCAAGTCGTTCTTCTGCGTGTAACTTCACTCAGGCATCTACGGTTCTCCCTCCAAACTCTGCAATTCAGATGCAGTATGTGTAATTTACACTTTCCTTCTTTACCAGTTTGATACTAATATAGATTACAAAATTTCCTGATATCTTTCCATACAACAACGTACTCTCAATTAAAAATTGTGAAAATAATTTATATAATATAAAATTTTAAATAATATATCACGTTTTGTATAAATTATTATTTTTAAATTTATTATATCAATTAGCCCTAGCTCGAGGAAGTTACATTTTTTTTTGTAAATTTATAGTTTTTTTCTGCCAGGTCAAATTTAATAAAAATTATTAAAATTCATATTTAAATATGATAGCAATTAAAGGTGGTCTCACGCGTAAAATGAGCGCGTGGATAGGCTCTACAGTTACCAGAATTCACCGTTTTCAGTTTGGGGAAAACAGAGAGGAAGAAAAGAAAAAGAAATCCGGCCGTCAGCCCTCCGGTTCAAGAACCCTCCTACTGCTTTTACTATTTCACCCTTGGGCGACGCTGCTGTCGTCAGCAAGGGTAACCTCCGTCACGTTTATCTCGATTCCCACTGATCTCCGAGTTCCACCTCCGTCGGTTTGTAAGAGGCTGAATTTTCCCTTCACGAGATCGTTCTCCCTCTCCTCCAGGAAGCTTCAAATGGGGGAAAATACTGTACCTCGGCCGACGATCCTGATCACAAACGACGACGGAATCGACGCCCCTGGTTTGCAAGCTTTGGTCCGCGTTCTCGTCTCCACCGATCGCTACTCCGTCCTCGTCTGCGCTCCCGATTCGTACGATTTTTTCTGTTGATCGTTGCCGACTTGATGCTTAGTCTGACGCTCCTAGGATATTCTTTAGATTGGCGATCGTTTCAATCTTTTAACTTCTGATATTCCTTGTTTCGATGTCGAAACCCGTTATGTAATATAAAGCTTGACCATCGAGCAGATGGTTCGTGTTATTTTGCGACTGTCACTGAGTGCCATCTGCCATGTTCACCGCTGTTTTAGCTCATGCGTATATGGCGTTTGCATTGACCTCTAGTGGATTGTGTTACAGAATTGTCTTGATCGTGTTACGATGTATGGGCTTTTCTATAAGAACGCCCTGCTCCTCTTCTCTTGATTCTTCTAAAATTTGCGGCTTTGATTGATTGCATTCGTTCTTGATTTCTTTTCCCTTCTCTTTATGATTTTCCACTTGTGTCGTTGATTGAATCTCAGCATCTAATCCCTGTCGTAGCATCCTTGTATAGTATAGATTTCAAATGCTTTTAATATTATTTTCAAGGCTGTGGTACTAGTTAGCTAGGACCTTTGGATTCTTGATCTTTCCACCAAAAAGTTTGGACCAAATTCTCAATATGGGGTCTCAATCTAACCGTGCAGGGAAAAGTCTGCTGTAAGTCATAGCATCACTTGGCGTCACCCAGTTGCTGTGAGTCGAGTAGATATAGATGGAGCGACAGCCTATGCAGTCTCCGGTATGTCTTAGTTAGAATTCAAACAAATTTCGGAGTTCATTAAACCTATCATTTTCATAAGTCAGCTTCAGTTTTAATCTAATTTCTTCTTCTGTATGAACAACCTTTCTTGCTTTCTAAAAGAATGGAGTTGCTAGATAAATTTAAGGAAAGCTCTGAACAAATTTGCACTATCAATATTCTTCATTAACATGCTTTCATTGTTATGAAGATGCATATAGAGAAAATCTCCATGCAGTTGACGATCTAATAGCATGTGAATTTCTACTTTGCAGGCACTCCTGCAGATTGTACCTCTCTGGGTATATCCAGAGCACTCTTTCCTTCAATTCCTGATCTGGTAGCCTTTTTTTTTTCGATTATCAGGTTTCTTTATGACTTTCATGAAACATGCCATTGACTTTTATATATGTTTTTTTCCTCAAGATCAGCCTTCTTGCTGAATGGCAGTTTATTCTTTTTTACTTACACTGGTACAGAAACACTTAAAAAGTCTAAAGAAAAATAATATAAACTTCAATCAACATGTTGGCTTATATCTAAATTGTCCTTTGCAATGCAATTGATGCTCTTTCCTTTAACAAAATATTTCTGGGCCATAAAATTCCTCTGCTCATTTTTGCAGGTAGTCAGTGGCATTAACAAGGGCAGCAACTGTGGCTATCACACGTCAGTACCCTTTCATTGACTTTAGTTCGAATTTACCTTGGTTCCTTGTTGTTGAGCTTCACAGTAGAGTAGACGGAGAATCTGTTGATTCAGCTGCCTTTTTTTTTTTTTTTTGGGGGGGGGGGGGGGGGTTGCTTTATTGATCTGGGGATAACAACTACGAAAATTCAAGATGTTCTTCATGTTAGAAATAATTCCCACATAGAAACTAATAATTCGAATCAGTTATTTATTTTATAAATAATACATCTTGAAAGAGCCTGAAAAAGATACATATTTATTGGAAATATTTGATGTTGATCGCATTGCTGCAGGAAATTTATAGCATTTGGTAAGTGTAGTTCCTTTCTCTGGAAACCCTTTGTTTTCTGTTAATTAACTGCATACACATATTGTGTATTTGGGCAAAGTTTAACTTTCTGTAGTATATACTGATGAGAAGATACATTATAATTTGGATGGTGCTGATAGTTTTGAAGGAAGTTGGAGAGCAAGTTGATGCTGCAATAGAATCAAAATAGGATATGGTTCTGGAATAAGTATTATAGCCATCATAGCTGCTTTCTCATGTTGATATTCTCTATCCTTAGCTAATTTCCATGATCTCATTATTGACTTTCTTAAATTGCAGAGTTTATTCTGGGACAGTAGCTGGTGCCCGTGAAGCTTTTTTTAATGGTGTACCTTCAATATCAATGTCATATGATTGGTAAGGATTTATTGCATGGGTGCTAAACTTTTGAACCCTCAGAAATTGCAGTATGTCTCCATCCATATTGTCCATGTAAGATGGCATTTCTCACTAGATCCTGATCAGTATTAATAGCCAGTGCATGAAGATTTTGGGTGTTCGACCTTATATTAGGAATGGGTGTCTAGTCTGTCATAGTTTCATCTTGATCTGTGTTTGACCTTCAGGGTTGGAGGTAAAAGCAACTCTGAAGACTATGTACTTGCAGCTGAGGCTTGTTTACCATTAATATGTGGATTAGTGGCTGTGATTAAAAACAACTGCTACCCCACAGGATGCTTCTTAAATATTGATCTGCCAACAGACATTGTGAACCACAAGGTATTTGAACTGTCTTTTAATATGCTGCAACATAGTACAGGGATAATGATGCATGGACAGCAAGGGGCTCTTTTTGCACTTTATTGCCCCCTTTGTTTTTCAAAGAAATAATTGACAAGCTTTAGCTTTCACTGTGAGAAATATTTTGAGCAAATAATTGGCCAATGAGGTGAAACAAGTATGTTTATTAATATTTGTTCTTTTTTTTGTTTAAAACATTGAAACTATTGTACATAGTTTACAGACATGGAAAGTCCACTAGCATCAAGTTTATTAGTTAGCTTATGAACTAAAAGTTCAACATTATGCAGGCTAAGTTTGTCTTTCTCTTGACATATAATAAAGTTGCCCCATGTCGTAACTATGAGGCTGTGGTTTTCATCTGCCCATTCTAAATGTTTCCATTTTCCCTTGAACCTAGAACTCATTCAATTCTTTTGTTGACTTTCTTTTTTAAATGATTTTTAACGAGCTAACCACATTTTCACTTATATTAGAAAAGCAATCTGGTTTGAATGGTTCTCTAATATATATATATATATATATTTGTGATATTAAGGGATATAAGTTGACAAAACAAGGTAAAAGTATCTTTTTGATGGGTTGGAGGAAAGTGACTTCAGAGACTGAAGGAGGGAACATTCAGTCTAACATGTCAATGGACTTGGATGCCAGCCTATCATCAGAAAATATCGAATTGACCACAAAACAGGGTCATACTCTGTTCAAGAGACAGGTGCTCTCTTCAAACTCATCTTTCTTTTACTTTTAAAACTGCATATATTATTATTTGGATCTGCTTCAGTTTATTCTGCATATTCTCTCGTCCATTATTGATGCTCCTTTTTTGTAATATTCAGATAACAAAATCAGTCATTAATGACGAGGACATTGATCTTCTATCTTTACAGGAAGGATATGTAGGTATCTCTTAATTTGCTTTTTAATTCAATTCAATTCCAAGATAAGTAACGAGGTGTTAATGGTTTCATTCTAGATTACTGTCACCCCTCTATGCGGACAATCTCCAGCTGCAGTGGAGCTTCAGGACTTCTTCAAGGATTGGCTTTTGAACGTATCTGAGAAGTCCTACTCATCAGCCCTGTGAAATAGACCAACCGAGCTGGCTGCGACCAGATGATTCTTGCCCTTCAACTATTGTATTAGGTAAAAACCTTCTGTCTTCACATCACCTGGGAAGCTTTGTTGTAATCTCCTTACCTAAATATTCAGCCATCTTGTCTCTTTGGAACTTCAGCATTTTTCTTCCGTGGAAGTTCACCGTTGATCACATTCTGTAGTGGTTATTGAATATTCAAATTAAGAACGATGGACAAGCTGATTTCTCCCCCTATATCCATTTGCGAGACAATGACTTTTCTCAAGCTGCTGATATGATGGGATCATGAAGGTCCAGGGTCAAGCAATGACTGCTAAAAGGTGTGTGAGGGGGCCTGAGATAGCATTTAAAATTCGATATTCCAGAATTTTTTAATAAGCAAGCAACTGAATTTCAAATTGCTGTTCCCTTGCAGGCATGAACCTCACTCCCTTTCATCATCTTATATCTATGCATTTTGCTAATAATCACTGTGTAAATGGTTCCATTTTATTAAAAAATATTGATTATGCCAATCAATTTAATTTGATGTATCGAATAAATAATTTGGTTATCACTACTAATGGACTCTACTCAAAGTATACATTTAGCTAAAAAGCTCTTTTTTCAATAATATGATTTTTTGAAAGAAAATGATATAATTTTTATTCGCTAATTTTCTATCCAAATTAGGTTTACTAGATCTGTATTATTTATGAAAATTTCAAGTATATTTACATCTAATATATTATTATTAATATTTTTATCTTAGTCATCTTGTTGATAAAAAGGAGATAAAAAATAAAATTTAATATGAATATTTAAGCTCATGTAATGATATGACATTAATTGAAATGTATATTGAATGCGTATTTCGTATACTAATTTTAGGATAATAGAAAATGATATCAGTTACCACAATGTATTAGTTAGTAAAAATTAACGTGATTAATTAAAATTTAATAATTAATATTGAAATATATTTTTAAAAAATTACACTATAAAATATAAATTAAAAAGGAGAAAAAAATTGTCTGTCTAGCGCAGCCGCGAAGGCAGGAGCGAGAGAGGCTCGGGACCAGAGCAGATCCTCTCCCCCTCAGGCAACTGCAGAAGCACAATACTCCATAGCTCTCCTCTCCGTGTCCGCCTCTCTTTGGCATCTCCCAGCGAATCCAGAGAACGATAGTCTTCTAAATCCTTAGAGCTTCCATCGATCTCTCCTCGTTGGCGAGTGAGCATATCGCGATTTTCAGCGCGAGATTTGTGGATCCCCGGGGATTGGGAGGAGGGTATTCTGATCAAGGTGTGGGATCATAGATGGGCTCTGGAAAGGGCGCAACTTCCTCTTCGTCTCCTGGGCAGATGGACGCTTCTATTTCAGGCGAGTTTCCGGGCAATGCTGCTCTGTTTGGGTTTTGTGTGTTTATGTCATTGTTAAAATGATTAGCACCGGATTGTGGTTCACACCGGATTGGTTTGCAAAGTTGAATCTCGAGGTAGAAATTTCACGCTGAAGCTTTCTTCAAGTGCAAGTGAGCTTGGAATAATTATCAGCGATCTGACTTCTGGATATGGTGGAATGTTTATTTGTTTGTTTGAAATTATGAAAAATGATTCCTCCTAAAGTTTGACCTCCTTGAGATTCTGTTAATGGTTCGTTGTGGTGGTGCTGATTACACTATTCTTCAAATGTTCTGAAGTCCTAACTTTATTGCATGATATGGAGTTTTTTATTTTGTATTCCGTCCCTTTTTTTTCCGTGTATCCTTACCCTTTTTTGCACCTAATTGCCACAATTTTACAAATGTACTGCATATCTTGTAGGAGCCATGTTTAAATGTAAAATTATTCTTGTGTTTTTACCCCTTTTGTTACACTATACTTGATTGCCACAAGTTTATGACTGTACATTATATTTGGTAGGAGCCCTGTTGAATGTAAAGTTTCATCATTCTGTGTGTGAGACTGGAGAAGCACATATAAGATGGATCATAGTGATGCTAAAGTATTTCGTGATTAAATTTGGAAAAAAAAGTGGGATCTGATTCCTTGATGACTAACTGTTGTAGAATGATGCAAAAGCTTCCAGGCATTGGAGGCATTTCTTATGCCTATAAGGTTGACGTTGTAATTGCTTCCTTCTTTGCAGAACTCCGCCAGAAACACCAACAAGATCTTGAACAGTTGGCCCTAACTGCACAGCCTTTTAAAACATTGAAGTTATTCACTTTTGCTGTTATTCAATATGTTAAGCATGTTATATCATATCTTTTAGAAAAAGGTGGTTATCTTGTGCTCTTAAGCACTGTGATTGTGGTTGTTGGGATCTTGCTTGTAAACTTGGATGGTCCCCACGAAAAGGTAAAATTCCTTTGTGATTATCTTAGTGTCTTCTCTTTGATTATGATGTATCTTTCTTCCTTTGCATAATTTCATCTTTTAGAGCAAGACTATTTGGTGATTAGTTCATTAACCTGTTGTTACAGCATATTGAGGAGATCTCCAATTATGCTCGATTTGGAATGTGGTGGATAGCACTTGGAGTTGCATCTTCGATTGGTCTTGGTAATAATATTTTGACAAATAGAAAATAGAAATTGTACCTATAGATTTGATTTTCAAGAATCAGAAGGCTTGCTGAAATTTTGTCGTGACCCTTTGCCACTTGATTTGTCCAAGTAATTCATACTATTCGTAGCTATCCTGTACCTCTAGATTGTTCTTAGTAGATTTTCAGTAATTTCATGCTGAATTGCATAGATAATTTTCTGAAATTCCAACGAGGTATATTGTCTATCTAATGGAATTTTTTAATTTTCTAATCATCAGGATCAGGCCTGCATACTTTTGTTCTTTACTTGGGTCCACATATAGCTTTCTTCACAATCAAAGCAATGCAATGTGGCCGTGTGGATCTGAAAAGTGCTCCATATGATACAATTCAATTGAAAAGAGGTCCATCATGGCTTGACAAGGACTGTTCTGAGTTTGGGGCACCGTTGTTCAAGCTGGAGGGTGGGCTTAGGGTTCCCCTGAGCAGTATCCTCTCCCAGGTCCAAATTGAGGCTGTTCTATGGGGACTTGGCACTGCCATTGGGGAGCTTCCTCCATATTTTATTTCTAGGGCAGGTACAATGGCATAGCAGTAGACTTTCTATTGTTTATTTGGGGAGACTTCCTAGCTTTATATATTTGGTTTTGGATTGGTCTCAAGTTTTTTGAACTTATTTTAATGTTTTAAGATAACTTCTTTTATATTGAAGATCATTATCTGGTCTATGTGATGATAATTTTTTTACTGCAGTATGTTATTTATTTAGGCTCATAAAGAGCTAAATGAATTAGTGGTGTTAACTTGTACTAAAATAGATAATTTCAATACTTCAGCTAGGTTGTCTGGGGGGACATTAAATATTGAAGAACTGGAAGGTTCATCTGGAGAAGACACTGGAGTTATTGCTCATTATATGACAATAATTAAACATTGGTTCTTGATGCATTCACAACAGTTGAACTTTTTCACCATTTTATTGCTTGCTTCGGTTAGTTTCATCTTTTTCTTGCAGTTTTTGTTTATTCTGGTGTCCTGCTTTTGTGATGTGTCAGTATATGATATCCAAGAGGAAAATTCACACCATATTTGCAAAGGCTTTAAGCATATATGTTCATATTTCTTTTCATTTGTTCTTTTCATCCTCAAGTTCTATACAGTATGATATCTTGTATGTTTAACATGTCAATATATATTTTTTTGTTAATTATGTCAATATATTCAGTCCATTGAAAAGTGTGTGCTACTTTTTCTGGCTTATTTTCTATTAATCTTTCCATGAAGAGACAAGTAATGTTAACAATTTTCTCTCCCATTCTTATTTTCTATTAATCTTTAAGCATATATGTTCATATTTCTTTTCATCCTCAAGTTCTATACAGTATGATATCTTGTATGTTTAACATGTCAATATATACTTTTTTGTTAATTATGTCAATATATTCAGTCCATTGAAAAGTGCGTGCTACTTTTTCTGGCTTATTTTCTATTAATCTTTCCATGAAGAGACAAGTAATGTTAACAATTTTCTCTCCCATTCTTATTCCTGTAATAAGAATGACACAAACTTTAGAAAAAAGGCCAATACTACATGTTGATCATGCTATGCTCTCTTTTCAGGTGCCAAATCCTCTATTCGACCTTGCTGGCATCATGTGTGGTCAGTTCGAGATATCATTCTGGAAGTTCTTCCTTGCTACTTTGATTGGAAAAGCAATCATTAAGACACACATACAGGTTCACTTCTATTATAACCGCAAGTTCATGCTTTTTATCTTTGTTCAAGTTCTTAGTAAGATAGATCCCAAATTTCTGTTGATGAATATCTTGGCATTCTATTAAATGCTTCTATCCTAGATGTAGCCCTGAGAAAGATTCCTTTTGACCAGTTTGATCTCAATTGTTTATCCGTACAGTTCCAAGAATTAATTGCAATCAGTAACTGTGAGTGATGAAGTGTTTTTTAGTCCATCCAGGTTAAAATTTTTCCTGTGTGCTGACTTCCATCACAGTTGCTCTTAGAAAGGGGTGGTTACTCAAAATCCCTAGAAAATATTTATGCATGTTAATTATTAGGTCTTGATTTTTGTTGCTTTGTGATAGACGGTCTTCATCATTTCTGTTTGCAACAACCAACTGCTGACTTGGGTGGAGAATGAGCTGATTTGGATGCTAAGCTATATTCCTGGATTTGCCTCTGCATTACCCCCACTCATCACCAAGCTCCATGCTGTTAAAAATAAGTATCTCACAGCATCTCCTAGAGTTCACTTGAATACCAAGGTACTAATATTCTGCTTATCTTTTTCATATCATGTCACCATATTCTTGTATGATTGTTGTTATCGACCAGTCCTTTTTTTAATTTGTTCTTTTCATGCAACTAATGCAGTTGGTTTGACTAGATAGTCATCATAAAAATCATACTCCTGAGAGGAAATCTAGCTTGTGTAGGGTATTATTGCTTGGACAAAATATTGAAAGAAGCATAAAGAGCGGCGAGAAAAACCTGTACATTGTAATTTCTTAAAAACCATTGGTTGACAGAATAGCATATCAGGAGAGACAAACCCAGGTTCTTCTGAGGCTTTAGATTTTTCCGTTGACTAAATAATTTAAGAAGAATGTATCTATGTTCACAATCAGATTTATGTTTTTTTACTCAAATCAAGTAATTTGTTTCTTTTTTTGCTCAACAACTAATTTGTTTCTGAACAGGTGAAGAAATGGGATTTCTCATTTGCAGCAGTATGGAACACAGTTGTTTGGCTTGTACTCATGAACTTCTTCTGCAAGATTGTAACTTCTACTGCACAAAGGTATCTCAAGAAGCAGCAAGAGAAAGAACTTGATGCCTTTATTGACAAACTATCTACCTCAGTAAATATCCACTGAGTCCTTTATTCAAGTTTTTATCAGCAGGAACAAGAACAAAGACGAGTCAGATTTTCTTTATTTCTTCTCATTGATAACGAGAATTGTCAGAACAAAATTGGAATACCCATGAGTCTGGGTGGTCACAAGAACTAATTTCTACCTGGAAAAGAACTTTCGTGGATCAGAGAATTTTTAGGATATTGTATAAAAGTAGGAGGAAACACATCTGATGTTGCAGATTTCTGGAATCCAGATTAGCATTCGGGGGGAAATAATTATTTTAGGTTGATATTTTGCCTCTTCATACATACCTGAAGAGAATTTCTGGAATCTCAGCATTCATTTTTATAATGCTAGACAAAGGTTTTTCTAATGTTGCAGATTTCTGGAATCCATCATAGCAGGCAGGAGAAGGAAGTACGAGAAAAAAAAATAAAGCAGATAAGAATTCATGAGCTTCTTCCCCTACCCCCACAAGATACTTTTATTAGGTTGCAGAGATTTGAAGATGAACAGTGAGAACACTGTACAAAAGGAGGGGATAAAAATATAAAATCTCCCTCTGGGTATAAATATCTTCACTGGTGGACCTTGTCGTCCTCGTCCTCCTCCGTCATGAAGCGCTTCCAGAACCAGTGCTTCTTCCAGATCTCGACCATGGAGTCGATAGGGATGCCCTTGGTCTCTGGGATGAAGAAGAGGGCGAAGATGCCCATGACGAGGATCCATCCGGCGAAGAAGAAGAAGATGCCGGCTTTCATGTGGCAGAGCATGGAGAGGAATGCCTGTGCGATGAGGAAGGTGCAGGGCATGTTTGAGCTCACGGCGAAGGCGAAGCCTGCGGTTCGGGTCTCCAAGGGGAAGGTCTCGCTGGTGATGAGCCACCCCAGAGGCCCCCATGACCATGCGAATGCCATCACGTACGCACAAACTAGTATCACTACCACCCAGGCCTCCTTTCCGTTCAGTGCACCAGTGGGCTTCAGGTCGATCATTAGGATCACACCAATCACCACCTGCAGTCAATAATATATAGAGTTGAGATTTGACATGCATAATTATATTACTTCTATTTTAATGCTTAGCATGACATTTTTATGGTATACCTGGGTGATGAACATCTGAACGCAGGATTCCAGCAGCAGGACCTTCCGTCCGGCCCTGTCGACCGCGTAGATCCTTTAACTTTATCCCTTTATAAGCATTTGGACATTGAACAATTTTCTAAACACAGTAAATTATAACTTTTTAAATATTGAATTTATACCCTTTTGAATATCGCTAATAAGCCTATTTCTAAATTTTGGACTATTACCCTTTTTAAACATTTATTATAGTCACCTTTCATAAACATTAAGCTTTTAATCCCATTTTAAAAATATTAGGCCTAGTACATTTATAAACTATTAATCACATTTTATTAATCTCATTTGTACCATTGTCCTTCTTTCCTTGCTCATTTTAAATAGCCTAATTCTCACTTATTTTCAAACACTCGAATTTTTTTTGCACAATAAACACTCAATAATCACACCAGTTTTTTTCTAAGCTATTCAAGTCAAATTGCTCACTATATGATAACGAAATTTCGTTTAACTTTTCTTTTATATTTTTAAGAAATGTATCCAAAAAATGCATGTCATTATTTGATTATTTCATTATTTTATAAAATTATAAATATTGAATAAGCTGATCCAATTAAATAAAATCTTATAAATTTCACTTATTCGCGAAAAATTGTTTGTATCAAATATACTCCAAATTCTCATGTTTCACTGTGGTTAGTATATATTTGTACAAATAATATATATATTATTATAATATCCATGATTATTTATCATCAATCTATATTAATATATCTTATACTATCCCATAATTTTACATAATTGTTATTTTATTCTTAATTCACAATTTACTTAATTATATTCCTACTAATTTTTTTTTATTTTTTTTAAATTATAAAGTTTTTCTTTTTTCATAATTTATTTCATTTCTTTAAGTTTACAAAAATTAAATCAAGAGACCATATTCTTTACAAAATTATTATTTTACACTTAATTTTTTAGGCTTTTCCAAAATTTTACTTTATATACTTAATTTTTCCAAAACTCTTTAAATTATGAGACTCTTTCTAAGTCTTATTTGAGTTCCTATTTTTTCAAATTTGTATTTTAGCTTGCAAACTATCTAAAAATTACATTTTGGTCTCAATCCTTATTTTTCTAACCATAGTACAAATTCCTAGTATGCCACTAAACACTTCTCCCATGTTTAGAGTTGTTTTATGGCATGACTTTGTGGCAGAAATTGTGTTGTTTTGGCCATGATATGACCTTAATTGAAAAATTGATACAATTCATAAAAATAATGATAGTTTACGAAATATAGAGTTAAAAAACTAAATTTATTTTTATGTTTGTAGTCTATTAAATAATTTTAAACAGAGTTAGTTACTTCAAAATTATAATATATAGAGCTTGATAAATATTGGAAGTTGCTATAAATTTTTCAAATTAATACAATAATGGGATTTACATTCAACTGGAGGGGTTGAAAGGATTGATTGAGAGCATGAGTTTATAAAAATTTTCTTAATCATTTTTTATCATGGAAAATAACTTGAGAAGGAAGTAGTTTATTTTTATCCGTTGGAGTAGGGGTAATGTTTCACCCGCCACTGCTGATAGGGTTATTGTTGGTGTAAGACAGATCGGGAAAGAAACTTGACTTCATGGTCGTTCTAATGCCGGTGATTCCAGAAAGTGTCTTGTCAGAACTATGGAAGTGGATTCTAAAAATGGAGCAAACCCGGTTGTACTGAGTTTTTTTTGGTGACTTTTCTAATGAGGGGTCCATATTTATGCAAAAATTAGGGGAGAACCGAAAGGGGTGGCCTAAGATGGCTTTGTCCAATGGATAAATGGCTGAATTGGCTCACAGATATTACATTTTTGTTTGTCGAAATTTACATATTTTCTAGGCATCTTTTCCCGAGTTTGTAGGTCAGCGAGCAGCAGAGTCTGATTAATAGGTCAAATCTGGGGTGGGAAAAAAAGAAGATCACATACCCCACACGTGATTTGTGCGCATGTGTTATGGGGATGATTAGCCCACACTACAGTGAATAGGTTTCTAACTAATAAATTTATTAGTTCAATTAGTTTTGACTGTTTAACTTCATTTTTAATTCGACTTATTATTAATTAAATGTATTTTTCTAAAAAAATTTCTAACTTATTTTCTAAAAAATTTATATATTTTATTCATAAATACCATTAAAAAAATTATTATATTTTTTATATTATTTAATTTGATCTTAATTTGATACCATTCTCATTTGAATATTTCTCAATTTTTTTATTTTTTTATTGAGAAAATCTTTTAAAATTAGTATAAGTCATTTTAACAAATTCCTAAAATTTATAATTAAATTAATTTTTAAGGTTAATTCAAGTTTTTATTTTCAATTCAACCTTAATTTATTATCTAAATTAGTTAACTTTTACTTTTGAAAATTCAGGTATTTATCACTAATTTTCGGAACAAAACTTTTATCTATTATAGGTGATTTTTCCACTATTTTTCAATTTATTTCAAATCGATTTCCCCACTTTTATCTTTCCGTTACGTTATCATATTTTGTTATAAATTTTCATATTATTTTCTTGGTCCTTTCCTCTCGTAAATTACGGATAGATTTTGAAACAATTTTAACTTTAAAGTTAACTGTTTATAGGTTAAGAGATACTCTCTTCATGATATGAGCTATCAAATACTTGATTTAATATTTTTGTTAACATTTATTTTTGGGTTTTCTATTTAAAATATTACACGTATAACTTAATTTATCACGATCTTAATCTCTTTTTTATATAAAACCCTTGCCCATCTTATGAAGTACTATCTGATTTTCTTCACTTTGCTAAATTTTTCGATCATCTTTATCAAATTAATCATTTTTATCTATCTTATTATATGCACTTAATATTCCTTAATCTTATTAGCCATATATCATAATATAAAATATACTTATTACATTTCTTCCGACTTGGGCATTATCCTATTTGTGAGGTACATGTCCAATTTTGTGTCAGAATATATTAGGAGTTCAATTTCAATTTCTTTTCCATGCTCTATGATTATTTACCTTCCATATTAGGTCTAAAATGGTACTTGACTTAATCTATTCAGTCTTCCCAACTTAACAGTGGGCGGATTCCTAGATTTCAGTTCGATCACCTAAACCTCAAAATAATGTTATAAACCTTATATTCTATTAGTTCTTGAATGGGCCATGGAAATTCATTTCGGTTAATTACTAATTTCCATTTTCTCTCTCACTTGTCTAACAAGTGCATATAAACAGGATTGCTCCAAAGGTAATAAATTCTTCCATTTATTGTGTAAACTCAATTTTACCTTAATAAAATAACTAAGAAATTAAAAAAACAAAAACAATCTCCCAATTTGAAATGGAGTGATACATTGTAAGTAATATAGTATAATAAGTCATCCAAAACTCCCAACTAACAACAGAATTAATCAATTATGATCGTGAAATCACTAACAAGAATAAAATAACTTTATGTTAACTTGGAAATAATTATATTTTAAAAAATTAATTAAATTTAAATTAAAATAACTAGTTTAAGTTTCGGTTCACTAGAATCTAGTTTAATTAAACTAGTTAATATTCTAATAAGTTAAATAGAACAAAGTATGTAATGTTGGGTGAGTGCCCCTTTGTAACCATATGTAATTGTCTAAAAATGTTGATTAATTAGATATCGACACATGACAATTGTCAACCAGTAAGAAATTTAACGTTAACTAAATTATACAATCAATAAATGATATATGATAAATTATGTAAGAAACCCACAATTAAGGAATTGTGGTATTGATATATAATGTCGGAAACTTAAATTA
The DNA here is from genome assembly GCA_030064435.1 of Trapa incisa. Lineage (NCBI taxonomy): Eukaryota > Viridiplantae > Streptophyta > Magnoliopsida > Myrtales > Lythraceae > Trapa > Trapa incisa. The sequence continues at coordinate 11,311,540 of CM057786.1, read as the reverse complement.
TTTTAATCAATCAATTAAAATACGCCATATGAAATGGTAGTCGGATGATAAGATTTAATCAACTGTAATGTTAGATCAGATAAAATAACCGATCGAAAATTATAATGGGCAAATAGTAGATTTAATTTTTATATATATAAATAGTAGTTAAACACAATATAATATTTACTTTTTAACTTCTCGAAGTAAATAAAAGTAAAATATAATTAAAAGTATGTAAAATTGAAACTTATTTAATACGGTACAAGTGAATATAATAATAGAATTTTAAATTAAAAATAAAATTATAACTTAAAAAATTAGATTATAAATTAAGAATAAAATCTAAAACTCTAAATAAAATATTAAAACTAATATAAAAACTTAAATTGAGTAAAAATTTATTGAAAATGGAAAAGTTATGATAATTGGATTCGAATTTTTTTAGCACGAAAATTTAAATTTTTAGGAAAAATAAGTTTTCACATAAACTTAAAATTTCAAATTTAACTAACTGAGTATATAAAAAATGATAAAATAATAATTTAAATGGTAAAAACAAATAAAAAAAGAAGCACATTAGATAGAACGGAATGGATCCGAGTGACTCCCCACCTATGGACATAAATTCTAGTGACCATAAGAAATAGTTATATAATTTATTTAATTTTGGATTAAATTTAATGCTACAAATTATAAAAATCAACTAAAAAGTGAGTTACCGTTCTCATAAATGCACTACATGGAATAATATTTATTTATTTTTCATCAATGTATTGGGAATTATTTTAACTGTTTATTAATGGCAATTTATTCTAACCCAGCAATTATTACGGTGGGCAGTTCTGCCTTCAATGAACATTGTCTTAAGCTATGTTTTAGCCAATTGGAAGAGAGGGGAACGGATGGATTTTTAAGGGGTTAATGACTATCCAAATACATGATTTGGGAAGGGAAATTTAATAAAAAAATTAAAATGATAAATATATTTTTCATTAACTTAAATAATTTATATTAATTTATTTATATATAATTATATTATATTACTACAAATTATGTGGCGTACAATCTTGGATTCACTTTTTTAAGATACCTTGAAGTGATACAATTCTCCTTACATAAACTTAATCTATTTTGACCAAGTAAAACCAAGAATAAAATATATCAAAGTAGGAAGGAATATATGGTGCAATAACACATTACTCCTAAGTTTATTGTGCAAAAAGAAACATATTGGAAGTTTAATTTATGTCAAAATAATAATAATAATAATATTGATCATATTTTATTAGAAAGAATTTATGCCCAATCTTTGCACATCTAATAATTATTGAAGTCCTAGCTATCATGTAGTATTAGCATATAATTGAAATGAAAATGAATAATTTTAAATACATTCAACAAAAAAAAAATGATATCATTATCAATATATAACTATGATATTTGACATTGCCATACCAAAAAGAAATCCATCCTTTTAACTCTCATATGTCTTGGGCAAAAAAACACTCTTATATAACCTTTAAAAAACAAACAAAAAAAACAACTTTACAAATCAGGCCATGATTTCTTATTGATTAGTAATATCTGTTGAATACTTGTTGGGTGTAGAGTTAGCCCAACCTTGTGACATACATAGAAACCTTACCTTCTACCATGGAAGTGGTCTACAGGTGAAAGGTTCATCCAGCTGGACGAACCCTTATAAAATTTGCAACAATCTTCATGAACCCTTATAAAATTCATACTCTAATAAATTTGTCAAGATAGAAAATGAGCTTGAACTTCCATTTATCAAGGATATAAGTATACCCCTTTTTATACCTAATACATTTATTTGATAGTCATCTATATGCTGTGTGTTTTTGCTGCAATTCATTTTATATTGGTTGTGCATTTCTTGACCGATTTTCACAGATGGAGATGCCAAATTCACAATTTTAATTGTTAGGTGAATGTTATATAATTATATTTCACACTCATTTCTTCAATATGTGGCCTAAAGTTATAGAAAACACAAACATCACTGGTTTGATCAACATTTTTCCAACCTTAGGATGTCTTAGGTTCCCGCCATGCGGAACAATGGTATCTAGACCTTCCTAGCATCTTGCCATCCATAATGGCAAAAGGTTTGAGCCGCACGCACCTGCCCCGCCCAAAGGGCCAAACCCCCTTACACGAAGCGGATCCAGACCCGAGCATTCAAATCCATCACGAATCCAAGCCTCCCCAACCCTTCAACCGGACCAATACCAAAGAGGCCAGGACTTAGCCCCAACCATTGCCATCCATAGATGGAATTGGAAGACCAACTTGCCAGATTTGTTGAGCAAAATAAAAAAACTTGCCAGATTCCCTTCCCCAAGTTGGAAGTACAGGCATTCATTAAAGGCATGATTCACATGGAAGCTGCAATCCCGGAGAACCTGCACCATCTTCATCTATATTTTAGTCTAAATTACAGAACATTCAAGAGGGGGAAAAGAGTTAATTGGATTGTTAGAAAAGAAAACTTTTTTTTCTTTTTCAATAATAAAAAGTATTCATTGCATACACTTGCCATAAAATATATGCCCCAAAAGATGGAACTGTTGATCGACCAAAATGCCTTCTTGAATGTCGACAAGAGCAGTAGAAATTCGTATGCACAGCAGATAGATAGCTCATGTTCTTTTTTCATTGAACAAGAATTTAACTCGTGCAGGTGGACTTATCAGCCCACCCAGATTCCGATGAGTACTACACATTGTAGTCAAATCGTCATGAGGTATAACTGAAAACTGTGGAGCTAATGCTCCTGCAAGAAAGGGATACATGCACATTCAACTTACATAGTTTAAAGCTCAGGTGCTGTGGTAGCCATTCCCTGAGTCTACCTGCATCGGCTGAGTGTTCTTGTAGTCACTGAGCTCGTCTCTGTAACGTTTCTTGTCTGCTCGAGCTTTTGCTTCATATGGTTCCTTCTCCTCGGCTGTAAAGAAGAAGATTGGGAGTGCCGGCAATGGGAGTGCCGACAATGATTTAAACTTCAACCGAAGTTTCTATTGACTGAAGAAAGGTAAACGATAATAAACCCAGTGATGCAAAACACATACCCGACATTCCTCTCCATTTGTCCGCAATCTCTCTTGAGGCATCGGCAAAGGAAACCCCAGGATTGCTCTTCTTCATTTTCTGCAGCACATGGGAGGATAAATGTATCTCAATTTCCCAAAGCATTATGGAACATGAATATCATTAAATTAAACCTATTCCAGTCATTATGAGATATAAGCTAAATAAGGACATGGCCTGAGATTCACCTCTCTTTCGTTTTGCAAGAAGAACATATAACCCGACATTGCCTTTTTTGGTGCATTAGGATCCTTTTTCTTCTTCTGCTTTCTCTTCTTCCCACCTTCTTCATCGACAACTTTGGTCTTCTTCTTACTGGTTGTTGCCTTCATTGATGAAGATTCCTTTCTTGCTTCTTTCCTCACAGGTTTCTGAAATTAAAATAAACTATATCAAATAATACAACTGAATCCAATCTGAGAACATGAAGAACCTCTGATTTTTGCATGGAAAACTACTTCCTGCCAAAAAATAAAACATGGCAAGAAAAAGAACTTGCCTCCATCTCATCTCCACTTTGACTAGCATCAGAACCTTCCTCCCCAGAATCATCAGTAGGAGAACCACCATCATCCTTATCAACAACAAAGTCTTCATCCTGTAAAAAGGCAACATGTCAGCAGTTGACCAGACAAGTCTGTATAAGCAAGAAAACATACAACTAGCAGTGTCCACGTGAACAGGCTGAACTCCTACCTCCTCATCACTTTCATCTCCACCAGCTTCATTCTTAATGCGCTCGAGATGTGGATCAACAGCATCATCATCCTCGCTCTGAAGAACACGTGCCACACCATCCGTTGTCTTGAATTCTCCGAGGTTCATTATCTTCAATCCCTTTCCACTAAAAACCACAGATCATAAGCTTTGTAAATAGTGAAGAGTGACGGTATAGCAGCCAACCAGGATGATTCAATCACCGACCTCATGAAATCAAAAAGGTTATGATACTCGTTCCTCTGTATATTCCTAAATAGATGTTCCTGCTCAGATTTTAGCCTCACAAGAAGATCAAAGTAGTGCATGTTTGAACCACCAGCAGCATGCCTCTCAAATTCCACGTAGTCAATCTAGTAAAACAATTAAAGCCAAGATGAAAACAAGTGAATATATGCACATAAACCAATGAAATGAGATTGCCAAACTTCCATGTCCTGTACATATACCTCCTCGTGAAGAATCAGAGTTGGAGGTTTTGGTAGGAAGAAGAAACTCTTCTCAAGTGGATACAAAACCCCATCTTCTGCTTTAAGTGACGATTTGACAGCATAACCATCTTGACAGCTGCGAAATTTCCCTGGTTTAGTGACTTTGGCACCAGATAAACCACGCAATACTGTTGTAAAGACTTCATGGATGAGTCCCTGCACAATCATCATATATTCTTATAGAAAAATATTGATATATATTTTTATGCGTAACTCAGCTCACAAGTGTAGAGGTCTCGGCAACATAATAAGGACTATGAGCATTCCTTGATATGATTTTCAATCAGCTGTCTAAAGAATTTCATTTCACCTTGTAGGATGCCTCCAACTTGTCCTTGTATTTGGTATTAAAAAGTTCTTCATTCATGGACAGAGTGCTCTGAACAACGTAGTCAGTTTCAAACTGTTGACAATCGGATAATCTCAGTTAGTATAATAGCATAAAATATAGAAGTGTCAAACAAAAGCCTCGGCAATACCTGCATCACAATATGTGGATACAGAGTTTGGCCTTTACGAATTGGTGGATCCAGAGTGATTACAACAAAAGTATGTGGTTGGTTAGACTGCAAAAACAAATAAAATAAACTTTTATGGACAACATTAATTCACCTGAAGAATAAATTTCTGGACTTGGTATTTCAAATATACAGACAGGCACCCAGAATCAGTGTTCAAAACATATATAAGGATAAATTATTTTGAAATTATTTGCAACAAAGAATATCTTATACTTCGCTATGGAGCAACAAGAAAAGTATTATGAGACATTGCATATCACCCAGTAAAGCAAGCCATAAAGATCTCAAACTATTATGATTACATAGGATCTTCCCAAATGGATGTATATATAGAGAGAGGGTGTAAGTAATAATAAGAAATACCTTAGGCAGCAAAAATAAGCGGACAACACTACTATATTGAATTTTGAAATCATTTGCTTGCCCCTGAAGCCGTAAGAATGACAGATGAAGCTCTACACTGTAGCGACCCCTGTATAAAGCATTTGCAATAAGTACAATGAACACAAATGATGCTTGAAGCTTCTTCACATTTGACATTAAGAGGCCAGCCAAACCTTGGAGTAAGGATCGCAATCCCTTCAAAAGTAACAACAGCTTCTTCATACCCAGCCCCAACATCGGCCATAGACATGATTTTATCGCGAAAGACCTGGTACAAATATATGGCAGGACTTGCATTTTCATAAAATTGTGATCACTATCTGAAGAGATGTACTTGATGATGAACTTCCAGGCAACATAGCTCACCTGAGCAGCAGGACGATTTTCATCACCAACAAATTGGGTGTTGGAATTAGGTACGTGGAATGCAATCTCCATCAATGAATCTTTCTGTATTTTCAAGGCGAACATGGTTACAAGACATTGTGGAGTACCAGTCAAGTGAAACTGAAGCACAACAAACATCTGTCAACCTCATTCGCCCCAGTTGTATCATCCACATGAAACTCTAGCATGACATCATTTTTCCCCTGGAGTTGTGTCTGTGAGACATCAGCTAAGGAAACCTCAAACGCTTGTTTTGACCCCACCAAGAAAGTCAGCATATTACCTGCAAATAACAAGTGAGATTTGAAGTGCAAATTATGTCAATTATTAAATGGGTGATTGAGATATACATCAGCATAGAAAGTCTGGTTTCATTTGTTCGAAACACTGATTTTATCTGCAAGATAGAACTAACCATTCAGATCAACTTCACCCCAATTACGACCACTAACCGAAAGCTGCTTCTCTTCTGGTGTTATGCCACATGTGTTTTGGAAGAAGTTGCTCAAACTAGCCACATCCTTAAAAAAAAGTGCAGATTAACAATGAGCACAAATTCAGGATTACAAGCACTGCTGTGATCTAATGTCCACAGCCCACACAACCTGCCACCACAATTTCTCATAATATCCTCAAAAAGTTGTAGGGTAAAAATTAAAGCTTCCAATAACTCTTCACATCACATGGTTGTTAGATTGGGAAAATTTGTGTAAATCTGAAATATGAAGCATACGACAATCACCTGATCACGAAAACCAGTAAATTTGTAGTACAACCCATCTTTGGTTCGGACACCTAGTTGGTTCGTCCGTGGCACTTTCATCCATGTTACCTTGTGTATGTCACCTTTATCAACTTCAACTGCTTTACCACCTCCTTGTTTCTTCCATGAGATCCCTCCTGAGTATATTTTAAGTTGCCCAGGATTCTGTGGTTCATATTACAACCAGAAGAACCAGATCAGATTCCAAATTTTATCGTCCTCCCTTTCTCTCGGCAACCAAGGGGAATTAAAATTGAAGAATTAAAAAAATATTCACCACATTATAAATTAAAACTCGCACACAATCATCACCAATGGTTTCTGTTTATATCCCTCAAATTGTGTACAATGTTTTAGCGTTTCCTAAAACAAGCACAAGCTCAAAACAAAAGGTGTCATAATTAAATAAGGCCCAAAATCATTAATTACGTTAATGGAAATAAAAAAAGGAAATTTTCATCTGATTCTTTGCGTGTGTGCATGGAAGATGAGAACTCCAGCTAAAAGTGAAATATTTCCAGTTTAGCAACAAACTAAGGCAGTTTTCGAGACCCTCTACGATAATTTACTATGCTATCAAGAAGTCATGTTTTCATAAAGGGGGGGATAAAAGAAACAAGGAAGAGAAAACACGCGATATGAATTGATGGTATCGATACATCAATTCATATAAATGACGCATAGCATCCAACAAGTTTTCCAAATTACCGTCCCCCAAAAGTTTCGGATGAAATCGTGGACATGAGAAAGCAAAGTTAGGGTTCATCCAGAAGGCAGACATAACCATCGACTGAGCAAAAAACAAATGAAAAGATCGAAAAGGCTAAAATCTCAGGAATCAAATCAGAATTGCTTTCATAGGATAATGAAATCTTACAGTGCCTCCACGCCCGCCGAGAGATATGTTGTTGAAGAGGTGCCCGTCCGTCATCGTCGGAGATCCCCGAGGAGCTCGACGGAAAAGGAAATGAGTGACAGAGAGAGTGCGGTGAATAAGAAGTGAAGAAGAGACCTTGTGGCAGCTATATATATGAACGTCCCAGTAGGAGGCTTTGACCGATCGGACTGCGCCTTCTGATTACTTCCGTCCACGGCAAGGGAGGGGTGACTGCGCGCGCGTCGTAGAGTATCATATGGGCCCATAAACCGGACCCTGGGCCTATAACATTTATCGCCAACATAAAATTATCAATAATTTAATTATTTCAATAAATGAATCCTAAATACCTTTATTAATTTATTATTATGAGTAAAATCAGTGCTCCCTAAAGTCATATTAGAAATTTCTTACCATTTTTAATGGAATAAATTTAAAAACCTCTTTCTAATAATTTGAAATGTTTAAAATTTGAAGTTAAAATATTTTATTAAATTGATATTTGGATGTGATAGAGGCGTACCCTTTAACCTAAGCCCCTAAACCTTATACATAACATTGATTTATTGATCAAATAGGTTATTATTATTATTATTTTCTACATCACTTCTATTTTTTTAATAATTATTTAATTATCACCCTATATCATTTATGTCATTTATAATGTTTATATATTTTTTAAATACAAAATTTAAACAAGCTAAGTATTGATATGAATTGACATATAAAACAATATTATTTGATTATGGATTATTTATATATAAAGTTAAAATATTACTTGTTAGTGATGAAAATTTCTCAATATTATATAATAATAACAATTTTTCACATTTCACATTATAATGTTATTATTTTTTAAAGATATTAATTATTTCAGTTAAAATTCAGACATTTTGCAACAACACATCCCCTCCAACGAGGGCTTAGAATAAATAATACATTCTACATAATTCTTCAATAAAAGAGTTTCAACTTAATAATTTTCCAGCAATCTTAGCATGGTTTGTCAAAATATCTTTTGTATTTACTCTCACTTTCAAATATTTTCATTATATGGATTTGGTTATAAATTTTGACCTATGTACTCTTTTTAATATTTATTCTTGTGTATTATTGAACAACTATTTTCCATTTTCATCCTAAAAATCACACTTACTTGTATAATAGGTCATTTGGGAATCTTGTTATCTATTAATACCTATGATTTTATTATCAATTATTGTTTATGAAATGAATATACAAAATGTCAATTGTTAACCATTTCTTAAGCATTTGTCCAATGCTCCGTATATTAGTTTTTAATCATAGAATTTAGCTTAGTAATTGCAAAAAGTCTACCTTGAATTACGGGTCGCATTTCCCGTTTTTCCATCATTTTAACTTGGCTTCATATTCAAATTTTACTATTTTTCTAAAATTTTCATCAAATTTTCAAAAATAACTAATATTATCACACATATGATGTAATGCAACCGGAATTCAAAAATCACACACTTTCTTTTCTTTTTCTATCCATGTAGACTTCCTCGTCAGCTATCAATACCATTTTCTTATTTCCTTTACAATAGTGTAAAGCTTAAGACATTTGAAGAATTAAATAAAAGATTTATTTAATAACAATTTTTCTATTTCTCTACTTATTTCTTCTATTATGATGTTATTATATTTATATCATTATACACACAATATACACATATTTTTCAGTAATAAAATGCAAAATCTTCATACTTGAATCCACGCATTCTGCCTACATCTTCAATTAGCAACTGAAAGAACTCTCGAAAAATAATATTCAACTCATTCACCTATTTTCTCTTTTCTTTGACATATCTTCTATGAGATCCCTCCTAAGTATATTTCATTTTTTTTCTGTTAACGGTACATTATTCAAATTTGAATACCTTTCTCAATTATATTTTACAAGTTTAATCAATTTAGTAAATTCTCCATTAGCATTAGCATGGCCCAATATGTTCATAGCGTCCATAAAACAAGGCATCTCTGCAACCAGAATCCATTAGCATTAACATGGCCCAATATGCTCATGGCAAGGCTTAGAAGACTGCACTTTAAGATGTGCTAATGATGAGAATCGATCTCGACCTTCATATCTGCACGCTCTCATAACAAATATTAAGCTCCAAGAGGTGTTCTATATTGTATACTTTTATATGTTCAAAATATGTCTATTATATTTTGAATTTGTACATACACATCTATATATATATATATATATATCACTTTTAACTCTATTCATATCCGACAAGGAAGATAAGATAACGTATTCAAGCCAACACTTGCAACATATTAATCCCTTCAAATAAAATATCAAGGCACCAGTTATTTGAATGCGATTTGATAAAATTTAATTTAATATTTTGGGTTTAAATATAGGGTGAATTTAAAATATTTTAGATTTAAATATCATAATCTATCATTGGCCATAATATATAATAGATGCGACTTTTTGGCATAATTGTGGGATGATACCAAAATTTTAACATATTAATCACTTATTATTTACCATTAAACATAAAAATTTATATATATATATAGCTAAATTTTAATTTTACATAGAATATTTTAATTTAATGCATATTTTAAATTTACTTTTTAAAATGATAGAATTTAACATTAAATTTGAATAAAATAGCAATTTTAATAACAAATTTAACTTATTTTAAATTAAATTGATATGGTATTCTTTTTTTGCACGAGATGTAGTATTCTAATTGGAATAATTATATAATAACAAATATAATTGAAAATTTTATAAATTATATTAAAAGTAAATTATATTTATTAAATTTATAATATTTTATTTAATTTAAAATTACATATATATTTAAAATAAATACACATTAAATATAATTTGTACTTAATAAAATCTATAAGGGAAATTAAATATAATTAATATTTTATGTAATTATTTTAAAATAATAAATAAATATATCATTCTCTATATTAATAAAATTATAATTTTACTATTACTAAAATATCAAATTTAAGATATGTGTACGTACATTATCATATTTTATATGTAAATATTTTGTTTAACTTTAAATAAGTATAATTATTACTAATAATTCAATATATATATTAATATTTTATTAATTATAACTTATATAAAAATAAAATTTTATATAATATCACGCAAATATATATTTTTATAAAATTATCGGGTAATATTACTTTAAATATAATTTTAATTATTTAAAAAAATATATTTATTTTGAGTTAATAATTAAAAAGTATACCTAATTTAAATAAATATTTATGTATAATTATAGAGAATATGATCTATAATTGTGTAAAATGTTTTATTTATTATTTCAAATTGATTAAATAAAATTGTAATTATATATATATTTTTTTATTTTTTATTTTATTAATTAATAAGTATATATAATTTGTGATTTTTATAAAAAGAAAATATATAATTACAAAATTTTAATTATATTTAATTTACACATAATAAAATATTGAAAATTAGATATATTAATTTATTAATAATAGTTTTACTTACTTTATCTTAAATAAAATATTTATATAAAGACATAAATTAAATTTAATATTAATTTGCTGTAGTTAGTAGTGATAGATGATGCTCTAGCATGTTGCCCAAGCTGTCGAGGTTGGGGTTGAGTGAAAACATTGAAAAACAACACTGTTCTTGTACACAAAAACGATTGGTTGAACTGATTGATTAATGTTAAGACATTTTGCTTCTGCATTTAGTGCCTTGCATGGGCGTGGAGCGACACATTGGATCCCCTTCTATAATTAAATTTCAAGGCGGCATCCCCTTCTACGAGCTAAGCTAGCAGAGATGCCTTGTTTGCCGACCTACTACTCTATCATGCACGATCATGTACCTACGTAGGGTTTTACTTCCTCGTGTTTGGAGCCAACATCACTTATCTTCCTGCCTGCCTACTCGATCACTGCTTCCTGATGCCAATCTTTATAGATACTAGTTGATGCCAGTTGGTTGTCTTCCTGGATGTTTCTCATCTCTTTCTTCAAGATAATATAGATGGGCCCAGCCACTGCCCAACCAGGAGAGAAGGTCGGGGAATAGGCAATCGAATGACCTCATCCATAGGGATCAGATCTCTGCTGCTAGCTTGCTTTACAATGGATAGAGGACAAATAGAGAATATGGAAAGAGCTTGAGAAACTTGATGGGACAAAGCAAGTTCAGCATCTTGGTAATTGAATTCAGAGAATGTATTCGAGGTAAGTGTCTTAGTTCACAGATTTTCTCCTGCTACAATGGCCAATCATGGTAAAAAGATGGAAAAATGAAGGGAAACCGTGGGCGACCAGAGAGGGAGAGCAGCCAGCATTCATTCAACCTGCAAGTCATGAAAATGCCCAAAAACTACTGTCATCGTCTCCTCTCATGATCAATTAGTATAGGGGAATGGACCCTAAAGCACGACTTGATTTTGAGATAGTAGGAATTACCTTTTAACAACATACAGTAGGTAGGTAGGGAGTAAATGTGAGAATAATTTTGGAATTTTCAAGATTTAATATGCTCATGCAACTCATTTATTAATAAAATATATTATTAATGCATGTCATCAATGATGACAAATAACACAATAAAGGGCATAGTTAATACAATCACTAATATTCTCATTGTTTATTGGGTTTAATGAATTATACCATTAATCCATTAAACCTCTATATTTGGTAAAAAAAAGGAAGTTATTTCCCTATATTTATTTTTCCAAGCAATATTCTGTGGGTTGGAAGTACATTGTTTTGGAAGTATGGACAAAAGATGTTTTCTATGGGTTGCACGTTATTTTATGGCAAAGAAACCAGAAAAATATATATGGAAAATAAAATGTACATACTTTGAAAATATTTGAAAAAGTGTAAATTTAGTATATATATATATAGTCAATAATGATTAATGTAATATCATAGAAATCAAAATCAGAGCCTTCTGCCAAGCATATTTTTCAATATATATATATATATTGAATTTAAGAAAATATACATAAATTAAAGGTTAATTGCTAAACAAGGCTTAGGGTTTTATTATTTTTATGCTTGTAGCCTAAACCTTAATTTTTACTAAAAGTATGCATATGTATCCTGCCAGTAAGTTGATGTGACATTTGGAAATCATTTGACATCCACAATCAACATCTCGTTAGGTTAAAAAAATACAAATAAACAATCAAATTGAAAAATTATAAAAATTAAAAATTAAGTGATAATATTTTAATTGGAGAATATATTTATTTAAAATTTATTATTTATAAATATTAAAAATTTTATAATCTTATAAGTTTAAATAATTCTCTATTTTATCTAATATTTTATATATTACTTATTATATTTAGTATTTTTAATAGATCAAATATATTAGTAAAAATTTGACTGATTGTTACAAATTCTGCTCAATTGGCTAGATTCACATTGATTGATCTAAATCTATCTGTATTAATCTAAACCCGACTTAATTAGCTAAAACCCTACATAATTAGCACAAATATCATCCAATTGACCAATTCCAACCTAATAGTTCAATCTCTATACAAGTTTTCAATTTTGACTTAATTTACCCAAAATAACATATGTTCCAAATATGACTGATTTACTAAACATGACGATCACATTAACTACAATCTAATCTAATTGTGCCAAACTTGATTCCATTTGATCAAACCTTATTCAATTGATCCAAACTCAATACAATTAATCCAAACCTTACTTTTAATTTAATAAATTGTATTTTTTTTATAAATTTTCACATGAGTTTGGTATTTATAATATAAATTACTTATTGTGTAAAATTAAATGCATAAAAATATAATAACTAAAAGTAAATCAACAATTTATAAGTTTTAATCCAGTTATACAAATTAACAAAGATCAAAGAAAGTAGTATATGCATGCGGTGCACATTCATCATCAACATTAATGGATTGAAACATGAAATTATCATTCCATCATAATTAAACTCATTAATATTTTTATTATTTACACAAATTAATATTTTATAAAAATTAGAATAATACAACATGAATATATGAATGTTTATAACACTAAAAAAATACATTATCAAGTAACTTTGCTTAAACCTTGCTTTATGGACATATAATGGTTTCAAATGAATAATAAGCAAGTCTACTAATTGACAATAAGTCAACTAATATTGAAAAGTGATTATTAAGCAAATGCTTTAACAGTAATATTAAATACATTATTAGTTATTAAGTCAACTAATACTGAAAAGTGATTATTAAGCAAATACTTTAACCGTAATATTAAATACATTATTAGTTATTATTGATAATATTAGATATAACATAATTTATTTTCCATCACTATAATATTTTAAATCATGTATATTATATTACATATTATTTCAAATATAAGTCTATCTATTATTATCTTGTTCAAATTTAATAAAATAATAAAAAATACTCTTAATTTTCAACTAACTTTTCATACTAGTCCCGCTACTAGTAAAATTTTTAATATTTTTATAATACACTAGTTCATATTTAGCAAACAACTTATTAAATATACTCATAATTTTATTTATTTCTTATACTACTATTTCTTTTAATTTTTTATCAAAATAATATATTAAATTATTTATTTTTTTATTGTAAATTAAGAATTATAACAATTTTTAATATAATATTTATATTCCACCAATATTTTTTAACATTTTTTATTATTTAAAAAATTATCACTTCAATTAATAAAATACCACAATACTTTCCCCATTCAAAATATATTTTACCGAACACATTAATATTATTAGTATTCTTATTTTTTATTAACTAATTTAATTTATTAAATAAATATTTATACTTTGTATCACATAAATTCAGATAATAAAATAATTTTTTATAATCTAATATTACCCACATCATCATATAAGTAGAATTAAAACAAGTTTAATAACATATAACAAATTTCTTATTCGATACTTTACTCAAATTTTTCACACTTAATCTAATACTTTTATCACCCAACGTTAATGTATTCAGAAAATTAATTTTTCAAATATAATAACAGTAAATAAGTAGAATCTTTAGATACCCTCCAACTCTAATATCATGAATTATTCTCGTTACACCTATCCTTAACGAAATCATGTTTACAATCATGAACAAAAAGATATTTTTTTGGCAAAATTTGTTGATATAAAATTTATATTAAAAGTTAAATAGTTTCAAAAATTAGGTATTAACTTCTCTATATTTTTTCGTACAATTAAAAGAAAGGTATTAGATTAAAAATCGAGAGAGTAGTTTTATTTTATTAATTTGCATAAGCATATAAAAATTATTCATTTCATAAACTATTATCATTCATTTTATAAATTCCAAAAAATATTTTAAAACTTTTACTTTAAATATCACAACTTAATAAAGCAAAATTATTATAAATTTATAAAAATGATTTACTATTTTCATTTAATGAAAAATGAATATTTTTTCAAAATTGGGAGAGAACCGTTGTTACAATCATACGATTAAAAGCACTTAAATTAATAATTAATTATTATTTTGTTATTATAAGTTATATATAATTAATATAAACTAATTTTTTTAGTGAAATAATTATATTTGTTCCATATAAGCCAAATTGCTCAAATTGTTAAGTAGGTAAATATCAACAAAATTTTTATTAATTATTTGTTTGTTAGTGTTGTACAATATTAACTTAATATAACCATATCATTTTTTCTCCCTATATATACATGATGTTTTAATTAGTAGATACTATTTAAATATAAGGGAAGAGAGGATATTTTGCTCAATTAATACATTATATTTACATAAAATAATGTCTTTGTAATATAGTTAGAAAAAGTCAAATATTTGAGTATAAATAACTTGCCAAAACATTTCAATATATACTTTACATTTGAGTTAGAATTATTTATTCTTAAAAATAATTTTTATTTAATCTAAAAAAACTATGAAATTCTTTAAAATAAATAATGAGTTTTTGATTAACTAAAACAATGATATGTAGAGTAAAAGGATTAAATTAATACAATTTAATAAAAAATATTTTAATATCAATTTTATTATACATTTGAGATATATATATTATACTTGTGTTGGAAAAATATATGATATAAGTATAATTTAATATATTATTTATATTTATAAAATATATGTGGTGAAAAAATAAATATTATACGAAAAGAACTAATATACAATAAATTATAGCGACCTTACCTTATACCTAATTTAAAAAACACACGTCACAAGGTCTTTAATGAAAAAATATAATTTTATTTAAATATTACTAAATTTTACTTAAATTATGTTAATATATTATTAAAATTTACTTGTATAATTTTAATTTATTATATTTATTTATATAAATAATTTATTAAAACCATATAAATTAATTAGATGATATAAATATTTAATAAAATATTATAACAATATTTATATACATTTTCTATTACACTTTTTGTATCGTCACTTCTCACTTTTATAAATATGTCATTTATGTTCTCCCTATAAAACATAATATTTTAATTTGTGGTTTATTTAAAAAAACTATAAAATTATTTAAAATAAATATGAAGTTTTTGGTTTAGTACAACAATACTATTTAATGAACAAGGGTCAAATAATAAGAAATATTTTAATATTAATTTTATTATATATTTGATATATATATATATATATATGAGTTATAGTTGTGTTAAAAAAAGTATATAATTTAAATATAATTTATTATATTATTTATATTTATAATATATATTGTTACAAAATGGCATATTATATGAAAAAAACTTTCTTATATAATTCATTTATTATTTTTTTAACAAATATATATTATTATTTTTAATTTAAAACAAATAAACTAACTCATATTTTTAATTTTTTTTAAATATTAAAAATATTAATACAGACAATATGCTAAGAAAGTTATAGGCAAAATAAAGAGTATTAAATAGAAGTAACATACCACATATGTCATCCAAGGTCCATAGGTTAATATAGTTTTAACTTTAAATTATAAAAAATAAACTAATAGTGATGGACATGAGTCAGAGAAAGTCGAAAAAAGAGGTTACATGCCACTTGCCAACTATACTATAATAATGTAAATGAGATTTATTTCACTCAATCTACAATAATATATAATTATCTCTTATAATATCTAACACAAATATATTTATTTTAACTATTTTTTATAAAATTTATTCGAAAAATAAGATGTGTCAAGTTAAAATCGGTTAGAATTAATTATGCACTGTAGTTGAAACTCTTGTTCATTGTCATAACGAGCTCTTAAACCAATAGAAGTCGAAGGAGTGGGCTGGAAACCACTGTTAGCTGCATGCTCAGTCGAGAAGTTAGACCAGGAAGAGATAGTGTTACGAGGGCTCCACGCGGCGGCGTAGGGGCCCTGATACACTACGTGGTCCTCCTATACTTGAGGAGAAGTTATTGGTCATCCTGTGTTGGTCATTACTAGGACGGTTACTTGGATAAACTTTTTTTTATGTAAAAAATAAATTTTATTCTAGAAAAATATAGAAAGAATAAAAGGTAGAAATTAATATAGTGTAACATATTATTATTATTATTATATAATATTATCTCTTATTATTAATATATTTAATTAATTCACATCCATATATTTTGTAATGGAAAATTCATATCTTTATCTATATAATATTAAAAAAATATGCAACTCATATTTATAAGTAAAACATTGTAAATTTAAAATTATATATTTTTGTAAAAGTTGAGAATTAAGTTTATATATTAATTAAAATAGAAAAATATTATAAATATATAATATTACTTTTAACTAGATATTATTCTATTATTTATTTATTCAAAATATTCTCTTAATAATTAATACTATATTAAATATAAAACTATATATAAAAATGTTTAGAAATTTGAGATAGAAAAATAAAATATAAAAAAAATTAGGTGACAAAATAAATAGAGGGAATAGAATAAGTAACAAAGGAAAGACTAGAAGTCCATATAAACTAACCAGCTTGGAACAGCCCACGGGAAAGCAGATGTAATGGCCCCTGGTTTTCTGTCCTTCCTCAAATCCAGCCATGGAATGCCTCCTCACATCCTCCCAACCCTACCCCTCATTTCTTTAAATCCCCCGTTAACCCCTCCAAAATTCTTCACTTCTACCAAGGGGAATGCTAATTGGCAGCCCTCTTTTCGTCCTTATACTCCCACTACTTCGTCTCTATTCCGATTGGGCTCCTCTCCCTATTGGCCCCATTTGAGGTACCCACTTGCCTGCGAGGTTCAAAGGGGGTGGCAGTTGATTGGCAGGCTACTCCTAAATTTCCATCTTTTTTTTCCATCGGGTTCTCCCCTTCCTCCCCTTCGAAATTTCTAACCTTTTGAACTATATATGGGGGTTACCATGACTGCATCGAGCCGAAAAGGTAAGGAGCTGGGTGCGTTATCGGCAAACAAGAACGCCAAGGATAGGAAGAACCACCCGAAGCAGAGGACGATGACGATGCTTCCGATTCAGAGACTGTTCAACACTTGCAAGGATGTGTTCTCTCGTAGTAGCACCAATGCAATTCCCTCCCCCAGGGAAATTGCCAGGCTTAAGGCCGTTTTGGGTATGTCAACTTTGTCGTGTGTCGTGTTCCGAATTCATGCATACTTCTGTATGAATTCATGAAATCCATCACTAAAGTCTCTTTAATAGTTTACATGGGCCAAAGGTTGGTTTGGTTTGTTGATTAGTGGTCTTGTCCTTGAAATATATGCCCATGAACTGATTCCACAGTGTAGATTTACATTAGTGTAGCATTTCTTTGCTTATAAGAATGGTGAGTAGAGTACTACTCAAGCATGCTTCATGTTTTCCTTTTCTTCTCCTTCTCGATTGCTGTCAGGTGCTTCTGGTTTTGGTCCATCATAATTTTTTTATTAAAAAGAAAACCTTCAATGTTCATGATCTCAAGACCACTGATCTAGTTGGAGTTTCTCCTAAGGTGGTATGTTGTCAACAAATCACCCTTTCATACTTCAAAAAATTAGATGCCCAACAACCTTGTCAGATCATTTTTTTATCGGACCTTTTAAGGTCGAATAAAAAAAATATTTTGGAAGCATTGACTGAGCAAGTTGGGTTGGTGCAAATTGTTGGTTCATTCAGTAGTATATGGAAACTCTCACTCTCACTCTCTGGTTCGTATCCTGGACTGCTATTCATTTCGCTCATCCCAATGGTTTCTTGCAGATTGGATAAGCGCAGAAGACCTTGGGCTTAGCCCCCAGATGCCATACTTCCAGGCTAACGGATCTGCTGCTTCCCGGCCGCTAACCTACCTGCATCTGTATGAATGTGAGAGATTTTCGGTGAGTAAAAACCTCTTTCAAGTTTGTGGGTTGTTCTTCTAAAGTTTGTTGATCTGTTGTCCACTTCTGCCCAATTGCAGATGTGTATCTTCTGTTTGCCGCCTTCTGCAGTTATCCCTCTTCATGACCACCCAGGGATGACAGTTTTCAGCAAGATCCTTCTGGGGACCTTGCATATTAAATCTTATGACTGGGTTGTTGATGCACCTACCAGTAGCAGTAGGAGCAGAAGATCTATTGTAAATCATACAGGAGGTAGCTATTCTTATATCAGCATAGAACAGGCCATGGGGTAAGAAAAAAAGTTGATATTTTGAACCAACTTTCTCTCCTGTTCTTGCAGCCCAGCCTCTTGGCGCCCGTCTAGCAAAGGTGAAGGTTGACTCTAACCTCACGGCGACTTGCAACACCTCCATACTGTATCCAGCTGATGGTGGGAACATGCACCGGTTCACAGCGGTGACTGCATGTGCTGTTCTTGATGTCCTGGCACCGCCCTATTCCGATGCTGATGGACGGCACTGCACTTACTACTCTGACCACCCATTCTCTAGAATCTCAGGTGACTGATCATTACTTCTTTCATCCATCATAAAGCCATGCAATCTAATGAGATCTATCTGTCTTTTTGAATATTGAACCTCTCTGTCCGCCCTTGTGTGCAGTGGATGGATTATGCATACCCGAAGATCAGAGGGGAGGATACGCGTGGCTGGAAGAAAAAGAAGGGCCGGAGGAAATAGACGTAGTCGGAGCCAGGTACCAAGGCCCCCTATTCATGGAGAATTGATGGGTTACTTCTCTGTAGATGAGCTCCCCATGTATCTCCATGGGCTGCTACATCCATGTAGCAATATGATCTTTTTTCCCCTTTGAAATTCTATTTCTCGGGTCTTTATTCTTCTTCATCTGAGGATGATGGTGATGGTGATGGTGATGGTGATGGTGGTGGTGGTGGAGATGGTGATGTTGGTGGTGTCTTTGTTATATTGGGTTCAGAAGTAAGAAATGGATAAATATTTTACATGGGTCAACCTTGGCAACTTCTTCTCCTTCCTTACAAAGGGCTGGGCTGGCTGGTTTCGGCCATATCTTAATGGGTGCCATTCAAGGCCAGATTAAGCCTTCCTGTCTGTACATCAACTGGTTTTGTCGGCCATTTTCCGTAAGCCCACACTTAGAGCTTACCCACGAACCACCGATGGACAACGATGGCTTGTGGGGTGGTAGTACTTGGAGAGTGTGGAGGCCAGGCCATAGAAACCAGATGATTCCAACACAGATCCACGGATGTTATATCAACAAAACATGTTCACGCATTATCTTGAATGTTTCGGATTTTTGGGTAATCATTTCAGCATGTCACTGCTGCTGAAAGCGACCGAAAGATTTTTGCTTGGAGGAAGATCAGATTATGATCGTCATGGTTACCCAAGTCACCCCTTGATTTGCCCACAGGAAGGTTTATATCAAACAAACCTCCCATTTCAAATAAGTGAAGTTTAATAGTCATGTGAGTGTCCATTTTTAACAAAAATATTTCTGGTTCAACTTTCACGGGCATGGTCTCTTGGGTTTCAAGGGCTCAAATCTGTTGCAGAACTTTCATCAATGCTGACGCCTATGACATGCTTCGAACCCTATAGCAAGCAACCGTGGACTCCCAACAGTTGAAATATCTAGCAATCTTCTAAAACCCCTCGATTTGATGTACTAAAAAGCTTACACTTGCTCCTAAGAAGATCCAATCCACAGATTCGCTAATCTTTCTTCACTAGTTCCAAGTTGATAGATAGTTCTGTCCCTACATAGCACTTATATAATATACTTGTAGTCATATATATAATACAAAAGCTTCGAATTGTTTTTGATCTAGCAGCAGAATTAAAAACCCTAAAGATGAGGGTTTGGATTTTTTGTGGTAAATTATAAGCCATATCATTGAAGGATTAAGCTCCTGATGATGGTTGCTTCTGGACTATCAGCATCAATGGTGCCCAGTAGCTGAAAGAGCCGCTCGCTGAGGTCGTCTACTTCCCTGTGCAGGCTCCTTATGTAGTTGCACGTCTCCTGTAGCACCTTCGATACCTTCATAATTTAGTCTGAGCTTATGAATAGTTTTTCGGATGCTGCATATACTTTGCATTTTCATTAATCCATTACTTCCAAAAAGACCAGTGAAGGAGCTGTGCATAAGCATAATATACCTTACTGGAGCGCCCGCTATCATGAATCTTGGGGAGGATCCGGCGCAACTTCGAGAGGAGATCGACGATCTGGTCGTCGCTGATCCTCGAGGACCCTGAAGAAGAGGGCTGCCTTGATCTTCTGTTTGACATCCTTTTTATATGTATCAGGAGAGTTGGGAAGATAGCTGGTTAAGAAAGTGAATACCAGAAAGCAAGCTGAGTGTGGCTTGAAGAGATGATGATGGTGTGTAGATTCAGGTTCAGAAATTGAAATAGACCTCTAAGCACACCTACAGAAGGAGAGAGAAGGAGAATTGAAATGAAGATGATGACCCTTTACAATGAAGACAGGTGACATGGAATTTATATCAACAGATAAGCCTTCACATGTTCTAGCATCCCAACCATTAGCCCAAAAGTGAAAGTGCAGCTAAAGTTTGGACCTTCTTACAAGTAACCAAGTAACCCTAAACATGTTTTATTGCATTTGTTGATGTCGCATGGTACAGTGTCGTAAGAGGAGCAGGTAAAAAGAGACCATAAACATAAATGTTCCCGGTTTATTAGAGAATATATACTTCTTTTACTTACTTTAAAATGTACTTCAAAGCTGAATATGTTCTAAGGTATACAAGTTTGTCAAGTGTGTCTAGATGTTCTTTTTGGTATATGCATTATTATGTTTTTCCAAAGCCATTGGACCACAATTGGTCTTTTAAGTCTGAATTAAGCTTTCAAGATAAGCAGCAATTGATAGATACTGGATGAGGAGCAATTACTGGGCTGCTGCTACTGTGTAGAGCATAGGGGTACTCTTGATTCAACTAGCAGCTTTGATTTAAGCATACTTCATTTTCAGTCAGTAGACCAAAACTATGAGGAATAATTTAGTAACAAAGAATAGAAAATAGAAATTCAATTAGAAAGGAAAAATAAGAAGAAAATGGTTCATACTTCTACATATAATATATATATATATATATATATATATATACTTGGAAATGCAGACATATAAATGGTATGTGTGAGCTAGCAAAGGCAACAACCTCATTGAATTTCCATCACCATCATCACATGTTACTTCCCATGGGCATGGCAGCAGTAAATTACATGTTTCTATATACACACCCATTGTGCAGTGGAGTGCAGTTGGCCTGGCCCCTCTGTGATTCCGAAAATCGGCCTGTGGTAAAAAAAAATGGAAAACTGTTTTCAAAGATCTGCAGTTCCTCGGTGTTTGCTGCAACTTGTTCTCTAGTGGAATGGAAGTACATGCGCTCCAGTTGCTGCAAAGTGGGCGCCTTCGAGTTCCACCTCACCTCACCTTACCTAATGTCACTCCTCCACACCCCCTTCTCCCAATCTCGGCTAATAGAGAAAACTGAGCTAAAAGTGACAGTTAGGTGAGAATGAGTTTTCAATCATTAACTTAAATTGAGTTAATGTAGGGTCCACTCTTTGCATGGCGGCCTATTGTCAACATTTGTCATTTACTCAAAGTTTAAAGGGCAAATCACTATTAATCTGTCCCACATGGCAGCTGAGATGTTAGTGTAATGCATACCAATATGGGATGAACGTTTAAATTTTAATGGATCAATTAGGTCACTAAATAATAGAATGCCGGGCATATTTTTGGCAAAAATCAAGCTGTTGGACGAGTGAAATATGAATAAGGACAATTTTGTAGAAGGCCATATGACATATTTCTTAATGGGTACAATTTAAGTGAGTACCTTATCAAATTTTTATTCGAATGGAATACAAATATATATATATATATATATATATCAAATTAAAATATTATAAATAATGGATAACTAATAATAGAAGAGTTTTGAATCCGAGGAGGTCACTATTTTTGGTGTGTTTGAAAACGGATCCTCTCTTTCCCCTTTCCCATTCTCAGTTTTCTGTTTCCTATCATCCAAGTCTAGTGTAAGGAATATGGTCGACCACATGAACACCTGTGCATATACCTTTATTCTTAAGCTCAGCGCATCAATCAATATTAATTCTCATCAAATGCAAATACCGCACCAATCTCAATATTCGACAAAATAACCAACGCTGCATTCTAAACCGAGAAGGGGAGACGAGACAATAGTTGTTGCTGATAACTCACTAAAATAAAAACAAAATTCAAGTCTAGTGGAGCAAGCTCATGAGGGTCAAGAAGAGGCGAAGACAAAACATATGCGGCGCTGGGGCGGGGCTCTAAGCCTGCCTGAGGTTCATTCAATCTTCCTCCTCTTCATCTCCGTCTCCCCCAGAAGCCTTCTTGGCAGCTGCCTTCATGTTCCTCCTCTTCACCCTGCCGGGCCGCCCACCTCCGAACGGGCTCGTGAGGGAGAAGTCGATGTGCTTCTGGGAATCGACCCTCACCATGAAAGATGGTATGTTCACAACCTGCCTCCCCACCCTGAAAATTTCAAGAGGTGGGCACCATTCAGATCAAGTTCAAGTGAGATTGTTAGCCACCCACCATCAATCCATTGGGTAAATGACTCATGATATATATACACTATTGGAAAGCACATAAATCATTATAAATAACCTTTTTCCAATTGGTACAAAAACTTTAGGGTAATTCTTAATGCTCCAACATTTGAAACTAAAACTACTTGATAGTTGACTGTAATGCAAACTTTGGCAGCTCTTAAATATAGGGACATTTAGACAACCTAAGATAGCATTTGTACAAGGAACAAAGTTTTGGCATACTTGGGTAAAATGTACACAACTTTAATTTTGAGTTAAGACAGTTGTGACAGCCAAAAAGAAACATTTTCAATTGATAAAGATGCTACATCAATTGTTCTACATTGTTATTCTGTTGAAGATTTAATGATACCAGACAACTCAAACTTATTGATGTTGCAACACAGTCAATTCAAATTTGACAATCAAAAAGTTTGTATACCAGTTACTATCCCTACTTTATGCACCATGTGTGTAACTAACAAGCCAATGCATATACTAAGGAACAGAAAGCTTGTAGAATTCGATTCATCACCTGATGTGCCTCTGCCTGATGAGTACACGGGCATGGTGGATCGACTTGGCCATACCAGACTTGAACACGAGCGTCTGGAGGCGGCGCTCCAGGAAGTTCTCCACAGTTAGAGCCAGCACGTAATCGAGCTTGTTCTGGCTCTCGTCCAGTAGCCCATACCTGTTCATCCTGCGTAGAAGGGCTTCTCCTTCAAAGATCCTGCGAGGGTTCTTCTCATCAAGGGTGAGAAGGTGCCTGGCATTGTTGCGGATCCGGCTCAAAACGTACTGAACCCTCCAGAGCTCCCTCTTGCATCGGAGCCCGTACTCTCCAACGAGCTTCAGCTCAGCGTCCAGCCGCTCCTTCTCGTAAGGACGCCTTGGCTTCTTGAAGGTCTTCCCATCTAGTTACCAGTCAGTTCAATACTTTAATTAAAACAAAATCATCAATACACAGTACATAACCAACATTGGGGCTTTCTACAGCATCTCTAAGAGATGCAAACTGGCAACCATAGAGCCTACACTCCAGTTACAGAAGAACTATAATCTATATGCAATTACGAATCAGAGAAGTGGACGGCCGCAATTTCAATGCCAAAACCAATAAACTATCGGTGCATTTCATTTTCCAGCGAATATATATACGCTCCAGTTACAGCCCGCAAAAAAAAGACTGGACCATCAGAATTACAAATCAATCAATCGGAATCGGAATCAATCAATCAGAAACTTCAATCATTTAAACTAATGCTGAGACAAGTAGAAGATCGGTCCGGTGCAGATGATGACTCGTATCCGATTTGAATACATGGAAAATGTTGAATTGAAAAATAATGAAGGTACAATAAGTACGAGAAGAAGGAGTGCGGAGGTGAGCTTACAGTTCCGGTAAAAGCTGACATGAACCATGGCTACTGCGGCCCCTTATGCTCGCCTTCCGATCGGCCGAGGATCACGGATCCAGCAATGGAGGGCTCAACATGCAAAGGGAGAAGGGGAGGGGAAATGCCGCCGTCTTATATTGATGAAAACATCAAAAACCCTAATTTAGTGGGCCTACTGAGAATCCTATCTCATGGAGACCTTTTGGGCTCACCAGCTCGGGCCTCGGACTAAGTGTAATGCACACCTCCTCCTTGTTTTTCATCTCATCTTCATCAAAGTGCATTGAAATTCAAAGGTATGTTGATGGACACCGACATTTCCTTCATATCTGCAGGTCCTTGTGCAGGAAATGTCTCTCTTAATTTTGTGAAACTCGCCGAGCTCAAGAGATCTTTCCCTGAACTTTGTAGACCGAAGGTGCTGACCCAGGGCAGTCAAGGTTATGGAAATCCCAATCACCTGGTCATTGTGCCTAGCATCTTCTTCTGAAACAGACAGCTCTGTGATTTGCACCAGTGAATAAACTAACAGGCAGGACAATGACCTTAGAGCTTCCAAGTGAGACTCATAAATCTCATTGTTTGAACTCAAAATCTCTATAGGTTCAATACTGATGAACTATTTGATCCACAAAAATTCGTTTTTTCTTTGGGAGATACTGGCTAGTCTTTCGAGAGGTTGCTGCTTTGCTTGCAATCGTCCCCCTGTGGTGCAGTAACTGTAAACTAGAAGCACTGGGTAGCTGGGAGCTTAGAACCGCTGGCATTTATCACCATCTCCACTGCCTTTTTCATTCAGTTTAGACCTCCTCCAAGATCCCAAATACCCAAACCCCGAGTTCTTGTTTTTTTGACCTTTTGCCCAATAGTAAAACTTGGTCTTTTCAAACTTTTGATGTCACTAGTTAAGTTACTCCCTAAGACCTTTCCTATTACATCCAGACAGCAGATGCAGATACCCATCCATCAGTCTAGCAATAGGCCAAACGTGTGTATATTCATACCTAAGATTCTTCCTATGTGGTAGAAAATTCATGTAAATCACATACAGGGCAGTAAAGATGCAATTTCATGGGTACGCTTCATCTAAAACCTCAGTCATTGTACATATCAACGAGTAGTAAGAGAACCAAGCATATAAATCAGTCTGTCAGAACAAAGGGATATTCATCAACTTCAGTTTCACCTCTCATAGTCGCAATTATCACCTAGACAAAAATTTCTTCATGAGAGATCTTCTCCTAACCTGTAGTAGAAGTAGGGATTGTAGGTGCTTAATCCGGAGAAAGTTTTGGACATACAATCAGAATCAACTCTTGGAGGCCAATTTCTCCTTAGCCTTCTGGATCTTCAAAACCTTCTTCACAATCTTCTGCTCTTCCACCAAGAAAGCACGGATAATCCTATACAAAAATCAAGTATACAACAATCAAATTTCAGAACATTTTTTTCCTTTTTAAATGGTGAGGTAAAAGTGTGTAATCATTTTACCTTTCCCTAACAGCTCCTCCAGACAACACGCCACCATAGGCACGGTTCACTGTCCTTCGATTCCTAGACAATCTAGACCTCTTATACTCAGCGGGTCTAAGATGTGGAATCTGCAATGAAGTTACTTTCTTGAATATATATACTTTCAAATCATTTCCATGTTTAGATTACAGGAGCATGAAAACTTCAACAATTAACCAGGAACTCAAAATGTGATATTAAGTAGCAAACAACTACCAAAAAGATCCAAAGACATGGCTACCTTAACACACAAAGAAAGTATAATAACAATTTCAAAAAAGTAAACCCAGCTCAAACACAAAGCTTAAATATCAATTAAGCACAATTTTTTTTGCTTTCTTACAAATTTCAAAAATCTTTTTTAACATAATATGATCAGACAAGAAGTATGCATTGCATCTCAATTTTAATAGAAAGTCTATTTTCTCTCAAATCATCCTAATAGGAAAATTAATTGAGGATGTAGAATAGGGTAGCTTGCATGTATCAATGTAGCATAATACCATCTACAACAAGATAAAAGGAAAAGAACATCCAAATTTGCAAAGGCTCAAATTTCATGCCTAACAAAGACACGTAAAAAAAACCCACTGGAATTGAAAAAATGAGCAAACATAATGCTTCATCAAGAGGATACTAAACCTTAATTAAAGGATATAGGTTCATGAAAATGAGGATGACTGAAAACATGCAAAGATTAGTGCTTCATGTATATGGCTATCGAACATGCACACGTCTACTGAGATAGGTCATGAAACAGTACAAATCAAAACCGGATTTGGCTGCAAAGTCTCAACAGGACAAAGAACATAAAGGGAGCAAAGATCAATCCTATTTCAGATACAAATAATTCTTCAACCACACATTATAATAAAGATACCAGACATGCTATCATCCAATTACTAAATACGATTGAAAGCTTATTGAGAAATCAAGCTACTGTGAAAAAATTTTAAACTTCAAATGATCCCTAAAAGCCATCAACCTAACCCAGTAAGAAATCATCTTTTATTGGCACCAAAAGCAACAGAATCTCCAGTTAATACAGAAAAATGCGGCCGAATAGGCATATTCCAATGCAAAACATAAAGAATTTTAATAGAAATAGAAACCCCAAACCATATATATATGCCAGCCATGTATACAAGGATAAACGACATACCCCTTGGATCCTCTTCCCTGTGACAGGGCATTTGGGACCGCTGGCTCTCTTCTTGGTGCTAAGGTACACCAACTTGCCACCTTCATCAACAAAAATAACAGAAATTCACAAACACATAAGAATGCACAGCCTCAACATAAACTGGATATCGAAAAAGTAATCATACGCCGAAACTAAGTTCATGGGAAGTACCTGGAGTTTTGACGACCCGGTGCTGATTGGAACGGGTGGCGTAGCTGTGCCGCGTGCGGTAGGTGAGCCTCTGCACCATTTTCGTGCTTCGGAGATGTCCCCTTCCGCCCCTCCCTGCTTCGCGTGCTCGAGAAGTGAGGGCGGCTGGGGGCGAAACAAAATTATAAAGCTAGCGGCTCGCTGGGTCCCTTAAGCCCTAGATCTGACGCCCGTCATTCGTTTTGATTTGACGGTCAAGATTAAACGGATCCTAAGAAAACAAAACACACTGGGCACTAACACGGAAAAAGCAAGACCGAGGGGTCGTCGAGCATTGCCGGTCCGGCAAAACTGATCCGGCTCACTTGCCGCTGCACCAGACCAACTGATCGGTCGATAATCTCGGCACGTTCAGTTCAACGCTCTCCTCACCAGCTTCTTGTCCACCTGGGACAAGAAGGCAAGAGCTTGATGGTCACAGGAAGAAGGCCCACCATCTTCTTGACCTTGATCATGGCGGAGTTGCCGCCTCTTCGTGAGCTGAAGCTTCCTCGGCATGCAGTTTCCTCCCTTGAGAAACTCCTTCAGCTTCTTCTCTTTCTAGTAGGTTCCCGCTGCTTCGTGAGGAACCTGCTTTAGCGGGAACCGTCTTGAGGATGATTATACGAACCCAGGAACTAACCTAGAGCATACATCTTCCGGTAGTTCAGGATGTCGAATTGCCTCATCTTCTCCCGGTAGCTCCAACAGACCTTGTGGAGCTCTGAGATTCAGCCGCCTCCTCCTCCGCGGAGCCACTCTTCGATCCTCCATGGCTTCATGTCATCTACTATCCTCGGAGACTCACAGTCTTCTGCTATGTTAGGAGGCTCCGTGGCCCGCCTTAACCTTCATTATATCCATCCTCATCTGCTATATCAGGTATTGATGCTCCCATTCCACCTCCAGTTTTGAGTTCTCATGATTCTCACATGTCGAATTCTTCAATTTGTGGGTATGGATATGGCTATTGGATACTTCTTCACCATCTTACTCACCGTCCTCCTCAATGTGCTTGCTACCTTCCTTAGGTGGAGCTTCATCTTCATCTCAAAAGAACCCATCATGGTTTGAATTCAAGGATTCTGTGTTGGAATCCGATACCATGAGTTCCTTTTCTGACATCAATTATTTCAATAATATAAGTAACCTCTAAGTATTATCTCGAATAAGCATAAGTTATCATTTTATTGTTTATTCATAAGTCAAAGGATCTCTATCAGCACAATAACGAATAATATCATCATCTTGTTTTGGACGGAATATGTATCAACAAAAGCCCATTTGCACCTAGTGCAAATTGATCATCTATATGGATCATGCCCCTATGCCAAACCATTTACTCCTACATAAGTCTAATTATTAAAATGAAACAATAAAAAGGCTAACTACCATTCATTAAAATGAGAAGCTTATTGGTGTGGTTCCTTTCAACAAAAGTGTATACTGTTACTATATTGGATTGATTTGTGTAAGCAAAAGAAATTTTGACTCCTCCATGGAGACACGCCACGGAGTTGGACCAGTGGAAATTCAGTCACTTTTGTATCCATAAATATTCACCTAGAAGTCCATTCTCCTATAAATAGAGGTTTAAGAAATGGTTACCCTAAGTTTATGTCAAGTGTCTATTTATTTTAGCACCTCAAATGATATCCAACCTACCATCCAAAGACGAAAGTGCAGCACATTCAAAGGTATACAACTACCTAGAAATGGAGCAAATGGTAGGATGATAGGGTTTCGGATTCTAGATTCCTATGGGCCAATTATTGCTATATGTAGGTATCCTACTCTTACAAGGATCTATGAGTTAGGTGCTTATTGGTAAACAAACATTAGAAAAAATCTATAGCTTGAGTGGTGAGGATATAAATCTCCAAAAGTCCATGTCTTTGTTACTCAAAAAGACCAACCCATCCATGAAAATGTAAATTAAGGCATAATTGATTGTTATAAAACTCAAACTAAATGCTAAGCACTTAGAAAAAAATAACTTTTTATGAATAGAAAGATATCCCCTTTTAATTTTTTATGGGAGGATAACTGTCACGCCCCGACCCGGTTTGGTCGGAGTACGTGATCAACCCGCTACCCTTCCTTACGCCATTAAGGTACATCTAGGCAAGGAAGGTGAATGCGTGTCCACGTTCGAACCCTTACTTAAGTTGGGGGTAGGAAGCGTAACTTGAGGGCTTAGGCGTATCCAGAACTTTCTGTCGGGGTAATATCCTGCAAAGGGGTTGAGGGAGGGGTGAGCTCGACAACTCAGTGAGGGGAAGCTTACTATAACGGTTTACTTGAATTTATCTTATATTTATTTCCGTTTCACACATTAACAGAATCAACAACCGCCCTCCTATCATAGAAGGGATCACACGTTCGCAGAACGATTCTCGACCGTGCCACTTGTGGACCGGAGTGCATTTACCATCCACCCTGATAAAGGGATGCTGCCTCTACTTGGAGTTTGTGCGGATATCAGTAGTCCGACCCTAAACTCGAATTCTTCCACCATGTCCGCTCAAGGGATGAGACATCATTCCCCCTACTGCCTTGGTCTCCGTGTGCAGGAAGCCCTCGGCTTCATGACCTACTGAACGATGATACTGCCCTTATGCTCCCTGGGTCGTCCAACAGTCCTTGGGTCCCATAACTATCTCATGCCAGGTGTCCTGATGGTCCGAACCTCACGGTGCATGCATAATCAACAAGCTTTTTAAGTTATAACCGTTATCTTTGGCCCTCTTGCATAATGGTCTGTCAGCTTGGCTTCGACCCTATCACACATACTGGCCCAACAGGTTCGACGACCCGGCTTCGGCAGAGCAGTGGTTCGGCCCAACAAGCTTGACAACTCAGCTTGGCTCGATGGGTATCACACAAGTTCCCATTATTCAAGTATTTTAGCCTTATGTATCACATGTCTGTTTTGGATGGGTCCATGCCCGTATCTACTAGCCTTGGATCCACTAGCATCTCGAGCATAAGCCCGAAATTAGCTCCCAAATATTTTAAGCAGAGTCACCTAGTCAGGGGAGGCTAATTCCGAGAAAATAAATTTTTAAATCTTAAACTGTCATTCCAACCAGAATGGACATTATAGCGGTTCCCACTCACCCAGTGATTTTGGCGGGGTCGCACCGACGAAATCTAGCCTCGCAGTTCCTCTTCCGGAAGCAGGTGCTTAAATAGTCAGTCCCTACATGTCATGAATGTCCTTGTTAGAGCGTTGAACTAAGGAATTGTACTTATTGGCATATTTGTGTATAAGCCTTCATATTTGGCATTAATTGCACTTTAGTCCCCGAGGTTTGTGCGTTCATCTTTTCCTTCTCAATTACCGTTTTTTTTCTTAATCCGACCCCCAAATTTTCTAATTATCCCTTCAGCTCCTTAGTTTTATCAACACTGCCCCTGGTTTCCTTAAATTTTCTAAAACGGTCATTTAGCCCCAAATTTTAAAAAATTATAATTTGACCCCAAACTTTTCAAATTTTTACAAATTGGTCCTCCATTTGATCCAATTTGTCCAACGAACCCTCAATTGGAAGGGAATTACATAAAAAGACCCTTAATTTTGTCAAATCACCACTTGGTCTCCAATTTTTGAAAAATCCTCAACTTGCCCAAACTTTTCAAAAATTGCATTTTGGTCCCCCCAACTTTGCAAAATTTCCATTTTGCCCCAAATTTGTCCAATTTGCCCAATTGACCCTCAATTGGGGTGAATTTCATGAAAATACCCTCAATTTTGTGAAATTATGGTTCAGCCCTCCAATTTTTGAAAATTGCACAAAAGTCCCCCAAAATCCCCAAATTGGCCTCCACCTTCTTCCCCAATTTGAGCATATGACACTTCGGATCTTACCTTGTCCAATTGGTGGCCTGTAAGTCCTTGTTTTCTTCAATTCTTGCTTCTAATCACCTCCTACAGCTCCCCTCGATAATCCTGCACTTCGAATTTCATAATTTGGCTAAGTTTCGTGCCTTGTCGGAGCTCCGCCGAAAAAGTTACAGTAGAGAGAGAAAGCTTGCATTTCTTACCGGCGGAGAGGCGGTGGCCGGAGCTTGGGGTAGGGACGGCTAGAGCTAGTCAAGGGGAACCTAGTATGATTGAGTTCTACTGCAATTCGTTACTGCACTGCAGGAATTTGAAGAGAGAAGTTTCGTTGGTGCAGCTCTGAAATTCTGATGAGGGGAGGCGAAATTGAGCTTACCAAGGCCTATATGGGTGTTGGGGAGGACCTTAGGCAGTTAGTGGTGGCCAAGGTGGGCGGTGGAAGGGATGGTTGGGGCGAGGTGGTGTCGGGCAGGAGCTCGCTGCTTCGAACTCTAAAGCAGCTTCACTATGCGATCTCCCTCGCACCTTCCTGAGCACTCCCTAGTTGTTTTGAGGAGGTCTGGAGCTAGAGGATTCTTCCCTGGTTCTAATGCCACCCTTCGGAGCTCCTTTGGTGGAGGTTTTGCCCGTCGTCGGAGCTCTGGTTTGAAGCTTGCCGAAAAACTCACTCTTCTTCTTCTTCGATCGATTGTGGGATGTTGAGAATGAATGAGTGGACAGGTTTTACAACTCTCCCCTCCTTTTAGGAGTTTTGTCCTCAAAACTGTTACATATCAAACAAATGTGAATATTTGTCTCTTATTGTTGATTCGATCTCCCATATCTCTTCAGCTATTTGGCCATTCTACCAAAGTATCCTCACCAGAGGAATATTTTTATTCCGAGGGTTCTTCTCACGCCGGTCGAGGATCCGGACAGGTTCTACTCGGTAGGTCAGGTCTCCCTCAATTTTCGATGGCGGCTCATCTAGTATATGGCTGGGGTCGGGTTCGCACTTTCGTAGTAGGGACACGTGGAAGACGTTGTGGATCCTCTGAAGGTTTGGAGGCAACTCCAACTGGTGGGCTACAGGTCCGACCCTACGAATGATGGTGTATGGGCCAATGTACTGGGGTTTCAACTTCCCTATTTGTTGAAACCTGAGTATCCCTTTCCAAGGTGACACCTTTAGGAATACTTGGTCTCCCACTTCAAATTCTAGATCCTTTCTCCGGTTATCGGCATAACTTTTCTGCCTATCCTGGGTTGCCTTGAGTCGGCTCCTTATGATCCGAATCTTCTCTGATGCGTCTTCTATCAATTCTACCCTTTCGAGTTTTCTTTCTTCTACTTCCTCCCAAAATAAGGGCGTGCGACAAGGTCATCCATAGAGGGCTTCATAGGGTGTCATTTGGATGTTGGCTTGGTAGCTATTGTTGTACGGGAATTCCATGAGGCACAGATGGTCCTCCCAATTTCTCTTCATGGTTAGAACGCACACCTGTATCATATCTTCCAAAGTGTGGATAGTCCGTTCAGACTGCCCGTCTGTCTAGGGATGAAAAGCTATGCTCATGTGGAGTCTGGTGCCTAGCACTGCCTGGAGGCTAGGCCAAAATCGAGAGGTGAACCTCGAGTCTCAGTCCGATATGATGCTTACCAGTACTCCGTGGAGTCGTATGATCTCCCCCACATATAGGGCGACAAGCTTTCCTATCGGGTCTATCACCCGTATGGGTAGGAAATGTGAAGATTTGGTTAGTCGATCCACGATTACCCATATGGCATCTCGTCCCCTTCTTGTCGTCGGTAGTCCGGTCACGAAGTCCATGGTGATGTACTCCCAATAGGGACAAAGTTCCTCGTCTTCTTTTTGTAAAGCCTGTATTTGGTCTAATAGACCGGGTCATACTACTAGGCTAGCTACTAGGCTACCTTGGCTGTCACGCCCCGACCCTATTTGGTTGGATCCCCATGAACAACCCGCCACTCTCTCGATTTATTAAAGGGTTTCCCCTTATTATAATTCCTAAAGAGTAAGGCGTCCTTTAAACCTGCACTATTTCTTGGAATAGCATAATCAAAACTGCATGAAATTTTAAACTTTACATACCTGTCTTACAGGCATCTTAGTTGATGGTCTTTCAAGGTAGGCTTTTCGGGATTTCCTGAAAGGGATATAAGGGAGGGAGTGAGTACGACTACTCAGTGAATGGGTTTTCAAAGGTTTACTTTTAACTTTTAAGAAAAACATTTATATGGAGTGTGCCAGACTCCTTTCTTTTCAAAAAAATCCTTTTATTTAAAAATTTGGGTTTTTCCATTATTTCTTAGTTACCGGTGTGTCATCACCCAACACACATCCTTCATCATGAAAGTTACACACATTCGCAAGTCAGTATCACTATTGAACCCGCTAGTGGATAGAAGTACAACCACTTCTACCCTGGGAATGAGTGGATGTACGTGACATCCGACCCACAATCCCGAAATCACTTCTTCGTGTCCATATGTGTCACGCCCCGATCCGGTTTGGTCAGATCCCCGTGATCAACCCGCCACTCTCCCAGTTTATTAAAGGGTTTCCCCTTATTGTAAATCGTAAAGAGTAAGGCATCCTTTAACCTGCACCTTTTTCCTGGAATAACATAATCAAAACTGCATGAAATTTAAAACTGTACATACCTGTCTTACAAGCATCTTAGTTGACGGTATTTAAGGGGAGACTTTCCAGGATTTCCTAAAAGGGATATAAGGGAGGGGGTGAGTACGACTACTCAGTGAATGAGTTTTTAAAAGCTTTTGACTTTTAAGAAAAATATTTATATGGAGTGTGCCAGACTCCTTTGTTTTCAAAAATCCTTTCATTTAAAAATTTGAGTTTTTCCATTATTTCTTAGTTACCACGGTGTGTCATCACCCAACACACATCCTTCATCATGAAGGTTACACACATTCGCAAGTCAGTATCACTACTGAACCCGCTAGTGGCTTCGGAGCGACTTTTCCTGCCACTCGGATAGAAGTACGACCACTTCTACCCTGGGAATGAGTGGATGTACGTGACATCCTACCCACAATCCCGAAATCACTTCTTCATGTCCGTATGAGGTCAGAGACCTCATCTTGTCCCCACCCCGATCTCATGTGCTTCGTGCTACTCCAGATTTCGCACAGACACCTGGAACGACGAACTGCCCTTATAACCAGCAAGTCGTCCAGTGCCCTTAGGACGCATTACTACCCCTCATGGGCATCTTGATGATCCCGTACTCACAGTGCATGCACAAATAATGTTTTCTTATATTACCATGTAATCTGTGGTGCCATTAGTCCAACGGCCCCGACTCTCAACTCAACCCCAGTTGTTTGTGACTAGTCCGTCGACCTGTCATGTCGCACTGCCGCTAGTTGACTGAGCATGTCTGTCCTATCTTGGTACAATTCACTTATTAAGTTTTATGGCACATATATCATGTTCGTTTACGAGCTCCTGCTCGTGCCAATTGGCCTTGGGCCCACTGTACGAGATTTTCAAAATCGGGCATTTAGCCTCCAAGTTCCAAAACCGAGGCCCCTAGCCTATCAGAGCTATTCGAGCTCCCGTCGAGAAAGTCAATGTGCGGGGTTTACAATATGAGGACAGAGACCTCATCCTGTCCCCACCCCGGTCTCATGCACTTGGTGCTACTCTAAATTTCGCACAGACACCTGGAACGACGAACTGCCCTTATAGCCACCAGGTCGTCCAGTGCCCTTAGGACGCATCACTACCCCTCACTGGCATCTTGATGATCCTGTACTCACAATGCACAAACAATGTTTTCTTATATTGCCATGTAATCTGTGGTGCCACTAGTCCAACGACCCCGACTCTCAACTCAATTCACAGCTGTTTGTCTTGACTAGTCCGTCGACCTGTCATGTCGCACTACCGCTAGTTAACTGAGCATGTCGGTCCTATCTTGGTACCATGACCAAACAATTCACTTATTAAGTTTTATGGCACATATATCATGTTCGTTTACGAGCTCCTGCTTGTGCCAACTGGCCTTGGGCCCACTGTACGGGATTTTCAAAATTGGGCATTTAGCCCCCAAGTTCCAAAACCGAGGCCCCTGGCCTATCAGCTATTCGAGCTCCCGTCGAGAAGGTCTCCCAAATAGTTTAAGCATTGGCACACAGTCAGGGGAGAACACTTCCGACAAAATAGGTTTTCACTGTCCATTATACCAACCGGTATAAGGACATCTCCGTTCATAACCGATGAACGGGTTTTTAACTTCCTTCGAGGAAGTCTCATCATACCAACTGAGTATGATCTACTTACAACCGGTAATTAGTTTCTTTCGCATAATTTTCACATCACTTTCTCTAAGTGGTGATGATTAAAATACCACTAAATAGTGGGTTTTTATACCGAGGTACTTATCATCCCTTACCGGGTATGATATAATATTTCCACTCACAACCGGTAAGTGGTTTTTATCTTTAAGTTGTGCTCATCATCCCAACCGGGTATGATGTTAGTAAACCCACTCACCCGTTAACGCCGTGAATTCCAATAGACTGGTTTTTTGTATTCACGCGAACTTGTCCTTACTAGCGTTCCAGGTATTTCGCGTTCCTACACGATATGAACAGCCTTGTTCATTATTACTCGACATAACAGCCTTCGTTCATTTCCAATGAATGAGAAAACCCAAACTTTTAGTTATTTGCAATTAGGTCCCTAAAGTTATTTCTCTTTAAGTTTAAGTCCCTAATGTCGGTTTTTGCTCAAATTAAATCCCGTAACTTTTAAAATTTATCCTGATACCTCCATTTATTCAATTTCACCAAAAAGAGGTTTAATTTCCCAAATTTCCAATTTGTTTCCCTAATTTTTCCAAAATTACCATTTTGCCCTTCTTTTACAAAAGTGGTAAGTTTTGCCCCAAAAATTCCAAAATTCCTCAATTGGTACTCCAACATTATTTTCATGCCCAATTGACCCTCAATTTCAAAAAATTGTATTTTGGCCCTTTTAATTTCGAAAATCCCCAAATTTTCCCCCAATTTCAACTCTTCAACACTAACGAATTTGATTTCATCAAATTGACCGATCAAACACTTCTAATTATTGAAATTGGAGTTGAAATTGAGTTCCTGCATGTTCATACGATTCTAAGAGACTTTGAATCGCAGATTTTAACGCCAAAACGAGCTCAAACGGAGCTTCGTCGAAAAATAGATTGTAGAGAGAGAAAGCTTCGATTACTCACCAGTGAAGGCACGACGGTCCGAGCTTTCAATCTGGGCAGATAGGTCTCGTCCTAAGGTTCATCCTATAATCAAGAATTGTATCAATTGATGCGGAATTGGATTAGAATTTTATCATTGAAATTCGGTCGACTCTCTCTCTAGCACCGATCGAAAATTGTAAAGGGGAGCTGAATTGGCTTACCTTTCGGTCCTAATTCGGCTGTGGAAAGGCTGAGGAAGTGTAGGGAGGGCTCAGTTTGGCCTGAGGAGGGCTTAAAATGGCTGATTTCAGCTTGGCCGAAATAGGGCAGCTTCGGTCCGCCGGAGTTGCTTCACTATTCCATCATGTCGGTACTTCTCCAACGATTTTTGGATTGACTGGAGTTTTCTATCAGATAGTTGTCTTCTCCCCGGTTCTAAAGAGCTCGACCTTTGTTCAAGTTGAAGCTCTGGTTCGAGCTTTACCGGGAAATGGAGCAGTAGAGAGAGAGAAGTGTTCAGGTATTAGGAGAATGAAATGGGGATGAGCTCTTTATATAGGCGTAAAACCCGTATATTAAATGAGCGAGATTTATTACTAGTATTAATATTGCCATAAATTATTGGTATTAATTCTAATAATTTAATTTCAGTATTAATTCTAATAATTTAATTTCGGTATTAAATTATTGGTATTAATTACAATAATTAAATATATATTAATTTATAGTTATTTATGATAAGGCGTATACAAAATTTTTGACCGAGATTTCGGGTTACAAAAAAAATTCATACTTCCCAGGAGGTTACCAATCCTCACACTACTCTCAGGGAAGCACACTTAACTTTGAAGTTCTTATAAAATCTAGTTCAACTAAACCAATTTAGTTTTTGTTTTCTATAGTTTCTTAAATTTTTTTTCTAAGGTTTAATGAACCTTTTAGATCACCAAGAAGTTGTAAATTTCCATATTGCGTGTTCTCAAATGTAAACCGGCTCGGTTTTCTTACTTTGTTTGACCGGTTCTTTTCCCACGTGGAGGGCTACCCTTAAATTTCGCAGTTAGCTTAGTAAAGGCAGATAGCTTGAACAGACGGAGGCCATTCCCGTGTGGTATTTGCGGCTTAGTGTGTCAGCCACCACGTTGGCCTTATCGGAGTGATATTCGATGGTCAGATCGTAGTCCTTTACTAACTCTAGCCATCTTCTCTATCGTAGGTTGAGTTCCTTTTGGGTTAGGAAGTATTTCAGGCTCTTATGATCGGTGTGGATACAACACTTTACTCCGTACAAATAGTGGCGCCATATTTTTAGAGCGAACACTATTGCTGCCAGTTCGACATCGTGGGTGGGGTAATTCTTCTCGTGGGGTTTCAGATGTCGTGAGGCATAGGCGATGACTCTTCCTTGTTGGATTAGGACACATCCTAGTCCTTGTTCGGACACATCGCTATACATCGTGTATTCCCTAGCATCCGCATCGGGTAAGGCCAGTACCGGGGCCGTGGTGAGTCGAGTTTTGAGCTCTTGGAAGGATTCTTCACACTTGGCATCCCACTTGTAGTTCACTTCTTTCCTTGTGAGGCGAGTTAAGGGAGCTGCTATCCTGGAGAAATCTTCTATGAATTTTTGGTAGTATCCGGCAAGGCCGAGGAAGCTACGAATTTATGTCGGGTTAGTTGGGGCTTTCCAATTTAATATGGTCGCTATTTTTGCTGGATCCACCTTTACTCCTTCTTTGGACACTATATGCCCTAGGAAGCCCACTTCTTGCAGCCAGAACTCGCACTTAGAGAATTTGGCATACAACCGATTTTCTCTCAGGGTACTCAGGATTATCTCCAGGTGTGTCCAATGCTCTTCTTCAGTCTGGGAGTATATGAGAATATCGTCTATGAATACGATAACAAACTTATCTAGATATGGCTGGAACACTCGGTTCATCGGGTCCATGAAAGTCGTGGGTGCATTGGTCAGTCCGAAGGGCATTACCCTAAACTCATAATGCCCGTACCGTGATCAGAAAGTAGTTTTATGTATGTCCTCTTCCCGAATCTTCAGTTGATGATATCCCGACCTTAGGTCGATCTTGGAGAAGTAGGCGGCTCCTCTGAGTTGGTCAAATAAGTCGTCTATCCTGGGGAGAGGGTATTTATTCTTAATTGTCACCTGGTTCAGTTTCCGATAATCGATGCAAAGTCACATACTTCCATGTTTCTTCTTAACAAATAGTATGAGTGCACCCCACGAGGACTGGCTTAGGCGTATAAACCCTTTCTCTAAAAGTTCGTCCAACTGATCTTTCAGCTCCTTGAGTTCCGTGGGTGCCATACGGTAGGGTGCTTGGGATATAGGGTGGGTGCCTGACAATACCTCAATTACGAATTCCAGTTGGCGATCTGGGGGTAAACCAGGTAGTTCCTCCGGGAAAACTTCTGGATAACGGTTGACCACTGGGATCTCTGCTAGACCCTTCTCCAGTGGGTCCTTACAAGTGATCTGTGCTAGGAAGACCTTACATCCTTTCTTTAGCAAGTCTTGAGCTTCCATATAGGACACCTTTCTGAATACTTGGACGTAGCCAGCCACCATGCTGGGGTCCTTCCGGGCTTCTTCCTGGGTCAGGCTGTAGATCCTTGCTTGAACTCTCGTGGGTGCTTCCCGTCACCTATCGTTTGGTCTCGGGTTCCTAGGTGGTGGTGGTCATGTAAGGCACTTCTCGGGCTACCCGAGCCTCGTCTTGGGGTGTAGGTGTTGGAAAGGTATTCTTTTGGGGCTCTTAAGAGATTTGGATTTTCTTGAAAGAAAATTTTCTTTATTTGTTGGACCGAAAAACCCCGGCCAAGGTTTATTACAATAGATGCTTCTAGAATTTCCTACCCCTTTCTATCCCCACCAATTAACTGACCTAGAATTATACCTATGCAGATTGCGAGACTCTACATTAGGGGTCTCGAGGCGTATTCTCCTTCTTGTTGGGCACTTGCCTCCGTGGTTACTGTCGCAACAGGGGCCTAGATTCATGCTAGGCTCCTCGAATTCTACAGATGCTGATAGACTCGGGGCCCTCCTGGCCTGTACGGGGTAAGCTATATTTATGCCATATCGGCGTAGGATAGTTGCATCATGGGCTTGTTGGGTGGGGCTCACTGTACACGTACTACTATGAATTGGGGGAAGTTGGTGAAAAACCCTTACATAGTTAGCATAGGCTTCCCAAAAATTCCTCTCGGTCTCCGCCTGAATCTGGAACCAAGTCGGGTTCCCTTGGTGGAGATACTTCATCTTCTACTGAGTACAGATGGGTCCTATCTCGGGGTGCATCTCATGGGATGGGCTCTTTGAGGGCCTCCACTCGTTGTTTCATAGCGTGGATCCAAGGAATATATTCTTCGGAGACATTTTTGTTCATAGTATCTGCAAGGTTGTTGGGAATCATGGTTAGGATGGGTTGTGCGAAACTAATCAGGAAAGTTATGCTCTGATACCACTCAAGTTGTCACACCCCGACCCGGTTTGGTCGGAGTCCGTAATCAACCCGCCACCCTTCCTTGCGCCATTCAAGTACATCTACTCCAATGAGGCAAGGAAGGTGAAGGCGTGTCCACATTCGAACCCTTACTTAAGTTAGGGGTAGGAAGCATACCTTGAGGGCTTAGGCGTATCCGGAACTTCCTGTCGGGGTAATGTCCTACAAAGGGGTGAGCTCGACAACTCAGTGAGGGGAAGCTTACTATAACAGTTTACTTGAATTTATCTTATATTTATTTCCATTTCACACATTCACAGAATCAACAACCGCCCTCCTATCATAGGAGGGATCACACGTTCGCAGAACGGTTCTCGACCGTGCCACTTGTGGACCGGAGCGCCTTTACCATCCACCCTGATAGAGGGATGCTACCTCTACTCGGAGTTTGTGCGAATATCAGTAGTCCGACCCCAAACTCGAATTCTTCCATCATTTCTGCTCAAGGGATGAGACATCATTCCCCCTACTGCCTTGGTCTTCGTGCACAGGAAGCCCTCGGCTTCATGACCTACTGAACGACGATACTGCCCTTATGCTCCATGGGTCGTCCAACAGTCCTTGGGTCCCATAACTATCTCATGCCAGGTGTCCTAATGGCCCGAACCTCACGGTGCATGCACAATCAATAAGCTTTTTAAGTTATAACCGTTATCTTTGGCCCTCTTGCATAACGGTCTGTCAGCTTGGCTTCGACCCTACCACACATACTGGCCCAATAGGTTCGACGACCCGGCTTCGGCAGAGCAGTGGTTCAGCCCAACAAGCTCGACAACACAGCTTGGCTCGATGGGTATCACACAAGTTCCCATTATTCAAGTATTTTGGCCTCATGTATCACATGTCTATTTTGGACGGGTCCATGCTCGTATCCACTAGCCTTGGATCCACTGGCATCTCGAGCATAAGCCCGAAATTAGCTCCAAAATATTTTAAGCAGAGTCACCTAGTCAGGGGAGGCTAATTCCGAGAAAATAAATTTTCAAATCTTAAACTGTCATTCCAACCAGAATGGACGTTATAGCGGTTCCCACTCACCCGGTGATTTTGGCGGGGTCGCACCGACGGAATCTAGCCTCGCAGTTCCTCTTCCGGAAGCAGGTGCTCAAATAGTTAGTCCCTACATGGATGTCCTTGTTAGGGTGTTGAACTAAGGAATTGTACTTATTGGCATATTTGTGTATAAGCCTTCATATTTGGCATTAATTGCACTTTAGTCCCCGAGGTTTGTGCGTTCATCTTTTCCTTCTCAATTACCGTTTTTTTTTCTTAATCCGACCCCCAAATTTTCTAATTATCCCTTCAGCTCCTTAGTTTTATCAACACTGCCCCTGGTTTCCTTAAATTTTCTAAAACGGTCATTTAGCCCCAAATTTTAAAAAATTACAATTTGACCCCAAACTTTTCAAATTTTACAAATTGGTCCTCCATTTGATCCAATTTGTCCAACGAACCCTCAATTGGAAGGGAATTACATAAAAAGACCCTTAATTTTGTCAAATCACCACTTGGTCTCCAATTTTCGAAAAATCCTCAACTTGTCCAAACTTTTCAAAAATTGCATTTTGGTCCCCCCAACTTTGCAAAATTTCCATTTTGCCCCAAATTTGTCCAATTGACCTCAATTGGGGTGAATTTCATGAAAATACCCTCAATTTTGTGAAATTATGGTTCAGCCCTCCAATTTTCGAAAATTGCACAAAAGTCCCCCAAAATCCCCAAATTGGCCTCCACCTTCTTCCCCAATTTGAGCATATGACACTTCGGATCTTACCTTGTCCAATTGGTGGCCTGTAAGTCCTTGTTTTCTTCAATTCTTGCTTCTAATCACCTCCTACAGCTCCCCTCGATAATCCTGCACTTCGAATTTCATAATTTGGCTAAGTTTCGTGCTTGAGAGGAGCTTGCTGCTTCGAACTCTGAAGCAACTTCACTGTGCGATCTCCCTCGCACCTCCCTGAGCACTCCCTAGTTGTTTTGAGGAAGTCTGGAGCTAGAGGATTTTTCCCCGGTTCCAATGCCACCCTTCGGAGCTCCTTTGGTGGAGGTTTTGCCTGTCGTCGAAGATTTGGTTTGAAACTCGTCGGAAAACTCACTATTCTTCTTATT
Source organism: Trapa incisa (assembly GCA_030064435.1). Taxonomy (NCBI): domain Eukaryota; kingdom Viridiplantae; phylum Streptophyta; class Magnoliopsida; order Myrtales; family Lythraceae; genus Trapa; species Trapa incisa. Next base: position 11,269,297 of record CM057786.1, on the reverse strand, counting down.
CGATCGATTGTAAGATGTTGAAAACGAATGAGTGGGTACTCTTTATATAGGGAGGTCGGCAACTGCTCAGGCTACCTGTCGGCGTAAAATTCAGCTTCTAACGTAGATTCCGACAATATAACCAGAGCAGTTTTCAAGTTGCGGGAGACTCGAGCTTTTCCGGCAACTTTTTCTCTCTTTCTATTCTCTACCCTTTTTTCTTTCTTCTTTTTCTTTCTTTTCTTCTTCTTTCTTTTTTTTTTTTCCATTTTCTCTTTACTCCAATTGTACAGGTTTTACAATAACCCTTATCAAATATCTATTAACAACGTCTCTTCAAATTGCATGAACTCTAGTTAGTTGATAAAGCTACGTCAGCCCAGCAAAAATGTGAGGACATTGGTTTTAAAATGGATTCGACCACAAATATTGCTATATTGTCAAGAACAAGATCTTCCATAATTGTAAAAATTAACTATTTAGTAGCTGGACATGTATTGTGCATGCATGTAAAGTTTTTATTGTTTGTTTTAGAGGCTGCTTTAAATCAAATAGATGATGATCATAGTACATATATTTGAACTTTACCTTGGGTTATGGGAGAAATGGAAAAATTCCCTAGCCTGCTGAATATATAAATGCCTCTGTGGACACTATTGGAACATGTGGTGGGGTGTGTCCAGGTCCATCTCATGGGACCTTTATCATGCCCAGACTTTTCACATCTTTATTGCAAGTGGTGTACCTTCACTCACATGACATGACCCCCAGCCAATGACAATGGGGTCATAATATTTTCCTATCTTTTACTGTAAAGCCACCTTTTTTTACTATGCCAAATTATTCATAATGTTGTAGTTGTACTTTCTTACCACTTCTTGACTATTAGAACTAAATTATGGCATTTGGAACATCAAATCAATTCTCAATTGTTAGCAGTCATAAACTCAATAATGGTAAATATGAATCAAGGCAAATCATTATCTAAACCGTCTCATCATGGAAGGATGGACCATTGGCTTTGGATGGTACCGTTCTCTCCCAAGGCCAAGTTTTGCAATTATGGTGGCAAAGAATCAAATGTTTATTGCTGTGATGTGGTTGTATCTAGGGTTTCCACGTCCTCATCATCTAAATGGATTTCAGTTCAAATCTTGTGGTGGGTGTAGCTATTCATAGAAGAGAGGTGTGTGGTCAAGTTAGGGGCGTTTGGCATATTTAGCCCTATGGTGGAGTCTTGAAGTGTTGATAGGTCATATTGTGATAGGTTTGTAGAAAACAACAATGTCAATTTAATTCGCAAAAAAAGGGAGAAAAACAAAAAGATGTCACTAACATGCCCACTCTCTGTCAATCAATTAATGTTTGCTTTGGCATCTTTAGGCCCTTTTTTTCTCTTATGGGAAAATCTCAGCTTTAGTTCTCAAGACACCATAAGTAGACAACCTAACACGATAACACTTATTTTCAATCAACCAATATAATCTTACGTGACAATCACACGATATACAAAATATAGAATTATTTTAGGTTAATAATATTTAAATAATTAAACTATTTACAAGTTATTATTTTTAAATATAAATATACCTAACCCAGTTAATGGTATTAAACAGTAAACTCCATCTAAAAAAAGTACAAATTTCAATTCAATTGTTCTCAATAGTACAAAACAGTAAAAATAATATACATATTTAAAAAATGTAAATAAATAAGTGCTTGAGAATACTATTACAAATTAGATAAAATTATAAATGTGTAATTAATTTATATTTTACTAATTAAAAATAATTACTTTTAAAAATATATCTATTTATGGTAAAATAATATTAAAATAGAAAAATTTTAAAGGATAATGATGCAAGGTTAAGTATTTAACACAAAATACGAAGGTAGGAAGTAAATTAAGGATATCTCTTCTTTAGCGATAAGAAGGATGTAGGTGAGAAGTTTTAAATTCTCAAACAACGACACTAGTGGAGAGCTTCATCCATCCATCCAACTACGGATTTGAAGGTCCATTAAAATTATGGTGTGACATCTCTAAGTCTCACCCGACTACAACTGACAAGATATATATATATATATATATATATTATTGTGTGATTGTGGATTTTGACACATTCATATTGGACAATGATGCAATTTTCACACCAATTTTCTCTGACATCCAGTGTCGGATTATTGAACTTTGAAAAATTCATCTTCTTGTCTTTGATCTTCAAAAGCTTCCGTTCAAACACAAACACGGAAGAATCATCCCATAGTCAAGTTCAACCCCATGGCAAGGTCAGATATGGTGTTCATGAAATGATGGAAGGAGGCGGGTGATGAGTTTTTAGTGGCTCTTAACAAAGATAAGAGGGAAAGAGAACAGCACACCGTTTGGCATCATTATTTTCAGAGGCTTTTAGTTTTGGATGTTTGTCGGCCAGTTAAGTTCAGAGGGAAATATACTTTGCACCCAAAATTAGGAAAAATAACGGTTGGAAGGAGATATGGGGTTCCGAGAAGGCGGTGCCGACGAGCCTCTGACGCCGGCAGGCCGGCTATTCCACCAGAAGGACACCGTCCAGGTCGTCCACTGCGCCATCGGAATGAAGAACCACATCGACGTCGACGCCGTGAAGGCCTCGATAGAAAGCTCCGTCATGCTGAAGCACCCAAGGTTCCGCAGCCTCCTGGTCCGCGACTCCCGGGGACTCGAGCACTGGCGGGGGACCGAGGTGACGGTCGATAACCACTTCATCGTAGTCGACGAGCCCATCGCCGGCGCCGCCGCAGAGGACCACGAGGCCGCCGTGAACGAGTATCTCGCCGACTTGTCCATGACACCGGAGATGAGCACCGATAAGCCCTTGTGGGAAATCCACGTCCTGAGGGCGCACGCCTGTGTGATTTTGAGGATCCACCACTCGCTCGGAGATGGGATCTCGCTGATGTCGATGTTCTTGGCCGCCTGCCGGAAGGCCGACGATCCCGACGCCCTCCCGGCCGTCCCGACCAGAAAGCGAGTATCGGGGGAAGGCCGAAGTCTCTCCTTGCGTGAATCGGCAGCGAAGCTGCTGCAGATGGTGTGGTTCACGATTGTGTTCGTTGTGGGATTTTTGATGAGGAGCATGTGGATGAAGGATCCGAAAAGTCCAATCAGCGGCGGCGATGGGGTGGAGCTATGGCCGAGGAAGCTGGCCACTGCCAGGTTCTGGCTCGATGACATGAAGCAGGCGAAGAGAGCCGTGGCGGGCGCCACCATCAACGATGTCCTATTCAGCATACTGTCCATGGGGCTGTCCCGGTACCCATTCAGACATTTTTAATTTTCATAGCTGATTTACTCTTATCCAAAAATTGCAGAAGCTTTTATTACAACGGCTTTCAATGTGTTGTAATTGAGAACCAGTTCATTAAAACTTTCTATGGGTTGGTGAAGCTGACAGTGACACAGCTGCTAGAGATGATGACTATCTCAACAGGTATCTCGTCGGGAAGGAGCCCAGTTCGACACTCGCCGGGCTCCAGATGACCGGAGTGGCCATGGTCAACCTTCGGGAGCAGCCGGGGCTGCACGAATTTGCCAAAATGTCGACGGATACAACCCCAGCGCGGAGGTGGGGGAACCGGTTCGGGATCACCCTCCTCCCTCTACGCTACTGCAAAAGCGGCAGCGACCCGGTGGATCATCTGAGGGAGGCCAAGAGGATGCTGGACCGGCGGAAGAACAGCCTAGAGGCGTACTTCTCGTACTGGATCGGGGACCTCGTGATGTCGTGCTTCGGGGCTAAGCTCGCCAGCGTCCTCAACAAGCGGATCATCTGCAACACCACATTTACCATCTCCAACGTCGTCGGACCCCAGGAGCGGATCGCCTATCTAGGCAACCCCATAACCTACATCAGAGCCAACTCCTGTGCCTTGCCCCATGCTCTGACGATGCACATGGTGAGCTATGCCGATCGGGCCGATCTCCAGATCCTCGTGGCAAAGGATATAATTCCGGATCCGGATTTCCTCGCTAGGTGTTTCGAGGATGCTCTGTTGGAGATGAAGGAAGCTGCTGCAGGAATCATACAGGAATAGTGGATCCATCACATACTTACATAGCTTTTTGGTTTTCAGACTAAGTTGAACATGAATAAGAATCGCATGCTGCCTTTTGTTCAAGGATTGGTGGCCCAGCCATTCAGAATACCCTTCATAAGTGTTCCTTTTTTCTTGTTTCTTCGTTATCACATGCTAATAAAAATAAGAAGGGTATCCAAAAAACTCTACATAGCCGCCTCCTGTTATCTCCTCTTTCCCACTTCCCCTCCTGTCGCCGCCGTGGCAGTCCTTTCTCCATTTCCACCTTTGTCCAACGATTCCCATGCCGCGAATACCGCTGACCACCGCACCTCTCGCCTTCTTTCCTCCGGTATCCGGCCGGCGGCGGTCTTTATTTGTTCCGGTAGCATTCAAAAACAAAAGGATTTCAAGAATAAAAGAAGGAATGGTTAGGATGGGAGAGACGGGTCAAAGATAGACGGAATATAGATAGATAGTAGAAGACAAGCGAAGAATATTGGCCTGTTTCAACCATGCACAAGAGAGAAGGGTAAGAGACAAGACATATATTATATTACATTACTATTCGATAAAAAATCATTTCAATATTTTATTTGATATAAGAATAAGATATAATCACTACTATTATTAATTACTAAAAGGAGTAATTATTAAAAATAAAAAAATAATTTTATTTTATAAGAACCGAAAATTTCTTTTTTCTTGTAAAACCAGTTTTGGAGATCACGAGTAATAAGAGTAGATATTGTATATATAGTAGTTTTAGATAATAAATTTTTAATTTATTTAAATTTAATGAGATAAATAAAATATGATTATATATTTAAATACTAAGAAAATGATGGATATACCACATATAATATCTTATTATCAATCCGTCATTCTCTTAATTTATTAAAAGTTACCCCTTGTTTATAAATTGTTAATAGTAAATCATTCTTTAAACGTATACCTTTCATTTAATAAAATAAATAAAAATTAAATACAATTTTAAACTGATTATATCTATTTTACAAGCGTATTAGTTAGTGGTCTTTGAAATAGGCTTTATGGGTGTCACGCCCCGGCCCGTTTTGGTCGGATTCACGTGATCAACCCGCTACTCTCCCGATTTATTAAACGGTTTCCCCTTATTATAAACCGTAAACAGTAAGGCGTTCTTTAATATACACCTTTTTCTTATAATACTATAATCAAAACTGAATAAAATTTAAAACTTTACATACCTGTCTTACAGTAATCTTAGTTTACAGTTTTTAAGGGGAGGCTTTCCGTAATTTCCTGAAATGGATATAAGGGAGAGAGTGAGTACGACTACTCGGTGAATAAGTTTTTAAAAACTTTTAACTTTTAAGAAAAACATTTATATGGAGTGTGCCATACTCATTTGTTTTCAAAAATCCCTTCATTTAAAAATTCGGATTTTTCCATTATTTCTTAGTTACCACGGTGTGTTATCACCCAACACACATCCTTTATCATGAAGGTTACACACATTCGCAAGTCAGTATCACTATTGAACCCGCTAATGGCTTCGGAGCAACTTTTCCTGCCACCCGTATAGAAGTACGACCACTTCTACCCTGTGAATGAGTGGATGTACGTGACATCCGACCTACAATCCCGAAATCACTTCTTCGTGTCCGTATTAGGACAGAGACCTCATCCTATCCCCACCGGTCTCATGCGCTTGGTGCTACTCCAGATTTCGCACAAACACCTGGAACGACGAACTGCCCTTATAGCCACCAGGTCGTCCAGTGCCCTTAGGACGCATCACTACCCCTCATGGGCGTCTTGATGATCCCGTACTCACAGTGCATGCACAAACAATATTTTCTTATATTGCCATGTAATCTGTGGTGCCAATAGTCCAACGGCCTCGACTCTCAACTCAACCTGCAGCTGTTTGTCTTGACTAGTCCGTCAACCTATCATGTCGCACTACCACTAGTTGACTGAGCATGTCGGTCCTATCTTGGTACCATGGCCAAACAATTCACTTATTAAGTTTTATGGCACATATATCATGTTCGTTTACGAGCTCCTACTCGTGCCAACTGGTCTTGGGCCCACTGTACGGGATTTTCAAAATCGGGCATTTAGCCCCCAAGTTCCAAAACTAAGGCCCCTGGCCTATTAGAGCTATTCGAGCTCCCGTCGAGAAGGTCTCCCAAATAGTTTAAGCATTAGCACACAGTCAGGGGAGAACACTTCCGACAAAATAGGTTTTCACTGTCCATTATACCAACCGGTATAAGGACATCTCCGTTCATAACCGATGAACGGGTTTTCAACTTCCTTCGAGGATGTCTTATCATACCAACTGGGTATGATCTACGTACAACCGGTAAATAGTTTTTTTTCACATAATTTTCACATCACTTTCTCTAAGTGGTGATGATTAAAATACCACTAAACAGTGGGTTTTTATACCGAGGTACTTATCATCCCCTACCGAGTATGATATAAAATTTTCACTCACAACAGGTAAGTGATTTTTATTTTTAAGTTGTACTAATCATTCCAACCGGGTATGATGTTAGTAAACCCACTCACCCGTTAATGTCGTGAATTCCACTAGACTGGTTCTTTGTATTCACGCTAGCTTGTCCTTGCTGGCGTTCTCCGTATTTCGCGTTCCTACATGATATGAACAACCTTGTTCATTATTACTCGGCATAACAGCCTTCATTCATTTACAATGAATGAGAAAACCCAAACTTTTAGTTATTTGCAATTAGGTCACTAAAGTTATTTCTCTTTGACTTTAAGTCCCAAATGTCGGTTTTTCCTCAAATTGAGTCCGGTAACTTTTAAAATTTATCCTGGGACCTCAATTTATTCAATTTTACCAAAATGGGGTTTAATTTCCTAAATTTCCAATTTGGTCCCCTAATTTTTCCAAAATTACCATTGTGCCCTTCTTTTACAAAAATGGTAAGTTTTGCCCCAAAATTTTCAAAATTCCTCAATTGGTCCTCCAACATTATTTTCATGCCCAATTGACCCTCAATTTCATAAAATTTCATTTTGGTCCTTTGAATTTCGAAAATCCCCAATTTTCCCCAAATTCCAACTTCTTAACACGGCCGAATTTGATTTTATCAAATTGACCCATCAAACGTTTCCAATTGTTGAAATTGAGTTTCTACATGTTCATACGATTCTTCAGAACTGTGAAACGCAATTTTTAATGCCGGGACGATCTCAAACGGAGCTTCGCCGGAAAATGAACTATAGAGAGAGAAAGCTTCAATTAATCACCGGTGAAGGCACGGTGGTTCGAGCTTTTGATCTAGACAGATAGCTCTCGTCCTGAAGTTCATCCTAGAATCAAGAATCGCATCAATTGATGTGAAATTAGATTAGAATTTTGTCATTGAAATTCAGTCGATTCTCTCTCTAGCACCGATCGAAAATTGTAAAGGGGAGTTGAATTGGCTTACCTTTCGGTCCTAATTCGGCCATGAAAAGGTTGAGGAAGTGTTGGGAGGGCTTGAAATGGCCGATTTCAACTTGGTCGAAATAGGGCAGCTTCGGTCCGCCGGAGTTGCTTCACTATTCCATCATGTTGGCGCTTATCCAATGATTCTCAGATTGACTGAAGTTTGCTATCAGATAGCTATCTTCTCCCCGGTTCTAAAGAGCCCGACCTTTGTTCAAGTCGAAGCTCTGGTTCGAGCTTTACCGGGAAATGGAGCAGTAGAGAGAGATAGAAGTGTTAAGGTATGAGAAGAATGAAATGGGGATGACCTCTTTATATAGGCGTAAAACCCGTGTATTAAATGGGTGAGATTTATTACTAGTATTAATATTGCCATAAATTATTGGTATTAATTCCACACTACTCTTAGGCAAGCACGCTTAACTTTGAAGTTATTATGGAATCTAGTTCACCTGAACCAATTTGGTTTTTATTTTTTAGTTTGTCTTAAGTTTCTTTTCCAAGGTTTAATGAACCCTTTGGATCACCCGAAAGTTGTAAATTTTCATATTGCTTATTCCCAAATGTAAACCGGCTTGGTTTTCTTATTCAGTTTGACCGGTTCTTTTCTTGGTTTTCCTTAACTCAAATATGCAGGGTTTACACTAGGGTTACTTGAAAGTAATACAAGGGAGGGGGTGAGTACAACAACTCAGTGAATGGGTTTTCAAAATTTATTTTTTAGGAAAAATGTTTGATTTAGAGTGTGTGAGACTCTTTATTCTCTTTTAAAACCTTTCATTTCAAATTTCAGTTTTTATCACCATTTCTTATTAACCATGGTGTGTCATCACCCAGCACACATCTTTCATCATAAAGGTAAAACACATAATCGCAGGCCAGCCTGTCCATTGAACCCACTTGTGGCATCGAAGCGACTTTACCAACCACATAGATAGAAGCTCGTCCACCTCTACCTTGAGATTGAGTAGATGTACGTGATATTCGACCCTCAATCCCGTAAAGAAAACTCCTTGTCCGTATGAGGATAGGGATCTCATCCCGACTCCACCTCAGTCTCATGCGCATGAAGCTACTCTGAGCTTCGCAAGACTTCTGGCAGGACAAACTGCCCCTATATCCACCAGGTCGTCTAGAGCCCTAGGACACATCACTACCCATTTTGGGCGTCTTGAAGGTCTCGTAAACAAAGTACATGCACCATCAATATTTTTCACATGATACCATATAATCTGTGATGCCACTGGTCCAACGGCCTTGACCTTCAACTCGACCTGCAGCTTTTTGTCTTAACTAGTCCAGAGACCTGTCATGTCGCACTGCCGCTAGTTGACTGAGTATGTCAGTTCTGTCTTGCTACCATGGCCAAACAATTCATTTACTTAAGTTTTTATAGCATATAAATCATGTTTGTTTACGAGCTCCTACTTGTGCCAACCGGCCTAGGGCCCACTGTTCGATATTTTCAAAATTTGGCATATTAGCCCCTCATGTAAACCCCGCCCTTTTGAGATAAGGAACAATGTCGTCTTCTTCCTTCATATGACATCACTGTTCACTCGTTGGAAAATTGAGCAGCACCGGCGAAGCCGAAAAGTCTCCGACCAAGGAGTTTCAAGCAATTAATGACCGTCATTAATGGCCAAACAATTCATTTACTTAAGTTTTTATAGCATATAAATCATGTTTGTTTACGAGCTCCTACTTGTGCCAACCGGCCTAGGGCCCACTGTTTGAGATTTTCAAAATTTAGCATATTAGCCCCTCATGTAAACCCCGCCCTTTTGATATAAGGAACAATGTCGTCTTCTTCCTTCATATGACATCACTGTTCACTCGTCGAAAAATTGAGCAGCACCGGCGAAGCCGAAAAGTCTCCGACCAGGGAGTTTCAAGCAATTAATGACCGCCATTAAGGTGCTAATTAGATGGCCAAGAAGTCCTCGTGCTTCCTTAGCCCCTCCTCATTCATCCTCTCCACACTTGAAAACTCTGTTCTCTCTCAGCTACTTAGTTTTTCGACGAAGTTCGAACCAGAGCTTTGATATAGGGTCTTTTCGAAGCCAAAGAAGGAGTGGTTGGGTTCTTTAGAACCGGGGAGAAGTTAGCTACACGTCTGTAGTCTCCATTTGCTCCGAGGGTCATCGGAGAAGCGCCGACGTGATCGAATAGTGAAGCAGCTCCGGCGGACCAAATGTAATGCCCCTACCCAGTTTGGTCGGATCCCCATGATTAACATGCCACTCCCCTAGTTTATTGAAGGGTTTCCCTTATTATAAACCGTAAAGAGTAAGGCGTCCTTTAAACCTGCACCTTTTTCTTGGAATAACATAATCAAAACTGCATAAAATTTTAAATTCATAATACTTGTCTCACAGGCTTCTTAGTTGATGGTCTTTAATGGTATGCTTTCCGGGATTTCTTGAAAGGGATATAAAGGAGGGGGTGAGTACGACTACTCACCGAATGGGTTTTCAAATGGTTTGACTTTTAAGAAAACATTTATTATTGGAGTGTGCCAGACTCTTTTCTTTCAAAAATCCCTTCATTCAAAATCTCGGGTTTTATCACCGTTTCCTTATTTAATCATGGTGTGTCATCACCCAACACATATCCTTTATCATGAAGGTTAAACACATATTCGTAGGTCAGTACATCCACTGAACCCACTTGTGGCTTCGGAGCGACTTTACCGGTTACCCAAATAGAAGTACGTCCACTTCTACTTTGAGAATGAGTAGATGTTCGCGACATTAGACCCTCATTCCCAGAATAAATTTTCCGTGTCCATATGAGTACAAAGACCTCATCCCGTCCCCACCCCGGTCTCATGTACTTAGTGCTACTCCAAATTTTGCACGGTCACTTGGTACGACGAACTGCCCTTATACTCACCGGGTCGTCCAGTGCCCTTAGAACGTATCACTACCCCTCTTGGGCGTCTTGATGGTCTCGTAATCATAGTGCATGCACAAACAATGTTTTCTTATCAAGTCATGTAATATGTGGTGCCACTAGTCCAACGGCCCCAACTCTCAACTCAACCCCTAGTTGTTTGTTTTGACTAATCCATCGACCTGTTATGTCGCACTACCGCTAGTTGACTGAGTATGTCGGTCCCATCTTGGTACCATGGCCAAACAATTCCTTTATTTAAAGTTTTATGGCATATAATTCATATTTGTTTACGAGCTCCCGCTCATGCCAACTAGCCTTGGGCCCACTGTATGAGATTTTTAAAATCGGGCATATTAGCCCCCATGATCCAAAACCGAGGCCTCCGGCCTATAAGAGCTACTTGAGCTCCCGTCAAGAAGGTATCCCAAATAGTTTAAGCATTGGCACACAGTCAAGGGAAAGCACTTCCAACAAAATTATATTTTCAACTGTCCATTATACCGACTCGATATAAGGACATCTCCGTTCATAACCGATGAACGGGTTTTCAACTTCCTTCGAGGAAGTTTTATCATACCAACAGGGTATGATCTACTTATAACCGATAAGTAGTTTTTCTACATGGTTTTCACATCACTACTCTAAGTCGTGATGTTTAAAATACCGCATAGTAGTGGGTTTTCATTTTAATGTACTTATCATTGCCAACCAGGTATAATATAAAATTCCACTCACAACCGGTAAGTGGTTTTTATTTTTAAGTTGTGCTCATCATCCCAACCGGGTATGATGTTAGTAAACCCACTCACAAGCTCGTTAATTTCACACGAGCTTGTCCTTGCTGGCGTTCCCAATACATTGTGTTCCTACATGATATGAATATCTCGGTTCATTATCCTTTGGCCTAATAGCCTTCATTCATTCCAAATGAATGAGAAAATCAATCTTTTATTTATTTGCAATTCGGTCCCTAAAGTTATTTTTCTTTAACTATAAGTCCCTAATGCCAGTTTTTCCTCAAATTGAGTGCCAAAAGTTTTAAAATCCCCCTTGGGACCTCAATTTATTCAATTTCACAAAAAGAGTTTAATTTCCCAAATTTTCAATTTGGTTCCCCAACTTTTCCAAAATTACCATTTTGCCATTCCTTTACAAAATGGTAAGTTTTACCCCCAAAATTCTAAAATTCCTCAATTGGCCCTCTAACATTCTTATTGTCACGCCCCGACCCGATTTGGTCGGATCCCCGTGATCAACCCGCCACTCTCCCGGTTTATTAAAGGGTTTCCCCTTATCGTAAACTATAAAGAGTAAGGCATCCTTTAACTTCCACCTTTTTCCTAGAATAGCATAATCAAAACTGTATGAAATTTAAAACTTTACATACCTGTCTTACAGGCATCTTAGTTGACGGTCTTTAAGGGGAGGCTTTCCGGGATTTCCTAAAAGGGATATAAGGGAGGGGGTGAGTACAACTACTCAGTGAATGGGTTTTTAAAAACTTTTAACTTTTAAGAAAAACATTTATATGGAGTGTGCGAGACTCCTTTATTTTCAAAAATCCCTTCATTTAAAAATTCAGGTTTTTCCATTATTTCTTAGTTACCACGGTGTGTCATCACCCAACACACATCCTTCATCATGAAGGTTACACACATTCACAAGTTAGTATCACTACTGAACCTGCTAGTGGCTTCGGAGCGACTTTTCCTGCCACCCGAATAGAAGTACGACCACTTCTACCCTAGGAATGAGTGGATGTACGTGACATCCTACCCACAATCCCGAAATCACTTCTTCATGTCCGTATGAGGACAGAGACCTCATCATGTCCCCACCCTGGTCTCATGCACTTTGTGCTACTCCAGATTTCGCACAGACACCTGGAACGACGAACTGCCCTTATAGCCACCAGGTCATCTAGTGGCCTTAGGACGCATCACTACCCCCTCATGGGCGTCTTGATGATCCCGTACTCACAGTGCATGCACAAACAATGTTTTCTTATATTGTCATGTAATCTGTGGTGCCATTAGTCCAACTACCCCGACTCTCAACTCAACCCGCAGCTGTTTGTCTTGACTAGTCCGTCGACCTGTCATGTCGCACTGCCGCTAGTTGACTGAGCATGTTGGTCCTATCTTGGTACCATGGCCAAACAATTCACTTATTAAGTTTTATGGCTCATATATCATGTTTGTTTACGAGCTCCTGCTCATGCCAACTAGCCTTGGGCCCACTGTATGAGATTTTCAAAATCGGGCATTTAGCCCCCAAGATCCAAAATCGAGGCCCCTGGCCTATCAGAGCTATTCGAGCTCCCGTCGAGAAGGTCTCCCAAATAGTTTAAGCATTGGCACACAGTCAGGGGAGAACACTTTCGACAAAATAGGCTTTCACTGTCCATTATACTAACCGGTATAAGGACATCTCCGTTCATAACCGATGAACGGGTTTTCAACTTCCTTCAAGGAAGTCTCATCATACCAACCGGGTATGATCTACTAACAACCGGTAAGTAGTTTTTTTTTTCGCATAACTTTCACATCACTTTCTCTAAGTAGTGATGATTAAAATACCACTAAACAATGGATTTTTATATTGAGGCACTTATCATCCTCAACCGAGTATGATGTTAGTAAACCCACTCACAACCGGTAAGTGGTTTTTAACTTTAAACTGTGCTCATCATCCCAACGGGGTATGATGTGAATAAACCCACTCACCCGTTAATGTCGTGAATTCCACTAGACTGGTTCTTTGTATTCACGCGAGCTTGTCCTTGTTAGCGTTCTCGGTATTTAACGTTCCTACACGATATGAACAACCTTGTTCATTATTACTCGGCATAACAGCCTTCATTCATTAATGAATGAGAAAACCCAAACTTTTAGTTATTTGCAATTAGGTCCCTAAAGCTATTTCTCTTTAACTTTAAGTCCCTAATGTCAGTTTTTTCCTCAAATTGAGTCCCGTAACTTTTAAAATTAATTGTGGGACCTCAATTTATTCAATTTTAAAAAAAAGGGGTTTAATTTTCCAAATTTCCAATTTGGTTCCCCAATTTTTCTAAAATTACCATTTTGCCCTTATTTCACAAAAATGGTAAGTTTTTCCCCAAAATTTCCAAAATTCCTCAATTGGTCCTCCAACATTATTTTCATGCCCAATTGACCCTCAATTTCATAAAATTGTATTTTGGCCCCTTTGAATTTCAAAAATCCCCAAATTTTCTCCCAATTTCAACTCTTCAACACTACCGAATTTGATTTCATCAAATTAACCGATCAAACACTTCTAATTATTGAAATTGGAGTTGAAATTGGGTTCCTATATGTTCATACGATTCTAAAAAACTTTGAATCGCAGATTTTAACGTCGGAACGAGCTCAAACGGAGCTTTGCCGGAAAACAGACTGTAGAGAGAGAAAGCTTCGATTACTCACCGGTGAAGGCACGACAGTCCGAGCTTTCGATCCGGGCAGATAGGTCTCATCCTGAGGTTTATCCTAAAATCAAGTATTGTATCAATTGATGCGGAATTGGATTAGAATTTTGTTATTGAAATTCGGTCGACTCTCTCTCTAGCACCGATCGAAAATTATAAAGGGGAGTGGAATTAGCTTACCTTTCGGTCCTAATTCGGCCGTGGAAAGGCTGAGGAAGTGTTGGGAGGGCTTGGTTTGGCCTGAGGAGGGCTTGAAATGGCCGATTTCAGCTTGGGCGAAATAGGGCAGCTTCAGTCCGCTGGAGTTGCTTCACTATTCCATCATCTCGACGTTTCTCCAACGATTCTCGGATTGACTGGAGTTTGCTATCAGATAGCTGTCTTCTCCCCGGTTCTAAAGAGCCCGATCTTTGTTCAAGTCGAAGCTCTGGTTCGAGCTTTACCGGGAAATGGAGCACTAGAGAGAGAGAGAGAGAAGTGTTCAGGTGTGAGGAGAATGAAATGGGAATGACCTCTTTATATAGCCGTAAAACTCGTGTATTAAATGGGCGAGATTTATTACTAGTATTAATATTGCCATAAATTATTGGTATTAATTCCAATAATTTAATTTCGGTATTAAATTATTGGTATTAATTTTAATAATTAAATATATATTAATTGATGGCTATTTATGATAAGCCGTACGTTTGCATAAAAATTTTTTACCGAAATTTCAGGTTACAAAAAAATCATACTTCCGAGGAGGTCACCCATCCTCACACTACTATCAAGTAAGCACGTTTAACATTGAAGTTCTTATGTAATCTAGTTCACCTGAACCAATTTAATTTTAGATCAATTGAAAGTGGTAAGTTTTCATATGCTTATTCCCAAATGTAAACCGGTTTGGTTTTCTTATTCGGTTTAACCGGTTCTTTTCCCGATTTTCCTTAACTCAAATGTGCGGGGTTTACACTTATCATGCCTAATTGACCCTCAATTTTATAAAATTGCACCTTGGTCCTTCGAATTTTCGAAAATCCCCAATTTCAACGCATTAACACAATCGAATTCCAATAATTAATTATATACATTAATTTATGGCTATTTATAATAGGGTGTAGGAGGTCACCCATTCTTGAACTACTCTCACGCAAGCACGCTTAACTCCGGTATTCTAATGGGATTTAGTTCATGTGAACTGATCTGGTTTTTCTCTTTTAATTTGTCTTAACATACTTTTCCAAGGTTTTATAAATACTTTAAATCACCCGTAAGTTGTAAATTTCCAAATTGCTTATTCCCAAATGATCGGATTTGTAAACTGGTTCGATTTTTCTACTCGGTTTGGCCGGTTCTTTTCCCAGTTTTCCTTAACTCAAAAGGGCGAGGTTTACAACTCTTATCTGTAATTTTCAACCGGTGCTAGAGAGAGAACCCGTAGAACTTCGATGATGAAATTCTCACTCAATTCAACATATATTGATGTGATTCTTAATCCTAGGAGGAACCTTAGGACACGAGCTATCTACCCAGATTGAAAGCCTGGACCATCGCACCCCCAATGATAAGCTTTCTCTCTCTAAATCTAGTTTTCCAACGAAGCTCTGTTTGAGCTCATTCTGGCACCAAATTGTGCGATTCAAAGTGCAATTGAATTACATGAAGGTGTAGAAACTTCAATTTCAACAATTAAAATCATTTGATCGATCAATTGGATGAAATCAAATTCGGCAGAGTTAGAAGGTTGAAATTGTGGGAAAATTTGGGAATTTCAAAAATTAGAGGAACTAAAGTGCAATTTCATAAAATTGAGGACCAATTGGGCATGATAAAGATGTTGGAGGACCAATTATGTGATTTTTGGAATTTTGGGGGTAAAACTTACCATTTTTGTAAAGTAGGGGCAAAATGGTAATTTTGAAAAGTTGAGGGGACCAAATTGGAAATTTGGGAAATTAAACCATTTTTGTGGATTTGAATAAATTGAGGTCCTAAGATGAATTTTAAAAGTGTCAAAACTCAATTTGAGGAAAAATCGACATTTGGGGACTTAAAGTGGTGGAAAAATAACTTTAGGGACCTAATTGTAAATAAAGGAAAAGTTAGGTTTATTATTCATTTAGGATGAATGAGGTCTATTAGGCCAAAGAAAAATGAACAAGAATGTTCATATTGTGTAGGAACATGAAGTACCAAGAACGCCAGCTAAGACAAGTTCGAGTAAGGACAACAAGTCGGCTAAGAGGAATTTATCTACACGATCAGGTGAGTGGGATTTTTATATCATACCCGGTTGGGATGATAAGCACCTCAAAAATAAAAACCCACTGCTAAGTGGCATGTTAAACATCATACCTGAGAGGAGTGATGTGAAAATCACGCGAAAAAACTAATTACCGATTGTAAGTAGATCATACCCGATTGGTATGATGAAACATAGTCGAAGGAAGTGGAAAACCCGTTCATTGGTTATGAGTGGAGATGTCCTCATACTCGATTGTTATGATGGACAGTTGAAAAATATATTTTGTCGGAAGTGCTCTCCCCTAACTGTGTGCCACTACTTAAACAATTTGGGAGACCTTATTAACGGGAGCTCAAGTAGCTTTGTTAGTCTAGAGGCCTCGGTTTTGGAACTTGGGGTGTCACGCCTCGACCCTGTTTGGTCGAATCCCCGTGATCAACCTGCCACTCTCGCAGTTTATTAAAGGGTTTCCCCTTATTATAAACCGTAAAAAGTAAGGCGTCCTTTTAAACCTGCACCATTTTCTAGAATAGCATAATCAAAATTAGATGAAATTTTAAACTTTACATACCTGTATTACAGGTGTTTTAATTGATGGTCTTTAAATGTAGGCTTTTCGAGATTTCCTAAAAAGGATATAAGGCAGGGGGTGAGTACAACTACTCAGTGAATGGGTTTTCAAAAGTTTAGATCTTAAAGAAAATATTTATTATTGGAGCGTGCCAGATTCCTTTCTTTTCAAAAATTATTTCATTCAAATTCTCGTGTTTATTACCTTTTCTTTTTAACCACGATGTGTCATCACCCAACACACATCCTTCATCATGACGGTTACACCCATTCGCAAGTCAGCACGACCACTGAACCCACTTGTGGCTTCGGAGCGACTTTACCGGCCACCCGTATAGAAGTACGTCCACTTCTACCCTGGGAATGAGTGGATGTACGCGATATCCGACCCTCAATCTCGAAATCGATTCTTCGTGTCCATATGAGGATAGAGAACTCATCTCATCCCCACCCTGGTCTCATGCACTTGGTGCTGCTCCAAATTTCGTAGACACACTTGGATCGACGAACTGCCCTTATACTCACCGGGTCGTCTTGGGCCCTTAGGACGCATCACTACCCCTCTTGGGCGTCTTGGTGGTCTCGTACTCACAGTGCATGCACAATCAAAATTTTCTAATCATGCCATGTAATCTGTGATGCCACTGGTCCAATAGCTCCGACTCTCAACTCAACCCGCAGTTGTTTGTCTTAACTGGTCCGTCGACCTGTCATGTCGCACTGCCACTAGTTGACTCAGCATGTCGGTCCTATCTTGGTACCATGGCCAAACAATTCACTTATTAAGTTTTATGGCACATAAATCATGTTCGTTTACGAGCTCTACTCGTGCCAACTGGCCTTGGGCCCACTGTACAAGATTTTCAAAATCGGGCATTTAGCCCCTAAGTTCCAAAACCAAGGCCCTTAGCCTATCAGAGCTATTCGAGCTCCCGTCAAGAAGGTCTCCCAAATAGTTTAAGCATTGGCACACTGTTAGGGGAGAACACTTCCGATAAAATAGTTTTCACTATCCATTATACCGACCGGTATAAGGACATCTCCGTTCATAACCAATGAATGAGTTTTCAACTTCCTTCGAATAAGTCTCATTATACCAACCGAGTATGATCTACTTACAACTGGTAAATAGTTTTTCTGTATAATTTTCACATCGCTTTCTCTAAGTGGTGATGATTAAAATACCACTAAACAGTAGGTTTTTATACCGAGGCACTAACCGGGTATGATATATAATTCCACTCACAACCAGTAAGTGGTTTTTAATTTTAAGTTGTGCTCATCATCCCAACTGGGTATAATGTTAGTAAACCCACTCACTTGTTAATGCCCTGAATTCCACTAAACCGGTTCTTTGTATTCACGCGAGCTTGTCCTTACTGGCGTTCCCGGTACTTCGTGTTCCTATATGATATGAATATCTTGGTTTATTATCCTTCGGCCTAATCACATTCATTCATTTCAAATGAATGAAAAAGTCAAACTTTCATTTATTTTCAATTAGGTGCCTAAAGTTATTTCTCTTTAACTTTAAGTCCCTAATGCCGGTTTTTCCTCAAATTGAGTCCCGAAACTTCTAAAATTTATCATAGGACCTCAATTTATTCAATTTCACAAAAAAGAGTTTAATTTCCCAAATTTCTAATTTGGTCCCCCAACTTTTCCAAAATTACCATTTTGCCATTCCTTTACAAAAATGGTAAATTTTGCCCCAAAATTTTCAAAATTCCTCAATTGATCCTCCAACATTATTTTCATGCCCAATTGACCCTCAATTTCATAAAATTTCATTTTGATCCTTTGAATTTCAAAAATCCCCAATTTTTCCCCAATTCCAACTTCATAACACAGCCGAATTTGATTTCATCAAATTGACCCATCAAACGTTCCAATTGTTGAAATTGAAGTTGAAAATGAGTTTCTACATGTTCATACGATTCTTCAGAAATGTGAATCGCAAGTTTTAATGTCGGGACAAGCTCAAATGGAGCTTCGCTGGAAAATAAACTATAGAGAGAGAAAGCTTCGATTACTCACCGGTGAAGGCACGACGGTTTGAGCTTTCGATCTGGGCAGATAGCTCTCGTCCTGAGGTTCATCCTAGAATCAAGAATCGCATCAATTGATGCGGAATTGGATTAAAATTTTGTCATTGAAATTCGGTCGACTCTCTCTCTAGCACAGATAAAAAATTGTAAAGGGGAGCCGAATTGGCTTACCTTTCAGTCCTAATTCATCCGTGGAAAGGCTGAGGAAGTGTTGGGAGGGCTTGGTTTGGCCTGAGGAGGGCTTGAAATGGCCGATTTCAGCTTGGCCGAAATAGTGCAGCTTCGGTCCGCCGGAGCTGCTTCACTATTCTATCATGCTGGCGCTTCTCCAACGATTCTCGGATTGACTGTAGTTTGCTATCAGATAATTGTCTTCTCCCCGGTTCTAAAGAGCCCGACCTTTGTTCAAGTCGAAGCTCTCAGGCAAGCACACTTAACTTTAAAGTTCTTATGAAATCTAGTTCACCTGAACCAATTTGGTTTTTGTCTTTTAATTTGTCTTAAGTTTCTTTTTTCAAGGTTTAATAAACCCTTTGGATCACCCGGAAGTTATAAATTTTCATATTGCTTGTTCCCAAATGTAAACCGGCTCAGTTTTCTTATTCGATTTGACCGGTTCTTTTCCCGGTTTTCCTTAACTCAAAAGTGCAGGGTTTACACAAACGTCGCATCCTCCCAACTTTATAACAATGGGCGCCTCATCATTATAAAACTGACAGGGTGCAAGGCTTAAAACAAAATATCCCAAGATATTTTGTTTTTTTATAAAAAGACTTTTGAAAATTCAACTTCCAAAAATTATATACCGGGACTATATACTAAATGTAAGACATACCTCTGGTTTGGGTTTGGCTTTACAACACATGTCCTTCTTCACCAGCTTTACTTGAAAGGGGTGATTGGAGGGGAATGAGTTCAACAACTCAATGAGAAGGCTTCGCTGACATCGTGACTTCTCATCCACAATTCAGCTCATATTTTAAATGGGGTTTCAGAAAGGTTTAGGTAAAATAGGAATCACCATAGATAAGCTTGTGTATTTGACAAGTTTGAATTCTGTTTCTTTCACTAAATAAAAATTATCCTTTCACCTTACGTTTTCAATTTAGCACAAACAATCAACCGCCCTCCTATCATATATGAGATCACACATTCGCAGTACGGTCCTCGACCGTGCCACTTGTGGACTGGAGCATCTTTACCGTCCACCCTCATAGATGGATGTTGCCTCTACCCGGAGTTTATGCAAACATCAATAATCCAACCCCAAACTCAAGTTTCTCCACCATGTTCACTCAATGGGACGATACCTAATTCCCCCTACTGCCTCGATCTCCGTGCGCAGGAAGCTCCTCAGCTTCACGACCTACTGAACGATGAAACTGTCCTTATGCTCCTTGGGTCATTCAGCAATCCTTGGGCTCCATCACTACCTCATGCTAGGTGTCATGATGGCCTGAACATCGCGGTGCATGCACAATCAACAAGCTTTTTTAGTTATAGCCATTATCTTTGGCCCTCTCGCACAACACGTATTAGCTCAATAGGTTCAATGACCTAGATTCGGCAGAGCAGCGATCCGGCCCAACAAGCTCGACAACTTAGCTTGGCTCGATGGGTATCACATAAGTTCCTATTATTCAGATCTTTTAGCATCATTCATTACATGTTTATTCTGGATGGGTACACGCTCGTGTCGATCGACCTTGGGCCCACTTTCATGAGATTTCCAAAACATGGCCTTTGGCACACTTCTTTTAACCGTGGCATTGGGCCTATTGGGACATTATAATCCCCATAAAGAATATATTTCCCCTAAATAAGATTTTTAGCTTGGTTCACAGGGAATATATTCTCAAAACATTTTACTAAATAAAAGTAGAGGATTTTGAGTAGATCCAATCGGTACCGATGTTAGAAATCCCACTCACTTTTTATCCGAGGACGTATTCATCCCGGAGGGGTTCCTAATTGCATGTGTTTCCTCCTGTACCATCGTGTGTGAACATTCTCCCTTCTGCTCCTACCGAACTCTTTGGTAAAATCTGGGATTCGTTGGATAGTATTCCTCTAGATTTTTGATCTTAGGGACATTTCAGTAATTTCTCTTCAATCTTACTTTGCAGCCAAACATGTCCTTCATCCCTCATTTCCAATTTGCCCGAACATGCCCTTAATGGTAATCTCATAATCCCAGCTCAGCCCAAGCAGACCAGACTCTGTACCAGTAGCTAAATTACTAATAATTGTTCTATAATCAATTATAACTCAGTTTTAACATACCTATCTAAGATAGCATTCCAACTGATGGTATCTCTCATGGGCATTTCGTCAAAGAGGCGACATGCTTCAAGCTCCCCATATCTTGCGCCACTTATTATTATATTCCAAGGAACAATATCACTCTACTCCATCACAGAAAATAACTTGTTAGCAGCAGAAATGCACTTGGAATAAGTATCAATCAGTGAATTGGGTATAAATATATCAGCAGAGAACCCAAACTTTTCTGCACGAGTGTGAATATCTGAACTAAGGTCAGATAAGATTGTCCGGAGCACCCCTTCCAAAGAAAAAGGGTACAGCAAGAACCCCATTTATCTGCATCATTGAGAAGCTTTCAAGTGCCTTTGAGACCTAAGAGCAAATCGATATATTGTACAAATGGGTATTTGGTTAATCAAATTGCACAAAGACCTTAACGGCTAGCCCATCTGATGACACAGAGACCATCACAAGTATACGAAGGGCTTCATAGCTTTGATGGTGTGGGTGAACGATACTGCCACTTTCCCAAGACTTATGTTTGTCAAGAGGTTCCCCATTGTGTGCGCTACAGCAAGGGATAAAATTGCTGCAAGCTGAGCGCGGGTGATCTTTGGTCTTCGATGGAGTTTGAATATCCCCATGAGCAGGATGATCATAGTCCTATAGACAAACTGGAATGATGTGGTTGTTGCTAGAAATGTATATACCTTCATGGCCTATTTATTATAGATATTGAAGTAAATGTTAAGAAGGTACCAAACACCAAACATGACTCCAAGTTGCAGTGTCCTGGTTGTCTAGTGCGATTTCCTCGAGCCATCATCCTCAGGGTGCTTCTCGGGTTTGAAGCAGTAGCTTTCACCTTCACGGCATCCTCCCTCTTCTCTGAACTCAAGACAAGAAACCGAGAAGAGACTGCATGTGCATCTATTCTTAGAGCCGTGCAAGGGCATGGAAGTGGTACAAATGATAATCTAGTTGGGTGGGTGATTAAGGATTGGTTCTCGACCTTGAGAAATGAAGTTGAAGGTGGGAGAGCAAGAGCCGCGCTTGGCATCTTTTTTATAAACTCTTGGGCTCCAGAGGAAGAGGAAGAAGAGAGGCAAAGGTTCTAATATTCTCTTCTTAAACCCACAAACCAACCCCTCGGACTCATTCAGCTTATCGCTAGTTGCAAAAAGGATCTTTCTGTTCTCCAACATCGTCCTCAGCCTTGGAGTCTTCCTGTCCAACAGGCGCAGCAGGGGCAATGGTGGTAGCAACCTCTTCCTTCTCCTCCAATAGCCTATGGTAGTTTATATTATCCTCTACCTCCTTAAATACGCTGGTCATTATTAGCTTGTCCAGTTGCCCCGAACACCTGCCTATACTGCATCTATAGGGCGCTCCCCATTCCAACCCTTTTTGGCATCTTTTGCACAGATGGGTTGACCCATACCGTGCGTGCAACCCATGCACCGAAGGAGAAGCCAACGATGTCTGAGTTCTCGATGTAAATAGCGGTGAGGGTTGGGGTACTAACGTGGCCGGTGAATAGCTGTGTGATGGCGTAGGGAGGTGAAGATGGTGGGGTCTACCAGGTACCACAACTTCTTGGCCTCGACAGAGAACTCACGGAAGAAATCCCGGGGCCCGGTGTTCAGACCGATGTCTTCGATTTCGGGAGTGAAGAAGGCAGCGATGGAGGAGCTATGAGACTCGTGTTGGTGGAGAGTGACTCGACTCCGATGATATGATCTAAGGAATGTGATTCCAAGGTAGGCAAACTATAGGCACGGCGGACCTCAGCCTCGATGTCAAGGGCTGAGTGGACCATCTTGGCGATTCCTTCCTCGTGCATCTAGGAGAGTATGACAGAGAGGCAGATAGAGCTAACTCTACGCAAGGCGATGTCAAGGGCCATGCAAACCTCGGCGTACTTGCAAGCAAGCTTCTCAGGGCTGACGTTCACTCCCTTGCAAGCCACCGCCACAATGTTGACCGCTGGGTTAACTATATGAATGCATTTAAGGATGTTAACGGAGCTATCGTGATCGGCCATTGTGATCCTGAGCATGTATACCCGGCTCTCAATACCGATGATGAGCTGATAACTTGGGATGGCAAGGGATGATTGTTTTGATGAGGTCGGCTGGGATCTTGAGGATGGGCATTGTTAAGGGGAAGAGGGGCGAAGGCTAAGCTCCAACTGGTTCTTTGCTTCGTAGGGTGCAACTCGAAGGAATAGTAATCATTATCCCCATAATTAAGAAATACTCATGGTAACCATTAGAGCTGACGAAATTAGTAATATTATCCGTGAACGGATTGAGCAATATAATAGAGAAGTAAAGGTTGTAAATACCGGTACCGTACTTCAAGTAGGTGACAGCATTGCTCGTATTTATGGTCTTGATGAAGCAATGGCGGGTGAATTAGTAGAATTTGAAGAGGGTACAATAGGTATTGCTTTGAATTTGGAATCTTTCCTTCCTCCGCTATCCCCTAAAAACCGCCCCACGGTGGGCAGCAATTCAACAGTCCCTTTTCAAGCTGGCCCCAATGACTTCCTGAGAAAAATCTCAACTTTTTCTCCACCGGTTACACTTGAAAATTAAGGTAAAGACGGAACGTATAAAGACGGTAACACTAAAAAATAGATGGAGAAAAAAAGGAGAAGACTTTCAAATTTTTTTTGTTCATGATTAGAAATAGAGTAGCCACATATAAAATTCCAGGAAAATTCAGTTTTGAATTTAAAATAAAAAAGAAGTTAATAACAAGTTTGGAGATTGGTTTTACAAAAAAATTATGTTGTAAAAATGAATAAGTGTGAATTAAACACAAGTTTATTGAATTTGAAATGGGCTATTAGTGGAAGGTCTATTAGTGAAAGATGGATGGCATGTCACTAAACAACCACATATTAAGTCATTTTTTAATCAAATTATTGATTGATATGAGTGAACTCAAGTGAAAATGAGTAGATTTTAAGTGAATCTTATATTTACTTAATAAATTAATAGATTATATGGTATTAATAATCTCTATATTTATCCATGTGAAAGAGAAAAATTAATGAATTAAGATAAAATTGATCATTAATATGTCATTAATTATATTATAAACTATTAACATTTGTATCATTATTATCGTACCCAATCATTAAGGTGGTAGGTGGTGGAGAGGGTATGAATGAATCGACTAGAATATAATAAAAGTTGATATGGGTGGGAAATTTTATTAGATGGGAAAATGATTAAAAAAGAAATAGATGTCATAAAAAAAGAATGAGTTATTCATGATGTTTTTTTTATATGTCACCCAATAAAAAAATGAGAAAGATGTTTAGAACTAATATGTAAATTAGAATAGAAGAAGCCATGTAGAGATTGATATGAAAGAATAATGAGAGATTAGGAGCCAGGTAGAGATTGAATAATGAGAGGTTGGGAGGAAGAAAAAAACATGAATTGGGCATGAGAAAAACAAAGATGATGGTAATAGTAAATTGTATTTCACGAGTGTAAAATTTTGGTGTATAAAAAATAGACGGTGGATTTAGGTGATTGAAAACACATACCCTACAAAGTAACTTTTTTTTGCACCCACCATACAAAGGAACCCAATAGAAATGCAAGTGAATTTCCTTTCATTGTCCATAGTATAATTGAGTACACTATATAGATCATGTACAAGTGAATATTTCCCTCATAAATGATAACGGTCCATCTACTTCTAGTGTTGTAACTGTAAATGGTATCAACCATCACAAACTAACAACTTTGAGCTACCGTATTTTATTTCTATAGCATTAATTCAAGTAGACGTGGCTCCGTATTTTATTTCTATAGCATTAATTCAAGTAGACGTGGCAGCCTCATCTGAATACAACTGGCACGACAATGTCCACACAAAATAAGGATGTGGCAGTGCCTTGTCGCTCATGCAAACATTAATGTTTAGTAAGACCTATTTTTCGAACATGGCGGTCCCCTTATAATGTTTTCTTTTTTTTGTCTCTATATAATTCGATTATTATAAATAAAAAATTATCCTTATTAATTAAATTTTAATAATTTTTTAGATAATAGACTATAAAAATTGATATTGCCATTTTATGGTTGCAAGTGAGGTATTTTTGTTGCCCGTGTGAGCAAAGTAACAGACTAAAACCCTTTCAACATTAGAATTGTTTTTTATATTAGAAAATATTGTTAGTATATGAGTTATAAATACTTATTTAAAATTATTAAGGATGGTGGTGGATAATAGTTATGAATATTCATTTAAAGTTAATAATAGTGTAACTATTTTAATTATATATATTATATTTCTCTATTTTATTACATTTAAATTATAAATATAGTTTTATGAATTATATTATATTTTTATGAATAAATTATGTATTTTTTTCTATACTAGCACAATAAATTTGATAATAAATGATACATTTATCATTTTTAAAATGAGTAACTTATACATAATAATCATATTTATCAATTTTAAAATTTAATATGCCATCAATTATTATACGACAAAATCGAATATTCCTCAAGACTTCCCAATAGTTCATCTTAATACAAACTATCGTCTAATTACACCCCAACCGGAGTGTATTGCAAATATGCATCAACCAAAAACCATATTGACAATGACAGACAAACTAACATCCATTAGCTGCCAGCTATTCCTTCAAGAGCATCAATTCAACCCAAATGAGGTAGGGGCATCTTAATGTAACCGCCCATCTACTTTGCCATTCTACAAGCATTAATATACCCATTTTACATATTTACATGTTCCAAGGAGTCTTTTATTTCTTTAACAAGTATATCAAAATTTTAAAAAAATGTAATGTTTAAATTCATACATAATAGTTAATATAAGAATATTATCTTAAATATTTTTAAAATTTTATTTATTTAATTATTAAATATATTATAATATAGTTATATTTATGATAAAGTATTATATACCATAATAAATTTTTTAGATTTCCAGTATCAGATTAAATGGTTCTAATACAATTTAAGAAATTATTATAAATTAATAATAGGCCTATATAATATATACTTAAAAATTATAACTTGTAATTTACCATCTTATAAACTTAAAATAATTTTTTATTTGGTCAAATGTTTAATTTTATTGTCAACCATTAATACTACTATTATATTAAAATATATGGATTATTATAGATTTATTTGCTCAATATTAAGGCAATACATAGAGAGAAAATGGTCGAGATGGTCACATCTATTGTTAGTTCCATGCATAAACCCTAAACCCTAGTGGATACGTTAACATGGAAGACAATAAAAGGAATTCATTCAGCTTCCTTTCACTCGTCAGATAATATGTCCATTTCATGGGGGCAACTGGAGTTATTTTCGTGCCCCTATAAAGATAAGTGAGCATTACAGTAAGAAGACACTTGTGGAAAATGGGGTTACACGAAAATGTGGCCGACGATGAGCCTTTGTCGCCAGGAGGCCGGCTATTCCTCCAAAAGGAAACAGCTCAAGTCGTCCTATGTGCCATGGGAATGAAGAATCCCATCGATGTGGAAGCCGTGATGGCCTCCATAGAGGTCTCCGTCATGCTCAAGCACCCGAGATTCCGTAGCCTCTTGGTCCGCGACTCCCGCGGGGTCGAGCACTGGCGGAGGACCGAGGTTGTCATCGCCCGCCATTTCTTCATACTTAATGATCCGATCGTCGGTAGCTATGAAGATGATGAAGGCGCAGTGAGAGAGTACCTCGCTGACCTGTCCATGTCGCCGGAGATGAGCCCCGAGAAGCCCTTGTGGGAAATCCACATCCTAAGGGCGCACGGCTGTTTGATCTGGCGGATCCACCACGCGCTCGGAGATGGGATCTCGCTGATGTCGATGCTCATGGCCGGATGCCGGAAGGTCGACGATCCGGAAGCCCTGCCTACCATACCAAGAGGAAAGCGAGAATGGGGGAAAGGCGCTAGTCTCTCTTGGCGGGAATCGGTGATGAGGCTGCTGTGTGTCATCTGGTTCACGATTGTATCCGTTGTAGGACTTGTGCTAAGGATCATGTGGATGAAGGATCGGAAGAGTCTGATCAGCGGTGGCCTTGGGGTCGAACTATGGCCGAGGAAGCTAGCGACTGCGAAGTTCGGACTGGACGACATGAAGCTAGCGAGGAGAAGCGTGGCCGGCGCCACCCTCAACGATGTCCTCTTGGGCGTCATCTCAATGGGTCTCTCAAGGTACATATTTTAGAAATTTGTATTTTTGCAAGCAAATATGATATGGCAGATGTGAGATGAATTTTAATAAGATTTATGGAGTTTTGAGAAATATCAACATACTCACAATAGTATTATTTATTAATAACTAATAATACTAATATCTAAATTAAGTTATAAATTATAAATACAATCCATACACTTTACATATACAGTTTTAAACTGACCAATACTTACGGTTTGAGATAAATGTGAAAAATAGTATCGAATTGGTTATTTTTCTTATATACTCGAATATGAATTACTTATCCGTACACAATATTAATATCATGTATAGTTCTACCGGACCCGAATTTAAAAACCTACCACTATTCTCTACTTTATTATATTTTAATGACCATTCTTT
Organism: Trapa incisa; assembly: GCA_030064435.1. NCBI lineage: Eukaryota > Viridiplantae > Streptophyta > Magnoliopsida > Myrtales > Lythraceae > Trapa > Trapa incisa. The sequence goes on along the minus strand of CM057786.1, from coordinate 11,241,739 downwards.
ATTATTTGAAAGTTTTGATGTGGTACATATTTGATCAGGTACATAAATGAGAAGGAGCCTAATTCGACATCCGCAGGATTCCGGGTGACTGGAATGGGCGTGGTCAACTTGCGGAAGCAGCCGGGGCTGCATGAACTCACCAAAATGACGGACGAAGCCACCCCGGCACGGAGGTGGGGGAACCGGTTCGGAATATTCCTACTCCCGCTACACTGCCACGAGAGTGGCACTAACCCGGTGGTTCACCTGAGAGAGGCCAAGAGAGTGATGGATAGGTGCAAGAACAGCTTCCAGGCGCACTTCTCGTACTGGTTCATGGACCGCGTGATGGCGTGCTTCGGTCCTAGGCTCACTAGCGCCCTGAACAATCGGATCGTGTGCCACACCACATTTACCCTCTCCAACATGGTCGGACCTCAGGAGCCGATGACGTATGTAGGCAACCCCGTAACCTACATCAGACCGACTTCCTGTGCCATGGCCAATGCTCTGACCATGCATATGGTGAGCTATGCCAACCGTGCCGATCTCCAGATCCTCGTACCGAAGGATATAATCCCTGATCCTCATTACCTCGCTAGGTGCTTCGAGGAGGCTCTTTTGGAGATGAAGGAAGCTGCTGCAGCAACCATGAAAGATTAGTGAATCTATCGCATAACATAGCATTTTAGTCTTGATACCAAGTTGAAGAATATCATTAAGAATTCTATGTTCCCTTCCCTTCTTTGATTAAATCAAGTACGAGTATGAGCTCAATTACTATAATATCATGTGAGAAACCCGACTTATTATCTGTCACCTTAAATCAGGGATTGATTATCTGTCTGATTATAGAGTAAGGTGAAGCAGTGTAGCCTGCCTATACACTACACCGGGCATTGATTGGCCTATTCAAAGTGGCCATCCAGCAACCTTTCAGCCCAACCCGTTTGGATCTTCATCGGTTTGGCCCAACTGATAAGTGGTCACATTTACAATCAACTTTTGTACTTTTTCCAGCTATCACAAGCGAATGTAATAGTGCTAAAGTTTGCTATAATTCAACTTTATCCTGCAATCTAAAAGTCCTTGGAACAAACACCAACTAAAATGAGAAATGACCCAATTTGCTAGGACACCACCCCACCCATTAACTCAATTATGCTGCCCCTAAAATAAAAGGGTGTGACCCCCCTAAAACCCATTTTTCATCAGAAATAACAGTATAACGTCACATCTACTCCTCCCATGAGGGCCATTTGATTTATGATTAAAAAATGTATCCATGTGTATATTAATCTCTTTATAGACTCGGTGATGCTTTTAATGTATCATCTATCATGACTAGTAAAGTTCGATCCCAGTCAAGCCGAGATGTATAATTAAGGTTCAAATGAAGCCAGAAAACATTAGGTTCCCTCCAAAAGGAAATGGAGATGGGATACTTTTGGTTCAACTAAAGGGTTTAGATGGATTAGAGCATGCCCTGAGATGACATTTATGCATCATAACCAAAACCATTGTCATAACCATTCCTTCATTGTTTTCCCCCTCAAAAATGGCCACATCTGTGATAATATTCTCTTCCTGAAGAAACCATACCTAAAACTTATTATTAGCCGTATGCCTGAGACAATTCATGGGGCCTTACTAATATATAATAAATAAGCAACCCACAGACATCATGCATGCCTGCTGCCCTCCGGACATACAAGAATCAGTTGACAATAAAATATATGATGAAAAACTCAATTGATTATTCAATTTACTGCTTGTCAAACACCCTCTAGAATTGTCTAATCATGGGTGACATTAACGGGCAACTTCGCTGCAGCCATGGAAGAGCCACAAGAGTAGTCTGATGGGCAAAGAAGTTACCGGATTCCTCCAAGTTATCCTCACTATCAAACTGATTCAACAAGGAAACTGAGAGAGAGAGACCATAAAAATAGTAGTTATGGCAGTAGCAGTGTAACTGACAAATGGAATTAATATACCAGCGTCTGAAACCTGCCTCAAATATTAATAAGCTGCGAACATTGAAAGGAAAGGATCCGTTTGGATTTAGGAGATCGGAGATGGGATCCTTCACGAAGAAGACGACGACCCATTAGCCCCGAAATTGTGGTGATGGTGGTGGTGGTAGCGGTGGTGGTGACCACCAATTCCGTTGAGTGACTCGTGTTTCACCGGATTGCTGATTGGCGGGATGTCATGATCTTCGTTGCTGTTAATGTTATTGTCGGCCGTGCTGTTGATGTTGATGATGATGCTGTTGTTGTTGTTGTTTTCGGAGGAGGATCGCTTGACGAGATTGTTCTTGTTGTTGTGCATCCAGACCTTCAGGACGCCTCTCTCAACGCCGATTTCGTGGCAGAATTCTCTGATGGCGTCTTCGTCCTGCTTTAGCATCTTCCACCCCACTCCTTCGGCGAACTCGAACATTCTCTCCTTCTGATAATGTGTGAACTTCGTCCGAAACCGCTTCCTCGAGATGGGGCTGACCATCGCCGGAGCGGCGGAGGACGGGAGCGCCGGGAGGGTGCAATCGGGGGGAGCGGCGGTAGAGAGCGCGAGGAGCACGTGCGGGGCGGAGGAATGGTGGTGGTGCGGCTGATGGTGAGCCGGGTGACCACCGTAGTAGGAGGAAGAGATCGGCGGCGGGGAGTCCGATTCGGGGCTTCGGGGAGGCGGAGGCGGGGGGTGGTGCCGGTTGTGGGGCTGGTACTCCAACACGGCGGACGAGGGGGGACCGTCCTCAGGGTCGCGGCGGTGGAAGTTGCGGTGGCAGCCGCAGGCGGCGCACTTGATGGAGGTGGGGTCGGCGTCGGTCGCAGCCGGAGAAGGCATGAACTCTCCGCAGCCGTCCAGCGCATACCCGCCGCGGCTAGCGGCGTGGTTCTTGAGGCATTCCCGGTAGGTGACGACGGCCAGTGGAGGCGGCTGCTGGTGGTGGTGGCGCTTGAGAACTCCGTTGGTGAAGGAGAGGGACTTCGACAGGGGTTGGATCCGGGTCGGCGTGTCGGGTTCCGGGTCCGGCGACTTGGCAGTGGCGTTTATGGGAGCTGGGGCCAAGTCCATGGCTCTTTCCTTGCAACAATTCAGGGGTCCTCACAAATCTCCCAACAAAGACAGATAAAACCAGTGGAATTAAAATAAAAGAGCACTGCCTGCCACTGACTGCCACTGGAATGAGGTGAGGTGGTCACAGTTAGGGTTTTCTGGAGAGAATGGTAAAAGAGAGGTGTAGAAGATGGAGGAGGAGAGGATAAGAAAGTGGAGAGGAGAGTGATGGGCAAAGTTGTGCTTGACAATGAAAAATCTGGCATTGCTTCTTTTTCGGTGGTTATGCTCTCTTTATTTAACCCTTACAATGCACTACAAAACCCTCCAGCTTTAACCCTGGTTAAAATCCATGGCTATGGTTCAAAGCTCACCTGGGTTATGGGTTTGTGATGGACATACATACAATGAACCTTGGAAAATGACACAAATAATGTATTAATTTAAAATTTAATAATTTGAATTTCTAAATACCAAAAAAAAAATAAATAAGCTATGCTAAACGATGGCCGCATGTGTATAGTTAATAATAGTATAGAGATGAGATTTCAATATTAGGGGAAAGATCAAGAATTGATGTGATAGTTAATAAAAAAAGTATAACTTCATTAAAATGTAAAAGTAGCTCAATAATGACAAATCATCTATAATACTTTATGTATTAACAATATTAGTTGAAAAGCTAAAGTCCTACAAAATTCAAATATATATTATTATTGACCAATTGGCCATGATTGGATGGGTCATCACATTCTCACTTTACCCATATTATTATTTTCAAGATGGAAAAAGATTAATAGTTTTGGGTTTTTTGTTCTAGCTTAGTACAAATGATTAATAATTTTGGGTTAGTTTCCAAGTCTAAAGGTAATCATTGGTGAAGAAGAAAGAGCTTGCAAAGGTGTGGATATGGCTCAAGAATTAATAATACTTGATGAGGTTAAATCATGGACTCATTTTGTCTCTTTGGTCTTTGGGCTTCATTGTTGATTGTCATGATCTTCTTTAAAGCCATTATTATCCGTGTTCTTCTCCCAATCTTTAGCCGCTAAAGTTGACCAACAATCTTTTGCCATGTCAACTACTTATTTTCCCATTTCACAATTTAGTTTGTTGCCCACTACAATATTAACCGTTTATAATATCATCTTATAAAATAAAAAGCTGTATTAACTTGAAAATATTTTTATTCTAACACAAAATTAAATATATATATAATAATTTATATGTCAATTATACATTTAAATCATATAAAAACTATGTATAATTTAAGTAATTTTATATGTAAATATTAAATCATATATTATATTAATTTAAATAATTTGCATACTAATCATAATTAATATAAAATTTTATTGTTTGTATAGTATAAAACTAGTTAGATTAATTTGACTATTTTTTCTCTTATTTTAATGAAAATCATAGGCAGGATAAGATATATGTGCAGATAAGAAATTCCCTTGATGTTGAAAGAGAACCCGAACCTCTATGATATGCTGTCAGCAAGAAAATGACAACATTTATCCTTCTCATACGAGGATGGATATGAAGATATTACTCCATACCTGTTCTTGGGTAGATGGAGTCCGTACCTCACTTGGATCTACCCAAAGTTAAAATCCCATTAAAACCAGTGTTGGCTATGAGACATAATGTGGGTTCAGTGGGAAGGGGGAGGAGGTAATGTTTGAGGGGCTGACCAAACCACCGTACATGTGATTTTCCCTCATTTTGAGGGGACAACCGCACATTGTGATCTGTGCTTTGTGCGCTGCATTGTCAATTGCTTTCTCTTCTATCTTTTCCTTTGTCATTTTGGGATTCTCTTTGTTAGGGTGAAATTTGAGATCCTCACCTAAATGTTCCCGGAAAATACACGCTTCTGGTCTATCAGTCTATAGGGATGGGATACTCTTCAAATGACCATCAACCCCGACCCATCAAGGCTTTTGCTTTGAAAGTCTCCATGACAATGGGATACTCTCTCTCCAAGGATTAATCAAAGAATGGCATAGAGGAGATGTTCACAAATGTATAAATTGTGAGTTGGGTCGCCTTGGAATTTTGTGTAATAGATCTAATATTTAGACATTTATTGTGCCCTAAATAATTCAAATTTCACTCAGTATAGAATTATATAAAGAGTTTTACATCCACAAGGGTTGAATAGATCCTTACATAAAAAAGAAAGAACTTGGAATAGGTTCAATATTTATTATTGGGATTGTTAGGTTTAAGTTGTAGGGCTAACCCTAAGGTGATCAATTGAATTTGGAGTAGCCATCATTATTGCAAGGAATTGTACTTGTCCTTGATGGCCCATTTCTCACTCATTTCTCTATCTGGCATTTAATTCAATTTCATATTTCTGACAAACCAGAAAAAGATTACACGGAATTCTCTACTTATAAGAAATAGTCAGCAATATATATAATATATATAATTTATGAGATATTGATCTTCTTTTTTAGGCCGGCAGAGTGAATAAAGAGAAAAATAAAATTCTCTTGTAACTTTGGCCGAGAGGCAATTATGGTGTTTACTCGTGAATGATTGTTTGACTTGTTCTTCTTCTCACTCATAAGCGGGATTGACTGACTCAGTAACAGTTAAAAAGTGAAATGTGATGTTTGAAGAAGTGATAAAAAAGGATGGACGGATGCAATGTAGGCCTAGACATTACAATGTCCAGAGCTAGTCTGATCCAACAGTGTGCTAAAATTGTAAGGCGTCAACGACTCCATTCCAGGGCTCGAGTGAGGGTCCGGATTAGGGATCACAGTTGACTGGATCTAGTATGGGTGTCTTTGGACCCAGAACGGTCCCGGTGGACAGCCGAGAATACGGTCTCCAGCTCTCATTCGAGTAAAATCGGATCCCAGATAAGTTTTTCTACCATTAAAGTGGAAACTATGGAAAAATATAGTGATGTGATGTGAAATGACCATGACATTTGCGTGAATACAGCGGAGGCTCCTCATTGGAAGTGGGCCCACACGACAAAAGCATGTCATCGTCCCGTGTTTTTTAAAAAATAAATAATCAATTCATACTTTCATTATTTACTTTAATGGGTACATTTTTATAATTAAGTTTAGGAGTAAATAATTTAATTAAATAATGGATATATTTATTTATTATTAAAATTTAAAACACTTTATTTACAAAAACGATATATAAATAAATGAAAGTTTATATGTAAACTAAGTTTTATATAATTAGAATTTTATTTTGTACTTTCTAATTCATCATATTATTTCTCAATATTTATAAAATACATAAACTATAATTATATTTAAAAAGAAAAATGTCAAATATGTTTAATCTTCTTATCCCCAAACTTCTATGATTGATGGAGACCATATAGATTTAGATTTGGACCCATCATTTCTCCCTCATGAGAATTACTCTGCAAGTGCCAAAACGGGGGGGGGGGGGGGGGGGGGGGGGGAGAGGCCGTGGCCTTATCACATCAGTCCTAGGCCTTGATGTCCCCCAACTTCTAATTCCAAAAAACTGGCGTAGATCGATTGCCATACTTTAACTTGTATGATTAAGCAAGCAACATAATGCATGGCTTGCTATTTCAAAGAGAAATGATTATGTATGCACGGAGACAATGGATGCCAGGGAGAAGAGAAGACTTTTGGGGATCTTTGAGTAGCAGTAGGGCTGGACAAGCTAATATATGCATTATCATAGTAATGATGCATCATTATCATCATTGAGTAGCCATGGATTACAAAAACCACTGTTATCACCTAAAGGCTAAAACCAAAGCTAGCAATCACTTCACTTGTTTTACTTCATCTGCTTTGCCATAAGAATAGAAGGGTAATCCCTTTGTGAGTCAATATCAGCTATCCACCTTTTACAAACCAGTAAAAGCCATGGTTGCAAGGCGAGCATGGACAACGACTTGCAGGAACAATCCAATTCTATGGTTTCTTTACCACCGCCATATGAGCTTGAAGCTTTGATCTTCTCTTGCAAAGACTCGACAATTTTCACTAAGAATTCCCCCCCTCCACCTAAAGACTCAACATTCAAAGGCTAAAATATTACTCATTTTAAAGTGATTTTCTACCCATCTTTTGACCGAAATAGTGAATTCGTTCTCCTGACCTATCGATTCCCACCGACAAAAAATAAAAGAAAGGACCAAATGCAATATGCATCAGATGGGAGATCGGTGCAGTAATGGCATGGGACTCACCTTCCATGTGCTCACATGCAATAATGCAGAGAGGAGATTGAAGAGGGATACTGCAGCAGGGACCGTCCGTGTCCTTGTCGGTACTGTACCGATCTAAGACTCCATCAGATCCCCTTCATCCCCACATGGCTCCCTTTAGTTGGTCGCAGTTTCTCCCTCCTTTGTGCGTCATAGATCATGGTCCAGAATCACGCGAGATTTTTCAATGCGCCTTATCATCAACCGCAGAGATTAAGGGAAACCCACATGCCATGTGACGCTTACACCATAAATTTCAATGCAAATGGGACCTCCACGGTTGCTTTATCATACACTGAGATATGAATAGTTAGTTTATTTTATATATGTGGAGTACATATAGTGATAATCCTCGCCGTGACATGCGGCGGTGTTGCCCTTTGCCTTTCTGTCTTCTACTCTGTCCGTCTGTCTCACCTGAATACGCGGCAGTACGGCACCGGCTTCCCCTATTTAATAGGGACAGAAGAACTCTCTTCATTCTCAAGGTGACAAGGTCCCTCCTTTACTCTCCTCTACTCTTACTTTCCCCCCACTTGGCATCTTCACAGTTTAGAGGAGTCCAGGGAGGCAGAAGAATGGCAATGCCGAAGTTTTTCCCCCTCTTGCTTCTTTCCCTGATTGCCATCTCCATGGTCCAAGAACTGGTCTGAATCCATTTCATCATTATCTCCAAACTTTACTAAATGCAGAAAGCTCCCATTTTGTTGTTGTTTTTTTTTTACTTTGTCGGGTTTCTGAGCAGTACGTCTCTTGGGCTTCTTTCTGTCGCACAGGCAATGGCTTCCCATGGACACGGCGGTCATCACTACAACAGCAAGGTAACGCTAAGCTCCCCGTCTTCTTCGATTTGATGCCTGTATTGTGTATTATTTTCTCGTGGCTTTTTTTAGTCGAGAGAGCTCGCAGGGCTGATTGATTGACTGATCTGTCGTTTCTGTGGTTTTCTCCAGAGGCTTTACGGACCTGGAAGTCTCAAGAGCTTTCGTGAGTACTTTACTTACTCCCATTTCTCTTGGAAGCTTTTTACAGTTTTAGATGGTGAACACTGAGATTCCGCCATTTTTTCGTGGACTAGGGATTACCAGTCTCTTTTTTGTCACTCGTGGGTGGAAATTTCTCTTTGTTGCACCATCTACGATGGAATATGTCCAATTGAAATCGATATAAGCAGCGATATGTGAACCTGTAGTGCTGAATCAACTTATCATTAAGTCTTGGGTGCTCATTGTCTTCACTCTTTATCGTAGAACCTGGGTTAAATCGATTGTCTATAGGATGTTAGTCACTATTCTATATGATGGCATGTACACTGTGTGTGTGCTGATGTGTAGAGTGCCCATCACAATGCACCCGGAGGTGCAGCAGGACTCAGTACCACAAGCCTTGTATGTTCTTCTGCCAAAAGTGCTGCAGTAAGTGCCTCTGCGTCCCTCCTGGCTACTACGGCAATAAGGCCATTTGCCCTTGCTACAACAACTGGAAGACCAAGGAAGGCGGCCCCAAGTGCCCCTAATAAGGTCATCATACGGGTCGGTCATCTTTTCTTACAATGAACTTGTGACTGCAGGGCCCCATATATGCTATAGGTGGCCTTGAGAGCCGAGTGTTTGATTTTTTTGCTCACTTTCTTATGCTGGTTTCACTGGGGTTTCCATGGAAGAATGGTTCGTAGGCTATGATGCAATGCCTGTGCTTCCCCAAGCTGAGAGCGGCTAAATAACCTTTATTAGTTGCTTGTATCCTGAGATGTTCTGTGTTTCTGCTGATGATGCAGAGCTAATTCTGTGTTTTGGGATATTGAAAAAATGCCTAGTCTTGTCAAGGATGCCCCAGTTTCAACCATCTGATTGCTTAATAGCCCTTAATGTAAGCTTAGTAAAATAATAATACTATTTTATAAGAAAATAAAATTTTAACACTTATTAGACTTTTGAATATGCATTAATTATAGATTAAATTACAATAGTTATATCAAATATTTAATTTAAATGATATTTTATTACTAAAATTTTGAAATAATCACTTCTAGTATAAAAGGATGGTACTATATTTAATATTAATTTTAAATTCCGTTAAAAATTAATAACGTGTATTTGATAATCAATTTCAAATTATAGGTTAATTGATAAGTGCCAAATTTTTGAACATATTTTGATAAAATAATCTTATTTAATACCAATTGTAAGGATTTTAGAACTAATTAGGATTGATGATAAGTATTTGTATTGTTCGTTTGATCGTAATGCTTATGCAACAACGGTTGCCCTTATTAGAATCTATGAGAGATGTTACGTCCCAAAACAATCTCAAAGTTGGGTTACGTAGCAATTAGATATATCCATTCCCTATTAAAATAGTGAATAAATTTATTAAAATAATACCCATAAAACTAAATATTATAATAAAATACACATAATTTTTGTTGTAAAAATTTGAAAATTTTAATAATGTATCTAAAAATTTACGCAAAATAATTTAGTAATACAATAATTAATAAACATTTAATTTAAAATGTTCATACGATATCATTCCCTAATTAACACTTGATACAAATATTTTTACTGTAATTATTTTGGAGTGTAGCCTAAAATATTTATATATAGAAAATTATTAATAATTGTGTATATTTTATTCCTTTAATAGTTTTTAAACTTATATTTTAGGATTTTTGTACTTATTTATAACGAGTTCGTGTTCCCACTCACCGATTATCATATTACTAAATCAATTGTAACAAATATAACACCATCATATTCCAAACAAACACACACTAATTCTCGTTAATCTATATAAACACATATTAGTTCTCGTTAATCTATATAGGTTATTCCATAAAATATACAATATTTTTTAAATAAAACCAACATCACTCATATGGATATGAATGATATGTTAATTCTTAATATCTCGTACATAAGTATACTCGGATTCATTTTCTCTAGTATAGTGCAATATGGAAGCATAACTTATTGCGTCCTTATTTCCAGATTCGAGTATACTTTGGGCATAGACACTATCTCGATAAGTATCGTAATAATATTTGAATCCACAATATATCCATATATATTATACACAACTTTACATGTAATCATATATATCACAACATATTAATATATACCAACATACCACCTTACATATATTCATATATATCACAAAATATTAATATATATCAAACACACAACTTTACATATATTCATGTAATCTATAACATATTCATAAAAATATACATATAAACAACAATAATGTTTAAATCATAATTTCTTAGATTTATGTCCTTATTACTAAAAAACCCTAAAAAACCCTAAAAAACTCCCTCATTTCTTAGATTTATGTCCTTATTACTAAAAAACCCTAAAAAACCCTAAAAAACTCCCTCACTTATATCATTTAGGGACACTATGCTCTCCATTTATATAATCCTATCATTTAATTATCATTTTCACTATTTCTCTGACCTTTTTTTTCAATAAACAAGTAATATATGTCATTTACTTATGTGATATTGCATTCATGTAGTTTTACTTCATTTTTATAATATTGTCTAAATTATACAACATGCACATTATATATTTCATAGAAAACTGTAAAATATGACTACCGGTTATAATCAATATTTATTCGTCCCAATTATTTTCCTTTTATCTTGGAATGCATGATCCCCATAGGACAATTGTCAGTTACTCTAAATAAATTAAATTACAAATCTAGTGCCACTTTCCATTTCTACTTGATACCCATATACTGTCAGTCTAAAAAAATTATGATTTTCCCCCTTTGGTCTAGTTGCTCAACTTATGTGTTGATAAACCCATTTTAACAAACCACATTTTATCATTTCATCCACACATCAAGGTTTATACTCATATTTGGCCGTATTTTTCAAAATGCCTAAAAATTTCTAACTTTCCCACTTACATACCTAATTTTTTTCAAAATTTACATTTTGGTAATTAAGTTGAGAAAAATACCATTTGCCCTTACTCATCAAAACTATCTTGTTTTAGACTCTAGACTTTCCAATTATCTCATTTGGGTACTCAAATTTTCTTTACACTCATTTGGGTCCATAAAATACTAAAAATTACTTATGAGTCCCCAAATTTCATTATTTACACTTTGGTAAAAAAATGGACAAAATTACCATTTTACCCCTTTGTAACGCCTATCTCGATACTTCGGGTCGAACCTCTGTAACAACTGCCACGTACTCTTGATACTACAATAGGAGAACCCACACTATTGTATAATCGACATGTCGTAAGACACATATAACACAAAATAATGTTATTTTTAGTAAGAATTTAAAAGCAAGTATAAAAAATATAAGCATACCAAACTTATCATTTCAAAATCCCCAAACTTTTGTTGCTACTTTGAATACTACTACAGTTATCACTAAACATCTTTTGTTTTAAAAAGTGTTACTTACTTTTTGTGCTTTTGATGCATTCTTTGATTTGTACTTGAAATGGAGTTAGAGGATGGGTGATCTATGAAACTCAGTGAATAAGACACTAATGTTAGTCATGTCTACGAATACAACACCTACTAAAAATAGTAGCATGTAGTATAATAAATAATTTAAATTTTTTCTCTTTTAAAAGTTGTATGATTTTTCTCAGAAGAGAATGGTGTCCGATCACACAAGTAATAGTGGTGGTTTATTTGTTTACTATTCTTAGGACCATCTTCCTAGCAAGATCACATCATTGAAAGATAGGATTTTAGGAATTTTGAGTACTTCATTAATAGATGAGTGTTTGAGTTTTAGTCCTATTACAAAAAGTAGTTACAGATTAGATAGGGAGATATAGGTGTCTAAGCATCCTCCTTGGTAAGATTATACGCCTTTGATGGTGTTCTTGACCTTAGGCTTGGCTCCCTTCGTACTCAGGATTGTGACCTCACAGTTCCTGGCACCATCCTCCTCGATAGTTCCCACTAACATCTCTTGATCATTTGGGACTTCTCGGGTATTTTAGGGTGATCTTCCTATGGGGACAGAGATAACGCCAATCCTAGTTTTCTTCGTTACTCTCCTAGGAGCCATCTGAAAATTTTAAAATTTTCTCTTAGATACAATGTTATATATTCTTTATAATGTATTCGAGGAAACAAGCTCTGATACTACTCAAGTTATCACGCCCCGACTCGGTTTGGTCGGATCCCTATGAGCAACCCGCCACTCTCCTAGTTTATTAAGGGTTTTCCCCTTCTTTAAACTGTGAGGTGTAAAACGTCCTTTATACTTGCACCTTTCCTGGCATAACATTAATAAAAACTGAATAATTTTAAACTTACATACCTGTCTTGTAGGTTTAGCTAGTGGAATGTCTGTAGGTAGATTTTTCTCTCAGTTACCTAAAAAAGGGATATAAGGGAGGGGTGATTATAACAACTCAGTGAATGAGTTTTTAAAATTAACTTTTAGGAAAAATGTTTGAATCGGAGTGTGCCGGACTACTTATTTTTTTAATAACATTTTATTCTCAATTCTTGGTTTCCATAACCATTTCTCATCACATCGGTGTGTTTATCAACCAACACACGCCCTTCATCATGAAGGAACACACAATTGCAGGTCAACCCATCCACTATACCCACTTGTGGCATCGGAGCGACTTTACCAACCATCTAGATAGAAGTACGTCCACTTCTACCCTGAGAATGAGTGTATCTTCGCGGCATCCAACCCTCAATCCTGTAACAAAACCCTATGTCCATATGAGGACAAAAACCTCATCATGTCCCCACCCCGGTCTCATGCGCTTGAAGCTACATCAAGCTTCGCAAGACTTCTGGTAGGACTAACTGCCCTTATACCCACCAGGTCGTCCAAAGCCCTAGGACGCATCACTTCCTCTCTTGGGCATCTTGAAGGTCTCGTAACACAGTGCATGCACAAATTAACAGTTTTCACATAAGCCACATAATCTGTGGTGCCACTGGTCAAACGACCCCGACCCTCAACTCGACCTTCAACTATTTATCTTTACTAGTTCAAAGACCTATCATGTTGTACTGTCGCTACTCCATTGAGTATGTCGATCTTGTCTCGGTACCATGGCCAAACAACTCATTTACTTAAGATTTTATAGCTTAATAATCATTTTTTACGAGCTCCTGCTCGTGCCAACTGGCCTAGGACTCACTGTTCGAGATTTTCAAAATCAGGCATATTAGCGCCCAAGTTCCAAAATCGAGGCCTCCGTTCTTTATGAGCTATTTGAGCTTACATCAATAAGGTCTCCCAAAAATTTTAAGCAGTGGCACACAGTCAAGTGAGAGCGCTTTTGATAAAATAAACCTTTCATTTGTCTATCATACCAACCGAGTATGAAGACGTCTCCGCTTATAACCGTTAAGCGGGTTTTCCACTTCATTCTAGGAAGTCTTATCATACCATTCGGGTATGATCTACTTACAACTGGTAAGTAGTTTTTTTGCGTGATTTTCACATCACTCCTCTCAGGTGTGATGTTTAAAATATCACTTAGTAGTGGGCTTTCATTTCTGATGTGTTTATTATTTTAACCAGGTATGATATAAAAATCCCACTCACTTGATAGTGTAGTGAATTTTCTCTTAGCCGACTTGTTGTCCTTACTCGAACTTGTCTCAACTGACGTTCTTGGTACTTCATGTTCCTACATGATATGAACACTCTTATTCATTATCCCTCATTCATCACAAATGAATGAAAAAACTGAACTTTTCCTTTATTTGTAATTAGGTCCCTAAAGTTATTTTTCTTTAACTTTAAGTCCATAATGCCGAATTTTCCTCAAATTGAGCCCCAAAACTTTTAAAATCTACCTTGTAACCTCAATTTATTCAAATTCACAAAAAGGGGTTTAATTTCCCAAATGTCCAATTTGGTCTCCAACTTTTCCAAAAATACCATTTTCCCCCTACTTTACAAAAAATGGTATGTTTTGTCCCCAAAATTCCAAAATTTGCCCAATTGGTCCTCCAACATCTTTATCATGCCCAATTGGCCCTCAATTTTATGAAATTGTACTTTAGTCCCTCGAATTTTCTAATTTCCCAAATTTCCCTCAAATTTTCCCCCAATTTCAACCTTCTAACTCAGTCAAATTTGATTTTATCAAATTGACTGAACAAATGAGTTTAATTGTTAAAATTGAAGTTAGATTGGAGTTCCTACACCTTCATACGATTCAATTGCACTTTAAATCGCACAATTTGGTGCCAGAATGAGCTCAAAAGGAGCTTTGCCGAAAATTGGACTTAGAGAGAGAAAGCTTTGAAAGCTTATTGTTAGGGGCGCGGCGGTCCGTGCTTTCAATCTGGGCATGTCACACCCCAACCCGGTTTGGTCGGATCCCTGTGAACAACCCGCCACTCTCATGGTGTATTAAAGAGTTTCTCCTTATTATAATCCATAAAGAGTAAGGCGTCCTTTAAACCTGCACCATTTCTTGGAATAGCATAATAAAAACTGCATGAAATTTTAAACTTTACATACCTGTCTTACAGACATCTTAGTTGATGGTCTTTCAAGGTAGGTTTTCCGGGTTTTCCTGAAAGGGATATAAGAGAGGGGTGAGTACGACTACTCAGTGAATGAGTTTTCAAAGGTCTACTTTTAACTTTTAAGAAAAACATTTATATGGAGTGTGCCAAACTCCTTTCTTTTCAAAAATCCCTTCATTTAAAAATTTGGGTTTTCCCATTATTTCTTAGTTACCGGTGTGTCATCATCCAACACACATCCTTCATCATGAAGGTTACACACATTCGCAAGTCAGTATCACTACTGAACCCGCTAATGGTTACGGAGCGACTTTTCCTACCATTCGGATAGAAGTACAACCACTTCTACCCTGGGAATGAGTGGATGTACGTGACATCCAACCCACAATCTCAAAATCACTTCTTCATGTTCGTATGAGGACAGAGACCTCATCCTGTCCCCACCCTGGTCTCATGCGCTTGGTGCTACTCCAGATTTTGCACAGACACCTGGAACAACGAACTGCCCTTATAGCCACCAGGTCGTCTAGTGCCCTTAGGACGCATCACTACCCCTCATGGGCGTCTTGATGATCCCGTACTCACAGTGCATGCACAAACAATGTTTTCTTATATTACCATGTAATCTGTGGTGCCACTAGTCCAACGACCCTGACTCTCAACCCAACCCGCAGCTGTTTGTCTTGACTAGTCCGTCGACCTGTCATGTCGCACTGCCGCTAGTTGACTGAGCATGTCGGTCCTATCTTGGTACCATGGCCAAAAAATTCACTTATTAAGTTTTATGGCACATATATCATGTTCGTTTACGAGCTCGTGCTCATGCCATTTGGCCTTGTTCCCACTGTATGAGATTTTCAAAATCAGGCATTTAGCCCCCAAGTTCCAAAACCAAGGCCCCTGGCCTATTAGAGCTATTCGAGCTCCCGTCGAGAAGGTTTCCCAAATAGTTTAAGTATTGGCACACAGTCAGGGGAGAACACTTATGACAAAATAGGTTTTCACTGTCCATTATACCAACTGGTATAAGGACATCTCCGTTCATAACCGATGAACGGGTTTTCAACTTCCTTCGAGGAAGTCTCATCATACCAACCGGGTATGATCTACTTACAACCGGTAAGTATTTTTTTTCGCATAATTTTCACATCACTTTCTCTAAGCGGTAATGATTAAAATACCACTAAACAGTGGGTTTTTATACCGAGGTACTTATCATCCCCTACCGGGTGTGATATAAAATTTCCACTCACAATAGGTAAGTGGTTTTTATCTTTAAGTTGTGCTCATCATCCCAACCGGGTATGATGTTAGTAAACCCACTCACAACTAGTAAGTGGTTTTTAAATTTTAAGTTGTGCTCATCATTCCAACCGGGTATGATGTTAGTAAACTCACTCACAACCGGTAAGTGGTTTTTAACTTTAAACTGTGCTTATCATCCCAACCGGGTATGATGTGAATAACCCACTCACCCGTTAATGCCGTGAATTCCACTAGACTGGTTATTTGTATTCACGCTAACTTGTCCTTGCTGGCGTTCCTGGTATTTCGCGTTCCTACATGATATGAACAACCTTGTTCATTATTACTCGGCATAACAGCCTTCATTCATTTACAATGAATGAGAAAACCCAAACTTTTAGTTATTTGCAATTAGGTCCCTAAAGTTATTTCTCTTTAACTTTAAGTCCCTAATGTCGGTTTTTCCTCAAATTGAGTCCCGTAACTTTTAAAATTTATCATGGGACCTCAATTTATTCAATTTCACCAAAAAGGGGTTTAATTTTCCAAATTTCCAATTTCGTTCCCCAATTTTTCCAAAATTACCATTTTGACCTTCTTTCACAAAAATGGTAAGTTTTTCCCCAAAATTTCCAAAATTCCTCAATTGGTCCTCCAACATTATTTTCATGCCCAATTGACCCTCAATTTCATAAAATTATATTTTGGCCCCTTTGAATTTCGAAAATCCACAAATTTTCCCCAAAGTTTCCCCCAATTTCAACTCTTCAACACTACCGAATTTGATTTCATCAAATTGACCAATCAAACACTTCTAATTATTGAAATTGGAGTTGAAATTAAGTTCCTATATGTCTATACGATTCTAAATAACTTTGAATCGTAGATTTTAACGTCGGAACGAGCTCAAACGGAGCTTTGCCGGAAAACAGACTGTAGAGAGAGAAAGCTTCGATTACTCATCGGTGAAGGCACGACAGCCCGAGCTTTCAATCTGGGCAGATAGGTCTCGTCCTGAGGTTTATCCTAAAATCAAGTATTGTACCAATTGATGTGGAATTGGATTAGAATTTCGTCATTGATATTCGGTCGACTCTCTCTCTAGCACCGATAAAAAATTATAAAGGGGAGCCAAATTGGCTTACATTTCGGTCCTAATTCAGCCGTGGAAAGGTTGAGGAAGTGTTGGAAGGGCTTGGTTTGGCCTGAGGAGGGCTTGAAATGGCCGATTTCAGCTTGGCCGAAATGGGGCAGCTTCGGTCCGCCGGAGTTGCTTCACTATTCCATCATGTCGGCGCTTCTCCAACAATTCTCGGATTGACTGGAGTTTGCTATTAGATAGCTGTCTTCTCCCCGGTTCTAAAGAGCCCGACCTTTGTTCAAGTCGAAACTCTGGTTTGAGTTTTACCGGGAAATGGAGCAGTAGAGAGAGAGAAGTGTTCAGGTGTGAGGAGAATGAAATGGGGATGACCTCTTTATATAGTCATAAAACCCGTGTATTAAATGGGCGAGATTTATTACTAGCATTAATATTGCCATAAATTATTGGTATTAATTCCAATAATTTAATTTTGGTATTAAATTATTTTTATTAATTTTAATAATTTAATTTAGTTATTAAATTATTAGTATTAATTCTAATAATTAAATATATATTAATTGATGGCTATTTATGATAAGCCGTACATTCACATAAAAATTTTTTGACCGAAATTTCTTATGGAATCTAGTTCACCTGAACCAATTTTGTTTTTGTTTTTTAGTTTGTCTTAAGTTTCTTTTCCAATGTTTAATAAATCCTTTGAATCAACCGAAAGTTGTAAATTTTTATATTGCTTATTCCCAAATGTAAACTGGTTTGGTTTTCTTATTCAGTTTGACCGGTTCTTTTCCTAGTTTTCCTTAACTCAAATGTGCGGGGTTTACAGGGCAGATATCTCTTGTCCTAAGGTTTCTCCTAGGATCAAGAGTTGCATCAATTGATGTAGAATTGGGTGGTAATTTTATTATCGAAATTCTATCAGTTCTCTCTCTAGCACCGGTTGGAAATTATAGAGTGGAGCCAATTGACTTACCTTTCAGCTCTAATTCAGCTATAGGAGGACTGTGGAGGTATTGGGAGGGCTTGGTTTAGCTTGAGAAGGGCTCGAATTGGCCGATTTTAGCTTGGCTGAAATAGGGCAGCTTTGGTTCACTGGATCTGATTCACTGTTCGATCACGCCGGTGTTTCTCCGACGATCCTAGAAGCAAATGAAGACTATAGGTGTGTAGTTGACTTCTCCTCAAATCCAAAAAACTTGACCACATCTTCTTTGGCTCAAAAAAGACCTTATATGGGAGCTCTGGTTCAAGGTTCAGTGGAAATTGAAGTAGTTGAGAGAGAATGAAGTTTTTAGGGGCGGAGAGGATGAATGAGGAGGGGCTAGGAAGCTCGAGGACTTCTTAGCCATCCGATTGAAGCCTTAATGGTGGTCATTCATTGCCTGAAACGCCCTGGCCGAAGACTTTTTAGCTTCGCCGGCACTACTTGATTTTTCGACGAGTGAGTAGTGTTGTCATCTAAAGGAAGAAGATGACACTATTTCGAACTGGACTGGACCTGTTCGAACTGGGTTCAATGCTTAAACCGGCCGGTTCAAGCCCGATTTGACCGAATTTTTCAAAATAAAAATTTCTAAATTCATTTTTTATCCAATGGTTTCCTCAAATATCAAATTTGAAATTTCTAAGCCACCTAGAAAAATGCATTTAGCATCCTATTCAATAGTGGTTCAAACCCGTCCAACCCGGTTCAATCTGGTTCGGATCCGATTCACCTGAACCGGTTTGATTTTCATCACTAATTCAACTTAAAGTCCTTTTTATTGATTTTGTGACTCTTTAGGTTGCTGGGGATCTATAAATTTCCTGATTTTCCCTTTCTCCATCGATTCCGGTTCATAAACCGGTTCAATCTAGTTGGATCCGATTCATTTGAACCGATCTGGTTTTTCTCTTCAAATTTATCCTAAGGTTTTTTTTCCAAGGTTTTATGAACCCTTTGGATCATTCGGGAGTTGTAAATTTCTAAATTGCCCGTTCTTGGATGATCGAGTTTGTGAACCGGTTTGGTGTTTTTCACTGGGTTTGACTGGTTCTTTTCCCAGTTTTCCTTAACTTCAAAGGGCGGGTTTACATGTCGGAGGTTGACCCTTACTAGTGGGAGACAGAGGAGAAATCGAGAATCACTTTGACACCAGTGTTGATCGAAGTGGTGGCCGGAGGTGATTGAATTTGGCTTTGAAAGGGCAGCGACACGATGCAGTTTTTCGGTCCTGGAAGTATATAGACCAAAACAACTCTCGTGCGATATATTTTAGCCACTTGCAAATTGGGGGTCCATTGTAGAACTCAAGAGAATCCCTTAATGATATTTTGACACAAAAATTACCTTATTTGGTGGTCAAATAAGAGAATTAATCAGTTGATCACTCAAATATCGAGAAAGATTACAGTAATGTGTTTCCTGACTATAGATATAAAATTTGATATATTGAGCAATAAATAATACAATTAAACTTATAAAGAGACTAATATGGGAATTGTTAGTTAATCCTTATATTTTGTTAAATCCAATTTGATTAAAAAATTGAGTAAATTGGAGTGTTCCTACTTTGGGTTATGCGTGTAGAGGGAGTGGGCTACCAATTGGAAGCGCCACTCGATTACAATTCGATTCGGGTCAAATCCGGATCAAATTGACCAAACTTAAATACATTAATATGATAGGTTGATAATTTTTAAATTAATTTATATTTTTATCCTTATAATAGATTTTCAATAATTTAACCTTAAATCATTTTATCTTGATTGATTTGAACTAAAATTTTCAAAAATTTCAGTTTTTCAGTTAACAAAATTATTTCAAATACAATTGAATCTCTATTACTAATTAAAGTTCTAATTATAGGTACAACCTTGATTTTCCATTCAATTCAAAGTAAATGTTTGAGTTTAAATTCCCATTCTATATATTTATTCTCGATTATAACTTAATATTTGATTAAATTGTATTTGAATTTAAAAAAAAAATCTGTAAATTACAAAAAAGTGTGTTTTTTTAAATTTAATATAAAATGTGATTTTAATTTTTTTTTGCATTAAAGTTTTATTTAACCCAAAGATTTAGTAAGGATGTGTAATTTTTTTGCCCAACATAGCAATAGTGCAATTTAACCATCAATTATATGGCCACAACCATTTCTTACCTATATATATATATATAATATGAATTAAGCCGAAAAGAGTTGCTATGGCTCCCAATTGTCCAAATATACTTTAATGAGAAGGGTTTGGTGTGGCGTGCTTACCAGGGACTTGTGAAGTGAGGACAAAGAGGAAGAGGAAGGAAAATTCCAAGAAACTTCCCATTGCCCTCCTTCCAATTAATTGTATTATTATTATTTAATCTTGAGGTAATCCTATTTTAATAATATATATATATATATATATATATATATAATATGCATTGGGCATGCACCATTTCAGCTGATGTGGAGTGGGAAAGTGCACTTTAATATCGAAATCTCCGCTACCAAGCTGATAATATTAATTACTTTTTTTTTCTTTTGCTGATCAAAGGTAATTGATTAGCTTAATTATTAATTCAAGAGTCCAACACCAGCTGCCTTCAGAAGAAAGGGACGCCATTCCTCTCGCCACAAACATCGAATCATCTCCATCACCAAAAACACCCCACGGGTACCAACTCCGGGTCTTCAGATTAACAGTTACCAAACCCTAGCTTCCTCCGCTTCTCTCTCTCTCTCTGGCACTCTCCATCCAACGTGCTCCACCAGATTGTGCCGACTGGTGCTGGATTTAAGCTCGAGTGGGTTGGCTGTGTCGATTGGAGGGTTTGGTGGTTGTTATTCGGCCACACATTTGATTGAATGGGGAAGGGAGGGGAGGACTACGGGAAACCGGAATCAGTATCGCAGAAGCCGGCCGACCGGGAGAGTTTTCCGGCCTGGGCGAGGGAGATCGAAGAGTGCGTGAAGCGCTACGACACCAGCAGGAGCACGGGGCTGAGCTCTGAGGATGCGGGGCGGAGGCAGAGGGTCTACGGCCTCAATGAGCTTGAGAAGCACGAGGGGCCTTCAATCTGGAACCTTATACTGGAGCAGTTCAACGACACGCTCGTCAGGATCCTCCTGGTCGCGGCGCTGATCTCCTTTGTGCTCGCGTGGTATGACGGTGACGAGGGAGGTGAGATGGAGATCACGGCGTTCGTGGAGCCGCTCGTGATCTTTCTCATCCTGATCGTGAATGCGATCGTTGGGGTCTGGCAGGAGAGCAATGCGGAGAAGGCGTTGGAGGCGCTCAAGGAGATCCAATCGGAGCAGGCAACAGTCATTAGGGACGGGAAGAAGATCCCTAATCTTCCTGCGAAGGAGCTTGTTCCCGGAGATATCATCGAGCTTAAGGTTGGAGATAAGGTGCCAGCTGATATGCGCGTTGTGGAGCTGATTAGCTCTACTTTGCGACTGGAGCAGGGATCTCTGACTGGAGAGAGTGAGGCAGTAAACAAGACCACTAAGGCTGTTGATGAGGATGCCGATATACAGGGCAAGAAGTGTATGCTATTTGCAGGAACCACTGTTGTGAATGGAAATTGTTTAGGGTTGGTCACTCAGACCGGAATGGAAACTGAGATTGGGAAAGTGCACATGCAAATCCACGTGGCTTCACAGAGCGAGGAGGATACACCTTTGAAAAAGAAACTGAATGAGTTTGGAGAGGTCTTGACGATGATAATCGGGGCCATCTGTGGATTGGTTTGGCTTATCAATGTGAAGTACTTTCTTAGCTGGGAGTATGTTGATGGGTGGCCCAGAAATTTCAAGTTTTCATTCGAGAAGTGCACTTACTACTTTGAGATCGCCGTGGCATTGGCAGTTGCTGCGATTCCCGAAGGGCTGCCTGCTGTAATCACAACTTGCTTGGCTCTTGGTACCCGGAAAATGGTACAGAAGAATGCCCTCGTGAGGAAGCTGCCCAGTGTTGAGACTTTGGGGTGTACAACCGTGATTTGTTCCGATAAGACTGGCACACTGACTACCAATCAGATGGCTGTAGCAAAGCTAGTTGCTATAGGTTCTGCACCTGGAAATCTAAGGGCCTTTAAGGTGGAGGGGACTACGTACAATCCCCAAGATGGTGAGATTCATGACTGGCCTGCTGGTCGTATGGATGCCAATCTTGAAATGATTGCAAAGGTTGCTGCTCTATGCAATGATGCTGGCGTCCTCCACACAGAACACAAGTTTATTGCTCATGGGATGCCTACAGAGGCCGCTCTGAAGGTAACTCCCCTTGTTTATGTAGAACTTTTTTAAGAAGGAAAATCGTATCTTTTACATCTATTTTTTTAACACTTTTTATTGAGCGTCTTCTGTTGTATACCACTTGAGGATGAATTTGATTCAGTTCAGTGCCATTTTATTATTATTTATTGGATTGACAGCCTCTTTCTGTTTCATGTACTTCTTGTTGAGGTGATCTACACTACAAAATGGTACATCTAATTGCATTTTGTTCTCATGTTTCCAGGTGCTGGTTGAGAAAATGGGCCTCCCTGAGGGATTTCATAGGTCAGCAAGCAGTGATGAACTGTTGGGTATGTTGGGATTGGGTTTATTTTACATTTTTAAGCCATCCTCTGCTGATACCTATACTCACTTTGTTGCTTTCTATACTCACATTGTCCTTCTGCGGCTTCTGCTGTAGGTTGTTGCCAATGCTGGAATGAAAATTATGGCAGGATTGCAACTTTGGAGTTCGATAGAGATAGGAAGTCTATGGGAGTTATTGTGAAATCAGGTTCTGGGAAGAAGTCCTTACTAGTAAAGGTATTGTCTGTTACATAGACAAGCATTCTCTTATTTGGTTTAACAACTACATACTGCATTACTGATATCATTATGTTCTTCAATCTGTCCTTATCTGTTTCTTTCTTCCAACAATATGACTGATAAGGTGAAGCATGAATCTAATGACAGGGTGCAGTAGAAAGCGTTCTTGACAGAAGCAGTAAAATTCAGTTGCTTGATGGTTCTGTTGTTCTTCTGGACCACCATGCAAAGGATGCCATATTACTAGCACTTCATGAGATGTCAAGTGGTGCTCTACGCTGTCTAGGCTTTGCTTACAAGGATGAACTTGATGATTTTGAGAGCTATGATGGTCGAGAAGATCATCCAGCACATCAGCTTCTTCTCAATCCATCTAACTATTCATCAATTGAGAGAGATCTTACTTTCATTGGTTTGGTTGGATTAAGGGTAATTTATCTTTAACGCACAGCTTTTTAACCAATTTGTTTTTTTTCTCCATATAGTGTCTCCAATGTTTTTCCAACGGAATCTGTACAGGATCCTCCCAGACATGAGGTTTACCAAGCAATTGAGGATTGTAGGGCGGCTGGTATCCGTGTCATGGTTATCACCGGAGATAATAAGAACACAGCAGAAGCAATCTGCTGTGAAATTGGGGTTTTTAGTCCAAATGAGGACATCACTGCAAAGAGTTTGACAGGAAAAGAGTTCATGGAATTGCGTGATAAGAAAACTCATCTTAGACAAAGTGGTGGTCTTCTGTTTTCAAGGGCTGAACCAAGGCACAAGCAGGAGATTGTGAGGTTGCTCAAAGAAGACGGTGAAGTAGTTGCTATGACTGGTGATGGAGTTAATGATGCCCCTGCATTGAAGCTGGCAGACATTGGTATTGCAATGGGAATTGCTGGAACTGAGGTCAGTTATTTATTCTTTCTCATAAGAGGCTTTTGGAAACCCGAAAAAGTAGAATCAGCCTATTGGGGAATTTTTCACCAAAGAAAATATGGCAACAGTATTGTTTCAAGAGTCTATCTTAGTTCTTCAAAAAAAATATTCTAGCATTTGATGAGTACAATTTTTTATCAATATTTGGCTAGTAAAATTGGTGTTGGTAAAATATCCGTTAAATTTCACAGCCCATGTGCCCACATTTTGACTTGATCATTTACTTTTCACTTGTGACTTCTTTAGAAATCTCTAAGGCAAGTTTAATTGTTTTCTGCAGGTTGCGAAGGAAGCTTCTGACATGGTGTTGGCAGATGATAACTTTAGCACAATAGTTGCTGCTGTTGGTGAAGGGAGATCTATCTATGACAATATGAAAGCATTTATTAGGTATGTTAAGACTCTAAGAAAAGGCCTTTGATTATCTGACAATTAGAATAGGTCCTAATAGTTGTGCTGATCCCTGCTTATGTGCCTGTCATGTATGTTGTCGTATATATTTATTCTGGTTGAACTCTGATGGGATTTAGATAGTGAGAGATTCTTCTGATGACATGCGGAAAAGATCTCTTTCTTTGGTAATGCTGAATGATCATGTGTCAAAAGTGTCCAAGTGTTGAGTGATCTTATTCTAGCAATAAAAAAAGGCTCCCAGGAGGCAGAATTTATGATAACTAGGCTCGGATACTTTAGTTTGTAAATAGTCAACTATGGAGTTCTTTGATAATTATGTACCTTTTATCTCTTATACTAATGTGTAAATGAGATATTTCTTTCTTTTGCAATTTGTGCTTCATGAATTTCATGCTAAAACCAATAATGTCTTTATTGATAATTTAGTTTTTGTCCGAAATTGAAGGTACATGATTTCCTCAAATATTGGTGAGGTTGCCTCTATATTCCTGACAGCTGCTCTGGGTATTCCGGAAGGCTTGATCCCCGTACAGCTTCTGTGGGTCAACCTTGTCACTGATGGGCCTCCTGCCACCGCCCTGGGATTTAATCCTCCTGATAATGACATCATGAAGAAGCCACCCCGAAGAAGCGATGATTCTCTCATCAATGCGTGGATTCTGTTCCGTTATCTGGTACTTAGCCACACCTTCTCTATATTGTTGGAGTTAACATACACTTTAGTCCTTAATGTTTGCTAAAATCAATAATTTGCCAACAATGACACCCCGGCATTGTGCTATTTCACAACTAATCACTCTAACCATTTACCTTTTGTCATCTTGTCTTGGCAATTATTGTGGACTAAACTATTGATTTTTGGTAAACATTGAGAGATAATTGCTGGTTTCAAGGAACAGTTGTCCCAAATGTTTGTCAAAATTAATAGTTTAGTCAGATAATATGATGGAGAGAAATGATGGGAGTATTTTATTGGCTAGATGCTTAACATTAGATGATATTGTTGGCAAATTAAGGAGCAAACTGTAGATTTACTCTTAATTTTCCATTGAAAC
Source organism: Trapa incisa (assembly GCA_030064435.1). Lineage (NCBI taxonomy): Eukaryota > Viridiplantae > Streptophyta > Magnoliopsida > Myrtales > Lythraceae > Trapa > Trapa incisa. The sequence continues at coordinate 11,216,428 of CM057786.1, read as the reverse complement.
GGTTGACAATAATAGCTTTCCGAACTGAAAAAAGAGCTCTTTTAAGTAGTCTCGTTCACCTCCCATGTGGTTCAAGCTAAATCATGGACCAGAACCACTTTTATCTTTTCACCAATGCACTGTTGGACCTCTTTAGTTGCAGTTGAATTTATACTCCTATTTGCCATATACAGGTTATTGGGCTCTATGTGGGGATTGCGACAGTGGGGATATTCATCATCTGGTTCACTCATGGATCGTTCCTCGGGATTGACCTCAGCGGAGACGGCCACTCACTAGTCAGTTACTCCCAGCTTTCCAACTGGGGTCAGTGCTCGTCTTGGTCGAACTTCACAGCCTCTCCCTTCACTGCAGGGGCCCAGGTCTTCAGCTTCGACTCTAACCCCTGCGACTACTTCCAGTCAGGAAAAGTGAAGGCCATGACCCTGTCCCTCTCAGTGCTCGTGGCAATCGAGATGTTCAACTCCCTCAATGCCTTGTCTGAGGACGGGAGCCTGCTCTCCATGCCTCCATGGGTCAACCCATGGCTCCTGGTGGCCATGTCGGTTTCCTTCGGCCTCCACTTTTTGATCCTCTATGTGCCGTTCCTCGCACAGGTGTTTGGGATCGTCCCGCTCAGCCTCAACGAGTGGCTTCTTGTGTTGGCTGTGGCCTTTCCTGTGATCCTGATCGATGAGGTGCTGAAGTTTATAGGAAGGTGTACGAGCAAGTACCGGTATTCAGAGAAGGGGAAACCCATAAAGTCAAAGACTGAATGAGGGGGAACAAGAGATGAAGCAGGTATATGGCTACTTCTTGAACCGACCAGTTGCTCTAATTGCTATTGCATCTGTTGGTCCTTGAATCTTTGACAGAAACAGGCTGGCATTCATGCTCTTTTGTTGTTTCTGTAGTTATTTCATAATATTAGTATTTGGGCAACCTTTTTTTGCATTTATGTAGTATGAATATCTCATTCTTTAATAGATATTCATTGAACTTAGTTAGAATAGCAGGCACATCGTATCATAGTCGACAAACATCAGAGCTACCTGTCTGTCCCATGTCATTTCATGTCCTGTTCCTCGCCTGTTTCACTACTTGCACATCATAATCTCCATCTTTTTATTTCACAAGACAACTACTCTCCTACCCCAAGTAACATGGTGGGGCCAGTGTTGTGGTGCATGGTCCCGGAGCATTCAGTACACCGACCGCCTCTATCATTCTCTTTAGGAAATGCCGTGAATGAATGAACGGTGTTGATAAAGGGCCTCTCTCTCCTCACCTCAGCTGCGTTCATCACTCTCTCTCCAGCGTCCGATCCAACCAATCGATCTCCAGCGATCTCATCTGTTTTGTTTAATAATCTCCGTCCTCCCTCCTTCGCGCTCTAATCACATCCTCAGGTAACGCCTCCCGCGGGAAATTGAAAACCCCAATTTCTTTTTATATATTCTTCGTCTGTTCCGCCATATTTTTGGTTGATGCTGATGCCGTCGAGGGTTAAGTTCGCGATTTGAGGCACCAGGGCGGTGATGGCCGAGGCTCCTGGGAGTCCTGGTGGGGGCAGCCACGAGAGCGGCGAGCACAGCCCACGCTCCAATGTCCGGGAGCAGGACAGGTTCCTCCCGATCGCCAACATCAGCCGCATCATGAAGAAGGCCCTCCCGACCAACGGCAAGATCGCCAAGGACGCCAAGGAGACCGTCCAGGAGTGCGTCTCCGAGTTCATCAGCTTCATCACCAGCGAGTGCGTTTTCTTCTTTCCGAACCGCTGGTTGATTTACTACGCACTGTGCGGAGCTCGAGCTGCTGTTCCTGCTTTCGATTCGTGTGACTCTTACTTTGGAACTTCTGTTCGTCCTGGTGGTGGTGAAATTTCTCAGGGCCAGCGACAAGTGCCAGAGGGAGAAGCGGAAGACCATCAACGGCGATGACTTGCTGTGGGCTATGGCGACATTAGGCTTCGAGGACTACATCGATCCTCTCAAGATATATCTCGCCAGATACAGAGAGGTCTGTCGAGGTCTATGCTGGTGGATTGTTTGCACAATCTATGCAACTAGAAAGGAGGAAATGCTTACTGATTTTTGCGTTTTTTTCTTCTGAGTGATGCTCGGTTGAATTGATTCAACTGACTCAATTTTTTTCCTTGCCTGGTCATTTTGTGGATCAAATTACCGTCTTTCAGATGGAGGTAGGTGTTTCTATCAGTTCTGCTTGCTTACCTTGTACTTGTATTAAGCCTCATATTTTACTGTCTATGAATTGGTGAAAATAGGGTGATACAAAGGGGTCTGCTAAAGGCGGGGATAGCTCTGCTAAGAAAGATGGCAGTGGAGTTCATCCAGGTGGAAATGCCCAGGTATGATTGATTCTTAGCTCCTTCAATTGGGCTTATCTTTCTTATATTTCATTTTTTTCTGTAGAAAAAAAATGTTATAATCATCAAGCTATAAAAGACCAAATCTTTGAAATCGGCGAAAGCAGATTCTACTGGGCTTTTCTTACTCAATAATTCGTGATCGTATGTTTGCTCTCTTACACCCTGCAAATAAAACTAATGATTCTTCCAAATGAATCACTGCTGCAGCTCGTTCATCAGGGTTCTTTCTCCCAGGGCATCAGCTATCCAAACTCACAGGTAATTGTCCATTTATATCCCAATCTTTTTTCTCCTATTCCATTCCACAATGGCATTTTTTTTCTCCTCAACAGTACCTTGTTATGTCTTGTGTGGTCAGTTGATTCTACATGCACGAATCCATTTTCATTTTTTCTCGATTAAACCATATGATTAGTGATCATTGATTGGCTTGTGTGATATTTTTGGGTGAATTTAGTGATCATTGAGTGGCTTGTGTGATATTTTTGGGTGAATTTAGTGATCATCTTTCATGGGTTATACTACTCGTTGATGTTTCTCCCATTCTGAAAATCCATATCCACAGGGTCAGCATCTTATGGTTCCTAGTCATGGAAGACAGTAGAGAAAGTGCTAGTACTTATTCTTTCAGCTGCGGAATCAGCAGGGTGATGCCATCCACTGAGAACAATGTCCAAAGTAACCACCAACGCTTTAGTTTTATCCTTTTTTTTCCATGCAATCTGAAGTCTCGAACTGTTATATCTAAGCTCTTTGTTTGGAAGGATGTTAGGAAAACACTGAAGACGGAATATTGATAGGCCCAAGATAAGAATGTATCTTCCTTCATGTGGTTGTTCTTATTTGTAATGCTTTAGGTGTTACACATATATTACTAATAGTGTGACTGTGTTCTCTCTTGTTGGGGTGTAGCACGAATCATAGAGAACGTTTACATGTTTGCTCCATTTTATATTAACTAGGGGTCTCAAAATGTTATATATTACGAATTGAACAACAATATAGGATTTTTGACCTTGCAACAACGCTGATTTAATTCAATTTGGGGAGATCTACAGTTAAAGTTTGTGCAGAAATCATAGCCCTTCAAACAAAAAAGGCCAAAGACAACCTCATTGAGTAACTTGAAATACACCTTAAACTGTTCAGAGTAACAATCGTACCAGAGAAGCTCTTTAATGGATAGGCCAAGGAAAACCTAAGACCTTGGTTTTTCCTTCTTTTCCTTGAAGAGAGCAAGGAGGGAGACTCCGGAGACCTTCACCACCTTGAACCTGACTCCAGGAATATCTCCGACAGCATGGCCCTTCCGGCCAAATCCAGCAATCAGAACTTCATCCTGAAAAACAGAATCATGTGCATTTAGGATGGATCAATTATTGCATTTACCAACTATATATTATTTGCATTTATGGGCATATGGCAACTTACATTTTCTTCAATGTAGTTGAGACAACCATCATTTGGGACGAATGCTGCAATCTTCTTCCCATTCTTGATAAGCTGAACCCTAGCACACTTCCTAATAGCCGAGTTTGGCTGCTTAGCTTCAATACCTCTGCAAATAAAACGAGAGGGTAAGTTAGCAATTAGTTTTGTATTTTGACATGAATTCAGACCATCTATGACCCTTCTATTGGAACTCCATTTTCATGACAAACAAAAAGGGTTCAAAGTGATCAATGCAACTCAAGCATGACAATCTCACATCTTTTCAAGGACAATGCCCTTGGCATGAGAAGAGCCAGCAAATGGCTTCTTCCATTCATTTCCAAGGTTGGATTTCTTGTATGACTTGTCAGCCCACCTTTGCCTTCTCCGGTGGGACTTCAACTTGCGACCAGCTCCCATACCACGTGTCTTCCTGAAAGAAAACATTGATACTCAACTTAGTAAATGATTCATTTCATATAATATACATAAAACTGAATAGGTTCACCATACTGCTTTCATCCACATGATATAAACAAGAAAACATGATGGGGCAGCAAAAGCAACAGATATATCAATTCAGGACTCGCATATATATTAAATGTGAAATCACGGGAAGCACGCCATCGGCGATGTGACTATCTACGACAAGGAGATGGAATTACACACATTATTCATATTAATTATAAAGATAAAGTTACCGAAGGCTAACTTACATCACACATTGATCATTGCTATATAGTTCAATATACCCGGACACACAAATCCGATAGATTCTCAATAAATTATCAATACATTAGGAAAAACTTAGGCGCCATGTGCTTATGTTGTCGAAATCAAACTCATCCTGAAAGTGTAAACTACGGATCCCATCAAATGAGACGATGCGTTCAAATCAACTCAGCTGCCTACGCTTAACCAACGAGATTGATCGAATGAAATTCCAGAATCCAGAGAATATCAAACGGAAACGCAAATTAAAGTGTCAAACGCAACAGTAAGCATCAAAGCCAACAGTTTCAACACGATGAATATGCAAACCATAGACGAAAATTTAGCCGGAAAGACGACCATGAAGAAGAGATAACCGAGTAGAAATGAAGCATCCAACGAAAAGAGGATTGAGCAATACCCCATGGTGATCGGAAGGCGAGTTCTTCAACTCCGGAGCGATGAACAGAGCGAATAGGAAACTTGAGGAGCAGCGGATGATATAACCCAAACCCTAGTGTTTCATGATTTGTAATTATTATATATATGCGTAACACTAGAAGCCGGCATTTTCCTAGTTGGGCCCTTTTAGGCCCAATAATGTGCATAAGCCCATTTATGACATCCACTAAGCAGTTTCACCCGGGGAACCTGCTCGCTCCAAGAGCTTCCCATGGTGGCTGGAAATCATGGCTGCTGCCGCCTCAGCAGCCTTCCTCCATTGCTCCGACTGCACCTTCAGCCTCCTAAAGCTCAGCCTCCATTTTTTGCTTTCACTGCCTGGGTTGCATCTAGCTGCTCCATCACCATCTCCGACCTTCTCTTGTTCTTATCTGCTTCCTCTGTCATAAGCCTGACTCTTGCAAGAGCCTCCTGCTCAGACTCCACTGCTTCTGCCAATGCCAAGGTCTCACTGCTGGCTTTACTGCACTCCACTTCTCTCGTACTCAACTCCACCTTAAGCACTTCATTGTTGCATGCCAAGTCCCTCAACTTTGTCTCTTTGTCGCGCAAATCTTCCCTCAACCTCTTCAACTCTGATATGGATGAATCTTCATTTCCAACGTCCATTTTTTCCTTTGCTTCCCACTTTGTCTCATGTCCCAATTCTTTATATCTGCCTCCTGGCCTTTGTTAGTTTTCCGAGAAGAAAGCATGTCTCCGGGGTTTCATTAGATATCTTACCATTAAAATCTCCTTTTTTTTCCAATCCAATTACTCCACATGGCCCACCCCGATACACTTTAGAACAGAAGTACTCTCTTTCGATTTTAGGAAAGAGCTCTAATAGATTTTTTTTACTTTTGGAAGATAGAGTAGCCATTCCATATCTACTACTCTACCTAATTACATTGCCATATATAACCCTCACCAATCTAATAGTAAGGTTCTAGTGTGATTTACTTGTACGAGCCCGTGATCATATATTAAGTATTTTTTTGCTCAATAATATACTAAATATTTAATAAATAATATACTATGTATTTAATAAGGGTTGTTTGTATGGTTATTTGTGATGGCCCTACGTGTCCTAACACCGAATTGATACACATTTGCTAACTACTGACTCTATAATTTACATTCTTATATATAAGCTTATTTTTATAATTTACATCCATTTACATTAATAAACTCCGGTAGATCATTTACTATGTTCCCTATTTACAATTACCATTAGGTCCCATCAAGTATACACTATTTGATACTCTAGTACACATATCAAAATAGAGTAAGCCACCTTGGCTACCTTGGGAGGTTTCTAAGCCCGCTACCTATTGGTTTGGACCGGTATTCTCTCCTCATTTCACTCGTCATCATTCTTTTGACCAAAAAAGTATAGAATTAGGTCATATAAAACTTGAATATCTGCATGTTGATTTAAAATCGAAATTTTTTTTGAACCACTCAAATTCCCATTTTTCTGGTGAGTGTACTTGTAAAGAGTACCACTTACTCTTCTAGTTATCAAATTTGGAGTTTTAGGTGTAAATAAAAAATAACGAGAATCAAATTTCTAATGCCACCTCTCTTAATCATCTGACGTTGGCTCTATTGACGGACTAGATCAAATAGTATTGTATTCTCTCTGATCGAAAATAGTGAATCTAATTGTCTAGTCATTTCTAACGGCCTCGACGATCAACAAGGGCTACAAAAATATCCAGTAGACTACTATTGATCACAACTTTCGAATGCCACCAAACTCATATGATTTGTGTAAGTGGTGATATCAAATTAATTATAAGAAGTGCTAGTCAGTTGTAGTTGTAATAGAGTTTGGTAAAATAGACATTTCATGTTATTTAGACCTCTATTTAGCATGCTTCAAGTGGTAAAACACTCCTATGAGAACCAGCTTTTGAACCGCATTAGTGCTATAGGCCGAGTCGTCATTTATAGTGAGATTCTAGCCTTGACTCGATTTCTCCTTGATAAACTATTAGTTTACAATTAATATCGATTGTTATTATTTCGAACAACCCTAATCGAACAGAGACTACGATGGCTTAGGGGATGGCTAGAGGGACCTCATATTTGAGTTAAGTTGGAGGGCCTATTTAAGAATAAGTTTTCTTGGAGGTTTTTTTGAGGGTCTAAATGAAGTTTTAGCATCATTTGGAAAGACTAATGAATTTTTGAAACTAGTATGACATGTTTGGATTGCTTAAGTATTTAAAAGTAACAAAAGAGAAAGTTTAGGGACTAAAGTGTAAATAATGAAGTTTGTGTACCTAAAAGTGATTTTTGTTAAATTTAAGAACCTAAATGTGTAAACCCCATCCTTTAATAATAAGAAAACCCGAGAAAGAACCAGTCATTTCTAAAGAGAAAATTGATGTCGATTTAAAAACATGAACCGATAGAGAAAGGACAAATCGAGAAATTTATGGATCTCAAGTGATTTAAAGAGTTACAAAAGTCATAAAAATTGACTTTAGTATGAATTTGAGATGAAACCAAACCGGTTTAGGTAACCGGATTCGAACCGGTTCGAACTAATTTGAACCACTATTGAACTGAATGCTAAATTCATTTTTCTAGGTGGCTTAGACAATTCAAATTGGAGAATTGAGACCACTATTGGATAGAGAATGAATTTAGATAAATTTAGAAAATTTTAATTTTGAAAAATTCGGTCGAATCGGGCATGAACTGACTAGTTTAAGCTTTGAACCCGATTCGGACCGGTTTCATCCGATTCAGAACAGTATCGTCTTCTTTCTTTAGATGACAGCATTTTTCACTCGCCGAAAAATTGAGTAGCGCCGATGAAGATGAAAAGTCTTTGAATAGAGAGTTTCAGGCAATGAATGACCGCCATTAAGGTGTCAATCGGATGACCAAGAAGTCCCCAAGCTTCCTATATAAAGAGCTCCTCCTCATTCATCCTCCTTACACCTAAAAACTCAACTCTCTCACTACTACTCCATTTTCCAGTGAAGCTCGAATAAGAGCTCTGACTTGGGGCATTTTTCTGAGCCAAAGAAGGCGTGATCAGATTCTTACTAAGGGTTGCCGAAGAAATGCTGACGTGACAGAATAGTGAAGCAGCTTCGGTAGACCGAAGCTGCCCTGTTTTGGCCGAGCTGAAATCAGCCAATTTGAGCCCTTCTCAGGCCAAACCAAGCCCTCCCAACACCTCCACATCCATCCTACATCTGAATTAGAGATGAAAGATAAGCCAATTTTGCTCTTCTCTGTAAATTTCGATCGGTGCTAGAGAGAGAACCGACAAATTTTCAATGACTAAATTCTCACTCAAATTGGCATCAATTGATGCAATTCTCGATTATAGGAGGAACCTCAGAACAAGAGCTATTTGTCTAGATTGAAAGCTCGGACCGCTGCGTCCTCGATGGTAAGCTTTCAAAGCTTTCTCTCTCTAAGTCCAATTTTTTGGTGAAGCTCCATTTGAGCTTATTTCAACATCAAATCGTGCAATTCAAAGTGAATTTAAATCGTATAAAGGTGTAGGAACTCCAATCTAACGTCAATTTCAACAATTAAACTCATTTGATTGGTCAATTTGATGAAATCAAATTTGACTGTGTTGGAATGTTGAAATTGGGGGAAAAATTTTGTGAATTTCAAAAATTCGAGGGACTAAAATGCAATTTCATAAAATTGAGGGCAAATTGGGCATGATAAAAATGTTGGAGGACAATTGGCCAATTTTTAGAATTTTGGGGTGAAACTTACCATTTTTGTAAAGTTGGGACAAAAGGATGTTAAAATCGTGTAGGGACACGAAGTACAGGGAACGCCAACAAGGATAAGCTCACGTGAAGATAAAAAACCAGTCAATAGGAATTCACTGCATTAACGGGTGAGTGAGATTTTTAATATCATACCCGGTTGGGATGATAAGCACATCAGAATTGAAAACCACATCAGAATTGAAAACCTACTATTAAGTGGTATTTTAACTATCACACCTAAGAGGAGTGATGTGGAAATTATGTGAAAAAACTACTTACCGGTTGTAAGTAGATCATACCCGGTTAGTATGATGAACTTCCTAGAAGGAAGTAGAAAACCCGCTTATCGGTTTTAAGCGAAGATGTCCTCATACTCGGCTGGGTTGATGGATGGCTAAAAGTTTATTTTTGTCGGAAGTGCTCTCACCTGACTGTGTGCCACTGCTTAAACGTTTTGGGAGATCATCTTGACAGGAGCTCGAAATGCTCATATAGGCCGGAGGCCTCAGTTTTTGAACTTGGGGGCTAATATGCCCAATTGGTTTTGGAAAATCTCATACAGTGGGCCCTAGGCCAATTGGCACGAGAAGGAGCTCGTAAACAAACATGAGCTAAGCTATGAAAACTTTAAATGAAGGATTTGTTTGGCCATGGTACCAAGACAAGACTGACATACTCGATGGACTAGGGACAGTGCGACATGAAAAGTCGACGGACCAGTCGAGACAAACAGCTGCAAGTAAAGTTGAGGGTTGGGGCCGTTGGACCAGTGGCACCACATATTAAATGTCTTATGTGGAAAACTATTGTTTTGTGCATGCACTGAGTTATAGGACTTTCAGGATGCCCAAGAGGGGTAGTGATGCATCCTAGGGCTATTAGACGACATGGCGGAGATAAGGGCAGTTAGTCGTGCTAGCAGTCTTGGAAGCTTGACGTAGCTTCATGCGCATGAGACCGGGGTGGGGTCAGGATGGAGTCTCTGTCCTCATACAAGCACGGAGTTTTGTTACGGGATTGAGGGTCGGATGTCGTGTACAGCCACTCATTCTTAGGGTAGAAGTGGACGTACTTCTATTTAGTTGGCTGGTCAAGTCGCTCGATGCCACAAGTGGGTGCAGAGACCTCAAGTCGCTCGACGCCACAAGTGGACATGCTGCCCTATGAATGTGTGTTCCCTTTATGATGAAGGGCGTGTTGGTTGATAAACACATTGTTGTGATGAGAAATGGCTATGAAAACTAAGATTTGAGAATGAAATATTTTAAAGGAAAAATAAGGAGTTTGACACACTCCAATTCAAACTATTTTTTTAAAGTCATACTTTAAACACCCATTCACTAAGTCGTTGAACTCACCCCCTCCCTTATACCCCTTTCAAGTAACTTGGGGAAAGCCTACCCAAATACCACTAGTTAACACACGTGTGAGGCAGGTATTATAAGTTTTAAATTTTATGCAGTTTTGATTTATGTTATTCCATGAAAGGTGCAAGTTTAAAGGACGCCTTACTCCTCATGGTTTAAAAGAAGGGGTAACCCTTAATAAACCGGGAGAGTGGCGGGTTGATCACGGGGATATGACCAAACCGGGTCTGAGCATGACAACTTGAGTGGTATCAGAGCCTATTTCCTCGAATATATAATTAAGACTAGAAAATAAGTAAATAATAGGATTGATCTTAAAAATTTCAGAATAGCTCCGAAGAAAGGAACCAAGAGTACTAGGGCTGTAGTCTACAATATTGCCTAACCACCCCTACTTGTGGAAACACCCAGAGAAGCCGAGACAACTCCTTCTAAACTTAGCATGGAACACCAGAGGTTGTATGAGGAGTTCACCCATGTATTTGGGCAACCTAACCTCGTCCCTGAGGCAGACACCAATTCTTGGGTTGAATCAGAGGAAGTGTAATCCCATCCTCCCCCTATTAACCATCCCCATCCAGTAGACATTCCTAGAAACCTCAAGACTCTGTTAACTGGGGTGTAAACCCTTCCTCGGAGAAAAAGATGCTAGTGCGGCCATGGATTGGATGGCAAATATTAAGAAGCTAATGGGAATCGTCATGATACCACCAAATGATACGATGATCCTAACAGAATTTTTCCTGGAGGGAAGTGCCAAACAGTGGTGGGACAATGTACAAAACCTACATACCTCCACCCCTACCTAGGAACAGTTTGAAGAGAGGTACTTGAAGGAATACCTGGTGTCTCATTTAATTAATGAGAAGAAGTAGGAGTTCATCAAGCTTTGATAAGGGCTTAACTCTATATCAGAATATGAAACATGATTTAATGAGTTAAGACCCTTTGCTCCCGACCTAGTTGGATCGACATACATATGCCAGTGGTTCGTGGACAGTCTCAATATGGACACACAGACTATATGAGAGTACTAGGTCGCCCACGAGCCTGGCGGCAGTAATCAATATGGCTCATGAGTGTGAGTGACTAGTCCAGACTCGACGTCGTCGAATGGAGCAAACGACCCGAAAGGAAAATAAGGGTAAAAACCGTCAAGTAGGACGAAAGGAGCATAATGGTTCAAAATGGGGAAATAGAATGTCATTTCAAAGGAGAAAGGACATGCCACCACCTCCCTAGAGAGTAGTCTCGACCTTGTTTTAAGGAAACCCTCGATGTCCAAGGTGTCAAAGGAACCATGAGGGAGCATGCTTGACTTGCTTTGCATGTAGACAAGTGGGGCACTTTGCAAAGGACTGTCCCACTATTAGGGAGAACAAGCAGAGGAATACCCTTGTACCACCTCAAGGGAACCCCAGGTATCCTAGGCCAAATGCTACAGCACGAGTACCAGCTAGGGTATTCAACCTCACCCGGGAAGAGGCTAGAAGAGACCCTAGCACTGTAGCAGATACATCCCAAAACCCTCCAAACTAGTTCAATAGAATCTTGTAAATAGAAAAATTTTATTTAATAAAGAACAGCTTTCCTCTAAAATACATGCATCTTCAGGATATATACAATTATGGGGACAACAAGTCTATAACCTCTTCGACTCAAGAGCTGAGAGATCTTTCATTAAGGAAGAGTTGATTTCAAGTGTGTACCCCTAGAACTTACTCCACTAGAACAAAGTCTCAACATACTCACACCTTTAGGAGAAGGGTTAAACAAGAATAAGCAATTAAAAGGATGTGAGATAAAGATTGGAGGAATCAAATTTGAAGCTAACTTGATTCTATTACCCTTGAAGGAGGTTGAAGTAATCCTTGGGATGGATTGGTTAAGTAAACATTAGGCTAGGATGGACTGTGTAAAGAAGATGGTGACCTTCCACAATCCCAAGACAAATGGATTAAAGTTCCAAGGAGGCTGAAGGAAAAGTGAAGTACAAATGGTGTCTCATATGAAAGCCCAAAAGATGATATAGAAAGGCTGTACGACCTTCCTGGCCATGATCATCAACAAAGAGTCCGAAGAGAAGAGACTTGAAGACATTCCGATAGTTAAGCACTATCCATAAGTATTTCTAGAAGAGCTACCTAGACTACCTCCAAGTTGACAAGTGGAGTTCACCATAGAAATAATCCCAGGAACAAACCCCATATCATAATCCCCATTTTGTATGGCTCTAGTGGAACTAAAGGAATTGAAGGAGCAATTGGATGAATTATTAGAGAAGGATTTCATATGTCCTAGCTAGTCTCTATGGGGTGAACCCATCTTATTCGTAAAGAAAAAGGATGGAAGCATGAGACTGTGTATAGACTATAGAAAGTTGAACTAGGTCACCATCAAGAATAGATACCCACTTTCGCGAATTGATGACCTGTTTGATCCATTAAAAGGAGCAACTTACTTCTTCAAAATACACCTTCGGTTGGGCTATCATCAACTTAGAATTTGAGAGGAGGACAATCCCAAAATGGCATTCCGATCCCGATATGGACATTACAGATTTAGATTGATGTCGTTCATATTAACGAATGCCCCTAAAACTTTCATGGATTTGATGAACAATATGTTCCAACCACACTTGGACAGGTTCATGATAGTGTTCATAAACGACATCCTTATATACTCACGAACTAGGTTGGAACATGAAGAACATTTGGCAATCACCTTGGAGATATAGAAGGAAAATCACTTATATGAAAAATTCTCTAAGTGTGACTTATGACTGTAGGAGGTAGGATTCTTAGGACATATAGTGTCTAAGGATGGAGTCAAAGTAGATCCAGCCAAGGTGGAAGCCATATCAGATTGGAAGGCTCCAAGGAATCCTTCAGAGATATGGAGTTTCTTAGGTCTGGCAGGATACTACAGACGGTTCGTGCAAGACTTTTCTAAGATAGCAGCTCCTCAAACTCGGCTCACCAGGAAAGGAGTTGAGTAGTGGGATGAAAGCTGTGAGAAGTTTTTCTTAGAGTTAAAGACTCAATTGACAACAGCATTGGTACTATTCCTACCTGACCCTAACGTGAGAGAGTACACCACATATAGTGATGCATCCGAATAAGGACTTGGATGTGTATTGATTTAACAAGGGAAGGTTATCACTTATGCCTCATGACAACTTAAGGAACATGAAAGAAACTACCCAACTCATGATCTGAAATTAGTTGCGATAGTGTTTACCCTAAAGATTTGGCGACACTACCTTTACGGGGTTAAGTGTAGGATATACACAAATCATAAGAGTCTTAAGTACTTCCTAATTCAAAAGGAGTTAAATCTCCGCCAGAGGAGATGGCTGGAATTGGTTAAGAACTATGATCTTGTAATAGAATATCACCCCATAAAGGTAAATGTGGTAGCAGATGCCTTAAGTTGCAAGTACCAAATTGAGGTAGCTCAAGTAAAGACGAGTTACATTCCCTTGTTGCAACAATTGGGAAGGATGGAGGTGGACTTGGAGATGGACAAGTGGGAAAGATGCTTGGTGGCTAACGTGGTAGTGAAGCCTAGTCTAACTGAACAGATCCATGCTCAACAAAAAGTGGATAAGGAGCTTCAATCCTATATGGATTCGGTTAATAGAGAAACACAACCGAACTATGACCCACGAAGTGATGGAGTGTTGACCTACAAGGGTAGGGTATGTGTGCCTCAAATTAAGGAACCGAAGAGGTTAATTCTGGAAGAGGCACATGATTCGGTGTATGCAATGCATCTAGGCAGTACCATGATGTATCACACCCTCAAACAAGGATATTGGTGGAAAGGTATGAAGAGGGACATTGCAAAATATGTTACCTGATGCTTGTCCTGTCAGCAGATAAAAGTGGAGCATTAGAAACTGTTAGGACTGCTGCAACCCTTACCAATTCTAGAATGGAAATGAGAGTATATCACCATGGACTTTGTCATAGGACTACTTGTTACAAGAAAGGGTCGAGATGCAATTTGGGTCATCGTAGATAAATTGACCAAATCAACTCATTTTCTTCCGATAAGAGTGATAGATACAGTGGAACAACTGGCCATCTTATACATGAGGAAAATAGTGAGACTTCATGGCGTTCCGGTGAGTATAGTATCAAATAGAGATCCAAGATTTACTTCAAGGTTCTGGCCAATCTTAAAATGTGCCATGGGAACCAAGCTCCATATGAGTACAATGTTTCATCCTTAGACTGATGGGCTGTTTGAGTGAACCATTCAAAGCTTGGAGGATATGCTAAGAGCATGCGTACTCACCATGAACAAAGGCTAAGAATAATACTTGTGCCTAGTGGAATTTGCTTATGATAATAATTATCAAGTCAATATTTAGATGGCTCCCTATGAAGCTATTTATGGACGACCATGCTGTACCCCTCTATTTTGGGAAGAAGTGGTGGAAAGGAAGCTGAAAAGGGAAGAACTGATCAAGGATGCCATAGAGAAAATAAAACTAATAAGGAGTCGCCTTAAGACCGCACAGGAAAGAACTAATCAATCCGGGTAAGAAAACCGAAATGGTTCACGAACCCTAACCATTAGAGAAAGGGTAAATCGAGAAATTTATAGACCCCAAGTGACCTAAAGAGTCAAAAAAGGCATGGAAAAGGACTTTGGGATGAATTGGAAGAGAAAACCAGACCGGTTTAGGTGAATCGGACCTGAACTAGATTGAACCAGTTTGAACTACTATTAAACCGGTTTCTAAATTTATTTTTCTAGGCGATTAGAAAATTCAAATTGGAGAATTTAAGACACTATTGGATAGAGAATGAATTTAGATGAATTTATAAATTTTTAATTTTGAAAAACTCGGTCAAATCAGGCATGAACTGATCGGTTTAAGCATTAAATCTAGTTCGGACCGGTACGATCCGGTTCAGAACAGTGTCGTCTTCTTCCTTCAGATGACAACACTATTCACTCACCGAAAAATCAAGCAGCACCGACGAAGATGAAAAGTTTCCGTTTAGGGAGTTTCAGGCAATGAATGACCACCATAAAAGTGCCAATCAGACGACCAAGGAGTCTTCGAGCTCCCTATATAAAGAGCCCCTGCTCATCCATCATCCTCACACATGAAAACTTCTCTCTCTCCCTACTACTCCATTTTCTGGTGAAGCTCGAACCAGAGCTCTGACATTGGGGTTTTTTTGAGCCAAAGAAGGTGAGGTTAGGTTCCTTAGACTAGGGGAGAAGTCAGCTACCCGACGGTGATCACCATTCGATGTGAGGATTGTCGGAGAAGGGCCGACGTAATCAAACAATGAAGTAGCTTTGATGAATCGAAGCTGCCCTATTTTGGCCGAGCTGAAAATGGCCAAATTGAGCCACCTTCAGGCCAAACCAAGCTCTCCTAACACTTTCACAGCCCTCATACGACCGAATTAGTGCGGAAAGGTAAGCCAATTTGGCTCTACTCTGTAATTTCTAATCATGTTAGAGAGAGAACCGACGAAATTTTACTGACCGAATTCTCCCTCAAATCGACATGAATTGATGCAATTCTTGATCCTATGAGGAACCTCAAGATGAGAGCTATCTGCCTCGATCAAAAGCTCAGATCGCCACACTCTTGATGGTAAGCTTTCAAAGCTTTCTCTAGTTTAGTTTTCCGACGAAGCTTCGTTTGAGCTCAATTCGAACCCAAATGACGTGATTCAAAGCTCCATTGAATTATGTGGAAGTGTAGGAACTGATCCATACCTTCAATTGGATCAATAAACCCCGATTGAATGGTCAATTTGAAAGGGGGAAAATTGGGGATTTTATAAAATTGAGGGACCAAAGTGGAATTTCCAAAAATAGAGGACCAATTGACCATGAAAAAGATGTTGGAGGACCAATTGGTCGATCTTTGAAATTTATTGGGGTCAAATTGCCATTTTTGTAAAGTAGGAGCAAAATGGTAAATTTTTAAAAAGTTGGGGACCAAATTGAAAATTTGGGAAACTTTAACCCCTTAAGTGATTTTGAATAAATTGAGGACCCAAAGTGAATTTTAGAAGTTTCAGGACTCAATTTGGGTCAAAGTTAGCATTAGGGACCTAATGGGTAGTAGTGGTCCTGAGGGCTACTGTACGACCTAAGGAGCATATGGGCGGTCCATTGTCTAGTATGTCAAGAAGATTCGGCAGCTTCCTGTGCACGAAGACCGAGGTAGTATGGGGAAAGATGTCTCATCCCACAAAGCGAACATGAAGGATGATTAGGGTTGATATGATAGAACGTGTGATCCCTTTCTATGATAGAAAGAGCAGTTGATGTGTGGATGCTATGTGAACTATGGCTAACGAATTAAACAACTAAATTAAAGGAAGTGATCGTAGTAGAAATTTTCCCTCACTGAGTATATACTCATTCCCCTCCTCTCACCCCCTTTCAGCAACGTTTAAAAGAATTGGGACATGAGAGACTTAAAGCTTCAAGCGAAGGCTCGAACCCTCAAGGTATGTTCCCCATCACAATCTTATATTATATTAAGGGAACAAATATCGGTACGCCTTTACCTTCTTAGGACCATCAAGATAGGAACATTAGGATGGTTTAGGGAAGGGTGGCAGGTTGATCACACATCCCTGACCAAACCAGGTCGGGGTGTGACATTCTCAGTCAGTGCCTGAAAGCACTGGCCAATTAGAGCGTGACACGTATCCTCGGTCAACGGTTAGAGGAAAATCGACCTCAGCGATGATCGTCCAATAAGAGAGCGTCACGTGTCCCGATCAGCTGACAAAGCCCCATTTGCAAAGGCAGACCAATGGGGAGTTGACATGTGGTACTGGCACCACGTCAGCGTTCGACTAGGATGTTTGGGAATGACTGACCAATCAGAGGTCGACACGTGTCACGTCAGATGACCTCAACCAATCAGAAGCTGACACATGGCATTGGTACTACTTATTTAAACCAACCAATCAAAATGTGCCACAAGTCTCGGTCAACAGTCAACTAAGACTGATCAACGGAAGGAGCAACCAATGGGAGGCTGCCACATGTCCGGTTAGCAAGTCAAAGGCTGACTAGGCTGTTGATGGTATGCTATGTCCGCAAAGCCAACCAATCACGACATGCCATGTAAACCCTGCACATTTGAGTTAAGGAAAACCGGGAAAAGAACCGGTCAAACCGAATAAGAAAAACCAAACCGGTTTACATTTGGAAATAAGCAATATGAAAATTTATAATTTTCGGTTGATCCAAAGAATTTATTCAACATTGGAAAAGAAATTTAAGACAAAATAGAAAAAAAAACCAAATTGGTTCAGGTGAACTAGATTACATAAGAACTTCAAAGTTAAGCGTGTTTACTTTAGAGTAATGTGAGGATGGGTGACCTCCTAGGAAGTGTGATTTTTTATAACCTGAAATTTCGGTCAAAAATTTTTCAAAAATTTTTATACGAACGTACGACTTATCATAAATAGCCATCAATTAATATATATTTAATTATTGAAATTAATACCAATAATTTAATACCTAAATTAAATTATTCGAATTATTACAAATAATTTATTACCGAAATTAAATTATTTGAATTAATACCGAAATTAAATTATTCGAATTAATACCAATAATTTATGGCAATATTAATACTAGTAATAAATCTCGCCTATTTAATACACGAGTTTTACGACTATATAAAGAGGTCATCCCCATTTCATTCTCCTCACACCTGAACACTTCTCTCTCTCTCTCTACTGCTCCATTTCCTAGTAAAGCTCGAACCAGAGCTTCGACTTGAACAAAAGTTGGGCTCTTTAGAACCGGGGAGAAGACGCTATCTGATAGCAAACTACAGTAAATCCGAGAACCGTTGGAGAAGCGCCGACATGATGGAATAGTGAAGCAACTCTGGTGGACCGAAGCTACCCTATTTCGGCCAAGCTTGAATCGGCCATTTCAAGCCCTCCTCAGGCTAAACTAAGCCCTCCCAACATTTCCTTAGCCTTTCCACGACCGAATTAGGACCGAAAGGTAAGTCAATTCGGCTCCCCTTTATAATTTTCGATCGGTGCTAGAGAGAGAATCGACCGAACTTCAATCACGAAATTCTAATCCAATTCCGCATCAATTGATACAATATTTGATTTTAGGATAAACCTCAGGATGAGACCTATCTGCCTAGATCGAAAGCTCGGACTGTCGTGCCTTCACTGAAACGTTAAATACCAGGAACGCCAGCAAGGACAAGCTCGCGTGAATACAAAGAACCAGTCTAGTGGAAATCACGACATTAACGGGTGAGTGGGATTATATATCATACCCAGTTGGGGATGATAAGTGCCTCGATATAAAAACCCACTGTTTAGTGGTATTTTAATCATCACTACTTAGAGAAAGTGATGTGAAAGTTATGCGGAAAAACTACTTACTGGTTGTAAGTAGATCATACCCGGTTGGTATGATGAGGCTTCCTCGAAGGATGTTGAAAACCCGTTCATCGGTTATGAACGGAGATGTCCTTATACCGGTCGGTATGATGGACAGTAAAAACCTATTTTTGTCGGAAGATCTCTCCCCTGACTGTGTGCCAATGCTTAAACAATTTGGGAGAACTTCTCGACGGGAGCTCGAATAGCTCTGATAGGTCAGGGGCCTCGATTTTGGAACTTGGGGGCTAAATGCCCGATTTTGAAAATCTCGTACAGTGGGCCCAAGGCCAGTTGGCACGAGCAGGAGCTCGTAAACGAACATGATATATGTGCCATAAAACTTAATAAGTGAATTGTTTGGCCATGGTACCAAGATAGGACCGACATGCTCAGTCAACTAGCGGTAGTGCGACATGACAGGTTGACGGACTAGTCAAGACAAACAGCTGCGGGTTGAGTTGAGAGTCGGGGCCGTTGGACTAATGGCACCACAGATTACATGGCAATATAAGAAAACATTGTTTGTGCATGCACTGTGAGTACGGGATCATCAAGACGCCCGTGAGGGGTAGTGATGCGTCCTAAGGGCACTGGACGACCTGATGGCTATAAGAGCAGTTCGTCGTTCCAGGTGTCTGTGCGAAATTTGGAGTAGCACGAAGCGCATGAGACGGGGGTGGGGACAGGATGAGGTCTCTGTCCTCATACGGACACGAAGAAATGATTTCGGGATTGTGGGTCGGATGTCACGTACATCCACTCATTCCCAGGGTAGAAGTGGTCGTACTTCTATCCGGGTGGCAGGAAAAGTCGCTCTGAAGCCACTAGCGGGTTCAGTAGTGATACTGACTTGCGAATGTGTGTAACCTTCATGATGAAGGATGTGTGTTGGGTGATGACACATTGTGGTAACTAAGAAATAATGGAAAAACTCAAATTTTTAAATGAAGGGATTTTTGAAAACAAAGGAGTCTGGCACACTCCATATAAATATTTTTCTTAAAAGTCAAAAGTTTTTAAAAACCAATTCACTGAGTAGTCGTACTCACCCCCTCCCTTATATCCCTTTAAGGAAATCTTGGAAAGCCTTCCCTTAAAGACCGTCAACTAAGATGCCTGTAAGACAGGTATGTGCAGTTTTAAATTTCATACAGTTTTGATTATGTTATCCTAGGAAAAAGGTGCAGGTTAAAGGACGCCTTACTCTTTATGGTTTATAATAAGGGGAAACCGTTTAATAAACCGGGAGAGTGGCGGGTTAATCACGGGGATCCGACTAAACCGGGTCGGGGCGTGACATGCCATGTGGCAACCCGTCATGTGCGAAGCTCGCATGCAAACCATAGTGTCGTCTTCCTCATATGGCTGATAGAGAGAAGAAGGATAAGGATGGAAGGGAAAGTCTCTGGCGACTCGGAAAAAGCTCCGATCCGGTTGTTGGTGAGCGAGGCGGGGGTCGAGTCTTACGCCGGCCAGTAACTCGAATAATTGTTGAGCCCCCTATATAAAGAGCACCCCTGCCATTTTATTCCCCATCCCACTAGCGATCGAAGAAGCAGTAGAGGTTTGATTTTTGACGAAAACTACACAAGAGGAGTAGTAATTTAGAGAGGCTCCATATATAAAGGACAAACATAAGGAAGAAGGGAGATAATTACCGAGGAGATATTGTGCTTCAAATACCACAAACCTGGAAATCATATTGTCCCGCTTAGACAGATCAAAATGCACACTACATCAACATTGGAGAATCAAATAGAATGAATATGATACAAGAAAATGAGGTAATTTCTACTGATATCAAAACTCATTGGGTATTATATTCAAGATACAGTATTCACATGAGAAAAATCATAGGAATTTTCTTTTATATTGATAAATCTATTAGGCAACATGTAAATTTGGGAGATGATTCAACATTAGAAGTACATGGCAAAGGAGATATTATAATACAATCTAGAAAACACAAAATAATAATAATAAAAAATGTATACTATGTACCTAAACTCAAAAATAACTTTCTCGATATTGTAAAATTACAGGAACAAAACATAAGTGTCATGCTCCGACTCGATTTTGTGAGTTCGACTAAAGAGAATACGAACTCACAAGTCCAATCAATCGAACCTGCAATGGAGCTGAACAGTCTGTCACCAAATGAGAAGAAGGATCATTTGAGACTAAAAGAGGGCCCAATCACAATCCTAAGGGCTAAAAGATTCAAGGATGCTTTATATGGGCTGGTTAAAGAGATTGCAGAAAATTCAAGTAGAAGTCTAAGAAAATCCTAAGAGAAGGTTCAAATTTAATTAATAAAGATAAATTTATTAATATAATAATTTTTTTTAGGATATTAAACAATAATATTAGATATTTAGTTAGTTAAGTTCAGATTTTTAAGTAGTTATTTAAATATCCTAGATATTTAGATTAGATATAGTTGACATGTAACCATAAGTTCCTTATTTTTAGGCTATTCGGTTGTTATATGTGCCTATAAAAGGCATACTACACGACATTGGAGAACACACTTTTGAGAATTCAATTTTGTGAGGTTTTTTCTTCTTTTCATCTTGAAATAACTTTGAACTTATTAAGTTTTTACCTGTGGCATTAAAGTAATCAAGACTTATCATCTGAGGTTTTCTAAGAGTTCTTTTTAGAGGATTTGGGTATGGCATCTACATATCCCATACCTTGTTTCTCAAATAAACAAAATATATTCCATCTTTTCGTACTTGCATCGTGAAAGTCTTGGGGTCTTGCCATATTTGGTGAATGGTGTTGTCAACATATTGGCGAGGTTCGTATCACCCGATCTCTTGATCTAGGGAGCTGATGACAACCTGCCACATCCACTTGATGCTACTGTGGTGAGTACATTCACCAAAGTAGTACCAATAGTATAAAGGTTTTAGAATATTGACTTTGTTTCCTTTTAACGTAACCATCCCATCACGATCTAGTAATCTAATTTTTCTTTTGAACTCTATTTCATCTTCAAAATTCGTAATTATACTTTAGTACATTTTGTAACACTAGAACTTTCAAAACTTGAGTTAAGCTAAAGTGGACTCAAAACCAAGGTTAAAGTGAGAATTGAATCCCGAACTGAGAATAAGAACCTAAGTTGGGAAATGGGTTCACAAATTGAGAATGAGAACCAAAACTAGGAATGAAATCCCAAACTAGGGATGTAATTTGAAACTAGGAATGAAATCATGAATCGAGAATGGGAACCGAGTCAGGATTTAGAAAGTTAAATTAGATTGTAAACCCATGTTGGAAATGGGAAAGTGAACCTAATATTGGGACTAGGGATTTGATCAGACTAGGGATCAAATTTTTGAGCCTGAAAACTAAGGTATTTGGAAAAAGCCAATTTTCACCCGAACAAAGTTGGGATTTTGGATTTCATTATCTAGGGGACTCAAAAAGGGAAAAATGGTAATTTAAATTACAAAAACAAAAAGAAAAAATGGAAGTTGGGTTTGTTAGAACTGAGTCAGGTCAACTTGCTTATCCGAGAGTCACCGCCCACCAACTGACATAAATTTTGTTATACTATCACAAATATCTGTACAATTCATTCAATTTTGGATCAAATTGAATGCTAGAAATTGTAGAGATCAACTAGAAACTAAGCTACCACTCTCTTTATGAAGTTAATTACATTAACTCTGTCATGCCTTGACTCGGTTTGGTCAGATCCTCGTGAGCAACCTACCACTCCCTTTGGTCCATGAAGGGTTTCACCCTTTTCTAAACTACAAGAAGTAAGGCGTCCTTTTTCTTGTATTTCCTAGAATAACATTATACAAAACTAAATATCTTAAAACATACATACCTATCTTAAGTTCCAATAAGAAAGGTCTTTAAGTTTGGTTTTTCCTTGGTTACCTAAAAGGGGTAAAAGGGAGAGGGTGAGTTCAACAACTCAATGAGCGGGTGTTGGGAGTGAGTTTTCAAAATAACTTTATCCAAATCGTGCCAAGGTTATCATTTTCTTTAACAAAAGGATTTCCCTTAAATTTTATTTTTCAAAACATTTTTCCAAGGTTTATCATTCCTTTTTCTAAAGATTCTCAAATCTCGAAACCTTTTTCCCATTTCCATATTAGGTGTGTTTAGATTTCTTACCCATCCCCTTGCCTTGGGAGGCGTTTTAACAAACAACGCATGCCCTTCATTAGGAAGGGTACACACATTCGCAAGTGTAGCCTATCCATTACACCCATTTGTTGATGAGAGAATCTTTACCGTCCACAAAGATAGAAGCTTGTCCACTTCTACCCTAGGTTTGAGTGGAACATCCCAGACGTGTGACACTTAGACCCGAATGCCACTTCGTGTCCGTATGAGGATGGAGACCTCATCCCGACCTCACCTTGGTCTCATGCGCAAGAAGCTTATAGAGCTTCAAGACTGACTAGCACGACGAACTGTCCTTATCTCCACCATGTCATCCAGTAGCCCTTAGGATCCATCACTACCCCTTCGGGTGTCTTGATGGTCACATACCACAAGTGCATGCACAAACAAGAGTTTTCCACATATAGCCATTATCTTTGGTGCTAACGGTCCAACAGCCCCGACACTCAACCAGACCTGCAGATGTTTGTCTAGACCAGTCTGTCGACCTGGCCCTGACGCATTGCCACCAACCCATCGAATACTATCGGTCCTGGCTTGGTACTGTGGCGAAATCACACAACCAATTTTATTAGAAATTTTCATGGCTCTTTCTTAAACAAGTTTTTTTACGAGCTTTTGCTTGTGCCCACTGGCCTTGGGCCCACTATATATGTTTTTTTTTCCAAAATTGGGCATTTAGCCCCATGAGTTCAAAAACCGAGGCCACTGGCCTACTTGAGATGTTCTAGCTCCCGTTAAGAAGGTCTACCAAATGTTTTAAGTAGGCACACAATCAATGGAGAACACTTTTGACAAAAAATCAATTTTCAACTCATCACATCAACTGGGTGTGATGATATTTCTGCTTATAACCGGTAGACAGGTTTCACCTTTCCTCAAGGGACTTCATCTGTAAACTCTACCCTTTTGAACTAAGGAAAAACTGGGAAGAGAACCAGTCGAACCTAGTGAGAAGATCAAACTGGTTCATAAACCCAATAAATTGTAAATGGGTAATTTAGAAATTTACAACTCCCAGGTGATCCAAAGGGTTCAAAATACTATGAAAAAGAACCTTAGGATGAATTAGAAGAGGAAAATTAGACCGGTTTGGATGAACCGGGTCTAATAGGATTGAACCGGTTTATGAACCGATAGAGATCAGGCAAAACAAAGGAATTCAACTCCATTGTATTCCAAAGAAATTCATAAACCTTGGGAAGGAACCTTAGAACAAAGTGAGAGAGAAAAACTTGACCGGTTCGGGTGAACTGGACTCGAACCAGTATAAGGATCGAGTCGGTTTATGAACCAGAATTGATAACAAGATGGTAAACTAGGAATTTTATGGACATTAAGTGACCCAAGGAGTCACAAAAGACATGGAAATGGACTTGTGAAGGAATTGGGAATGAAAAACAAACTGGTTTAGGTGAATCGAATTTGAAGCGGTTTAGACTGGTTTGAACCACTATTGAACCGAATCCTAAATTCATTTTTCTAGGTGGGTTAAATAATTCAAATTGGAGATTTGAGGTCACCATTGGATAACGAATGAATTTAGAAAGTTTTAGATTTGAAAAACTTGGTCGAATGGGGGGGTGAATCGGCCGGTTTAAGCTTTGAACCCGGTTTAGACCGGTCTGGTCCACTTTGGAACAATGTCATCTTCTTTCTCAGGATGACGACATTATTCACTCATCGGGAAATTGAAGAAACATCGACGAAGAAGAAACGCTTATGTTCGGGGCATTTCAAGTCTTCAATGTCAGCAATAACAGTGCCAAACGGACGGCCAACGGGTCTCCAAGCTCCCTATATAAAGAGCCCATCCCCATTCATCCTCTGCACACCTAAAAACTCTATTCTCTCTCAACTGCTCTATTTTCTGGCGAAGCTCGAACCAGAGCTTTGACATGGGGTCTTTTTTGAGCCAAACAAGGTGAGGTTGGGTTCTTTAGAACCGGGGAGAAGTTAGCTACACATTTGTAGTCTCTGTTTTCTTCAAGGGTCGCTGGAGAAATGCCAGCGTGATGAAATAGTGAAGCAGCTCTCGTGGATCGAAGCTACCCTATTTCGGCCGAGTTGAAATCAACCAATTTGAGCCCTCCTTAGGCCAAACCAAGCCTTCCCAACACTTCCTCAGCCCTCTCATAGCCGAATTAGGACTGAAAGGTAAGCCAATTTGGCTCCCCTCTGCAATTTCCAGCTGGTGCTAGAGAGAGAACCGACATAATTTCAATGATGAAATTCTGACTCAATTCGATATCAATTGATGCGATTCTTGATTCTAGGATGAACCATAGGATGAGAGCTATATGCCCAGATCGAAAGCGCAGACTGTCGTGCCCTCACCGGTGAGTAATCGAAGCTTTGTCTCTCTACAGTCCGTTTTCCAACGAAGCTCCATTTGAGCTTGTTGCAGTGTCAAAACTTGCGATTCAAAGTGCTATTGAATCATAAGAATATGGAGGAACTCAATTTTAATTTCAATTTCAACAATTAGAGGTGTTTGATCGGTTAATTTGATAAAATCAAATTCGGCCGTACTAAGGAGTTGAAATTGGGGGAAAATTGGGGATTTTTGAAATTTAAAGGACCAAAATGAAAATTTATGAAATTGAGGGTCAATTGGGCATGAAAATAATGTTGGAGGATTAATTGAGGAATTTTGGAATTTTTGGGGCAAAACTTTCCATTTTTGTAAAGGAAGGGCAAAATGGTAATTTTGGAAAAGTTGGGGGACCAAATCGAAAATTTGGGAAATTAAACCCCTTTGTGCGAAATTAAATAATTTGAGGTCCTAATATAAATTTTAAAAGTTTTGGGACTCAAATTTAGGAAAAACCTGGCAATAGGGACTTAAAGTTAAAGAAAAATAGCTTTAGGGTCCAATTGTAAATAATTAAAAAGTTTGGGTTATCTTATTCATTTGAAAAGAATGAAGGTTGTTAAGCCGAATAATAATGAACATGGATGTTCATATCGTGTAGGAACACGAAGTATCGGGAATGCCAGCAAGTACAAGCTCGCGTGAATACAAAGAACCGGTCTAGTGGAATTCACGACATTAACGGGTGAGTGGGTTTACTAACATCATACCCGATTAGAATGATGAGCACAACTTAAAGATAAAAATCACTTATTGGTTGTGAGTGAGATTATATATCATAACCCGTTGGGGATGATAAGTACCTCGGTATAAAAATCCACTGTTTAGTGGTATTTTAATCATTACAACTTAGAAAAAGTGATGTGAAAAATTTACGGAAAAACTATTTAACGGTTGTAAGTAGATCATACTCGATTGGTATGATAAGACTTCCTTAAAGGAAGTTGAAAACCCATTTATCGGTTATAAATGGAGATGTCCTTATACTGGTCGGTATAATGGACAGTAAAAACCTATTTTGTCGGAAGTGTTCTCCTTTAACTGTGTGCCAATCCTTAAACTATTTGGGAGACCTTCTTGACGGGAGCTCAAATAGCTCTTATAGGTCGGGGCCTTAGTTTTAGAACTTGAGGGCTAAAACGACCAGTTTTTAAAAAACTCGAATAGTTGGCCATAGGCCAATGGACACGAGCAGGAGCTCGTAAAAGAACATGATATATATATATATATATATGTGCCATTAAAACTTAATAAGTGAATTGTTTTGTCATGGTACCAAGGCAGGTCCGATATACTCCATCAACTAGTAGCAGTGCGACATGACCGGTCTTCGGACCAGTAGAAACAAACAACTACAGGTTGAGTTGAAGGTCGGGACCGTTGGGACAGATGGCACCACATATTACATGGTAATTTAAGAAAACTTTGTTTGTGTATGCACCATGAGTACAAGATCATCAAGATGCCCATTAGGGGTAGTGATGTGTCCTAAGGGCCCTGGACGACCCGGTGAGTATATGGGTAGATTGTTGTTCTAGGTGTTTGTGCAAAATTTGGAGTAGAACCAAGCGCATGAGACCGAGGTGGGGACGGGATGAGGTCTTTGTCCTCATATGGACAGAAGAAGAGATTTCGGGAATTGAGGGTCGGATGTCATGTACATCCACTCATTCCCAGGGTAGAAGTGGTCGTGCTTCTATCCGAGTGGCAGGTAAAGTCGCTCCGAAGCCACTAGTGGGTTCAGTAGTCATACTGACCTACGAATGTGTGTATCCATCTTGATGAGGGATGTGTGTTGGGTGATGACACACCGTGGTAAATAAGAAATGATGGAAAAATCTAAATTTTTAAATGAAGGGATTTTTGAAAATAAAGAAGTCTGGCACACTCCATATAAATGTTTTTCTTAAAAGTTAAAAGTAGTCCTTTGAAAACCCATTCATTGAGTAGTCGTACTCACCCCCTCCCTTATATTCCTTTTAGGAAATCCCGGAAAGCCTACCCTTAAAGACCATCAACTAAGATGCCTATAAGACAGGTATGTAAAGTTTAAAATTTCATGCAGTTTTGATTATGCTATTCCAGGAAATGGTGCAGGTTTAAAGGACGCCTTACTCTTTACGGTTTATAATAAGGGGAAACCGTTTAATAAACCAGAAGAGTGGCGGGTTGATCACGGGGATCCGACCAAACCGGGTCAGGGCGTGACAACTAGAGTGGTATTAGAGCCTGTTTTCTCGAATACATATTCAAGACTAGAAAATATAGTAACTAATAGGATTTCTCCTAAAATTTACAGATGGCTCCTAGGAGAGGAACCAAGAAAACTTGGAATGGCTTTACTCAACACCCTATATTCATAGAAATACAACCCTAGAAGCTTCCCAAATGCCTGAGACCTAGTAGGAATCTCAATAGACCAAATGGGGAATTTTCCTGGAGAATGGTGCTAGAACCTATCGATGGCACAATTCTTTATATGGATGAGGACGTTTATCAAGAATTCCATAGCTCCTTAGTTATTTTGTGACCATTTCCTGTGATAGGGTTGAAAGCCAAATCATTTGTATCCCCCTGTTAATAAAATACTCAAATTCTCAAAACTCTATCTCTTGATGATGCAATTTTGTTGGGAATATGGCCTAAAAAAAATAAAGCAAACCCACACTATCTTGGAAACTAAGGAAAAGTCACATCTTGGTTATGGAAGATGAATCATGAAATTAAGAAACCTAAGAAGACTCTTACCATGAGCCTTTTTGCGAAGGAGATTCAGTAAAAAAAACTATCAAAGTAATTACACTCAAGAATGGTAAAGCACCAAACCACTAGTGACCTTGGAAAAGCCACACTCAAAGGAAAGAAGGAACCACAACAATCCATATAAAGGAATAACGATGGGACATTACTTGAAGAGATGCTCAATATCATGCCCCGACCCGGTTTGGTCGGATCCCCGTGATCAACTCGCCACTCTCCCGATTTACTAAAGGGTTTTCCCTTATATTATAAACCGTAAATAGTAAGGCGTTCTCTAGACCTGCACCTTTTTCCAAGAATATCATAAATCAAAACTGCATAGTAATTTAAATTAATCGTACATGTCTTGTAGGCGTTTAATTGCACAAATCTTATATGGTTTAGCTTTCTGGGACTTCCTGAAAGGGGTATAAGAGAGGGGATGAGTACAACTACTCAGTGAATGGGATTCAAATCTTTTAAATTTCAAGAAAAACATTTATATGGAGTGTGCCAACCTCCTTTCTTTTCAAAAATCCCTTCATTAAAAAAAATTCAGGTTTTTCCATTATTTCTTAATTACCGATGTGTCATCACCCAACACACATCCTTGATCATGAAGGTTACACACATTCGCAAGTTAGTATCACTACTAAACCCGCTAGTGGCTTCGGAGCGACTTTTCCTGCCACTCGGATAGAAGTACGACCACTTCTAGCTTGGGAATTAGTGGATGTACACGACATCCGACCCATAATCCAGAAATCACTTCTTCGTGTCCTTATGAGGTCAAAGACCTCATCCTATCCCCACCCCGATCTCATGCGCTTGGTGCTACTCCAAATTTCACACAGACGCTTGGAATGACAAACTACCCTTATAGCCACCAGGTCGTCCAGTGCCCTTAGCATCACTACCCCTCATGGGCGTCTTGATGATCCCGTACTCACAGTGCATGCACAAACAATGTTTTCTCATATTGCCATTTAATCTGTGGTGCCACTGGTCCAATGGCCCTGACTCTCAACTCAACCCGTAGTTGTTTGTCTTGACTGGTCCGTCAACCTGTCATGTCGCACTGCCGCTAGTTGACTGAGCATGTTGGTCCTATCTTGGTACCATGGCCAAACAATTCACTTATTAAGTTTTATGGCATATATATCATGTTCGTTTACGAGCTCCAGCTCATGCCAACTGGCCTTGGGCCCACTGTACAAGATTTTCAAAATTGGGCATTTAGCCCCCAAGTTCCAAAATCAAGGCCCTCGGCCTATCAAAGCTATTCGAGCTCCCGTCGCGAAGGTCTCCCAAATTGTTTAAGCATTGGCACACAGTCAGGGGAGAACACTTTCGACAAAACATATGTTTTCTCTATCCATTATACCAAACGGGTATAAGCACACCTCCATTCATAACCGATGAACAGGTTTTCAACTTCCTTTGGGAAAGTCTCATCATACCAACTGGGTATGATCTACTTACAACCGGTAAGTAGTTTTTCCACATGATTTTCACATCACTTCCTCTAAGTAGTGATGTTTAAAATACCACTTAATAATGGGTTTTTATACCGAGGTACTTATCATTGCACAACGGGTATGATATAAAATTTCCACTCACAACCAGTAAGTGGTTTTTAATTTTAAGTTTTGCTCATCATCCCAATCGGGTATGATGTTAGTAAACCCACTAACCTGTTCATGCCGTAAATTCCACTAGACTGGTTCTTTGTATTCACGTGAGCTTGTCCTTGCTGGCATTCCTGGTACTTTGTGTTCCTACACGATATGAACATCTCAGTTCATTATCCTTCGGCCTAATCGCCTTCATTCATTCCAAATGAATGAGAAAGTCAAACTTTCATTTATTTGCAATTAGGTCCTTAAAGTTATTTCTCTTTAACTTTAAGTCCCTAATGCCGGTTTTCCCTTAAATTGAGTCCTAAAACTTATAAAATTTATCATAGGACCTCAATTTATTCCATTTCACTAAAAGGGGATTAATTTCTCAAATTTTCAATTTGGTCCTCCAACTTTTCCAAAATTACCATTTTGCCCTTCCTTTACAAAAATGGTAAGTTTTGCCCCAAAAATTCCAAAATTTCTCAATTGGTCCTCCAACAATATTTTCATGCCCAATTGGCCCTCAATTTCATAAAATGGTCCTTTGAATTTAAAAAATCCCCAAATTTCCCCCAATTTTTTCCCCAATTTCAACTCTTCAACACTACCGAATTTGATTTCATCAAATTGACCAATCAAACACCTCTAATTGTTGATATTGGAGTTGAAATTGAGTTCCTACATGTTCATACAATTCTAAGGAACTTTGAATCGTAGATTTTAATGCCGGAACGAGTTCAAATGGAGCTTCGCCGAAAAATAGATTGTAGAGAGAGAAAGTTTCGATTTCTCACCGGTGAGGGCACAACGGTCCAAGCTTTCGATCTGGGCAAATAGCTCTCACCTTGAGGATCATCCTAGAATCAAGAATAGCATCAATTGATACCAAATTGAGTTTGAATTTCATTATTGAATTTTCACCGGTTCTCTCTCTAGCACCAGCCAAAAATTGCAGAGGGGAGCCGAATTGGATTACTTTTTAGTCCTAATTCGGCTGTGGGAGGGCTGAGGAAGTGTTGGGAAGGCTTGGTTTGGCCTGAGGAGGGCTCGAAATGGCCAATTTGAGGTTGACCGAAATAGGGTAGCTTCGGTCCGTCGGAGCTGTTTCACTGTTCCATCATACCGGCGCTTCTCCAATGATTTTTGGATTGACTAGAGTTTGCTATTAGATAGCTGTTTTCTCCCCAGTTCTAAATAGCCCGACCTATCCTTCCGAGGTTAAGAAAAATGTTCAAGTCGAAGCTTTGGTTCGAGATTCATTGGGAAATGGAGCAGTAGAGAGAGAAAGAAGTGTTGAGGTGTGATGAGAATGAATGGGGATGACCTCTTTATATAGGTGTAAAAATCATGTATTAAATGGGAGAGATTTATTACTAGTATTAATTATTGTAATTAATACCAATAATTTAATATCTAAATTAAATTCTTTGAATTAATACAAATAATTTAATACCGAAATTAAATTATTAAAAGTTCTTATGGAATCTTGTTCACCTGAACCAATTTGGTTTTTGTCTTTTATTTTATCTTAAGTTTCTTTTCCAAGGTTTAATGAACCCTTTGGATCACCCAGAAGTTGTAAATTTCCAAATTGCTTGTTCCCATATGATCGGGTTTGTAAACCGGCTCGGTTTGACCGGTTCTTTTCCCGATTTTCCTTAACTCAAAAGTGTGGGGTTTACAACTCTCCCCTCCTTTTAGGAGTTTTGTCCCCAAAGCTTAGTTAACATCCTTGCATGATCAATCATTTCCTTTGTTGCCCCTTTGGTGTTTGCTTAAGATACAAACTTTTCTCTCGTCCTTGAAATTAATCCCTTTTACAACCTTCACTTAATAAATTCCTTTTCCTTAATATTATTTACTCCCTCCATGGAGTTTGTCATAACTAGACATACCTTACCTTAGGTTATGTTCTTAGATTTTATCTCTCTCTTTGCTTAGAGCAACATTCTTCCCCTTGAGGTCCTGTACTCAAGATTGGGAATTCCAAGATAACTAACCATTTCCGTGTCTAGTTAACTGCTTGATCATTGAAACCCTTAGCTCGTCGTCCTATAGAGCATTTTGTACTTATTTCCACGGATTTCTTTATCACCACCTTTTTTGTCGCATTTTGACTCTTCCTCCATTATAATAGTTGTCTATTATAAGTTCGGTCCAAATTGTTATATTTGACCTCGTCATGCTTATTAGCCGACTCTTCCTTACTTTGAGTCATATTCTCCTCGAGTTATTGGGCTTATATGCCCTTATAGCATGGCATTTTCTAGGACCCGTCTCTGTCCATTTGATTTGTAGAACATCTCCTGAAGTGTCTCTCTTGGCTTTTAGACCTTTCAGGGATCGTATAACTTCATTCCTCTTTTCTTTTGATAGTATTCCTCAACTGTCCTTGTTTTTACCATTATTAACTCCACTTACTCAATTGTGTTGGTTCTCCTTACCCACTTGTTCCTTTTCGACTTCCTTATTGAGTATTTCCGGTTCCAATTAATTAAATTCCCGGATGTTTTACCGACATGCTGGGTTTCGTCCTTTCTTAGATCCATCATCATTCCCAATGATATCCTCTACTCAAGGGTTTTCCTTTGGCCTTAATCCCCTCCGATTTGTTTGCAACCATTTCACAATTCTTTATTTTTTTGGTCCAATCGTCTGGCAGCTGTATCACTCGTTGTTCATGCCCGTGCTGTTGTCCATCATAGAGTGTAGTCTTTACTACATCTCATTCCTTCGTAGGGTTTTGTTTATTCTATTTGGTTGTCTGTCGTTATTGGTTTTCCTCTTTCTACTTGGTTCTCCTGTTCCCTCCAAACAGGTCAGCCTGGGCCATTACGATACTTCCTTCCTTGGAAACATTTCCTAATTAAGGGTTGGTTCCTTTCACTCCACATTGTGTCCATCTGCCCATCAATAATTCCTTTAGTTTAATTTCCTTCTTAGGACCTCATTTTTCCTTGGTACTCGACTTTTCCATCTCAACCAACATTTCATTTGTGAGCTTATCATTCCTTCTATTTCGGTTGGTTGCATTTCCTCTCAATTGGGATACACATGTCTTTTCGGGGCTTGCTTCCTTTGTAGAATTATTTCCCTTTCTCTGGACATTCCTTTTTACATTTGCTCTAGGGGATTTCTACTCTTGATGTTGTCTTCTCCTGTTTACCTTTACTCCTTAGGTCTTGCAGGACATCTTTTATACTCTATTCGCATCCTCATTCATACCCAATACCTGTCTATTTCCTTAGGGAGCGTACAAATCTTTCTTGTTTCAAGATTTCTTGATCATTATGTGAGAAACTTGCCTATTTCTTTCTTGGCTAGAGTTTGGTTGTTAATTTGGCCTTTTGGTCTCTTTAAGGATTTCTTTCATCCTTCTCTTTCAGAGTATTTGACCTTTCGGCCTCTCTTCCTTGTCGGAACTTGCATCATGGTTCTTCCGTGTATTAGCTGGTTAACTACCCCGTCTCCACCAGTCCCTTGGTTTAGGTCTTCTTAGGGCAGTTGTCTTCTCGAGTACTCATGTCCTTAATGTCATCTCATTGACCTTTTTAGGGTGTAGTCCTTTCTACTTCCCGGTCTTCCTTAGGTATGTTGGTTAGAGACTTCGATTTTTGACTTTTCTGCTTTTTCCAAAAGAGATGTACTTTAAAATTATGTCACTTTTCCAAAGCAGGTTAGTCTTGGTCTCTGATACTTCCTTCCTTCAAGTAGTTTCTAATGAGGGGTTGGTTCCTTACACATCCGCCAACCAATGATTCCTTTTCATAGTGTATTCCTTCTCTTCTTCACTCTCACTGTGTCATTCCCTAGAGTTTCGGGGGATGTTTTTCTGTGTTTGCCCCTTATGAGAGGGTTCTAAGTATGCTTCTCATGTATCTTTTCCCTATTCATGAGGTATCCTTCTCGATTTGACCTTGTTAAGAAGTTTTTGTATTCACCTCATCTTTTCTTGACCACTTTTTGAATCGTTTATGTAACCCGCTCCATGGTATCGGTCTCCAATCCCTTCGTGTCCTTCGTGACCTTTGAGGAGGTATTGCCCTGAATCTATGAGGTGTGGAACATCCCTTCTTTCTTTACACCTATAATAGTTCAACTTGATACTTGTCCTTTAGTAGGGTTGGGCATCTTTTCAGGTAATGTCCCATCGTTATTCCCTTACATGGATTGTTGTGGTTCTTTCTTTCCTTCGAGTGAGGCTTTTTCCCAAGGTTACTATTGGTTTGGTGCTTTACCATTCTTGAGTTTGATCACTTTGACAGTTTTCTAGCTGAATCACCTTTTCTAAGGGTGATGGTAAGAGTCCTCCTAGGTTTCCTGATTCATCTTCCATCACTAGGATGTGACTCTTAGTTTCTAGGATAGTGTGAGTTTGTTCTATTTTTCTTAGGCCATATTCCTAGTAAGATCACATCCTTAAAAGATAGAGTTTTGGGGAATTTGAATCTTTTATTAACATGGGGATACAAAAAGGTTGGGCTCTCAGCCCTATCACAAAAAATGGTCACAAATTAACTAGGGAGCTATGAAATCTTGATAACCATCCTCCTTTATACTTAGGGTTGTGCCATTAATAGGTCCTACCACCATTCTCCAGGATGCTTCCCCATTTGGTCTTTCGACATTTCTGCCAGGTCTCAGGCATTTGGGAAGCTTATAGGGTTGTCTCCCTACGAAGGTAGGGTTTTGAGTAGAGCCCTTCCAAGTTTTCTTGGTTTCTCTCTTGGGAGCCATCTGAAAATTTTAGGATAAATCCAATTAGTTACTATATTTTCTAGTCGTGATTATGTATTCGAGGAAACATGCTCTAATACCACTCTAGTTGTCACGCCCCGACCCGGTTTGGTCAGATCCCCGTGATCAACCCACCACTCTCCCGATTTACTAAAGGGTTTCCCCTTATATTATAAACCGTAAATAGTAATGCATTCTTTAGACTTATACCTTTTTCTAGGAATATCATAAATAAAAAATGTATAGTAATTTAAATTAATCGTACCTGTTTTGCAGGCATTTAATTGCACAAGTCTTTTAAGGTTCGGCTTTATGGGACTTCTTGAAAGGGGTATAAGGGAGGGGATGAGTACAACTACTCAGTGAATGGGATTAAAATATTTTAAATTTCAAGAAAAATATTTATATGGAGTGTGCTAGACTCCTTTCTTTTCAAAATCCCTTCATTAAAAAAAATTCAAAATTTTCCATTATTTCTTAATTACTGGTGTGTCATCACCCAACACACATCCTTCATCATGAAAGTTATACACATTCGCAAGTCAGTATCACTACTGAACCCGCTAGTGGCTTCGGAGTGACTTTTCTTGCCACCTGGATAGAAGTACGACCACTTCTACCCTGGGAATGAGTGGATGTACGCGACATCCGACCTATAATCCCAAAATCACTTCTTCGTGTCCGTATGAGGACAGAGACCTCATCCTGTCCCCACCCCCATCTCATGCGCTTGGTGCTACTCCAAATTTTGCACAGAAACCTGGAATGACGAACTGCCCTTATAGACACCAGGTCGTCCAGTGCCCTTAGGACACATCACTACCCCTCATGGGCGTCTTGATGATCCCATACTCACAGTGCATGCACAAACAATATTTTCTCATATTGCCATTTAATCAGTGGTGCCACTGGTCCAATGGCCCTGACTCTCAACTCAACCCGCAGTTGTTTGTCTTGACTGCTCCGTCAACCTGTCATGTCGCACTGCCACTAATTGATTGAGGATGTAGGTCCTATCTTGGTATCATGGCCAAACAATTCACTTATTAAATTTTATGCCACATATATCATATTCATTTATGAGCTCCTACTCGTGATAACTGGCCTTGGGCCCACTGTACAAGATTTTCAAAATCGAGCATTTAGCCCCCAAGTTCCAAAATAGAGGCCCTCGGCCTATCAGAGCTATTCGAGCTCCCATCGAGAAGGTCTCCCAAATTATTTAAGCGTTGGCACACAGTCAGGGGAGAGCAATTTCGACAAAACATATGTTTTCTCTATCCATTATACCGCCCGGGTATAAGGACACCTCCGTTCATAACTGATGAACGAGTTTTCAACTTCCTTCGGGGAAGTCTCATCATACCAACCAGGTATGATCTACTTACAACCGGAAAGTAGTTTTTCCGCATGATTTTCACATCACTTCCTCTAAGTAGTGATGTTTAAAATACCACTTAATAGTGGGTTTTCATATTAAGGTACTTATCATTGCCTAACCGGGTATGATATAAAATTTCCACTCACAACCGGTAAGTGGTTTTTAATTTTAAGTTGTGCTCATCATCCCAACCTGATATGATGTTAGTAAACCCACTCACCCGTTCATGCCGTGAATTCCACTAAACCGGTTCTTTGTATTCACGTGAGCTTGTCCTTGCTGGCGTTCATGGTACTTCATGTTCCTACACGATATGAACATCTCGGTTCATTATCCTTCGGCCTAATTTCCTTCATTCATTCCAAATGAATGAGAAAGTCAAACTTTCATTTATTTGCAATTAGGTCTCTAAAGTTATTTCTCTTTAACTTGAAGTCCCTAATGCCGATTTTTCCTCTAATTGAGTCCCAAAACTTCTAAAATTTATCATAGGATCTTAATTTATTCCATTTCACTAAAATGGGATTAATTTCTCAAATTTTTAATTTGGTCCTCCAACTTTTCCAAAATTACCATTTTGCCCTTCCTTTACAAAAATGGTAAGTTTTGCCCCAAAAATTCCAAAATTTCTCAATTGATCCTCCAACATTATTTTCATGCCCAATTGGCCCTTAATTTCATAAAATTTCATTTTGGTCCTTCAAATTTCAAAAATCCCCAAAATTTCCCCAATTTTTTCCCCAATTTCAACTCTTCAACACTACCGAATTTAATTTCATCAAATTGACTAATCAAACACCTCTAATTGTTGAAATTGAGTTCCTACATGTTCATACAATTCTAAGGAACTTTGAATTGTAGATTTTAACGCTGGAACGAGCTCAAACAGAGCTTCGCCGGAAAATAGATGGTAGAGATAGAAAGCTTCGATTTCTCACCGGTGAGGGCATGGCGTCCGAGCTTTCAATCTGGGCAGATAGCTCTCATCTTGAGGATCATCCTAGAATCAAGAATCCCATCAATTGATGGCGAATTGAGTTAGAATTTCATCATTGAAATTTCACCGGTTCTCTCTCTAGCATAGGCCAAAAATTGCAGAGGGGAGCTGAATTGGCTTACCTTTCAGTCCTAGTTCGTCTGTGGGAGGGCTGAGGAAGTGTTGGGAAGGCTTGGTTTGGCCTGAAGAGGGCTCGAAATGGCCAATTTCAGCTTGGCCGAAATAGGGCAGCTTTAGTCTGCTAGAGCTGCTTCACTGTTCCATCATGTCGGCGCTTCTCCAATGATTCTTGGATTGACTAGAGTTTGCTATCAGATAGCTTTCTTCTCCCCAGTTCTAAAGAGCCCGACCTCTCCTTCCAAGGTTAAGAAAAATGTTCAAGTCAAAGATTTGGTTTGAGCTTCATCGGGAAATGCAGTAGAGAGAGAGAGAAGTATTGAGGTGTGAGGAGAATGGATGGGGATGACCTCTTTATATAGGTGTAAAAATCATGTATTAAATGGGAGAGATTTTATTACTAGTATTAATATTTCCATAAATTATTGGTATTAATTTCAATAATTTAATTTTGGTTTTAAATTATTTTTATTAATTCCAATAATTTAATTTAGGTACTAAATTATTGGTATTAATTACAATATTTAAATATATATTAATTTATGGCTATTTATGATATGGGTACATTCGCATAAAAAGTTTTGACTGAAATTTCGGGTTACAAAAAAATCATACTTCACAGGAGGTGCTTAACTTCAAAGTTCTTATTAAATCTTATTCACCTAAACGAATTTGGTTTTTATCTTTTATTTTGTCTTAAGTTTCTTTTCCAAGGTTTAATTAACCCTTTGGATTACCCGGAAGTTGTAAATTTCTAAATTACCTGTTCCCATATGATCGGGTTTGTAAACCGGTTCGATTTTTCTTACTTAGTTTGACCGATTCTTTTCCCAGTTTTCCTTAACTCAAAAGTGTGGGGTTTACACTCAACCCTACTAAAGGTCAACATAAGTTGTAAATTTCCAAATTGCTTGTTGCCATATGATCGGGTTTGTAAACCGGTTCGATTTTTCTTACTCGGTTTGACCGGTTCTTTTCCAGTTTTCCTTAACTCAAAAGTGTGGGGTTTACACTCAACCCTACTAGAGGTCAAGTACCAAGATGAAATAGTATAGATGTAAGGAAAGAAGGGGTGTTCCACACCTCATATATTTAGGACAATAGCTCCTCAAAAGTCACGAAAGATGTGAAGGATTGGAAACTGATACCATGGAGCAGGTTATGTAAACGGTTCACAAAGAGGTCAAGAGATGATGAGGTGAATGCAAAAACTTCTTAAGAAGGTAAAATCGAGAAGGATATCTTAAGATATGGATAAGGTACATGAGAAGTATACTTAAGAACCCTCTCATAAGGGGCAAATACAGAAAAACGTTCCCCATAACTCTAGGGAATGACATAGTGAGAGTGAAAAAGGGAAGGAATCATTGGTTGACGGATGGACATAACGTGGAGTGCAAGGAACCAACCCTTCATTATAAACTACTTGAAGGGAGGATGTATCGGAGGCCAAGACTGACCTGCTTTGGAATAGTGATAGAATTTTTGGTACAACTTCTTTTGGAAAATATAGAAAAGTCAAAATTCAGAGCAACATAACAGAATTAAGCAAACCATAACAATGAGATGGTCAAAGAGAATGAATGACACCCTAAGGAGTACCGGGAGGTAGTAAGGAATACACCCTAAAAAGGGCACTGGAAGGATCATTAAGGACAAGGCGATTAGAGAGACAACTGGCTCAAGAAAACTAAACAAGGTGAAAAGTAGGGGCGAGACAGGTAACGAACTACTCTCGTGAGGGTCATAGAGTAAACTCCAGCAAAGAAGGAAGAGGTGGAAAGGCCAAATATTGGAGAAAGGAAGGATGAAAGAAATCTTTAAAAGAACTAATGACCAAATTAATGACAGAATTCAAGCCAAGAAAGGAGTAGGTAAGCCTTTCACACGATGGTCATGATATCTTGAAACAAGGAAAATTTTAAACTCTCCAAAAAAGAAATGGACGTGTATTGTGTTACGAGTAAGAATAAGGATAGGGAACCAAAGATATACCTGCAAAATTTCAAGAAAAAGGATAAACAGAAGAGGACGACAATCAAAGGATGCCATTTAAAGGCAGATATTCCATAGAACTAGGAAAAAGGGGATAGTCCTATCGTGGAAGAAAATCTTGGAAAGACATATGCATCCCAACTAATAGATAATGGAACCAAGAGAAAGGGACAAAGAGATAAACTTGCAAATGAAGCACAAGCCCATGTGAAGGAACCAATAAAGCATGCTTGAGTGATCCAAGGAAATAGTTTAAAAGGAAGAACGAAGGAAAATCCTTAAAGGGACTATAAAGTCTTGAGACAGTTAAATGAACCTCTCGAAGGGTAATTAAGGGATTTTGAAACTAGGTAGATGCGAGCTCTAGACATGTGCTAAGGTACGAGTGAGAGTGAGAATGAAGTAGGTTTTATTCGTTAAAGATAGTGCTCATCATCCCAACCGGTATGATGTGTAAATTGGTCCACTCACAATGGGTAAGTAGGTTTTCCTTTAATAAAAGTGCTCATCACCCCAACCGGGCATGACGTTAGATAATAACACTCACGATGGCTTTCAACTTATAAAAGGTGCTCATCATCCCAACTGGTTATAAAGTATAAATGGTCCCACTCACCCGATGACCATGACATGTTTGTCCCTAGTCGGTTTTCCAAGTCCACGCTAGCTTCTCCTTGTCGGCATTCTGATCTCTCATGTCCCTATACGATTTGTGCATCCTTATCAATTAAGGTTTGGCATGACAACCATCGTTTTCTCACGTATGGGTGATTAGGCTCAAATTTATAATTTATTGCACTTGGGTCCCTAAAGTTCACACCTTTTTAACTTTAGGTCCCTATTGTTAAATTTTGCTCAAATTAAGTCCCGAGGACTTATAATATCCTCCTTGAGCCCTTAATTTACTTTAAATTGTGTAAGGGGCACAAGTTTCTCAAATTTCCAATTTGGTCCCCAATTTTCCAAAAATTATGGTTTGCCCCTACTTGCCAAAAAATAGCAATTTTGTTCCAAATATTTCAAAAATTGACCAATTGGTCCCCCAACATCTTTCTTATGGCCAATTGGCCTTCAATTTTGGGAAATTGCATAGAGGTTTCTTAATTTTTTGAAATTCCAAAATTTCCCTAAAAATTTCCACCAATTTCTCCCCTTCAAACTGACCGAGTTTGATTTCTTCAAATTGGTCATTCAATTGGGGTTAATTGCTCCAATTGAAGGTATTGATCAGTTCCTACACTTCCATACGATTCAATTGTGCTTTGAACCGCATCATTTGTGTGAACCCCTCCCCTTTTAGTTAAGGACAACTAGGAAAAAAACTGGTCAAATCGAGTAAGAAAACTGAACCGGTTCACAAATACGTTTATTGGGGAACGGGTAAATTAGAGAAATTTCAACTCCCTTGTGACCCAAAGAGATTTATAAACCTTGGGAAGGAACCTTAGAACAAAGTGGGAGAGAAAAACCAGACCGGTTCGAGTGAATTAGACCTGAATCAAATTAAATCGGTTTAAGAACCGAGCCGGTTTATGAAACATAACCGATAGAGAGATGGTAAACTGGGAAATTTATGGACCCTAAGTGACCTAAGGAGTCATAAAAGTCATGAAAAGGACTTTAGGGTGAATTGGAGATGAAAACCAAACCGATTTAGGTGAACCAGATCCAAATGGGAATGAACCGATTAGGACCGGTTTGAACCACTATTGAATCGAATTCTAAATTCATTTTTCTAGTTAGATTAAAAAATTCAAATTTGAGATTTGAGACCACCATTGGATAGAAAATGAATTTAGAAAATTTTAGATTTGAAAAACTTGGTCGAATGTGGGGTGAACCAGTCGGTTTAAGTTTTGAACGCAGTTCGGACTGGTCTAGTTCGGTTCGTAACAGTGTTATCTTCTTCCTCCAAATGACAACACCGTTCACTCACTGAAAAATTGAAGCAGCACCGATGAAGAATAAATTTCTCCATTCAATATGTTTCCAGCCATCAATACCTGTTATAAAGGTGCCAATCGGACGACCAAGAAGTCCCCGAGCTTCCTATATAAAGATCCCCTCCCCATTCATCCTTTCCACATCTGAAAAGCTCACTCTCTCTCAGCTGCTTAGTTTTCCGGTGAAGCTCAAACTAGAGCTCTGATATAGGGTCATTTCTGAGCCAAAGAAGGCAAGGTCAGGTTCTTTAGAACCGTGGAGAAGTCAGCTACACACATGTAGTCTCTATTTGCTCCGAGGGTCGCCGGAGAAGCGCCGGCGTGATGGAATAGTGTAGCAGCTTTGACGGACCAAAGCTGCCCTATTTCGGCCGAATTAAAATCAGCCATTTTGAGCCCTCCTCAGGCCAAACCAAGCCTTCCCAACACTTTCTTAGCCCTCCCACGATCGAATTAGATTTGAAAGGTAAGCCAATTTGGCTCCACTCTACAATTTACGACTGGTGCTAGAGAGAGAATCGATCAAATATCGATGTTAAAATTCTAACTCAATTCAGCATCAATTGATGTTTCTTGATTCTAGGATGAACCTCAGGATGAGAGCTATCTGCCCAGATTGAAAGCTCGGACCGCCGTGCCACCAACGGTAAGCTTTCGAAGCTTTCTTTCTCTATAGTCTATTTTCCAATGAGCTCGTTCCGGTGTTAAAAATTGTGATTCAAAATGCTAGAGAATTGTATGAACATGTAGAAACTCAATTTCAGCTTCAATTTCAACAATTGGAAGTATTTGATTGGTCAATTTGATAAAATCAAATTCGATTGTGTTAGGAAGTTAGAATTGGGGGAAAATTGGGGATTTTCAAAATTTCGAAGGACCAATTTGTGATTTTATAAAATTGAGGTTCAATTAGGCATGATAAGAATGTTAGATTTCCAATTGAGAAATTTTAGAATTTTGGGGGTGAAACTTACCATTTTTGTAAAGGAAGGGCAAAATGGTAATTTTGGAAAAGCTGGGGGACCAAATTGGAAATTTGGGAAATTAAATCCATTTTTGTAAAATGGAATAAATTGAGGTCCTAAGATAAATTTTAAAAGTTTGAGGACTCAATTTGAGGAAAAACCAACATTAGGGACTTGAAGTTAAAGATAAATAACTTTAGGGACCTTATTACAAATAATTAAAAGTTTAGTTTTTTCATTCATTTAGAATTAATGAAGGCTATTAGGCCAAAGGATAATGAACCAAGATATTAATATCATGTAGGAACACGAAGTACCGGGAATGCCAGCAAGGACAAGCTCGCGTGAATACAAAGAACCGGTCTAGTAAAATTCACTGGATTAACAGTGAGTGGGGATTTTATATCATACTTGGTTGGGAATGATAAACACCTCAAAATGAAAACCCACTATTTATTGGTATTTTAAACATCACAATTTAGAGAAGTAATGTGAAAATCACGCGGAAAAACTAGTTACTGGTCGTAAGTAGATCATACCCGGTTGGTATGATGAAACTTCCTCGAAGGAAGTGAAAAACCCGTTCATCGGTTATGAGCGGAGATATCCTCATACTCGGTTGGTATGATAGACAGTTGAAAATATATTTTGTTGGAAGTGCTCTCCTCTGACTGTGTGCCAATGCTGAAAAGATTTGGGAGACATTCTTGACGGGAGCTTGAATAGCTCTTATAGGTTGGGGGCCTCGGTTTTGGAACTTTGGGGCTAATATGCCCGTTTTTGAAAATCTCGTACAGTGGGTCCAATGCTAGTTGGCACGATCAGGAGCACAAAAAAAAACATGAGTTATAAGCCATTAAACTTTAAATAAAGGAATTGTTTGGCCATGGTACCAAGACAGGACTAGCATACTCAGTCAACTAGCGGCAGTGCGACATGATAGGTCGACGGACCAATCAAGACAAACAACTACGGGTTGAGTTGAGGGTCGGAGCCGTTGGACCATTGGACCACAAATTATATGGCATGATAAAAAAATACTGATTGTGCATGCAATGTGATTACGAGACCATCAAGACGCCCAAGACGGATAGTGATGCATCCCAAGGGCCTTGGACAACCCGGTGAGTATAAGGGCAGTTTGTTGTACTAGGTGACCGAGGGAAA
Source organism: Trapa incisa (assembly GCA_030064435.1). Lineage (NCBI taxonomy): Eukaryota > Viridiplantae > Streptophyta > Magnoliopsida > Myrtales > Lythraceae > Trapa > Trapa incisa. The sequence goes on along the minus strand of CM057786.1, from coordinate 11,173,743 downwards.
TTTTGAGTAGCACCAAGTGCATGAGATCGGGGTGGGGATGGGATAAGGTCTCTGTCCTCATACAGACATAGAGAATCGATTTCAGGATTGAGGGTCGGATGTCGTGAACATCCACTTATTCTTAGGGTAGAAGTGGACATACTTCTATACAGGTGGTCGGTAAAGTCGCCCTTACACCACAAGTGGGTTCAGTGGATGTACTGACCTACAAATGCGTGTTTGACCTTCATGATGAAGGATGTGTGTTGGATGATGACACACCGTGGTTAATAAGAAATGCTGGTAAAAACTGAGATTTGAAATGAAAGGACTTTTGAAAGAAAGGAGTCTGGCACACTCCAATACAAATCTTTTTCCTAAAAGTTAGAAGTTTTGAAAACCCATTCACTGAGTAGTCGTACGCACCCCCTCCCTTATATCCCTTTCAAGAAATTTCAGAAATCCTACCCTTAAAGACCATCAATTAAGATGCCTGTGAGACATGTATGATAAATTTAAAATATTACACAGTTTTGATTTATGTTATTCCAGGAAAAGGTGCAGGTTTAAAGGACGCCTTACTCTTTATAGTCTATAGTAAGGGGAAATCTTTTTATAAACCAAGAGAGTGACAGGTTGATCATGGGGATCCGACTAAACCGGGTCGGGGTGTGACAATTTGGGATCGAATTGAGATGAAACGGAGCTTCACCAGAAAAATGTTCGTAAAGAAAGAAAACTTCGAAAGCTTACCGTTGGAGGTGCGGCGGTCCGAGCTCTTGATCGGGAGATGTAGCTCTTGTCTTGAGGTTCCTTCTAAGATCAAGAATCACTACAATTGAAGTCAATTGAGGGTGATTTTAATCAGTGAAATTCAACACTTTCTCTTTCTAACACCGATTTGTAATGACAAAGGAGGGCCAAATTGGCTTACCTTTCAGCTCAGTTGAGGCCGTGTGAGGGCTATGAGGGTGTCGGGGAGGCTTGGTTTGGCTGGAGGAGGGCTGAATTTGGCCGAATTTAGCTAGGCCAAAATAGGGCAACTTCGGTCCATTAGAGCTGCCTCACTATTTGATTTCGTCGGTGCTTCTCCGACGGTCCTCGAGTCGAAGTGAGATTGCTGTCAGTTAGCTGACTTCCCATGGAGTCTATAGGACTCGAACTTGCCTTCTGAGGCTGAGAAAATTGCGCAAGTCGGAGCTCTGGTTTGAGCTTCACTGAAAAATGGAGCAGTCGAGAGAGAATGGCGATTTGAGGTGTATGGAGGATGAATGGAGATGAGCTCTTTATATAGGGAGCTCGGGGATCCTCTGCCTGACCAATTTCCATTTTGGTCAAGCCTATCCTCGCTCGAAAATGGCCTGATTGGAGTGGTTACACCTTCATTGGAGAAGGAAGTTTTATGTATTAATGAACAATGCTGTCATCATGAGGAAGAAGATGACATTCTTCTAAACCGGACTGGTTAGGTCCGACCGGGTTCAATGGCGAAAATTGGTCGGTTCAGGCCCAATTCGACCGGTTTTATCAAATCTAAAAATTTCTAAATTCATTTCCTATCCAATGATGGCTTCAATTTCCCAATTTGATCACTTTAAGCCACCACAAAAAATGAATTTAGAATACGGTTCATATATGGTTCAAACCGGTTTTGGTCTGGTTCACCCTGAACCGATCTGGTTTTCTCTTCCCATTTGTTCCAAGGTTCTTTTCCATGATTTTTTTTTACTCTTTGAGTCACTTGGGATTTGCCAATTTCCCATTTCATCCCTTCTTTACCGGTTTGGGTTCATTAACTGACTCGATTTTCTCTTTTGAATTGACCGATTCTTTTCTTGGTTTTCTTATCTATAAAGGACGGGGTTTACAACTCTCCTCTCCTTTTAGGGGTTTTGTCCCCAAAACTAAGTCAGTAATCCTTTGCAGCGGGAGTAACTTCCCTTGATATCCTCTTGGGGTTTGCTTGACATGTTGCCATTTGAGTGGTTCCTTCACCTCACCCCTTTAAATCACGTGCCTAAGAAATTCTTTTCTTTTCAATTCTTTATTCACACCATAGGATTTATCATCATTAGGCATGTCTTACCCACTGGTCTAAAGGCACATCTTTAGGTCCACTTCTTACTCTTCTTAGGGTATGATTCTTCCTCTTAATGGTTCTTATCCATGTCATTGGGTTGGATGTTCCATAAACGTCCGATCTTCCCCATTTCCATTTATTTCCTTGGTCGCTGATGCTCTTTAGCTTAGCATCCTTTCGGACTCTTCGTCCTTAACCCCATGGGTTTTAATGTGATTCCCTTTTTTTTTTTTTACCTTATTTTGGTTTCCTCCATCTTTTGTTTATTACAACTCTGATCCAGGTTTTATACTTGTCATTGTCATGCTTAATTGACTGACTCTTTCTGTCACGCCCGACCTGGTTTGATCGGATCCCTATGAACAACCCGCCGCTCTCTTGGTTCAAGAGGGGTTTCCCCTTTCTTTAACTCAATATAAGCTAGGCGTAATTTCAACATTATTACCTAGAATAACACATAAAATAAAATGCAAGTTTAAGAGAGATTAAGCATACCTAATAGAGGGTAAGGCTTGGTGTTATCCCTAGTCATTTTTCTATTTCCTAAAAAGGGATAAAATGGTGGGTGAGTTTCTACCATTGAGTGAATGGGTATTTTAAAAAATATATACAATTTTGATAAAATAGTTTTTAAATTGGAGTGTGCCAGACCCCTTAATTTCTTTAAAATAACTCATTATTGAAATCTTAGTTTTTCATAGCCACTTTTCATCACAACGACGTGTTTATCAACCAACACACGCCCTTCATCATGAAAGGAACACACATCCGCAGGCCAGCACATCCACTTCTACCCTAAGATTGAGTGGATGTACGCAACATCCAACCCTCAATCCCGTAACAAAACTCCATGTCCTTATAAGGACATTGACCTCATTCTGTCCCCACCCCGGTCTCATGCGCATGTAGCAACGTCGAGCTTCTCAAGATTGTTGGTACGACTAACTGCCCTTATCTCCACCAGATCATCCAGAGCCCTAGGACACATCGCTACTGTAAACCTCGCACATTTGAGTTAAGGAAAACCGGGAAAAGAACCGGTCAAAGCGAATAAGAAAACCAAGCCGGTTTACATTTGGGAATAAGCAATATGGAAATTTACAACTTTCAGGTAATCCAAAGGGTTCATTAAATCTTGGAAAAGAAACTTAAAACAAACTAGAAAACAAAAACCAAAGTGGTTCAGGTTAACTAGATTCCATAAAAACTTCAACGTTAGGCATGCTTGCTTAAGAGTAATGTGAGGATGGTTGACCTCCTGGGAAGTATAATTTTTTGTAACCTAAAATTTCGGTCAAAAATTTTTACGCGAACGACTTATCATAAATAGCTATAAATTAATATATATTTAATTATTGGAATTAATACAAATAATTTAATACCTAAATTAAATTATTGGAATTAATACAAATAATTTAATATCGAAATTAAATTATTGGAATTAATACCAATAATTTATGGTAATATTAATAATAAATCTCGCCCATTTAATACACGGGTTTTACGCCTATATAATAATCCCCATTTCATTCTCCTCACACTTGAACACTTTTCTCTCTCTTTACTACTCCATTTCCCAATAAAGCTTAAACCAGAGCTTCGACTTCAACATTATTGTTAACCTCGAAAGGAGAGGTCGGGCTCTTTAGAACCAGGAGAAGTTAGCTATCAGATAGCAAACTCCAGTCAATCTAATAAGCGCCGACATGATGGAACAGTGAAGCAACTTCGATCCACCGAAGCTGCCCTATTTCGACCAAGTTGAAATTGGCCATTTCGAGCCCTCCTCAGGCCAAACCAAGCCTTCCCAACACTTCCTCAGCCCTCCCACGGCTGAATTACGATTGAAAGGTAAGTCAATTCGGCTCCCCTCTACAATTTCCGGTCGGTGTTAGAGAGAGAACCAACATAATTTTAATAATAAAATTCTAACTCAATTCTGCATCAATTGATGCGATTCTTGATTCTAGGATGAACCTCAAGATGAGAGTTATCTGCCTAGATTGAAATCTCGGACCGTCGTGCCCTCACCGGTGAGAAATTGAAACTTTCTCTCTCTACAATCTGTTTTCCGGTGAAGCTCCGTTTGAGCTCGTTCCAACGTTAAAATCTGCGATTCAAAGTTTATTAGAATCATATGAACATGCAGTGACTCAATTTCAACTCCAATTTCAATAATTAGAAGTGCTTGATCGGTCAATTTGATAAAATCAAATTCGGTAGTGTTGAAGATTGAAATTGGGGGAAAAATTGGGGATTTTCGAAATTCAAAGAGCCAAAATGCAATTTTATGAAATTGAGGGTCAATTGGGCATGAAAATAATGTTGGAGGACCAATTGAGGAATTTTGGAATTTTTGGGGCAAAACTTGCCATTTTTGTAAAAGAAGGGCAAAATGGTAATTTTGGTAAAATTAGGGGGACCAAATTGGAAATTTGGGAAATTAAACCCCTTTTGGTGAAATTGAACAAATTGAGGTCCCAGGATAAATTTTAAAAGTTACGGGACTCAATTTGAGGAAAAACCGACATTGGGGACTTAAAGTTAATGAGAAATAACTTGAGGGACCTAATTGCAAATAACTAAAAGTTTGGGTTTTCTCATTCATTGGAAATGAATGAAGGTTGTTATGCCGAGTAATAATGAACAAGGTTGTTTATATCGTGTAGGAACGCGAAATACCGGGAATGCCAGCAAGGACAAGCTTGCGTGAATACAAAGAACCGGTCTAGTGGAATTCACGTCATTAACGGGTGAGTGGGTTTACAAACATCATACTCGATTGGGATGATGAGTACACCTTATAATTTAAAAACCACTTACTGGTTGTGAGTGAGTTTACTAACATCATACCCGGTTGGGATGATGAGCACAACTTAAAGATAAAAACCACTTACCGGTTGTGAGTGAAAATTTTATATCATACCCGGTAGGGGATGATAAGTACCTCGGTATAAAAACCCACTGTTTAGTGGTATTTTAATCATCACCACTTAAAGAAAGTAATGTGAAAATTATGCGAAAAAAACTACTTACCGGTTGTAAGTAGATCATACCCGGTTGGTATGATGAGACTTCCTCAAAGGAAGTTGAAAACCCATTCATCGGTTATGAACGGAGATGTCCTTATACCGATTGGTATAATGGACAGTGGAAACCTATTTTGTCGGAAGTGTTCTCCCCTGACTGTGTGCAATTGCTTAAACTATTTGAGAGACCTTATTGACGGGAGCTCAAATAGCTCTTATAGGTCGGGGGCCTCGGTTTTTGGAACTTGGGGGCTAAATGCCCAATTTTGAAAATCTCGTACAGTGGGCCCAAGGCTAGTTGGCACGAGCAGGAGCTCGTAAAATGAATATGATATATGTGCCATAAAACTTAATAATTGAATTGTTTGGCCATGGTACCAAGATGGGACCGATATGCTTAGTCAACTAGCGGCAGTGCGACATGATAGGTCGACGGACCAGTCAAGACAAACAGCTGTCGGTTGAGTTGAGAGTCGGGGCTGTTGGACTAGTGGCACCACAGATTACATAGCAATATAAGAAAATATTGTTTGTGCATGCACTGTGAGTACGGGATCATCAAGACGCCCATGAGGGGTAGTGATGCGTCCTAAGGGCACTGGACGACCTGGTGGCTATAAGGGCAGTTCATCGTTCCAGGTGTCTGCGAAATCTGGAGTAGCACCAAGCACATGAGACCGGGCGCGGGGATAGGATGAGGTCTCTGTCCTCATACGGATACAAAGAAGTGATTTCGAGATTGTGGGTCGGATGTCACGTGCATCCACTCATTCCCAGGGTAGGAGTGGTCGTACTTATATCCGGGTGGCAGAAAAAGTCACTCCGAAGCCACTAGCGAGTTCAGTAGTGATACTGACTTGCGAATGTGTGTAACCTTCATGATGAAGGATGTGTGTTGGGTGATGACACACTGTGGTAACTAAGAAATAATGGAAAAATCCAAATTTTTAAATGATGGGATTTTTGAAAACAAAGGAGTTTGGCACACTCCATATAAATGTTTTTCTTAAAAGTCAAAAGCTTTTAAAAACTCATTCACTGAGTAGTCGTACTCATCCCCTCCCTTATATCCCTTTCAGGAAATCCCGGAAAGCCTCTCCTTAAAGACCTTCAACTAAGATGCCTGTAAGACAGGTATGTAAAGTTTTAAATTTCATAAAGTTTTGATTATGCTATTCTAGGAAAAAGGTGCAAGTTAAAGGACGCCTTACTCTTTACGGTTTACGATAAGGGGAAACCGTTTAATAAACCGGGAGAGTGACGGGTTGATCATGGGGATCGGACAAAACCGGGTCGGGGCATGACAGCTACCCCTCTTAGGCATCTTGATGGTCCCGTAAACTCAGTGCATGCCCAAATCAATAATTTTCCACATAAGTCATATAATATGTGGTGCCACTGGTCCAACAGCCCCGACCCTCAACTTGACCTGCAACTATTTGTCTTGACTAGTTTGTGGACCTGTCATGTCGCATTGCTACTAGTCCATCGAGTATGTCAGTCCTATCTTGGTACCATGGCCAAAAAATTCATTCATTTAAAATTTTCATGGCTTAAACTCATGTTTGGTTACGAGCTTCAGCTCGTTCCAACTGGCATAGGACCCACTGTACAAGATTTTCAAAATCGGGCATTTTAGCCCCCAAGTTCCAAAATTGAGGCCCCCGACCTATTTGAGCTATTCGAGCCCCCGTCAAGAAAGTTTCCCAAAAATTTTAAACATTGGCACATAGTCAGGGGAGAACACCTTTGACAAAATAAACTTTTCCTCTATCCATCATACCAACCGAGTATGAGGACATCTCCGCTTATAATCGATAAGCGGGTTTTCTACTTACTTCCAAGAATTTCATCATACCAATCGGGTATGATCTACTTACAACCGATAAGTAGTTTTTTTGCATAATTTCTACATCACTTGTGAACCCCGCTCTTTGAAGTTAAGGAGAACCGAAAAAAGAACCGGTCAAATCGAGTGAGAAAAACTGAACCAGTTCACAAACTCGATTATCCAAGAATGAGCAAATTGGAGAATTTACAACTACTGAGTGATCCAAAAGGGTTCATAAACCTTGGGAAAGAACCTTAGGACAAATTGGGAGAGAAAAATTAGATCGGTTCGGGTGAACCGGATCCGAACTGAATTGAACAAGTTTATAAATCGAGCCGATTTATGAATCAGAACTGATAGTGAGAGGGAAAATCAGGAAATTTATGGATCCCAAGTGACCTAAAGAGTCACATAAGTCATGAAAAAGGACTTTAGGATGAATGGAAGATGGGAACCAAACCGGATTAGGTGAATCGGATCTGAACTAGATTGAATAGATTTGGACCGGTTTGAACCACTATTGAACCGGATGCTAAATTCATTAGTCTAGGTGGTTTAGAAAATTCCAATTTGAGAATTGAGGCCACCATTTGATATATAATAAATTTAGATAAATTTAGAAAATTTTAATTTTGATAAACTTGGTTGATTCAGGCCTAAACCAGCCGGTTTCAGCTTTGAACTCGGTTCGAAATAGTGTTGTCTTCTTCCTTCATATGACAACACTGTTCACTCACTGGAAAATCGAACAGCATCGGCGAAGAGGAAATGTTTTTGTTTAGTATGTTTCAGACCATCAATGACTGCCATTAAGGTGCCAAACAAACGACTGGAGAGTCCCCGAGCTCCCTATATAAAGAGCCCCTTTCCATTCATCCTCCACATACATGAAAACCTCACTCTCTCTCAGCTACTCAGTTTTTCGATGAAGCTCCAACAAGAGCTCTGACATATGGTCTTTTTTGAGCCGAAGAAGGTGTGGTCAGGTTCTTTAGACTCGGGGAGAAGTCAGCTACCCGACGGTGGTGTCCAATTGCTCCAAGGATCGCTAGAGAAGCGCCAGCATGATCGAATAGTGAAGTAGCTCCGGCGGACCGAAGTTGCCCTATTTCTGTCTAGTTGAAATTAACTTATTCAAGCCCTCCTTATGCCAAACCAAGCTCTCTCGTCACTCCCTTAGCTCTCATATGACCGAATTAGAGCGGAAAGTTAAACCACTTTGGCTTCCCTTTATGAATTCTGATCGGTTCTAGATAGAGAACCAACAAATCTTTACTGAACAAATTCTCCCTCAATTCGATATGAATTGAGGTGATTCTTGATTCAAGGAGGAACCTTAGGACGAGTGCTATCTGCCCAAATAGAAAGCTTGAACTGTCGCACCACCGACGGTAAGCTTTGAAGCTTTCTCTCTATACATCCAATTTTCTGGTGAAACTATGTTTGAGTTTGTCTCGACGTAAATTCATGCGATTCAAAGTGCAATTAAATCATATGGATGTGTAGGAACTCAAATCCACCTTCAATTTCAACAATTAACCTCAATTGATCGGTCAATTTGATGAAATCAAATTCGGCCAGGTTGAAGGGTGGAAATTGGGGGAAAATTTTGGGGGAAATTTGGGATTTTAAAAATTTGACGGACTAAAGTGCAATTTCCCAGAATTGAGAGCCAATTGGCCATGGAAAAGATGTTGGAGGACCAATTGGTCAATTTTTGGAATTTTTGGGGTGAAATTTACCATTTTTTGTAAAGTAGGGGCAAAATGGTAATTTTGGAAAAGTTGGGGACCAAATTGCAAATTTGTTAAACTTGAACGCCTTTTTGTGATTTTGAATAAATTGATGTCACAAAGTAAGCTTTAGAAGTTTTGAGACTTAATTTGGGGGAAAATTGGCATTTGGGACCTAAAGTTAAAGAAAAAGAACTTTAGGGACCTAAATGCAAATATCTAAAAGTTTGGGCAATTTATTCATTCGTGATGAATGAAGGCTATTAGGCCAAAGGATAATGAATAAGGATGTTCATAATGTATAGAAACATGAACTACCAGAACGCCAGCAAGGTTAAGCTCGTGAGAAAGCAGAAATCGCTTTAATAGAAATTCACTACACTATCGGGTGAGTGAGAATTTTCACATCATACCCGATTGGGATGATGAATACATCGGAATTTAAAAACCACTACTAAGTGGCCTTTTAACATCACACCTAGATGGGGTGATGTGAGAAAACACGCAAAAAATCTACTTAACAATTGTAAGTAGATCATACCCGGTTGGTATGATTAACTTCCTTGAAGGAAGTAGAAAACCTGCCTATCGGTTTTAAGCGAAGATGTCCTCATACTCGGTTGGGTTGATGGATGGCTAAAGGTTTATTTTTGTCGGAAGTGCTCTCACCTGACTGTGTGCCACTACTTGAACGTTTTGGGAGACCTTCTTGACGGGAGCTCGAAATGCTCATATAGGTCGGAGGCCTCAGTTTTGGAACTTGGGGGCTAATATGCCCGATTGGTTTTGGAAAATCTTGTACAGTGGGCCCTAGGCTAATTAGCACGAGTAGGAGCTCATAAAGAAACATGAGTTAAGCCATGAAAACATTAAATGAAGGATTTGTTTGGCTATGGTACCAAGACAGGACTGACATACTCGATGGACTGACGACAGTGAGACATAACAAGTCGACGGAACAATCAAGACAAACAACTGCAAGTCGAGTTAAGGGTTGGGACCGTTGGACCAGTGGCACCAAAGATTAAATGGCTTATGTGGAAAACTATTGTTTTGTGCATGCACTAAGTTATGGGACCTTCAAGATGCCCAATAGGGGTAGTGATGCATCCTAGGGCTATTGGATGACATGGTGGAGATAAGGGCAGTTAGCCGTGCCAGCAGTCTTGGAAGCTCGACATAGCTTCATGCACATGAGACTGGGGTGGGGTCAGGATGAGGTCTCTGTCCTCATATGGATACGGAGTTTTGTTACGGGATTGAGGGTCAGATGTTGTGTACATCCACTCATTCTTAGGATAGAAGTGGACGTACTTCTATCTAGGTGGCCGGTAAAGTCGCTCCGACACCACAAGTGGGTGCAGTGTATGGGCTGGCCTGCGAATGTGTGATCCCTTCATGATTAAGGGTGTTTGTTGGTTGCTAAATACACTATTTGTGGTAAATGATGAGTAATGGTTTTGAAAACTGAGATTTTGAGGATGAAATAATCTTAAAGATAATAAGGAGTGTGACACACTCCAACTAAAAAATATTTTATTGAAACTTTAGTATTTTTAAAAACACCCATTCACTGAGTTGTAGAAACTCACCCACTCTTTTTATCCCTTTTCAGGAATAGAGAATGACTAGGGATAATACCAGGATTTACCCTTCGTCAGGTATGCTTAGTTTCTCTTAAGCTTGCATTATTATTGATATATGTTATTCTAGGGAACAAGGTTGAGATTTCGCTTGGCTCCTCTTGAATTAAAGAAGGGTGAAACCCCTCTTGAACCAAGGAAGTGGCGGGTTGCTCATGGGGATCCGACCAAACCGGGTCGGGGCATAACAACTTGAGTGGTATCAGAGCTAAGTTCCCTTGAAACATTATCAATATTATGCATTGACATTAATCAAACTTTAACTATCATGTAGGGAGGAGAATCCCTAGGAAGTTCACTGTAAAATCTAATCCTCCACCCATAACCCTGTAGGGAGGCAGCTATTTAATGATTCTTAATGGGCAAGAAAAGAGTACCCAAGGACATGGTAGAAGATTATCTGAAACTTGTAGGAGCCTTATTGGAACTAAAAGGCATCACATACCCACCCCAAGGCAAGAGGAAACTGTACCTCCTCCTAGGAGCCCAACCCCTCCTTTAGCCCCATAACAACCGGAGAGTAATCCAACTATGAAAGAGGCTTGGGACAACTACTAGGATGCATATGCCACTTTCATGAATGTCCACCAAGTACTCCCACCTACTTAGTCCATCTTTAATCCCTACCAATGGATGAAGTGGACATGAGTGCGAGGCAGAGGTATTAAGGCGGTACAGATTGGAGACCAAACACGAAATTCATCCCATAAGGTAATACGAATGAACCCTATGTAGTTCCTTAGAGCCATCTGATCAAGAGCCCCACAATCGTTCTAAGGCTAACTCTCGGCCTATGACCCCAAGGGATTAGGAGGTAGAAAATTTTTGTAATAAGACAAGTATGGCAAGAAAATATTTCTTAAATGAATGAAAGTTAATTTTCTTGATAAAACTTTTGAGTCTCCTTTATAAATTCAAGCAATAAGAGTATGCTAATAAAGATCAAAGTAAAAGGTAGAAAATCACCTAAGGAAAGAAAAATGAGTTATTTATAGTTAACCTCAACCTTTAAGATTTTCCCTCAGAAGTACAATAAAATTTGGCAAGGAAGAGACTCTTAGAGTTCACCTAAGGGAGACAAATCCTAACTAAGGAAAAGAAGGAGAAGTTTGGAACAAAGGGAAGTGAGCATCAAAGAGCATGGGATTAGTGAGAGTTTAAGGAGTTAAGGAAAGGCTCAAATAATAAGAGTAAGGAAAACAAGAAGGAATATACCATTCCGAAGGAAACTAAAGGAATGGAAGCTGACTAGGAAGAAAGAAAGAAGGTTATGGGGAACATTGAGGATGTTAAGACAATTAAGACAAGACAATGAGTAAATACGATAATAAGAAAGCCCTAGGAATAATGTTTACTTGGAAAGAGTTAGGATACAATTTCTTAAGAACTCCATAAAATAGGGTGACTTATGGGAAGCGGAGATATGGAACAAAAAAGGAGTAATTTAGTGTGAATAAGCCATACGAAGATCCGTAAGTATAAGAAAAGAATGAAGGAAGAACTTTTAAGGACTAGTAGGGAGATCGAACGTAAGAATCCCCGAACGGAAGGCCCTAGAAGAAGGGTGAGAATAGGAAGTGGGATTGAGGAAGGGGAAAGCTCCAAGTTAACAAAATCAGCAGAGGAAATATCACAAAACTAGAGCCGAAATAAGGACCTTAGTAAAAATTTCAAGTGGCTAAGTGAGTGCTTGGAGATGTTAAGTATGATCTACTTGCAAGAAAGTAGGGAAACCAAATAGGGATTCTAGACGGACCTAGTTGAAGGAAATAACCCATAACAACTAGATCATCCGGGAAAATAAACTACACTCCAAGAAGGATTGGGGAGTAGTAAGGATCATACCCTAAATAGGGAAAAGGGATGGATACCAAAGACAAGAAGATTCGAGAGATAATCCTCTCAAAATAATTAAACTAAGAGGATAAAATGAGTGAGACAGTTAACGAATTAACCTGTGTGAAGGTCACAATCCCAATAAATAAGGAAAGGATGGAAAGGCCAAAAACCTTTTGGGGAATAAGGATAGAGGAAAGCCTTAGAGAGATCAATGGATAAGACAGGAGTAACTACCCAAAAGCTATGAAAAGGTTAAATAAGCTTTCTATAGGACGATCAAGAGATTGGGTAACTAAGGGAATGTGAACTCTACCTCAGAGAAATAAATGAGTACTGGAAGCAAGTGAGAATGAAGATGAAGCATACAATAATTAATCATAAGGTCACAAGGGTAAATGTAAGTAGGAGAGGATGGCAACAAAGAATTATCATTAAGGTTAGACATTCGCAACAGTAAAACTAGAAGAGAATTCTGAGAGAAAAAGGAGTATAAAACTTACCAAGGAAGAAAATCTTGGAAAAACATATGTGTTCCAATTAGGAGGTAATGGAACCAACGGAATTGGAAAGAAGATAAACTCCTCAAAGACAAGTTGTTGGAGATGAAGGGATCAAGTACAAAAGAAAAGTAATAGTGAGGGTCCAAGGGGTAAATTAAACCCAAATAATGAGTAAGTAGGCAGATAACATCAAAAAGATGTCGTACAAGTAAGAAAAGAACCAACTCAGAATAAGGAATCGTGAAATGACTACAAGTGAGTAAGAGTGGAGTGAGAAAAAGGAAAGTTCTTGGGGAAAGGATGCCACTAGAAATGAGGAATAACATAAGAAAGGAAGAGTGTCAGCATGTCAGTAAGTTATCGGGAAACTTAAAGACTTGAAACTGGAGAGACCCAATAAAGAAGTTGGGAAAAGATGAGTAAGGAAACCAATACGGTTATAAAGCATATGACGTCAAAGGCAAAATGGACGATTGGATAACAATAATGATAGTCAAGAAATACCACCAGACGAAAAGAGGGACGGCGTTATACCATGCTTGAAAGATAGAAAGATTGAGAATAACCATTATGGAAGTGCTTTAAAATGTTAAATGGTCAGATCCAAGTTCTAGAGAATATCATGCTGTGAGGGACATGTAAGCCCAAACTGTCTCAGGGAAATATGACTCAGGTAAGGAAGAGTCTGTTAATTGAGCATGACAAGGTTAGGCATTAAATTTGGAACAAAGTTGTAATAACCAACGAATGATGGAAGGATCAATGTAGGATAAAAAAGTGATAACACTGACACCTGTGGAAGCATGTACGTTGTCATGCCCCGACCCGGTTTGGTCGGGGTTCATGATCAACCTGCCACCCTTCCTCGTACTAATCTAGTGTTTCTACTAATTAGTCTGAGGAAGGTAAATGCGTCAGAGTACCTATTTTCCATAATATAAAGTTACCTGATGGTGGTACCATTGGCTTCTTTTCCTAGCCTAGGCTCGTCGATGCGAGGTGTTTCTCCTGAAAAAGGTTAATGGGAGGGGGTGAGTTACTACAACTCAATGAATGGGGGTTAGGAAGTGAGTTTTCAAAACAATCGATTTATTGAAAAATTTTATGCCTTTAATTTATTGTAATATGAGTTCATCTCTTCTTGAACATTTCCCCTTACTCGGGAGATCCCTCAACAAACAATCACACACCAGGGATCACATGTTTGCAGAATAGTCCCCGACCATTCCACTTGTGGTTCGACACGTATTTGCTGTCCACCCAAATAGAGGTGCACTGCCTCTACCCTGAGTTTGAGGGGACAACAATAGTCCAACCTTCAAACCCTTATCATGTCTGCTTGGTGGGACAAGACCTCATTTCCCCTCCGGCCTCGGTCTTAATGCTTCATCATGTCTGCTTTATGGGATGAGACCTCATTTCCCCTCCAGCCTCGGTCTTAGTGCACATGAAACTATCAAAGCTTCATGACTAACTAGCACGACAGACCCGCCCTTGTTGCATCTAGGTCGTCCAGTAGCCCTTAGGACTCATCGACTACCCCTCTTGGGCGTCTAGATGCTCCTGAATTCCTCATACATGCATATAGTAGTTTTGATTCAATAACCATGTTCTTTGGTGCCAACGGTTCAACGGCCCTGACACTCAACCTGGCCTGTAGCTGCCTTGACCAGCCTGTCGACCTGGTCTGGGGGCACTGCCACTAGCCCATCGAGCTTTGTCAGTCCTGTCTTGGCCCCGTGACCAATCACACAACAATTCTAATTTTTCTAAGAGTTTTCATGGTTCTTATAGTTCATATTTGTCTACGGGTCCAACCCATGCACACTGGCCTTGGGCCCACTTCACAAGTTTTAAAAAAACTAGGTCTTCGACCCTATCATTTTCAAATTCGAGGCCTCAAACCTATTGGAGCAATCCTGGCTCCTATCAGGAATGTCTCCCAAAATGTTTAAGCAGGTTCACGTAGTCAGGGGAGACCATTCCTAAAAAAATAGCTTTCAAACTTTGAAACGATTTTTATCACCCCAACCAGGTATAATGCTGAAAATCCCACTCACTCAGTGATTGTGGTGTGACCGTCCTGGTGAGATCTTGACTCGTGTTGCGCTTCTTTGCACCGGTACTTGAACGATCAACTCTTGCATGATTCGAGTACCCTTATCAAGAGAATCGACATAAGGGACCTCATAGTCTTGGGTATTTGTACACCGGTCCTTGCACTATGCCTAAATTGCATTTAGGTCCCTCAATGTTTATAACCTTACATTTGGGTCCCTAAATTTTCATTTGATCTCAATTAAGTCCCTAGGACTTCCAATTATTCTTCATGGGTCCTTAAACTTTCCAAAATTATCGATTGATCCTCAATTTCCCCAAAATTACTAATTGGTCCTTAACTTTCCAAAAATTACAAATTGGTCCTTGAACTTTCAAAAATTGCCAATTGCCCCTCCATTTCATCTAATTGCCCAATTGTGTCACAATTGGAAGTTAATTTCATGAAAATGTCCCAATTTTCCTCAAAAATTGCAATTTGGTCCCTGAATCACAATTTCATTCAACTAACTCCCAAAACGGGGTTAATTGTCTCAATTGGTGATCTAAATCATCTTCCCTATGCCCCTCGTCATTTTAATCTTTGAATCACTCAATTTGGCTTAGAAATGAGCTCAAATGGAGCTTCACCAAAAAAATTAATCTAGAGAGGGAAAGCTTTGATATCTTACCGGTGAGGGTCCTACGACCGAGGCTCTTTCTTTCTCTAGATTTCTATGCTCCTAAGGATCCTCCCTGGATCAAACCGTGCCTCAATAGGTGTTAAAGTTTTTGTAGAAATCAGTCGTGAACAGTGTTTTCTGGCGAAGGGGCAGCGGAGTGGCTTACCATGCTAGCTTAGGGGAAGGTCGGGGCTCCACTAGGTGGTGTTTTGGGGGCTTGGTTTAGCCAGCATTGGTCTGGGGACAGCTTGAGTTGAGCTCGAGCAGCTCAGGCTGCTGACGGCCGAGGAGCAATGTTACTGTTTGAGCTTACTTGTCTTTCTACGGTGGCTCTCAGGCGGAATGGAGGGTGCAACTGCATAGAGGACTTCCTTCCGGTTCTAATGGTATCAAATGTAGCTTCTAAGGTGGAGAAAAGCCCCGATGTTAGAGCTTTGGATTGTTGCTCGTCGAAAAACTTAGTTCACCTTCTTCGGTTGATTATGGGATGTTGAGATCGAATGGAGGGGTACTCTTTATATAGGGAGCTTGACAATTGCTCATGCTACCCCTTGTCGTAAGATCGGCCTCTAACTCAACCACCGGCAACCTGATCGAAGCATTTTTTGAGTTGCCAGAGACCCCAGCTTTTTCGATGACTCTTTCTTCTCTATTCTCTCTATCAACGGCTAGAGGTTGAAGACGATGACATGGTAGGTGTGCCACAAAGGGAAATCCTTAAAGAAATCGATGGTCAAAACTAGATTTATAGTTTAAAGTCTTGGAACGGTTAAGTGAGCCTCAAGAAGGGCGAACAAGAGATTTTGAAATAAGGAGGATGTGAACCCTTCTTAACATAAATTATTTAATGGGTTAGCATCAAAAGATGCTTTGACAAGTATGAATGATTGGACAACCCATACTTGGGTAATAGAGGAAAAATGTTCGAGAAGATGTTGGGAAAGTAATTTCCTTAATAAGGTGTAGCTAAGAAGGAATAACCACAATTGGTAAGATTGTAATAGCCCACACACGCGTATGAAGCTTAAAGAGTAGATAAACAAGCATTGTGTGGAATGCACAGAATAAAACTAATAATCGGAAGTGTCCTATGTAAGGAACAAGGGATAAAACAAAAGTTGTGGATAGAGAAGGATCCAAAGCAAACAGATGAACTAACATAGATGAGGGTGCGAAGAAATGGAGAAAGAACCATAAAATGAATGATAAGGAGGTTAAGCATGTAACTCCTAAGATGGAAATCTCTATTGTAAGGGACATAGTAAAGAACAAAACCGGAAGGAGGAAACCTTCCCAAGCAAAGTAATCAACACATAGATCGAAAGCAATTATTGTAGAATAAAGAATCATGAAGTGAATATGAGTAAGTAAAAGTGGATTAAGGAAAAAGGAAAACCCCTTGAATAAGGAATGCCAAGGACTTAAGAAGGAAAGAATCCTAGTTTGTTGGTAAACTATTGGGAAACCAAATAATTGGCACTAGAAAGACCCAATAAAGAAGTTGGAAAAGGACAAGTGGGTAAGGAAAATTGACACGGTTATGTAAGACATGTTGTCAAGATACGAATGATAATTGGGTAACAGTCAAGGTAGTTGAGGAATACTACCCGATGAAAGGAGTGATGAAATTATACAGTCCCTGAAAGGTTGGAAAGTTGGAAACAACCCTAAAAGAGGTGTTGTAGGAGTTTGATGGACTAAGACATGTTTAGAACTATGTCATATCATAAGGAACATATAAGCACCAACAATACCGAGTAAAATGTAACTCGAGTAAGAAGGAGTTAGTTGGTAAACATAACAAGGTCAACATAAATTTGACTGAAGTTGTAATCAATGACGGATGAAGGATGGGTCAAATTGGGACAAAAGAATAATAACACAAAAACCTGTGAAAACAAGTATGTAATGCTTGAAAGAACATTGAGCTAGGGGTTTCAACGATGAAGAGAATAACTAGACAAAGGAATGATTGGGCACCTTGGAACTCCCAATCCTGAAATCTTGAGTAAAATCCCTAAAAGGAAGAACCTTATCCTAAATAAAGGGAGCTGTGAACCTAAGAATATACATTAGGATTAATGAGCCATACATGCCTCGTTATTATAACTCCATGGAAGGAGTAAGCATGATAAATGAAAAGAAATTCCTTAGATGCATGATTACGGGGACTAAGTGAAAGAGCAATTGAAGTGTTAGCATGTCAAGAAAACCCAAGTTGACATTAAGGGAAAATATTCCCGATGTGGAATATATTGGTTAAGTTTTGGGGACAAAAATTATAAAAGGAGGGGAGAGTTGTAAATCCCACACTTTTGAGTTAAGGAAAACCGGGAAAAGAACCAGTCAAACCGAGTAAGAAAACCGAGCCGGTTTTCATTTGGAAACAAGCAATATGTAAATTTATAACTTCCGGGTGATCCAAAGGGTTCATTAAACCTTGGAAAATAAATTTAAGAAAAATTAAAAGATAAAAACCAAATTGGTTTAGGTGAACAAGATTTCATAAGAACTTTGAAGTTAAGTGTGCTTGTTTGAGAGTAGTGTGAGGATGGGTGACCTCCTGGGAAGTCATATCATAAATAACTATAATTAATATATATTTAATTATTATAATTAATACATAAATTAAATTATTGAAATTAATACAAATAATTTAATACCGAAATTAAATTATTGGAATTAATACCAAAATTAAATTATTGGAACTAATACCAATAATTTATGAAAATATTAATACAAGTAATAAATCTCTCCCATTTAATACTCGGGTTTTATACCTATTTAAAGAGGTTATCCCCATTCATTCTCCTCACACCTGAACACTTCTCTCTCTCTCTACTACTCCATTTCCCGATAAAGCTCGAACTAGAGCTTTGACTTGAACAAAGGTCAGGCTCTTTAGAACCGGGGAGAAGACAACTATCTGATAGCAAACTCCAGTCAATCCGAGAATCATTGGAGAAGCGCCGACATGATGGAATAGTGAAGCAATTCCGGCGGACCAAAGCTGCCCTATTTCAGCCAAGCTGAAATCGGCCATTTCAAGCCCTCCTCAGGCCAAACCAAGCCCTCCCAACACTTCCTCAGCCTTTCCATGGCCGAATTAGGACCGAAAGGATGAACCTCAGGACGAGACCTATCTGCCCAGATCGAAAGCTTGGACCGCCATGCCTTAACCGAAACGTGAAATACTGGGAACGCTAGCAAGGACAAGCTCGCGTGAATACAAAGAACTAGTCTAGTGGAATTCACGACATTAACGGGTGAGTGGGTTTACTAACATCATACCCGGTTGGGATGATGAGCACAACTTAAAATTAAAAACCACTTACCGGTTGTGAGTGGGTTTACTAACATCATACCTGGTTGGGATGATGAGCACTACTTAAAGATGAAAACCACTTACTAGTTGTGAGTGGAAATTTTATATCATACCTGGTAGGGGATGATAAGTATCTCGGTATAAAAACTCACTATTTTGTGGTATTTTAATCATCACCACTTAGAGAAAGTGATTTGAAAATTATGCAGAAAAACTACTTACCGGTTGTACATAGATCATACCCGGTTGGTATGATGAGACTTCCTCGAAGGAAGTTTAAAACCCGTTCATCGGTTATGAACGGAGATATTCTTATACTGGTTGGTATAATGGACAGTGAAAACCTATTTTGTCGAAGTGTTCTCCCTTGACTATGTGCCAATGCTTAAACTATTTGGGAGACCTTCTTAACGGGAGCTCGAATAGCTCTTATAAGCTGGGAGCCTCGATTTTGGAACTTGAGGGCTAGAATGCCCAGTTTTTTTTGAAAATCTCGTATAGTGGGCCCAAGGCCAATTGACATGAGCAGGAGCTCATAAACAAACATGATATATGTGCCATAAAACTTAATAGGTGAATTGTTTGGCCATGGTACCAAGATAGGACCGACATGCTCAGTCAACTAGCGGTAGTGCGACATGACAGGTCGACGGACTAGTCAAGACAAACAACTATGGGTTAAGTTGAGAGTAGGGGCCGTTGGACCAATGGCACCACAAATTACATGGCAATATAAGAAAACATTGTTTGTGCATGCACTGTGAGTATGAGATCATCAAGACGCCCATGAGGGGTAGTGATGAGTCCTAAGGTCACTGGACGACCTAGTAGCTATAAGGGCATTTCGTCGTTCCAGGTGTCCATGTGAAATCTGGAGTAGCACCAAGCGCATGAGATCGGGGTGGGGACAAGATGAGGTCTCTGTCCTCATACGGACACGAAGAAGTGATCTCGGGATTGTGGGTCGGATGTCACGTACATCCACTCATTCCCAGGGTAGAAGTGGTCGTACTTCTATCTAGGTGGCAGGAAAAGTCGCTCCGAAGCCACTAGCGGGTTTAGTAGTGATATTGACTTGCGAATGTGTGTAACCTTCATGATGAAGGATGTGTGTTGGGTGATGACACACCGTGGTAAATAAAGAAATGGTGGAAAAACCTGAATTTTTAAATGAAGGGATTTTTGAAAACAAAGGAGTCTGGCACACTCCATATAAATGTTTTTCTTAAAAGTCAAAAGCTTTTAAAAACCCATTCATTGAGTAGTCGTACTCACCCCCTCCCTTATATCCCTTTCAGGAAGAACCGGAAAGCCTCCCCTTAAAGACCATCAACTAAGATGCCTGTAAGACAAGTATGTAAAGTTTTAAATTTCATGCAGTTTTGATTATGCTATTCTAGGAAAATGTGTAGGTTAAAGGATGCCTTACTCTTTACGGTTTACAATAAGGGGAAATCCTTTAATAAACCGGGAGAGTGGCGGGTTGATCACGGGGATCCGACCAAACCGAGTTAGGGCGTGACACCAGTTGACGAAGAGTCTTGAGATACTTGGGAATATCAACTAGAGGGGGATGATTAACAGGAGGATGATGAGTTTGTACTTCCTCTAGTTCAGCCCGAGAGTTGGTGCCTGCCCCAAGGACGAGGTTAGGTTACTCAAATACCCGAGTGAACTCCTCATACTACCTCTAGTGTTTTGAGCTTGGTCCATGTGAACTGTTTGGGTTTCTCAGTGAGTTTCTACTAGAAGGAGAGGCTGGGCAATTTTGGAGACTGGAACTCTCATTCTCTAAGTTCCTTTCTTGGGAGCCATCTGAAAATTTTGAAAGTATCCTTATTAATTACTATGTTCTCTAGTCTTGATAATGAATTCGAGGAAACAGGCTCTGATACCACTCAAGTTGTCACGCCCTGACCTAGTTTGGTTGAATCCCCGTGAATAACTCTCCACTCTCCCGGTTTATTAAGAGTTTCCCCTCTTCTAAACCATGGGGAGTAAGGCGTGCTTCTTACCTGTACCTTTCCAAGAATAACATTTAATCAAAACTGAATATAAATTTTACATATCTAACTTAAGGTTCGGCTACCAATAGATCTTTAAGGTTAGTTTTCCCTTGGTTTCCTGAAAAGGGGTAAAGGGAGAGGGTGATTTCGACAACTCAGTGAATGGGTGTTGGGTGAGAGTTTTCACAAAAATTAATTTTTTAATTGGAGTGTGCCAGAATCCTTATTTCATTAAAAATACTTTTCTTCAAATTTCGGTTTATCAAAACCTTTTTCCAAG
Source organism: Trapa incisa (assembly GCA_030064435.1). Classification (NCBI taxonomy): domain Eukaryota; kingdom Viridiplantae; phylum Streptophyta; class Magnoliopsida; order Myrtales; family Lythraceae; genus Trapa; species Trapa incisa. The sequence goes on along the minus strand of CM057786.1, from coordinate 11,152,778 downwards.
GTTTCCCAATTCATTTCCAAGGATTCTCAAATCCTTTCCAAGGTTTTCATAACCTCTTTCCCATTTCAATATTCGGTGTGTTTCACAAACAACAAATGCCCTTCATCATGAAGACACACATTCGCGAGATGTGGTTATGCCGACTACACCCACTTGTGGATCGGAGCGTCTTTACCATCCATCCTAATAGAAGTCTGTGACTTCTCCTTGAACTTTGAGTGAACATCTCTAACATCCTACCCTCAGAAAAAAAAATACTCCGTGTCCATATGAGGATAGAGACCTCATCCCGACCCCACCTCATTCTCATGCGCATGAAGCTACGCCGAGCTTCCCTGACTGCTGGTACGACAATCTGCCCTTATCTCCACCATGTCTTCCAGTATCCCCTAGGACACATCACTACCCCTCTTGGGTGTCTTGAAGGCCTTGTACCTCAGTGCATACACAAAACTACAGTTTTCCACATAAGCCATTTAAGTTGTGGTGCCACTGGTCCAACGGCCTCGACCCTCAACTTGACCCGCAGTTGTTTGTCTTGACTGGTTTGTCGACCCATCATGTTTCAGTACCGCCAGTCCATTGAGTTTGTCAGTCTTGTCTTAGTACCATGGCCAAATATATCATTCATTTAAAGTTTTCATGACTTAAACTCATGTTTGTTTACGAGTTCCTGCTCGTGCCAGCTGGCCTTGGGCCCACTTTACGAGATTTTCAAAATCGGGCATATTAGCCCCCAACTTTATAATCGAGGTGTCCAGCTTATATGAGTATTTTGAGCTCCCGTCAAGAAAATCTCCCAAAAAGTTTAAGCAGTGGCACACTGTCAGGGGAGAGCACTTCCGAAAAAATTAATCTTTTAACCATCCATCACACCAACCGAGTGTGACATCTCCGCTTATAACCAACAAGCGGGTTTTCTACTTCCTTACAGGAAGTTCGTCATACCAATCAGGTATGATCTACTTACAACCGGTAAGTAGTTTTTTCGCGTAATTTTCACATCCCTCCATTCAAGTGTGATGTTTAAAATTCCACATAGTAGAGGGTTTTCATTTTCGAGGTGCTTATCATCCCAACCAGGTATGATATAGAATCCTACTTACCCGATAATGCAGTAAATTCCTTTTAACCCGCTTTTTTCCTCCACGCGAAGTTGTCTTGGCTGGCATTCCTAGTACTTCATGTTCCTACACAATATGAACATACTTGTTCATTCTCCTTTAGCCTAATAGCCTTCATTTATCACGAATGAATAAAATATCCAAACTTTTCAATTATTTGCAATTAGGTCTCTAAAGTTCTTTTTGTTTAACTATGGGTCCTTAATGCCAATTTTTTCCCATATTAAGTCCCGAAACTTCTAAAATTCACTCTAGGTCCTCTATTTATTCAAAATCACGAAAAGGGGTTCAAGTTTCCCAAATTCCCAATTTGGTCTCCAACTTTTCCAAAATTACCATTTTACCCCTACTTTACAAAAGTGGTAAATTTGACCTTAATAATTCCAAAAATCGACCAATTTGCCCTCAAACATCTTTTCCTTGCCTATTTGGCCCTCAATTTTAGAAAATTGCACTTTAGTCCCTACACTTTTTGAAATCACCAATTTCCCTCTTTCAACCTGGTCGAATTTGATTTCTTCAAATTGATTGATCAATCGAGGTTAATTGTTGAAATTGAAGGTAAAATTGAGTTCTTATACTTCCACACAATTCAATGGAACTTTGAATTGTGTCATTTGGATTCGAATTGAGCTCAACCGAAGTTTCATCGGAAAACTAAACTTAGAGATAGAAAGTTTCGAAAGTTTACTGTTGGAGGTGTGGCGGTCTGAGCTTTCAATTTTGGCAGATAGCTCTCATCTTGAGGTTTTTCCTAGGATCAAGAATCACATCAATTGATGTCGAATTGAGGGAGAATTTGGTCGGTGAAGTTTCGTCGGTTCTCTCTCTAGCACTGATCAGAATTTATAGAGGGGAGCTAAATTGGCTTACCTTTCAACTCTAATTCAGTCGTATGAGGGCTGTTGAAGTGTTGGGGGAGCTTGGTTTGGCCTAAGAAGGGCTCGAATTGGCCATTTTCAACTCGGCCGAAATAGGGCAGCTTTGGTCCGCCGGAGTTGTTTCATTGTTCGATCATGCCGACGTTTCTCCAGGGATCCTCAGAGCAAATGGAGACTACCGTCGGGTAGCTGACTTCTCCCTGAATCTAAAGAACCTGACCTCACCTTATTTGGCTAAAAAAAGTCAGAGCTCTGGTTCGAGCTTCACCAAAAAAATGGAGCAGTAGGGATAGAGTGGAGTTTTTAGGTGTGAGGAGGATTTATGAGGAGGGGCTCTTTATTTAGGAAGCTTGGAAACTTCTTGGTCATTCGATTGGTGCCTTTGTGGCGGTCATTCATTGCCTGAAACTCCCTAGCCAGAGACTTTTCATCTTCGACGGTGCTGCTCAATTTTTTGGCGAGTGAACAATGTTGTCATCTGAAGGAAGAAGACGACACTATTCTAAATTGGACTGGATCGGTTCAAACCATGTTCAACGCTTAAATTAGTCGGTTCAGGCCCTATTCGACTGAGTTTTTTAAAATTAAAAATTTCTAAATTCATATATATTCATTCTCTATCTAATGGTGGCCTCAATTCTTCAATTTGAATTTTTTTAAGTCACCTAAAAAAATGAATTTAGCATCTAGTTCAATGATGGTTCAAACTGGTCCAAACCGATTCAATCCGGTTTGGTTCCGATTCACTTGAACTGATCTGGATTTCTTTCCCAAGTTGTCCTAAAGTCCTTTCCAAGGTTTCTATGACTCTTTGGGTCACTCGAGAGTTGTAAATTCCCCAATTTTCCCGTTCTCTAGTGGTTGGGGTTTGTGAACCAGTTCGGTTTTCTCACTCAATTTGACCGGTTCTTTCCTGATTTTCCTTAACTCCTAAGGGCAGGGTTTATAACTCTCCCCTCCTTTTAGGAGTTTTGTCCCCAAAACTTTATTCAACATCCTTCGAACTGAAAAGAACTTATCTTGGCATCAACTTGTTATTTATTACATACAACCTTCTCGGTTATTTCCATTTAGCCCTGACATAACACATACTCATAAATTTCTTTTCCTATACATTATTTACTCCCTCCATGGAGTTTATCATAACTAGTATGTCTTGCCCATGAGTACAAAGGTATATCCCTAGGTTCACATCTTCCTTTGCTTAAGGCAAGATTCTTCCCCTTTGTCCTATTTTGACCCTTCCTCCATCCATTATTTATTTCAACTTTGATCCAAATTATGTCTGACCTCGTCATTTTTACCAACTGACTCTTCCTTACTTAAGTCACATTTTTCCTTGAGATTGTTGGGCTTACATGTCCCTTATAGCATGGCATATTCTAGAACCTGTCTTTAACCATCTTTAATTATTTTTTGAACACTTCTATAATGCTTGTTCTCAACCTTCCAACCTTTCGAGGATTGTATAGCTTTGTTTCTCTCTTCGCATGGTAGTATTTCTCGACTACCTATAATCATTTGCTGACCTTAATTTCCTAGTTCACCTTTATTTTCCTATTCGAGGTATCTCCGATTGTCGGGTCTTATTTTGTATACTCCTCACCATGCCAATCATATTGTCCTTCTTAGAGTGTAGTCTCTATTACTCTCTTATCCTTCTTAGGACATCCTTGATTGTCCCATTGTTACTAGCATTACCCTTCTGGTAGGTTCGTCTGAAATCCTTATTTGGCTTCTTTGCTCTTCCTAAATGAGTCACATTTGTTGTCCCGACATACCCTCATCCACCTTGGAGGCTTTTTAAGGTCTCCCTTCCCACCTTTATCCTTCTACCTAGGGACTCTTGTCCTGGTTCAACTTCCCTAATGTTCCTTGGAGGCTTTTTTTTATTTCCTTATTATGGGTAGTACACTTGTCAAGGCGTCCTTTGATGCCATCTTTCTATTTACCAACTCCTTGTGTTTAGCTTACTCCTTGGGTCTTCCTAGTAGGCTTCCTTAGAGTTTCCTTCTTTAGGAGAATCCTTTCCCTTATTTCCCAGAATTCCTTTTTATTCATCCTTGAGGGTATCTAGCCTTAACGTTCCTGATATCCTCGAATGCCATACTTCCTACTTAACCTTTCTTTGGAGGTTTGGTGGGTACGCCTGTAGGATTTTCTTTTACTCGAAGGATAATGAACAAGGATGTTCATAATGTGTAGGAACACAAAGTACCAGGAACGCCAGCAAGGCTAAACCCATTTGAAGGCAGAAATCGCTTTAAAAGGAATTCACTACACTATTAGGTGAGTGATAATTTTCACATTATACCCAGTTGGGATGATGAGTACCTCAAAATTTAAAAACCACTACTAAGTGGCATTTTAACAACACACCTAGATGGGGTGATGTGAGAAAACACACGGAAAATCTATTTACTAGTTTTAAGTAGATCATACCCAGTTGGTATGATGAACTTTCTCAAAGGAAGTAGAAAACCTGCTTATCGGTCATGAGCGGAGATGTGCTCACCCCCGGTTGGTGTGATGGATAACTGAAAAGTTATTTTGTCAGAAGTGCTCTCTCCTGACTATGTGCCACTACTTAAACATGTTGGGAGACCTTCTTGACAAGAGCTCGGATAGCTCATATAGGTCGGAGACCTTTGTTTTGGAACTTGGGGGCTAAAATGCCCGATTTTAAAAATCTCGTACAGTGGGCCCAAGGTCAGTTGACACGAGCAGTATCTCGTAAAAAACATGAGATTAAGCCATGAAAACTTTAATGAATGATGTTTTTGGCCATGGTACCAAAATGGGACCAACATACTCGATGGACTAGTGGCAGTGAGACAAAACAGGTCGACGGAATAGTCAAGACAAATAGTTGCAGGTCGAGTAGAGAGTCAAGGCCGTTAGACCAGTGGCACCAAAGATTAAATAGCTTATGAGGAAAACTATTGTTTTGTGTATGCACTGAGGTTCGGGACCATCATGATGCCCAAGTGGGGTTGTGATGCATCTTAGGGGCTACTAGATGACATGGTGGGGACAAGGGCAGTTTGTCACGCTAGCGGTCAGGAAAGCTCGACGTAGCTTCATGTGCATGAGACCGGGGTGGGGTCGGGATGAGATCTCTATCCTCATATGGACACGGAGTTTCGTTTCGGGTTTGAGGGTCAGATGTCGCGTGCATCCACTCATTCCTAGGGTAGAAGTGGACGAGCTTCTATATAGGTGGTCGGTAAAGTCGCTCCGATGCTACAAGTGGGCGCAGTGGATGGGCTACCCTGCGAATGTGTGATCCCTTCATGATGAAGGGCGTGTGTTGGTTGCTAAACACACCGTTTGTGGTAAATGATGAGTAATGGTTTTGAAAACTAAGATTTTGATGATGAAATAATCTTAAAGGAAATAACGAGTCTAGCACACTCCAACTCAAAAATATTTTGTCCCTTTTCAGTAATAGAGAATAACTAGGGATAACACCAGGATTTACCCTTTATCAAGTATGCTTAATTTCTCTTAAGCTTGCATTATTATTGCTATATGTTATTCCAGTGAACAAGGTTGAGATTTCGCAAGGCTCTTCTTGAATTAAAGAAGGGGGAAACCCCTCTTTAACTAAGGGAGCGGCGGATTGCTCACAAGGGTCCAACCAAACCGAGTAGGGGTGTGACAAGTAACACCAGTTATGATTGCTACATAAACTAAAGATCCATGGATTACATTGTAATAGGTGATACATTTCCATGGTTATTTTCTTTTAAATTCTGTTAGTAGATGTGTTATCTTTGAAATCCAGGTGAACCCTCTAATAAGACCAGCATTATGGACGGTACTCTTGTCCATCTCGACATCCCTCTTCCTCTAATATCGAGTATGGACAATGAACTAGGTAACAAAATCAATCTCATTGGTTGTTCCCTTCATAGTGGATTTAAGAGTACTTTTCACACTTACATAATATCTTCGCCAAATCATAGCTCACCCAAGCTTAAATAACTATTCTTAACTCAAAATTTTCTTCATATTTCTCTTACTTTTATTGTTTTCCTAAGACAATTGGTCTTCTCGTTACCACGATTGCCTACTAAGTATTCGAATCGCATGTCCGCAGAGATTAGTAGAGAGTGAGAATTGAGTTAGAAATTTTATTGGTTTTAAATAACAAAAAGAGGGAGGGGGTTCAAAAGACTAATGTCGGATCAACATACTACAAAAAAGCATTATTATCAACATTTTACAAAACAAATATAGGAATTCATTACAAATTCATCAATTATATTTGTTGATTTTTCAATTCTATTAGTAGCTGTGTTATCTTTGAAATCCATATGAACCCTCTAACAAGTCCAGCATTATGAACAATGCTCTTGTCCATCTCAACATCCCTCTTCCTCTCATATTGAGCATGTGCAATCAACTCGATAACATAATTAATCTCATTGGTTGTCCCCTTCGTAGTGGATTTGATAGTACTTTTCACACTTACATAATATCTTCGCAATATCGTGTTCAACCCAAACTTAAATAACAATTCTTGACTCAAACTTTTCTTCATATTTCTCTTACTCTTATTATTTGCCTTGCGCACTTGGTTTTTTCGTTACCACAGTTGCCTACTAATTATTCAAATCGTACGTCTACAAAGATTTGTAGAGAGTGAGATTTGAGTTAGAAATTTTATTGGTTTTTAATAACAAAATGAAAAGAGGAGGGCCAGCAGATTAATGTCGGCTCAATATAATACAAAAAAAATATTTTTTTCAACATATTACAAAAACAAATATAGGAATTCATCACAAATTCACCAATTATATATGATGATCTTTATCTTTAAGTCAGTGAATTTGTCCTACCTCAAGAAATTAATGATACCATTTTTTATCAATTTAAAAATATACATAGATTAGAGTTAATCCTACTCTAGGAGATGGGCGTATGGGTGTGAGTATAAACCTACACAATAGTTTATTATCAAAATTTGTTAAGAATAATTACTTCTTCGTGTTTGGTATTGGAGTATTTCTTGAAATAAGGACTATTATAACCCCACCAGCATTATCAAATACGAGGGAAAGAGGAGTAACACCAGTTATGATTGCTACATGAACTAAAGATACATGGATAGCATCGTAATAAGTGATTCTTTTCCATGATTTTTTCTTTTAAATTTCTGTTAGTAGCTATGTTATCTTTAAAATCCACGTAAACTCTCTTACAAGACCAACATCATGGGCGGTGCTCTTGTCCATCTCGACATTCCTTTTCCTCTCATATCGAGAATAGGTAATTAATTCGGTAACATAATCAATCTCATTGGTTGTACCATTTGTAGCGGATTTGAGAGTACTTTTCACACTTACACAATATTTTCGCCGAATCATTTCCAACCCAAGTTTAAATAACCATTATTGACTCAAAATTTTCTTCATATTTCTCTTACTTTTATTGTTTGCCTTGTGCACTTGGCCTTCTCATTATCATGGTTGCCTACTAAGTATCCAAATCGCATGTCCGCAGAGATTTGTAGAGAGTGAAAATTGAGTTATAAATTTAATTAGTTTTGAATAACAAAAAGAAAAGTGGATGACTAAAACACTACTGTTCCTCAACATACAACAAAATTTTTTTTTTATCATCATACATAGATAAGAGTCACTGCTACTCTAGGAGATGGGCGTATGTGTGTGAGCACAAACCTACACCACAATTTATTATCCAAATTTATTAAGAATAATGATTTTTTCTTGTTTGGTATTAGAGTATTTCTTGAAATAAGGATGATCATAACTCCACCAGCAGTCTTAACTACGAGGGAAGAGGAGTAACACTAGTTATAACTGCTACATGAACTAAAGATCCATGGATAATATCGTAATAAGTTATGCCTTTTCATGGTATTTACCTTTTAAATTCTGTTAGTAGCTGTGTTAACTTTGAAATCCATGTGAACCATCTAACAAGACCAGCATCAAGGACGATACTCTTGTCCATCTCGACATCCCTCTTCCTATCATATCGAGCATGAACAATAAGCTCGGTAACAAAATCAATCACATTGATTATACCCTTTGTAGTGGATTTGAGAGTAATTTTCACAATTACATAATATCTTCACAAAATCATGGTCAACCTAAGCTTAAATGACTGTTATTAACTCAAAATTTTCTTTATATTTCTCTTACTCTTATTGTTTGCTTTACGCACTTGGCCTTTTTTCTTACCACGGTTGCCTACTAAGTATTTGAATCGCATGTTTGCAGAGATTTGTAGAGAGTGAGAATTGATTTATAAATTTAATTTGTTTTAAATAACAAAAAGAAAAGGGGATGGCTAGAAGATTAGTGTCGACTCAATACACTACAAAAAAATTTATTATCAATGTACTACAAAACAAATATAGATATTCATTATAAATTCACCAATTTTATTTGTTGATCTTTTTCTTTATGTCCGTGAATTTGTCCTGCCTCAAGACATTAATAATACCATTTTTTTTATCAATTTAAAACCACAAATAGATAGAGTCACTCCTCCTCTAGTAGATGGGTGTGAGCACAAACCTGCTCAATAGTTTATTGTCCAAATTTGTTGAGAATAATTCTTCATTCTTGTTTGGTTGCAGTATTTCCTAACATAAGGATTGTTATAACTCCACCAATAGTCTCAAATACAAAGGGAAAGATGAGTAACACTAGTTATGACTGCTAATAGATGTGTTATGTTAATAGCTGTGTTATCTTTGAAATCCATGTGAAGCCTCTAACAGGACCAACATCATGGATGGTGCTCTTTTCCATCTCGACATCCCTCTTCCTCTCATACCGAGTATGGACAATCAACTCGGTAACATGTACCCTTCATAGTGGACTTGAGAGAACATTTCATACTTACATAATATCTTCGTCAAATCGTGGCCAACCTAAGCTTAAATGACCATTCTCGACTCAAAATTTTCTTCATATTTCTCTTACTCTTATTGTTTGCCCTATGCACTTGGTCTTCTAGTTACCACCTTTGCCTACTAAGTATCTAAATCGCACGTCTACGGAGATTTGTAGAGAGTGAGAATTGAGTTAAAAATTTTATTAGATTTCAATAACATAAAGAAAATGGGAGGGTCGGAAGACTACTTACTGCTAATCATACTAAAAAAAATTATTATCAATGTACTACAAAATAAATATAGGAATTCATTACAAATTCACCAATTATATATAGTGATATTTTTCTTTATGTAAGTTAATTTGTCATGCCTTAAGATATTAATGATACTATTTTTATCAATTTGGAAACATACTGATAGGAGTCACTCTTACTCTTGGAGATGGGCATATGGGTATGAGCACAAACCTATCCAATAGTTTATTGTTCAAATTTGTTGAAAATAATTTTTCCTTCTTGTTTGGTATTGGAGTATCTCTTGAAATAAAAAACTGTTAAAACTTTATGAGCAGTCTCAAATACGAGGGATAGAGGAGTAACATGAGTTATGACTACTATATAAACTAAAAAGCCATGTATAACATCGCAATAAGTTTTTTCTTTTACATTATTTTTTTCTTTTAAATTATGTTAGTAGCTGTGTTATTTTTTAAATCCACGCAAACCATCTAACAAGACCAGCATCATGGACACTGCTCTTATCTATCCGGACATCCCACTTCCTCTTATATTGAGTATGGGGCAATCAACTCGGTAAAAGAATTAATGTCATTGGTTGTACCCTTCATAATGGATTTGAGAGAACTTTTCAGACTTACATAATATTTTCGCCATATCATGGCCAACCCATTCTTAAATCACCATTTTTAACTCAAATTTGTTTTCATATTTCTCTTACTCTTATTGCTTGCCTTGTGCACTTGGTCTTATTGTTACCAGGGTTGCCTACTAAGTATCTAAAATGCATGTTCGCAGAGATTTGTAGAGAGTGAGAATTAAGTTAGAAATAAATATCATCATATCTCCACCAACAGTCTCAAATACGAGTGAAAGAGCAGTAATACCAATTTTAACTACTACATGAACTAAATATCCATGGATAACAACGTAATATGTGATATTGTTCCATGGTTTTTTCCTCTTCAATTCTATTAATAGTCGTGTTATCTTTGGAATGCATGTGAACCCTCTAACAAGTCTAGCATTATGAATAATGCTCTTGTATGTCTCGACATCCCTCTTCCTCTCATATCAAGTATGGGAAATCAACTCGATAATAGAATCAATCTAATTGGTTGTCCCATTCATAGTGGATTTGAGAGTACTTTCCACACTTACCTAATATATTTACAATATCGTGGTCAACCCAAACATAAATAATAATTCTCAACTCAAAATTTTCTTTATATTTCTCTTATTCTTATTGTTTGTCTTGCGCACTCGGTCTTCTCATTACCACGGTTGCCTACTAACCCAAACATCTCGACATCTCTCTTACTCCCATATTGAGTATGGGCAATCAACTCAGTAACAGAATCAATCTCATTGATTGTCCCGTTTGTAGTGGATTTGAGAGTAATTTTCACAATTACATAATATATTTGCAAAATTGTGGTCAACCTAAGCTTAAATGACCATTCTCGACTCAAAATTCTCTTCATATTTCTCTTACTCTTATTATTTGCCTTGTGCACTTAGTCTTCTCATTACCACAATTGCCTATTAAATATCGGAATCGCACGGAGATTTGTAGAGAGTGAGAATTGAGTTAGAAATTTTATTGGTTTTGAATAAAAAATAAAATAGGAGGGGGAAAATACTATTATCTGCTCAACATAATACAAAAACATTCTTATCAACTTACTAAAAAAGCAAATATATAAATTAATTACAAATTTACCAATTATATATAGTGATCTTTCTTTTTAGGCTAGTGAATTTATCATGTATCAAGATATTAATGATACAATTTTTATCAAATTGAAAAAATATATATATATATATAGGAGTCACTCCTCCTGTAGGAGATGACATATGGGTGTTGAGTACAAAACTTTCCAATAGATTATTGTTCAAATTTGTTTAGAATAATTCTTTCTTCTTGTTTGGTATTGGAGTATTTCTTAAAATAAGGACTATCATAACTCCAAAAGCAATCTCAAATACAAGGGAAAGAGGAGTAACACCAATTATAACAGATACATGAACTAAAGATTCATTAATAACATTGTAATAAGTTATACTTTTCCATTGTTTTTTCCTTTTCAATTCAGTAGCTATGTTATCTTGGGAATCAATGGTGCTCATTAGACCAACATCATGCACGATGCTCTTTACCATCTCGACATCCCTCTTCCTCTTATATTGAGCATGAGCAATCAACTCGATAACATAATCAATCTCATTGGCTATACCCTTCGTAGTGGATTTGAGAGTACATTTTACACTTACATATTATCTTTGCCAAATCCTGGCTAACTCAAACTTAAATGACCATTCTCGACTCAAAATTTTCTTCATATTTCTCTTACACTTATTATTTACCTTGCACACTTGGTCTTCTCGTTACCACTGTTGCCTACTAAATATTCAAATCGCATGTCCGTAGAGATTTGTATAGAGTGAGAATTGAGTTAGAAATTTTATTAGTTTTGAATAGCAAAAAGAAAAGAGGAGGGTCAGAAGAAGACTACTGTCCACTCATCACACTACAAAAAAAAATTATTATAAACATACTACAAAACAAATACATGAATTCATTATAAATTCACCAATTATATAGTGATCTTTTTTTGGTAAGTGAATTAGTCTTTCCTCATTAATGATATCATTTTTATTAATTTGAAAACATAGGAGTCGCTCGTCCTCTAGGAGTTGGCATATGGGTGTGAGCACAAACCTAACCAACAGTTTATTGTATAAATTTATTGAGAATAATTCTTTTTTCTTGTTTGGAAAATAAAGACCGTTATAACTCCACCAGCAGTCTTAAATATAAGGGAAAGAGTAGTAACACCATTTATTACTACTATATAAACTAAAAATTCATGAATAACATCATAATAAGTGTTGCTTTTCCATAGTTTTTTCCTTTTAAATTATGTTAAAAGTTGTTTTATCTTTAAAATCTACCTGAAGCCTCTAATAAGACCAACATCATGGACCGTGCTTTTTTCCATCTCGACATCCCTCTTCCTCTCATATCAAGTATAGGTAATCAACTCGGTAACAAAATCAATCTCATTTGTTATACCTTTCATAGTGGATTTGATAGAACTTTTCACACTTACATAATATCTTCATCATACCGTGGCCAACCTAAGCTTAAATGACCATTCTCGACTCAAAATTTTCTTCATTTTTTTCTTACTCTTAATGGTTGACCTGCGCACTTGGTCTTCTCGTTGCCTTCTAAGTATCTAAATCACGCGTCTACGGAGATTTGTAGAGAGTGAGAATTGAGTTAAAAATTTTATTGGTTTTGAATAACAAAAGGAAAAGGGGAGGGTCAGAAGCGACTAATCATACTAAAAAAATCGTTATTAATATACTACAAAACAAATATATGAATTCATTACAAATTGACCAATTATATATAGTGATCTTTTTCTTTAGTTAAGTTAATTTGTTGTACCTCAAGACATTAATGATACTATTTTTTTTTATTAATTTAGAAACATATATTGATAGGAGTCACTCCTCCTCTAGGAGATGGGCATATGGGTGTAAGTACAAACCTACCCAATAGTTTATTGTACAAATTTATTGAGAATAATTCTTCCTTTTTGTTTGGTATTGGAGTATTTCTTGAAATAAAAACCGTTAAAACTATACGAGCAATCTCAAATACAAGGGATAAAGGTGTAACATGAGTTATTATTACTATATAAATTAAAAATCCATGTATAACATAGTAATAAGTTTTTTCTTTTACATTATTTTTTCCTTTTAAATTATGTTATTTGTTGTGTTATTTTTGAAATTCAGGAAAACCATCTAACATGACCAACATCATGGATGGTGCTCTTATCTATCTGGACATCCCACTTCCTCTCATATCGAGTATGGGGAATCAACTAGGTAAAAGAATTAATGTCATTCGTTGTACACTTCGTAGTGGATTTGAGAGAACTTTTCAAACTTACATAATATTTTCGCCATATCATGCCCAACCCATACTTAAATCACCATTGTTAACACAAATTTGTTTTCATATTTCTCTTACTCTTATTGTTTGCCTTGTGCACTTGGTCTTATCGTTACCATAATTGCCTACAAAGTATCTGAATTGCATGTTTGTAGAGATTTATAGAGAGTGAGAATTGAGGTAGAAATTTTTATTGATTTTGAATAACAAAAAGAAAGGGGGATGCGTGAAGTCTACTATCGGCTCAACATACTACAAAAAATATTTTATTATCAATAGCTACAAAGAAAATATTGGAATTTATTACAAATTCACCAATTATATATGTTGATCTTTTTCTTTAGCCCAGTGAATTTGTCAATCCTCAAGATAATAATGTTATTATTTTTATTAATTTGAAAGCATATATAAATAGGAGTCACTCCTCCTCTAGGAGATGAGCGTGTAAGTGTGAGCACAAACCTACCCAAAAGTTTATTGTCCAAATTTGTTGAAAATAATTCTTCATTATTATTTAGTATTTAAGTATTTTTTTTGAAATAAATATCATCACATCTCCACCAGCAGTCTCAAATACGAGTGAAAAAGAAGAAAAACCAGTTGTGACTGCTACATGAACTAAATATCCATTGATAATATTGTTCCATGGTTTTTTCTTTTTCAATTCTATTAGTAGTCGTGTTATCTTTGGAATCCATGTGAACCCTCTAACAAGACCAGCATTATAAACAGTGCTCTTGTCCATCTCGACATCTTTTTTCCTCTCATATCGAGCATGGACAATCAACTGGATAACAGAATCAATCTCATTGGTTGTTCCCTTCGTAGTGGATTTGAGAGTACTTGTAAACCCTGCCCTTTTGTGTTAAGGAAAACCAGGAAAAGAACAGGTCAAACCGAATGAGAAACATCGAACCGATTCACAAAATGTTTATTTGGGAACGAGAAAATTAGAGAAATTTTAACTCCTTTGTGACCCAAAGAGATTTATAAGCCTTAGAAAGGAACCTTAGAACAAAGTGGGAGAGAAAAACAGACCAGTTCGGGTGAACCGAACCCAAATCGAATTAAACCGGTTTATGAACTGGAACTGATAGAGAGATAGTAAATCGAGAAATTTATGGATCCTAAGTGACTAAAGGAGTCATAAAAGTAATGAAAAAGGACTTTAGGGTGAATTGGAGCTGAAAATCAAAACGGTTCAGGTGAATTGGATTCGAACCGATTTAAACCACTATTGAACCAAATTCTAAATTCATTTTTCTAGGTAGCTTAAATAATTCAAATATGATATTTGAGGCCACTATTGGATAGAAAATGAATTTAGATGAATTTAGAAATTTTTAGATTTGAAAAACTTGGTCGAATGGGGGGTGAACCGGCCAGTTTAAGCTTTGAACCCGGTCCGGTCCGGTTCGGAACAGTGTCATCTTCTTCCTCCAAATAACAACACTGTTCACTCGCCAGAAAATTGAAGCAGCGCTGGCAAAGAAGAAACGTATTCATTCAATACATTTCTAGCCATCAATGCCTATCATAAAGGTGCCAATCGGACGGCCAAGGAGTCCCCGAGCTTCCTATGTAAAGACCCCCTCCCCATTCATCCTCTCCACACGTGAAAAGCTCACTCTCTCTGAGCTACTTAGTTTTCCAGTGAAGCTCAAACTAGAGCTCTGATATAGGGTCTTTTATGAGCCAAAGAAGGTGAGGTCAGATTCTTTAGAACCAGGGAGAAGTCAGCTACACGCCTGTAGTCTCCGTTTGCTCCAAGGGTCACCGACGTGATGGAACAGTAAAGCAGCTTCGGCGAACCGAAGCTGCCCTATTTTGGCCGAGCTGAAATTAGCCATTTTGAGCCCTCCTCGGGCCAAACAAAGCCCTCTCAACACTTCCTCATCCCTCCCACGGCCGAATTAGGACTAAAAGGTAAGCCAATTTGGCTCCCATCTACAATTTCTAGCCGGTGCTAGAGAGAGAACCGATAGAATTTTGATGATGTAATTCTAACTCACTTTGGCATCAATTGATGCAATTCTTGACTCTAGGATGAACCTCAGGATGAGAGCTATCTGCCCAAATCAAAAGCTCGGACCGTCGTGCCCCCGATGGTGAGTAATCAAAGCTTTCTCTCTCTACAGTCCATTTTCCGGCGAAACTTTGTTTGAGCTCGTTCCGACGTTAAAACTTACGATTTAAAGTGCTATGAAATCATATGAACATGTAAAAACTCAATTTCAACTTTAATTTCAACAATTAGAAGTGTTTGATCAGTCAATTTGATGAAATCAAATTCAGTAGTGTTAAGGAGTTGAAATTGGGGGAAAAGTAGGGGAAATTAGGGATGTTCGAAATTTCAAAGGTCCAAAATGAATTTTATAAAATTGAGGGTCAATTGGGAATGATAAGTATGTTAAAGGGCCAATTGAGGAATTTTAGAATTTTTGGGGTAAAATTTACCATTTTTGTAAAGGAATGGCAAAATGGTAATTTTGGAAAAATTGGGGGACCAAATTGGAATTTTGGGAAATTAAACCCCTTTTTATGAAATGGAATAAATTGAGGCCCTATGATAAATTTTAAAAGTTTCGAGGCTCAATTTGAGGAAAAAAACTAGCATTAGGGACTTAAAGTTAAAGAGAAATAACTTTAGGGACCTAATTGCAAATAAATGAAAGTTTGGTTTCTCATTCATTTGGAATGAATGAAGGCTATTAGGCCAAAGGATAATGAACTGGGATATTCATATCGTGTAGGAACACGAAGTACCGGGAATGCCAGCAAGGACAAGCTCGTGTGAATACAAAGAACCGGGATATTCATATCGTGTAGGAACACGAAGTACCGGGAACGCCAGCAAGGACAAGCTCGTGTGAATACAAAGAACCGGTCTAGTGGAATTCACTGCATTAACGGGTGAGTGGGAATTTATATGATACCCAATTGGGGATGATAAGTACCTCGAAATGAAAACCCACTATTAAGTGGTATTTAAAACATCACAACTTAGAGGAGAGATGTGAAAAACTAAGTATCGATTGTAAGTAGATCATACCTGGTTGGTATGATGAAGCTTCCTCGAAGGAAGTTGAAAACTCATTCAATCGATTATGAGCAGAGATGTCCTTATACCCGATCGGTATGATGGACAGTTGAAAACATATTTTTGTCGAAAGTGCTCTCCCCTTACTATGTGCCAATGCTTAAACGATTTCGGAGACCTTATTGACGAGAGCTCAAATAGCTCTTATAGGTCGGGGGCCTCGGTTTTGGAACTTGGGGGCTAATATGCCCGATTTTGAAAATCTTGTACAGTGGGCCCAAGGCTAGTTGGCACGAGCAGAAGCTCGCAAACAAACATGAGTTATACACCATAAAACTTTAAATAAAGAAATTGTTTGGCCATGGTACCAAGACAGGACCAACATACTTAGTCAACTAACGGTAGTGCGACATGATAGGTCGACGAACCAGTCAAGACAAAAAACTACGGGTTGAGTTGAGGGTCGAGATCATTGGACCAGTGGCACCACAGATTATATGGCATGATAAGAAAATCCTGATTGTGCATGTATTGTGATTTCGGGACCATCAAGATGCCCAAGAGGGGTAGTGATGCATCCTAAGTGCACTAGATGACCTGGTGGGTATAAGGGCAGTTTGTCGTACCAGGTGACCGTGCAAAATTTGGAGTAGTACCAAGCGCGTGAGACCGGGGTGGGGACGGGATGAGGTCTTTTTCCTCATACGAACATGGAGAATTGATTTCGGGATTGAGGTTGGATGTCGGAACATTCACTCATTCTCAAGGAAGAAGTGGATGTACTTCTATCTATATGGCCGGTAAAGTCTCTCCGACACTACAAGTGGGTTCAGTGGACGTACTGACCTGCGAATGTGTGTTTGACTTTCATGATGAAGGATGTGTGTTGGGTGATGACACACCGTGATTAATAAGAAATGGTGGTAAAAACTGAGATTTGAAATCAAAGTACTTTTGAAAGAAAGGAGTTAGGCACACTCCAGTACAAAACTTTTTCCTAGAGTTAAAAGTTTTAAAAAACCCATTCACTAAGTAGTCATACTCACCCCCTCCCTTTTATCCCTTTTAGGAAATTCTAGAAAGTATACCCTTAAAGACCATCAACTAAGATATCTGTGAGACAGGTATGATAAATTTAAAATATTATGTAGTTTTGATTTATGTTATTTTAGGAAAAGGTGTAGGTTTAAAAGATGCCTTACTCTTTACGGTTTATAATAAGGGGAAACCCTTAAATAAATCGGGTGAGTGGTGGGTTGATCACGGGGATCCGACCAAGCCGGATCAAGGCGTGACAATTGGAGTGGTATCAGAGCCTGTTTCCTTGAATACATAGTTAAGACTAGAAAATATAGTAACTAATAGGATTGATCTTAAAATTTTCAGATGGCTCCCAGGAGAGGAACCAAGAAAACTAGGAATGACTCCTATTCAATACCTTGTCCTCGTATGAAGACAACCCTAGAAGCTTCCCAATGCCTTAGGTATGGTAGAAGTCTCAAAAGCCAAATGAAGAAGTATCCAAGAGGATGGTGCTAGGACCTATTGAGGTCATAGCTCAAAGTATGAAGGAAGCCAAGCATGAAGCCATAAGCGCCAGCAAATGGGATATAACCTTACATAGGATGATGCTTACCAAGAATCTCGTAGCTCCCTAGTTATTTTGTGATCATTTTCTATAATATGGCCAAAACACCCAACATATTGTACTATTCTATTAATGAAGTACTCCAAATTCCTAAAAACCATGTCCCTCAAAGGATGTGATCTTCAAGGAAGATGGCCCCAAAGAAAGTGACCAAATAAGCCTGTACTACCATAGAAACTAAGGAGAATCTCATCCAAGTTAAGGAAATTGAATTAGGGAATCGAGAAATCTAGGAGGACTCTTAGAGTGATCAATTGACAAAGAAGACTACACAAGAAAAACTCTCAAGGTATCTAGACTCAAGGACAAAAGAGCACCAAAACTAACAATTCCCTAGAAAAATGCCAGGAGGAACCACTTATGTTCATGTAATTACAAGTATGAACAATAGGGACACTACGTGGAGAAGTGCCCAACCCTACTAAGGACAGGAATCAAGTTAACCTATAAGGGAATAGGACACAAAGTGAAAAACTGTCCCACACCGCCATGAGTCAGGACAATATTTTCCAAGAATAATGCCCCCCACATCTAAAGGAAACTCGAAATGATACCATCCTTAGAAATACAACTCCTGCTCAGGACTTCAATTACATCCAAGAGTAAGCTCTTCAAGATTCTAGCATAATGGTAGGAAGAAAAAGAAAAGGGACTAAAGGTAGGACCTCGATAAACCACAAATAGAACAAAGAGAACTCTCCTTTGAAAGAAGAAAATTCTAAATATTTGGAGCAAAGAAGGGAGAGCAACCACAAGAGAAAACAAGACGAACAATTGATGACAACGGGATGTATTGGGATTACAGGAATGAATCACCTTGGAAAAAGCAATGAAGCCAAATAGGAATTTAGGACCAACATGACAAAAGAAAGCAAGTCATTACAACAAGATAGTCAGAGAGAATAAATGACACCTTAAGGAAGGCTGGGAGGTAGAAAGGACTACACCCTAAAAAGGTCAGTGAGATGGACGTTAAGGACAAGAGGACTCGAAAAACAACTGCCCTAAGAAACTTAGACCAAAGGAATCGTGGAGGTGAGGCAATTAACGAATTAATACACGAGAAAACCATAATTTGAGTTCCAACAAAGAAGAGAGAGGCGGAAAGGCCAATTACTCGGGAAAAGAAGGATGAAAGAAATCCTTAAATGGACCAAAGGCCAAATTAATGACTGAACTCAAGCCAAGAATGGAATAGGCAAGCCTCTCACATAATGGTCAAGAAATCTTGAAACAAGGAGGATTTAAATGCTACATAAAGAAATATACTATGAAAGTAAACTTTGGAGGGATGAATGCGACTAACTACCCTTGAAGGAACCATTGATGGGTGGATGGACATAATGTGGAGTGCAAGGAACCAACCCTTAATTAGGAAATGTTTCAAAGGAAGGAAGTATCATGATGGCCCAGTGTGACCTGTTTGGAGAGAGCCGGAGAACCAAATCATAATTCCAGTGTGATCGTGCGAAATTTGGAGTAGCACCAAGCACATGAGACCAGGGTGGGGACAGGATGAGGTCTCTGTCCTCATTCGAACATGGAGACGTATTGACCTGCGAATGTATGTTTGACCTTCATGAAGAAGGATGTGTGTTGGGTGATGACACACCGTGATTAATAAGAAATGGTGGTAAAAACTGAGATTTGAAATCAAAGGACTTTTGAAAGAAAGGAGTCTGGCACACTCTAGTACAAATCTTTTTCCTAAAGTTAAAAGTTTTGAAAAACCAATTCACTGAGTAGTCGTACTCACCCCCTCCCTTATATCCCTTTCAGGAAATTCCGAAAAGTCTACCCTTAAAGACCATCAACTAAGATGTTTGTGAGACAAGTATGATAAATTTAAAATATTATACAGTTTTGATTTATGCTATTCCAAGAAAAGGTGCAGGTTTAAAAGACGCCTTACACTTTACAGTTTATAATAAGGGGAAAGCCTTAAATAAAATGGGAGAGTGTTGGGTTGATCATGGGGATCCGACCAAACCAGGTCAGGACGTGACAGTACTTTTCATACTTACATAATATAATTACATTATTGTGGTCAATCCAAACTTAAATAACAATTCTCAACTTAAAATTTTCTTCATATTTCTCTTACTCTTATTGTTTTCCTTGCACACTTGGTCTTCTCATTACCATGGTTGCCTACTAAGTATCAGAATCACACATCCGCAGAGATTTTTAGAGAGTGAGAATTTAGTTCAAAATTTTATTGGTTTTGAATAATAAAAAGAAAAGGAGAGTGTCAGAAGACTATTCTTGGCTCAATATACTACAAAATAAATTTTTATTATCAACATGCTATAGAAGAAATATAGGAATTTATCACAAATTCACCAATTATATATGTCAATCTTTTTCTTTAGATCGGTGAATTTGTCCTACCTCAATACATTAATGATACAATTTTTATCAATTTGGAAACATAAATAGACAAGAGTCACTCCTCCTTTAGGAGATTGGAATATGGGTGTGAGCACAAACCTACTCAACAATTTATTGTACAAATTTGTTAAGAATAATTTTTCTTCTTATTTGGTATTGGAGTTTGTTTTGAAATAAGAATCATTATATCTCCACTAGAAGTCTCAAATACAAGGGAAATCATAGTAACACCACTTATGAACTAAAGATTCATGGATAACATCCTAATAAGTGATGCTTTTCCATGGTTTTTTTCCTTTTAAATTATGTTAGTTGTTGTGTTATCTTTAAAATACACTTGAACCCTCTAAGAAGACCAGAATCATGGATGGTGCTCTTGTCTATATCGACATTCCTCTTCCTCTCATATCAAGCATGGGCAATCCACTCGGTAACAAAATCAATCTCTTTAGTTGCTCCCTTCGTAGTGGATTTGAGAGTACTTTTCACACTTATATAATATCCTACAAAATCGTGGCCAACCCAATCTTAAATGACCATTCTTAACTCAAAATTTTCTTCATATTTCTCTTTCTCTTATTGTTTGCATTGTGCACTTGCTCTTCTCGTTACCACAATTGCCTACTAAGTATCTAAATCGCACGTTCGTAGAGATTTTTAGAGAGTGAGAATTGAGTTAAAATTTTTATTGGCTTTGAATAAGAAAAAAAAAGTGGAGGGCCAAATGACCATTGTTGGCTCAACATACTACAAAAAAAATTATTATCAATATACTACAAAACGAATATAGGAATTCATTACAAATTTTCCAATTATATATGTTGATCTTTTTCTTTAGGCCTGTGAATTTGTTATGCCTCAAGACATTAATGTTACCATTTTGATTAATTTTTAAACATACATAAATAGGAGTCACTCCTCTATGAGATGGGTATGGGTGTGATGACTAATCTAACCAACAGTTTATTGTCCAATTTTATTAAAAATAATTCTTCCTTCTTATTTAGCGTTGGAGTATTTCTTTGAAATAATTACTCTCATAACTCAACCACCAGTATCAAATACGAGGGAAAGAGGAGTAACACTAGTTATAACTACTACATAAACTAAAATATCATGGATAACATCATAATAAGTTATTCTTTTCCATAGTGTTTTCCTTTTAAATTCTATTAGTAGATGTGTTATCTTTCAAATCCACGCGAACCCTCTAACAAGATCAGCATCATGGACAGTTCTCTTATCCATCTTGACATCCCTCTTCCTCTCATATTGAGTATGGACAATCAACTCAGTAACAGAATCAATCTCATTGATTGTCCCCTTTGTAGTGGATTTGAGAGTAATTTTTACAATTACATAATATCTTCACAAAATTGTGGTTAACCTAAGCTTAAATGACCATTCTCGACTCAAAATTTTCTTCATATGTCTCTTACTGTTATTATTTTCCTTGCGCACTTTTTCTTCTCGTTACCACAGTTCCCTATTAAGTATTTGAATCACACGTCCATAAATATTTGGGGAGAGTGAGAATTGAGTTAGAAATTTTATTAGTTTTGAATAACAAAAACAAAAGGGGAGGGGCATAATACTATTATCCGTTAAACATAATACAAAAAAAATTATTATCAACTTACTAAAAAAACAAATATAGAAATTAATTATAAATTCACCAATTATATATAGTGATCATTCTCTTTAGGCTAGTGAATTTGTCTTGTCTCAAGATATTAATGATACCATTTTTATCAAATTGAAAACATACATATATAGGAGTCACTCCTCCTCAAGGAGAAGGTCATATGGGTGTGAGCACAAAACTATCCAATAGTTTATTGTTCAAATTTTTTTAGAATAATTCTTTCTTCTTGTTTCATATTAGAGTATTTCTTAAAATAAGGACGGTGATAACTCCACAAGAAATCTCAAATACGAGGAAATGAGGAGTAACACCAACCGTAAACTAAAGATTCATTAATAACATCGTAATAAGTTATACTTTTCCATTATTTTTTCCTTTTCAATTCTGCTAGTAGCTATGTTATCTTGGGAATACATGTGAACCCTCTAATTAGACCAACATCACAGAATGTGCTCTTTACCATCTCCACATCCCTCTTCCTCTTATATCAAGCACGGGCAATCAACACGATAACATAATCAATCTCATTGGTTATACCCTTCATAGTTGATATGAGAGTACTTTTTACACTTACATATTATCTTCGCCAAATCGTGGCCAACCAAAATATAAATGACCATTCTCGACTCAAAATTTTCTTCATATTTCTCTTATACTTACTATTTTCCTTGCGCGCTTGGTCTTTTCGTTACTAAGATTGCCTACTAAGTATTTGAAATGCACGTTCATAGAGATTTCTAGAGAGTAAGAATCGAGTAAGAAATTTTATTGGTTTTGAATAGTAAAAAGAAAAGGGTAGGGTTAGACAATTATTATTGTCTTATTATACTATAAAAAAATTATTATCAACATACTACAAAATAAATACAAGAATTCATTATAAATTCACCAATAATATATAGTGATCTTTTTTTAGGTAAGTGAATTGGTCATGCCTCAAGACATATTTTTATTAATTTGAAAACATACATTGATAGGGTGTGAGTACAAACCTACTCAATAGTTTATTGTAAAAATTTGTTGAGAATAATTCTTCTTTCTTTTTTCGTATTGAAGTATTTCTTGAAATAAAAACCGTTATAACTCCACAAATAGTCTCAAATACGAGGGAATGAGGAGTAACACGAGTTATGACTACTATATAAACAAAATATTCATGTATAACATCATAATAAGTTTTGCTTTTCCATTGTTTTTTCCTTTTAAATTCTATTAGTTGTTGTGTTATTTTTGAAATCCATGTAAACCCTCTAACAAGACTAGCATCATGGACGATGCTCTTATCTATCTCGACATCCCACTTCCACTCATATCGAGCATGGGCAATCAACTCGGTAAAAGAATTAATGTCATTGGTTGTACCCTTTGTAGTGGATTTGAGAGAACTTTTCACACTTACATAAAATTTTCACCATATCACGGCCAACCCATGCTTAAATCACCATTGTTAACACAAATTTATTTTCATATTTCTCTTACTCTTATTGTTTGTCTTGCGCAGTTGGTCTTATCATCATAACCACAGTTGCCTACTAAGTATCCGAATTGCATGTCTGGGGAGATTTGTAGAGGGTGAGAATTGAGTTAGAAATTTTATTGGTTTTGAATAAAAAAGAAAATGGAAGGGCGAGAAGACTAGGCTCAACATACTACAAAAAATATTTTATTATCAACATGCTACAAAACAAATATAGGAATTTATTACAAATTCACCAATTATATATGTTGATCTTTTTCTTCATCCCGGTGAATTTGTCATATCTCAAGACAATAATGTTATTATTTTTATTAATTTAAAGCATATATAAATAGGAGTTACTCCTCCTCTAGTAGATGGACATATGAGTGCGAGCACAAACCTACCCAAAAGTTTATTGTCCAAATTTGTTGAAAATAATTCTTCCTTTTTATTTGGTATTGAAGTATCTTTTTGAAATAAATATCGTCATATCTCCACCAGTAGTCTCAAATACAAGTGAAAGAGCAGTAGCACGAGTTATGACTTCTACATTAACTAAATATCCATTTATAACATCGTAATAAGTGATATTGTTCCATGGTTTTTTTTTCCTTTTCAATTCTATTAGCAGTACCTTGGAATCCATGTGAACCCTCTAACAAGTCCAGTATTATGAACGGTGCTATTTTCCATCTTGACATCCCTCTTCCTCTCATATCGAGCTGAGCAATCAACTTGATAAAAGAATAAATCTCATTGGTTGTCCCCTTCATAGTGGATTTGACCGTACTTTTCACAATTACATAATATCTTCACAATATTGTGGTCAACCCAAACTTAAATAATAATTCTCGACTCAAAATTTTCTTCATATTTCTCTTA
The DNA here is from genome assembly GCA_030064435.1 of Trapa incisa. Classification (NCBI taxonomy): domain Eukaryota; kingdom Viridiplantae; phylum Streptophyta; class Magnoliopsida; order Myrtales; family Lythraceae; genus Trapa; species Trapa incisa. The sequence continues at coordinate 11,128,628 of CM057786.1, read as the reverse complement.
CTCTTATTGTTTGCCTTGCATAGTTAGTCTTCTGGTTACCACGGTTGCCTACTAAGTATCAGAATCACACGCGCGCAGAGATTTGTAGAGAGTGAGAATTGAGTTTGAAATTTTTTTAGTTTTGAATAACAAAAAGAAAAGGGGAGTGCTAGAAAACTACTGTAAGCTCAATATACTAAAAAACAAATTTTTATTATCAATATGCTACAAAAAAAATATAGGAATTTATCACAAATTCACCAATTATATATGTTGAATTTTTTATTTAGATTGGTGAATTTGTTCTACCTCAATACATTAATGATACCATTTTTTTAATTTGAAAACATAAATAGATTAGAGTCACTCCTCCTTTAGGAAATTGGCGTATAGGTGTGAGCACAAATCTACCCAACAATTTATTGTCCAAATTTGTTAAGATTAATTTTTTTTTATTTGGTATTGGAGTTTGTTTTGAAATAAGAACCGTTATAACTACACTAGCAGTCTCGAGGGAAAGAGTAGTAACACCAGTTATGACTGCTACATGAACTAAAGATTCATGGATAACATCCTAATAAGTGATGTTTTCCATGGTTTTTTCCTTTTAAATTATTTTAGTTGTTGTGTTATCTTGGAAATCCACATGAACCCTCTAACAAGACTAGCATCATGGGCACTGCCCTTTTCCATATCGATGTCCCTCTTCCTCACATATCGACCATGGGCAATCAACTCGATAACAGATTCAATCTCATTGGCTATACCCTTTGTAGTGGATTTGAGAGTACTTTTCACACTTACATAATATCTTGGCCAAATTGTGGCCAAGCCAATCTTAAATGACCATTCTTAACTCAAAAGTTTCTTCATATTTCTCTTACTCTTAATGTTTGCTTTGCGCACTTGCTCTTCTTGTTACCACGGTTGCCTACTAAGTATTTGAATTGCACGTCCATAGAGATTTGTAGAGAGTGACAATTGAGTTAGAAATTTTATTCATTTTAAATAACAAAAAAAAAGTGGAGGGCTAGAGGATTACTATCAACTCAACATACTACAAACAAAAATGATTATCAATATACTAAAAAATAAATATAGGAATTTATTACAAATTTACCAATTATATATGTTGATCTTTTTCTTTAGGCCATTGAATTTGTTATGCCTCAAGACATTAATGTTATCATTTTTATTAATTTGAAAACATACATAAATAGGAGTCACTCCTCCTCTAGAAGATGGACGTATGGGCGTGAGGACAAACCTAACCAACAGTTTATTTTCCAAATTTATTAAAAATAATTCTTCCTTCTTATTTGGTGTTGGTGTATTTTTTGAAATAAGGACCATAATAACTCAACTAGAACTACTACATGAACTAAAGATTTATGGATAACAACATAATAAGTTATGTTTTTCCAATGTATTTTCCTTTCAAATTTTGTTAGTAGATATGTTATCTTTGGAATACACGTGAACCCTTTAACAAGATCAGCATCATGGACGGTTCTCTTATCAATCTTGACATCCCTCTAACATAATTAACCTCATTTATTACCCCCTTTGTAGTGGATTTAAGAGTAATTTTCACAATTACATTGTATCTTCACAAAATCATGGTCAACCTAAGTTTAAATGACCATTCTCCACTCAAAATTTTCTTCATATTTCTTTTACTCTTATTATTTGCCTTCCACACTTAGCCTTTTCTTTACCACAGTTTCATATTCATTAAGTATCTGAATTGCACGTCCATAGAGATTTGTAGAGAGTGAGAATTGAGTTAGAAATTTTATTGGTTTTGAATAACAAAAATAAAAGGGGATGGGCAGAATATTATTATCGACTCAACATAATACAAAAAAAATTATTATCAACTTACTACAAAAACAAATATAGGAATTAATTAAAAATTCACCAATTATATATAGTGATCTTTCTCTTTAGGTTAGTGAATTTGTCATGTCTCAAGATATTAATGATACCATTTTTATCAAATTGAAATCATACATATATAGGAGTCACTCCTCCTCTAGGAGATGGTCATATGGGTGTGAGCACAAAACTATCCAATAGTTTAGTGTTCAAATTTGTTTAGAATAATTCTTTCTTCTTGTTTTGTATTGGAGTATTTCTTAAAATAAGGATTGTCATTACTCCACAAGCAATCTCAAATACAAGGGAAAGAGCAGTAACACCAATTATAATAGCTACATGTACTAAAGATTCATGAATAACATCATAATAAGTGATGCTTTTCCATTGTTTTTTCCTTTTCAATTCTGTTAGTAGTTATGTTATATTTGGAATCCACGTGAACCCTTTAACAAGACCAACATCATGGACAGTGCTCTTTTCCATCTCGACATCCCTTTTCCTCTCATATTGAGCATGAGCAATCAACTCGATAATAGAATCAATCACATTGGCTATACCCTTCATAGTGGATTTGAGAGTACTTTTCACACTTACATAATATATTCATCAAATCATGGCCAACCCAAACTTAAATGACCATTCTCGTCTCAAAATTTTCTTCATATTTCTCTTACACTTATTATTTGCCTTGCGCACATGGTCTTCTCGTTGCCATGGTTGCCTACTAAGTATTCGAATATCATGTCCATAGAGATTTGTAGAGAGTGAGAATTGAGTTAGAAATCTTATTGGTTTTTAATAGCAAAAAGAAAAGGCAAGGGTCAGAAGACTACTATCGGCTCATCATACTACTAAAACAATTATTATCAACATACTACAAAACAAATACAGGAATTCATTCTAAATTCACCAATTATATATAGTGATCTTTTTTTAGATAAGTGAATTGGTCATACCTTAAGACATTAATGGTACCATTTTTATTAATTTGAAAACATACATTGATAGGAGTCACGCCTCCTCTAGGAGTTGGGCATATGGGTGTGAGCATAAACCTACCCAACAGTTTATTGTAAAAATTTGTTGAGAACAATTCTTCTTTCTTGTTTGGTAGTAGAGTATTTCTTAAAATAAAAATTGTTATAACCCCGCGAGCAGTTTCAAATATAAGGGAAAGAGCAGTAACACCAACTATTACTACTACATAAACTAAAAATTCATGAATAACATCGTAATAAGTTTTGCTTTCCCATAGTTTTTTCCTTTTAAATTATGTTAATAGTTGTGTTATTTTTGAAATCCACGTGAAGTCTCTAACAAGCCCAACATCATGGACGGTGCTCTTTTCCATCTCGACATCCCTCTTCCTCTCATATTGAGTATGGGAAATCAACTCGGTAACAGAATTAATCTCATTGGTTGTACCATTCGTAGTGGATTTGAGAGAACTTTTCACACTTACATAATATCTTCGTCAAATCGTGGCCAACCTAAGCTTAAATGACCATTCTCAACTAAAAATTTTCTTTATATTTCTCTTACTCTTATTGTTTACCCTACGCACTTGGTCTTCTCGTTACCACTATTGCCTACTAAGTATCTAAATCGCACGTGTCACGCTCCAATCCAGTTTGGTCAGATCCCTTTAATCAACCCACCACTCTCTTAGTTCAAGACGAGTTTCCTTCTTCTTTAACTCTAGTTAAGCCAAACGTACTTTCAACCTTGTTCCCTGGAAAGACATATATCAAATAAAATGCAAGCTTAAGAGAAATCAAGCATACTTGACAGAGGGTAAGGTTTGGTGTTATCCCTAGTCATTTTCTCTATTTCCTAAAAAGGGATAAAAGAGGGGTGAGTTTCTACAACTTAGTGAATGGGTATTTAAAAAAATTGAAGTTTCGATGAAAAATAGTTTTCAAAATAGAGTGTGCCAGACTCCTTAATTCCTTTAAATTTTCCCATCTTCAAATTTCAGTTTTCAAAAATCATTTCTCATCACAACGGTGTGTTTATCAACCAACACACGCCCTTTATCATGAAGGAATACATAATCGCATGTCAGCCCGTCCATTGAACCCACTTGTGGCGTCAGAGCGACTTTAACGGCAACCTAGATAGAAGTACATTTACTTCTACCCTAAGAATAAGTAGATGTTCGTGATATCCGACCCTCAATCCTGTAACAAATGTATGTGTCCATATGAGGACAGAGACCTCATCCTATCCTCACCCCAATCTCATGTGCTTGAAGTTATGTCGAGCTTCGCAAGACTTCTAGTATGACTAACTGCTCTTATATCCACCAGGTCGTCTAGAGCCCTAAGACGCATCACTACCCCTCTTGGGCATCTTGAAGGTCCCGTAACACAGTGCATGCACAATCAACAGTTTTTCACATAATGCCATATAATCTATGGTGTCACTAGTCCGACAGCCTCGACCTTCAACTCGACCTGCAATTGTTTGTCTTGACTAGTTCGAAGACCTATCATGTCACATTGCTGTTAGTCCATCGAGTATGTTGGTCCCGTCTCAGTACCATGGTCAAACAATTCATTTACTTACATTTTCATGGAACATTAATCATGTTTGTTTACGAGCTCCTACTTGTGCCAACTGGCCTAGGGCCCACTGTTCGAGATTTTCAAAATCAGGCATATTAGCCCCTAAGTTCCAAAACCGAGGTCTCCTGCCTATATGAGCTATTTGAGCTCCTGTCAATGAAGTCTCCCAAATATTTTAAGTAGTGGCACACAGTCAGGGGAGAGAATTTTCGACAAAATAAACTTTTCAATTGTCCATCATACCAACTGGGTATGAAGGCGTCTCTGCTTATAACTGATAAGCGAGCTTTCCACTTCCTTCTAGGAAGTCTCATCATACCAACCCGGTATGTTCTACTTACAACCGGTAACTAGTTTTTCTACATGATTTTCACATCACTCTTTTTAGATGCGATGGTTAAAAATCCACTTAGCAGTGGATTTTCATTTCCGAGTTGCTTATCATCTCAACCGGGTATGATATTAAATGTGCCACTCACCAGATCGTGCAGTGTATTTCCCCTAAGTCGGCTTTCGTCCCTTGCAAGCATTGTTTCAGCTGGCGTTCCTGATATCTCGTGTTCCTACACGGTATGAACATCCTTGTTTATTATTGTAAACCCCATCCTTTAATAATGAGAATGGGGAAAGAACCAGTAAATTTGAATCTTTAAACCGAATTGGTCTACAAGCCCGATTGTTAGGGGACGAGCAAATTTGAAAAAAAAAATTCTAACTCCCATGTGACTCAAAATGGTTCATAAACTTGGGAAAAGAACCCTAGGACAAAATAAGGAGGAAAGACCGAAGCAGTTCAAGAGAACTGGGTCCGAACTAAATAGAACCGGTTTATGAACCGAGTTGATTCATGAACCTGAACTGATAGAGAATGGGTAAACCAAGAAGCTTATGGATCCCTTGTGATTCAAAGAGATTTATAATTCTTGGGAAGGAACCTTAGAACAATGTGGGTAAACCAGACCCGAACCAGATTAAATCGGTTTAAGAACCGAGCCAATTTATGAACCAAAATCGATTAAGAGATGGTAAGCCGGGAATTTTATGGACCTAAGTGACCCAAGGAGTCACAAAAGACATGGAAATGGACTTGTGAAGGAATTGGGGATGAAAACCAAACCGGTTCAGGTGAACCGGATCCAAACCGATTCGGACCGATTTGAACCACTATTGAATTGGATCCTAAATTTATTTTTCTAGGTGGCTTAAATAATTAAAATTTGAGATTTGAGGCCATCATTGGATAGAAAATGAATTTAGATGAATTTATAAATTTTTATATTTGAAAAACTCGGTCGAATGAGGGGTGAACCGGCCAGTTTAAGCTTTGAACCCGATTCGGACCGGTCCGGTCCGGTTTGGAACAGTGTCATCTTCTTCCTTAGGATGAAAACACTGTTCACTCGCTGGAAAATCGAAGCAGTGCCATTGAAAAAGAAATATTTCCATTCGGTACATTTCAGGTCTTCAATGCCTGTCATAATGGTGTCAAACGGACGGCCAACGGGTCCCTAAGCTCCCTATATAAAGAGCCCCTCTCCATTCGTCCTTTCCACACCTAAAAAGCTCACTCTCCCTTAGTTGCTTAGTTTTTCGGTGAAGCTCAAACCAGAGCTCTGATATGGGGTCAACTCTGAGCCAAAGAAGGCGAGGTCAGGTTTATTAGAACCGGGGAGAAGTCAGCTACACGGTGGTGACATCTATTCGTTCTGAGAGTCGTCGGAGAAGAGTCGGCGTGATCGAACAGTGAAGTAGCTCTGACGGGCCGAAGTAGCCCTGTTTCGGCTGAGTTGAAATCAGCCAATTCAAGCCCTTCTTAGGCCAAACCAAGCTCTCCCGACACCTCCTTAGCCCTTCCACGGCCGAATTAGAACCGAAAGGTAAGCCAATTCGGCTCCCCTTTACAATTTCCGATCAATGTTAGAGAGAGAGTTAGTCGAATTTCAATGACAAAATTCTAATTCAATTTGACATCAATTGATGTCATTCTTAATCCTAGGAAGAACCTCTCGAGGAGAGCTACCTGCCCAGATAGAAAGCTCATACTATCGCACCCTCACCGGTGAGAAATCGAAGCTTTCTCTCTCTATAGTCTATTTTCCGACGAAGCTCCGTTTGAGCTCGTTCCAGTGTTAAAACCTACGATTAAAAGTTCTTTAGAATCGTATGAACATGTAGAAACTCAATTTCAACTTCGATTTCAATGAATAGAGGTGTTTGATTGGTCAATTTGATGAAATCAAATTCGGCTACCTTAAAGAGTTGAATTGGGGGAAATTAGGGAAATTTGGGGATTTTTGAAAATTCGAAGGACCAAAATGTAATTTTCTAAAATTGAGGGTCAATTGGTCATGATAAGAATATTTAGAGGGCCAATTGAGAAATTTTAGAATTTTTGGGGCAAAATTTACCATTTTTGTAAAGGAAGGGCAAAATGGTAATTTCGAGAAAATTGAGGGACCAAATTGAAAATTTGGGAAATTAAATCCCTTTTTACGAAATTTAATAAATTGAGGTTTTAAGATAAATTTTAAAAGTTTTGGGACTCAATTTGAGGAAAAACCCAACAATAGGGACTTAAATTTAAAAAAAATAACTTTAGGAACCTAATTGTAAATATATATAAAGTTGGGTTTTCTCATTCATTGGAACGAATGAGGGCTATTAGGCTAAAGAATAATGAACAACTATGTTCATTTCATGTAGGAGAATGAGACATCAGGAACGCCAGTTGAGGTCCAGCGTGCAAGGGACGGAACTCAACTAAGTGGAATTTCATTGCACGATCGGGTGAGTGGGATTTTATATCAAACCCGGTTGGAGATGATAAGCACATCGAAATAAAAACCCACTACTATGTGGTATTTTAAACATCAAAACTTAGAGTAGTGATGTGAAAACCATGTGGAAAAACTACTTACCGGTGGTAAGTAGATCATACCCGGTTGGTATGATGAAACTTCCTCAAAGGAAGTTGAAAACCCATTCATCAGTTATGAATGAAGATGCCCTTATATCGGGTCGGTATAATGGACAGTGAAAACATATTTTTGTCGGAAGTGTTCTCCCCTAATTGTGTGCCAATGCTTAAACAATTTGGGAGACCTTCTCAATAGGAGCTCGAATAGCTCTTATTGGTGGGAGCCTCATTTTGGAACTTGGGGGGCTAATATGCCCGATTTTTCAAAATCTCGAACAGTGGGCCATAGGCTAATGGGCACGAGCAGGAGCTCGTAAATAAACATAATATATGTGCCATAAAACTTTAATAAGTAAATTGTATGGTCATGGTACCAAAGCTGGTCTGACATTCTCAGTCAACTAGCAGTAGTGCGCCATGACCGGTCTCCGGACCAGTCAAGACAAACCGCTGCAGGTTGAGTTGAAAGTCGGGATCGTTGGATTAATGACACCACAGATTACATGGCATAATAAGAAAACATTGTTTGTGCATGCACTATGAGTACGGGATCATCAAGATGTCCATGAGGGGTAGTGATGCGTCCTAAGGGCCCTGGACGACCCGATGAGTATAAGGGCAGTTCGTCGTTCCAGGTGACCGTGCAAAATTTAGAGTAGCACTAAGTGCATGAGACTGGGGTGGGGACGGGATGAGGTCTCTGTTATAATACTAAATGAGGGAAACCACTATAACAATTACTTTAATTCATTTCCTTGACCATTAATTATTCATTTGTCATTTTTCACATATTAACCATGCATCAACCGCCCTCCTATCATTGGAGGGATCACACATTCGCAGAACAATCCCCGACTGTTCCACTTGTGGATGGGAGTGCCTTTACCATCCACCCTGATAGAGGTGCACTTCATCTACCCTGGGTTTGAGTGGACTTCACTATTCCGGCCCTCAAACTCTAATCACTTCATCATGTCTGCTTAGTGGGATGACACCCCCTTTCCCTTATTGCCTTGGTCTTAGTGCGTAGGAAGCTCCCTGAGCTTCTCAACCTACTAGATGCCAAACCAACCTTATGCACCATGGGTCATCCATCAGTCCTTGAGATCCATCACTACCTCATACCAGGTGTCCTAATGGCTTGAATCACACAGTGCATGTACAATCAAAAGTCTTTTGAGTTATAGCCATTATCTTTTTCCCTCCTGCACAACGGTCTGTCAGCTTGGCTACGGCCCACACGTACTAGCCCAACAGGCTCGACGACCTGGATTCGGCAGAGTACTGGCGTGAAACCTATCATCTCAGATCAAGGAAAACCAGGAAAGAACCAGTCAATTTAATGAGAAAACCAAACCACTTAAGGAACCGAGAATGATAAAGAGGGGCTAAAAAGGGAATTTGGAAATTTTTAAGAGACTAAAGAGTCATAAAAGTCATGGGAAAGAACCATGAAGTAAAATGGATGGGAAAAGTAAACCGGTTTAAGGTGAACCCGACCTGAACCAAATTGAACCGGTTTGAACTATACATGAATCAGTCTCTAAATTCATTTTTCTTGGTGGCTTAAAAATCTCAATTTGGACAATTGAGGCCACCATTAGATAGAAAATGAATTTAAATTAATTTAGAAATTTTTAATTTTGAGAAAATTGGTCAAATCAGGCCAAAACTAGCCAATTTTCGCCATTGAACCCAGTCGAATCGGTCCGGTCCGGTTCAGAACAATGTCGTCATCTTCATTGGGATGACAGCACTGTTCATATGGTAGAAAAACATTCCTTTTCTAGCGAAGGAATATTCCCTCCGATTTGAGCATTTCTGAAGAGGATAAGCTCAACTAAAATGGAAATTGATCAGGCGGAGGGTCTTTGAGCTCCCTATATAAAGATCTCCCCTCCATCCATCTTCCACACACCTTAAATTTCCCTCCTCTCCCAAGTGCTCCATTTTTTGGTGAAGCTCAGACCATAGCTCTCACTTGGGAACTTTTCTTAGCCTCATAAGGCAACATCAGGTCCTACAAACTATGGGGGAAGTCGCCTACCTGACAACAACCTCCCTTCGACTCGAGAATCGTTGGAGAAGCACTAGCGGAATCAAACAGTGAAGCAGCTCTGACAGACCGAAGCTGCCCTATTTGGTCCGAGCTGAATCGGACCCACTCTGACAGACCGAAGCAGCCAAATGAGACCCACTCCGGCCAAACTAAGCCTTCCCAACATCCCCACGACCCTCACACAACCTACACAGAGGTGAAAGGTAAGCTAATTTGGCCCTCCTCCGTTGTTGCAGATCGGTGCTAGAGAGAAAAAGTGTCGAATTTCACAAATGAAATTCACCCACATATGGACTTCAATTATAGCAATTCATGATCCTAGAAAAATCCTAAGGACGAGAGCTCGGACCGTCGCACCTCCGATGTTAAGCTTACAAAGCTTTCTCTTTCTACAAGCAGTTTTCTAGCAAAGCTCCATTTGAGCTCATTTCGGACTCAAATTCTGCAATTCAAAGCTCCATTTGATCATATGGAAGTGTAGAAGCTAATCCATGCCATCCATTGGAGCAATTAACCCCAATTGAATAGCCAATTTGAAGAAATCAAATTTGGTCAAAAAAGGAGGAAGAAATTGGAGGAGAAATTTTGGGGAAAATTGGGGGTTTCAAAAAATTGAGGACCTCCATGCAATTTTTCAAAATTGAAGGTCAATTAGCAATAAGAAAGATGTTGGGGGGCCAATTGGTCAATTTTTGAAAGATTTGGGGCCAAATGGCTATCTTTGGAAAGTAGGGGCAAAACCATATTTTTTGGAAAACTTGAGCTCCTTACACAATTTTGAGTAAATTGAGGATCCAAAAAGGATATTGAAAACCTTGGAATTTGATTTGGGGGAAAGTAAGCATTAAGGACCTAAAGTCAAAAAAATGAACTTTAGTGACATAAGTGCAAATAAACTGAGAATTTGGATCTAGTCGCTCATAAGTGAGAAAACAAAGGTTGTTATGACGAACCCTTATTAATAATTATATCCAAACAGTGTAAGAACACGTGAGATCAGAATGCAAGCAAGAGAAAGCTAGCGTGGACTGGAAACTAATTAGGGACAAACACATCATAGTCAATGGGTGAGTGGGCTTAATTACACTTCATACCTAGTTGAGATGCTTAGCACATTTTTAAAGTTAAAAACCTGCTTACCGGTTGTGAGTGGGACTTTTATACATCATACCGGTTGGGATGAAGAGCATTATTTTTAATGGATAAAACCAACTTACATGTTGTGGGTAGGCATGAACAAACATTATACCTAGTTGGTATGATGAGTTTCCTTAAGGAAAGGAAAAACTCGCCTACCGGTTGTAAATGGTTCCATCACCACACCCGGTTGGTGTGATGAGATAAAAAGTAATTTTTTCATAAGTGTTCTCCCCTGACTGTGTGACAACTGCTTAAACTATTTGGGAGACCATCTTGATGGGAGCTAGAATAGCTCTAATAAGCCAAGGGCCTCGGTTTTTGAAATCATAAAGCTCAAGGTCCAATTTTGGAAAACACGTGCAGTGGGCCCAATGCTAGTGGGCACGAGCTAGAGCCCATAAACAAACATGATTAGGAAGAGCCATGAAATCTCATAATTAAAATGGATAATAATTGTGTGATTTGCCACGGTATCGAGTCAGGACCAACAATGCTTGGTGGACTAGCAGTAGTGCATTAGGGCCAGGTCGATGGATTGGCCTAGACAAACAGCTCAAGGTCGGGTTGAGTGTTGGGGCCGTTAGATCATTGGCACCAAAGAGGATGGCTAAATCATGGAAACTTTTGTTTGTGCATGCACTTAAGGTACGGGACCATCAAGACACCCTAGTGGTAGTGATGGGTCCCAAGGGCTGTTGGACAACATGGGGGTGATAAGGGAAGATTGTCGTACCAGTCAGTCATGAAGCTTTAGGAGTTTATTGCGCACGAGACTGAGGTGGGGTCAGAATGAGATCTCCATCCTCATACGGACACGAAGTGGCATTTGGGTCTGATGGTCAAACGTTTGGAACATTCACTCAAACTCATGTAGAAGTTTGGAACTTCTATCTGGGTGGACATCAAAGTCGCGTTGATCCCTGAGTGGGTGCAATCTGGGACTACCCTGCAAATGTGTATACCCTTCCTGGTGAAGGGCATGTGTTTGTTTGCTAAACACCTCCCCAAGTAAGCAGATGGGCTAAAAGAGCTCAACACATTTAATATGGAAATGGAAAAAGGTTTTGAGATTTGATTTGAGGAAAAATCCTTGAAAAAGTACTGGTAAATATTGGCATGGTTTTGATAAAGAAACTAAACATTTTTGAAAACTCACTCCCAACACCCGCTCACTGAGTTGTAGAAACTCACCTCCTCCCTTTACCCCTTTTCAGGTAAAATAGGAAGACCAACCTTAAAGACCCTGGTAGTTGAACCATAAGCAAGGTACAAAAATTTTAATATATTCAGTTTTGTATAATCCTATTCCAGGAAAAAGGACGGCTGACTCCTCGCAGTTTAAAAAGGGGTGAACCGCCTCATAGACCAAAGGGAGTTACGGGTTACTCACGAGGATCTAACCAAACTGGGTCGGGGTGTGACAACTTGAGTGGTATTAGAGCCTATTTCCTCAAATGCATTATCAAGGCTATATAACGTAAGAACTAAGAGAAAATTTTCAGATGGCTCCCAAGAGAGGAACCAAGAAAACTAGGACTAACATCGTCAACACCACCAAACACCCTATCCTCATAGAAAAACAACCCTAAAAGCTCTCTAATGTCTGAGGTATAATAGAAGTCCCAAAGAACCAAGAGACTTTATGGGGAAGTATCAAGTACCACCAAGTAGTATGGTGCCAAGAATTGTTGAGGTCACATCCATGAGTATGAGGAAAGGCAACCTAATGCAAAGGACACCACAAGGGACTTACAGCCAAGAAGGGCGTTTACCAAGAACTTAGTATAGTAGCTCCCCGATTTTGGAACTTGGGGGCTAAAATGCCCAGTTTTAAAAATCACGTACAGTGGGCCCAAGGCTAGCTGGCATGAGCAGGAGCTCGTAAACAAATATGATGATAAGCCATGAAAATTCTTAATGAATGATTTATGTGATTTGGCCATGGTATCAAGACAGGACTAACATACTCGATGGATTGGCGGCAGTGCGACAGGACCAAGTCAACAGACCGGTCTAGACAAATAGATATAGGTCGAGTTGAGGGTCGAGGTTGTTGGACTAGTGGCACCAAAGATAAATGGCTTTATGGAAAACTTTGTTTGTGCAAGTACTTGAGGTTCGGGACAATCAAGATGCCCAAGACGGGTAGTGATGCATCCTAGGGGCTACTAGAAGACGTGGTGGAGATAAGGGCAGATTGTCGTGCCAACAGTTAGGGAAGCTCAATGTAGCTTTAATGCGCATGAGACCGGGGTGGGGTCGGGATGAGGTCTCCATCCTCATATGGACACGAAGTATTTTGGGTCTGAGGGTTGAACATCGAAGATGTTCACTCAAACTTCAGATAGAAGTCAGAGACTTCTATCAAGGTGGACGGTAAAGACGTCCGATCAACAAGTGGGTGCAGTCGGCGTAACTACATCTCGCGAATGTGTGTGTACCCTTCCTAATGAAGGGTATGTATTTTTGTGAAATACACATAATATGGAAATGGGAAAGAGGTTATGAAAACCTTGGAAAGGATTTGAGAATCCTTGGAAAAGAATTGGTAAACCTTGGAAAAAGGTTTTGAAATCAGAACTTGAGAAAATAATGTTTTTAAATAGGGGTGAAAACTTGCACCCAACACCCATTCACTGAGTTGTTGAACTCACCCCCTCCATTTACCCCTTTTCATGAAAATAAGGGAAACCAACCTTAAAGATCTTACTCTAGATGAATCTTAAGATAGGTATGTAAAATTTATATTTAGTTTTGATTAATGTTATTCCAAAAAATGTATAGGTATAAAGGACACGACTTCTAGGCATGACTTGGGCCATGAGTTACCAGTATGCAATATTTTTTGCATAATATGATATTGAATTGGTTGTTGTTTGGGGAAATAAAGTTGGATCAGATGTAATGTGGATTTATGGCTCCATAGTGGTTGGATAAAACTAAGGCTATTAAGAAATTTCTTAATACTAATAATGAATATCCCTACTAGAATTTTCATGTGAAGTCTAAGGTCGGAAGCCATGTATTGGGCCAACGTTAGTACCTCATTCACTGAGTTATGATCTCACCACTTCCCCCAACCAATTATAAGTAAAAGATGGGGTTTTGCAAGGCACGAGACAAGGACCATTTACAAAACAACGCGATTTGAGGTAGATCTCGAGGTTTGGGTATAAAGGTTTTTAATTACTGCTTATCAATTGCTATATTCTTGATATGCTTTTTAAAATATTTTGGGCACACTGTATTTCTAAGAAAAGTTTAAATTTTAACTGAAAATTGAGGTAGCCTTTTTTATTATGAGCCTTAGTAACTCTGGTTTTACTTTGGTGAAGTTACCCACTATTGTAACGTCAAGTGGATTGGTGAGTTGCACAAGACCACTGAGCGGGAATTGATCTAGGGCGTGTTAGGGTTTCCCTAGCATGGGTCCCTTTCTTCCTAATCTTCACTGGACTGGCAGCAGTGTGATAGGACCAAGTCGACGGACCAGTCTAAACAAATAGCAGCAGGTCGAGTTGAGGGTCAAGGTCATTGGACTAGTGTGACCAAAGAAAAATGGCTTTATTGAAAACTTTGTTTGTACATGCACTTGAGGTTCTAGACCATCAAGACGCCCAAGAGGGGTAGTGACACGTCCTAGGGGCTACTGGACAATATGGTGGACATAAGGATAGTTTGTCGTGCTAGCAGTCAAGGAAGCTCGATGTAGCTTCATCTGCATGAGACTAGGGTGGGGTTGGGATGAGGTTTCCATCCTCATATGGACAAGAAGTATTTTGGGTCTGAGGGTTAAACATCGAAGATGTTCACTCGCACTTTGGGTAGAAGTTAGAGATTTCTATTAGGGTGGATTGTAAAGACGCTCCATTCCACAAGTGGGTGCAGTCGGTGTAACTACATCTCGCAAATGTGTGTGTTTCCTGATGAAGGGTATGTGTTGTTTGTGAAACATACCTAATATGGAAATGGGGAATATGTTATGAAAACCTTGGAAAGGATTTGAGAATCATTGGAAAATAACTGGTAAACCTTGAAAAAGGTTTTGAAAACCAGAACTTGAGAAAAATATATTTTTAAAGAAAATAAGGAATTTGGCACACTCCGAATAAAGTTGTTTTTGTGAAAACTCACACCCTACATCCATTCACTGAGTTGTCAAACTCACCCCCTCCCTTTACTCATTTTAAGGAAACCAGGGAAACCAACCTTAAAGATTTGACTGTAGTTGAACCTTAAGATAGATATGTAAAATTTATATTTAGTTCTAATTAATGTTATTACAGGAAAGGTACATGTATAAAGGAAGACTTACTCCTCACGGTTTAAATAAGGGGAAAACCCTTAATAAACTGGGAGAGTGACGGGTTGCTCATAGCAATCTGACCAAACCAGGTTGGGGTAGGACAACTTGAGTAGTATCAGAGCCTGTTTCCTCAAATGCATTATCAAGACTATATAACATAATAACTAAGAGGAATAAATCTTAAAATTTCATATGGCTTCCAAGAGAGGAACCAAGACAACAAGAGTCGCAGTTTATAACACTGCCCAACAACCCCTTCAGTAGAAACTCCCTCAGAAACCTAAACAGTTCCACCTGAACTAGGCTCAGAACACCAAAGGTTGTACAAGGAGTTCACTCGAGTATTTGGGCAACCTAACCTCATCCCTGATGAGGCAGACACCAAATCTCGGGCTGAACTAGAGGAAGTACAATCTCATCCTTCTCCTGTTAATCATCCCCCTCAAGTTGATATAACCAAGTATCTCAAGACTCTCCGTCAACTAGGGTGTAATCCTTATCTCAAAGAAAAAGATGCGGAAGCCGCCATGGATTGGCTGGCTAACATCAAAAAGCTGATGGGGATAGTTAGGATATCACCAAAGGATATGATGATCTTGACAGAATTCTTCCTGGAGGGTAGTGTCAAAAGATGGTGGGACAATGTCCGGAGCCTGCATACCTCCACACCCTCTTGGGAACAGTTTGAGGAGAGGTACGTGGAGGAGTACTTGGCCCCTCATCTAATTAATGAGAAGAAGTAGGATTTCCTCTGGCTCTAACAAGGGCTTAACTCTATATCAAAGTATGAGACTAAATTTAATGAGCTAAGGCTTTTTGCTCTAGACTTAGCCAGACTGGCAGATATCTACCAAGAGTTCGTAGACGGCCTCAACATGGATATAAGAGACCAAATGGGAGTATTAGGATGCCCTATGGATTTGGCTGCCATCATTAGTATAGCCCATGAATGTGAACATCTGGTAGAGACAAGATGCCATCGGATAGAGCAAGCTGGCCGGAAAGAAGGGGAAGGACAAAATAACTAGAGAGGTCAAAAGGAGCCTGGTGGGAAAAAAATGGGGGACAAGAATGGGGCCTTTTAGGAGAAATGATTGTTACCATGCCCAAAGAGAAACAAGTACAACCTCACAAAGGTGAAACCCCTATTGCCCTAAGTGCCAGAAAATTCATGAAGGGTCGTGTAGAGCATGCTTCGAATGCGGATAGCTCGGACACTTTACAAAGAGTTGTCCAGCCCTTCGAAGTAATACCCAATGAAGTGACCATCAACCACCTCAAGGAAACCCAAGGGCACTAGAAATATGACAAGACATAGCCACTGCGTTGAGGGTACCAACCCGAGTATACAATCTCAACCAGAAGGAAGCACGGGATGATCCTAGTACTATAGCTAGTACTTACCATAGCTCCCCTAGACCAATATAACCACAAACTCTGTAATTTGTTATCATTATAATAAAGATTTCATTTCTTATAAGACTTGTGATAAAATACAAGTAAAAGAAAATCCTAAGGACTTTGTAAACCCTGCCCTTTGGAATTAAGGAAACATCGAGGAAAGAACCGATCAAACCAAGTGAGAAAACTGAATCGGTTCACAAACTCTGATCATAGAGAATGGGTAAATTGGGAAATTTACAACTCTCAAGTGACCCAAAGGGTCATAAAAACCTTGTAAAGTGACTTTAGGGCAATTTGGGATAGAAAACCAGACCAGTTCAAGTGAATTGGATCCGAACCAGTTTGACCGATTTGAACCACAATTGAACTGGATGCTAAATTAATTTTTCTAGGTGGCTTAGAAAATTCAAATTGAGGAATTGAGGTCATCATTTGATAGAGAATAAATTTACAAAATTTTAATTTTGAAAAACTCGGTTGAATCAGGCCTAAACCGGTCGGTTTAAGCGTAGAACCCGGTTCCGACTGGTTCGGTACAGTGTCATCTTCTTCCTTCAGATGACAGCACTGTTCACTCACCGAAAAATTCAACAGTGACAACGAAGAAGAAATGTTTCCATTAAGTACATTTCAGGCCAACAATGGCTGCCATTAAGGTGCCAAACGGACGGCCGGAGAGTCCTCGAGCTCCCTATATAAAGAGCCCCTCTCCATTCATATTTCACACACCTGAAAACCTTATTCTCTCTCAGCTACTCAATTTTCCGATAAAGCTCAAACCAGAGCTCTAATATAGGGTCTTTTTGAGCCAAAGAAGGTGCGGTCAGGTTCCTTAGACTCGAGGAGAAGTCAACTACACAGTGGTAGTCTCCAATTTCTCTGAGGATCGCCGGAGAAGCACTTGCGTGATCGAATAGTGAAGTAACTCCGGCGGACCAAAGCTGCCATATTTCTGTCAAGTAGAAATCAGCCAATTCGAGTCCTCATCAGGCCAAATCAAGCTCTCCCAACACTTCCTCAGCCCTCCTACGACCGAATTAGAGTGGAAAGGTAAGCCAATTTTGCTCTACTCTATGAATTCTAATCGGTGCTAGAGAGAGAACTAGTAGATATTTACTGACCAAATCCTCCCTCAATCCGATATGAATTGAGGTGATTCTTAATTCTAGGAGAAACCTCAGGACGAGAGCAAGCTGCCCAAATCAACAGCTCGGACCAACGCGCCCCAAACGATAAGCTGTCAAAGCTTTCTCTCTCTACGTTCAATTTTCCGATGAAGCTCTATTTGATCTCATTCTAGCATCAATCCATGCGATTCAAAGTGCAATTGAATTGTATGGAGGTGTAGAAACATAAATCTAACTTCAATTTCAACGATTAACCTTGTTTGATCGGTCAATTTGATGAAATCAAATTCGGCTAGGTTGAAAGGTTGAAATTGGGGAAAATTGGAGAAATTTTGGGGATTTCAAAAATTCGATGGACTAAAGTGCAATCTCCTAAAATTGAGGGTCAATTAGGCATGGTAAAGATGTTGGAAGACCAATTGGTCAATTTTTGAAATTTTTGGTGTGAAATTTACCATTTTTGTAAAGTATGGGCAAAATGGTAATTTTGGAAATTTTGGGGACCAAATTGGGAATTTAGAAAACTTGAACCCCTTTTTGTAATTTTGAATAAATTGAGATCCAAAGTAAATTTTTGAAGTTTCAGGACTCAATTTGGGGGAAAATTGGCAATAGGGACCTAAAGTTATGGAAAAAAACTTTAGGGACATAATTGCAACTAATTGAAATTTTTGGTATTTTATTTATTTGTGATAACTAAAGGTTGTATGGCCAAAGGATAATGAACAAGGATATTCATATCATGTAGGAACACAAAGTACTGGGAACGCCAGCTAAGGCAAGCTCGCGAAGGGACAAAAAGCCGGTTAAGAAGGATTAACGGCATTCACGAGTGGGATTTTCATATCATACCCGGTTGGGATAATAAGTACCACGAAAAAGAAAACCCACTTATAAGTGGAATTTTAAATATCACACCTAAATGGAGTGATGTGGAAATTACACGGAAAAAACTACTTACCGATTCTAAGTATATCATACCCAATTGGTATTATGAACTTTCTCAAAGGAAGTAGAAAACCTGTTCATCGATTATGTGCGGAGGTGTCCTCAATCTCGGTTGGTGTGATGGACAGCTAAAAGGTTATTTTTGTCGTAAGTGCTATCCCCTGATTGTGTGCCACTACATAAACTTTTTGGGAGACCTTCTTGACGAGAGCTCAAATAGCTCAAATAGGTCGTAGGCCTCAATTTTGGAACATGGAAACTAAAACACCCAATTTTGAAAATCTCATACAGTGGGCCCAAGGCCAGTTAGTACGAACAGAAGCTCATAAACAAACATGAGTTTAAGCCATGAAAACTTTAAATGAATGATTTGTTTGGCCATGGTACCAAGACAGGACTGACATACTCAATGGACTAACAGCAGTGCGACATAACAGGTCAACAGACCAATCAAGACAAACAGCTGCAGGTCGAGTTAGGGGTCGGGGCCGTTGGACCAATGGCACCAAAGATTAAATGGCTTATGAGGAAAATTGTTGTTTTGTGCATGCACTAAGGTACGGGACCTTCAAGACACCAAAGAGGGGTAGTGATGCGTCCTAGGGGCTACTAGGCGACATGGTGATGATAAAGGCATATTGTCGTGCTAGTAGTCACGGAAGCTCGACATAGCTTCATGCGCATGAAACCGGGGCGGGGTTGGGATGAGGTCTTTGTCCTCATACAGATACGGAGTTTTCTTTACGAGATTGAGGGTCAGATGTCACGTATATTCACTAATTTTTTTGGTAGAAGTGGACGAGCTTCTATCTAGATAGCCGGTAAAGTCGCTTTGATGCCACAAGTGGGTGCAGTGGACGTGCTGCCTTGCGAATGTGTGTTCCCTTCATGATGAAGAGTGTGTGTTAGTTGATAAACACACCGTTTGTGGTTAATGATGAGAAATGGCTTTAAAAACCAAGATTTTTTAGGATGAAATATCTTAAAGGAAATAAGTAGTCTGGCACATTCCAATTCAAAAACTATTTTACTGAAACTTTAATTTTTTAAAATTTTCCATTCACTGAGTTGTAGAAACTCTAACCCTGTTTATCCCTTTTCAGGAAATAAAGAAATGACTAGGGATAATACTAGACCTTACCCTTTGTCAGGTATGCTTAATTATTTTAAGTTGCATTTTTATTTTTATATGTTATTCCAAGGAACAAGTTTGAGAATTACGCATGGCTCCTCTTAAGTTAAAGAAGGGGGAAACCCCTCTCAAACCAAGAGAGCGGCGGGTTATTCACAGGGATCTGACCAAACCGGGTCGGGATGTTACAACTTGAGTGGTATCAAAGCCAAGTTCCCTTGAAACATTATCAATATTATGGCCTCACATTAATCCAACTTTAACTCTCGTGTAGGGAGGAGAATCCCTAGGAAATTTGCAGTGAAATCCAATCCTCCACCCATAACCCTGAAAGAGACACCTACCCCAAGGGAGGCAGCCGTTCAAAGATTTTTAAAAGGCAAGAAAAAAGTACCCAAAGACATGGTGGAAGGTTACCGTAAACTGGTGGGAGCCTTATTGGAACTAGAAGGCATCACATACCCTCCTCCAAGATAAGAGGAACATGTACCTCCTCCTAAGAGCCCAACTCCTCCAGCCCCAAAACAACTGAAGAGGAATCCAACTAAGAAGGAGGCATGGGATAATTATTGGGATGCGTATGCCACCTTCATGAAATCCACCAAGTACCCCCACCTACTCAACCCAACTTCAATCCCTCCCAATGGATGAAGTGGACATATGAGTGTGAGGTAGAGGTACTAAGGCGGTACGGATTGGAGGCTATACATGAAATTTGTCCCATAAGAGAATACGAATGGACCCCAACTAGTTCCTCAGAGCCTTTTGATCAAGAGTCCCACAACCGTTCTAAGGCTAACTCTTGACCTATGACCCTAGGGGATTAGGGGGTAGAAAATTTATGTAATAAGCCAAGTATGGAAAGAAAATATTTCTCTAATGAATGAAAGTTAAATTATTCTTGCTAAAACTTCTGAATTTCCTTGATAAATTTAAACAATAAGTGTATGCAAATAAGGATCACCATAAAAGGATAGAAAATCATCCGAGGAAGGAAAAACGGGTTATTTCTAGTTAACCTCAATCTTTAAAATTATCTGCAAGGGACTTATAACCAAGAAGTATGTTTACCAAGAACCTAGTATTGTAGCTCCCCTATTTTGGAACTTGGGGGCTAAAATGCCCGATTTTGAAAATCACGTACAATGGGTCTAAGGCCAGTTGGCATGAGCACTCGTAAAAAAAACATGATGATAAGCCATTAAAATTCTTAATAAATGATTTATGTGATTTGTCCATGGTATCAAGACAGGACCAACATACTCGATGGACTAGCAGCAGTGCGATAGGACCAGGTCGATGGACTGGTCTAAACAAACAGTTGCAGGTCAAGTTGAGGGTCGGGGCCGTTATATTAGTTGCACCAAAGATAAATGGCTTTATGGAAAACATTTTTTGTGCATGAACTTGAGGTTTGGGACCATCAAGACACCCAAGAGGGGTATTGATGCATCTTAGGGGCTATTGGACGACATGGTGGGAAGAAGGGCAGTTTGTCGTGCCAGCAGTTAGGGAAGCTTGATGTAGCTTCATGCGCATGAAACCGGGGTGGGGTCAAGGTGAGATCTCCATCATCATATGGACACGAAGTATTTTGGGTCTGAGGGTTGAACATCAGAGATGTTCACTCAGACTTTAGGTAGAAGTCAAAGACTTCTATCAGTGTAGATGGTAAAGATGCTCCGATCCACAAGTGGGTGCAGTCGGCGTAACTACATCTCGTGAATGTGTGCGTACCCTTCCTGATGAAGGATATGTGTTGTTTGTGAAACACACCTAATATGGAAATCGAAAAGACGTTATGAAAACCTTGGAAAGGATTTGAGAATCCTTTGAAAAGAATTGGTAAACCTTGGAAAAAAGTTTTGAAAACCAGAACTTGAGAAAAGAATATTTTTAAACAGGGGTGGAAACTCGCACCCAACACCCATTCACTAAGTTGTTGAACTCACCACCTCCCTTTACCCCTTTTCAGGAAAACTGGGGAAACCAACCTTAAAGATCTGACTGTAGTTGAACCTTAAGACAGGTATGTAAAATTTATATTCAGTTTTAATTAATGTTAATCCAGAAAAGGTATATGTATAAAAGATGCCTTACTCCTCACGGTTTAAAGAAGTGGAAAACCCTTAATAAATCGGGAGAGTGGCGGGTTGCTCACGGGGATCCGACCAAACTGGGTTGGGGCATGACAAAAATTGTGATAGGTATGATTGTGGCATGGGTGCATGTTGTGAATATACTAGAATGTATATTATGTACCGGTACGGAGCAGGGGCGTTAATAGGACACTTGTTGATTTAGTGCCGATGCTGAAGGGAAATCGGAAGGGTGGATAAAGGGAGATTGAAATTGTCACTTCGAGATTGCTAAGGGACCTGTAGTTGATGTATAGGTGATCCCAATGTTACATCGTTGCGATGAGAAGTAGCGGGATTCAATCACATGTGTAAGAGCCATGTACATAGTAAATCGAATTGGTGTCATGACCTTGGATGCCAAGTCATCTTGAATGAGAGACGAAATCGAGTGGTTTCGGTTGTGGAGAGTACACATGATTCACACACTCGCATCTTACCCAACCAGAGTTATGATACGACTTCCAAGCATGACTTGGGCCATGAGTTACCAGTATGCAATATTGTTTGCATAATATGATATTGAATTGGTTGTTGTTTAGGGAAAGAAAGTTGGACATGGCATAATGTGGATTAACGGCTTCATAGTGGCCTAAGACAAGAGTCTCAAGGGGCTGGATAAAACTAAGGTTGTTAATGTCACGCCCCAACCCGGTTTCGTCAAATCCTCGTGATCAACCCGCCACTCTCCCGGTTTATTAAAGGGTTTCCCCTTATCGTAAACCGTAAAGAGTAAGGCGTCCTTTAACTTGCACCTTTTTCCTGTAATACCATAATCAAAACTGTATGAAATTTAAAACTTTACATACCTGTCTTACAGGCATCTTAGTTGATGGTCTTTAAGGGGAGGCTTTCCGGGATTTCCTGAAAGGGATATAAGGGAGGGGGTGAGTACGACTACTCAGTGAATGGGTTTTTAAAATCTTTTGACTTTTAAGAAAAACATTTATATGGAGTGTGTCATACTCCTTTGTTTTCAAAAATCCCATCATTTAAAAATTTGAATTTTTCCATTATTTCTTAGTTACCACGGTGTGTCATCACCCAACACACACCCTTCATCATGAAGGTTACACACATTCGCAAGTCAGTATCACTACTGAACCCGCTAGTGGCTTCGAAGCGACTTTTCCTGCCACCCGTATAGAAGTACGACCACTTCTACCCTGGGAATGAGTGGATGTATGCGATATCTGGCCCACAATCCTGAAATCATTTCTTTGTGTCCATATGAGGACAGAGACCTCATCTTGTCCCCCACCCCAGTCTCATGCGCTTAGTGCTACTCCAGATTTCGCGCAGACACCTAGAACGATGAACTGCCCTTATAGCCACCAGGTCGTCCAGTGCCCTTAGGACGCATCACTACCCCTCATGGGCGTCTTGATGATCCCGTACTCACAGTGCATGCACAAACAATGTTTTCTTATATTGCCATGTAATCTGTGGTGCCACTAGTCCAACGGCCTCGACTCTCAACTCAACCCGCAGCTGTTTTTCTTGACTAGTCCGTCGACCTGTCATGTCGCACTGCCGCTAGTTGACTGAGCATGTCGGTCCTATCTTGATACCATGGCCAAACAATTCACTTATTAAGTTTTATGGCACATATATCATGTTCGTTTACGAGCTCCTGCTCGTGCCAACTGGCCTTGGGCCCACTATACGAGATTTTCAAAATCGGGCATTTAGCCTTCAAGTTCCAAAACTGAGGCCCCCGGCCTATAAGAGCTATTCGAGCTCCCGTCGAGAAGGTCTGCCAAATTGTTTAAGCATTGGCACACAGTCAGAGGAGAGCACTTTCGACAAAAATAGGATTTTATTGTCCATCATACCGACCGGTATAAGGACATCTCCATTCATAACCGATGAACGGGTTTTCAACTTCCTTCGAGGAAGTCTCATCATACCAACCGGGTATGATCTACTTACAACCCGTAAGTAGTTTTTCCGCATAACTTTCACATCACTTTCTCTAAGTAGTGATGATTAAAATACCACTAAACAGTGGGTTTTTATATCAAGACACTTATCATCCCCCACCGGGTATGATGTTAGTAAACCCACTCACCCGTTAATGCCATGAATTTCACTAGACTAGTTCTTTGTATTCACGCGAGCTTGTCCTTGTTGGCATTCCTAGTATTTAACGTTCCTACACGATATGAACAACTTTGTTCATTATTACTCGACATAACAACCTTCATTCATTAATGAATGAGAAAACCTAAACTTTTAGTTATTTGCAATTAGTTCCCTAAAGTTATTTCTCTTTAACTTTAAGTCCCTAATGTCGGTTTTTCCTCAAATTGAGTCTCGTAACTTTTAAAATTTATCGTCGAACCTCAATTTATTCAATTTCACCAAAAAGGGCTTTAATTTTCCAAATTTCCAATTTGGTTCCCCAATTTTTCCAAAATTACCATTTTGCCCTTCTTTCACAAAAATGGTAAGTTTTTTCCCCAAAATTTCCAAAATTCCTCAATTGGTCCTCCAACATTATTTTCATGCCCAATTGACCCTCAATTTCATAAAATTGTATTTTGGCCCCTTTGAATTTCGAAAATCCCCAAAATTTCCCCCAATTTCAACTCTTCAACACTACCAAATTTGATTTCATCAAATTAACCGATCAAACACTTCTAATTATTGAAATTGGAGTTGAAATTGAGTTCCTGTATGTTCATACGATTCTAAGAAACTTTGAATCACAGATTTTAACGTCGGAACGAGCTCAAACGGAGCTTTGCCAGAAAATAAACTGTAGAGAGAGAAAGCTTCGATTACTCACCGATGAAGGCACGACAGTCCAAGCTTTCGATCTGGGCAGTTAGGTCTCGTCCTGAGGTTCATCCTAAAATCAGGTATTGTATCAATTGATGTGGAATTGGATTAGAATTTCGTCATTGAAATTCGGTCGACTCTCTCTCTAGCACCGATCGAAAATTATAAAGGGGATCCGAATTGGCTTACCTTTCGGTCCTAATTCGGCCGTGGAAAGGCTGAGGAAGTGTTGGGAGGGCTTGGTTTGGCCTGAGGAGGGCTTGAAATGGTCAATTTCAGCTTGGCCGAAATAGGGCAGCTTCGGTCCGCCAGAGTTGCTTCACTATTCCATCATGTCGGCGCTTCTCCAACGATTTTCAGATTGACCGGAGTTTGCTATCAGATAGTTGTATTCTCCCCGGTTCTAAAAAGCCCGACCTTTGTTCAAGTCGAAGCTCTGGTTCGAGCTTTACCAGGAAATGGAGCAGTAGAGGGAGAGAGAAGTGTTCAGGTGTGAGGAGAATGAAATGGGGATGACCTCTTTATATAGTCGTAAAACTCGTGTATTAAATGGGCGAGATTTATTACTAGTATTAATATTGCCATAAATTATTGGTATTAATTCCAATAATTTAATTTAGGTATTAAATTATTGGTATTAATTTTAATAATTAAATATATATTAATTGATGGCTATTTATGATAAGCCGTTCGCATAAAAATTTTTGATCGAAATTTCAAGTTACAAAAAAATCATACTTCCCAAGAGGTCAGCCATCCTCACACTACTCTCAAGTAAGCACACTTAACTTTGAAGTTTTTATGGAATCTAGTTCACCTGAACCAATTTGGTTTTTATTTTTTAGTTTGTCTTAAGTTTCTTTTCCAATGTTTAATAAATCCTTTGGATCAACCGAAAGTTGTAAATTTTCATATTGCTTATTACCAAATGTAAACCGGTTTGGTTTTCTTATTCAGTTTGACCGGTTCTTTTCCCGGTTTTCCTTAACTCAAATGTGCGGGGTTTACAGTTAAGAAATTTCTTAATACTAAGAATGAATATCCCTACTAGAATTTTCATGTGAAGTCTGAGGTCAGAAGCCATATAGTAGCCCGACATTAGTACCTCATTCATTAAGTTATAATCTCACCACTTCCTCCAACCAATTATAAGTGAAAGATGGGATTCTACAAGGCACGAGCCAGGGACCATCTACAAAACAACGCGACTTGAGGTTGACCTCAAGGTTTGGGTACGATGGTTTTTAATTACTACTTATCGATTGCTATATTCTCAATATGCTTTTTAAATTTTTTTTAGGCACACTATATTTCTAAGAAAAGTTCAAATTTTCACTAAACATCAAAGTAGCCTTTTTTTATTATGAGACTTGAAGTTACCCACTATTGAAATGTCGAGTGGATTAGCGAGTTACACAAGACCATCGAGCGGGAATTGGGCTAGGGTGTGTTAGGGTTTCCCTTGCATGGGTCTCTTTCTTCCTAATCTTCACTGATTGTCTTCACCTTAGCCGGATAACACATTATCTCCATAGGGAGGTTCTTAGTGTTTTGCTACTCTATAGTAGGTTGGGTGGTTCATGGTTTGCTTTTAAGTACCCCTTTCTACAAAGACTTTGTATTTAATTAATATTCTTGAATATTTCTCTCACACATATGTTCTTATTCCATAAACAAAGGTCATATTGGTGTTATTCCCATTTTTTATCCATCCCAAAATGTTTCATTCCCAAAATCTCATGTTTGAAAAAGCAGGCTTTGATACCCCTAAAATTTGTCATGCCCCAACTCGATTCATGATCGATGATGTTGTGCAACCAGCTAATACCCTCGATATTACAATGGTGGATACCTTCACCAAGGTAAAATTGGAGGGACCAAGGCTTGGAATAAAAAGGATACCTCGAATTTCGGCGAAAATTTCCATTTTCTTTCATATATAGTGAACCTAAAAACTTTACACAATAACCCTATGAATACATCAATTGATAAGAAATAACTTAAAACCTTCGTACATAAACTTTGAGATTCGTATCTCAAGCTACATATATTTTGTAGGTGACATCCTGACTTTTGCCTCACAAAACTTTAGCTTACACATGTAACTGTTTGGGGGAGGGGTGATGTCATGCCCCGACCTAGTTTGGTCAGGGTCCGTGATCAACCCGCCACCTTTCCCTGTATCATTCAGGTATATCTACCTGAATGAGGCAAGGAAGATGAAGGTGTATTTACGTTCGAACCCTTACTTTAAGTTGGGGGTAGGAAGTGTATCTTGACGGCCTAAGCACGTCCGGAACTTCCTATCTAGGTGATGTCCTGAAAAGGGCTGAGGGAGGAAGGTGAGTACAACACTCAGTGAAGGAAACTACTATAACATTTTACTTGAATTCATCTTTTATTTCTTTAATTTAATCCCTTCTTGTTATTTCACACAGTCACATGATCAACAATCGCCCTCCTATCATATGAGGGATCGCTCATTCGTAGAACGGTACTCGACAGTGCCACTTGTGGACCAGAGCGCATTTACTGTTGTGCCAACAGAATTCACCGCTCACCCGGTGATCTCGGCGGTGTCGTGCCAGCAGAATTCTCTCTCCTCGGTGCACTCCTCGAGCCGACGTTCGAGTAATCCGTTCCTATAGGATGCGAGTGTTCGTTTTAGGATGTGGGGACAATTGGATCCTATACATTCTTATATATGCATCTAGGCCCCATACTTTGTTTAAATTGCACATGGGTTTCTGATTTCTCTTTAATCTCTCTTGGGTCCCCTAGGATCCCAATTATACTTTTCAGGTCCTTAACTCTTTCAATTTCACTAATTTACCCATAATTTACTAAATTTGCCTTTTAGTCCTTAATTTTCCAAAAATTGCAGTTTGGTCCACCAACTTTTCAAATTTCCAATTAGCCCTCAATTGGGGCGAATTTCATGAAAACAACCTCAATTTCGTGAAATTGCCGCTCAGCCCTCCAATTTTTTTGAAAAGTGCACAAAAGTCCCCCAAAATCCCCAAATCACCCTTCATCTTCTTCCCCAATTCAAGCATATGGCACTTCGAATCTTACCTCGTCCAATTGGCGGCCTGTAAGTCCTTATTTTCTTCGATTCTTGGTTCTAATCGCCTCCTAGAGCTTCCATCGATCGTCTTACACTTGGAATTTTTGAATTTGGCTGAGTTTTATGACATGTCAGTACTTCGTCGAAAACATTACAATAGAGAGAGAAAGCTTGCATTTATTACCGATGGAGAGGCAGCGGTCGGGGCTTGAGGTAGGGGCAGCTAGAGCCAGTCGAGGGGGATCTAGCAGAATCGAGTTCTACTACAATTCACTATTGCCCTACAGGAATTAGAAGAGAGAAATTATGGTTGATGCAGCTCTAAAATTTGGGAATTCCGATGGGGGAGATGAAATTGAGCTTATCAGGGCCCGTAAGGTGTTGTGGAGGGTCTTAGGCGGTCAGTGGTGGCTAATGTGGATGGTGGAAGGGCCGAAAAGGGCGAGGTGGCATCGGGCAGGAGCTCGCTGCTCCGAGCTCTGAAGCAGCTTCAGTGTGCGATTTTCTTCACACCTCCCTGGGCACCCTCGGGCATTTCTGAAGAGGTCTGGAGTTAAAGAACTCTTCTATGGTTCCAATGCACCCTTCAAAGCTCCTTTGGTGGAAGTTTCGCCCATCGTCGGAGCTCTGGTTTGCAGCTCGCCAGAAAACTCACTCTTCTTCTTTTCTGCTCGATTGTGAGATGCTGAGAATGAATGAGGGGGTGCTATTTATATAGGGAAGTCAGCAACTGTTCAAGCTACCGACCGGCGCAAGACTTAGCCTCTAACTCGGCCGCTGAAGACCTAATCGGAGCTTTTTTTAAGATGATGACGTAGTGGTCGTGTCATGTGGCGCATTGTGGTTGGTCAGTTTTTTTGACGTGGAACGCTAGCTCGACCTCCACGTCAGTCGTTGACCCATTGACCGGATACGTGGCAGTCTCTCATTGGCTGCTCGTGTTTGCATGGCATGCTGACAGGCGTCAGGTGTTTATTGACTGGACACATGGCTACCTCTCATTGGCTAACCGTGTCTATGTGGCAACTGACGTGGTGCCAGCTAGCTGTTAACTGTTGACCGGTCCGATCTTACCGTTGACTAGTCCGGTTTGACCAAGTTCACAATCCAAAATTCAAAACTCGGTCGGTTCGGACCTGGTTCGACCGATTTTCTCATATATAAAAATTTCTAAATTCATTTTCTATCTAATGGTGGTCTCAATTTTACATTTTTAAGCCACCTAGAAAAATAAATTTGTGAACCGGTTCACTATGGTTCACGTCAGTTCAATCCCGTTTGGGTCCAGTTCACCCTGAACTGGTTTGGTTCTCTCTTCAATTCCACTCCTCAATTCTTCCTTGAACTTTTTGTGAAATTTTGGTTATTTGGGATTTTCCAATTTCCCACGTTAGCTATTTTTCGTTCATTAAACAGCTCGTTTCTTCATGTATAACCTATACTAGTTCTTTTCCCGATTTTTCTTTGATTCCAAGGAATAGGTTTTACGGGTGAGATCTCAGCTCAGTAAATGAGGTACTGACATCGAGTCACTACATGGCTTACAACTTCATACTTCACTAAAATTCTAAACATAGAGATTATAGTCATTCTTCTTATGTTTGGGTAACTTTTAGTTTTCCCCATTCCTTAACACTCGGCCTTAGGCTATTGCAAATAATTATGGCTTGGTAGAGCTCCCGCTCACCAAGTTATCACAACACATAATGAATCATCCATAAGGTCCAAATGTAACGAACATAGTCTCACCATATTTCAAACAACACACATGATTCATGTGGATATCGAGGATGTACAATCTACTATCTATATGTATACTCTGGTTGTCCACTCTGACCACGCACTCAAGTATACATATACCATGGTTATCCCTTGTTGCCACATGCACAGGTATAGATGAATCATGAGTAGATTTCAAAGCACAACTTAATCCCTACTTATCTCCCACTTTTAGTCTACCCTAGCCGTCATTACTACCTCGATAGGCATTTTCATAATGCACATATTCACATCAACAGGTATATACCAGACACACTCAGATAAACAAGTATGCTAAAATTATAATATCAATGAATCTGATCCTCAATATAATCAAATCTATCTCATAGATGCATGATAACAATCAGCAAGTATGTTCAATTCACATTATCTCTGAGCTTGGTCCTCATTCTAACCGACTCTAACTCAAATATCAAATTAGGGGCACAATGCCATCATTCTCATATTCTTATCATGCGACTATTAGATTCCACAATCTATCAGCCTTACCACATTAGACATAAAGAAAAATGTTGAAGTTAGTGATCATACTTCCATGTAGTTTTTCATCACTTTTCAAAGTATTTTCCAAAATATACATCAGCACATTCACAGTATTATGGAAAACTGTAAAGTGCATCAGTCAGTACAATTGAACTCGCCGTCAATACTCCTACTCACCATTTTTATCGGGACTTGTTTGTCTTGATTATATTTTCTCTTAGCTCGGGTTGTGAGATCCCCATGTGACCAACTACGATATTCTCTCTACAAAAATCATATTGTATGTCCGAGTTCAGTTGGGACATTTAATTAGCACATACATGTTGCCCCGTAAAATTCCTAAGAATTACGGTTTTGCCCCTCAAGCCCAGTTCACTCGACCTGTGTGTCGACAGCCGTTTTAACTAACATGTTTCTAAAGGTTAATTGCGCTCACTTAGGGTCATAATCTTATGTGGTTATACTTGCCAAAATGCTTACAAATACCCAAATTCTCACTTAGGTACCTCATTTTTTTCAAAACTTGTACTTTGGTTACTAAGTTGGTCAAAATTATCATTTTACCCTTTATGCCTTAAAAATCATTATTTTAGATACTATACTTTTTACAAGTCTTTTACTTGGATCCTTAGACTTCCGTGGGTTTCACTCAGATCCCCAAGTTCATTAGAATATATTTCAAGTCTCAACTTTTCACTATTTGCACAATAGTCTTTAATTTGGACAAAATTACCATTTTGCCACTATACTTTAAAATTTATGTTTTCAAGACCATATATATTCCAAATCTTTCATTTGAGTCCCTAAACTCCCTTTAATCTTATTTGAATCCTTAAGTTTCCCACAAATCACTTATGGGCACCCAAATCCATTTATTTACGGTCCCTAAACTTTATCTTTTGGTTCATTTTGATCATTAAGCATTTAAAACTCATCATACAAGTTTCAAATGTTTACCAATCTTTTTAAATAATCCATAAATCTTCTTTATCCGTTAATAAACCCCCTCCCCCAAGAAACCTTATTCTTGAATGGGTCATTTTAACTTATCCATATTTACACTTTGGTCCCAACACTTGCTCCATAACAAAATAATTCACAAAACTTCCTAAACTTGGATACGATTTCACTAAGGACTCATGTAGGCCGTTGTGGTCTCTACCCGATTGAGGTTGGCCACATCTAAGCTAACAATTTATCAAGTAAGAGTCGGATGCAAGATCGGATTCTCATCACAAATGACAACTCGACACGCGACACCATGTGGTTGGAAAGTTTTTCCCATATGCGTCAATAACCACTTAAATCAGCTCAAATAGAGGTTTGAGCAACCTGAAAGGTCTATTTTATAAAACTTAATCATGAAGGATAGTAAAAAATTTTATAAATTTATACAAACACAACACTTATCCAAAACCTATAAAATTAGTGGGATTCAAAAGATAAGACCAATAATATTATGTAATGTGACCCTTGTTGGCATGAACTATTTAATTTATTTATCACCCATTATGCACATTTACTATTTTATCATACCAAAATCGTTACAATTAATTTAATAAGTGAAAGAAATACTATTAGAAAACTAACTCAATTAGATTTCTAATGAAACTTGAATAACTGGTCAAGAAAGAAAGGTAGTTATATTTTATAAAATTTTGGTAATAAGAAAATGGAATGTATGAATTTTATAGAAAATTATCACCAATTAGTTAACATCAAACCTATGGATACAAAATAAATTTAATTAACTATTTGATCATATTTGTATTTTATTACTTAAATCCATACAATAATCAATTAATACGCAATGTGTTTTGAAACACAAAAAATTTTCATTTATCAATTATTTTGGTTAATTTTAGTTATTTTTTACATTAATTTTATTTTTTAAAAATAATTTATCCAATTACACAATAAATAAACTTAATAATAACTTAATTTTAATTTATATAACTCACTCTAAAAATTATGAATTGAAATTTTATAGTATGGATTAATTCAATCCAAGTTTGAAATGGTTTTAATAGAATATTTCTCAATTTTAATTTTCAATTAATTAGGATTTTGAGGATAATGTACAGATATACACAGCAATTTATTCAATTAGGCCACTTTAGCAATTATGACCCTACCTTCCACATAATTTTCAACTTCCCCAATTGCTTATCATGTACACCTTTTATTCCAACTCACATATATTGCTACACTTTCGATCACATTTGATCAATTTTTAATTGATAACTAATTTGCGTACAGTGGAGTTACCCAAATGATTCATAGACTCAAACCCTACTATTTATCAAATTGGTCAATCTCCCTCCCTCTTCATATAACTCTGTTTCAACTACCAAATAGATTCCGAGCACCACCATTCCAAGCCCCCTTCTAGAACAAGGGAATCCAAGATGAGCTCCTAGCACAAGATCACTGCCATACAATCCATAAAGCTATTTCCATTGGCATAACTATTGAGTCTACCTATGAAAAATAAATCCTTCATATTTGAGCCTCGGCCTTTACCAAGCTCACTTAGAAGAACATTTTCTTGGCCTTTGCCCACTCGATATATAGATTCCCATGAGAAATTTCAATCATATGCCACTTGCACTAAACAAGAAAAATATACGAACTAACTTGGAACACTAGAATTGGCTAATTTTTCCCTCCCATTTTACAATTTTATCTAAAGCTTTCTAGCTAGAAAGCTAAAAGGGGCAACAAATTTCAATTTTCCCAAGAACTATTATACCACACACACACTGTCATAAAATCTTCACAATTTGAGAAACTTTCCATTTCTAGGGAAAATTCAGTGTAAAGTGTATAACAGAAAAGCTTAGATATATATTCCAATTATTGCCATTCACTTAGGTGATATTTGGTATACACAGAATGTATGAAACGTAATCTAAATGAGATTTAAAACCCTTGAAACAATTGTGTTGAGTAATCAGCATCAACAAGAATTCCATATTATGTTCTTAGTTCTACAACTAATGAAACTTTCGAATATAGTATCATACAAAAAAACCCTTGAAACAATTGTGTTGAGTAATCAGCTGCCAAGATATTCGCAAGGTTGCTAAATTAGTTTAAAAATAACAAGTAACAAGAATCAATAAATTCGGTGCACTTAAATTGAGGATATGAATAGGATGAGGAAATGGATTGAAAAGCTGACACTAGTTTTTCTATCAAGTCAATAACATGATTAAAGTTGCAATTGGCCCTGAAGTGAAATGATTGAACGAAATACAAGGAAAGACCCTAAGAATTTTTAGGAATAGCAGTCACATGACTGAAAAAGATTTTTCAAAATGTCGTCGAGGTTTCCAGGAGATCGAGAAATGAAGATAAGTCATTCAGGGCTCCTTACGACTCGGCTGACTGTAATATGCGAAGGAAGAAATGATGTTGGAGAGGTCTCAATCAAAGAGTTTCACCACCCCTCCGCTGGGTCCCTTCGCTCTTCACGATTGGATTCGGCACGGTCAATCAGAAACATATATGAATGTCCGAATTTCAGACAAAACCTTCCGACCAACCGGTGCAATTACGATCAGTCGGCAAACGATTCTGCTACTCGATTATTGTTATATTCGAAGGCAAACTTGGAATAGAGAGCATCAAAATTCATAGCGCCCCATCCATAGGTCCTTCGGTCAGAATGAATAATACCAAAGAAAGAAAGGACTCATTCATTTAAGAGTAAAAGAAAACAATGAAATAAATTTGATGAGAGAGTAAAAAGAAAGCAGCTCAGTGAATACGAACCAGAAGAACATATTCATTTTGGGAAATTCATTCACTCAATTGATTTCAACCTCATGGTGATTTCTCTTCATCGCCGCCTCCTCTACTGAGAACTTGCAAATCATATAATAACGGTAACAGACAACGAGTAACAATAGCTTTGATAAGATCATACAGATCTAAAATCTTTTTGTACGAAATGACTCTGGACATATCACTTGGATATGGAGAGATTGGCTATCGCCTATGCAGGGGGCACTTAAAACCCTAGAAATTGGAGTCGATACTTATGGGGCACATGGATTTATTTATATAGGAAGAGTTTCAGCTACGGGCTGGATTCCCTCCCGAACTTGCCTCCTCGCTGGGCCAATGCTACTCATATTGGGCCTATTCTTAATTTCGTGAATAATTAACTTTATTCAAAAGAGTTTTGTCATATTGCCAACCGGAAACACTCCAATGACATATAGAACATGATCATCTCAATTACTAGATCAGTCGAGTATTAGTGTAAAACTGTGTTGATATTCTTTCTAAGGATAAAGAATCAAATCATGCATTTAATAGTAACATAGTGATATGAAGTAGGACAACACGTAAATGAATAAATATAATTAATAGAATAGGTGGGATTATTACGTGTGAGTCATGTATAATAAAGATTTGGACAAAAAAGTATGGCAAGGTGGGACGCTATTTAAGGTGATAGAATAATAATATTGAACTTGGAGGTTGCCTATTTTAATAAAAATGAAGTAATTTGGAGGGTGAAT
The DNA here is from genome assembly GCA_030064435.1 of Trapa incisa. Taxonomy (NCBI): domain Eukaryota; kingdom Viridiplantae; phylum Streptophyta; class Magnoliopsida; order Myrtales; family Lythraceae; genus Trapa; species Trapa incisa. Next base: position 11,094,385 of record CM057786.1, on the reverse strand, counting down.
AATAAGCTCTACATCCTATCCTTCTCCATTTGCAATCTTTTCAAAAATTTAGATATTTCACTTGTATAATTTATTGTTTAAATTATTTTAATATTATTTATTTATTTTTATTATTATATACTTTAAATAAATTTATATATTAATAATATTTTATATAAAATTATATAATACAAATATTATAAATAAAAAATTATTATAAAAAATAATTTTAATATAATTTAATTATATATAATACCTAATAAATTATTTAATTTAATTAAAATAATAAATTTATCTTTCTAATTTTTTTTATTAATAATTATTTATTTCGCTTCATCTTCATTAAAATTATAAATTGTTAAAAAATTTTAATACATCAAAATCCATTGATTTAATATACCTCTAAAAATATCCAAATACTTTACCTATAAATTTATACGAACGAATGTATAATAAATAATTTTAAACATTTTAAACATTTTATTTTATTAAGAATTCTGAATGGAGTATAGATAGAGTAAAGTTAAATGGAGTAAAATAATAACCAATGAAAATACTATTATTCGCATATACTAGTAATAACAGTATGTACGTACATGTCTCACAAACAAAAAGACAAATATCCACCATTGATGCACTAAAGTGTAAACTCCCTTCCATGCACTGAAGTGTAAAGTCACTTCAAAAAAGTTTATACAAAATGCTAGAGAAAGTATTGAGTAGATAAAATGTTTAACTAATATTTAATTAAAAATTATAATTTATAATTAATGGTATATTTTAAAATTATATTTTTATAATAATCATCTATTTTATTTTATTTAATATCATATTCTCAACCCATAAACTTAAATAAACTTATTACGTGCAAATTTTTTTTCAATAACAACAATTTACTAGTTGATATAATTTTTTCATTATTGGACAAGAATGGAACAATAATTTCCGTTGAGCATTTTTCTTTTATAATAAAGTAAACTATCCGTGGAATTTTCTATATGAGATAAGGTAGTATAGTGAGTTAAGTAACTTTAATAACATGTGAAAAAATATATTATATACCATTAAAATTAAACTTATATTTACTTAAAATTATAATTTATAAATAGTAAAATATTTATAGTATTATAAATTAACCATACTTGTTTATTTTGTTTAATTTAATATTATATTCTCAATAATATAATTAAATAAATAAATATAAGTAAGTATCAACAAAACACGTATAAGTAACACATAATTTTTTAAGTTAAATGTTCATTAATAAATGCATTAATTGCATCTAGCTAATGAATGCTCCAACTATGATAAAGTGAGGTAAGCACCAAAATATTAACATGTTTTATAACTAAGGTAACTATATCACCATACACAACTTATTCATACTAAGAATATACTTATGTGATAAGACGGGTCCTATGATGAGGAAGAGAAGTATGACGTTACTTAATCTTATAAATTATATTATAATTATATGACATTTATGTTAGAAAATATTGGATATTGAAGTTGATATTATATTATTTAAAAGTTATAATTTATAATTAATAAAATATTTTCTAATTTTATAAATTTGTAATAATTATCTATTTTATCTAATATAATATTATATTCTCAACCATAGAATTAAATACAATAAATATAATATGAATATAGGGATCAATAAAACTTTTTCGAACACATAATATTTTTAAGACAAATATTAATTAATAAATACATTAATAACATCTAGCTAATGAATGTTTTAACTATGAGATACTACTATAAGTGAGGTAACCACCAAAATAGTAACATGTTTTATTAGTGAGCTAAATGTATCACCATATTCAACATATTTATTCTAAGAATATGCTTGAGCGATAATGTGGATCTTATCATGAATAATAGAAATATGTTTATGTTACTTGATCTTATAAATTTATTTGTAACCATATATGGCCTAAGAGGTGCATGGACCAAATATCAAGTATAATTTTGGAATATAGCTAAATATTCAATATTTATGACATCAACTCAGCAATGAGCATGAGCAAAACTTCAACTGCATTTAAGGAAGAAATAATAAAGTATTACAATCAATGGTAAAATGACAAAAATACAATAATTTATCATGTGAGCCCATAATCTTATATTTGTTCAAGTAGTAAAGATAACAAGCTTAATTATGTCTGAATTTGGTACGAGCTTGATCATTCTATTTTATTTATTTTCTATAGTTGACATTTTCTTTGAATTTTAATTTAAACCTCATACATAATACAGGTTGAACTAAATCAAATAGCAATAAGAGGGTTTATATGAAAAGTGATAGGGATCTTCAGTTAAGTCTTATCCTTTTAAGTTAAGATTTGTTCATTCCCTCTTTTCCTTGGTGTTTATGAACTGAAACTAATAAATTGGAGTCTGTGAAATATTTTTACCAGTAATAGGTGATGAGGGAGTGAACCTTTTGGTAAGGTTGTTTGTGCATAATCTGAATATGATAAGGGAATGAATAAAGTCTTGTCATTCATGTGGTTATACATTCTCACTCTTATTTATTCTTTTTAGGAGCTTTATGGAAGCAATAATTTCTATAATATTCTATCATGGTGAGAGTTAATAAGTTAGAATGGTGGGTATTGTAAACCCTATCCCTTAAAGACAAAGAAACTAAGGAAAGAATTGGTTAACCCAAGTGATAAAATCAAACCGGTTCACAAACTTCAACTATTAGAAAAAGGGAAAAACAGGAAATTTATAAATCTAAAGTAACCTAAACAGTCACAAAAGTTATGAGAAAGGACTTTAGGATAAATTGGAAGTGAAAACCAAACCAGTTCAGGTGAACTGGACATGAAATGTATTGAACCGATTTGAACCGGTTTGAATCACTATTGAACCGTCTTCTAAATTTATTTTTATAGGTGGCCTAGAAAACTCAAATTTATGAATTTAGGCCTCTATTTGATAGAGAATGAATTTAGATGAATTTATAAATTTTTAATTTTGAAAAACTCGGTCGAATCAGTTATGAACTGACCGGTTTAAGCATTTAACTACCCGGTTCGGACCAGTTCGGAACAGTGTCGTCTTTTTCCATCAGATGACAACACTGTTCACTCGTCGAAAAATCGAGCAGCTCGGACAAAAATGAAAAGTTCTCGGCCAAGGAGTTTTAGGCAATGAATGACCACCATAAAGGCACTAATCAGACGGCCAATAAGTTCTCGAGCTTCCTATATAAAGAGCTCTTACTCATTTATCCTCCTCACACCTGAAAACTACTCTCTCTCCCTACTGCTCTATTTTCCGGTGAAGCTCGAACTAGAGCTCTGACTTGGGCATTTTTCTGAGCCAAAGAAGTTGATGTTGGTTCTTTAGATTTGGGGAGAAGTCAGCTACCCGACGATAGTCTCCATTTACTTCGAGGATCATCGAAGAAGCTCCGCCGTGATAGAACAATGAAGCAGCTCCGGCGGATTGAAGCTGAACTATTTTGGCCGAGCTAAAAACAACCAATTCGAGCCCTTTTTAGGTTAAATCAAGCTCTCCCAACACTTCCACAGCCCTCATATGATTACATTAGACCTGAAAGGTAAGTCAATTTGGCTCCACTCTTTAATTTCGAATTAGTGTTAGAGAGAGAACCGGTGAAACTTCACTAACCAAATTCTCCCTCAATTTGGCATGAATTGATCCGATTCTTGATCCTGGAAGTAATCTCAAAATGAGAGCTATCTGCTCAGATCAAAATCTCAGATCGCCGCACCCCCGACAGTAAACTTTCGAAGCTTTCTCTCTCTAAGTCTAGTTTTTCGGTGAAGCTCCGTTTGAACTCAATTCGGATCCAAATGACACGATTCAAAGTTCCATATAATCATGTGGAAGTGTAGAAACTCAATTTTACCTTCAATTTCAACAATTAACCTCGATTGATTAGTCAATTTGATGAAATCAAATTTAGACAGGTTGAAAAGGGGAAATTAGGGGGAAATTTTGGGGGAAATTAGAGATTTCAAAAATTTGAGAGACTAAAGTACAATTTTCTAAAATTGAAGGCCAATTAGGCATGCAAAGATGTTGGAGGACCAATTGGTCAATTTTTACAATTATTGGGGTCAAATTTACCATTTTTGTAAAGTAGGGGCAAAATGATAATTTTTGAAAAGTTGGGGACCAAATTGGGAATTTGGGAAACTTGAACCCCTTTTTGTGATTTTGAATAAATTGAGGTGCCAAAGCGAATTTTAGAAGTTTTGGGATTCAATTTGGGGAAATTTTGGCATTAGGGACCTAAAGTAAAAGAAAAAGAACTTTAGGGACCTAATTACAAATAATTGAAAAGTTGGGTATTTATTCATATGTGATTAATGAAGGCTATTAGGCCAAATGATAATGAACAAGAATGTTTATATCGTGTATAAACACGAAGTACTGGGAACGCCAGCCAAGACAAGCTCACGTGGAGGTAAAAAGCCGATTAAGAGTGAGATTTTTACATCATACCCGCTTGGGATGATAAGCACCTCGGTAATGAAAACCCACTACTATGTGAGATTTTAACATCACACCTGGAAGGGGTGATGTGAGAAAACGCACGAAAAAATTACTTATCTATAAACCCCGCCCTTTTGAACTAAGGAAAACTAAGAAGAGAACCGATTAAACCAAGTGAGAAAACTAAATCGGTTCACAAACCTGATAATTGTGAATGGGTAATTTAGGAATTTACAACTCCCAGGTGATTCAAAGGGTTCAAAATACTATGGAAAATAACCTTAGGACGAATTGGAAGAGGAAAATTAGACTGGTTTGGATGAACTGGGTCCAACAGGATTGAACCGATTTATGAACCGAGTCGGTTCATGAACCGGAATCGATAGAGATCAGGCAAAACAAAGGAATTCAACTCCATTCTACTCCAAAGAAATTCATAAACCTTGGGAAGGAACCTTAGAACAAAGTGGGAGAGAAAAATTAGACCGGTTTGGGTGAACCGGACCCGAACCAGATTGAACTAGTTTAAGGACCAAGTCAGTTTATGAATCGGAATCGATAAAGAGATGGTAAACCAGGAATCTTATGGACCCTAAGTAACCCAAGGAGTCACAAAAGACATGGAAATGGACTTGTGAAGGAATTGGGGATGAAAACCAAACCGGTTCAGGTGAACTGGATCCGAACCGGTTCGGACCGGTTTGAACCACTATTAAACTGAATCCTAAATTCATTTTTTCTAGGTGGCTTAAATCATTCAAATTGGAGATTTGAGGCCCCCATTGGATAGAAAATGAATTTAAAAATTTTTAGATTTGAAAAAATCGATTGAATGGGGGGTGAACCGGCCGGTTTAAGCTTTGAACCAGGTTCAGACCGGTCCGGTCCGGTTCGAAACAGATCTTCTTCCTCAGGATGACAGCACTGTTCACTCGCTAGGAAATTGAAGAAACGCCGGTGAAGAAGAAACACTTATGTTCGGGGTGTTTTAGGTCTTCAATGTCAGCAATAACAGTGGTAAACAGATGATCGACGAGTCTCTAAGCTCCCTATATAAAGAGCATCTCCCCATTCATCCTCTCCATGCCTGAAAACTCCATTCTCTCTCAACTGCTCCATTTTTCGGTGAAGCTTGAATCAGAGCTCTGACATGGGGTCTTTTCTGAGCCAAACAAGGTGAGGTCAGGTTCTTTAGAACCGAGGAGAAGTCAGCTACATGTCTGTAGTCTCCGTTCACTTTGAGAGTCGACGGCGAGACGCCGACGTGATGAAACAATGAAGCAGCGCCAGCGGACCGAAGCTGCCTTGTTTTAGTCGAGTTGAAATCGGCCATTTTGAGCCCTCCTCAGGCCAAACCAAGCCTTCCCAACACTTCCTCAACCTTCCCACGGCCGAATTAGGACTGAAAGGTAAGCCAATTTGGCTCCCTTCTACAATTTCCGGCCGGTGCTAGAGAGAAAACCGACAGAATTTCAATGATGAAATTATAACTCAATTCGACATCAATTGATGCGATTCTTGATTCTAGGATGAACCTCAAGATGAGAGCTATCTGCCTAGATGGAAATCTCGGACCACCGTGCCCTCACCGGTGAGAAATTGAAGCTTTCTCTCTTTACACACCATTTTCCGGTGAATCTTCCTTTGAGCTCATTCCGACGTTAAAATCTGTGATTCAAAGTTCCTTAGAATCGTATGAACATGTAGAAACTCAATTCCAACTCCAATTTCAACAATTAGAGGTGGTTGATCAGTCAATTTGATGAAATCAAATTCGACAGTGTTAAAGAGTTGAAATTGGGGGAAAAATTAGGGATTTTTGAAATTCAAAGGACCAAAATGAAATTTTATAAAATTGAGGGCCTATTGGGTATGAAAATAATGATGGAGGACCAACTGAGAAATTTTGAAACTTTTGGGGCAAAACTTACCATTTTTGTAAAGGAAGGGAAAATGTTAATTTTGGAAAAGTTGGAGGACCAAATTGGAAATGTGGGAAATTAATCCCCTTTTTGTGAAATGGAATAAATTGAGGTCCTTTGATAAATTTTAGAAGTTTCGGGACTTAATTTGAGGAAAAACCGGCATTAGGAACTTAAAGTTAAAGATAAATAACTTTAGGGACTTAATTGCAAATAAATGAAAGTTTGACTTTTTCATTTATTTGGAATGAATGAAGGCTATTAGGACGAAGGACAATGAACCGAGATGTTCATATCATATAGGAACACGAAGTACCGGGAATGCATGCAAGGATAAGCTCGCGTGAATACAAAGAACTGGTCTAGTGGAATTCACGGTATTAACGGGTGAGTGAGTTTACTAACATCATACCCGATTGGGATGATTAGCACAACTTAAAGATAAAAACCACTTACCGGTTGTGAATGAAAATTTTATATCATACCCGATAGGGGATGATAAGTACCTCGATATAAAAACCCACTATTTATTGGTATTTTAATCATCACCACTTAGAGAAAGTGACGTGAAAATTTTGCGGAAAAACTACTTACCAGTTGTAAGTAGATCATACCCGATTGGTATGATGAGACTTCCTCGAAGGAAGTTGAAAACCCGTTCATCGGTTATGAACGGAGATGTCCTTATACCGGTCGGTATAATGGATAGTAAAAACCTATGTGCCAATACTTAAACTATTTGGGAGACCTTTTTGACGGGAGCTCGAATAGCTCTTATAGGCTAGGGGCCTTGGTTTTGGAACTTGAGGGTTAGAATGCCCAGATTTTGAAAATCTCGTACAGTGGGCCCAAGGCCAGTTGGCACGAGCAGGAGCTCGTAAATAAACATGATATATGTGCCATAAAACTTAATAAGTGAATTGTTTGACCATAGTACCAAGATAAGACCGACATGCTCAGTCAACTAGCGGTAGTGTGACATGACAGGTCGACGGACCAGTCAAGACAAATAACTGTGGGTTGAGTTGAGAGTCGGGGTTGTTGGACCGGTGGCACCATAGATTACATGGTAATATGAGAAAACATTGTTTGTGCATGCACTGTGAGTAGGGATCATCAAGACGCCCATGAGCGGTAGTGATGCATCCTAAGGGCACTGAACGACCTGGTGGCTATAAGGGCAGTTCGTCGTTCCAGGTGTCTGTGCAAAATTTGGCGTAGCACCAAGCGCATGAGACCGAGGTGGGGACAGGATGAGGTCTCTGTCCTCATACGGACACGAATAAGTGATTTCGGGATTGTGGGTCGGATGTGGCATACATCCATTCATTCCTATGGTAGAAGTGGTCGTACTTCTATCCGAGTGGAAGGAAAAGTTGTTCTGAAGCCACTAGCGGGTTTAGTAGTGATACTGACTTGCAAATATGTGTAACCTTCATGATGAAAGATGTGTGTTGGGTGATGACACACCGGTAACTAAGAAATGGTGGAAAAACCCGAATTTTTAAACGAAGGGATTTTTGAAAAGAAAGTAGTCTGGCACACTCCAATAATAATTATTTTCTTAAAACTCAAAAGCTTTTAAAAACCCATTCACTGAGTAGTCGTACTCACCCCCTCCCTTATATCTCTTTCAGGAAATCCCGGAAAGCCTACCCTTAAAGACCGTCAACTAAGATGCCTGTAAGTCAGGTATGTAAAGTTTTAAATTTCATGCAGTTTTGATTATGCTATTCTAGGAAAAGGTGCAGGTTAAAGGACGCCTTACTCTTTACGGTTTACAATAAGGGGAAACCTTTTAATAAACAGGAAGAGTGGCGGGTTGATCACGGGGATCCAACCAAACTGGGTCAGGGCGTGACAACTAGAGTGGTATCAGAGCCTGTTTCCTCGAATACATATTCAAGACTAGAAAATATAGTAACTAATAGGATTTCTCTTAAAATTTACAGATGGCTCCTAGGAGAGGAACCAAGAAAACTAGGGATGACTCTACTCAGCACCCTGTTCTCATAGGAAGACAACTCTAGAAGCTTCCCAAATGCCTAGAGCATGGTAGAAATCCCCAAGGACCAAATGACAAAGTATCCAAGAGGATGATGCTTGGACCTGTTGAGGTCACACCCTGAGTACAAAGGAAGCCAAGCTTGAGACCAGAAACACTAGTTAGGGCTTATAACCTTACTATGGAGGATGCTTAGCACACACTCTGTAGTCCTCTACCTATTTCATGACCACCTCTTTGTAATATGGTTAAGACCCTAACATATTGTACTCCTTCTCCATTAATGAAGAATTTCCAAGTTCTTGAAACCATGTCTCTAAATAAGGATGTAAGCCTACATCTCAACTATGGGAAGATTGTCTCAAGAAAAGTAACCAAACAAACCCCGTGGACCGAGGAGAATCCCATCCCAAATAAGGAAATGAACCAAAAGTCTAAAGAGTCTAGGAGAACTCTTAGGGGAAAATTATTAGGCAGAGAAGGCTCGCCAAGAAAATCGACAAGGAGATGAAAGAGTGAGAACTCTGATAGTGACTACTGGGCAAAGAAATGGCATGTTACAAGGTGAGGACAAGAGGAATGCTACTCGAGAAAGTGCTCAACACTATTAAGGACAAGTACCAAGACGGACTAGTATAAGTATAAGGACAGAAGGGGTGTTCCACACCTCATAGATTCAAGGCAATACCTCCTCAATGGTCACAAAGGACATGAAGGATTAGAGACTGATACCATGGAGCAGGTTACGTAAATGGTTCACCAAGAGGTCAAGAAATGACGAGGTGAATGCAAAAACTTCTTAAGGAGGTCAAACCGAGAAGGATACCTCATGGATAGGGATAAGATACATGAGAAGCATACTAAGAACCCTCTCATAAGGGGGCAAACACAGAAAAATGTCCCCTGAAACTCTAGGGAATGACACCGTTAGAGTGAAGAAGAGAAGGAATATGCTATGAAAGGGAACTCCAGAGGGATGCATACAACCAAGTGCCTTGAAGGAATCATTGGTTGGTAGATGGACATAACGTGGAGTGCAAGGAGCCAACTCCTCATTAGAAACTACTTGAAGGAAGGATGTACCGGAGGCCAATACTAACCTACTTTGGAAAAGTGATAGAATGTTAGGTACAACTTCCATTGGAAAATATAGAGAACATAACAGAAGTAAGCAAACCATGACAACAAGATGGTCAAAGAAAATGAAAGACACCCTAAGGAGGACCGGGAAGTAGTAAGGAATACACCCTAAAAAGGGCACTGGAAGGATCATTAATAACAAGGAGATTAGAGAGACAACTGCCTCAAGAAAACTAAACAAGGTGAAAAGTAGGGGCGAGACAGGTAATGAACTACTCTCGTGAGGGTCATAGAGTAAACTCCAACAAAGAAGGAAGAGGTGGAAAGGCCAAATATTGGAGAAAAGAGGGATGAAAGAAATCCTTAAAAGGACCAAAGGCCAATTAACGACTAAAACTCAAGCCAAGAAAGGAATAGGCAAGCCTCTCACATAATGGTCAAGAAAACTTGAAATAAGAAAGATTTGTATGCTCCCTAAAGAAGTAGACAGGTACTGGGTACGAATGAAGATGCAGATAAAGTATACAAGATATGCCTGCAAGAATTGTGGAGTAAAGGTAAACAGGAGAAGACGACATCAAGGGATGTCATTTAAGGGTAAAAATCCCCTTGAGCAAATGTATAAAAGGAATGTCAAGAGAAAAGGAAAGAATCCTACCAAGGAAGTATCATGATGTCCTAGTATGACCTGTTTGGAGAAAGAGCAGGAGTATCAAGAAATATTTCCAGAAGAACCAAGTAGAAAGAAGAAACTAGTAACGGTGGACAACCAGAGAGAATGAACAAAATCCTAAGAAAGGATGAGATGTAGTAAAGACTACACTCTCTGAAGGACAATGAGATGGGCATGAAGAACGAGTGATACAGCTGCCCAGGCAATTGGACTAGAAAAATAAAGAGAAGAAGATAGTTAAAGAACTGGTTTTCGAAAGAACCATGGATTTAAACCACAACAAAGAAGGGAGAAGTGAAAAGGCCAAAATGTAAGAAGAGAAGAACGAAGGGAAATCCTTAAAGAAATCGATGGTCGAAGCCAGATTTATAGTTTAAAGTCTTGGAACAGTTAAGTGAGCCTCAAGAAGGGTGAACAAGAGATTGTGAAATAAGGAGGATGTGAACCCTCTTTCACATAAATTATTTAACGCGTTAACATCAAAAGATGCTGTGACAAGTATGAATGAGTGGACAACCCATACTCGGGTAATAGAGGAAAAATGTTCGAGAAGATATTGGGAAAGTAAGTCCCTTAATAAGGTGTAGCTAAAAAGGAATAACCACAATTGGTAAGACGGATCATAGCCCACACACGCATACGAAGCTTAAAGAGTGGACAACCAAGCATAGTGTGGAATGCACAAAATAAAACCAATAATCGAAAGTGTCCTATGTAAGGAACAAGGGATAAAACAAAAGTTGTGGATAGAGAAGGATCCAAAGCAAAACAGATGCCCTAACACATATAAGGGTACAAAGAAATGGAGAAAAGGAAACCTTCAAGCAATGGTAAGAAGGTTGAACATGTAGCTCCTAGAACGAAAGTCTCTACCTTGAGGGACACATTAGAGAATAAAAACGTAAAAAAGGAACTCCCCGAAACAAAACAATAAGACTGAAAAGGGTTAAATGAGGATAATGAACTATGAAGTGGTTACAAACAAGTAAGAGCGAATTAAGGCCAAAGGAAATCCTTGAGTAAAGGATGTTATTGGGAGTGATGATGAACCTAAGAATGGACGAGTCCTAGCATATCAGTAAAACATTTGGAGATCAAATAATTGGAACCAAAAAAATCAATAAGGAAGTCAAAAAAGGACGAGTGGGTAAGGAGAACCAACACAATTGAGTAAGTTGAGTTAATAATGGTAAAAAGAATAGTTGAGGAATGCGATCAAAAGAAAAGAGGGATGAAGTTATACGATCCCTGAAAGGTTTAAAAGCTAAGAGAGACACTTCAGGAGATGTTCTAGAAATCAAATAAACAGAGACAGGTCCTAGAAAATGCCATGCTCCAAGGGCATGTAAGCCCAACAACCCAAGGAGAATAAGACTCAAAGTAAGGAAGAGTCGGCTAGTAAGCATGACGAGGTCAAATATAACAATTTGGACCGAAGTTATAATAGACAACGAATGGAGGAAGGGTCAAAATAGGACAAAAAGGTGATGATAAAGAAATCCATGGAAATAAGTACGAAATGCTCTATAGGACAATGAGCAAAGGGTTTCAATGACCAAGCGGTTAACTAGGCATGAAAATGGTTAGTTATCTTGGAATTTCCAATCTTGAGTACAGAACCTCAAGGGGAAGAATATTGCTCTGAGCAAAGAGAGAGATAAAATCTAAGAACATACCCTGAGGTAAGGTATGTCTAGTTATGACAAACTCCATGGAGGGAGTAAATAATATAAAGGAAAAAGAATTCCTTAAGTGAAGGTTGTAAAAGGGGCTAATTGAAAGGACGAGAGAAAAGTTTGCATCTTAAGCAAACACCAAGGGGACATCAAAGGAAATGATTGCTCATGTAAGGTTGCTAACTAAATTTTGGGGACAAAACTCCTAAAAGGAGGGGAGAGTTGTAAACCCCACCCTTTTGAGCTAAGGAAAACCGGGAAGAGAACTAGTCAAACCAAGTGTGAAAACCGAATCGGTTCACAAACCCGATAATTGTGAATGGGAAATTTAGGAATTTACAACTCCCAGGTGATCCAAAGGGTTCAAAATACTATGGAAAAGAACCTTAGGATGAATTGGAAGAGGAAAATTAGACTGGTTTGGATGAACCGGGTCCAACAGGATTGAACCGGTTCATGAACTGACTCGGTTCATGAACTAGAATCGATAAAGATCGGGCAAAACAAAGGAATTCAACTCCATTGTACTACAAAGAAATTCATAAACCTTGGGAAGGAATTCAACTCCATTGTACTACAAAGAAATTCATGAACCGGTCGGTTTAAGCTTTGAACACAGTTTGGACCGGTCCGGTCCGGTTCGGAACAGTGTTATCTTCTTCCTCAGGATGACAACACTGTTCACTCATCAGGAAACTGAAGAAACGTCGGTGAAGAAGAAACGCTTATATTCTAGGTGTTTCTGGTCTTCAATGTCAGCACTAACAGTGCCAAATGGACAGCCAACGGGTCTCCAAGCTCCCTATATAAAGAGACCCTCCCCATTCATCCTCTTCACACCTGAAAACTCCATTCTCTCTCAACTGCTCCATTTTTCGGCGAAGCCCAAACCAGAGCTCCAACATGGGGTATTTTCTGAGCCAAATAAGGCGAGGTTGGGTTCTTTAGAACCGGGGAGAAGTCAGCTACACATCTGTAGTCTCTGTTCACGCCGAGAATCATTGGCGAGACGCCGACGTGATGAAACAGTGAAGCAGCTCCAGCCAACCAAAGCTGCCATGTTTCGGCCGAGTTGAAATTGGCCACTTCGAGCCCTCCTCGGGCCAAACCAAGTCTTCCCAACACTTCCTCAGTCCTTCCACTGCCGAATTAGGACTGAAAGGTAAGCCAATTCGGCTTCCCTCTACAATTTCCAACCGGTGCTAGAGAGAGAACCGATAGAATTTCAATGATAAAATTCTAACTCAATTTGGCATCAATTGATGTGATTCTTGATTCTAGGATAAATCTCAAGATGAGAGCTATCTGCCCAGATCGAAAGCTTGGACAGTCGTGCCCTCATCGGTGAGAAATCAAAGCTTTCTCTCTCTACAGTCCGTTTTCTAGCGAAGCTCCATTTCAGCTCGTTCCGATGTTAAAATCTACGATTCAAAGTTCCTTAGAATCATATGAACATGTAGAAACTCAATTCCAACTCCAATTTCAACAATTAGAGGTGTTCGATCAGTCAATTTGATGAAATCAAATTCGACAGTGTTAAAGAGTTGAAATTGGGGGAAAAATTAGGGATTTTTGAAATTCAAAGGACCAAAACGAAATTTTATAAAATTGAGGGTCTATTGGGCATGAAAATAATGATGGAGGACCAACTGAGAAATTTTGAAACTTTTGGGGCAAAACTTACCATTTTTGTAAAGGAAGGGCAAAATGTTAATTTTGGAAAAGTTGGATGACCAAATTGGAAATTTGGGAAATTAATCCACTTTTTGTGAAATGGAATAAATTGAGCTCTTATGATAAATTTTAGAAGTTTTGGGACTCAATTTGAGGAAAAATCAACATTAGGGACTTAAAGTTAAAGAGAAATAACTTTAGGGACTTAATTGCAAATAAATAGAAGTTTGACTTTCTCATTCATTTGGAATGAATGAAGGCTATTAGGATGAAGGAGAATGAACCGAGATGTTCATATCATGTAGGAACACGAAGTACCGGGAATGCCTGCAAGGACAAGCTCGCGTGAATACAAAGAACCGGTCTAGTGGAATTAATGGTATTAACGGGTGAGTGGGTTTACTAACATCATACCCGATTGGGATGATGAGCACAACTTAAAGATAAAAACCACTTACCGGTTGTTAGTGGAAATTTTATATCATACCCGATAGGGGATGATAAGTACCTCGGTATAAAAACCTACTGTTTAGTGGTATTTTAATCATCACCACTTAGAGAAAGTGATGTGAAAATTTTGCGGAAAAACTACTTACTAGTTGTAAGTATATCATACCCGATTGGTATGATGAGACTTCCTCAAAGGAAGTTGAAAACCCATTCATCGGTTATGAACAAAGATGTCCTTATAACGGTCAGTATAATGGACAGTAAAAACCTATTTTGTCAGAAGTGTTCTCCCCTTACTATGTGCCAATACTTAAATTATTTGGGAGACATTCTTGACAAGAGCTCAAATAGCTCTTATAGGTCGGGGGCCTCGGTTTTGGAACTTGAGGGCTAGAATGCCCAGATTTTGAAAATCTCGTACAGTGGGCCCAAGGCCAGTTGGCATGAGCAGGAGCTCATAAATGAACATGATATATGTGCCATAAAACTTAATAAGTGAATTGTTTGGCCATGGTACCAAGATAGGACCGACATACTCAGTTAACTAATGGCAGTGTGACATGACAGGTCGACGGACCAGTAAAGACAAACAATTGCGGGTTGAGTTGAGAGTCGGGGCCGTTTGACTAGTGGCACCACAGATTACATAGCAATAAGAGAAAACATTGTTTGTGCATGCACTATGAGTACGGGATCATCAAGATGTCCATGAGGGGTAGTGATGCATCCTAAGGCCACTGGACAACTTGGTGGCTATAAGGGTAGTTCGTCGTTCTAGGTGCCTGTGCGAAATTTGGAGTAGCACCAAGCGCATGAGAAGTGGATCATATGTCGCGTACATCCACTCATTCCCATGGTAGAAGTGGTCGTACTTCTATACAGGTGGCAGGCAAAGTCGCTACGAAGCCACTAGCGGGTTCAGTAGTGATATTGACATGTGAATATGTGTAACCTTCATGATAAATGATGTGTGTTGGGTGATGACATACCAGTAACTAAGAAATGGTGAAAAAATCTGAATTTTTAAATGAAGGGATTTTAAAAAAAAAAAAGAGTTTGGCACACTCCAATAATAATTATTTTCTTAAAACTCAAAAGTTTTTAAAAACCCAATCACTGAGTAGTCGTACTCACCCCTCCCTTATATCCATTTCAGGAAATCCTAGAAAGCCTACACTTAAAGACCGTCAACTAAGATGCATGTAAGTCAGGTATGTAAAGTTTTAAATTTCATGCAGTTTTGATTATGTTATTCTAGGAAAAAGTGCAGGTTAAAGGACGCCTTACTCTTTATGGTTTACAATAAGGGGAAACCCTTTAATAAACCGGGAGAGTGGCGGGTTGATCACGGGGATCCAACCAAACTGGGTCGAGGCATGACATTATTGGTTGTAAGTAGATCATACACGGTTGGTATGATGAACTTTCTGTAAGGAAGTAGAAAACTTGCTTATCGGTTATGAGCGGAGATGTCCTCATACCTAATTGGTTTAATGGACAACTGAAAGATTATTTTTGTCGGAAGTGCTCTCCCCTGACTATGTGCCACTAAAACTTTTTGGGATATCTTCTTGACGGGAGCTTGAATAGCTCAGATAGGTCGGAGGCCTTGGTTTTGGAACTTGGGGGCTAAAATACTCGATTTTGAAAATCTCGTATAGTGGGCCCAAGGCCACTTGGCACGAGTAGGCACTCGTAAACAAACATGAGTTATGCCATGAAAAGTCTAATGAATGATGTGTTTGGCCATGGTACCAAGACAAGACCGACACACTTGGTGGACTGGCAGTAATGCGACAAGACAGGTCGACGGACCAGTCGAGACAAACAGCTACAGGTTGATGGACCAGTTGATATAAACAGCTACAGGTCGAGTTGAGGGTCGGGGCTGTTGGACTAGTGGCACCAAAGATTAAATGGCTTAAGAGGAAAACTATTGTTTTGTGCATGCACTAGGGTACGAGACCTTCAAGACGCCCAAGAGGGGTAGTGATATGTCCTAGGGGCTATTGGACGACATGGTGGAGATAAGGGCAGTTTGTCCTACCAACAGTCAGGGAAGCTCGACGTAGCTTCATGCGTGTGAGACCGGGGTGGGATCGGGATGAGGTCTCTGTCTTCATATAGATACGAAGTTTTCTTTTCAGGTTTGAGGGTCAGATGTTGCATACAACCACTCATTCCGAGGGTAGAAATGGATGGGTTTCTATATAGGTGACCGATAAAGTCGCTTCAACACCACAAGTGGGTGCAGTGGATGTGCTGCCTTGTGAATGTGTAATCCCTTCATGATGAAGGGTGTGTGTTGATTGTTAAACACACTAATTGTGGTTAATGAGAAATTATAGTTTTGAAAACTGAGAAATTGAGGAAGAAATGGTTTTAAGAAACTAAGAAGTCTGGCATACTCCAATTCAAACTATTTTTCTAAAACTCATATTTTAAACACCCATTCATTGATTTGTCAAACTCACCCCCTCCATTTATCCATTTTCAAGAAACCAAGAGAAAAATTGACCTAAAGACCTTTAACTAACTAAACCTGCAAGACAGGTATGTAACTTTAAATTTTATGTAGTTTTGATAAATGTTATTCTAGGAAAGGTACACATTTAAAGGACGCCTTACCTTATGGTCTAAAAGAAGGGGAAAAACTTTAATAAACCTGGAGAGTGGCAGGTTGCTCATGGGGATCCGACCAAACCGGGCTGGGGCATGATAGGTCTTGTGCATGATATGTTTTCTCGATGTGATTAAGACTTATCTGCTTGATTTAAGGATGATAACTTCTACCCTCCAATGTTGATTGTTGTGCACCCACAACCTTTTGTCTTGTAGTTAATCTACCCTTGATTGTGGGCTCTAGTGTAGTTAGATTGTTTGGGGTTGTTGTGTAGTTTGTCTTCTTAGGCTTAATATTTGTCGGTCCTAATGTAGATTATAGTTAATGTGTGCAACTATATCCCATACTTGGGATTTTTTTTACTTGCATTATGTTTATGCATTTATTTGATTGTAAGGCCTTATCCATTAGTCTTCTTGTACATACTTTAAGACTGAATTAATACCACTTTATGTAATCCACCTTTAATTATAATAATAAAATTATTTGGCCCAACTATTTGTACACTCATCTTCTATTATCTTATTCTTATTTTGTATTTCCTCAACTTTTCTCTTTAACTCTAATTTCACCCCAATCAAATATATACCCTTATATATATATATATATTCATTTAAATAATAATTTAACTCCACTATTTAAACCAGATTCTTTTAAATTACTTGCTTGAACTAAGTTTCATTCCTAGACCTTCTACAATAGGCAAACTTGGTCCACAACCTTCACACAACTTTTTAATTAGCCCTAAAACTTTATTTTAACCCTTAGAACGACCCCATATAAAGCTCAATCACATTTAGGTCCCCTAACTTTCAAATGTTTGCATTTTGGTCTTCGACCTTTGTCCCATAACAAAATTATCTAAAAATTATCAAACTAAGTGTACTGGTCTCCTCTAGGGCATAATAAACTTGGTTTGGTCGGTGTCAGTCAAAATTACTCCGATCGGGCTTAATCGAAAACTTGCATATAGACGCGTAATAGTCGGGTCAAAGTCAGGAACTTGCCGGAGATGGTATGACAATCATTGAGGTCAGTGCGGTTTGAAAGCTAATTCATCAAGGAGTCTGTGACCACTTAAATTATCTCAATTGGTGGTTTGTAGCTCCCGCAATTTGCATTTTAGTAAGCTTGACCACTTAAGTCACGATCTCAGACTTAGATAATTAAATTCATACCCAAATCTTGCTCAAATCAGGCAAGGTCTAGAGGATATGGAAGGCTGTAATATAAGGGACTTACTGAATTTTATTAGTTCACGAGTGTTGTTGAAGCTGTCGAAATTAACCTCTAAAATAAGTGCCCTACTTTTAGTTGTCGGAGATCGCGTACTGCATGATCTCGCCAGAAACTATAGAGGCAAAGTTGAGGTTCTCAACTTTCTAGAAATACCTAGATCATCGTTAGAGGTGGTCGGATGACGGAGCTATGCTCTCTAGTAGTCGAGTCACTAGAGTTGGGAGTAGCATGAGGTTTATAGAGAATTCCTAGTAAATTCTGATGATGAAACAACCCAAATTTATATGCATGTGATATAGACTTTTGTGGCTATCTAATTATATTTTTTTTTCATTAATTCATAGCTTGCAACACTAGCAATGAATTAATTTCTCTAAATAGTGGAGTTGTACTGTCTGCCAAGAATTATTAGGTAAAATAGGGGATCCGGGTTGTTTATTCGGACGAGTAAGATGACACGTACGTGTGTGCACCTAGTGCTATACGCCGACTGTTCTGCACTGTAGCGAACTGATTTTCGACAAATTTCTCAGTCGGGTTGATGGTTTTTGGCATGTTTCATCCATTTTCTGATCGATTATTGAGGAAATAAAAATATTTTAAAATTCTACATTCAATTTTCTATTGAATAAACTTAAAAACCACTCAATTTAGATTTGTTTTACACCCTTAAAAATTAGGGGGTTTGTTATTCCTCCCAGCCCGAACTCGATTCAAACTAATTTTCTCTCAATCTTTTATCTCATATTCCAAGATACTACTAAGGGTTTCTCATGACCATTCTCACCCTCACATGGCATTTACATTAATCATTTCCTTTATTCTAATTCGATTTCACTTCTCGATTTAATTTTACTCTCCTATTTCAACTCATTTCGATTTTTGAATTGAGATTTTTCAATATTACAGTATTACAGGTCAAGTCCCAAATATTTATGAAATACGAGAATAGTCTCGATCATTTATGAAATAAGGGTCAAATCTCAACCATTTATAAAACATGAGTCTAGTACTAACCATTTATAAATTATGGATCATGTCCCGACCATTTATAAAATGCAAGTCAAGTACCGATCTTTTATAAAATATTTTTTATGAAATAGGGGTTAAGTTCTAAACATTTATAAATTACAGGCTAAGTATCGAGCAATAATTTTTAAAGAAATGGTAGTAACCTTGCGCTTTATAACCTACGAGTTGAACCCGGATACCTTATGCACAATAAAAAAAATCATAATTATTAGCCCTAAGGGTCTTGTGTGAGCATATACTTATATGTATGATTGTGTGATTATTTTAAATAAATATTTATTTATACTCATTGAATTGTGCATAGAATAGGCCACCTAGTGAAAAAATTTGGCCATTCGGTTGCATGATAGAAAATAAGGGAATTATTTTCAGTTAGACTCCCGGAACATGGGAGCATATATCATTTCTATTACTAGGCATGTGAGAACGGTAATATGTTTTTCATTTTGAAAAATTAAGCTTGAATTACGATGATATTTCTCAAACAAATTCACTTTAAAAAAGTGCATTAGTTTTTCAAAATAAAATTTGAAACAAAATGGTCTCTAATTGTTATTTAGTTTTAAATAATCAATAACATTTAAAACATAACCATATTTTTTTAAATACATAACCTAATTGAGGTGATTTTAAATTATGATTCATTAAAATCGAGTGAATAATACTAAATCAAATTATAATTTTAAAAATTCAAGATTTTAAAATATATTTTTATTAAATTTATTTCATTTATGATAATTAGTTCATAAATATATATTATAATTTTTTAGTAGAGAATTACATTTTTATTCGACCAATTGAAATCAATAATTTAATCGTTTGAGAGGTGAATTTTCACAATAAATTTTACTTATACGACTCTCATTAATCTAATTTTAAGGAAGATTTGTATACATAAAAAAAAAAGTTAATACTATGTAATCGAAATATATGTACCTGAAAAAAATTTATGAAAACTTATTTATTTATTTATATATTTTCTAATAATTTTGAATATTTTATAAATGCATACATTATAATTTTATCGAAATAATCATATTTTAAAAATTACCAAAATTATCATATTTTAATATTATGAGTTTTATGCACTAAATGTTTTATATGGCCTCCACACTAAAATGTAATGGTTTATTATAACGATTATAACAATAAATTATAATACGGATTAGATTGATAAGATTAAGATTGAAACGAGTTAAGTTAACAATTTAATTAAAAATCAAAATAAGTCTGGTCAAATTAAGTATTGCCAACATGAATTAATTCACTTAAACTAACATGATTTAATTTTTTTAAAATAATTTTAAAAGTTAAAAAAAAATGGATTGGAGGCCGCAATCGAGATCCACTGTAAGCAATAATACCAATTCCCACTGGTTTTCTATTTTTTTTTGTAATCCCTATTTATTAAGGAGTCAATGGTTGTAATTTCCCGTCTAATCCTTACAATCACTATTACAAGACGATTGGTTAATAATAAAGGGCTGATTTTTTTTCTCTTCTACCGGAATTAATAATAGCCAGGAGCTTCTCGTTTCTTCTTTCTCTCGTCTAACCTCAAATTCGATTTGGATTATAGGGTTTCTCAGATTCCTATCTCGGATCTGAAGAATGGCCGATGCCAACGACCACGCCCCTCGCTGCGACGAATCAAGCCCTCTGCTAAAGGATGGGAAGGGGGCGGACGCCAACGAAAATCCTGTATGCAGCAAGATCCAGCCTTCGGATTATTCAGCTCCGGTGATGGGGACTCCTTCGCCGGCCTCTCAGGGTATTGGCTACGTGTGGGCCGCCGACGGCCTGCCAGTGGGGGAGCCCGTGGGACGGGCTCAGTGGAACTCCAGCATCTTCGCCTGCCTCGGCCACAACGATGAGTTCTGTAGCAGCGATCTCGAAGTTTGTAAGTCGCGTATTCTTGTCTCATAATCAGGAATTTTGTTCCTACCGACAGGAAGAAAAATCTGCATTTATTTTCCGATTGTCTGGGAAACCTGCAAATGGAAGTTCCAGGTTACTATCACAATTTCCTGCTGAAATGGGATGATAAACATTTCCTGAGAGAGATTCTTCCTCAGAGTGTTCATTGGTAGTCAAACATCGAAGGCAGCTCCCTTTAACATGATTTTAGGAAGCTGACACGCATATTGTTGATCCTACCGAACACGTATTACGTGTGGATTCTAAGTCTCACCAAGATTTTTGCAAAAACTAGAGGGTGTGCAGGAAACTTTCGGCCTTTGCCTATTATCTCCTATCATTATCATTGATAACCCTATGCAAGCTCACTTAGCTTCCTATGTATAAAGAAATGATCAACTTTGCTAGATAAGAAATTGATTTCATTGTCTCAGTTGTTTATTATCATGGTGCAGCTTTAGCATGGTGTACTGCTTAAGGACAGGATACCCTTCCACCTATATGGCCCTGCTTCTAAGATATATATTTTTTTCCTTTATTGATTGATCTGCAGCCTACTTCTTGCAACACAAAGTATGGGGAACAAATTCTTTTTGATGTATGGGAAGATCATCCCAATATCACTTGATTCACGTACAGCTATGCTTTTGTTCTGTTTGTCTCTGACTTTTACATTGTCAAATTGTCCAGGTCTTCTTGGAACCGTGGCACCCTGTATGCTCTATGGAAGCAATGTCGAGAGACTTGAATCTTCTCCCGGGACATTTGTGAACCACTGCTTGGCATACTGCGGTTTCTACCTCTTTGGAAGTTCCTTTCTCGGTTGGAACCTAGCCCCGTTCTTTTCATATGCTACACGTACAGCAATCCGTCGCAGGTTTAACTTAGAGGTAAGCTATCATGTTTTCCTCTCTGAATTCATGTGTGTTTACCTGTGGAGGTAGAGCAGAAACCCTTTTAAACATGGAATGGATCATATTAACTGTAGACTTGACTCTGCTCATAGTTTCTTGAAATATTAGGATTTGGTGTCAGGTAATCTATATATGTCATTGATCAAGTAGCCTACCTAGAATAACTTTGCATTTGTGATGCCATCTCATTTGAATCTCATGGAACCAACATTACTAAATGCCAAATGCGATATTGGATTGTGATCTAGAACATGTCAAACGTATCAAGGACCGGATTAGAACTTGTGGACGGAACCCTCTAATCCCATGTTTAAAGTTCCAAAGACAATTCCGACACTGAAAAGGCATTTGAATCTCTGAAGCTAAGTATTAACTAGACATCTGTTCAATTGGTTTAATCTACGCATGTCCAAAAGTACAATAAGGTATTATCATTTTTTAAGCATTACAGTTCTAGAATATTGGACATGCAGCATTAGTTTGATAATTCATAAGAAGCTGGACTTGCTTGTGAAATTATCCAATTCATTGCATTCTACATTACCCCAAAAGGAAAAGCAATGGACTGTTTTGTCTGGGGATATCACTTGGCAATTTCTCAACTCTCGTTGTCTTTAATCTACATAACAGGGAAGCTGTGAGGCACTCCACAGGTCATGCGAGTGTTGTGGGAGCATTTTGGAGGATGAGGTGCAGCTTGAGCGGTGTGAGTCTGGCTGTGACCTCTTAACTCATGTCTGCTGCCATGCCTGTGCTCTCTGCCAGGAGGGCAGGGAAGTTCGTCGCCGCCTAGCTCACCCAGGATTGAGTGCTCAGCCCATCTTGCTGATGGTTCCACCCGTGGAGCAGACAATGGGTCGCGAAGGTTGAAGATGTTCATACTTTTCAAATAGGCAAAGGAGGCTAACTATGCCATGTGAATAAATCTATTTTTGTTGTCGATGTAAGACTCATCTGTTTGGTCTGTGGCCCGAGTTGACATGCTCTCCTGGCCAAGCATGAATGAATCTTTGACGTACTTGGTACTTATGTCTTGTGGACAAGTGCATCTTATGCTTACACAATATAATTATCCCCAAGTTTATTTATTGGCTTTATGCATCAACTCCTTTTACCCTTTTGACACCTTTTGCCTTTTGACATGTGGGATGAAGCATTTTGTCCCTCTGGGTCCTCACTTCCCTGTCTGCAAGTGGGCTAACCAGCAGTTCAATTGTATTGCCCAATATGATCTGCCTGTTCTCTACAGGTTTCACATGTCATGTAAGCCTACTTTTAATGAATAAGCATGTCCAAACATGATAAAGGCGTATAAAAAAATGTCTGTAGAGAGGCATTGCAGTCCCGGAAGAGTCTCAAAAGCAATTCAGAGCTATTGTCGCAGTCCAGTAATACTCACTACCCATCAAGGGAACTCAACTTAAAAGGTCTCGATATAACATCTATCAAAGTCAAAAGGGGATTCAAAAATGTTAATTGCTCGACGCTGAATATTCCTTCATGGTACTACCACCTGCCAAACTTGGAAGTACGGAAGTTTAGATCTGAGAGGAGCAGGAGTCTCTACTCTCCTGGTGCAGATACTCCTTGCTTCAGTCTCTCCCTCTTCATCTTCTTCTTGGAGACGGGCTTCTTCTTCTTTGGGGGAAGGGTCTTCTGAGCTTGATAGTAAAGAACATAGTTACCCACAATGAATATCAAGAGAAGCCCTCCAACCAGCAACAGCACAATCAATCCAGGGTTGAAACCGGCAGCTTCATCCTTAATCACATTTCCCTGCCATCAACGAGACAAAAATAAGTTGCCCAGATAAGTGCAGTGAATGACCACCAATAAAACACAAACATTGGAAAGTAGTCTTCACATGCCTTAACCTAATCCTGCATTAGAATATGAAAGAAGCCTAGAATCATTTAACAGTTGAAGACGGTTTAAAAGCAAAGATTTGCTAAAACAAATGCATTAGGGAAAATGTATTTACCTAGAAAAGTAATGTACAAAAAAGGTAGAGAGAGGGGGCTTATGTCCTAACACTTTTTCCCCTTGTCCTCAGGCGTGTAAAAAGTCAAGTACAACTTCAAATCACTAGAAAGTAGATCACACAGATAGAATGAATGTCTCAAACAAATCGCAAGAGGATGACCTATTGTTAGTATACCTATAGATATAGAGCCATCAGCATTGGCACTTCCATCATAAAAACATAATCAATTAAGAGAGATGGAATACCTCTACTTCTAATAAAGTATTATGATGTTAGATTATGTTAAACTCTCAATAGTCATCCTCTTGCAATCCTTTTAACCATCTGATTTTCCATTGTCAGTAAATAATCATCATCTACCATCCTTTTAACCATCTGATTTTCCATTATCCACAAACAGCAAGCAAAAAATCAAGAAATTTTTTCTCAACACTAAAGCACGAGTAGCATCTAAAAGTAATAAAAGGGTTGATCAAGCCCGGTTTATGCATGTACCAATAACTTCTGCCTAAAAAAAAGAGTTTCTATAAACGACATGCTCCCGGATATCAACCACATATGATTTAATTTCTGAATGCTGAAATAAGATGCAACCCATAAAGGATATA
This sequence comes from Trapa incisa, assembly GCA_030064435.1. Classification (NCBI taxonomy): domain Eukaryota; kingdom Viridiplantae; phylum Streptophyta; class Magnoliopsida; order Myrtales; family Lythraceae; genus Trapa; species Trapa incisa. The sequence continues at coordinate 11,070,130 of CM057786.1, read as the reverse complement.
TGGTGTGCATTAGCCGCGGGCTAATCCACTAATTCAACCATTGTCTCCTAGGATAAAATCGTCAAGTTGGCATTTTTTTTGCGATGCATTCCGCACTTTCCGACCAAATCCTCGTATTTCTATGATCTAGACTCTGCATTTTCTGTCAACCAATCGAATCTAAACCAAAATTAGATAGAATTATCCACGAGGAGAAAATGACAGGCCGTTGCGAATTATAGAAAACGACTTTACCCATGGAGTACACTTATTCATGAAAATGATAAAAGATACAGACATGCAAACACAGAAAAGTGGACGAAGAAGCAGCAGATCTCCGGATCAAAACAGCCAAACAGCAGCTCAGGAAAATCAGAGAAATGATGGCCAAGCTGTGCATTTCGGCAGCCAAAAAGGAGGATCAGAGAGAAGATACCGTGCTCTCGAAGTTTTGACCAGCGAACTCGTCCTCCATGGAACCAGCGGCTCGGGGACGGAGATCGATCAGCTCAGAGGAAAGTCGGAGAATGTAGAGAGAGAGATAGAAGGGTCTAATTTGATAAAATGGAATTATGGAAATAGCCGAAAAGGGATCAATTCTAATTTGGGTAGTTGAAGATTACCTGCAAACCGAACGATGACTCCCGATCCATATATTAATCATTATGGGCCTTTAAGGAGATAAAGCCCAATATGAGGCAGGCTAAACATGACCCCGAGCCGTCCACCGGCTAGGAGACGGCAGGGGCGGAAAAAAGACGGTGACGGCCAAGAGACGTAACGGTGATGCTCGCCAGAAGGGTCGATGGCAGAGGCGAGTATCATTATCTTAAAAGGAGGTAGCGAATGGGATTGATACAGCCCAACTACATGGTTAAAGAAATAGTAGTATGATGTGCTCTTGCGCTAGGAAGATCCTCGTGGTGATGATAACCGAGTGCTCATGGTAGCTGGACTGGAACCCAGCTACCGTTAGACCGGTTGAACCTCCCAGCAAGCCATTTTTAATTCAACAACACGTTCCTGCAGGAAATGTGATGCCTCAAGACAGATCATTTTGAAACGAGAATCAATAGCCGAAGCCCGAAACAAATGAAACTGATAATTTAAGGCCAATGAAACAATTCACTTTACAAGTAAGTTCCGTGAGCGGTCCATCATCCTCCCCCGCAATGGGTGGAAGGGCATCCATCATATGTACAGAAAAAGAAAAGGCCAATAAAGTTACAGATCATCTTTGGCCTCGTCGACAAGCGCAGAGGCTTTGCAGATGGGGCACGAGTTCTTCATTGAAAGCCATTTCCTGATGCAGCTTGAATGGTAATGGTGTGAGCAGGTCTTTAAAGTCCCAACTTGATCAGCTTCTCTGTAAGTATCCTAGAAGATGGAAAAATACAGTTTCAACTTTCACCATCTGTCAATTGAGATCATTTCCATGGCCGCAGAAACTCCAGATTTCCACGTAACATTACTTTGAACAGGATTTGGAGTCCTTTCCCCCACACACAAAAACATATAAATTCACTTCAAATATATGAACAGGGGAGTAGTACAAATTAATAAACATTTTTTAAAATAAGTTATTGTTGAAACCTTTGGTCCAGACTGCATTACATAGAAAGTGTAAGTATGTTTGAAGTTTTCAAGTCTTACCAGGCAAATGGCACAATTATCCTCGTCCTGCATCTGAACAGGAAGGCAATAGGCCGTTCCATTCAAACACTTTGATATGGAGTCTTCTGATAAGCCAGTACTGACAGTTCCAATCCTCTCACCTAATGCCAGCAATTCCTGCTCAGCAAGCAAGTTACAATTTGAGACATCCTATCACAAGCACTCTGATAAGGAGAGACATGGCATAGAGAAAGAGAGGTGCATGATAGACCTCATAGCTCATATTATCAATATCGAGCCTCAGGTCCCTGTGATGATCAAACCTGCTTCCAGAAGCATGATTGGGTGGGCGGTCCACAGCTGTGAAGCCCTGAAGCATCATGGCCATTTCAGTTTCCAGAAACTTCAAAGCAACAATCATAAATAATAGATAGCTAAACCAGAGTTTGGATCCAATACACTAACAAGTTTCCATAAAAGTTAGAAGGATATTTCTAACATTTGAAAGGAAAAGTTCTAAGAACAGAAAAAACATCTTTAAACTAAGACACCATTCAACTACCGGAAAATATTATTCACTTGTTTTCTAGAGTCACATCACATTCATTTGCACCCTTGCAGTGCATGATATTTAAATACATGCTTTCTAGGTTTCCCAACCCTAATTTATCCATATATATAATAAAAAGTCCAGGTTAAATAAAGAAATATAAATACAAGAAAATTACTAATACCATGAAATTTCCTTTTTTTCTTAATTATCAATATCACGGAATTTCTTATTTGGCTTATCCATGTGTAAATGTCAACTATAACAGCTCAAGAAGGATGAAACTAGGAAACTTATAAGAGGTAATTGATGAAAATAAGAAAGTAACAGAAGTGGACAGGAGCAGAAAAGAAACAAATCTAGAAGAGAAAAACTATACCTTACCAAATAATTATTACATCTAAACTTTTCTAGCTTTGTTAATTTTGTGCTATTGTTCACTTATGTTCATCAATTACCCCTTAGAAGTTTCCTAGTTTCATCCTTCTTTAAATGAGATGTTAATGGAGGCAAAATACATCAACATTATCTAGATCAAGAATGGTACTTACCTCATATTCCATTCGATGATGCATACCTACCACATCTGGTAAAGACCGATGCTGCTCATTTGTAATACTAGACCTCCCATTTCTATCACTATTATGCCATCCTGTCACAGAGAGCGGCCTTGGATGTCTGGACAAGTTATCTTGTACCGATTGAATTCCCTCTTCCGAGAGGCTCAGGTTTCCAAGTCTTATGCTGTTTGAAGGCCTAAAAGCAGGGGTACATCTATGTGGATGGCTGTTGTGAGGACCTCTCAGCAATTGCCTCGAGGAACAATGATGAAGTTGAGGAATAACAGGGTTCCTGCTTGTCATAAAATCATATCCTCTGCCATTGGATGGTGCAACCAAAGAGTTACTCCCCCCTGACAAGTGGGTTGACTCATTGCTAAACCCTAGTGGATCTGCATTTCCAAGAGAACTCTTTAGAGGATTATAACAAAGGATGCTAATGAAAGATTGCATATACAGAACTTGACCTGTAACCAGAATTCTTCCATGAGTGGAAGAAATGTTAACATGACTCCACTCAGTTGTCAATGCATTGGCACTTGGACCTGGGATATCCACCAAGCTAGAATGTTCAATTGGTTGCCTCACAATAAAGGATCTGAGAGAGGGATTATCAGGTGACTGGGAGATGACTTCGAAGTTGATCCCTGGCCTACTTCTAACATTCCTTAGAGAACCCTCGCCCCTATCTGAGAGACTGCTACCGCCATAATCAGGACTACTAGTAGCTAAATGAATCCAGGCCATATGTGGAGCATCCACAGTCAACCTATCCTGCCTATATTCTGAAAAGGCAGGGTTATCTGAGGAATCCCCACTACAGTAATATCTGCTAGTACTGCCCCTCTCATTGACTGCAGGTATTGCGGGGCTTTTTCGTTTCTGATGGGCTCTTCCACTCCCCATTGTGATATCAGTGAATCCACTCCCTTCAGCCGGATAGGATATCAGCCTATCGTAATTGGAAGAAGATGTGCATGGAAAATAATTTTCAGGAACTGAACCAAATGCTGCCATATTTGGTTGGGGCATGAAAGGATTCTGGTTAAGATGAGGAGCATCAGGCTGAAATGATTGCAATTGAGGCTGACATGGTTGCAATTGATCATTGTTGCCTGTTGGAATATATCGATTTGAGCTTGGAGCTGTGTTCCAGTGAGGGGCAAACTGACCCCCATCTGGAGAGGCATTTTCCAGAGGACAAAGGAAAGAGATGTTTTCACCAGCATCTCCCCTAACTGAACGCAAATTTTGAAAAATAAAGATGAGTAAATCGATTGAAAAATTTTGTGCTCAATATCATATCATTCATATTATCATCCATAGGACTTCTATTTCATCATCCCCCAACATGAAAACCTACAAATACAGCTTTCAAAATTTTAATAATATAAAGGCTTACTTAATGGCAACAGTATGCAAAGTTTCATCCACTTGCAATTGCCACCATAAGGAATGTAAGTATATTTGTACCCTAACAAAGATGAAAAGAACCAATGCCAGAAGAAAGGAAATTTTGCACAAGCAGAATAATAGAACTTCTGCTCTAAGTTAATCGAAGAAGTTTTGATTTTTCTATGATATACAAAAATGCAGGAGGTAGCAGCATGGGAACAACTGCTCTAAGTTAATCGAAGAAGTATTGATTTTTCTATGATATACAAAAATGCAGGAGGTAGCAGCATGGGAACAAACTAACAAGCTTCTTTGATATCAGAAAGAGATTAATACTTTCGTACCTATGTGCCCATATGTTTGCTCAGCATGCATATTCCAGCTTTGGTCATGATCATTCTCAGACATCTGTGGTATGCCAAATAAATGCCTATGCCCCATTACCACATAAGGAAAACCTAAGGATCTGATGAAAGATTTGCAAGCACACAGTCACCTGCATACAAGTGGCAGGCCCAAAGTGAATAGCAGAAACACTTGAAATAATTGACACATATGGAGTGATTCTTCAACCATGGTGTAAGATCAAATTTGTCAACCATGTGGAAAAAGCATTTTTTTTATATATATAGAAGCATCATGTCAGTAGAGCGTGCTACATTGACATTCTGCTCTGTACCAATTTGAACTTCATATATAAATTGTTTTGCATAATCAGAGGGCCCATTAATCATGTCTTGAAATATTTACACTACATTGTGTTGTTGTTCAACCCAGTAAACATTAACTAATAAAACTGCTTCTGGGAAATTAAAAGAAAAATAACCCAGATATCCATACATGTCCTGGAGGTGTTACTAATTTTTGGCCAAAAGTCAAACAAATAAGAATGCCAAGATTCTGATCTTCCTTGAGGGTCATTTAGGTCTAATGGTATCACTCGGTTATGATCATTCCAGTTATATAGAAAAATAAGGTCATGTCAAATTGGATACATCCAAGCCAAGGACTCCGATGTTTTTATGAACATTAAGAAAAAAATGCAAAGTTAAACTCCATTTCATAAAAAACTTCTCATGATGAAAAATCTAACTCTTCAACAAACCAGAGCTGAATCACTTGATAATACCAGATGTTTACTAGAAAAGGGTTAACTCAACTCTTGAGAAAAGTTGAGTGCATATGAACAAATATTTACTACTTGATAATACCTCACATTTACTAGAAAAGGGTTGACCCAACTCTTGGCCGAGTACATATGAACAAATATCTACTGCTTGTAAAAAGAAACATTCTTTTCACTGGCCACCTATACAATGGGCATACTGGTCACAAAAAAAATGTAACCAGAAAGAATTGCACTGTACATATATGTACAGCAATGGCCAAATCATTTTGGATTTTAGGAAAAAATGCATCTAATCATATTACCTGATCAGCTTCCACGTCCAGAACTTTATATTTGCACCAAGAAAAGAAAGGAAGCATCTCATTTACAACCAAGAAAAAAGGAACAGAAAGAATCTCCATTAATACTTGGTAAACTCAGCCAGCAGTCAGATTTGGATGAAATTTTAATTTTCCACAAATTACTTTTTATGTTTAATAACATTATGCATCCCAATATAGAAAATGCTGCCACTATACATAATAGTTGAAATAATATTGATGAAGCTGATTTTCAGAAAATGATGTTAGTTTAGAAAGGTTCCAGATTTGAGGCTTAAAGACAAATATCCCATCAGGCACGCAGTCTTTCCCCTGACTCATCAACTGAGAAAACTTGCTTCTTCCAGTGATTCTTTTTCCCATCTTTCCTTTTTTTCATTCTCCTTTTCTTTTAATCTTCAGTTGAACAACAATGTTTTATACATAAGCCTCTACTCTGTCCATGTTATTTTGGTTTAGGCAGGACTGTGGATGAAAATAAATGAATAATTAGCATACACAGAGTACTCTACTTAAAGATAAGTTATAATCTTGTAGAATCAATTTTATCATGATAATTTTTTTTTCCCATGTACAATATATCTTACAATACGAAATTACTCTCACCAATCTGGAATACCCTCCTCAAGTACAGGGGATAAGTTCTTGCTCTCGTTTTCTTTTTTTTTTTTTTTCCGTTTTCCCTCTTCTCTTTCTGGGATAACAGGGATCAATATACTAACTTAGCCCCCAGTTTTTAATATAGCACATCCTTCATCATACAATTATTTCAAGGGTACTATCATTAGTCTAACTCTCTCAACATCAGAGAAGCACCTCAAAGATAACTCCAGTTGTAAGCATCATCAAAGCTCTATCATTGAAGACCTCACCCAGAATGTAAGAGGACATATATAGCATCTAAACAAAAGATATCCCAGCTGGAAGTGAGAGAAACCAGTCCATAACCATTTCCAATAGTATCCAATTATATTGGATAGTAACCCATTACGAACTCTAAAGCATAACTGGACCTCATCAAATCAACAATAGCAGGATCTGTCACCTATTTTACAAACTCACACTAGTAGAAGCCTCAGGCCTGAAACAGCGACAATTGAAAGATTTCTGGGAACTAATATAAGGTAATAAACCTGAAGCGTTGATGAGCATAAAATGAATGCCATCTCAACGGACAATAGAAATCAACCCCATCATCTTGTATCCTCACAATATTTTCAAATGGAAGTTTGAATGATAGTCAACTATCAGTGACTATCCAATTTGATAGTCACTATTTGCGACTGAGCTTGTCAATCTGGATTGAGAATATCTATATCAACCAGCTTATACTTCTTTCAATCTGCCCTCCCAAAGGCAAGACTGACCTAGAGTACTCCCGTACGGATGTAGTGATTGATGATGAATCCAGGATAAAGAATTATCATCAAGATAATATAATGGAGGGTCTTCAGTTGTCGAATGATCAAGATTAGCCTGCAATAGCATGCTTATTTTAGACAAAAAGAAATGCAATATACAACACTATCATATTACCAATAACCTAGAAGAGGTTAGGCTAGTGCAAGGCCAATTGCTACTAAATCAGCCCAAGGAGAAACTTCCCTGCTACTAGGCTGGCAACTTTACACACACTAACTGGACCATATCTATACACTCACCAAATCAAGCTCCTATTTCAAGGAAATGCTAAATGATTTTTCATGTAGATGGACTATAAACAACAGATGTCCTATAGATAAATCAGACAATTGCTTGCAACTATTTCTTGTTTGAAAAATGCAACAAATATCATAGTTCATAAGAATGCAAGCCAAAAAAAGAAATAATTATTATAAAGTATATATTTCATATGTGAGTATTCAGTAACAATGACATCTACACTCTTTAAATAAATCTCGAAAAGATAATAGAGTGCCAGCCTTGTAGCAGAGGCATATCCTCTCTGTGTTTTCTCTTTTACTTGAAAATGGAGGAAAGATGCATCGCTTGAAAAGGAAAGAGGAGGTATATTTTCATCAAACCTGCTTTGAATCATCTAATTTACCCTTGGTCAAAATATAGCAAGGGAAATGCAGATGAAAGATCCCAGAAGAAGACGGACATATATGCTTCCTGGTCATATTCGAATTGTGACCTGCACATGTAGAATCCCATGGCCAAGACCTCCATAAACTAGGGTGTTTTCTCTAGCAAAGATAAGGACTGTACGAAGACAAATAATTCCCAACGGATTTTTAGACCTGCATAAATAAAAAGAGTCCAAACCTACTAGTTGCAAAGGTCAACCAGAGTTAAATAAAGACTATCCATGGAAAAGCTAGCAATACATCTAGCAGCTACTGCAATGAACTGGATGAAACCTATAACTCCACTCCATGAAACAGAGAAAAGAAACTTGGTACCCAGAAATGACGGGTTTTAGAAGGAACTCCGGGAACTATTCAGAGTCTTCTTTCAACCAAAGAAAGATACGGGAAAGTAAGTCTTCTGTTACCGTACACATATCAGACCTGATGCCAATCAGAATTGATCCTCAAAGGCATAATCGTGCTATAGTTAGTAGAGCCATGATCAAGACACTGTCGTTTATGGAATTGCAACAGCCCCTCAAATAATTGACTGCTGATGATATGAATATGAATATTCCACAACAAAAGAGATCGTACAGGCACAATTTCTCCAAAATAAAAAGAAGAGAACAGCGTATAAGATACATAAGATCATCCAAAATAAAAGGAAGAGAACATCGTTCAAGATAAATAAGTTCATCAAACAGGAAAAGAATGTCATCCAAGAAAGAGGAACATGATCAGAAGGTAAGCGCGGAAGAAAAGAATCATCGATCAAGGAAACAAAAAAAGGAGCCCCATAGATCAGAAATTCGCAGTCAAACTAGGGGACGACGATCGATCGATCGGACGCAAATCGAAATTAGGATTGATTACCTTGGAAAGAGCAAGGAACGCTGACGCCAGTCAAGGAAAAGAGGCAGTTGAGAGAGAGAAGTTTGGTTCTACCAACGAAGGAGAGGTGGAAGAGGATGGAGAGTGATATAACACTCTTGGATGCACTACACGTCTCCCACCTTCACTCTTTTCTTTTTCTTTTTGATGATACGTCCCCCTAGCTATCACCTCCTAATTTTTTAAAATATTTTTCAATATTCTTGGGTTTTGTTTGGATCACGGTTTGAATATCAATGGTTTGTTGATGAAAAATTAAAAATATTAATTTTTTTATAAGTTTGATAATAAATTAAATAATATATATACAGTAACTTATATTACATTTACTTTGTAATAAAATAAAAATATTAAAATATAATAAAATATTTTTTAAATAAAAATATACAATTATATTATACATAATAAATTATATGTATTAAAGTTTATTATATAATTAAATTATATAATATAATTAGGTTATTATTGTAATAATAAAAACTGAATTAATATTAATTTTGTAATAATAGTTATATTTTAAATATTTTATAATTATAAGTAAAAAATAATATATATTATACTTAACAAAATTTGTGCCCTCCAAAATTAGAAGTGCTTAAAATATTTAATACTATAAAATTAAAATTTTATTTATTAAAATATTGTGAGTATTAGAACGATTCGCGTTAATGTTATTTTTTTAAAGATGTATTGCCATCGAATTATTAATAATATGTTTTTCCATTGAATAAATACGTGTAGTTGTCAGATTTTTTAAAATTTTACCAACAAACAGTTAACTCATTAAAAAAAATTACAATAATTCTTGAATTTTATAAAATATTTGCGAATAATGTATTTTTACACTTACTTTGTAATTTTATTTTATACATATTTTTTTAGAGAACATTATTCATATATTTTCTCCCTGTTACCAAAACCACTTTATTTATTGAGAAAATGTGATTTTATCAATATTATTAATTTATTATTTATTTATTTAAAAATATTAATATTATAGTTAAGAAATATTATTAAATAAATTAATATTAAATTTTACATTTACTCCTAAATTTTTTATTATTTAAATAAGGCAAGGGAGAATTACCGGTAGTTAAATTTACTAATTTAAAAGTGAGCTTATCTCCATTATTATTGGAAGATTAACTTGTATATAATTTTATTACTATTATTGTATTTTACAAATAACTTTATAATATTTTGTACGATATTATCATTATTATTTTAACATTCTTTCTTTTATTATAATTATTTTATTTCTCTTTTTTATTGTTATTATTATTTTTATATATACTATTTTGCAAACTACTTATTATATTTTATTTAGTATATTATTATTTTATCTTATATTATTGTTATGATTTTTTTATATTTAATTAATAAGTTTTTTTAATTTTAATATATTTTAAACATATTCTTGTTATATTTTATTTTATAATATTTTTTTTTATAACTAATATAATCTATAATTAGTCTATTTTACTTATTTTCACATTTACTCGTTTTTTAGGTAACTTACTTATGTGAACTCAATTAAATTGGTATGTCCCATTCTACATTTTCAAAATTCTATTCTTTTATTCTATTATTATTCAATTTTTAGGTTTGAATTTTTTTTAAAAATCTCATGAGTACAATTTGTTCTTATTTATTTGATCGTTATTTTCACTTGAATTTCATTTACAAGTTTATTAATTAAAAATAAAAATTTTAGGTATAATTTCTCAATCCTACATGCAAACAACCCGCCGTATCCTGATCTTAAAATAATATACGTCTAATCATTATAATCCCAGCATGGTATAACGCGTAATATAAAATAACTCAAATTATTTTCCAAAATATTTAGTTAAAAATTTAAAAAATAAATCTTATAAATCACACTAGAACTAAATATTGGATATAATGTGTACATTTGGTTTTTAAATGAATTCTTCATTTTTTATGTATATTTTATTTTGTTTGTTGCATGAAAGGGATATTTAGAGTGTAATGAGTTTGATAACTTAGTAAGAGTAGCTAATATGACATTAATTTCAGATTAACCATATACTTTATTTAATTTAAATTAAATTTCTATCGAAAAAGTTTAGTAAAACAAAGGTTAAACTTCAATATTAAATAAATAAACTTGTATATTACAAGTTTGAAAATCATGCAATCCATAAAAAATAACATGTCAGTTGGTTCATTGATGCAACACCGGGCCAGAAAACTGATATAAAAAATTCAAAAGAGCAATGGGCAATGGATAGTGTAAATCCAACCTTTTTTAGTTAAGGAAAACCGAGAAAAAAATCGGTCAAACCGAGTGAGAAACACTGAACCAGTTCACAAACCCGTTCATTAGAGAACGGGCAATTTGGAAATTTACAACTCTCGGGTGATCCAAAGGGTTCATAAAATCTTGAAAAAGAACCTTAGGACAAATTTGAAGAGAAAAACTAGACCGGTTCAAATGAACCGGATCCAATTAGATTGAACTGGTTTATAAACCGAGTCGGTTCATGAATAGGAACCGATAGAGAAAGGGCAAACTGAGAAATTTATGAATCTCAAGTGACCTAAATAGCCACAAAAGTCAAGAAAAAGGACTTTAGGATGAATTGGAGATGAAAACCAAACCGGTTCAGGTGAACCGAATTCAAATCAGATTGAACCGATTTGGACCGATTTGAACCACTATTGAACTATATGCTAAATTCATTTTTCTAAGTGTCTTAAAAAATTCAAATTTGAGATTTGAGGCTACCATTGGATAGAAAATAAATTTAGATTAATTTAGAAATTTTTAGATTCGAAAAAATTTGGTCGAATTGGGGATGAACAGGCCTGTAAACCCCGCACATTTGAGTTAAGGAAAACCGGGAAAAGAACCTGTCAAACCGAATAAGAAAAACGAAACCGGTATACATTTGGGAATAAGCAATATGAAAATTTACAACTTTCGGTTGATACAAAAGATTTATTAAACATTGGAAAAGTAACTTAAGACAAACTAAAAAATGAAAACCAAATTGGTTCAGGTGAATTAGATTCTATAAGAACTTCAAAGTTAAGCGTGCTTACTTGAGAGTAGTGTGAGGATGGGTGACCTCTTGGGAAGTATGATTTTTTGTAACTCGAAATTTGTAAACATACGGCTTATCATAAATAGCCATCAATTAATATATATTTAATTATTGAAATTAATACAAATAATTTAATACCGAAATTAAATTATTGTAATTAATACCAATAATTTATGGCAATATTAATACTAGTAATAAATCTCACCCATTTAATACACGAGTTTTACTATATAAAGAGATCATCCCCATTCCATTCTCCTCACACCTGAACACTTCTCTCTCTCTCACTATTACTCAATTCCCCGGTAAAGCTCGAACCAGAGCTTCAACTTCAATAAAGGTCGGGCTCTTTATAACCGGGGAGAAGACAACTATTTGATAGCAAACTCCAGTTAATACGAAAATCGTTGGAGAAGCGCCGACGTGATAGAATAGTGAAGCAGCTCAGGCGGACTGAAGCTGCCCTATTTCGGCCAAGCTGAAATCAGCCATTTCAAGCCCTGCTCAGGCCAATCCAAGCCCTCCCAACACTTCCTCAGCCTTTCCACGGCCGAATTACGACCGAAAGGTAAGCTAATTCGGCTCCCCTTTATAATTTTCGATTGGTGCTAGAGAGAGAGTCGACGGAATTTCAATGACGAAATTCTAATCCAATTCCGCATCAATTGATGCGATTCTTTATTCTAGGATGAACCTCAGGATGAGAGCTATCTGTCTAGATCGAAAGCTCGAATCGTCGTGCCTTCACCGGTGAGTAATCGACGCTTTCTCTCTCTATAGTTCATTTTCTGGCGAAGCTCTGTTTGAGCTCATCCCGGCATTAAAACTTGCGATTCACATTTTTGAAGAATCGTATGAACATGTAGAAACTCAATTTCAACAATTAGAAACGTTTGATGGGTCAATTTGATGAAATAAAATTCGACTGTGTTAAGAAGTTGGAATTGGGGGAAAATTGGGGATTTTTGAAATTTAAAGGACCAAAATGAAATTTTATGAAATTGAGGGTCAATTGGGCATGAAAATAATGTTAGAGGACCAATTGAGGAATTTTGAAATTTTTGGGGCAAAATTTACCATTTTTGTATAGGAAGGGCAAAATGGTAATTTTGGAAAAGTTGGAGGACCAAATTGGAAATTTGGGAAATTAAACCCCTTTTTTGTGAAACGGAATAAATTGAGGTCCTATAATAAATTTTAGAAGTTTTGGGACTCAATTTGAGGAAAAACCGGTATTTGGGACTTAAAGTTAAAGAGAAATAACTTTAGGGACCTAATTGCAAATAAATGAAAGTTTGACTTTCTCATTCATTTGGAATGAATGAAGGTGATTAGGCCGAAGGATAATGAACTAAGATGTTCATATCGTGTAGGAACACGAAATACCGGGAACGCCAGCAAGGACAAGCTCGCGTGAATACAAAGAACCAGTCTAGTGGAATTCACGGCATTAACGGGTGAGTGGGTTTACTAACGTCATACCCGGTTGGAATGATGAGCACAAATTAAAGATAAAAACCACTTACCAGTTGTGGGTGGATATTTTATATCACACCCGGTAGGGGATGATAAGTACCTCGATATAAAAACCCACTGTTTAGTGGTATTTTAATCATCACCATGGAGAAAGTGATGTGAAAATTATGCAAAAAAAACTACTTACCGGTTGTAAGTAGATCATACCCGGTTGGTATGATGAGACTTCCTCGAAGGAAGTTGAAAACCCATTCATCGGTTATGAACGGAGATGTCCTTATACCGGTTGGTATAATGGACAGTGAAAACCTATTTTGTCGGAAGTGTTCTCCCCTGACTATGTGTCAATGCTTAAACTATTTGGGAGACCTTCTCGACGGGAGCTCGAATAGCTCTAATAGGCCGGGGGCCTCGATTTTGGAACTTGGGGGTTAAATGCTCGATTTTGAAAATCTCGTACGGTGGGCCCAAGGCTAGTTGGCACGAGCAGGAGCTCGTAAATGAACATGATATGTGTGCCATAAAACTTAATAAGTGAATTGTTTGGCCATGGTACCAAGATAGGACTGACATGCTCAGTCAACTAGCGGCAGTGCGACATGACAGGTCGACGGACTAGTCAAGACAAATAGCTGTGGGTTGAGTTGAGAGTCAGAGCCGTTGGACTAGTGGCACCACAGATTACATGGCAATATAAGAAAACATTGTTTGTGCATGCACTGTGAGTACAGGATCATCAAGATGCCCATGAGGGGTAGTGATGCGTCCTAAGGGCACTGGACAACATGGTGGCTATAAGGGCAGTTCGTCGTTCTAGGTGTCTGTGCGAAATCTGGAGTAGCATGAAGCGCATGAGACCGGGGTGGGGACAGGATGAGGTCTCTGTCCTCATACGGATATGAAGAAGTGATTTCGGGATTGTGGGTAGGATGTCACGTATATCCACTCATTCCCAGGGTAGAAGTGGTCGTACTTCTATCTGGGTGGCAGGAAAAGTCACTTCGAAGCCACTAGCGGGTTCAGTAGTGATACTGACTTGCGAATATGTGTAACCTTCATGATGAAGGATGTGTGTTCGGTGATGACACACCGTAGTAACTAAGAAATAATGGAAAAATCCAAATTTTTAAATGATGGGATTTTTGAAAACAAAGGAGTCTGGCACACTCCATATAAATGTTTTTCTTAAAAGTCAAAAACTTTTAAAAACTCATTCACTGAGTAGTCGTACTCACCCCCTCCCTTATATCCCTTTCAGGAAATCCTAGAAAGCCTCCCCTTAAAGACCGTCAACTAAGATGCCTATAAGACAAGTATGTAAAGTTTTAAATTTCATACAGTTTTGATTATGCTATTCCAGGAAAAATGTGCAAGTTAAAGGACGCCTTACTTTTTACGGTTTACAATAAGGGGAAATCCTTTAATAAATCGAGAGAGTGGCGGGTTGATCACGGGGATCCGACCAAACCAGGTCGGGGCATGACAAGGCCGGTTTATGCTTTGAACCCAGTTTGGACCGGTTCGGTCTAGTTCAGAATGGCGTCGTCTTCTTCCTTCAGATGACAGTATTGTTCACTTGTCGGCAAAGTTGAAAAATCTTTGGCCAAGGAGTTTCAAGCAATGAATCACTACCATTAAGGTGCCAATCGGACAATGAAGAAGTCCCCGAGCTTCCTATATAAAGAGCCCCTATGCATTCATCCTCTCCACACCTAAAAACTCCATCCTCTCTCAACTGCTCCAATTTCTGGCTAAGCTCGAACTAGAGCTCCGACTTGGGCACTTTTCTGAGCCAAACAAGGTGAGGTCAAGTTCTATGGATTTGGGGAGAAGTTAGCTACACGCCTGTAGTCTCCATTTTTTCTAAGGGTCGCCGGAGAAACGTCGACATGATCGAACAGTGAAGCAGCTCCGGCGGACCAAAGTTGCCCTATTTCGGTCGAGCTGAAATTGGCCAATTCGAGCCCTTCTTAGGCCAAACCAAGCCCTCCCAACACCTCCACAACCCTCCTACAGCTAAATTAGATCTGAAAGTTAAGCCAATTCGGCTCCCCTCTGTAATTTCCAACCGGTGCTAGAGAGAGAACCGAAAAAACTTCGATGATAAAATTCTCACTCAATTCAGTATCAATTGATGTAATTCTTAATCCTAGGATGAACCTCAGGATGAGAGCTATCTGCCCAGATCGAAAGCTTGAACCACCACGCTCCTGATGGTAAGCTTTTGAAGCTTTCTCTCTCTAAGTCTAATTTTTCGACGGTACTCCATTTAAGCTCATTCTGACACCAAATCGTGTGATTCAAAGTGCAATTGAATTGTATGAAGGTGTAGAAACTCCAATGTAACTTCAATTTCAACAATTAAACTCATTTGATTGGTCAATTTGATAAAATCAAATTTGGCAGAGTTAGAAGGTTGAAATTGGGGGAAAATTGGGGAAATTTGGGAATTAAAAAAATTAGAGGGACTAAAGTGTAATTTCATAAAATTGAGGACCAATTTGACATGATAAAGATCTTGGAGGGTCAATTGGACAATTTTCAGAATTTTTGGGGCAAAACTTACCATTTTTGTAAAGTATGAGCAAAATGGTAATTTTTGAAAAGTTGGGGGACCAAATTGGAAATTTAGGAAATTAAATCTCTTTTTGTAAAATTGAATAAATTGAGGTCCTAAGATAAATTTTAAAAGTTTCGGGACTCAATTTAGGGAAAAATTGGCGTTATGGACTTAAAGTTAAAGAAAAATAACTTTAGAGACCTAATTGTAAATAAAGGGAAAGTTTGGTTTACTCATTCATTTGGGATGACTGAGGGTTGTTAGGCCAAAGAATAATGAATATGAACGTTCATATCATATAGGAACATGAAGTACCAAAAACGCCAGCTAAGACGAGTTTGAGTAAGGACAACAAGCCGGCTAAGAGGAATTTCACTACACGATCGGGTGAGTGGGATTTTTATATCATACTCAGTTGGGATGATAAGACCTCGAAAATGAAAATCCATTGCTAAGTGGTATTTTAAACATCACACCCGAAAGAAATGATGTGAAAATGACGCAGAAAAACTAATTATCGGTTGTAAGTGGATCATACCCGGTTGGTATGATGAAACTTCCTCAAAGGAAATGGAAAACCCGTTCATCGGTTATGAGCAGATATGTCCTTATACTCGGTTGGTATGATGGACAGTTGAAAATATATTTTTTGTCGGAAGTATTCTCCCTTGACTGTGTGCCACTGCTTAAACAATTTGGGAGACGTTTTTTATGGGAGCTCGAATAGCTCTATTAGGGCAAAGGCCTCGGTTTTGAAACTTGGGGGCTAGTATGCCCAATTTTAAAAATCTCGAACAGTAGGCCCTAGGCCGGTTGACACGAGCAAGAGCTCGTAAACAAACATGATTTATATGCTATAAAAACTTAAGTAATTGAATTGTTTGGCCATGGTACCAAGACATGACCAACATACTTAGTCAACTAGTGACAGTGCGACATGACAGGTCTCGGACTAGTCAAGACAAATAGCCGCAAATTGAGTTGAGGATTGGAGCTGTTAGACCAGTGGCACCACACATTATATGACATCATGAGAAAATTGTTGATTGTGTATGCACTGTGTTTACGAGACCTTCAAGACGCCCAAAAGGGGTAGTGATGTGTCCTAGGGCCCTGGACAACCTGGTGGATATAAAGATAGTTAGTCGTACCAGAAGCCTTGTGAAGCTCAAGGTAGCTTCAAGTGCATGAGACCGAGGTGGGGTCGGGATGATGTCTCTGTCCTCATACGAACACAGAAAATTGTTATGGGATTAAGGGTCAGATGTCGCGAACATCCACTCATTCTCAGGGTAGAAGTGAGCGTGCTTCTATCTAGGTGGCCGGTAAAGTCGCTCCGACACCACAAGTGGGTTCAATGGACGAGTTGGCCTGCGATTGTGTATTTGACCTTCATGATGAAAGATTTGTGTTGGGTGATGACACATTGTGGTAATAAAAAATGATGATAAAAACTGAAGTTTGAAAAGAAAGGTTTTTAAAAGAGAATAAGGATTCCGGTACACTCCAATCAAATATTTTTCCTAAAAAAATAAAAAAAAATTAAAAATCCATTAACTAAGTTATCGTACTCACCCCCTCCTTTATACCCCTTTCAGGTAACCCCGGAAAGCCTACCCTAAAGACCACCAGCTAATACACCTGTAAGACAAGTAGGTATGCTCAGTTTAAGATTTTATACAATTTGGATTTATGTTATTACAGGAAAGGTGTAGGTTTAAAGGACACCTTACTCTTCACGGTTTATAAACAAGGGGCAACCCTTAGTAAACCGTGAGTGTGGCGGGTTGATCATGGGGATTCGACCAAACTAGGTCGGGGCGTGACAGAGTCAGAAGAGGAGATCAGGGAAGAGATCTCTAACTATTATGAGAAAGTTTATAACTTAGAACAATGTTCTCATACAGAGGAAGCCTTGAGGGGGGTCTGACCCGTTATAACAATAGATATGAATAGAAAGCTGACTTGTCAAGTTGATCCATTGGAGATAGAACAGGTAGTCTTCAAATTGGGGGCTAAACGGGTGGCAGGTCCAGATGGATACAATGGGACTTTCTTCTAAGCAAACTGGATACGATCGGTCCTAATCTAGCAGATGTTGTCCTTAACTACTTCGAGATGAGCATGATGCTGAGTTCTTTAAATGAAATGGACATCGCTCTCATTCCAAAGGTAAACACGCCTGAAAATATAAATTAGTATCGCCCAATCTCTTTATGCAATTTTTCATATAAAATTATTTCGAAAATCATTACTAATTGTCTCAAACCTCTTATGAATGAGCTCATTTCTTTCCAACGAAGTGCTTTTGTCCCGAGTCGAGTAGTCCAATACAATATAGGTATTGTGCATGAATGCTTCTATTTCCTCTAACATAAAAATAAAGGAAAAAGAGTATGGTGCACTATCAAACTGATATGGCGAAAGCCTATGACAGAGTGGAGTGGGGCTTCCTTCGTGCCCTTCTAAACAAAATGGGTTTCAATCCAATTTTTACTAACTGGGTTCTTGCTTGTGTGACCTTAGTTAGCTACAGGATACTGATAAATGGAAGCAAATCAGACCCGATATAACCTAGTCGGGGACTACATTAGAGAGACTCCCTTTCTCCTTACCTCTTTTTATTCATAGTAGATGCACTGTCTAAATTATTTACTAATGCATGCTATAGGAAAGAATTAGTGCTATTGAAAATAAATAGAAGATGTCCTAGAATATCTCATATTTTCTTTGCTGATGATGCTATATTCTTCTTAGAGGCATCCAAAAGTAACATAAAGTCCTTTAAAAAATTAATAAACACGTATTGTTTGGCATCTAGTCAAAAAGTAAATTATGAGAAATCTTTGTGTTATTTTGGTGCAAATGCTAGAGCCACTTTGCAGGAGAAAATCAGAACAGTCGTGAACCTTTCTATGGGACAAGCATCAGACAGATACCTTGGACTACCGATACTATGGGGTAGAAGGAAGAGGAGAAGTTTGAATTTCCTAAAAGAGAGGATAAGCTCTAAACTTCAAGGATGGAAATTGGTATATCTATCCCAAGCAGGGAGGGCGATTCTAATTAAACATGTTTTAAGTACAATGCATAATTATGCAATGAGTTGCATCTTGTTGCCTCAGGGATGGTGCAAGGAGATTAATTCTATGATCTCCAAATTTTGGAGGAGTGGCATAAGGGAGCAGGACAAGATAAGCTGGGTAAGGTGGCAAACAACCACATAAATTAACGAACAAGGTGGTCAAGGGTTCAAGGATATACACAGTTTCAACAAGGCTATGCTTATGAAGTCGGCATGGAGACTCTTAAAGGATCCCAACTCGTTGTGGAGCAAAGTTCTAAAGGGAAGATACTTTGGTAATTCAGATCTAATGGAGGCCTACCTAAGGTTGGGGGCATCATGGGCATGGCAAAGCATCCATATGGGTAAAGAACTAGTTAAGGAAGGACTAACTTGGCAAGTTGGGGATGGTCAACATATAAGGGTCTAGGGTTCCCGATGGATACCTGCACTCAAAGACCATCGTTTACAATCCCCTATCTAGGATGACTCATTGGCATAACTTAGAATTAGCTCTCTTATTGAGCCACAATCGAGACAATGGAAGCTAGATGTACTAATTGATAAGATTAACCTAGAAGAAGAAATAGCAATAAGAAGGATACCAGTGCTTAAAGCAAATATTCAAGATCATAGAATTTGGGCATGGGAAAAGAGTGAGGAGGTTACAGTTCACTCAGCTTATGCTTTCCTCAGAGAAAAAGATCAAAATTATAGCACAAGAGCCAGCTCCTCTAGAGAAACTCCAGGTCAGGTATGGACTACAATATGGAACCTCCCTTACCAACCGAAGGTAAGACAATTTATGTGGAATGTCTGTCATAATGCACTAGCTACTAATGAGAATCTTTATAATAGGCATATGAGGTCTGATAGTTGTTGTATGTTTTATCAAAAGCATGAATCTGTTGAACAATTATTGGTACTTTGTGACTAGACCCGAGCGGTGTGGCTCGCGGTATGTGGTATTATAATAGATGCTGTGCCTATTACTTATTTTCACAGATGGATGGAGAACTGGAAATCAGAAGGGATGCAATCAAAAGAGGATCAATTGGAATAGGGAGGGAGAATGGCAATAGTTTGCTAGAATATTTGGAAGGAATGTAGTCGTGAAAAGCGGGAAGGGATTCTACTGGATCCCATGTGAGTCACACAAGCAGCGCGTATCTCCATACAGGAATGTGCAGAGATAAGGAGTAGGAAGATTCTAATACAAGAAAGACATAAGGCTATCCCACCCAAGAGATGGCAACGACCCCCAGAAGATAGTGTAAAAATTAACTATGATGGTTCTTTGGTCATGGGGCAGAATGCAGCAGGAATAGGAGTAATAGCTTAGGACAAGAAAGGAATGTTTCTCTTTGGTTGTCAACAACAAGTCAACTATAGCAATGCCTTGGAAAGCGAGATGGCTACTATAGTTTTTGGTGTACAATTAGCCAAAGAAAATAATATCAAAGGCATCATTATAGAGACCGACCCCACTAAAGTATTCCATAATATTAAGCAGGAGACATGCAACATGAACTAGAGAGTTGTTCCTTTATAGAATGAGATTCAAGCTATTTCTATTGGATTTAACTGACTTAGATTTAGTCTGGTTAATAGGGAAGCTAATGGATGTGTCGATGCTATCGCATGGCAATATCAAGCGAATCGGGGTTAAAGTAGGAGTTTTACTACTGTACCCAATTTTTTATCACATTTATTATTTCGAGATGATGAGATACAATCATCAGAATACTTTGATGAACTATACTAGGCTTTAAATCTCTAATATATGGATGAGGTTATTGTGCAAAAAAAAGTCGGTTCATTGATGATAAATTTTTAATAAGTTACTTGTAATTGATTAAGCTTATCTCACTAACATTGATATATATAAAGAATTATTTCATTTAATCTTAAAAAATTAACTTAACAAGATACTAGTTGTTGTATTAGTCAAAAACATTTCTGATGGTTCTCAGTTGAATTTATTTCCTTGTATCTGACAAGCTAAAATTAAGTTATTTCCTACCTGAAAGGAAATTCATAATTTTATTTGAGTAACAATTTGAATTCGTTTTTATCCGACAAAAACTCACACCTTTTTCATCAAAGTGATAAAACATTCGCATAATATAACATGTGAGGCTACAATCTCGACCATTTGCTTGTGTGACCACCGTTGCCCAACCCCCATATACTTCCATAAAAAGTGTCTGCTATAGAGGGGTGAGACCTTTCTTATTCACCAGATATATTGTGCAATAGAACTCCTAGAGTCCCGTGATATACTGGACTAGTGACCACATTACTTATTCCATCATTAGTGTCCAACAATCCTTAGAACCATCACTACCCCATATCAAGCATCTCATGGTTCTGCTTCAATAACAACCACAAACAATAATCTTATTATGTAAGACCTTTATATTTGCACCACCGGCCCCAACGGGCTACAATCCGACTTTGGCTCATTAGTTTTATGCACACATTATCAAATTATGATATATTTTAAATGAACAAAATATGTCAACGGTTATTTATGGAACATATCACGTTTTCATTAGCTTTTAGCCCACTTCATGAAATTTTCAAAGCATCGCATTGGGCTCGCTTATCTTTTCAAAACCATGGCATTGGGCTCACTAGAGTATCAAAATTCATGTAAGTAATATATTCACCAAAATAGTTTTTAGCTGGGTTCAAGCAATAAATGAGAATTATATTCTGAAAAATACTTTCAATTATTCAGAAATAAAAATGAAAGTAATATCGCATCATCGGTACCAATATCAGAAATCTCACTCACCTTTTATCCGGAGCCATGTTCATCCCAGAGGGATTCCCAAGTTTTCATGCTCCATTTGCATGATCATCTATAATTTGCTCAATTCACAACTTTGAGATCGATCCATAAAGCTCACGATTCTCTCATACTCCGATTATGCCTTTAGGGTATACCCATGAACAGTATATAGATACACCTCAGGGATTACGGTTGTCACGCCCCGACCCGGTTTGGTCGGATCCCCGTGATCAACCTACTACTCTCCCTGTTTATTAAAGGGTTTCCCCTTATTATATGGAGTAAGGCGTCCTTTAAACCTGCACCATTTCTTGGAATAGCATAATCAAAACTGCATGAAATTTTAAACTTTACATACCTGTCTTACAGACATCTTAGTTGATTATCTTTAAGGGTAGGCTTTCTGGGATTTCCTAAAAGGGATATAAGGGAGGGGGTGAGTACGACTACTCAGTGAATGGGTTTTCAAAGGTCTACTTTTAATTTTTAAGAAAAACATTTATATGGAATGTGCCAGACTCCTTTCTTTTCAAAAATCTCTTCATTTAAAAATTTGGGTTTTTTCATTATTCTTAGTTACTAGTGTGTCATCACCCATACACACATTCGCAGGTCAATATGACTATTGAACCCACTAATGGCTTCAGAGTGACTTTACTTGCCACCTGGATAGAAGCACGACCATTTCTACCTTGGGAATGAGTGGATGTACGCGACATCCGATCCTCAATCCCGAAATCGCTTCTTCGTTTCCATATGAGGACAAAGACCTCATCTCATCCCCACCCTAGTCTTATGCGCTTGGTGCTACTCCAAATTTCGCACAGACACTTGGAACGACGATCTGCCCATATACTCACTAGGTCGTCCAGGGCCCTTAGGACGCATAGCTATCCCTCATGGGCATCTTGATGATCTCGTACTCATAGTGCATGCACAAACAATGTTTTCTTATCAAGCCATGTAATATGTGGTGCCACTGGTCCAACGGCCCTAACTCTCAACTCAATCTGTAGTTATTTGTCTTGACTAGTCCGTCGACCTATTATGTCGCACTACCGCTAGTTGGTTGAGTATTTCGGTCCTATCTTGGTAGCATGGCCAAACAATTCACTTATTAAGTGTTATGACACCTATATCATGTTCTTTTACGAGCTCCTGCTCGTGCCAACTGGCATTGGGCCCACTGTACGAGATTTTCAAAATCGGGCATTTAGCCCCCAAGTTCCAAAACCGAGACCCCTGGCCTATCAGAGCTATTCGAGCTCCCGTTAAGAAGGTCTCCCAAATAGTTTAAGCATTGGCACACAGTCAGGGGAGAACACTTCCGAAAAAATAGGTTTTCACTGTCTATTATACCAACCGGTATAAGGACATCTTTGTTCATAACCGATGAACGGGTTTTCAACTTCCTTCGGTGAAGTCTTATCATACCAATCGGGTATGATCTACTTAAAACCGTTAAGTAGTTTTTCTGCAAAATTTTCACATCACTTTCTCTAAGTGGTTATGATTAAAATACCACTAAACAGTGGGTTTTTATACCGAGGCACTTATCATTCCCAACCGGGTATGATATATAATCCTACTCACTCGATAGTTCAGTGAAATTCCACTTAGTCGGGTTCCATCCTTAGCAAGTTGGACCTCGACTGGCGTTCCCGATGTCTCGTTCTCCTATATGAAATGAACATAATTGTTCATTATTCTTTGGCCAAATAGCCATCATTCGTTTCGAATGAATGAGAAAACCCAACTTTACGTATATTTGCAATTAGGTCCTTAAATTTATTTTTTTTAAGTCCCTATTGCTAGGTTTTTCCTAAATTTGAGTTCCGAAACTTTTAAAATTTATATTAGGACCTCAAATTATTTAATTTCACACAAACGGGTTTCATTTCCCCAATTTCCAATTTGCTCCCCCAACATTTCCAAAATTACCATTTTGCCCTTCCTTTACAAAAATGGTAAGTTTTGCCCAAAAAATTCCAAAATTTTTCAATTGGTCCTCAAACATTATTTTCATACCCAATTGACCCTCAATTTCATAACATTTCAATTTGGTCATTTGAATTTCAAAAATCCCCAATTTTCCCCAAAATTTCCCCCAATTTCAACTCCTTAGCACAACCGAATTTGATTTCATCAAATTGACCGATCAAACACCTCTAATTGTTGAAATTGAAGTTAAAATATAGTTCCTCCATCTTCTTACAATTCAATAGCACTTTGAATCGCAAGTTTTGACGCCGGAACGAGCTCAAACGGAGCTTCGCCGGAAAACGAACTATAGAGAGTGAAAGCTTCGATTATTCACCGGTGATGGCACGTCAGTCCGAGTTTTTGATTTGGGTATATAGCTCTTATCCTGAGGTTCATCCTAGAATCAAGAATCGTATCAATTGATGCCGAATTGAGATAGAATTTCATCATTGAAATTCTGCATGTTCTCTTTCTAGCACCGACCGAAAATTGCAGAGGGGACCCGAATTGGCTTACCTTTCAGTCTAATTCGGCCATGGAAGGGCTGAGGAAGTGTTAAGATGGCTTGGTTTGACCTGAGTAGGGCTCAAAATGGCCAATTTCAACACGGCCGAAACAAGGCAACTTCGGTCCGCCGGAGCTACTTCATTGTTTCATCACACCGGCGTCTTGTCGACGACCCTCAGAGTGAACGGAGACTACAAACGTGTAGCTGACTTCTCCCCGGTTCTAAAGAACCCAACCTGTCACGCCCCGACCCGGTTTGGTCGGATCCCCGTGATCAACCCGCCACTCTCCCGGTTTATTAAAGGGTTTCCCCTTATCGTAAACCGTAAAGAGTAAGGCGTCCTTTAACTTGCACCTTTTTTCCTGGAATAGCATAATCAAAACTATATGAAATTTAAAACTTTACATACCTGTCTTACAGGCATCTTAGTTGACGGTCTTTAAGGGGAGGCTTTCCGGGATTTACTGAAAGGGATATAAGGGAGGGGTGAGTACGACTACTCAGTGAATAGGTTTTTAAAAGCTTTTGACTTTTAAGAAAAACATTTATATGGAGTGTGCCACACTCCTTTGTTTTCAAATATCCCATCATTTAAAATTTTGGATTTTTCCATTATTTCGTAGTTACCACAGTGTGTTATCACCCAACACACATCCTTCATCATGAAGGTTACACACATTCGTAAGTCAGTATCACTACTAAACCCGCTAGTGGCTTCGGAGCGACTTTTCCTGCCACCCAGATAGAAGTACGGCCACTTCTACCTTGGGAATGAGTGGATGTACGTGACATCCTACCCACAATTCCGAAATCACTTCTTCATGTCTGTATGAGGAAAAAGACCTCATCCTGTCCCCACCCCGGTCTCATGCGCTTCGTGCTACTCCAAATTTCGCACAGACACCTGGAACGATGAACTGCCCTTATAGCCACCAAGTCGTCCAGTGCCCTTAGGACGCATCACTACCCCTCATGGGCGTCTTCATGATCTCGTACTCACAGTGCATTCACAAACAATATTTTCTTATATTTCCATGTAATCTGTGGTGCCACTAGTCCAACGGCTCCGACTCTCAACTCAACCCGCAGCTGTTTGTCTTGACTAGTTCGTCAACCTGTCATGTCGCACTGCCGCTAGTTGACTGAGCATGTCGGTCCTATCTTGGTACCATGGCCAAACAATTCACTTATTAAGTTTTATGGCACATATATCATGTTCGTTTATGAGCTCCTGCTCGTACCAATTGGCCTTGGGCCCACTGTACGAGATTTTCAAAATCGGGCATTTAGCCCCCAAGTTCCAAAACTGAGGCCACCGGCCTATTAGAGCTATTCGAGCTCCCGTCGAGAAGGTCTCCCAAATTGTTTAAGCATTGGCACACAGTCAGGGGAGAGCACTTCCGACAAAAATAAGTTTTTACTGTCCATCATACCAACCGGTATAAGGACATCTCTGTTCATAACCGATGAACGGGTTTTCAACTTCCTTCGAGAAAGTCTCATCATACCAACCGGGTATGATCTACTTACAACCCGTAAGTAGTTTTTTCGCATAACTTTCACATCACTTTCTCTAAGTAGTGATGATTAAGGAGAACTGATCAAACCAAGTGAGAAAAATCGAATTGGTTCACAAACCCGATTATTGAGGAACGGGCAAATTAGAGAAATTTCAACTTTCATGTGACCTAAAAAGATTCATAAACCTTGTAAAGGAACCTTAGAACCAAGTGGGAGAGAAAAACCGGACCAGTTTAGGTTAATCAAACCCGAACCGGTTAATGAGCCAAACCGGGTTATGAATTGGAATCGATAGAGAGAGGGCAAACTAGGGAAATTATGGATCCCAAGTGACCTAAAGAGTCACATAAGTCATGAAAAGGGACATATGGATGAATTAGAGATGAAAACTAAGCTAGTTTAGGTGAACCGGATCTGAATCAGATTGAACTAGTTTGAACCATTATTGAATCATATGCTGAATTAATTTTTCTATGTGGCTTAAAAAATTCAAATTTTAGATTTGAAACCACTATTTGTTAGAAAATGAATTTAGATAAATTTATAAATTTTTAGATTTGAAAAATTCGATCGAATTGGGGATGAACCAGCCAGTTTAAACTTTGAACCCGATTTGGAACAGTGACGTCTTCTTCCTTCAGATGACAGCACTGTTCACTTGCTGAAAAATTGAAGCAGCACCAGCGAAGAAGAAACGTTTCCATTCAATACTTTTTAGGCCATTAATGACTGTTATAATAGTGTCAAATGGACGGCCGACGAATCCTTGAGCTCTTTATATAAAGAGCCCCTCTCCATTCATCCTCTCCACACTTGAAAACCTCACACTCTCTTAGCTGCTTAGTTTTTCGACAAAGCTCGAACAAAAGCTCTGATATAGGGTCTTTTCTGAGCAAAAGATGGCATGGTCGGGTTCCTTAGAACCAGGGAGAAGTCAGCTACACTGTGGTAACATCCATTCACTCTGAGGGTCACCTGAGAAGCACCGGCGTGATCGAACAGTGAAGCAGCTCTGATAGACCAAAGCTGCCCTATTTCGTTTAAGCTGAAATTGGCCAATTCAAGCCTTCCTTAGGCCAAACCAAGCTCTCCCAACACCATATCAACCCTTCTACGGTCGAATTAGAACTGAAAGGTAAGCCAATTCGTCTCCCCTCTACAATTTTTTACTGGTGTTAGAAAGAGAACTAACAAAATTTCGATGATAGAATTCTCACCCAATTTAGCATCAATTAATGAAATTCTTGATCCTAGGAGAAACCTCCGGGGTAGAGATATCTGCCCAAATTGGAAGCTCGGACCGCCGCGCCCTCGACGATGAGCAAATGAAGCTTTCTCTCTCTACGTTCTATTTTCTAGTGAAGCTCTATTTAAGCTCATTTTTGTGTTACAACTTGGGATTCAAAGTGCAATTGAATCGTATGATGATGTAGAAACTCAAATTTAACTTCAATGTCAACAATTAGAAGTGTTTGATTGGTCAATTTGATAAAATTAAATTCTATTGTGTTTGGAAGTTGAAATTGGGGGAAAATTTGGGGATTTTCGAAAATTCGAGGGACCAAAATGCAATTTTTTAAAATTGAGGGTCCATTAGGCATGATAAAAGTGTTAAAGGACGAATTGAGAAAATTTTAGAATTTTGGGTAAAGTTTACCATTTTTGTAAATGAAGGGCAAAATGGTAATTTTGGGAAAATTGGGGGCGGAATTGGGAATTTGGGAAACTTGAACCCCTTTTTATGAAATTGAATAAATTGAGGGACCAAGGGGAATTTTAAAAGTTTTGGAACTCAATTTGGGAAAAAACCGGCAATTGGGGCCTAAAGTAAAGGAAAAATAACTTTAGAAACCAAATTACAAATATTTGAAAAGTTGAGTATTTAGTCATTCATAATGAACAACAATGTTCATTTCGTGTAGGAACACTAGACATTGGAAACTCCAGTTGAGATTAAGCTCGCAAGGGATGAAAACCGACAAAGAGGAATTTTACTTCACTATCAGGTGAGGGAGATTTTTATATCATAACCGGTTAGGATGATAAGCACCTTGAAAATGAAAACCCACTACTAAGAGATATTTTAATCATCACAACTAAGAGGAGTGGTGTGAAAATCAATCAAAAAAACTACTTATCAGTGGTAAGTATATCATACCTGGTTGATATGATGAAACTTTCTTAAATGAAGTGGAAAACCCGTTCATCGGTTATTAGCAGAGATGTCCTCATACTCGATTGGTATGATGGACAGTTGAAAATTTTATTTTTTTGGAAGTGATCTCCCCTGATTGTGTGCCACTGCTTAAACAATTTGGAAGACCTTCTTGACGGGAGCTCGAATAGCTCTATTAGGCCGGAGGACTCCGTTTTGGAACTTGGGGACTAATATGCCCAATTTTGAAAATCTTGAACAGTGGGCCCTAGGTCAGTTGGCACAAGCAGGAGCTCGTAAAAAAACCTGATTTATATGCCATGAAAACTTAAGTAAATGAATTGTTTGGCCATGGTACCAAGACAGGACAGACATACTCAATCGACTAACGGTAGTGCAACATGACAGGTCTTAAGACTAGTCAAGACAAACAACTATAGGTTGAGTTGAGGATCGGGACCGTTGGACCAGTGGCACCAAAGATTATATGGTATCATGTGAAAATGTTGATTGCACATGCACTGTGTTTACAGGACCTTAAAGACTCCCAAGAGAGATAGTGATATAAGTGCAGTTAGTCGTACCCGAAGCCTTGTGAAGCTCGACGTAGCTTCAAGCACATGAGATCAAGGTGGGGTCAAGATGAGGTCTCTGTGCTCATACGGATACGAAGATTTGTTATGGGATTGAGGGTCGGGTGTCTCAAATATCTACTCATTCTAAGGGTAGAAGTGGACATGCTTCTATCTAGGTAGCCAGTAAAGTCGCTCCGATGCCACAAGTGGGTTCAGTGGACGGGCTAGCCTACGATTGTGTTTTTTACCTTCATGATGAAAGATGTGTGTTGGGTGATGACACAACGTGGTTAATAAGAAATGGTGATAAAACTGGAATTTGAAATGAAAGTTTTTTTTTTAAGGAATTAAGGAGTCTAGCACACTCCAACTTGAAAACTTTCATTATAGAAACTTCACTTTTAAAATACCCATTCACTGAGTTGTAGAAACTCACCCCTATTTTCTATCCCTTTTTAGGAAAAAGAGAAAATGACTAGGAATAACATCTAGCCTTACCCTTTATTATGTATGCTTAATTACTCTTAAGCTTGCATTTTATTTGATATATGTTTGTCTAGGGAACAAGGTTGAAAATACGCCTAACTCCTCTCGAGTTAAAGAAGAGGGAAACTCTTCTTGAATTGAGAGAGTGACGAGTTGTTCAGAGGGATCTGACCAATCCGGGTTGGGGTGTGACAACTAGAGTGATATCAGAGCCTAGTTCCCTTGAAACATTATCAATATTATGCCATGACATTAACCTAACTCTTAACTATCATGTAGTAAGGAGAGTCCCGAGAAAATTTGCGGTGAAATCCAGTCCTCCACCTATAACCCTGAAAAAGACATCTAACCCAAGGGAGAAAGCCGTACTAAGGTTTATAAAGGGCGAGAAACGAGTGCCGAAGGACATAGTGGAAGACTACTGGAAACAAGTACGAGCCTTACTGGAACCTGAAGGCATCATATACCCTCCTCCTTGACAAGTGGAACTAGTATCACCTCCTAGAAGTCCAACCCCTCCTCTTCCAGTCCCACAATAACCTGAAGGGAATCCAACCAAGAAAGAGGTCTAGGATAATTATTGGGATGTGTATGCCACCTTCATGAAGGTCCACCAAGTACCTCCACCCACTCAACCTAGCTTCAATCCCTTCCAATGGGTGAAGTGGACTTATGAGTGTGAGGTTGAGGTACTAAGGCGGTATGGATTGGAGGCCATACATGAAATTTGTCCTATTAGGGAGCATGAATGGACCCCAATTAATTCCTCAGAGCCTTCTGATAAAGAGTCTCACAACCGTTCTAGGGTTAATTCTAGCCCTAAGACCCCAATCGATTAGAGGGTAGAAAATTTCTGTAATAAGCCAAAGAATGGCAAGAAAAATACTTCTTGAATGAATGAAAGTAAAAGGTTTGTTAAAACTTTTGAGTTATTTAATAAATTCAAAACAAAAGAGAATGATAATAAAAATCTAATTAAAAGGTAGGAAATCATCTAAGGAAGAAAATACGAGTAAATCTCAAGCCTTAAGACTTACCCTTAGAATACAATAAGGAAGAATCCATCTAAAGGAGATCTTAAGAAAAAAAAAAAGTGGAACAAAGGAAAGCGGTCATCAAGGAGTACAGAATTATGGGAAGTCCAAGGAGTCAAAAATAAGCTCAGAGAATGAAAAGTAAGGAAAATAAGGAGGAGTAGAACATTCCAAAAGGAACCAAAAGAATAGATGATCAGGAAGAAAAAGAAATAAGTATAGAGACAACCAAGGGAAGATGGGAAGAAGGTAGAATTATAAGAAGGCCCAGGTGGAATAAGTACTTAATAAACTAAGATACAATCCCTTAGGAACTTTGTAAGAGAGAAAGACTTATGGAAGGTAAAGGTATGGATCAAAAGAAGAAGAAAAGCGGGAGTGGATAAGTCATACGAGACCTTTAAGTTAAGAGAAGATTTAAAGGAAGGAATTTCTAAAGAATGGTAAGGTGATTAAACAAAAAGGGAATCCCAAGATGGAAGATACTAGAGGGAGGATAAAAATTGGAAGTTGGGTTGAGGAAGGAGAAAGCTCCAGGTCAAGACAATCAATTGAGGGAAGGTTGAAAAACCGGAGTTGAAATAAGGACCTCATTAAGAAGTACAAGTGGCTAAGTGAGAGCGTAGGGAGGTTGAGCGTGATCTACTGCAAGAAGACTTGGAAACTCAAATAGAAACTATAGATGAATCCGATTTAAGGAAATAACTTATATGGACCAAATCATTCAGAGGAGTAAATGAAGTCTAATAAGAGATGGGGAGTAGTAAAAGAATACACCCTAACCAAGATAAAAAGGGGGAATGCCAATAAGGATGTGAGATCCACCTCAAAGGAATAAAAAATGCTGGAGCAAGTGGGAATGAAGCAAGATAAACAAAAAGTACTCATGGATCCAAAGAGTAAAAGTAAGCTGGCGAAGATATTGGCAAAAGACATTCCATATTCTAGGAAATGATCCTAGTTCTTCAAGGAAGATATTCTAGGCTAAAGTAAATTTCATGGAATGAGGAAGGAGGAGAATGAGATGAAAATCTTAGGTATGTGATGAAAGGGATGAATGGAAACAACTGAGAAGGTTGTAAGACGAAGAAATAGAAAAGTTCATTACAATAAAAAGTTAAAGCCAATACGCAAATCATATGAAAAAAGTTTTGGGGACAAAACCCATAAAATGATGTGAAAGTTTAAATTCGACACTTTGGAGTTAAGGAAAACCGGGAAATAACCGGTCAAACTGAGTGAGAAAAATCGAACAAGTTCACAAACCCGATTATTGAGGAATGGGAAAATTGGATAAATTTTAACTCCCATGTGACCCAAAAAGATTCATAGACCTTAGGAAGGAACCTTAGAACCAAGTGGGAGAGAAAAATTGGACCGGTTTGGGTGAACCGAATCCGAACCGGATTGAACTAGTTAATGAACCAAGTCGGGTTATAAACCGAATTGAACCGGTTAATGAACCAAGTCGGGTTATAAACCGAATTGAACCGGTTAATGAACCAAGCCGGGTTATGAACCGGAACCCATAGAGAGAGGGCAAATTGGGGAAATTATGGATTCTAAGTGACCTAAAGAGTCATATAAGTCAAAAAAAGGACTTGTGGATGAATTGGAGATGAAAACCAAACCGGTTCAGGTGAACCGGATCCGAATCGGATTGAACCGGTTTGAAGCACTATTGAACTGGATGCTAAATTCATTTTTCTAGGTGGCTTAAAAAATTCTAATTTTAGATTTGAGGCCACCATTTGATAGAAAATGAATTTAAAAATTTTTAGATTTGAAAATTTTAGTCGAATTGGGGGTGAACCTACCAGTTTAAGCTTTGAACCCGGTTCGAACCGGTACGATCCAGTTCAGAACAGTGTCGTCTTCTTCTTTCAGATGACAGCACTATTCACTCACCGGAAAATTGAAGCAGCACCGGCGAAGAAGAAACGTTTCCATTCAGTATGTTTCAGGCCATCAATGACTGTCATAAAGGTGCTAAATGGACGGCCGACGAGTCCCCAAACTCCCTATATAAAGAGCCACTCTCCCTTCATCCTCTCCACACTTGAAAACCTCACTCTAAGCTAAAGACGGCATGGTCTTTTCTATGGTGAAGCTTGAACCAGAGCTCTGATGTAAGGTCTTTTCTAAGCTAAAGACGGCATGGTCGAGTTCCTTAGAACCGGGGAGAAGTCAGCTACATGTTAGTAACAATAAAGTAGCTCTGATAGATCGAAGCTGCCCTATTTCGATCGAGCTTAAATTTCTCAATTCGAGCCCTCCTCAGGCCAAACCAAGCTCTCCCAACACCTCCTTAGCCCTCCTACGGCTGAATTAGAACTAAAAGGTAAGCCAATTTGGCTCCCCTCTACAATTTCTGACCGATGTTAGAGAGAGAACCGACAGAATTTCGATGATAGAATTCTCACCCAATTCGGCATCAATTGATGCAATTTTTTTATCCTAGGAGGAGAGATATCTGCCCAGATTAGAAGCTCGGACCACCACACCCCTAATGGTGAGCAATTGAAGCTCTCTCTCTACGTTCTATCTTTCGGCGAAACTCCATTTGAGATCGTTCTGGTGTTAAAACTTGCGATTCAAAGTGTAATTGAATCATATAATGATGTAGAAACTCAAATTTAACATCAATTTCAACAATTAGAAGTGTTTTATTGGTCAATTTGATGAAATCAAATTCGGCTATGTTATTAAGTTGAAATTGGGGGAAAATTAGGGATTTTCAAAAATTCGAGGGACAAAAATGCAATTTTATAAAATTGAGGGTCAATTGGGCATAATAAGTGTCACGCCCCGACTCGGTTTGGTCGGATCCCCGTGATCAACCCACCACTCTCCCGGTTAATTAAAGGGTTTCCCCTTATCGTAAACCGTAAAGAGTAAGGCGTCCTTTAACTTGCACCTTTTTCCTGGAATAGATTAATCAAAACTGTATGAAATTTAAAACTTTACATACCTGTCTTACAAGCATCTTAGTTAACGGTCTTTAAGGGGAAGCTTTCCGAGATTTCCTAAAAGGGATATAAGGGAGGGGGTGAGTACAACTACTTAGTGAATGGGTTTTTAAAAGCATTTAACTTTTAAGAAAAATATTTATATGGAGTGTGCCAGACTCCTTTGTTTTCAAAAATCCCATCATTTAAAAATTTAGATTTTTACATTATTTCTTAGTTATCACGGTGTGTCATCACCCAACACACATCCTTCATCATGAAGGTTACACACATTCGCAAGTCAGTATCACTACTGAACCCGCTAGTGGCTTCGGAGCAACTTTTACTGCCACCCGGATAGAAGTACGACAACTTCTACCTTGGGAATGAGTGGATGTACGTGACATCCAACCCACAATCCCGAAATCACTTCTTCATGTACGTATGAGGAAAAAGACCTCATCCTGTCCCCACCCTGGTCTCATGCGCTTCGTGCTACTCCAGATTTCGCACAGACACCTGGAACGATGAACTGCCCTTATAGCCACCAAGTCGTCCAGTGCCCTTAGGACGCATCACTACCCCTCATGGGCGTCTTCATGATCCCGTACTCATAGTGCATTCACAAACAATATTTTCTTATATTTTCATGTAATCTGTGGTGCCACTAGTCCAACGGCTCCGACTCTCAACTCAACCCGCAGCTGTTTGTCTTGACTAGTCCGTCGACCTGTCATGTCGCACTACCGCTAGTTGACTGAGCATGTCGGTCCTATCTTGGTACCATGGCCAAACAATTCACTTATTAAGTTTTATGGCACATATATCATATTCATTTACGAGCTCCTGCTCGTGCCAACTGGCCTTGGGCCCACTTTACGAGATTTTAAAAATCGGGCATTTAGCCCCCAAGTTCCAAAATCGAGGCCCCCGGCCTATTAGAGCTATTCGAGCTCCCGTCGAGAAGGTCTCCCAAATTGTTTAAGCATTGGCACACAGTTAGGGGAGAGCACTTCCGACAAAAATAGGTTTTTACTATCCATCATACCAACCGGTATAAGGACATCTCTGTTCATAACCGATGAACGGGTTTTCAACTTCCTTCGAGGAAATCTCATCATACCAACCTGGTATGATCTACTTACAACCCATAAGTAGTTTTTCCGCATAACTTTCACATCACTTTCTCTAAGTAGTGATGATTAAAATACCACTAAACAGTGAGTTTTTATATCGAGGCACTTATCATCCCCAACCGAGTATGATGTTAGTAAACCCACTCACCCGTTAATGTCGTGAATTCCACTAGACTGGTTCTTTGTATTCACGCGAGCTTGTACTTGCTGGCGTTCCCGGTATTTAACGTTCCTACACAATATAAACAATCTTGTTCAATATTACTCGGCATAACAGCCTTCATTCATTAATCAATGTGAAAATCCAAACGTTTAGTTATTTGCAATTAGGTCCCTAAAGTTATTTCTCTTTAACTTTAAGTCCCTAATATCAATTTTTCCTCAAATTGACTCTCGTAACTTTTAAAATTTATCATGGGACCTCAATTTATTCAATTTCACCAAAAAGCGGTTTAATTTTCCAAATTTCCAATTTGGTTCCCCAATTTTTCCAAAATTACCATTTTGCCCTTCTTTCACAAAAATGGCAAGTTTTTCTCCAAAATTTCCTCAATTGGTCTTCCAACATTATTTTCATGCCCAATTGACCCTCAATTTCATAAAATTGTATTTTGGCCCCTTTGAATTTCGAAAATCCCCAAATTTTCCCCCAATTTCAACTTTTCAACACTACCGAATTTGATTTCATCAAATTAACCGATCAAACACTTCTAATTATTGAAATTGGAGTTGAAATTGAATTCCTGTATGTTCATACGATTCTAAGAAACTTTGAATCGCAGATTTTAACGTCGGAACGAGCTCAAACGGAGTTTTGCCGGAAAACAGACTGTAGAGAGAGAAAGCTTCGAATACTCACCGGTGAAGGCACGACAGTCCGAGCTTTCGATATGGGCAGATAGGTCTTGTCCTGAGGTTCATCCTAAAATCAAGTATTGTATCAATTAATGCGGAATTGGATTAGAATTTCGTCATTGAAATTCGGTCAACTCTCTCTCTAGCACCGATTGAAAATTATAAAGGGGAGCCGAATTGGCTTACCTTTCGATCCTAATTCGGCCGTGGAAAGGCTGAGGAAGTGTTGGGAGAGCTTGGTTTGGCCTGAGGAGGGCTTGAAATGGCCGATTTCAGCTTGGCCGAAATAGGGCAGCTTCGGTCCGCCGGAGTTGCTTCACTATTCCATCATGTCGGCGCTTCTCCAACGATTCTCAGATTGACTGGAGTTTGCTATTAGATAGTTGTCTTCTCCCTGGTTCTAAATAGCCCGACCTTTGTTCAAGTTGAAGCTCTGGTTTGAGCTTTACTGGGAAATGGAGCAATAAAGAGAGAGAGAGAAGTGTTTAGGTGTGAGCAGTATTGGTATTAATTTTAATAATTAAATATATATTAATTGATGGCTATTTATGATAAGCCGTGGAGGTCACCCATCCTCACACTACTCTCGAGTAAGCATGCTTAACTTTGAAGTTCTTATGGAATCTAGTTCATCTGAACCAATTTGGTTTTTGCTTTCTAGTTTGTCTTAAGTTTCTTTTCCAATGTTTAATAAATCATTTGGATCAACCGAAAGTTGTAAATTTTCATATTGCTTATTCTCAAATGTAAACCGGTTTGGTTTTCTTATTCAGTTTGACCTGTTTTTTTTTTCTGGTTTTCCTTAACTGAAATGTGCGGGGTTTACAATAAGAGTGTTAGAGAACTAATTAAACAAATTTTAGAATTTTTGGGGTAAAACTTACAATTTTTGTAAAGAAAGGGCAAAATGGTAATTTTGGAAAAATTGGGGGCCAAATTGGGAATTTGGGAAACTTGAACCCCTTTTTATGAAATTGAATAAATTAAGGGCCCAAGGGGGATTTTAAAAGTTTCAGGACTCAATTTAGGGAAAATTTGACCATTGGGGCCTAAAGTAAAGGAAAAATAACTTTAGGGACCAAATTGCAAATATTTAAAAAGTTGAGTATTTAGTTATTCATAATGAATGAAGGTGACCAAGCCAAATGATAATGAACAATAATGTTCATTTTGTGTAGGAACACGAGACATCCGAAACGCCAGCAGAGATTAAGCTCGAAAGGGATGAAAACCGACAAACAGGAATTTCACTACACGATACGGTAAGTGAGATTTTTATATCATACTCGGTTGGGATGATAAGCACCTTAAAAATGTAAACCCACTACTAAGTGCTATTATAATTATCACACCTGAGAGGAGTGATATGGAAATCAAGCGGAAAAACTACTTACCGGTTGTAAGTAGATCATACTCGATTGGTATGATGAAACTTTCTCGAAAGAAGTGGAAAACCCATTCATCGGTTATGAGCGGAGATGTCCTCGTACTCTGTTGGTATGATGGACAGTTAAAAAATATATTCTGTCAGAAGTGCTCTATAAAAACTGTGTGCCACTTCTTAAACAATTTGGGAGACTTTCCTGACGGGAGATCAAATAGCTCTATTAGGCCGGAGGCCTCGGTTTGGAAATTTTGAAAATCTCAAATAGTGGGCCCTAGGTCAGTTGGCACAAGCAGGAGCTCGTAAACAAACATGATTTATATGCTATAAAAACTTAAATAAATAAATTTTTTGGCCATGGTACCAAGACAGGACCGACATACTCAGTCGACAAGTGGCAATGCAACATGACAAGTCTCCAAACTAGTCAAGACAAACAGCTGCAGATCGAGTTGAGGGTCGAGGCCATTGGACCAGTGGCACTACAAATTATATGGCATCATGTTAAAATTTTGATTGTGCATGCATTATGTTTACAGGACCTTCAAGATGCCCAAGAGGGGTAGTGATGTGTCCTAGGGCCCTGGACGACATGGTGGATATAAGGGCAGTTAGTTGTACCCGAAGCCCTACAAAGCTTGACGTAGCTTCAAGCGCATGAGATCAAGGTGGGTTAGGATGAGGTATCTGTCCTCATATGGACACGAAGATTTTTTTACGGGATTGAGGATCGGATGTCGCGAACATCCACTCACTCTAAGGGTAGAAGTGGATGTGCTTCTATCTAGTTGGCCGGAAAAGTCGCTATGACACCAAAGTGGGTTCAGTGGACAGGCTGGCCTGCAATTGTGTGTTTAACCTTCATGATGAAGGATGTGTGTTGGGTGATGACACACCGTGGTTAATAAGAAATGGTGATAAAAACTGAAATTTGAAAAGAAAGATCTTTTTAAGTAATTAAGGAGTCTAGCACACTCCAAGTTGAAAACTATCTTTATAGAAACTTTATTTTTAAAATACCCATTCACTTAGTTGTAGAAACTCACCCCTCTTTGCTATTCATTTTTAGGAAAAAAAGAAAATTACTAGGAATAACACCGAGTCTTACCCTCTTTAAGATATGATTAATTACTCATAAAATTGCATTTTATTTGATATATGTCTTTCCAGGGAACAAGATCGAAAATACGCATGGCTCCTCTCGAGTTAAAGTAAGGGGAAACTCCTCTTGAATCGAGAGAGCGGCAGGTTGTTCATGTGGATCCAACCAAACCAGGTCGGGGCGTGACAAGTGTTCACTCACCTAAAAATCGAACAACGCCGGCGAAGCTGAAAAGTCTCCAGCCATAGAGTTTCAAGCAATGAATGACCGCCATTAATGCGCCAATCAGATGGCCAACAAGTCCTCGAGCTTCCTTTATAAAAGACATTGATGGCTTGAAACGAATTGAACAGAAATGTTTCTCCTTCGTCGGCGCTGCTTCAATTTTTTGGCAAGTGAACCGTGTTGTCATC
The DNA here is from genome assembly GCA_030064435.1 of Trapa incisa. Lineage (NCBI taxonomy): Eukaryota > Viridiplantae > Streptophyta > Magnoliopsida > Myrtales > Lythraceae > Trapa > Trapa incisa. The sequence goes on along the minus strand of CM057786.1, from coordinate 11,032,549 downwards.
TAAAGGAAGAAGAGGACATTGTTTTGAATCAGACTGCACTGGTCCGAACCGGGTTCAAAGCTTAAACTGGTCGGTTCACCCTCGATTTGATCAAATTTTTCAAATCTAAAAATTTCAAAATTCATTTTCTATCCAATGGTTGCCTCAAATCTCAAATTTGAATTTTTTAAGCCACCTAGAAAAATGAATATAACATTTAGTTCAATAGTGGTGAAACTAGTCCAAAACGGTTCAATCCGGTTCAACTGAACCGATTTGGTTTTCGTCTCCAATTCATCCTAAATCCTTTTTCATGACTTTTATGACTCCTTAGGTCACTTAGGGTCCCTAAATTTCCCGATTTGCCCTCTCTCTATGGGTTTCGGTTCATAAATCGGCTCGGTTCTTAAACCGGTTCAATCCGGTTCGGGTTTGGTTCACCCAAACCGATCCGATTTTTCTCTCTCAATTTTTCCTAAAGTATTTTTTCCAAGGTTTATAAACCTTTTTGAGTCACTTGGGAGTTAAAATTCCTCCAATTTGCTTGTTCTCAAATAAACGGGTTTGGGAACCGGTTCGGTTTTCTTACTTGGTTTGATCGATTCTTTTCCTTAACTTCAAAGAGCGGGGTTTACAACTCTCCCCCATCTTTTAGGAGTTTTGTCCCCAAAACTTATTTCACATTGTTCGCGTGTTGACTTAAACTTCTTATTGTTATGAAGTTTTCTATTTTATCGTCCTACAACCTTTCATCAAATATCTAAGATTCTCATCAAATTTTCATACTTTCCTCATTCTATGGAACTTACCTTAGCCTAGAGTATTTTCCTTGAAAATCTACAATCATTTCCTTTTGTTACGTCCTTCTTTCCCAAGGCACCATTTCACATCCTAAGCTTCTTTTACCCAAATTTCAGAACTATAAATTCTTGTCATTTTTCTTCCACGAATTCTGGCATTTATTGTTTTTTCATCCTATAGGGATTCCTTCCTCATTCTTTGGTTATCACTTTTATGCTTGACTTTGTTATGCCTTACTCAAAGACCATTCCTTACCTAAGTCGTATTTCTCTGAGTCGGTTGGATTTACATGCCCCCTTACCGCATGGCATTCTTCATGATGTCTTTAAATTTACGTCCTTATAACAGTATTGGTTTCCATACTTCTCGTCTTTTTTCCAATTTCCTTTATTCGGTCATTCAGTCTTCAAATCCTTAAATTCCCCGATACTTACTGACATATTAAATTTGCTGATCTTTTACTTCATTCTTCATTCCTACTAGTGTCCTTCCCTCTTAAGATTTCTTCTCCTTCTAAATCCATCCTTGCTTTTATCATTGTTCCTCCCACAATTATTCATTTGAAGTTAAATTCCTTTCTTTTCCAGCATCTTGTTCTTGAGGACATTGTATGATTCATCTATTCCTGCTTCTCTTCTTCCTTTGATCCATACTTTTGCCTTCCAATGTCTCCCCATCTTTTGGAGTTCCTAAATAACTATATCTTAGTTCTTTATAAGTAGTTGTTACACCTGGGCCTTCTTGTTATTTTAGTTTCTCTCCATCTTTCCTTGATGGACTCTATACTTATTTCTTTTTCTTTTCGATTAGCTTCTATTCTTGTGATTCCCATTGGGATGTTCTACTTCTCCTGGTCTTTCCTTATCCTTCATCCTCATAGCTTAGTTTTAACTTTTTAGACTCTCCAATAATCTGTACTCTTAGATGGTTGCTTCCCCAACTTTTTTTTTCTTTTCTTACTATCTCCTTTAGATGGATTATTCCTTATTGTGTTTCCAAGGGTAAGTCTTAAGGGTTGAGTCTAACTATAAATAACCCATCTTTTCTTCCTTAGGTGAATTTCTATCATAATCTTTTGTCTTACATTTTATCAAAGAACTCGGAAGTTTTAACAAACTTTTACTTTCATTTATTAAAGAAATATTTTATTTCCATAATTTGGCTTATTACAGAAATTCTTTATTCCCTAATCCCTTGGGGTCATAGGACTACAGTTAACCTTAGAACGATTATGGGACTCTTTATCAGAAGGCTCTAAGGAACTGATTGGGGTCCATCCGCGCTCCCGAATGGGACAAATTTCATGTATGGCCACCAATCTGTATCGCCTTAGTACTTCAACCTCACACTAATAAGTCCACTTCACCCATTGGGAGGGATTGAAGCCAGGTTGAGTGGGTGGAGGTACTCAGTGGACCTTCATGAAGATGGCATACGTATCCCAATAGTTATCCCATGCCTCTTTCTTGGCGGGATTCCCTTCTGGTTATTGTGGGACTAGAGGAAGAGGGGTTGGACTTCTAGGAGGTGATGTCAGTTCCTCTTGTCTAGGAGGTGGGTATATGATGCCTTCCGGTTCTTGTAAGGCTCCTACTAGTTTCCGATAGTCTTCCACCATTTCCTTGGGCACCATTTTCTAGCCCTTTAGAAACCTTTGTACGGCTTCCTCCCTTGGTTGGATGTCTTTTTCAAGGTTATGGGTGGAGGACTGGATTTTATCGTGAATTTTCTCAGGACTCTCCTTCCTACACAATAGTTTAGAGTTGGGTTAATGTTAGGGCATAATATTAATAATGTTTCAAGGGAACTAGGCTCTGACACCACTCTAGTTGTCACGCCCCAACCCAGTTTGGTCGAATACCCGTGAACAACCCGTTGCTCTCCCGGTTCAAGAGGAGTTTCCCCTTCTTTTACTTGAGAGGAGCCAGTTGTATTTTCGACCTTCTTTCCTAGAAAGACATATATCAAATAAAATGCAAGTTTAAGAGAAATTAAGCATACCTGACAGAGGGTAAAGCTCGGTGTTATTCCTAGTCATTTTCTCTTTTCCTGAAAAGGGATAGAAAAGAGGGGTGAGTTTCTACAACTCAGTGAATGGGTATTTAAAAATGGAGTTTTCAAGAAAAATGTTTTCAAGTTGGAGTATGTCAGACTCCTTAATTCCTTTAAACTTTCTCCGCTTTAAAAATCTCAGTTTCTAAAAATACATCCTTCATCATGAAGGTCGATCACACATTTGCAGGCCAGTACATACACTGAATCCACTTGTGGCATCGGAGCAACTTTACCGGCCACCTAGATAAAAGTGCGTCCACTTATACCTTGAGAATGAGTGGATGTTCGCAACACCCGACCCTCAATCCCGTAACAAATCTCCGTATACGTATGAGGACAGAGACCTCATCCCATCCCCACCCCGGTCACATGCGCTTGAAGCTACATCGAGCTTCGCAAGGTCACCTGGTACGACGAACTGCCCATATACCCACCATGTTGTCCAAGGCCTTAGGACACATCACTACCCCTCTTAGGCGTCTTGAAGGTCCCGTAAACACAATGTATGCACAATTAGTATTTTCACATCTTGCCATATAATTTATGGTGCCACTGGTCCAATGGCCCTAAGCCTCAACTCAACCTGCAACTATTTGTCTTGACTAGTCCAGAGACCTGTCATGTCGCATTGCCACTAGTTGACTGAGTATGTCGGTCATGTCTTTGTACCATGGCCAAACAATTCAATTATTCAAGTTCTCATGGCATATAATTAATGTTTGTTTACGAGCTTCCTGCTCGTGCCAACTGGCCCATGGCCCACTATTCGAGGTTTTCAAAAATTGGGCATAATAGCCCCCAAGTTCCAAAATCGAGGCCTCCAACCTAATAGAGCTATTCGAGCTCCAGTTAAGAAGGTCTACCAAATCATTTAAGCAATGGCACACAATCACAGGAGAGCACTTCCGACAAAAATATATTTTTCAACTATCAATCATACCAACCGAGTATAAGGATATCTCCGTTCATAACCGATGAATGGATTTTCCATTTTCTCAGAGGAAATTTCATCATACCAACCGGCTATGATCCACTTACAACTAGTAAATAATTTTTTAGTGTTATTTTCACATCACTCTTTTAAGTTGTGATGTTTAAAATACCACTTAGCAGTAGGTTTTCATTTCGAAGTGCTTATCATCCCAACTTGGTATAATATAAAAATCTCACTCACCCAATCGAGCAGTGATATTCCACTTAGTCAGTTTCCGTCCCCTGCGAGCTTAGCCTCAGCTAGCGTTTTCGATATCTCGTGTTCCTACATGAAATAAACATCATTGTTCATTATTATCTAGCTTGATCACCTCATTCGTTATAAATGACTAAATTCATGACTTTTTCAATATTTGCAAATTGGTCCCTAAAGTTATTTTTCCTTTTTCTTTAGGCCCCAATTGCCGGTTTTTCCCAAAATTGGGTCCCAAAATTTTTAAAATTCTTCTTGGGACCTTAATTTACTCAATTTCATAAAAAGCGGTTCAAGTTTCCCAAACTCCAAATTTAGCCCCCAAATTTTCCAAAATTACTATTTTGCCCTTCATTTACAAAAATGGTAAGTTTCACCCCAAAAATTCTAAAATTTCTCAATTAACCCTCTAACATTCTTATCATGCCCATCTGACCCTCAATTTTATAAAATTGCATTTTGGTCCTTCGAATTTTCGAAAATCCCCAATTTCAACTCTTTAACACTACCGAATTTGATTTCATCAAATTGACCGATCAAACACTTCTAATTGTTGAAATTGAAGTTAAAATTGAGTTTTTACATCATCATACGATTCAATAGCACTTTGAATCGTAAGTTTTAATCCCAGAACAAGCTCAAACGGAGCTTTGCTGGAAAAAAATAGAACATAGAGAGAGAAAGCTTCAATTGCTCACCGGTGAGGGGCGACGGTCTGAGCTTTCTATCTGGGCAGATAGCTCTCCTCCTGAGGTTTCTCCTAGGATCAAGAATGGCATCAATTGATACCGAATTAGATTAGAATTCTGTCATCGAAGTTCTATAGGTTCTCCCTTTAGCATTGGTCGGAAATTGCAGAGGGGAGTCGAATTGGCTTACCTTTCAGTCCTAATTCGGTCGTGGGAGGGCTGACTAGGTGTTAGGAGAGCTTGGTTTGGTCTGAGGAGGGCTCGAATCGGCCAATTTTAGCTTGGCCAAAATAGGGCAGCTTCGGTCTGCCGGAGCTACTTCACTGTTTGATTACGCCGATGCTTCTCCGACAACCCTCAGAGCGAATGGATGTCACCATCGTGTAGCTAACTTCTCCCTGGTTCTAAGGAACCCAACCTCACCTTCTTTGGCTCAAAAATGACCCTATATCGGTGTTGAGCTTCACCGAAAAACTAAGCAACTAAGAGAGAGTGAGCTTTTCAAGTGTGGAGAGGATGAATGGAGAGGGGCTCTTTATAAGGGAGCTCAGGGACTCGTTGGCCATCCGTTTTGCACCTTTATTACTAACATTGATGGCCTGAAACATATTGAATGGAAACGTTTCTTCTTCGTCGGCGCTGCTTCAATTTTTCGGTGAGCAAACCGTGCTCTCATCTAAAGGAAGAAGACAACACTGTTCCGAACCAGTTCGAACCGGGTTCAAAGCTTAAACCGGTAGGTTCACCCCTGATTCGACCAAATTTTTTAAATCTAAAAATTTCTAAATTTATTTTCTATCCAATGGTAGTCTTAAATCTCAAATTTAAATTTTTTAAGCCAACTATAAAAATGAATTTAGCATCTGGTTCAATAGTGGTTCAAACCGATTCAATCCGGTTCAAATCTGATTCACCTGAATCGGTTTGGTCTTCATTTCCAATTCATCCTAAGGTCCTTTTTCATGACTTTTATGATTCCTTATCTCACTTAGGGTCCATAAATTTCTCAATTTGCCTTTTTTCTATTGGTTTTGATTTATAAACCGGCTTGGTTCTTAAACCGGTTTGAGTTTGGTTCACCTAAACCGATCCGGTTTTTCTCTCCCACTTTGTTCTTAGGTTCCTTCCCAAGGTTTATAAATCTTTTTGGGTCACAAGTGAATTGAAATTCCTCCAATTTGCTTGTTCTCAAATAAACGGGTTTGGGAACTTGTTCAATTTTCTCACTCGATTTGACCGGTTCTTTCCTTAACTCTAAAGAGTGGGGTTTACAATAAGAAATAGTTATAAAAACTGAAATTGAGAATGAAAGGTTTTTAAAAAAAGAAAATAAGGAGTCTGGCACACTACAAATCAAACATTTTTCCTAAAAGTTAAATTTTGAAAACTCATTCACTAAGTTGTTGTACTCACCCCCTCTCTTATACCCCTTTCAGGTAACCCCATAAAGCTTACCCCAAGGACCACCAGCTAACACACCTGTAAAGCAGGTATGATAAATTTAAAATTTTGTGCAGTTTTGATTTATGTTATTCCAAGAAAGGTGCAAGTTTAAAAGATGTCTTACTCATCATATTTTTAAAAGAAGGGGCAACCCTTAGTAAACTGGGAGAGTGGCGGGTTAATCACGGGGATCTGACCAAACCGGGTCGGGGCGTTACAGGTGGGCTAAGACCTAGTACGGTGCAAGTAGGCTCAAGGTCATATTTTCTAAAAATAACGTGGGCCCTAAGCCGTGTTTTAAAAATCTCGTACAAGTGAATCCAAGGCCAATGGACACGGCCCCCACCCCATAAATAAGCTTGATTAATTGTCGATAGGAAAATATCAAAATCTGGTAATGCTTGTGAAGCTATCATGCCAAAGCCAGGTTATAGCATGAGGGGTCAATAGCGCAAAGATAAATGCTTTAATTCAAAAATATTTGTATGTGATTGCAATCGTATGGAACCAAATATGCGTATGCCAAGGGGTTGTTTTGGTTATAAAGGCTAATGGAGAGCAAGTGTATTATAAGGGTAGAAGAACATTGTTCTAGTATGTCTCGAAGCTCAGAGAGCTCCATGCGCATTGAGATCGAGGGGTGGAGGAACGAGATCTCGCCCCTAAAGTATTTGGGGACCGAATAATCGATAAGCATGTGGGGTGAGCTGTAGAGCTCACGCAAACTTGTGATAGAGGTTGTGGACTATCACCGAGGTGGATGGTAAAAATGCTTCGAGCCACAAGTGAAACATATCGAGGTAGCCTCTTAATGCAAACCTCGCCAATATGCTGACGACACCCTACACCAAATATGGCAAAGACCCCAAGACTTTCACGACGCAAGTGCGAAAAAATGGAATATACCTTGTTTATGTGAGAAACAAGATATGGGATATGTAGACGCCACACCCAAATCCTCTAAGAAGAACTCTTAGAAAATCCCGGGTGATAAGTCTTGATTGCTTGAACGCCACTGGTAAAAACCTGATAAGTTTAAAAGCCCTTTCAAGATAAAAAGAAAACAAAACCTCACAAGATATAAATTCCAAAAGTGTCTCTCCAATGTTGTGGAGTATGCCTTTTATAGGCTCATAAACCAACCGAATGACCCACATAATAAGGAAAAAAATCTATTATGGTTATAAGCTAATCTTATCTAATCTAGCTACCTAATATTATCCTAAGAGATTTATTATATTTATAAATCTCTCCTTATTAATTAAATCTGTACCTCCTCTTGGGCTCATCTTGGGCTCTTCATTTGGGCTTCTATTTGAATATTCAGCAATCTATTTAATCAGCCCATATAAAGCTTATTTGAATCTTTTAGCCCTTGACCTTGTGATTGGGCCCTCTTGCTGACTCAAATGATTATTTATCTCTTTTGGTAATGAACTGTTCAGCTCCATTGCAGGTTCGGTTGACTGGACTTGTGAATTCGTAGTCTCTTTAGTCAGATTCACATCACCTCTGATGGTCTGTTCTGCGACCATTGGTTCTATTTATGGATAAATGGTAGGTTCACTAATGTAAAACCCCTCTAATTAGAAATATACATACCATAAGCTTAATGAGATAAACTAATAAATAGCAAGAAATCTAATTAATGAATATAAGACAAGTAGCCACTTGCTTATTATACGATTTTTTACAAATAGGGAAACATGTTGTTTAAAGACTTTGAAGTCATGTTGTACTACGATCCTCCTCAATTAGTCGTCAAACTCACCCCGCTCTATTATCCCATTTTAGGAAAGCTTGTATACCAAATAGAGGGAAGCTAGAGCAATAGGTTAGGATTTCCCTAAAAAATAAATTTTATTATGATGTTTTGTTTATTTTGTTATAAAAAATAAGTATATTTATACGTGTTTATCTTTACTGGACTAGATTGGTAAAAATACAATTCTAGTACAGGAAGAGGTGACAGATTGTTTATTGGAATTCAACCAAGGCGGATTAGGGTGTGTTATTTTTACTAAGTAAAGCACATGAGAATGGTAATAAACTTCAATGCCAAGGAAGTTATAGAGAGTTCCAAGTGTTCGAGAGAATACAAGATAATGGAGGATATTCAAAGGAAAATAGAAGGATATGTGGTGCATCTTGCACAAGTAATAATACTTTAATGCCGTTTTATAAGGGTAAGGTAAGTGGCTCCCAATTAAATCTTAGCACTTGAAATTATTTTTTCTTAATTTTGATGCGTCCAACGATTACTCCATTTAAGTAAATCTATTTACTAATATTAAGATTGTTATTAGATAAGTGGATATTGTGGTAGTTCAGTAAAATTTTTGAGCGGTGGTGACTAATTTGGACTCGAGTCCGTATTATTGGTGTTGGTAGAGTAGTGATAACTACTCTTGTTAGTATTTTCTCCGGTTGTTTATCAGATTTTTTAGTATTTTTTTGCGCTACTTATTAAAAGCCCAAAAAGTTTATATTAATTCTACATTTTTACTTACTCTTAACCCAATCATGATGACAAGTGTGGCATTAGAAAAAGATCTTGTAATATTACTAGTAAATTTGCATATGCATATATGGACAAAAATAGGGAGAACGCTTTTGCTGAAACTTGGAATTCATGCATGAGGGGAAACGAGTGTGCACTCCCATATCATCTCATCTCTCCCTCCACGCATGTAATAATATTTTTGCTAGTAACAACAATTTGAAAGGTAGGCACTTACATCTACTGCATGTGTTGCTGTGTGTCAAATTAACATAAAGAAGATGGATTGATTGGTTACATCTAATAGGACCCAAGAAAATCGGAAAAAAAAAAGAAAGAAAAGAGAACCAATATAAGTGTATATATGAAAAATTAAACTAATGAATAAATAATAGCTAATATGGGAAATTAGAAAATATTAAGTGACCAAAATTTTACAAAAACTTTAAGGAAGAACCGGAAGTGAAATTAAAGAGAAAATCGAAATGGTTTGGGGTGAACCGGACCCGAACCGGATAGAAACATAGTGAACTGGTTCATAAATTCATTTTTATAGATGGTTTTAAAATGAGACCACTATTGTATAGAAAATTAATTTAGATAAATTTATAAATTTTTTAATTTGAGAGAATTGGTCGAACCGACCAATTTTCGGAATTCGGACTACGAACCCGGTCCTACTAGACCGGTTAACGGTTAACGCTCAATAGTCAATGGTCAATGGTTAACAGCCAGCTGGCACCACGTTAGATGCCACGTAGGCACAGTCAGCTAATAGGAGATTGTCATATGTCCGGTCAACAAATAGCTAGCGCCACTCAACATGTCACACAGGCACAAGCAGCTAATGAGAGGCTACCACGTGTCCGGTCAACGGATCAATAGTTGACGTGGCAGCTAAGCTGGCATTCCACGTCAAAAAAATTGATCAATCACAGTGCGCCACATGGCACAACTGCCACGTCATTGTCTTCAACCTTCAGACGCTAATAGAGAAGAGAGAGAAAATTTTAGGGTTTTTTACGGTAAACCCTAAAAAACCCTAAAGTCGCCGGAAAAGTTAGAGTTTCCCACGACTCAAAAAATGCTCCGATCAAGTCTCCGGCGGCTAAGTCGGAGGCCAAGTCTTACGTCAGCCAATAGCTTGAGCAGTTGTCAACCTCACTATATAAAGAGCACCCCTTCATTTGTTCTCAACATCCCATAATCAAGCAAGAAAGAAGAAGAGTGAGTTTTTCGACGATCTTCAAATTAGAGCTCCGACAACGGGCGAAACCTGAAGCAGCGAGCTCCTGCCCGGCGCCACCTCGCCCCAACCGGCCCTTTCACCGCCCACCTTGGCCACCACTAACCGCCTAATACCCTCCACAACACCCTTACAGGCCCCGAGAAGCTCAATTTTACCTCCCCTCACCGGAATTTCCAAATTTTAGAGTTGCACAAAGTAGAACTTCTCTTTTCAAATTCCCGTAGTGCAGTAGTGAATTGCAGCAGAACTCAATCTTGCTAGGTTCCCCTTGCCTAGCTCTAACCACCCCCACCTCAAGCTCCGGCCACCGCCTCTCCATTGGTAAAAAATGCAAGCTTTCTCTCTCTACTATAACTTTTCTCGTAAAGCTTCGACATGGCACGAAACTTAGCCAAATTTAGAAATTCGAATTGCAGTACGATCGAGTGGAGCTATAGGAGGTGATTGGAAGCAAGAATTGAAGAAAATAAAGACTTACAAACTATTAATTGGACAAGATAAGATCCGAAGTGTCATATGCTCAAATTGGGGAAGAAGGTGGAGGGCGATTTGGGAATTTGGGGGACTTTTATGCAATTTTCAAAAATTGGAGGGTTGAACGGCAATTTCACGAAATTAAGGATATTTTCATGAAATTCACCCCAATTAAGGGTCAATTGGGCAAATTGGACAAATTTGTGTCAAAATTGAAATTTTGAAAAGTTAGGGACCAAACTACAATTTTTAGAAAATTAAGGACTAAAAAGTAATATTGGTACATAAAGGAAAAATTAGTGAAATTAAAGGAGTTAAGATCACAAAAATAATAATTGGGAATCTAGGGTACCCGACATAAATTAAAGAGAAATCAGGGATTTATATGCAATTTAAGCAAAATACGAAACCTTACGTGCAGTTATGAGAAAATATGGGATCTATTTATCAGCACATCCTAATCCCAACACTCGTACCCTACAATACCAGATTACCCGAGCACCAGCCCTAGAAACGCACCGAAAAAAGAAATTTCATCTGCACGACTCTGCCGAGATTACTGATTGAGTGGCAATCGCTATTATTTACATTACTGGAATAAAAATTTAAAATATGTAAAATTATTTTCTCAAAATTAGCCTATCTTAATTGAATTAATGTATTTAAAATATTTGATAGTTAATTTTAGGATTATGCTCGATATTTCAGTGGGCACAAGTCCGATAGATACGACCTGGGTAAAATAGATATCTAATAAATTAGGTTAAAATATTGTGAAAAAAAAAAGATACATGAGTCAATATCCAAAGTCGGGTTAGGGTGTTGTAGAATATAACCAAATATAACAATTATAATGTAAAAAATTTATTAATTATGCATGTATTGGTACGGATATAACTTATAAAGTTTATTAATTATGCATGCAACCTAACGCTTAGGCCATAAGAATACTAGGAATGAGATAGTAATAAAACACAAGAACTACGATAGTAATGAAACACAAGAACTACTATTAGAGAAAGTCAAATTAAGGAAGTAGGGTGAATGAGATCTTGTACATGTTGAATAAACTTGAGTTCGAACTATTATAAATGCGCTATCAGTACTATAATAAGGTTGTTAATTTTGTTAATACGTGAAATAATGGAAATAAATTAAATTTAAGGAGGATAAGATAAATTTAAGTAAATAGTTATATTAAGTTCCCCTCGCGCATCCTACCCAACTTAAGTAAGAAGGATTACAACATACCTTTAACTTTCTTGTCGAGCGTGACATAGAAACCTAAAAATCAAAACAGAGCAAGAACATAACATCTAACAGTCCTCATCCAACCCTTCAATTCATTCGTCCCATATTGTCTCTAGCCCCCGAAATAATAAATTTACAAGATCAAAACTATGCAACCCATGTAATTTCTACTCTCATAAGCATTTTCCTAATGCACAAATTTCAAAGTATAACTAAAAAAATAGGCTGCTAGTACAAGCTGGGTATTTTTTCCCCTAGTACAAGCTGTGAGCTACAACTATTGGTCATGCATGATCTATGTACTCCAAGTGAAGTGAAGGGGGAAGAAACACACAGCAATGCTAGGTTCAAGATTTTAAAATAAAGGTCCATATGGCGGTACCTAAATCAGAATGAGACCTGTTTTGAGTGAGAAAAGGCAGTTCAGCAAGAAACTAATTGTGCACAGAAACCAAAACAGGGAATAAGAAACGCTACCCAGAATGCCAATGTGCAGAACAAGATATAGTTTTCATATAAATCAAAATCTCTTTACCACACTGATATTTTGCACAGATTCATGCATGTGTACCACACTGATCCTTTTGAATAGATTGATGCATGGTAGGAATTATCCATACAAAAAAGCAAGCTCATATCTTTTTCATCAGAGGAGGCATGGCACTAGTAATAATCCAATGAAGTGCCCATTAAAATGCGAAAAACACTTGAAATAAGAGATGTTCATCGTCATTTTTATATTGAACAATCAAAATCCTTATGACTTGCAACAGCAAATAAAAGACACTAGAAGAAAATGGAGGTCAGATCCAAAATGACTTATTCATTTTCTTCACCTCAATTTTCAGGAATCTCTACATCCCCATCGGTGATCTCCTGCTGCAGATCCTTGGGGTCTTTCCCATCAACCGTGCACCCAACAGATACGCACGTGCCGAGGATTTCCTTCACAGTCCCGCTCAGATCCTTCGCCATAGACCTCGGTCTCATAATTTTAGCAATCTCGATCACGTCATCGAGGGAGATGTTGCCGTTGTGCTTGATATTTTTCGTCTTCTTACGGTCTCTCTCCGGCTCCTTCAGCGATTTGATGACGAGCGCCGCGGCAGAGGGGACAACGGAGACCTTGGCCTGACGGTTTTGTACGGTGAGCTTGACGGTGACCCTGAGGCCCTTCCAGTCCTTAGCGGTCTCCTTGGCGATGTCCTCCCCGATCTTTTTGGGGGAGAGACCAAGGGGACCGATCTTCGGGGCAAGGGAACTGGCAGCACCGACCTCACCACCGGTGACTCGGACATAGACGTCGACGACCTGCGTGGGATCGAATTTGGGCGGCATTTCCGAAAGGAGACGATGTTGCAGCAAGTGTTTGGAGGCGGGTTGGATGAAAAAGATGAAGATGGCTTGAGGAAGGCTGATATATCGAAGTTAGGGTTTTGCCGGTAAGAGCTATGAAATGACGAATCTACCCTCACCAGAGACTTTTTTTTCTGTAACTGGGCTCTACAGCCCAGTTGGAAACACGGTAGATTTGGGACGGGAATATTTTTGCTCCTTGTGCCTCATTTTTTTTTTTACCAAAAACTAGTGCTGCATGTTTTAGGAATCTGATTTTCGAATATTGCCAATAAAAAATTAATTTTACTAAATATTCTATATTTTTCAGTACTAATACTTGCTCCATTAAAAGGGAAGGGATTGAGGAAATTATGGGCACGGGGACCGAACATATACAAGAGCAAAAAGAAGTCATTACAATTTTTAAAGGAAAATATAAAAGGGCAAAAATACTTATTAAATATATATGTGCCGGAAAAAAAGTGTTACTTAAAGAAGTGCTAAATTGGCATGGGGAGCAAGTCCACATTAGTGGGGGAAAATGGATCATTTGCTACCTAAATGCAGTTGGGACAACCACGGGACGACATATCTTTAAAACAAATGAAAGTAAGTTGGACCACTGAGTACTCTGCAGGCTGGTAACTCCAACATATAGCAGACTTAGCCTGTGGACTAAGTCGCCATCTTAGTAGTCTGACTCACCCGACTTAGGCGGGGGACGAGTGCAAAATATGGCCCATGGAAAAAGTCTGGTATAGTCACAATGCAAAAATTAGAAATTTGATGTAAAAGTTGTTTCAAATGCGATGCCAATCTATAATAATCATTGTGCAATGAAGATATTGTCTTATTAATACTTGTCATATTTGTGGGAAAGTTGAATCGATTTGCTATATGTTGCTAAAGTGACAGTGAGTGGTATGAAGATATTGTCTTAACCAACATATCTTTTATGGATTGGATACATTCTTGGTTATTCGGTTATTGAATTGGTTTGGATTGCAATTACTTGTTCAATCATTTGGAAGGAAGTGAATGGCTAACACTTTGAACACCAAAAGCAGAATTTGTGATAGGGGTTCCCGCTGAGTTTGAAGACTAGGGGGCCACCCAACGAGAACAACCCACAAATATGCAACTTCTCTTTGTGAATTATTAGAAGAGCGATGATGAACTGTTTATAGAATTAGCTTAACCTTCCAATCCATAGTAGAATTAGCTTAAACCACAAATTGATCCATTTCTTTCAAAGCAATGAAATCCACCCTTTTTTCGCTCAATGAATAAATTGAGCAAGCAAGAAGATGGAACAGAGAGGACAACATCAGAACTCCATAGCACTATATTACTAGAGACAGTTTGCAGAAACATAGAGATGATCCTAGAAGGGTTCAGAATTCACCACCACGAAGGCGAAGGACAAGGTGGAGGGTCGACTCCTTTTGGATGTTGTAGTCGGCAAGGGTGCGGCCGTCCTCCAGTTGCTTTCCAGCGAAGATCAGCCTCTGCTGGTCCGGAGGGATGCCCTCCTTGTCCTGGATCTTCGTCTTGACATTATCGATTGTGTCCGAGCTCTCCACCTCAAGGGTGATGGTCTTCCCCGTCAGGGTCTTCACGAAGATCTGCATTCCTCCTCTCAGCCTCAAGACCAGGTGGAGGGTCGATTCTTTCTGGATATTGTAGTCGGCCAAGGTGCGGCCATCCTCGAGCTGTTTTCCCGCGAAGATCAACCTCTGTTGGTCCGGAGGGATGCCCTCCTTGTCCTGGATCTTGGCCTTTACGTTGTCGATTGTGTCAGAACTCTCCACCTCGAGAGTGATTGTCTTTCCAGTGAGGGTCTTCACAAAGATCTGCATGCCTCCTCTCAGCCTCAAGACCAGGTGGAGGGTCGATTCTTTCTGAATATTGTAGTCGGCCAGAGTTCGACCGTCCTCAAGCTGCTTTCCGGCGAAGATGAGCCTCTGCTGGTCCGGAGGGATACCTTCCTTGTCCTGGATTTTGGCCTTTACGTTGTCGATTGTGTCAGAGCTCTCAACCTCGAGGGTGATTGTCTTTCCAGTGAGGGTCTTCACGAAGATCTGCATACCACCGCGGAGGCGTAGAACGAGATGTAGGGTCGATTCCTTCTGGATGTTGTAGTCAGCCAGAGTTCGGCCGTCCTCAAGCTGCTTTCCGGCGAATATGAGCCTCTGCTGGTCCGGGGGGATGCCTTCCTTGTCCTGGATCTTAGCCTTTACGTTGTCTATGGTGTCAGAGCTCTCGACCTCTAGGGTGATGGTCTTGCCTGTCAAGGTTTTGACGAAGATCTGCATCCCTCCACGAAGGCGGAGGACGAGGTGGAGCGTTGACTCCTTCTGGATGTTGTAGTCGGCTAGAGTACGGCCATCCTCCAGCTGCTTTCCGGCGAAGATGAGCCTCTGCTGGTCAGGGGGGATGCCCTCCTTGTCCTGGATCTTGGCTTTTACGTTATCGATGGTATCAGAACTCTCGACCTCGAGGGTGATGGTCTTGCCGGTGAGAGTCTTGACGAAGATCTGCATCTGCACAAACAACATACGACCAATTTAACAATAGATTATATCACAGCTAGATCGGTCACTGATTGCAATTAGGTCGATGATCTTAACCAAAAATCCAAGAGCGGCTACGATTATAGACAAGGTCAAGGAACTAGATACCAAAGGCCTCAACATATAATATGTATCGCAGGCAAAGTGAACAGATCGTAATAGCCAAGTGCGAAGGCCGCGATCCACAGATCGACCAAACGCCACAACAGGTGAAACATATCAGGAAGAAAATGGACAGATCGAAGCAACAAAGACCAATGATCGGCATCCTTAGATCAACCACACAATAAGCGCATCGCAACAGCAAAGGTCAAAGATCGAGATCCGTATATCAGACAGGCTCCGCAACAGATCAGAAAGATCAAAAGCAAGACGAAAGATCACACATACAAAACTTAGGAACATAGACACGGGTAGGGAGAGAGAGACATCGATACCTTGAGAAGAGAAAATGGGGAACCTCTATCGCCAAATGCCCGAGGGAATGTAGGACGGGAAGCAATGAACTTGAACGTGAAGAAAAGGAGAGGGGCATCTTAAATTATAAGGGCAATGCCGACTCGCCAACCAATCAAGACAAGGAGTCGCTCACCAAAGACAAACTGAACATGAAAAGACCAGAATACCCTTAAAGGAAAGGGTTCGGTTCCCCGGTAATTTCACGTGGTTGAGAATTACGATTAAATAAATTAAAATAGATAGTTAATATATGTATATAAACTTAAAATAGTTTCATTATTTACTAATAATAATTTTTAACGAACATATTTTCTAATAATATTAAAAAAATAAATATAAGTAGTGCATCTTCAAATGCAAAATGGTATGAGATTATAATGATCATGGCAGCCATCCAAGAGAGAATTGGAATGACCAGTAATAATTCTGCCGTTAAGACTGATACCCCGCAGCAGATTTCCTCAAGGGGAGAAGAACCATAGACACAATGCAATTAAAATGGAGTCACCTTCTGAGCAAAAAAAATGGCCTCACCTTCCACTGTCAAGACTAAACCTGATAATGTATTCAAACAATCTAGCCGGATGGATAAAACAACACTGCCACATGATACCAGCCTTGAAAAAAGAGCACAATACAGGGAACGAGGTTCTACTTCGAATTATAAAGCCAGGGAGTGCTGAATCTGTCACCCTATGTTGCATGCATCTATAGTTTTAGCTTGCTTCAGTTGGGACTCCTGTGAGGGGGATTGGAGCAGTCATAATAGGAAGATATGGTTCCCACTCAGTACTGATATGCTGTTTTGCTATCTTCAGAACTCAAACTAAGATTCCTGGTACAGCCACAAAAACCATGGACAATAAGAGAAAATTATTCTTCAAATATGGCCTGTAAATGCAGGATGTAATTCCAAATCAATGAGAAGAATCCAACCCGAAATGAGCTCAAAATTGACGCCTCGGTTTGGCTTCTGCAACTGTGACTCGAATTTGCCTCCCATGCAAGTCCTGCCATAGAAAAGGGTTGAGAAATCATCACAATGATGAAAGATTTAACCCAGTGGAGGGAAAGTATATTAGTAGTAGAACGATATACTTACAGCTCCATTCAAAGTCTCAATGGCACTGTCAACCTCTTCAGCAGAACTGTAAGTTACAAAACCGAAACCTCTTGACCTGCCACTGTCACGGTCATAGACGACCTTGGCATCCACAACATTGCCCTGCTCACTGAACAAGGTCTCCAGAGCTGAATCATCCACACCCCAGGAGAGGTTACCCACATAGACACGATTAGAAGAAGTTGAACCACCACGTCCCATTCGAGGCATCCGTGTTTCCCTCTTTGGAGGTGGAGGACCTGAATTCACCATCAAGGGTCGTCCATCAAGTTCCTGATAAATGTCATGGCTGATAGTTCAGGTGCAGTTAAGAAGATTTAATACAAAGACGAGCATCAAGAGCATACTAAAAGACCTAGACCATAAAGCTTCCACATTCAATTATAGCCGTACAGCAAAACATGATGCCGTGGCATTAGCGTACTCACATAGCCATTGAATTTCTCAGCAGCAGCTTCAACTTCCTCAGCTGTAGACATGGTCACAAACCCAAATCCCCTGCTCCTTCCGGTGATCTTGTCATAAATTACCTGCCCATAGCCATAATTAGAAACCTGCAATCATCTATACTGACAAAAAATGGTGCAATATTTCAGAAGCTGCGCTATGATTCAAACTCATCAACCCAGGCATTGCCCTCCAACCATGCCCCCAATAAAACTATAAGTCCAACTAATTTCATATCAAAAAGCAGTTAATGGGCAGAGCATATTCCAAATGAAAGCCGAGCTCAATACCTCAACCATCTCAACATTACCGGCTCTCCCGAACAGCCCGGCAAGCTTAGAGCTGTCGACGCTGAAGGGGAGGTTGCCGACGAAGAGCTTGAGGTCGCGGTCGCGGGAGAAGCTCCCCTTGGCCTCGCCGCCCAGGACATCCTCCTCATCCTCTAAATCAGAGGAAACAAAAACACCCCGAACGAAGCGGGAGCGTGGGGCTACGGGAGCTCCGGTGAGGGCGAGAAACGCGTGGGAAGCCAAGACAGGAACGGTGCGGGAGCTGAGGGATGAAGAGGAAGGCAGGGATAAGAGAGCGAGCTTGGGGACGGTGAGAGTGAGGGATTTAGGGTTGTGAGAGGGAAGGACTAGGGAAAGGGAAGAGATAGCCGCCATGGAGAGAGCAACGAAGATGTCTGCCTGATGGGTGTGAGGGAGGCCGAAGATAAGGTAGGCACCTGAAGAGGAAGAAGAAAAAGATGGAAGTAGATGATATTTATATGCAAGGGCAAATGCAAAGCCCCCCATATGATATATCTATCGATCACATTCAAGTAGTACAGATGAGTGAGGCCCGTCAAAACTCTGGATGGATCTATCTATGAATCAGGCCCGACAAGAAGAGTTTTGTGCGTATAAGGCCCTCACATTCATCCTCGTACATGAATGCTGATGTAGAAGGCTATTCCCTCATTTTCCAGCAGCTCTCATGGATAATGATCAATGATGACGAGGGCATGCCAGAATGACAGAATGTGAACGTGGATGTGCCATAGCGGTGGCATGACAATGGTGACAGCATGCATGCGGGCAGGACACACTGGGCAATAGTAAAGCAGAATAAGATCCAAGTGGGAGATTGTCCAGAATCCCTTGCACAGTTTCAATTCCAGTTCACTTCAAAAGAGCAGCTAGCCATTGTTGTACTATGCTTTGGAAAGCGCCATTAATGAAAGGGTCGCAAATTTCTCTGACTCTCTGACAACATTGTGTTTTCATGCTCTTTCCATTGGATGGTTAGGAATCAAAGCACCGTGTCATTATCTGCTTCCTACGTGTTTTGAATGTACGGGAGAGGCATATTGCATCCCACTCTCGTCCTATCGCTGATCCTCTGGGTAGGTGAGGTGAGTGGCTCTCAAAGACTCAAATAAAAAAGGAGGAGAAAAGGTTGAGATGAGAAATGAAGAGACTAGAAACGTTAAGAATTGAGATAATTTTGGTATATTTATTAAAATAGTTATTGATGCATGGATAATTCCAACCTATTTACCAATATTTTGTACTACTTAAAAAATTTATTTTATGTCATTAAATTATACCTTATGAGTAAGGCATATACTTGACACATGAATGTGCTTATATTTAATGGCAATTTAATGTTATAATATACCCACATTTAACTTAAATGTGTCATATGCCTATCAAAAGCTTCAAAGTACAAACCCTTCCATCTGCCATTTTTTACTGACGAAGAAGAAAGTAGTAATTCTGATCACGAGGGAGCAACTTATTTCTACAGCAGAACTGCTTCGTATGCTACAGGAAGAAGGTCCCATCTTCCGCTCAAGTATCAATGCAGGAAAAAAGACCCCAAACTCATTTGTGGATCAGAATGTCACACGACTGCTTGAGAGTCTGCCATTGATGCGGATTCCCACATTAATTAAGGGAGAAGAGACAGATAGAAATGTCAAGAAATTCGTTTGTAATTCCAAAATTCTTTACATTATTAAATGGCTTCTTGATCTTCCAAAAACATTGTTAGGTCATTTTTTTCCCTTATAATATCCAAAATTCTAACTCCATAGTAAGAACTGCATGAAATGACGATTGTAAGTGAGAATGGAGTTACCATCATGTTTTTCCCATGCAGGTCGTTTTAGGATGTCAATAAAAATGATTTATTTTAATAAATTTAAGATTAATTGTGGTATAAATATGTTAATGATTTATTAATTTTATGAAACAATACAAAATTAATTAAATGAATATATTTATAAGATAATAATTTTAAAATGCAAATGAATTAAATATGAAAAAACCGGGTAGATCAGACTTGCATCGAGACGGGTCCACCCACATATGCACAGATCTGGATCTAGTTTATGGGTGTGTGGGTGATTCTACTTATACTGCCATTGCTAGCTGCTTTTGCAATTTCTTAATGTCAATCATCCATCTTCGCAGTATTTCCGGTGGCTCCACTTCTGGCAGTGTACAAATTACAAGGAAAATGCCAGGAACATATTAGAGACTATGCAGAGATCAATGATGCAGTTGTCTTCTCTTGTCTAGCGAGAGGTATGATATGAGTGGTAAATAGTGAAGGAAAGGGTTGTAATTTGTTGACTTGACCACTATGGTGGCAGTTAGCAGATCCATCATCCAAGTGTTCTACTTTGGTGGATGCTTCCTCTAATTTCCAATGTTCACCTACTACACCTAACCAACCCAAAATGTGATTCAACCAAGGGGTAGCATACTTGAAATTTGCTCACCGCTTATCAAATTTGCTCCCTTCAATTATTATCTTCTATTGCCAAATATGGCAGTCCCAAGTGGCAATTCGCTTGGTTGAAACAATCCCATTTTATGACATGGGTCCTAAAAGGAAAACATGGAAGAAAATTTTAGGAGAAATCTGATTTACAATCTACTTTAATTTTTGTGGAGAATGGCCATTTAAAAGAGACCCCTTTTTGTCGAGGGACTTAGTTAGGAAGAGTGAGTAAACATTCAATGTTCAAGCACGCACCAACCACCACCACCTTCCATGCAGATGCTCCATGGACTCGACCCTTGGATGAGTCCACGTTCCTCACCGCTGATCCAATACCAAGTCAAGCCTATCCCTCAGTACTTCCATCTACCATCGGATCATGGGAGATCAACGGCCCATGTGATCACTCACCCAACAACCACGAAATCTCACCTACCACTCGAATTACTTTCAAGGAAAAAGGGAAAATAAAAACTAAAATGGGAATTAATCAATTTCGTGATATGCTTCCCACAGTTTTCTTATATAAAGCTGCACTTCTCCATTAACCCTTCTCCAGGGAATATCCTTCACACGACAGAGAAACGGCAACTCCTTTTCTTCCCTCTCCTCCATCTTAGCTGCCGCTAAGGTAAACATCCCGTTCGAGTTCATATATAAATTTGATCATGGAGGTCACCAACGGTGATGCTGTCCATTCCAATGGTAACGGGGTGCTGAACGGGCTGTGCATGATCAAGAGCAAGGCTGGTGCCCAGTACCAGCTCGGCCACGACCCACTGAACTGGGGAGCGGCGGCGGAGTCCATGGCCGGGAGCCACCTGGACGAGGTGAAGAGGATGGTGGAGGAGTTCCGGAAGCCCGTGGTCCGGCTCGGAGGTGAGACCCTGACGATATCCCAGGTGGCAGCTATTGCGTCCCGAGAGGCCGAGGGTGTCAGGGTGGAGCTCGCCGACTCGGCTAGGGCCGGTGTTAAGGCCAGCAGCGACTGGGTGATGGAGAGCATGAATAAGGGCACCGACAGCTACGGGGTCACCACCGGATTCGGCGCCACGTCCCACCGGAGGACCAAGCAGGGTGGCGCTCTCCAAAAGGAGCTTATTAGGTACGTATGTAATATGTTATTTAAAGTGCAATAAAAATAAAAAATAATTATATAATCGGTGATTAGTTTTGGATTTCAATACTAAGCCTGACGTAAGCGTTTCTTTTGGGTATTTTAAGGTTTCTAAATGCTGGCATATTCGGAAATGGCGTGGAGTCGAGCTGCACTCTACCTCATTCTGCTACCAGGGCCGCCATGCTCGTGAGGATCAACACCCTCCTACAAGGCTACTCTGGGATCAGGTTCGAGATCCTCGAAGCCATCGCGAAGCTCCTGAACAACAACATCACCCCGTGCCTCCCCCTTCGTGGCACCATCACTGCCTCCGGTGATCTCGTCCCGCTTTCCTACATCGCCGGACTACTGACTGGCAGGCCAAATGCCAAGGCTGTCGGGCCAGAAGGCGAGACCCTCGATGCGGAAGAGGCCTTCAGGTCCGCCGGAATTGACTCCGGGTTCTTTGAGTTGCAACCCAAGGAAGGACTGGCGTTGGTAAATGGCACCGCCGTCGGGTCTGGCCTTGCCTCCATGGTTCTCTTTGAAGCAAATATTCTGGCGGTGTTATCCGAGGTGTTATCGGCGATTTTCGCCGAGGTTATGCAAGGGAAGCCTGAGTTCACGGATCACCTGACCCACAAGCTAAAGCACCATCCTGGCCAGATCGAGGCTGCCGCCATTATGGAACATATTTTGGATGGCAGCTCGTACATTAAAGCTGCCAAGAAATCGCACGAGATGGATCCCTTGCAGAAGCCGAAGCAAGACCGTTATGCCCTTCGAACCTCTCCGCAGTGGCTTGGCCCCCAGATTGAGGTCATTCGATTCTCCACTAAGTCCATCGAGCGGGAGATCAACTCCGTCAACGACAATCCTCTCATTGATGTGTCGAGGAACAAGGCTCTCCATGGCGGGAACTTCCAAGGCACCCCGATTGGCGTCTCCATGGACAACACCAGGTTAGCGCTCGCAGCGATTGGAAAGCTGATGTTCGCGCAGTTCTCCGAGCTTGTGAACGATTTCTACAACAACGGATTGCCCTCCAACCTCACCGCTAGCCGCAACCCGAGCTTGGACTACGGCTTCAAGGGGGCTGAGATTGCCATGGCCTCATACTGCTCGGAACTGCAGTTCCTAGGAAACCCCGTAACAAACCATGTCCAAAGTGCCGAGCAGCACAATCAGGATGTCAACTCGTTGGGGTTGATCTCTTCCAGGAAGACTGCTGAAGCCGTAGAGATTCTAAGGCTCGCGTCGTCAACTTTCCTGGTGGCGCTTTGCCAAGCGATCGATCTCAGGCACTTGGAGGAGAATCTCAGGAGTGCAGTGAAGAACACAGTCAGCCAAGTGGCCAAGAGGACCTTAACAGTGGGAGCTAACGGGGAGCTTCATCCATCGAGGTTCTGCGAGAAAGACCTCCTCTCGGTGGTCGACAAGGAGTACGTCTTCGCCTACGCCGATGACCCCTGCAGTGCTACCTACCCTCTGATGCAGAATCTCAGGCAGGTCCTCGTCGATCACGCCCTCAAGAACGGTGACAACGAGAAGAACCCGAACTCATCAGTATTCCAGAAGATCGGAACCTTCGAGGATGAGCTCAGGGCATCGCTTCCAAAGGAGATCGAAGCCGCTAGAGCAGCCTTAGAGAACGGAACCGCGGCGATCCCTAACAGGATCAAGGACTGCCGGTCCTACCCGTTGTACCGTTTCGTGAGGGAGAAGCTCGGAACCGGACTGCTTACCGGAGAAAAGGCGCTGTCCCCGGGAGAAGACTTCGACAAGGTCTTCACGGCAATGTGCCAGGGTAAAATCATCGATCCCATGTTGGAGTGCTTGAGCAGCTGGAATGGTTCTCCTCTCCCCATCTGTTAGTGGCGTAGGGACGGTCTTGTTGTCATCTTGGAGGGTCCGTTCTTCTCCATTTATTACTTGTTTCAAGGATGTTATTTGCATGTGCAGTGGATTTGGTGAATGATAACCACCCATGCGACATATTTGCCTATATATAAAATATGATGTGTAATATAAAATTTAATAAATGTTAAGGGTTCAACATGGTAGTACTATCGTACCCAAAATCTTGTCCCAATGGGAAACATATAAGTCCTAATCATGTCCAAGTTATATAATTTACCAATAGAGATATGATGGATTTTGTAGGACTAAAAAATCACACACGAACCAAACATGCCTAGAGTAGAGTGGAATGATAAGGGAAAATGCCCATGAGCAATGGAGTCCACCAAAATTTTTTGATAGATTATAAGGTATTAACCGGTATAAGAGTTGTTAGGAGGAGTGTGCTAGGTTAACAAATACGTGTATCTATTTATATTAGTACATTGTGATGTAAGGACTGGTATATCCATAAGTATAGGGTGTGGATGGACATGCAGGAACGTGCTTAACAGGTAGGACCCAGACCCAGCCCTTCACACCCGGGTTCGAGCAAGGTAGGTCCATGTCTTGAGTTACACTCAATTGGGTCGGGTGGACAAAATTGCCATTCAAGAATCAAACCATTAATGCTCCTCTCTCTTTTTTCTAATAAATAATAAAGTTTAAATAGAGTTTTTAGTAGAAAAAAGTTGATTACTTTTTATTCGATTTTAAAAATAGTAAAAATAAGAATTATCACTCGACCCAAGAGGTCAAATCTTAGCAGAATATTACAATATTTATATTTTAAATAAATAATAATTTATTTGATATATTATAAAATACTAATATTTATTTAATCATATTTTTAAATACAATTAAAAAAGATAATGGCAAGGACGATGGTGGCTGATGGAACTATCGTGAGCCGCCCACCAAATATTAAAGTCGTCGGTCAAATGTGCTCGACTCACCAAATATTTGGATCAATAATGTCCGAGTTCACCAACTCTCTATACTACTTCCAATTTTCTTTCTTAATTGTCATATTTCCAATTTTCCATTTAATCCAACTTTTGATAGAATTCTTAATATTACTTGAAAAAAGAAATTTCATTTTATGAGGTTAACTAAGAGGTTAGGTAAGTATTTATTTAAAAATTATAAATATGGTGTAACACTTGCAAAATTTAGTATTTTTTATTAATACTAAAAAAATATAAGTTGACGAGTCAACTTTCTCGGGCTGTCCACTATGAAGTCAAGCTTCCCAAGCTTCAATCCATCGTCTGATTAAAAGAACCGACGGCCCAGATCCCATCCTCAACAAACAGCTTCACACCTACCAAGCCAGTATCTTGCCCAGATGGATTATCTCGCTTGAACAATCCCACTGCTCACCTATATAAAGCCAAGCCGTTCTTGCATTTTCTCATCTCCAGGTAACCATAGCACCCACAGAAGCAATATCGTCCCATCTTCCCTATCTCTTCTATTCTTTCCTGCAGTGTGGCATCTCTTCCAAGCGTACTATAGATCATGGAACGCATCAACATTAGCACTGGCAAGAGCAACGGAAACGTTGCCATAGATGGGTCGATGAGCGGGCTGTGCTTGAAGAGTACGGCAAGCCGTCAGTTCCAGAATGGTCATGACCCACTGAACTGGGGAGCAGCGGCAGAGTCCATGGTCGGGAGCCACCTCGACGAGGTGAAGAGGATGGTGGAAGAATTCCGAAAGCCAGTGGTCCGGCTCGGGGGTGAGACATTGACGATATCCCAAGTGGCATCTATTGCTTCTCGGGATGCCGAGGGTGTCAAGGTGGAGCTCGCTGAATCAGCGAGGGCTGGTGTCAAGGCCAGCAGTGACTGGGTGATGGAGAGCATGAATAAGGGCACTGACAGCTATGGCGTCACCACCGGGTTCGGTGCTACATCCCATCGGAGGACCAAACAAGGCGGTGCTCTACAGAAGGAGCTTATTAGGTATGTGACATTACTCTAACGTCTCTCTCAACCTTAAACGGATGTTGGCGATAGATACTGTGAATTTTATTTGCATGGATCTGAATGAACTTGGGATGATTACAGGTTCCTGAACGCTGGTATATTTGGAAACGGAGTTGAGTCTAGCCACACTCTGCCTCATTCGGCCACCAGAGCGGCCATGCTCGTAAGGATCAATACCCTCCTCCAGGGCTACTCTGGGATCAGGTTTGAGATCTTGGAAGCCATCGCGAAGCTCCTCAATCACAATGTCACCCCATGCCTCCCACTTCGCGGCACCATCACAGCCTCCGGCGACCTCGTCCCCCTCTCCTACATTGCAGGTCTCTTAACCGGTAGGCCCAACGCAAAGGCTGTTGGATCAGAACGCGAGGTGCTCAATGCGGAGGAGGCATTCAAGGCTGCTGGAATTGAGTCCGGCTTCTTTGAGTTGCAGCCGAAGGAAGGATTAGCATTGGTGAATGGCACTGCAGTTGGTTCCGGTCTCGCTTCCATGGTTCTCTTCGAGGCAAACATTCTAGCGGTGTTATCTGAGGTGTTGTCGGCGATATTCGCGGAGGTTATGCAGGGGAAGCCCGAGTTCACGGACCACCTGACCCACAAGCTGAAGCACCATCCAGGCCAGATCGAGGCAGCTGCTATCATGGAACACATCCTAGAAGGAAGCTCCTACATTAAAGCTGCAAAGAAATTGCATGAGATGGATCCCTTGCAGAAGCCGAAGCAGGACCGATACGCACTCCGGACCTCTCCGCAGTGGCTCGGCCCTCAAATCGAGGTCATCCGATTCTCCACAAAATCCATCGAGCGGGAGATCAATTCAGTCAATGACAACCCACTCATCGATGTGTCAAGGAACAAGGCCCTCCATGGCGGAAACTTCCAGGGGACTCCAATCGGAGTCTCCATGGACAACACCAGGTTGGCCCTTGCTGCAATTGGCAAGCTCATGTTCGCACAATTCTCCGAACTCGTGAATGATTTCTACAACAATGGCTTGCCCTCGAACCTCACTGCTAGCCGCAACCCCAGTCTAGACTATGGCTTCAAGGGAGCCGAGATAGCCATGGCCTCGTACTGCTCCGAACTGCAGTTCCTTGGAAACCCAGTGACCAACCATGTTCAGAGTGCCGAGCAACATAATCAGGACGTCAACTCGTTAGGATTGATATCCTCCAGGAAAACTGCTGAAGCTGTAGAGATCCTAAAACTCATGTCATCGACTTTCCTCGTCGCTCTTTGCCAAGCGATCGATCTCAGGCACTTGGAGGAGAACCTCCGAAGTGCCGTGAAGAACACGGTTAGCCAAGTGGCGAAGAAGACCTTGACGGTGGGCGATAACGGAGAGCTCCACCCTTCGAGATTCTGCGAGAAAGACCTCCTCATGGTAGTCGATCGGGAGTATGTCTTCACCTACGCGGATGACCCCTGCAGCACCACTTACCCCTTGATGCAGAAGCTCAGGCAGGTCCTGGTCGAGCAAGCTCTCAAGAATGGTGAGAACGAGAAGAACCCGAACTCATCGGTATTCCAGAAGATCGCAATCTTCGAGACTGAGCTCAAGGCAGCACTTCCGAAGGAGATTGAAGCCGCTCGGGTAGCGTTCGAGAATGGAACCGGGGCAATCCCTAACAGGATCGAGGAGTGTCGGTCTTATCCACTCTACAGGTTTGTAAGGAAGGAGCTGGGAACCGGACTGCTTACAGGAGAGAAGGTCCTGTCCCCGGGTCAAGATTTCGACAAGGTCTTCACAGCAATGTGCCAGGGTAAAATCATCGATCCTATGCTGGAGTGCTTGAGCAGCTGGAATGGTGCCCCTCTCCCAATCTGTTAGGCCAGTGCGCCGGTCTTGTCATGTTCCGGCATCCATGCAACTGGATGGCTTACTTCTTAGATGGGTTTCAGTTTGACTGTGAGAAGGATTCAGATACGAGAGTATCTGCAATCACATCTTCCCTTCAGGAATCTCACTGAAGTTTGTTTTCTCTTTCAACTGCAAAATATCCATAAGGATTCGCAAAAATGTGCAAGAAAACTGCGGACTCCTTTCTTTCTTTTTCTTCTGAGCAAAATTATGTAAGGGAGAAGTTAACGTTTCCATGATATGTGGTGCATGGACTTATAACACGAGAGTATGTCTTGGCATACGCTGATGACCCGTGCAGTGCCACGAAAACCCCCTGATGCAAAAGCTAAGGCTGGTTCTTGTTGACTATGTTCTCAAGAGTGGTGGTACTGAGATGAACCCAAACTCATCAGTGTTCCTGAAGAACTTTCGAGGCTGAGCTCCAGGCGGTACTTCCAAAGGAGATTGAAGCCATTAGGGCAGAACTGGAGAATGGAACTGCGGCAATCCCTCGATTTGAATTAGGGAGTGCCGGTCCTACCCGCTGTACCGTTTCCTGAGAGAGGAGCACGCAACCGGAATCTTACGGGAGAAAAACTCCTATCCCGGCACAACATTTCAATAAGTTATTTACTTCTAAAAATATAAAATAGTTGAGTTTCTAAACATACAAAACGTGTAATTATTTACGGTAATAAGTTTTAAGTAAATATTAGTATCGCTACTTATTAATTAACAATATATACTCTCGTATAATATTAGAGCTAATAATTGTAAATCTTACTTATAATTTACCCGAATAGAAAAAAAAATCTTAATCTAAGTTATTATTTTTATTTTTTTATAAAAAAAGAATAATATCCTAATAGTATACAATTGTTTAGTTTAAAGTGAAAGTTAGAAGTTTATTTATTTTTATTACAAATTTTATAAAATATAGAAATATTATAATATTATAAATTTAAAAAAATTTAAATTTATACCTTTTAAATAAAAATAAAAATAAGCGTTTTCACCCATCTTACACGGGAGTGCCCTTTCAGATTAGGGTTCATATTGCGAGAGGTGCTTAATTTTGTGATTTAATGGAGTTTCTCTTTGGGCAAAAAAAATCTACTAATATTCATGTCCAATTTATTGGGTCATTCTCAACAAATCTACTACACCAAACCCAAATATATGATTCCATCTATACATTGCCAATATAGAATTCTTATAGCTTGATCCCTATTGGTATGGATCACTATTTACATGGAAGTTGTTGAGTCCTTAAGGTCTACTTTGGCATGCAATTAGACACTTTCCAATTCACCTACTACTCCAATCCAAATATATGATTTAATATATATATATATATAATTCGTATAGCATGATCATTAATGATTTGGGGGGCTAGATGTTCGTTGATATGGTCAAGAAATACATCCTTTGCCCAATCTTGAAAGAATTGATTTGTGATATACATTACTCATATGTATGGAGTAAGCAAAGTGAAAGTATGTTTGATTTATTTAATGCCCACTTGGGCAAAACATAGCTTATATTATAAGGGTATCTCATGCTAAATTGAAGTTGATTTTAAAGGTGTTATGTGTAATGTATATTATTAGTACTTAATTTATATGTAAAATTATTATAAAAAACACAATCGTTTGATTCATTTTTATATTATTAATTATTTTTTTAATTATAAAATGAAAGAATAAATCTATATTTATGATTTAAGAATTTATAAATATAAACAATACAACAATGAATAAAATGAAGGCAAACTTATAGAATATGAAAATAAATGATAAAAAAGTAAAAACAAAATCTTGGATAAACTTCCTAAACCTAGTTAAAATTTAGGGTATTAGCTTTTTTTAATAAATTTTAATTGAGATAAATTTTGATATAAGTAATAATGAGTGATTATGAATAAACACTTATTTGTGAAAAAAAAACGAGGAATATACACTTTCAATACAAAAAAATGGACAAATAACAGCATTTAAGCTTCACAGCAGCCCACTAAATACTAAAATCCTTAGTCAAACATGTGCATCTTTCTTGGGAGTTAGTATCAATCAAAGTTGTCCATGTCCACCAACTTTACCTACCTTCACAATTTGCCAGAAGGCAAGAACGCAATTACAGGGAAGATGCGAAGAACACAAGGGGAAAGCATCTAACAGGGGTCACTCGATACATCAACCAACCCTAGTTGGGCAATTGTTTTGTTCAGTTTTTTGTGGGATTTTTTTGTGAAATTCAGAGTCAGTAAGAATAATGACGATTGACCTGGGAAAATTATGGAGGGCTTTGTTGACTTGACCAGCCCCCTAAGTTAGACCCATCATACATTGGGGGTCAACTTTGGTGCATACTTGTGCTAGTTTCATATTCTACCGTACCAAACATAATTGTAACATGGTGAAAAAAAATAAGAGTCTACCGTACCAACTTCACCTTCTAGTGGATATGGATATCTTAAGACTCTTATGATAGAGTTGCATAGTGCATTTGTTCAAGTGGCATCGCGAAATCCTTTTCCAAGCACTTGATATTCTCCATTTATGAGACCAAAAAGAACAACCCGTCATATTGTCAGAAGACTGCATATGAAAGATGAACTGAATATTTAGGTTTTGTATAGAATAAGAGGAGTTTGGACACCCATTTTGATGAGAGGGCAAGTCTTCGACTGTTGACTTCCAGCGTTCAAAGTCCCTCCCACCAACCACCTGTAACCTCTACGCAGATGCCCCGTCGACTGTTGACGAGCCAACGTTCCTCTCGAGCAAGTCAAGTCTCCAAGTTGCAATCCATGGTCTGATCAATAACAGACGATCCAGATGCCCCACCTACCAAAACGATTAATTGCCCGTATGGATTAGTTGAACGGAGTAAGAATCTGTTCTTCTGTATAAAGCCATTCCTCTTCGTTCTCTCCCGTATCCCATAACCATAACACCCAGAGAGAAGTAGAACTTCATTCTACCTCTTCCTTCACTTTTCAGCCACTAATATGGATGCCACCAACAAGGACGCTGTACACGGAAACTCAAATGGAGTGTTGAATGGGTTATGCATCAAGAGCGCGACCGCCGGAGGGCAGTACCAGCACGGCCAAGACCCTCTCAACTGGGGAGCAGCGGCGGAGTCCATGGTCGGGAGCCATTTGAATGAGGTGAAGAGGATGGTGGCTGAGTTCCGGAAGCCGGTGGTCTGGCTAGGGGGCGAAACATTGACGATATCCCAGGTGGCAGCTATTGCCTCCCGGGACGCGGAAGGCGCCAAGGTGGAGCTTGCGGAGTCGGCCAGGGCTGGTGTGAAGGCCAGCAGTGACTGGGTGATGGAGAGCATGAACAAGGGTACTGACAGTTACGGGGTTACCACTGGGTTTGGAGCCACTTCCCACAGGAGGACCAAGCAAGGCGGTGCACTCCAAAGGGAGCTCATTAGGTAAGTAAAGCTGCTCTCAACCTAAACTGACTTTATTTTCATTGGATCTCAATGACTCTATCATGATTTTCAGGTTCTTGAACGCCGGCATATTTGGAAACGGAATGGAGTCGAGCCACATTTTACCATATTCCGCTACCAGAGCAGCCATGCTCGTGAGGATCAATACCCTCCTCCAGGGTTACTCTGGGATCAGGTTCGAGATCTTGGAAGCCATTGCGAAACTCCTTAACCACAACGTCACTCCGTGCCTCCCCCTCCGCGGCACCATCACCGCTTCTGGTGATCTCGTCCCTCTTTCCTACATCGCCGGATTACTGACTGGCAGGCCAAATGCTAAGGCTGTCGGACCGGAAGGACAGGCGCTCAATGCAGAGGAGGCATTTAGGACCGCCGGAATCAACTCCGGGTTCTTTGAATTGCAGCCCAAGGAAGGACTGGCGCTAGTGAATGGCACCGCTGTCGGGTCTGGCCTCGCCTCGATGGTTCTATTCGAGGCAAACATTTTGGCAGTCTTGTCGGAGGTTTTGTCGGCGATATTTGCCGAGGTTATGCAAGGGAAGCCGGAGTTTACGGATCACCTAACCCATAAGTTGAAGCACCATCCCGGACAAATCGAGGCGGCCGCCATCATGGAACACATCTTGGAAGGAAGCTCTTACGTTAGAGCAGCAAAGGAATTGCATGAGATGGATCCCTTGCAGAAGCCGAAGCAGGACCGGTATGCTCTTCGGACCTCTCCACAATGGCTCGGCCCTCAGATTGAAGTCATTCGGTTCTCCACCAAGTCCATCGAGCGGGAAATCAACTCTGTCAATGATAATCCTCTCATCGATGTGTCTAGGAACAAGGCCCTCCATGGCGGGAACTTCCAGGGCACCCCCATCGGAGTCTCCATGGATAACACCAGGCTAGCACTCGCAGCAATCGGAAAGTTGATGTTTGCACAATTCTCCGAGCTTGTGAATGATTTCTACAACAACGGGCTGCCCTCGAACCTCACCGCGAGCCGTAACCCGAGCCTGGACTATGGTTTCAAGGGGGGAGAGATTGCCATGGCCTCATACTGCTCAGAACTACAGTTCCTCGGAAACCCGGTGACCAACCATGTCCAGAGTGCCGAGCAGCACAATCAAGATGTAAATTCGTTGGGATTGATCTCTTCCAGGAAGACAGCTGAAGCCGTCGAGATTCTGAAGCTCATGCTGTCTACATACCTAGTGGCACTTTGCCAAGCGATCGATCTCAGGCACTTGGAAGAGAACCTCAGGAGTGCTGTGAAGAATACGGTCAGTCAAGTGGCCAAGAGGACCTTGACAGTGGGAGTTAACGGAGAGCTCCACCCATCTAGATTTTGTGAGAAAGATCTCCTCGCAGTGATCGACCGGGAGAATGTCTTCGCCTATGCAGATGACCCTTGCAGCGCCACTTACCCTTTGATGCAAAAACTCAGGCAAGTTCTCGTTGACCACGCTCTCAAAAATGGCGACAACGAGAGGAACCCGAACTCATCAGTGTTCCAGAAGATCGCAACTTTCGAGGCCGAGCTCAAGGCAACCCTCCCAAGGGAGATTGAAGCCACCAGGGTAGCCTTTGAGATCGGAGCTGAGGCAATCCCGAACAGGATCAAGGACTGTCGGTCCTACCCGCTGTATCGATTTGTCAGAGAGGAGCTTGGAACTGGATTGCTAACAGGAGAAAAGGTTTTGTCCCCTGGTGAGGATTTCGACAAGGTCTTCACGGCGATATGCCAGGGTAAGATCGTCGATCCGATGTTGGAGTGCATGAGCAGCTGGAACGGTGCTCCGCTCCCGATATGTTAGTGAAGTGCGCTGGTCTTATCATCCTCCCAACATCTGTTCTTCTTTATTACTTCCTTTGATGGATTTCCATCTTCCAATTTAACGGATTCAACTATAAGATTATTCGGTGCAAACAAAAAAAAATGTAAGACTATCTTTACGAGCCTTTATTGGCTGCTATGCTCTAAAATGGTCAAATTAGGGTTTTAGTTCTGGTCATTGCCCAAATCGGACAGTGTAAAATAATTGGTAGTCAGTTTTGATTGGATACCGGTACCTTTGTATTCATTTTGATACTTAGAACGAGTTATACCATGAAACGAATGAGGGCGGCAAAACCACTACACAGTAACCGAATTCATTTTCCATTTTAACTTCAGCTCTTCTCAAGATATTTGATACGTCAATATTAGTATCGCACTTCTGCTAGCCACAAATTAAGTAGCATTCGTAATCTTGGCTACATAATAGCCATGTGATTAAATTAAAATATTTATTAGACATATATGGTAAAGTATCACGATAACGAATTAGCTATAAAAAAAATATATTATTTTCTTCGGTGCAAATGTACGTGATGAACATGAGAAGTATATCAAAATAAGTATAAATATTTCGAGATGAAAATAATACTCAAAGAGTGACTAATATGACATGTAGGTGATGAAGGAAATATACATTATGGAATACTAGGTGGATGCTCACTTTGCAAGGTAACAACCTGGAATCTATTGCATTAAGTGATGCAAACCTCCATATGCCAATATACTTTGACATAGATCATAAAAAGGTAGGTGGAAGCTCAATTTTTTACGACACATAGTAAGCTTAGAAAAGTGTTAATTCATACTACAAATCCCAACTCCACCAAACAAGTCGAACAAGTTGGTCTGGATATGGGAAAACAACGGGGAGTTATATTTCTATATCTGCAACTAAATAATTACTCAAATCAGGTAAGTACATCAACTACCATTTCACCATAGTTATGGATACATGACACAAAAATAAACCTTTTTAAAAGAGAAATAAGTGAAAATGATAAATTTTTATTTTGTGATAAAATAAAAACTATTGATCATATATTATTGCACTGCCCTTGCCCTTGTACTCGTATGGTATGGTCTACTCCCGTGGAATATGAGCTAATATATTTACTTTTAATATATTTACTTTTAAGTATTTTAAGAGGTGGGTAGAATATTGATTTACAACTTAAATGCTCCCAAACAAACCAAATCTTGACATGCATAAAAGTAACAAGAACTTGATTTTATACCACATTTACCAAATCACAATAACAAGAATCTCAAAAATAGAAAATGGAAGAAATATGAAAACGCTTGAAAATAGAAAAGTAAATCCAACTATTTCAACTCTTCTCCTCTTAATAGCATGCCGGCCCTAGATTTTATAGTACAATAGAAAATTAATTAATTTTAAACTTAAATTTTTACTTTCTGTTATAAATTTCAACTGATCAAATAACAATTTCTTCGTAATCCTTCATTGAACTTATCATAATTTTACTACCAGTTTAAATTCTCAAGTATTCGTCCTTCAAATGTTTGTATTCATTGTTCAATGCTCTTTAGTATTGGTATTATTGGCTCCAATTATTTCTCATGACAAACTACTCTATGTTAAGGGGATTAGTAAGAATATCAAATTTTTGCCTCCAATAATATCCTAATTGTATTTTTCATTCATTGTTTAAATATCTTTAATGATAACAATATGTTTGCAACATTAATAGAGAAAGTATGTGAAACCTTATACACTTATCACGTGTAATTGTTTACGAGTTAGATATTATTCTTACGATCTCCGACAATGGGGAACAATAGTATAAAATTATGTATTTTTCCTCTAATACTTAGGTAGACAACAAGTCGAATTTATAGTCTCAGATCAAGTACGAGTGTCAGAACACTGCCTTTAATACTATATGAGAGAAGGTATTGTGAATGGATAATGAGTAAGGTTCATGTCAAATTAAAAGTTATTACTTCTAATTAGTGTAATATTTTTAATTTTATAAATTAATAACACTTCTCTATTTCATATAATGTGGTAGCGTATTCTCAACCATACATAATAGAAAAACTATGAAACAAGAAATTAAAAGAAGAAAAAAATAATAAAAATTGGAATTTAGTTGATGGATCATATAGTAAAAGAGTTATAAGAGTGAAATAGCTGAGATAGAAGGATACAGATAAATTAGTTGTTAAAAAATATAATGAAAGTATGAAATAGATTATCTCTCTATACAACATAGATACATAATGTAGTTAGCAAGAAAAATTATAAATAGTATTTAGTCCATTTAGTACATCTTCTAACTCTAACTAATTTTTGGCCCTACTCCTTAACTATCATCTTCTAAATCTTCATTTAAAATTGAATCTAAATGTACAATACATACATTATTTTAATCCTCCAACATCTTATTTTTTATCTATCTAATTCCTCATTTTATCTATATTTTCTTAGTACTTCAAAATTTCTATCAAATCCATTAACATCTATTCACTTCTAAATACAATATTAATATATAACTTCAATTCCTTTCACCCAGTCTCATTGCCTATATTTATTAGTTTGGAATACTATGTGCTATACTTCAAAAGCAGCAAATAGAAGTTCTATAGATTATCCGCTCTTATATTAATAAATCACTATATTAAATGAAGTTTTTAAAGTGCTAAATGAGACTAGTTAAACTATTAAGCAACTTGCAAATGTATTAGTATGTTTTTAAAGAAAGAATCGGGGTTCAAGTGTTTTAAATACTGTTGTCCTTGATAATATTAGATATATTATTGAAAATAAGAGAATTATTTTATTTTCATCTTTTTATTTTTTAGATATTGTATTTGATTTGATAAATTAATAAAATAGTATTTTATTGAGCAAAAAAATATAGAAAATTGAAGAAATATGAAAACATTTGAAAATAGCAAAAATAAATCCAAATATTTCAACTCTTCTCCTCCTAGTAGCATGTCAAGCACTAGATTTTATAGTTCATTAGAAAATTAACCAATTTCAAACCTAATTTTTTATTTTATATTATAGTTTTCAATTGATTAAACAACAATTTATTCATAATCCTTCTTTGAACTTATTAGAATTTTACTATCAATTTAAATTCTCAACTTTATGTACTTCAAATGTTTGTATTCGTTGTTCAATGCTCTTTAGTACTGGTTCAATTATTTCTCATGACAAACTACTATACGTTGTTAAGAGGATTAGTAAGATTATTAAATGTTTGCCCCAATAATACCCTAATTGGATTTTTCATTCCTTGTTAAACTATCTTAAGGATAACAATTTATTTACTACATTCATACATAATAGAAAAACTATGAAACAAGAAATTCAAGCAAAAGAAAAGAATAAAAATTGAGATTTAGTTGATCTAGAAATTAGAATTTAATTGATCTACCATATAATAAAAAAGTTGTAGGAGTGAAATGGGTGAAACAATAAGATAGTCAAATATAAAAATAGATTAGTTGTTAAAAAAATATAATCAAATATGAAATAGATTTTCTAAATACAACTAGTTGAGCAAGAAAAAAATATAAATAATATTTAATCTATTTAGTACATCTTCTAACTCTAACTAATTTTTGGCTCCACTCCTTAACTAATCTTCTAAATCTTTATTTAAAGTTGAATTTAAATGTATTTCTGTACATACACTCTTTTAATCCTCCAACATCTTATTTGTATCTATATAATTCCTCATTTTTATCTAATTTTCTTAATAGACCAAAATTTTTATTGAATTCTCATTCATCATCCTCGGTATTAAAATCTCTTCACTTCTAGATACGATATTAATATATAACTTCAATTCCTTTTGGCCAATCTTATGACCTATATTCATGTTTCCATAATAAATTTTGAATACTCTCTTCTCCCTTATTCTAGTAAGTGTCTATAACCTGTTATCATAAATATTAATTCATTACTAGGAGAAGGTTGTACACACACTTCATCCACTATTTCATCCATCTAATCTTCAACTACAACTTAATAATGGAGATCACCTCCCACTTCTTCATTAATAATAATATCATGTAGAAATCCTAACTCATTATCTAATCAATCACTTATACTAAAATTACAATTATATTTTATAAACATTAAAATATTTTAATTACAACAATTTTGTTGAAAAATAATAAAATTGTTTTGTACTATCATATAATAGACACGAGTTAATACATGTCTCATTTGTTCTATTTGCAGTCTTATACTTCATATGCCCATTACCAACTTTCACATACGTGACTACTTAATCTTCACACAACATTTTTTCGCTTTCTTAGTCTCTCTTCTCTATTTTACAGATTCTTGCATTTTTCATGTGCAAAATAAACGCCGCATTCACTGAATCACAAGAATAACAATCTCAAATATCGAAAATGGAAGAAAGATGGAATGGTTTGAAAATAGAGGCCAGCTCATCTTGATCTTTTGAATTGATGGCCCATATCCGATTCACTGGCTTCCCAGGCTAGCTCATCTTGATTTGAATGGATGACCCATCTCCATTCAGATTCACAGGCTAGCACGCAATTAGGCACCGTAGAGTAGGTGAAAATTGGAAAAAGGGTTGCTGGAAATGGGCTGGACGTGAAAGTCTCGAAAGGAGCAAGGAGAATGGACTTTTACCTCAATATTCTTGAGATCAACTAGGGTTATCATTGGATAGTATCCCTTTAACAGAGGTTAAAACATTATTTTTTAAAAGGTATTAAATGAGTTGATTGAAGTAATTGTATAATATTAAGTGTAATCTAAAATAATAGTATAATAATATTTAATATGATTTAAAATTAAATTTTAAGTGAGAGATTTATTAATATAATAATTTTTTTATAATATTAAAAATAAAATAATATATATAAGACAATATATTAAATTTAAAATATTTATACATTTTAAATAAATATATATATATAATATTTTAGAAATATTTTTTATATTAATAATTAGTAGTTGGTATATTAAAAATAATATTTTATTTTATTATTTATAAGATAAATAGTATTCATACATACATATATATATATATATAAAGCTAACTTTATAGTATTGTAGAGTAAATATTTATATTATGAGATTTATTTATTTTTTCTGAAAAAAATTTAATTTATTATATTTTCACTTGTAGCATTCAGTCAATCACCCAATTAGAGTTTTATAAAACATTTTTTTTAAATATTTAAGTATAGTATTTACATCTATTAATATATTATTTTTACTTGTCTAGTAAAAATATAGAGGTATTTTTCATATTTGATGTATAATATCTTGAGTATACAGCAGTATTTGTATTATCAAGTAAAAGTTTAAAATAATAGTTTAATAAAACCTAAAGAAAAAAAATTAAATTTAAATTTGAAGAAAAATTTTATTAATATAATAAATATTATGTAATATTAAAATATAATATAATATATTACTAGATATCTCAAAAATAATTGGTCAAATTTAGAATATTAATTATTTTAAATATTTGTAAAGTAATATTTAAGAAAATATATAAGATATATTAAATGAATGATAGTAATGTAAATCATAGCATATTATTTTATTATTTTTAGAACATATATCATTTATATATGTATATAAATAATTATTATATTATAAAATATATTTAATTTAAATAATAGTGTGAGATTTATATTTTATTTATTTTTAAAAAAACTTTTAAACTTATTAAATTTTTACTTATTTCGTTCAAAAAAAGAATCATAATTATCAATAAAATTTTCTAAAATTTTTTTTATAGTACAATACAATTCAGATTTAGAACTGAGGTTTTGTGACAAGGCTAGTCAACTGAGCTGACCCGATGGCTACCGGGCCGGGATTAATAGCAGGATTTTATTTAAACAAAAACAAAGATATGGGCTTATTTAAGATTTACCGTAATTGTCAGGGATTTATGTGAGATTTCAGGAAAAAAGAAACTGAAGGAAACAGTGATTTCTTCTGCTCACTTTGGAACTCCAATTTTGTAGAATCAGTAAAGAAACTCTCTCCGATCGAATGGCTTCTCGGATCATCAGACGAGTGGCCGGAAGCGGCGCCCGTTGCATCCTGGCATCCCCTGCGAAGAGCCCTAGCTCATCGCTTCCAGCGCCTGGTAGAGATTTCTCCTCTCAGACCCCGATCACCGCCACCCTCTTCCCCGGAGATGGGATCGGGCCCGAGATTGCTGAGTCCGTCAAGCAGGTAGACCTCTCTCAGCTCTTCTGTCAAAACGGCCATTTTTAGTCTTTTTTCCATCAAGTTAGTATCCAGTGGAGTGGTTGTTTCAGGATATATGCGCTGTCCTTCGTTTTTTATACCATTTACATCTCACGGTTTGCTCGTAGTGGCTACTGTTTGGGTTTCGGTCTCTGACGTCGTAAAATTGGAATCTTCTGGCTGAGAGGAATATAATGAATTTTGGTGAAGATGCGCTGATGGAAATTCTTGGTTATGAGATGGAGTAGAGAAGTAAATTGATTTTATTGTTCAAATCTGAAGAATTAAGGACAGGACGCCTCTGTCACAAGTTGTTCTCTTCTCTTGAAGCTGACTGCTGCTGTGGTTATTCGTTCAGAGGATCATGTGGTTGTCTGTCTTCTACGGCCTACTGATAGATCTTTTTAAGTAGTCAAGTACAGCATTCATTGTTTTTGGGCCTTTTTCCATGCTGTCAATTCAGTTATTAGTTGCATCATTGGCTATATAATCGAACATGTGTTACCCGTTTTTTTCTTTATAAAGCCTTTTGGAAATGCAGGGTGGATGAAAATGGTCTATGCTGATTTGCTTAAAGGTTTTACTTTCCCCATTTTAGCATTCTCACGAATTTCTTCAACTTAATAGGTTTTTAAAGCAGCTGAGATTCCAATTAAATGGGAAGAGCATTATATTGGGACTGAGATAGATCCTAGAACCCAGAGTTTCTTAACATGGGAAAGTTTGGAATCAGTGC
This sequence comes from Trapa incisa, assembly GCA_030064435.1. Taxonomy (NCBI): domain Eukaryota; kingdom Viridiplantae; phylum Streptophyta; class Magnoliopsida; order Myrtales; family Lythraceae; genus Trapa; species Trapa incisa. The sequence continues at coordinate 10,993,117 of CM057786.1, read as the reverse complement.
GATGCAATAGAGTTGGCCTTAAAGGACCTATGGCTACTCCAATTGGAAAGGGACATCGATCTCTGAATCTTACTATGAGGAAGGAACTTAATCTGTATGCCAATGTTAGGCCTTGTTACAGCCTCCCCGGGTACAAAACAAGATACGATAATGTTAATCTTGTCACTATCCGGGAAAACACTGAAGGAGAGTACAGTGGACTTGAACATCAAGTGAGCATTTCTAGAGGATATGGAAAGCTACTTATTTCAATATCATAAGTCTGTAATATTTGTTTAATATATTCCTTGACTTTGACATAGGTGGTGAGAGGTGTTGTTGAAAGTCTCAAAATTATCACTCGATCAGCAAGTTTGAGGGTGGCAGAGTATGCTTTTCACTATGCCAAGGCCAATGGCAGGGAGAGAGTTTCTGCTATTCACAAAGCTAACATCATGCAGAAAACTGATGGTCTCTTCCTCGAGGTTCGTCAGCTGCCAATGCAAGAAAAGCATTTTCTTCATCTTATTGTGCTGTAGTCTAATGTATAATTTGGTTATTTTGTTTTCAGTGTTGCCGCGAGGTTGCTGAGAAGTATCCAGAGATTAAGTATGAAGAAGTCATTATTGATAACTGCTGTATGATGGTAGAGACAAGCTTTTTCTTATTCTATAGTATGAGATGCCTGATTTCTTTTATTTCCTGTTGCATCAGAGGTTTTATTTTCATTTAGTCTTTTCAGTTTTTAAAAGTGAGATTTATATGATAAATTGAAAAAACATTTATACTTGGACACCTGCAATTATAGTTAAGAGTACATATGAAGCAATTGAAAATTTGAGATGTTGAGATTTTCTTAGGAATTTAATTGGTGTTTATCTTTCCTCCTGGGATACTGGGGAAAGATAGGAGTTGGGTCTGTCAGATGTACTAATTATTTGATCGTCTGGTGCAGCTTGTGAAGAATCCCACGCTGTTTGATGTGCTAGTAATGCCAAATCTTTATGGTGATATAATTAGCGACCTTTGTGCTGGACTGATCGGTGGGTTGGGCCTAACACCAAGGTATTGAGGCATCTCTTTTTGCCTCAGTTTCTGACACTATTGTTATGTCCGTATGCCAACTTACATGCTGGTAATTGATTTAACAGTTGCAACATCGGTGAAGGGGGGATTGCCCTGGCTGAAGCTGTTCATGGTTCTGCCCCTGATATCGCAGGAAAGGTGTGTAATTGCCAATTTTGACTACACCGACTTCATTGGCTTGACTTTCCTTCTCTCTTGTATGAATCATTACTAGCTATTTGTTGGCTCTACATGAAAACATGGAAAAATGTGGAGAAAGTTTAGTAAATGTTAGCTACCATATTGAAGGTTGTTATTCTCTTATTGCATGCTTCTTGATAATGCTTATCTGATCACGTTGAATCTGGCTCTTTGACCAGTTTAATTTTGTTGTCGATGTTAATACCCCAATGGTCATCAAAATGGGGAATTTATCTTGATTGTTTTTCAAGTTGAGATTTTAGTGGCTTGCTTGTTTTGATATGAGGAATTATTTTTGGCGTTGATCTCCAATAGTTGGTCTTTTTTAAGTACTTCAAATTTTCTTAAACTTGAAATAATATTGCCTCTCATTCTTCTGCATTATTTCTTAATTCTCAGAACATGGCAAACCCAACAGCACTGCTTTTGAGTTCGGTGATGATGCTGAGACACCTTAACCTCAATGAAAAGGCCAATCAGATCCAGAATGCCATTATTGGTACCATTGCTGATGGCAAGTACCGAACCGCTGATCTCGGTGGATCATCATCGACAACTGAGTTTACCAACGCAATATGTGATAATCTCTGAAGGGTCAACGCAATATCCTCTTACCATCTGGAGGCATTCACATATTGATCATTCTTGACCAACTGGAGGCTGGAGCCATGCTGAAAGGACCACTCCACATTGATGATTTCAAAACAATCTGTTCACTAACAGGGTAAATTGGATTCTGATTCACATTTACCAGGAGATGAGGTACGGGAAAGGTGAGTGTACAATTTTTCAATGCCTCCCGCAACTCTTGGTTACTTGACTTCATTATTTAGAACAAACTTTCTAATAAGCATGGCTTGATGCCATAATGGGCCTCAGCAAGGTCTGCGGGGTTGGTGGGTGGATGAAACATTATCCTGAATCATCTCTGTCTATTCATTCTCATTTGGCATCATTGGATTTGGCTTTGAGAGGGAAGTGCCCAAAAGTTACCATTGCTTTTGTTTCTGCATTGCCAGATCTCTCTACCGACTGCCTTGTATTCTCGCTTCCCAGTAAAACCAAAGCCATGCAGAAAGAAATTTATCTCTGTACACTTAACTCTGTCTTAAGGTTTTACCTTGGATTTGAATTGACCTCTTCCCTTTTTTTGGCCTCTTCGGGCATATGTTAATATGATATCCAGGAAACTGATGGGTTTTCTTATAATTACAGTCCGATCAAGGTTTCTAGTTTTGGCTGCAACTTGTAAGTCTGAATACCCTCTTGGTTCAGCTACTCTTAGGAAAGAAGGAACATCTGGTCTTAGTCTTCCTTGGGTAGGGATGAACAGCTTCTAGTTCACGGACCCGCCACAGAAGAGACCTGGGTAAGGGCCGAACTGCACTCTTCTCCTTGTGCTCAGCCTACAGAGAACCACACAGATAAAATGATTTATAATTGGACAATGAACATGTAATATGCAGAAGTAGCACAGCTATTTCAATGAGTATGATCTGGATAGTAACACTATTAAGCATCTCTTTGACAGACCAGACATGGAAAAATCTAATAATGATAGAGATAGATATGATTCAGACCTCTCCTTTCTCAAGTTTTTGGGCGCGACTAGCCCTGAGAAGATTTCTCCATTTATTCTGCAGAACCATTATCCCCTCGTAGAAAAATATTCAAACCAGTAGAGAAGGCAAGTATTTTCCAATGCTCATATAAAGGCAAAGTACCCTCAGATCTATTGGAGTTCTGTACGTAGAAGAAGCAAACGAAAGCCGTTTTATATCTGACCAGTGTCCTACTCCCAATTGGCAGATGCCATCCACCAACTTTATCACTTCCTGAACTGTCCACATCCTTTGGTTCTTCTTCCTGTCAATACTCTTACTTGAGATCTTCTCAGGAACTTCAGTTTCAGATTCAGATGCTGAAGAACTATGTTCAGATTCAGATTCCTGACATGCCGTAGAGAACTCTCAAGAACCTTAGTTATGGGCGCCATAAAACTATATGCCAGCAAGGTAGAAAAGTAAGAAAGGGTCTTACCAAAAGTCCTGTATGTTTTTTCTTAGGTTCTCTCCACAGGTGTGGTTTATGCTTAGCAACAATACTCTCTTGTTTCAGTCGGTGCTTGGAGTCTGCTCTGGATGATTCTTCAATGTACCTCCGAGGAGGCTTCCACCGTCTCTTTTCTCCATTACTCACAGAATCTCTGGCCACAGTAGCATTCTTTTTATTCTTCTTCAACGGCTCTGGAATCAAACAATCGAAATCTTTGTCCAACCCATTTATCTTTTGAGAGCCAATAAGACATGCACATCTGCCTGTTCTCTTACAGGACCCCTCTTTACATTTTACGTCTGGAGCTGTGGTTATTGTTGATGCCTCAGACATCCCAACAACGCAATTGCTACCTCCACTGGGTCCATGGGTTAAGTTAGAAACTTCTTGGGCCAAATCAATGTCTGTGTATAAGAAAACACTTGCAGCATAAGATTAGTAACAGCTTCTCTAAAACATCAAAATTCCAATTAGAGATAGTGAGTAACCTAAAAAGTAATCTTCACATGAACCAGTGAGGCCATTTCCAAAATCAAGGTCTTCCACCCCCTCAATTTCATCAAGAATCCCATCAAGAGCCTGTTAAAACATCTAAACATGCATCAGTTTCACCAAAAAGGAAAAAAAATACATGACCAACCAGTGACATATTAAATGGTTAAGAAATTACAAAATAAGACAGATTAAATTGGCCAGTAATGCCTTGGCCCAAAGAAGGGCAGCAACAGTAAAATCTTGACTATGAGATATCTTAATATGAAAACCATACTTGAAGGTTTAGTTCATCCTCACCTTGAGTAATGTAAGAAGCCATCCCTCCTTGGACATATACAACAATGCATGATTGTTAGATGACTATGAAAGCAATGCATAACAAGATAACCCGGATCCCTTATTATTTTACTCAAGGAGAGGACTATGGAACAGGTACATAACAAACCTACAGACATTGCCTCTTGGGGGAGAAAGAGAGAAAATGGTTCACTTCCAAACTGTACCATTATTTCCAGCTGAAAGGATAATAATTTTTTCAGGCGTTGAGCTCTCCAATTTCAACTATTTTAGCATGTTTCTATGCACATCAAAATGTCTTAAAGCATTTTTTATTTTGCAAACAGCTGGAGTGCGACACTATGAAACACCCAACAGCATGGTGCCATACCAAAAAGCAAATCGAGGAATGGAGAGTTATTATGACGAAGGATATGAAATTGGACTAGGACTTTACCCGAGTATATCAAATGTAAGATGTGAGCTAACTTAGTCATAAGAGTTTGCCTCTAATATATGAAATAATTAATCTATCGCGGCGAGAACAAGAACCCAGGCCGGACAAGTTTTTTGTATCTTACCACCTTCAGTCCTCCGGCCACACCTAACTTCACAGGCGAAGTCTTCAATTGCTGAGTAGTTGGTATTCACCTCGTTTAAAGATAACATATCATTCACTGAAGGGCGTTTGCGTTTTAGGTTTCGAATCAGGTGATCATCCTGAGCTTCAACCTCTAAAGCAGGAAGAAGGGGCTTATTTGCTTTATCCTGCAAGAAAACTGAGCATGAATTTTGCAATAAAAAGAGCGATTCTCAGTTGGGAAGAATGAATAAGTTTCATGGCCAAGTTTATAATAGAAAAACAGCTGAGCACGTTCAGGAACAATCTGAATGTGTAACAGTTTCTGTATCTCTATACCCCACAACATACGGAAAAGGAGGAATTTTTTCTGAGAAAACCAGGAGGGTGCATGGTCAACATGATAATAATTTGATGGAACAGAAGAAGCAGTGAAGTTTCAAGTCTCAAGATGGAAGAATATTATCCTATATCAAGAGGGAAATCTTCAATCAGACGATTAGGAAAGCAAATGCAACAGCATCAAAACAAAAATGAAATATATCACTCGTGCATTCAACTTGAAAAGGAAGATTATCAAGTAACCAACTCGCGGTGGGCTCAGCAACTTCACCAGCTAAATCCTAACCTAAAAGGAATTCGGGTCTGATTACAATTTCTTCATGATAATAGTAAAAAAAAAAGAAAAGGATGGGGTAGAAAGAACATCCCTGCTAGCAAAGGGATGAAATCCACTTTGACTGGACAAAATCTACACATGAACAGAACGGAAAGCACGGATTGGACAAGGAAATGTGTTCCGCCGCAGAAACTGGGACAAACCAAAAGTAGGAGCGACATCATTCATGAGTACATCTGCCTCCATCAGCTCGATCCCTCCAATCTACAGAGACCGTGAACATGATCTACGGCGAACACCTAGACAACAGCGGCCAAGATCAACAGAACAGTAAAACTCCGCACACACACTGTGATAGTGATAGAGGGGAAAAGGGAGGCGAGAGAAATTTGACTTCTTAAGGCAGACGTCAGATAAATTCGGGAGAATGTCCATAACCTGGAAAAGCTGGCATCCTCTAAATTACATATAATTTTTTATTATATTTATGTATATAAAAATAATTTTATATTATATTTAATTTATTATTTTAATTTTATAAACAAAAAAATAAATTATATAAAAATTTTATAATTTTATTAAGTAAATATATATAATTTGTATCTTTAAAATATATATAATTTAAGTTAAATAAAATATTTATATATAAATTATAAATATCATACAAAATTATATATATTATATAATTTCAATTATAATTATATTAATTTAAAAAATATTTTTTTTTTCACATTATCCTAATTTATATATAATGTGCACCCTATCATGTTTTATATATAAATATTTTATTTAAGAAAAAATATATATATTTATTTTATTAATAACTTAATATATATAATTTTATATTATATTTGTGTAAAATATTTAATTTATTATTTAAATTAATTAAAATATTGTAATTATTTCTAATTTTATTAAGTAAAAATTATATATAATATATAATTAAAAAATATATAAATATTTTAAATTAAATTAAATATTTATATATAAATTAATATATATTATAATTTATTGTAAAAATATATATTAATAGTGAAAGTATTAGATTCTTATTCAATTTCATATAAAAATATTATTATTTTGGAATTATATATTTTATTTATAATTATTTTTAAATTGAAACACCCGCCAAAATATGATAGGTATGTGTCAAACGGTTAAATGTGTTAAATGTAACAGTATTTTTACGGAAGTTAAATTATAAAAAATGTTAGACATTAAAATATAAGATTATAAAGTTTTGATACAAAAGTTTACTCATTTATTAAATAATCTTATATTATTCATTTACATATAATTAATTTGTATTATACTATTAAGAATTATATTGTATATATTAAATACAATATATATATAATTACATGATATATTATATATATCATATTTGTATCCTATAAGGTAAGTGGGTTATTATTATAATAAGAAAATAAATTATTATTTATTTTATAATATTATGTATATGTATATTATTTATATTAACAAAATATATATATATGATAAAGTATATTATATATTTTTATAAAAATGATGAAAAAGAAAAACGATCAATTATAATAAATATTTATACATATAACTACATTAGAATATTCAAGTGGTAGTCCAAGTCCCCATAAAACGTGTTTGGGTGGCATCGAGTGGGAAGCTTCTATTTACTCAAACTAAAATTATTATTTTATTATATTGATTTTATTTTTAAAAAAATCAATATTTTAATTTATAATAACTTAATCGCAACTCCAACTGAAAATCTTCAAAAATTGTGAATTCATAACTAAAATATTAGTATTTTTAAAATTAATAAATTTAATTATTTCTATTTTATAAATTATTAAACTAATAACACCGAATGATTTTTTTAATAAGGATATGTTATAAATTGAAATTGAATATAATATTAAACATTGAAAATGATGGATTAAATTAAATTTTAATATTATATCTTATTAATATTTAATTTATATGTAAAATAATTCTAAAATATATTAATGCATACGTAAATATATATAAGTTTTGACAGTTTTGAGTAAAAGGAGACAAATATAATTATGTGAGCTTATTTTTTTCATAAATATTGTAAATAAATGGTTAATTTTAAAATGAATGATAATCATTTTTTTGCCTAAAAAAAATATTTAGGTTATAAGTCACTAAGTGAAAGGAGAGAGAAAGAGAGATATTAAAATATTTATTAAATAAAACAAATTTAATATTTACCTTTTCATTGGCTTCGTCTTCCTGACAGCTGACCCGACCGACTTGAGAGCAGGGGCCTGATACCACGGCTGGCATTCAAGCGATCGCAATCTTAATACTCCAAGATACTGATGTGCTTCTCTCATACGCCAGCTTGACCCTCGTTTTCGCAAGTCTTCGCATTTTCCCGTCCATCTGGGGCATTTATCGGATGGAATGGAGGAATCGTGGATCTCACCCCCTAGGCTCGACAAGTTGGAAAGTCGTCTGATGTATGTATGAGCTTCTTTGAGCTGGGGGTATTAAGGGTAGTTGCTTAGACCCAAAAAAGAAGAAGACTAGGGGCGAAATTCTTCAACTTGGCCGAGGTTCTGATCGACCGCCCCTCGTGTTTTTAGATCTGTGTTGATTGAACCCGCTGAAATTTTGATGTTCTATGGTTTTGTGCGATTCTGATTTTTTTTTCTGGTAATATATGCAGTGGGAAGTTGTACGCCTTGTTTGAACTGCTCCTCTAATATCGTTTTTACTTTTCCAGTGTATTGGATTGAATTGTATCAATTTCATGTTGCCTCAATTGGTCGTGCTGTGTTTGCTGTCTTCAATCAGGTTTTTCTTCATGATATATGAATTTCGGTTTATGTTACTATTGCAATCTCCAACCTCGTTTTCAACACTTTTCTTCCTGTGGACAGGATGGATCATAACTCTCTTTAGTTTTCATGATGTTTCCTTTCAAGTGCATCAGCCTAAAAACTCATGTGCAAATCACTGATAGAAATTGAAAGTTTCCCTCTTCATAACTTTCTAAAGCTGTAAGCAGGAAAGAATTTGATATATGATTCTGTTATTGTATTCAGCATTTTGCCTATTCAATCCTTTTGCAGTTGAGACATTGCCCTTTTGACATTGTCGGTTTTCATTTGCAAGGTATGAAGTGCTTCCCATTCCTACACGGGGAGAAAAGGGATCGAATTAGGACTCCTAAGTGGTCGTGGGCTCACTCTGCATTCTCTTCATCTGGTGAAACAAAGAGGAGCGATTCCGATCTTACCTCTCGAAACATATCGGAGACAAGCACAGGGTCATCCACCGGGAGAGCTAATTTTTCAATGATTCCACTGAGGTCCAGCAACCTCCGAGAGTTTACTTTTTCGGAGCTCAAGTCTGCCACAAAGAATTTCAGCCACAGTGTCATGGTAGGAGAAGGTGGATTTGGGTGCGTCTATAAGGGTATCATCAAGAGCACCGAAGATTCATCTAAGAAACTCGATGTGGCTGTGAAGCAGCTCGGCCGAAGAGGGTTGCAGGTAAAACCTTCTTCTTCTCCTCCTCCTTGATATAGCTACCACTAAGTCGTCTCATATTTAGTTGTTGTGGAGGTTTATATTGACAAATATAGGTTTTAAATCAAATTCATTTCTTCTAAACATGTGTAATCTTGATCTAACAGAATTAATTTATCAAAGAAATTGTTGAACCTTTTTTTTAACTTCCCATTTGATAGATCACTTGACATGGTATTAGAATGTGGTTCTGATTTAGCCTCAATAACTTCTATTTGTGTTTGCCCATCATGTATCAATATCCACATGATTGGAAGGTTAAATCTCTACTTGGGTTCATATGGTTAGTTTCATTATGAGTATGACTGCCTCAACAATTTGGAAGAAACAAGCAAATATGAAGCTTCTAACAGTACATGATATTACCATTCATTTCTACAGGGTCACAAAGAATGGGTAACAGAGGTGAACGTTCTTGGTGTGGTTGTGCACCCAAACCTTGTCAAACTATATGGCTACTGTGCCGATGATGATGAGAGAGGGATCCAACGACTCCTTGTTTATGAGTACATGCAAAATGGGAGTGTTGATGATCATTTATCTCCTCGGTCTCACATAAAAATCCCATGGGCGACGAGGCTGAGGATAGCCCAGGACACTGCTCGAGGCTTGGCATACCTTCATGAGGAGATGGATTTTCAGGTTCTGACCATTATTTTTTATTTTCAGTTCTCAGTCTTTCAGGCTTCCTAGTCTATCTCCTTCTGACCAGTTAGTTCATCCTGATTTTCTGGCAGATAATCTTCAGGGACTTCAAGTCTTCAAACATTCTTTTAGACGAGCAGTGGAATGCAAAGTTGTCAGATTTTGGACTGGCAAGGCTTGGACCAGCAGAGGGATCAACCCATGTATCAACAGTGGTAGGGCACAAGTAAACAATCAATCTACTAATGAAGTTTTCATTGCCCAGTTCCTCACTCGTGTGTATGCTGAAGACATAAAGCATGCATTAACTGATCATTCTGCTGGGTTTTCATTTAATTTAGAACATGGCATGCATCTTTGGTAGTAAAGGATTCATTCTTCTTCAATAGTTTCTTCTTCCCTTGTCTAGGAAGCTTCTAAGTTGGTAAGATATTACCTATTGAATTAGAGTTGTTTTATTTGTTTCTTCATTGTAATCGAAATAAATGAAGTATTTTTTTTGCCAAAAACAGAAACTTTTTATGGCCTTGAGCAGAAAACAGATTGAATTCACCTGTTTAAGAGTGCATTATTTCCCACCTATATTTGAATTCATGCTCTTTCTTAATCACAACCATTCTTCTTGGTCTCCTTTATCAGGCTGTAGGAACAATGGGATATGCATCTCCTGAATACCTACGGACAGGCCGCCTTACATCCAAGAATGATGTGTGGAGCTATGGGGTATTTCTCTATGAACTCATCACGGGGAGACGACCCCTGGACCGCAACCGGCCCAAGAGCGAGCAGAACCTCCTGGACTGGGTGAAACCTTACCTGTCAGACCCCAAGAAGTTTCAGCTGATAATGGATCCGAGACTCGATAGGATGTCCGTAGTAAAGCCTGCATACAGGCTCGCCACTGTTGCAAACCGTTGCTTGGTCCGAAACCCGAAGTCCCGACCCATGATGAGCGAAGTGCTAGTGATGGTGAGCAAGATGGTGGAGGCATCAGAGGCAGCAGGGGGACACGAGAGCCCGTTACATAGTTTCTCGACATCTGAAATCACCGGGAACAACACGGAGGCAAAGAACAAGAAACGGGCTGCGGATCATTCTAAGTTGGGCGATATTGGTTGGTTTGGGAGACTGTGGACAGCCAAGGTTATTAAAACATGTTGATCATGATGTGTAACTTGTGTTTTCTACAGAGCTTTGTTTGTATTGTAAAACGGGTAAAAAACTTCGGCCCCAAAGAGCATAGCTAGCAAGAAAAGTCCTTGTATTTTTCATCACTGATGAATGAGAGCAGATTGGTACAAGAATTGACCATGGATGGAATCACTAGATATCAGGGCTTTCAGTTGCAGGCTGCAGGAGTCTTCTGTACAGGTGTTACAATAGTGCTTCCATGGTCATTGGAGACACAAGACAAGGTTTGCTGATATACAAGACAGTGCAAGAGTGGCAAACTCTATACCTGAACAGAATGAATTATACATGTGAAAAAGCAACAAACAGGGTGGTTCTACAACATAGATGCTGTGGAGGCCGCTGTTTCCCGTGTAAAATTTTGGAGTGACCTCTTGATAAGGGGCATTGCTTTAAGAGCTAGATGAGTAAATCGCCATAGGCGTTGAGTCCGTGGCTCCCCAGGCACTGCTTCAGCTTGTAAAGAGCTCGGTTCTCTAGCTGTCGAACCCTCTCCTTGGACAGCCCAAACATGTTTCCAATCTGGGAGAGTGACTTCTGCTCACCGTCTTCTATCCCAAAACGGAGCTTGATGATCCGCCTCTCCTTTGGGCTGAGGATGCCAAGGAGGTTCCTCACGTGCTGTCTCATTAGCTGTTTGGAAACACTTACATCAGGGATCTCGATTCCCGTATCTGCAGTTATCTCCTGTATATGTACACAACCATGACAGCATGAGTACTCTTGTCCCAGCAGCAATTAATGGCCATTTAGATATTGTTGGGTCAGTTGATACACTCAAGAAAGGCAGAGGAAAACTTTGCTTGCACATTGGCACCAAAAAATAAAGATCAAAGGGATACCTGGAATGTAGTGTCTTGGTCTGTCCAGATAGCTTGCTGCATGGAAAGAGGTGTTCGAGTAGCACCCATTAACTTTTCTAACTTTTCAACTGACATGCCAACCCGCTTAGCAATCTGTTCTTTGCTTGGATGATAATTTCCCTCTTGAACATAAGATCTCTTTGCTTCCATTACCTTGTTCAGAAGCCCATACACGTTCTCCTGCAAACAAAAAGCTTTTTAACCAAGGATTTCTCTTGAGTTTCTGTTGAAGATAAGCCTGCATCTAGAAAGAAGAATTACGGGTAAACGAATAGTGCGCGAGTGTTGGAATATAGCCTTCCTCACTGCTTGCCTGATCCACCAGTATGCGTAAGTAGCAAATCGACAGCCTGCCTGTGGCTTGAACTTCTCAATGCTCTTCATAAGACCCATACTTCCTTCCTACAACATTATAATCCAATCAGGAAAGGATAAAGGTAGAAAAACCTATCAGTAACCAGTGATCTTAAGGCAAAAGGAAATGCGGCATGGGCAATACTTGTGTCTGAGGAAAACAGTAAGTTGGAAAAAAGCCTGCTTGTACCTGCAATAAGTCATGGAGGTTAAGACCTCGACCCTGATACTGTTTAGCAATGTGGACCACCATGCGTAAATTTGCAGTAATCAGCTTCTCCCGACATCTGTTACCAGTGTGCAGCTGAAATTGCAGGACCCGGCAAGTGATGCCCACGGCTTGGGCCCATTCAACCAATGTAGGCTCACGCCTAAACTGAGACCTGAGGGAATTCTTGACATTCTCCAGCTTAAGTAGATCCTGCACCAAAATTAGCATTAAAAAAATATCAGAAACCAAAACTAAACCATTACAATAAATGGAGATCGGCCACCATTCTACCTGTATCTGAGCAATCAACTCTGACTCTTCTTCTATTGTCAACAGTTGTCTCGTTTCAGGACCCCATAGAAACAGCCTAAGGGGATCATTTGAGTCATAACTTTCACTTAGTTTTTTCTTTGCATCTACCCTTTTGGATAAGTTCATGTCAGGAACCAGATCCTTTGATTTCTGCATCCTCCTCCGTCTAGACTGCCTTTCCAAGAGCCTAGTTGATCTGACTGTTCTAACTTCTCCTTTCTGTTGATCAGATAAATTTGTCTCCTCCAACCTAATAAAAGTGGACTAAAATTTGAAAAAGCCTCCTAGAAAGGCTGACCAAGCAGTAAAATTCAGAAGAAGCATACCTAGGAAAAATTGAGTCACCAAAGCTAGTGCTAGATAGCTTTGGTTCAGATAAGGATGAGGCTTCTTTGGAAGCTGATAACACTCTCTTAGCAAGGTCAACTACATTGCACAAATCTCCAATGATTATTTCTGGGTCAGTTGCAACTGACTGCAAATTCGAGCTCTGGCCATCCCTACACTGAACGGATGGAAACCTAGTGACATGGCAAATACAAGAGAAAGCAGAGTCAATGCAAAAGACACACACGCTATGATTGTTTCATTATATGATGAATCGAAGGAGAATGAGTTGAAATGATTTCTTTTTGGGGCATGGGAGGTCTCAGGAGAAACTTACTGGTACCATAAACCAGGCCAGTGACCATTCTGGTACTCCAAGTCTTGAAATAATCTACCAGAATCACTGACAATTTTCTCTCTTTGGTCCAACGTCACCTTTTGAGCAAAAGAAGTGAAAAGGATCTCAGTGCATGAGCAAATTACAGAAGATTCAGCTAAACCACACACTGAATCAACAAAAAAAATCATGTGAATTTACTAATGTTCGGTCAACAGTGCACAAGGGTCTGAACCTGTTCTGTTGCACCTTCCTGTATAATGTGGAAGAGATTGTTGTATTCATTCCTCTTGTCCTGCAAGGGATCCGAGAAAGGAATTGTAGCAGGTGAATTATAGGGTGGTGAGGGAACTCCAACAGCAGCACGTTCATGTAGGTATAAAACTGAGAGAGAAAGAGGCAAGCCGTTATGTGCTGAACAAATATCAAGCCCAACAGATAGCAATGAAATCTAATATGGTAGAACTATTTTCCCTAAGATAAAGCTTCCTCCTTCAATTCTAGTAAGTCGCTGGTTAGAGATAGGAATCCCTAACTCCATCAGAGTAGGAAGCATTGCCCACTACTATCACTATTGATGCTCAATCGGCACACACTAATTACCGCCACAAAAATACAAGAATACTAGCATTCAACACCCAGTAAACTAATCGACCTCCCAATCCACTGACCGCTCCGCTCGAACAAGAAAATTTGACAACAGAAAAAGGCCATTTGAGAAGCTCCACCAAAACAGAGGCTTCAGGGACGCCACTCAAAAGAGACGGAAAATTTGACAAGAAACACACCTGAAGCAGAGGAGGAGCTGGAAGATGGGAGACAGCTTCTCATGACGGCCCTCGGGTGGAATGGCGACGTAGAATGCGGACGGAGTCTCATCCCGGCCTCCATCGTTGAACCAACTATCTCCATCATCAGTTAGTAGGCTTCACCTCGTAATTCTCCCGTGAGTCTCCTGCGGAGTGTGCATGCCAGTTGAACGGATAAATAATCAGATAAAAAAGCAGGGGAGGCCATGCCCTCTACGTCTACTGCTGAACTCTGTGGGGGTGTATGCGCGACCCTTCAGAGGGAACTCTTCTGGATTACGTTGGGTCGGGCCATCTGTATCGGGCCAACAAGAAGCCCAAAGTTTCCTAATATAACAGTTTAGTACTCTAATTTCTCATTGACATGCAATCTCATCCCTCAATTTTGGGCACATCACGGGTCGGAAAAGCCCATAACAGGATCGGGCGGGGCAGGACAGGATAGATCGGACCACCCATTTTTGACATCCTTACATTGAACACTATTGGAAACCCATAAAGGTAATAATAGATATAGGGAAAACTGTCTAATAAAAGTAAAATATTGGAGGATTATATATAACATGGCATTCAGCTTCACTTATGATGCATAAGATGGATGGGGTCAATGATGTTGAGGACTGCACCGGGTCAAAGTACAAATGCCCGAGAGTTTATGATCAGGACGAGGAGGGGGACGCAGCTGCTGCCATTGGTTTGGGTGATGGTCGGGGCGATGTAGATGACAATGATGACTCACACCAAGTTGAACCCGGCTATGAGGCCACGTCACGAATCCCAGACATCGAGATGATAAGAGAGGCGCATAGGAAGGAAATAGAAAGCATGACCAACACGGCTGGCTTTCAAGATAATATGGACGCCATGGGCGACTTCGAGGATCTGTTGGGAATCAAACGATCAGAATGAATGACCATGTATGCATGTATACTACTGACTACTCTGTCACCCCATGAAGAAAAATAGCTTCATCCTTACTGATAATCAAAAGATTATGGTTGTATTCATATGTTCTTTTTTCCTTTTCTTTTAAGATTAAGTTTATGGATTGATGGTTTAGTCATGGCTGAACCAAAGACTCATTTTGATTTTGTTGTATATGAGACAATCTATTCCCAATCATTATAAATCTAATTTAAATATAAAAATTACTTTAAGAATTCAACAAAAAACGTTTTATGAAAGTTGAACTCATGGGCATGAATTGAAATGGACTGAATAACTGGTCAAACTATTAATTTTTCTTCCTATTTTTCTTTTAAAAATATAATATAATTTTATGTATAGCATTTACCATCATTTATTTGAATGTAAACATTTCATTAATTTAACTTTTAAAAAAAATATACAATAAAAAATAATTCAATAACATGCTTATTTATTCTTTAAAAATTTTAAACTATTTTTCAATAATAAGTTTTATAAAATTGGTTATCTTATAAAATGTTTTAAATATTTAGTATAATCTACCTCTTCTAAGTAAATTAAGAATTTGATAGAATAGATGTATGTAGTGAAAATTAGGCTTCGGAAAACCCTTTTAAAAAAAACAGAAAGCAGTTTCCACAACTTTGAAAAGCTATTTTCACTTTTAAGCAGCAGAGGAATTTGTATCAGATATGTACTGTTCCAAACAGCAGCTCATGCACATAAGTAGTCACTGATATTTAAAAGGTCCTTCAATTATCCTGATAGGCATATCATACACAAAAAAAAAAAAAAACTGCAGCAGAAATCAGTGGATTTATAGTGTATTCAGTAGCTTCAGACAAGTAAAATTACCTTCTGCTTTCTGCTTTCTGCTTTCTGTTTCCTTCCTCCAGAGAAGGTCTGGATATGTATGGGATAAGTAAACCCTTCTCCAGGTTGCTGGTTTCCTTCCTCCAGAGAGGGTCAAGGTAGATATTAAAATAAAACATATGCTACAGAAAACAAGATTCAGCATTTAGATCAAGTCAAGCTCATCATTTAGCAGTAATATCAATTTCAAAGGTGAATATTGTTTAACAACCATAGAGGCCCTTTTCCATTATCATCATCGGATCCTTGTAGAAGTTCATCTTAGAAGTGAAACCTGTAAGACTACAAGGTCCATATTTCCCAAGATTTTTCCTGATAAAATCCTAAGAAGATTGTCATATATAAGCATGTCAGAAGTTTGACAGAGACTACAAGAAAAGTCAATGAAAACCATGTTGGCATGTTTCAATTCACAATTACCTTCTGATTGGGCTATCTTAGAAGACTATCTCCAACTAGCAGAACACAAAATCTCGTTTACCGCATAACATGTTATTCTTTATTCTTACATTCATTTGAAAAAATTGCACATCTGAACATAAATTCATACTAAACATGACTAAACCTTATGAACTCAAGTCCAGCACAAAAATACTGATCAACAAAAAAACCCCAGCGCACAAACAGGCGCAGGTATTTATTACTCAAACCGCTCATAGATTCTGATGTCCAGCATAAAAAAGTAATGCAGTAGAACTTCTCAGTGAATAGATACTGCAGCTGAACTAAATGACCAACCAAACACAATAAATACTAAGGGCACAATGAATATTAACAAGCTCAACTACTTTAAAGATTCTAATGAATATTAACCGCTCATAGATTCTAATGAAACTGCTCATAGATTCTAATTATGTCAAAAGTTATTCTGGAAAGCTGATTATCTACCATATCTCTGGCTTATTAGATCTTTCAAGAGTGTCGTTATTTAACAGATGAAACAAAAGTATTAGCAAATTATCAACTTCATGACCTTCAGGTATCCTCAGATAATCACCATTGAGTAATTTTGATTAAATTAGCTGTATTGTCTGCCATAAGCAAGTGTATATTTGAAAGATTCTAATTATGGCATCCCACTAATCCAGCATTTCAAAACTAAGTTTGTGGAAATATGCAAATGTAGAAGACCATGCTGAATGCAAATTAAAGAAGTGCATGCAGAATCTACTGTTTTAGGTTGCCGTTTCCCATGCAACAAATAAGAGATAAAACTCACACTGATACCCAACAATTCAAAAGCTTATGTCTCAGCCCAGCAGGTGAAACACTAAATACATGGATAATTGAACTGAGAAAAGAGTTAAAAATAAGATGAGAGAGATGTGATGGTTCTCAGAGAGGTGAATTTTAGTGAAACAAGTCATTGGGGAGACTGACAATTCAAGTCAAGCAACTAAATAACGCACATTCCACATGGAAAATGGACTAGGGTATTAAAGGATTAAATAAAAGAGAGCAACACCATGGAAAAAAACACTAAAAACAAAATATAAACTGGCTGCAAGAATAATGCAGATATATATTTGTACCCTTCACAAGCTGAAACATAAGTCTGACCAGATTTCTGTCAACAATGTTCTGCAGCATAAGAAGATCAAGCAATTACCACAGCTATTTGACTTGTGAGGGAAGAAAACATCAATCATTAGCAAACTATTATGGAAACCACCTTAACTAGGGACCGACCAAATCAACAACACTTGACCGGCCCATCTTCAGATTCAATCACAACATGATAAATTTGAAAGACAACCTCATCAAACGAAAACTAAAGAGTGATGTGACTGCACGTATCATATATTCAGAAAGTAACCATCATCTTGTAAAATCATTCATAACAGTTTCCAGATGTCACCACTTTGTAGTCTCAAAGCATGTGTTTGTTAACAGATTCAAGAACATCACTCTTGAATAGGATAGCACTTTCATTAACAATCTCATCCAATCAGGCAGTGAGCTTGCGCAGGAATCCAGAGCCTGGATCATCATTGCAGGGGGAGACTTGCAGGGCTGTAACTATTGCTTGAGGTGGACCTAGTCGACACCTTTGCACCATTTCATCAACCAAATCAGGTTTCCCTGAGAAGAGTGCCTCGACTGAACCACCCCTCCTGTTCCTCACCCAACCGTTTAAACCCAGCTTAGAAGCGTTCTCCACAGTCCAATCCCTGTAGAAAACCCCCTGCACGCGACCCTTTATGGTAACCCTCACCTGCAAGTCCAAAAAGATCCCCAAACTCATTAACTCATACAACCCATCTGCATCACTAGACTGAGCTATGTAAATGGTCGATTGATGTGAAACCAGCAAAATGTGGACCACACAACCGATAAAAATTCGTGATAGGTGCATCACATCCAACGCACGCCATAAAACAATCATCAAACTTAGACCTAAGCAACAGTAAGCTAAATAAATGGTGGGAGTAAAACTCACACCCTAAAAAGCCATCGTTTTCGCACAATAACTGAACAATCGAGATCTTAGAGCATGTAATGGAATTGATACTCGACCGAAGTGATGCCGTTCACTGCAATCAATTAGTAGACGCAACAATTTTGTTCATTCCAGAGCGATGAAAACGCACCGTCTTGGTGGAGGGAGAAGGCTGAGAAGAATCGGAGGCGGCGGAAGCCATGGTCAACGGACGATGAGGACGAAATTGGTGCAGAATACGAAGGCGGCGAGGAGGAGAAAGAACTTCAAGGCGAACCGGAAGAGAAGGAAGAGGATGACAAGCGTGATGGCGAGGGAAGCAGGGGAATCCGAGAAAAGGACCAGCACCATATTTATTGCCTCCGTGGGGATGCCATCCTAATCGCGGTATTCTCAGCCCCTCGGAAAATGGACTAGGACTACCTCTGAAGCAGAATATGATATTGGAACTGCGGTGAAGGGGGCGTGGGTTTAGTGTTGACGCCATGAAAGGGCGAGTGGACGCAAGCTTGTTGACTTGCTGGGTTACAGCACCGGTGGTGACCTGTCGTACAAGCGAGTAGACAGTGACGGGATGTGGTTACAGAAAAGAAAAAAAAAAAGGGAAATCATCCTCTACTCCACGCGGAAATTCCACCATTTCACACAGTATCGACCAAAAAACAGATGGAGCTATTAGTCTGTGGATCATCCTTACAGATGGTAAAACCGATAATCTTTATTGCTTTTAAGCGGTGGATTGGTAATTATGGACCGATGGAGACATTAATCTGCAGTCTCTACGATCACCTCCCTCTTCATGGAAGTAAATGAAGGAGGTCTCAGAACACTCTTTGTCGGTGAATTATGCATTCAAGCTTAAGAGTAAGGAGTAACAATTAGCGGAAGACCGTGTTAAGATGACCGGAGGAGAAGATCGGAGACGACGTAGACAACATCAGAGCACAGAACAAGCAGGAAGGCGAGGAAGATGAAGACAGTGGCTGCCCGGAACAGGAGGATGACGATGGCCAGAACCACGAGGCTCTGCAAAAAGAGCAACACCGGGGAATCTGACACGGACATTTTGTACCATCTGTCTCTCTCTTCTTCCATACGGAAGGAAGGGGATTACTGCTTGCCATTACCTTTGTTGGTTAATATATTTTATGGAAATATAAATTTAAATACTTTAAATTATATCATAATATTATTTATTTTTTTTGTTATCTTTATATTTAGTCATTATAATAGTATTTTTAGTAATTAATATATTTTGTGTAAATATATATTTAATATAATTTTGATTAATTTATATTATGTAGTGATATTATTATGTTATTTATTTTTATCTTAATATTATGAACTTATAATTAGACTTTGTCAATTATATTATTTATTAAATAATTTATCAATAAATTTATATGGTTGTATTTTAAATTTATAGATATTAAATGTATTTTATTTTTTATAATTTAAATTTAACATGATATTAGATAATATTGTACTGAATAATTTTGGTACCAAATAAGTTATTTTGAGAAGTTAGTTTGGTGTATATTATATCGGTAAAATAAAAAAATAATTAGGTTAGGTTATCTTTAATTATCATTTGGTACCATCATATTTATAAATTTTTAAAATTATTATTTTGTAAGTTAACCTTGAGTAGAATAATTAAATATTATAATAGATTGTTATTATAATGTTTTAATTAATATATTTTATACAATTTAATTAGTTAAAATTATATAATAATATTGTAAGATTATTTATTTTTATGTTAATTTTATTAAAAATTTATAAATAAATATTTATTTTATTAGTTTATTTATCAATAAATTTGTATTTGTATTGTTTAAACCTTTGTACTATCACTAATATATATAACATAATTTATTTATTTATTTATGTTGTATTTTCAATTTAATATATTAAAAATATAGTATATCAGATTTTATTCAATTTTCAATTTAATAGTTGGACGAAACACATTCTACCTTATATATAGTATTTTTATTTTAATTAACATGTGATATTATTAACAATATTATATGAGTTATTTATAATTTAATTCATGTATATATATATATATGAGAGAATAATAATTATAACAATTTTAGTATTTTTCTCCCATATTGGGAGATGGTAGTTTTTTAACTCCGGTCATAAAAATCAGCTTCCGTCTTGGATTTGGGTTCCAAAAGTTGAACTCGAACCATTTTTTTATATTTAAATAAAAGAACATCATTTTACAAATAATCTTATTTTATTTAAAAAATGTTAAATAAAAATATTTTTAGAAAGTTTAAATCAATAAATAATTTGAGAATTTGATTAATAAATTATAAATTATAGTAATAATTTATAATATTTCACTCAATTCAAAATAAATGCTAAAATTAATTCAATTAGAAAATGCGCATTCGATTGATGCAATTCAATTATAGTTAGTGATGTAATTAATTATTTTTGTATTAGATAGTTCGCGTTTACCTACTTGTGTTAAGTTTTTGTTCGAGTCAAATTATTTCCCTTGATTCAAAATTTTATACTCGATTTATATTTAAAATTAGTTTTCAATTTTAATAAATTTAGTTTGAAATAAAATGTTTCAATTTGAAATTCGGATAGGATCGGATAACTAAATTATGGTCTGATTTTAGTCAATTCTAGGAAGGTCAACTCATTTATTTCGATTTAACATGTTTGAAGTGTAAAATTAAGAATAGATATGACAATTACGGCTCCAAAATACAATACAAATTGAGTATACAAATGTTTACAGTTAAATTTAAAATCTAGTTCATATTTTAAAAATAATCGTACCCAATTGGATTCCAACAAGACGGAGAGTGTGTACGAAACCCGACCATCCGAATCTAATTATTACTTCTGTTCGAATTTTGGATCGTACGTGTCCCAATACAAAGCACTAATGCTCGTACATAATATAAGATGGCATATCTAATTGAGTACTGTTGCGACGCAATTTATATTAAGTTAATATTCAATTAAAAGGAATTCCTAAATTTTATCCATTGTTATATATTCATAATATTTCCCATTAATTATAATTTGTCAATCTTAATTTTGAACAAAAAAAGCACACGCTACCCTACCCCACCTTTTAACAGGATTCCGATTCCTACCTTTTTTTATCATCTTCATGATCATCCACATCTTTCAAGGAACACAGGAGCCAAAAGGGCATCTACACCAGTGTCAAAAGCCTCAGCTTAGTGGGCTTTCCTTTTCTTAATCATTTCCCCTACAGATTTTTGTTTACGGAAATGTTTTAATGAGCCAATCTCACAACTGATCGCTTTACATATTGCAGTTGTTCGTCCTCCAATAAACTCTGATGCTAATCATCAACCTGCTTAGCACCTCTCCTAGTCCTAATGGTTCTCTGTGGATTAAGGCAGCTTATGATGGTCCGGAGCTTCGAACCTTTCTATGGCCGCAATTCACGGGATTCCTTGAATCCAAACTCTACATCCAGTTAAGAAATCAAATACTGTATGTACTGTTTATATAACTGAAAGAGGGAAAGAAAACCGATAAAAGAAATCAAATCACATGACAGAGCAGGGGGCGTTCGGGTTCTCATCGCTGAATACGCTAGGCTGGTAATAATGGCACTGGTGCGGAATGTTAGCATAGTAGTTGTACGGTGGTTCTCCGTACACGTACCGACCGCCTCGGTACATCTGCGGCGGTGGCACGTGGTACTCCATCGCGTTGTTCTCCATCTTTGGCGATGATGGCCGCTTGGCCACTTCCTTCTTCTTTGATTCCTTCGCATCTACCTTAACGCCATCAATGACCTTCTTCTCAGCCACGGCACCACCCTTCTCCTTCTTTTTGCAATCCCCTCCCGCCGGTTCGACCTTGCGGATCTCGTACACCTTCGATGGTGGTATCGGCGGCGCCTGTTCTGACTCCGTGAGAGATACTTTCTTCTTATTCTTCTTCCTCGAGTCCTCCTTTGCATCATCCTTGCCGCCATCTTCGTCCTTCTCATTGTGACCGCGACCGCGAGCCCCTTCCCTTTCTTGTGTTTGCTGCCTCCTTCAGTTTTGACCCCTTCGACACAGTCCTCGGGCAGCACCACCACGACCGACTGCTTCAGCTTCTTCTGGAGGTAGGTGACGAGCTCTTTCTTATCCATGGTGCCCTTGATTGTCATAAGGTCATTCGCAGCATCCATGATTACAGGGTCAACTCCTGTTGACCACGGCAAGTCAGTAAACCACTTACTAGTCAAACACGGTTGGAATTAAGCATGGAAAGTAACCTTTTCAAATGGAAAAGAAAAAAAACTCTATTATTTCAATATAAATAAATTATAAAAAATATTACCGTTGATCTTGCCGATGATTCTCTTGAGCTTTTTCATGCAGCCATGGCACTGCAACCTCATCTTCAAGTTCAAACATCCACAGAAATTCCCGAAATTAAATAAATGATGACAAAATTACTTTGGAGATTGAATTACTATATATTTTATGGACTAATTTGACCGTTTAATCTACTTATTATGCACCTCTCCGTCATCAGTACAGGCTTTTGTTATTATACCCAAAAAATGATACCCCAACTTCAGTTAAAAGGATCAAAAGTTGAACTTGCTTAAGATATGCGTAAAATCTAAAGTCATGGCCACCAACCAATCTTCAAAGTCCAGTTGAGGACGTGTGATTTCCGCTTGAGGACATTTCCCAGATCTTATTAAAGAAAATGAGAGGATAATCCTCTTGCCACCAAATTCTCCCGGAATTAGTATCGTATTTACATTGCAACTTGAACCTAAACCCACCAAATAACAAATACAATGTACATTTTTTTGTAACATAAATTTAATTTATATACAAATATTTTATTTTCATAAATAAATATATGATTGACAAATTATTTTTTTTTTTCTTCTATGGACGTAGGTTATATGCGACAACACCCTACTCATGTCACATGATGGAGCACGCCGCATTTGGGTCCTCGTCGCTGAACATGCTAGGCGGTGCCCTATGGTACATCCAGTAACTGCTCTCACCATAATGAACCGGAGCGTAGTGGCCCTGGCTCGGCTGGCCCTCGTGGTACTGGTATGGAACGGCCATACAGTGACCGTAAAGTGGCTCGCCATACATGGGTTGCCCGTACCAATACACTTGAGGAGGTGGCGTTGTGTACGTGTCATAGTATTCCGTCCTGCTCATCGTGGGAGGTGATATCTGTTGTGGGTCCTTGGCCTTGCCGCCATCATCGGCCTTCTTCTTGTCACGGCCGCCCCCAGATTTGTCTTTTCCGGCGTCGTCCTCCTTCGGCGGCACCACCTCGACCGGCCGCTTGAGCTTCTCCTGGAGGTAGGGAGCGAGATCTTTCACGTCCATCTTGCCGTTGATGGTCACGAGGTCCTTGGCGGCATCCATGCTTACAGAGTCTACTCCTGCTTGACCACGGCCAATCAGTCATCATCTTTTCATCGTCGGGAAATTGTTGTGATTTGAAATAAAACCGTTGAATTAAGTGAACGAAAAATTCAAAATCTTACCGTTGAACTTGCCAATGATTTTCTTGATCTTTTTCATGCAACCCTCGCAGTGCAATTTGATCTTCAGGACCACCGTACTCTGAAACACCCACAGAAATTTCCAGAAATTTCCAGAAATTAAAATATTAGTTCAATTTATTGTTAATAAAATTAAATAATATTAATAATTTATTTACGCATTACGGCACCTCGACGGGTTTCTTCTTCTCCTCCGGATTCTTGTGGTCGGCCTTCTCTGGCTTCTTGTCACCATCCTTCTTCTTGGCCGGCGAAGAGATTAGCTCAACCTTCCTATGGGTCTTGTCCTCCAGCCGCTGCCGGAGCCTCTCCGGGTCCGGCTTCCCGGTAACCGTCAGCTTGCCGCCGGCAACGTCGATATTAACGTCGTCGACTCCTGCATCAGCAACGGTGGGCAAAACTGGCCAATGAGTTCTCTGAACCACTTTCACAATCAAAACACTCACTTTCTTCACCCCTTTCCATTTTTTTAATTGATTGATTGCTTAATTTGTTCAATCGCCCCAATGATTGCACTAGTGAGAGGAAAAAAAATGAGATTTTTGTTTGCAATTTGTACACCCGAAACCTAGCGTACCTTCAAAATTATTGATCAACTTCCTAACCTTCTTGGCACAGCCATGGCAATGCAAGTCCATCTTCATGACGATTGCATTGGCGGACTTCTTCTCAACATCATTCTCGGCGCCTCCTTTCTGGATATAAAACACAATCACAACAGGGAGCAGATCAGCAGGGAAGCTAATGAAGTCCAACGAATCATGGGTAGGTAATGAAAATCCCCTTCTTCGAGCTCTCACCTCGCCCATCTGTTCCGAGACCGACCCGACACAGAGGAAGTGTTTGATTTGTCCTAGGTGAACCTCTGGTGCTATAACAATGAAGAAGAGAAATATATAGAGCAAAGTGGAAGCATTGCCTGCCAAAGACATTTCCTAGAAATTTGGTTTTTTATTAATAATAAATTACATTTTGTGAGAATCAATCCACGTAAAAAAAGTAGTACCTTGACCCAAAAAAACAAACCTGTAGCCGTACCCAAAGTGCTAAAATTTTAGTTTCAAATCAGGGTGTGACCCTTTGTCCATTCAACTCGATCGACATCGGTGATCATTGATCAATAGATAGAACTGCCATGGTCTAGACCGTGGAGGCCATAAGTAGTGCGAAAATGAGCATACTTAAACTGACCACGCAGTCATGGGCAATGAAGAATCACATGGAGCTCGACCCAGAAGCCATCCCGATGACCTGACCATGGCTGAACCGCTGCAGCTGTATCATCCGTGTGTAGCATCCGTCGGGGTAGTTCTTGAGCAGGTGCGAGTGGGACCCCAGCTCGGCCACTTTCCCATCCTCGATTACGGCGATCACATTCGCATTCCTGATGGTCGACAACCTGTGGGCCACCACAACGGTGGTCCGGCCCGCACATGCCCGGTCCAGAGCCTCCTGGACCGACTTCTCCGACTCGGCATCTAGGGCGCTTGTGGCCTCGTCAAGGAGCATAAGTTGGGACTTTCTCACCAGGGCTCTGGCGATGGCGATCCTCTGCTTCTGGCCGCCCGAGAGCAGGACCCCTCTCTCTCCCACATGCGTCTTGTAACCGTCAGGCAGGGCGGAGATGAACTTATGGGCATTGGCCAACGTGGCAGCCTCGACTATCTCGGCCTCCGTGGCCGAGTCGTGGCCGTAGGCGATGTTGTCGGAGATGGTTGTGGCAAATAGGCAGGGCTCTTGAGGGACCATGCCAATGTGCTTCCTTAGGGACTTGAGGTTGTATTTTCGGATGTCCTTGCCGTCGATCATGACCCGGCCGGAGGACGGCTCATAGAACCGTTGGATCAGGGCGATCACCGAGCTCTTCCCGCACCCGCTGGGACCCACAAGGGCGAGCACCTTCCCTGCATTAATCAAATTGAATTGAATCAAAAAAACAAACCGATCAACTATGATTACTAGGATTGAGCCAAACCATGAACATCAATACCTGCCGGGGCACGGAAGCTCAAGTCGCGAAAGACTGGGATGTCGGGGCGGGACGGGTAGGAGAAGTCGACATGATTGAACTCGATCTCCCCACGGAGACGGTCAGGAACAGGGGCAGTGTCGGGATCGTCGGGGTCAATCTCGGTCTGGCGATCCATAAGGTCAAAGACAGACCTCATGGCTCGGCCGCCCTTGATGAAATCCGGGGCAAGGGTAAGCGTCTCGGCAGCTCCATTGGCGGAGACCATGAGGACCATGAAGACCCGTATGGTCTTCGAGAAGTCGGAGATACCATGCTTGACCAGCCATGAGGCGTACCAGAGGCCGAGAGCGTAGGAGGCGTAGAGGCAGAACTGGGCCACTCCATATCCGCTCCCTGCAATCTGCCCCTTCCAAAAGCACCGACGGAGAGGATTCTGGAGGTTGGTGGAGAAGAGGCCGACGATCTTCGATTCGGAGTTGAAGGCCGCAACGGTCCTCACGTTGGCTATGGCCTCCCCGGCTAGCTGTGTGGCCTTGGCATGGGACGCTTCGAGATCTCCGGAGAAACCCACCATGAACATTTTCTGCCCAAAATCAAGCAATCAACAGCAAAAATGGGCACAAATGGCAGAAGATTAGGCTAACCTGTAGAACAGTTGCTGCAACAACCACAGGGAAGACCGCCATGAGCACAAGAGCGAGTCGCCACTGCAGAACGAACCCAGCAGTGCAGGCAACCATCATGAGTGCCGTGTTCTGAACAATCACCGAGATCCGATCCCCTATGGCCGACCTGACATTGTTAGCATCGAGGGCGAGCCTAGCCGCCACTCTAGCACTCTCATTCTCCTCCTGGTCGAACCAAGCCATCTCATTCTTCAGAACAGCAGTGAGCATCTTCTCTCGGACCCTCTTCGTCAGGTTCTCGCCCACGATGTCCCAGAAGAAGTGCTGGAGCGTGTTGAAGAGGAGGGCCGTCGACGAGAGCCCGATGAGGAGGTAGCAGTACTTGGCGATCTCCCGGCTCATGTACCCGTGGTTAGGGTTGTAGTACGCGCTGAGGACCGCGCTCAGGACGTAGGCGAAGAAGGCGCTGAGGGACCCGCAAACGACCGAGCCGATGGACCCCACGAGAGCATAGAGCCACTCGGGGGAGTTCATCTTCGCGAGGCGCCAGAAGGAGCTGGCCTGGTCCTTGAAGGCGAGCTTCTCGTGGCGGTAGTTGGGGTAAGAGGAATCAAGGGAGATGCTGAAGTCGGGGGTAGAGAAATCGGAGAGACGGCGCGGGTAGGGCGATCTCCCGTAGGAAGAGTTCCGGGCTATGATCGGCGAGCTCACGGAATTCCTAGCACTCGAAGGCCTGCATTTGGCAAAAATAAGAGTAAAGCGAAGATCTTGCCTGGTATTCAAGTAGCTTCAAGGGAGCAAATCTACTAAAATTACCTCGCACTGCTCTTCCTAGCATTACTGAGGGCAGTCTCGTGAGCCGTCTCCTGCATACGGATCAGCTTCGCATACACTCCATTCTCGCCCTTGGCCATAAGCTCGTCGTGGGTCCCGATCTCAGAGACACTCCCCTGCTGGAGGACTGCGACCAGATCGGCCTTACGGATTGTGGATAGTCGGTGCGCAATCACAAGGGTCGTCCTCCCTACCATGAACCGATCCAGCGCCTCCTGCACCAGCTTCTCCGACTCTGCATCCAATGCGCTCGTAGCCTCATCCAGGAGCAGAATGGCGGGGTTCTTAAGCATCGTCCTCCCGATGGCTATCCTCTGCTTCTGGCCTCCGGATAGCTGCAGGCCTCTCTCTCCTACCTGAGACCCTCATTGCAGGTTTTTACATCAACCATCTATTCACCAGCATCAAAAAGACAAGAAAGGGAAACGCAATGCAAATCCCAACCTGAGTGTCGAAGCCATCAGGAAGCTTGACGATGAAGGAATGGGCATTGGCCACCCGTGCAGCCCCCTCAATTTCAACCTGGTTCGCATTGGGTCTCCCCATGAGTATGTTCTCCTTAATGGTCGTGGCGAAAAGGGCAGGCTCTTGGCTCACCAGGCCTATTTGCTCCCTCAGCCATCTCAGCTTCAGAGCCTTAATGTCATTGCCATCAAGCAGCACTTGCCCTGTCCAAAGTGCAAAGAACACTGTCTATATATGCTGAAAATTTCATACAATACAAAGTTACAGAAGACAGACAAGTCTGAAGGCCTGACCTGAGGTGGGGTCGTAGAACCTCTCGATGAGGGAGACCACGGTGCTCTTGCCAGACCCACTGCTTCCGACCAAGGCTATGGTTTTTCCGGCAGGAACAGTGAGGGAGAAGTCATTCAGGATCCGAACATCAGGTCTTGAAGGATACGCAAAGTCCACATTCCTCAGCTCCACGAGCCCCGTAACCGAGTCCAGCTCGATGCCGGACTCGCCATCCCGGTCTATGCTGGGCTTGTGGTCTATTATCCGGTAGATTGTAGCAGCTGCAACCCGAGCCTTTGCAAAGGCCCCCATGCTTGGTGCAGATTGGCCCAGTGCCCTGAAATCAGAGATATCATCTCGCTTGATACAAGTATTTCCATGGAATTTTTCATTTTCGGGGAGAGATTGAGTGAGAAGGAAAATGCTTACAGTCCACCGATCATGACGGCGAACATGGTGGCGATGGCGAGGCCACCGTTGGTATAGCGGTGCCGTACGAGGTAACCGCCGTACCATAGGAGGAGGGCGTAGCAGCAGAAGACGACAAAGTAGGTGGCTCCGAGCCCCAGCCCCTTTGCGAGCCCGCTCCTGTATCCCAGCTTCTGCGCCACCTTCAGCGCTGCCGAGTAAGCCTGCAGCGCCCTCGCCTCTCCGACGAAAGCCATCACCACCCGAATCTGTACCACCGTCTGCAAACAGAGGCATTCACCCAAAAAAATAAGCATCGACAAGGGGATTTCGGACGGAATGCAGGGCCAGTCGATTCACCTGCTCGACTGTGTTTCCTGCTTGTGAGAGAGCCTCTTGGCTCTTCGCCGTCAGCTTCGCGAGCGTGGTGGTGTGGATTCCGCCAATAACGGCTATAAGAGGAACCACCGCGAGCGTGACGAGGGCCAACTGCCACACGGCGGTGAAGCCCACCACGAACCCCGATACGAATGTCGCCATGTAGTGTATGAAATTGCCCAGCTGCAAAATCAGATACGCAATATTGAAAGAGTTGGCTTTTTTTTTTTTTACATTTTCTTCAGGTGAAATGAATAGAAGACCTTCTCGCTGATGGCGTCTTGGACCATGACGGCGTCGGTGTTGATGGCGAAGATGACATCGGAGGTTCGTACATCGGTGTCGAAGAACTGAATGTCCTGGTTAAGGGCTGCCTGGAGATACTTGATCCTCATCTTCGTCGACTGCCTCTCCCCTGTCCACATCCAGCATGATATCTCTGCAAAGCAGCTCGGTTTCATCAGTAAAACCTCGTCGTCGATCGAGCGCAGTTAGTACATTTCCTTTCTCCATGGATCCTTTTCTTTTCTTGCTTACCTGCCCAAGAAGAAGCCCAAATGGCAGCCCCCACCACAAGAAAGTAGAAGGCATACTGCAAACAAAGAGGAAAATCTTCAAAAATCGCAGGGAGTTAAGCGAGCATAAATTTTCACATTTTGTGGACTGATTTCATTTACCTTGACGACCTCCTGAGTCATCTGGTCCACATCGTTCGCGTAGGACCCGAAAGAGTTGACTAGATCAGCGAAGAACCGGAGGAACAGAGGCAAGGAGCAGCCGTGGACAATGGCCCCGACAGACCCGATTCCCATGAGGAAATAGTCGAGCCCATCCGCGAATCGAAACAACTCGCCAAAACCAACTGTAGGGACATCTCTGGGCTTCTCATCGGCGCTGCTCGTATTGTTACCATTGCTGTCATTGCCGTAGCTGCTGCTGCTGCTGCTGCCAGTGGTGCCGTTCGCCATTGATTGCTCCGTTGAATTAAAGCTGAGAAGGCGCGTCCATTTTTTAGTTTGCTTCCTGGAATATTGAAGGAGAAGAGATGCAGAGCTCGAGTCCTTGGAACTCCGATCACCTTCACTGCTCAATAGCCCTCGCCTCCTCCTCTTGGTTAGAATTTGATGACATCTGCTTTGAAAATCCTCCCCTTTTATAAATCTTACTCTATCAGGATTGAGGAAAGCTCCTCCATCTCTCTTTCTCTCTCTCTCTGTTTCCCTAGTTGACGCCTCCCTCTCTCTGCATTCCACCTTATCTGACCATGGAGCACATGCGCCTCTCTCTCCCTCTCTCTCTCTCTGCGATTATTGTTATTGAACTTGTGAACACAGAAGAGAGAAACTATGAAGGAAATCATGAATTGCCCCTATAAAACGCATCTTTTAAAGTTGCCCAACAGGGGAGCTGCTGCTCTACCTTCCTTGTTCGTTACTCCGTTCCTTTGCATGATTTTGTTCCACTTTATCAACCGACCACCACCTCACTCCTGCTGGCCGTCTCAGAGAGAGCTCAGTACAGAAAGTGACGGTTGGAGAGAGGAGTCCACCCTAACATAAGCCATTGCCAATATTACCAGAGCAATCTGTACCCACTGTAGAGAGAGAGGGAGAGGGAATGGAAAAGGAAAGCACTTGGACTTTCCACCCG
Organism: Trapa incisa; assembly: GCA_030064435.1. Classification (NCBI taxonomy): domain Eukaryota; kingdom Viridiplantae; phylum Streptophyta; class Magnoliopsida; order Myrtales; family Lythraceae; genus Trapa; species Trapa incisa. The sequence goes on along the minus strand of CM057786.1, from coordinate 10,962,859 downwards.
ACAAGGGATGCCGTGAAAATCTTGGAGGTGGATCTCCTTTGACCAAGAACTGGTTCACACCATGAAAATTTCACCAACCACCTTGATCATCACATTAGCTATAGAGTAACCATTTCGAATGCTTAGCCCTTTAAACATTTCTTAGTCAAATACTGTTCATCTTCCTCCCTCCTCCATACATTCACCTGAGAAGCCATAGAATAGTGCAGAGATGCAGAAAAGGCCACTTCACCATATTGGGTAAATGCAAGATGATGTTTTGCTTAGTCATCTTCCTCCCTCCTTCATTCCACCATCTTCTTCCAATAGCATCGCCTTGTGATGATGTGAAAGACATAAAGTTTGGTTACTGTATAATAACTGGGAGACAGGAAGGAGATATTCCACTTTAGAGAAAGAGCACATAATAGATTCGTATGCCATTGACACATGGAATATGCAAGCAACAAGGTGTATTCACACCTCCATTGATGTATGTAGCAGCAGTCTAACACAAGTTGGGTTTACTATTAGAATCCAATTATATTGTTGGAGATTAGGTGTAAAGTGGGGAGGGAGAGGCATCACTTCACTTGGTCGATCACCTTGCACATATGTTTGACAATTTGGCCTTGAATAATTGCTTTATGAAGATGAAAAAGGAAGAAGAAAGAATGTTAGGTGAGCAGGTTATCTACTCATTTGACCAAGAGGGTGACTGATAAGCTCCGTGTAATTTATTTTCTAATAATCTATTTTGGTCTATTATATATATATATATATATTCAAATAGTTTACCAAAAGTGGACAAATTTAGGGTTTTTTACACAATTGAAAGCCCAAGTTCCGACCAGGTCAGGTCACCCTCACTCTACAAGAAAGTCAACCACAAAATAATAAATAAAATAAAATAAAAGAGGCATCATTTAATAAGATTTATCATTTTTTTATTCAAATAAGATATTGAATTTAAATATTATAAATAAAAATAAGTATAGTAATATTTAATCTTTGACTTAAAAACCAGTGGCTGGCTAACACATGTAACACTACTACTTGTATTATTTATGTTCAGCTTTTTTTCTACTGGGAAAGTCAGCTGTTCTGTTCATAATAGATGGCTTCTGTATAGTCAAATCATGATTTTATTGAATTGTAATTTTTATTTTGAATTTTCATTTGAACTTTAATTTCTTACTGAAATATTCAATAAAGTATAGTTTTTTTAATAAATTTAAATTACTTTAATTACAAATATCAAGCTCTAATAAATGTGTTCGTTATATATATGATGATGATGGAAGAAAATCGGCATCCATGAGAGGAAAAAAGAAATTCGTGCAGCATGCATGCATGGATCATAACTCAATGATGCCCAGCCATATCATCGTACCACAAAGATTCTGAATTGGGTTATTAAATTGGCTCATGTTAGCAAATGAGATTTATCCAAGATCCCATGTTTGTTTGGCGTGCCACTTAGGGAAACCCTATCAATAATGCAATAGTAGTAAGGTGTAGTGTAGTGTGCCTCCATTAAAGAAAGGGAAGCCAAGATCTAGAGAAAGATACTCCGAGTAACATGCTAGAGTATGAAATCACACCCCTAGTAGATTTGAAAATATCCAATATATTTTATCAGCAATTGCATATATATATATATACATATATACACATACATACATGCGACACTATCCAAGATTGGGTGCTTCACTTAGGATGTCTTGTAGTGCTAGATGGAAAGTTTTGGTTTGGTCATGACCACCCGTACATTTTTTTCCTCCCACCCGACAATGCTTGGTCTTGTGGCACGCTTAGATTATTAATATGCCTAATAAATAATAAATCATATTCGAGATTAAATACACAAGTTCGCAAGTTAATACAAATAAATCCTAACGAATTCTCCCAAAATATATAATATTTTTCAAATATAGTCATATTCTTCTAATGTATTTTTAGTATCTATCAATATAAATATTTTATTAATTATATAAAAATATGTTAGATTATATAAATATTTATAAAGGTGATATACTCATTTTATCTATTTTTTTTTTATTTTTATGCTATCAAAACCTTATTAATAAAATCTGAACAAATACAATCCCTATGCCACCACTAAATGAGTTCATTTTTATTATTTATATCACTTTTCAATTTATTAACTCTCATTTAATTAATTTAGTTATAATCTCAAAAAACGAAAATCTAATTTAAGTTAAAATATCAACTTAATTCAATGTTTTTATTTCAAAATTTTAAATTATTTCTCAATTTATTTTCCTTAAACAGTACATTTCTCATTTTTAATATATTTTTTTAATTTAACTCATATTTAATAAAATATTGTCACAATTCCTTATTTATCAATAACTTTTTTTTCTAATATTAATAGCACTCATTATTCTAGAAAATATATTTATTATTTAAAATTTCTTATTTTTAAAATACTTATTATTTTTAACATAAGTCGATCATTCTAAAAATAATCAATCTCTTTTATAACAACGAAAATCTTAAATCGAAAATAAAGATAAACTGAACTGAAAAATAGAGTAAAATTAAAAAATAAAGTCTGAATCAAGATTTAATATCGAACAAAAATTGAATTATGGCTTGTAAATGAAATATATGACAATTGATAACGTTGGGGCCTTGACTAGCTATATCAATTGCAGCTAAGTTGTCCCATGCCCATGTGAGAACTCATTTCAGGTACTCCAACTAAGTGTTTATAATTATAAAGAGCTCTTTCTATGGACTTATAGCCGGCAAGATTGCCTCTGACACGTCATTATTCATTATTTTAGCATGCACATTCTATTATATGAGAGTAAAAACTAATTTACTTTTTCAAGAAACTTACACTGGATAGAAACTTTTGATAGGTTAAACATAATTACATATTTTTTGGAATATGATTATATTTTTTTAACCTCCAATATTATGCAAATATTTAAAAAGGTATTATTATACCGTTACACGGATATCTGAGTAATATTGAATTAATTCGAGCAAAAAAAAGTAATTTTATGGGCATCTCGTCACGGGCCCGACATAGGCCCATTAATATCATTATACCCTTGATAAATTTTAGTTTTGGGTAAAGTACAGAATCAATCCATGTGCCACCTGAGAACTATTTGAATTAGTGGGCTTATGTATTAGTTAGTTAATCAGGCAGGATTAGTGACCTTATATGCAACAGCAGCCTCATGAGTCCATCTGCCACCGCCACCGTCTTCGGCTCATGCAAACCCTTGATGGTAGCCATAAGACGCTGATTGATCACTGGTTGGGCCATTAGCGACAATGCAGCTAGAGGCGTTGCTGACGTTGTAGCTCGCCTCTGAGGAGCAACTGCCGTTGTAGGCGATGGAACTTCCATATCCATTTTCCCATTAATGGTGGGGTTGCTTCTGTCTCTGTATTGCTTGAAAGAGAACAAGAGATGCTGATGTGAGTGGCACATGGAATATGCGGCAACAAAGTGTATTCATTTTCCTCTCCGCCCCTTTTCTGAAATGTAATTGGTGCTTGTTGAGGTGATTCAATGTACTATTTTTTTTCCTAGATGAAGAGGAGGAAGAATTGGGTGACTGGTTGTGGACTAGACTAGTCAAAAATGAAGGGAAAAAAAAAAGAAATGTAATTTGAAACTTTATTTTACTAAACAAGACACGAGGCTCCATATAATTCATTTTCTAGCAATCTATTTTGGTCCATTATATATATACACACACATATCCCATCTTATAACTTAGATCTTTCATTTAATATTTTTTTTATTTTAATCATGTAATTATCTGTGAAAAATTTGTCCACCCTGATCAAATGATTCAAAGAAAGGGAAGCCAAGATATACAAGATAAATAACATCTTTCTTGCAGCCATACCATCCTGGATTAATTGCTTGTTTTCATTGTAGTGCTAGATCCAAAGGATTGGTTGGGTTGTGATCACACTCTACATTTTTCCATAACACCTAATAAAGCTTTGTCTTTTGGGGATGGCCTCTTAACTTGAAAAAGCTATGATCTATAATCAAACCATCTCCTAGGTTGAATTGTAAATCATGTTCTAAAGGGTTTGCTGATTGATTATAGTCACTATTAAGGATAGAGTTGGTGTTCATGTCCTTTGACTCGACCTAGTGTCAATTTATATACATGTATAAAACTAATGGTAATTAAAATTAAAGAGTACAATTTAGGTTTAGATAACTATAAAAAGGTGTGTTCGCTATTAAATAGGCACATTTCCTTTTATTTTCTTAATGAGCATATTGTTTAAAATATTAGAATATTAAATTAATAGTTGATTGTGCTCTACTTAAAATTTATTAATTTTAGGTAGAAATATTTTAAAATTTATATACGTGTAATATTTATATAATTATCGGGTGCAATTTTAAATTCACTATTAATAACTGTTTAAAAATATAATTATTTCTGTTTCGAATAAGTGCAAAACTAAATCTAATATTATGTAAAAAAAATATTATAAATAATAATGGATAAAATTAATATTTACTTATAAGTTATTAATTGTATATAGTATAAATTTTACAAATTTATTAACTTAATATACAACTCTATTTTATATCATTTATAATTATGTTCTCAATATAAATAAAGTACTAAATTTATCCATTTAAACAAATTATTTTCTTATTAAGTGAAATTTTGGATTCTAGGGCTTGCAATTATAAAGAATAATTCATTATTTAAATAGGTTGGCCGAACTCTAATTTGTATCATGTGATTTATTTACACAACCAAAACTAGAGCAATTAACCACCCAATAATGGTTTAGGCAAGATAAAACTAAGTCGCTATTTATAAATCTGAAAAAATTTCGGATTTAATACGTAAAATTGGTGGATAAAAGTTTCCCAATATTAAATCTTTAAATATATTTAACCTTTCATAATATTACTTAGTAAAATTATATATTATTTTATAAAATAAGTAATATGAATAAAATTTTACTCCATGTTTAATATTGTATATTTAATTTAATTTTGAATAAAAAATATTTAATACCTATTAAATTATTATATCAAATGACCGTGATTTTTACTAAATTTAATGATTTATTAATATTTAATAATATTAAAATGAATAGCAAACATGAGTATTCCAAATTTGCGATATAATATTTAAATAATTATAAAAATTACTCATTGAATCTTATTTAATACTACTCAATATTTAATCCACTCAAAATCCATATTTAATCATCCCTTCAATTGCATTCTTGTTTTTCCTTTTATGGGTCTCTTATCACGGGCCTAACACAGGCCCAATTAAAATCATTAGGCCCGTGAAGACCGCATCGACTTTGGAGAGGTAAAGTACTGTATTATTAGTAAATATTGTTGTACGAGCTTACTATTTTTTTTAGTAATTATGAGTCATTAAAATTTTGATTTAAGCTCATATAATATGTATATCAATATTGTGTATATTAATTAATTGTAATCATTTTTATTTAAAATTTAAAATTAATATAATATTTAAAATCTTATAAATAATTATCTATTTTATTTAATTTTATACTATATTTTTAACACTCTAATTTAATTTTAAATTTAATATCAATAGCAGTATATTATTATTTGGTTCACATACTATTATATATTATTATGAATAATTTGTCTCAAATTTAATATTTATATATGAATGAGAAAACAAGATCAATTTCTACTATTGCAATCCCAAATACTTATTATGATAAAATGAGAGAAGCTATATCAATTATTGCTAGGGAAGACATTCATATGGGCATCCTATTTGTTTATTTGCTCTCTCCTTACTATCGACCATCATCAATCAAACCAAGATGATGGTAGAAGTCAATGCATGTACCTGTCAACCTTTGCCGTTGGAGGGACAAAACATAAAAGAATTCACATTCAAGTTTGATTTTTCATGAGGGTGCAATATTATATGCTTCGGGTAGACATGACAGTGCTATAATGGCAAGCATCTATCAGTGGTACACGCCGCTGGAAATTGATTTTTCCGACGTGGGCGGTGGGCACTGTGTGAAATTATTGAACTGTGAGCATAAGAGGAGCCCGTGATGCCCCCTGACCGGCACTTGATGTCTGTTTACTGTTGCAGAAGAAGAAAATCTTCGTCCATAGAAATAGATGAAACCTAAAAGGGTATGCATGAAATATAAAAAGATGTTATTTGTAATATAATATTTAAAACATTATAATTTTGATTTTTTATGTGTAATTTATGATACGCTTTTTATGTAGAAAATTGTGCAATGGTAATATTTCAAATATTTTTTAAAAATAATTAAAAGTTATTCCAACACGGTGATTAAACTAATTGCTATATTGCAGAACTACATATCGAATTCTGGTACTTCTAGATGACAGCTACAACTACAGGGTTCATTTTCAAATATTAAAAAAATGTAAAATTACAATACGATCCCCACAAGCAGGGCTGGCGTTGCAGGTGAGTACTACATGTTTCAAAAATATCTTCTTCAATCTAATTTTTATTTTATTACAACATTAAATTAGTCCATGAAATCACAGGTAAAATACAAAAATACTATTAAATATGAAAGATATATCATGTTGGTGTGTAAAAATACACCAAAATGTGTAATGGCGTGACATTATTTGACCATTTGGCATGGAAATATGTTACCAATTATCTACGTTACTTAACTTAGATGATATATCATAAAAAAAATACTATATGTGGTGTAAAGTTGCCTTATTTTTAGCAAATTCACTATAAATTAGCACTATATATTTGTCCGACCCATAAATAATCTACACCATCCAATATCAAATTAGGGTTGTTAATGTTAATTGTAAGGAAGCCCTCAAATTTGAACTTTATAAATTAAGTTAATTTTAAAGGGTTTTATAAGATAGCCCACATGTCACAAATTTGAATTATTTAATGCATGAAGAGTCTATATACCCCATAGTGGAAAATAAAAGAGTGCTTATAATGGACTGAAGAACTAGTTAAATGAGTGGGCCTATGATGAAGGCTAATTAGTTAATCATACATGATTAGTGACCATATAACCTCCCTCCCAAAGACAGTTGACATGGAAAAGAAAATGATGCTGGGTTGGTGCAAGCAAGACAAAGATGCCATTTAGCATGTGCTAAGGTCAGAAGATGATTAGGGTTTTGATTAATAAAGACTGGGATTCGGGCTGCCATAGGTGGGTTTTAAAATCATGTACTTGTTTGCAGAAAAAAATCCAAGTTTCTCCCTAGGGCTAGCTGGGTCAGATTCAAACATTACCAACAAGTCGTCATATGAATTAAATGCACATAGGAAAAAATGTTTATTGAATTTGAATCATGACATTCATACTTAGATACATAGCTGGAATCCATAAGGTCGTAATTTCTTGTCCGTCTTCTGTACCGAGTCAAGGTTCTGACCTAGATATGGTGATCACTAGAACACACTTCCTCCCACCTTGTTTTCATCAAGCAAAAAGCTGCAGGTACTAATGCCAGTGCTATTGAGTTGGTTAATCTCATGGAACCCGTAATTTGCCATGGCTGGAAAATTTACTTCCCATGATTTATCTGCAACAACAGCCCCATGAGTCCATCTGCCATCTGCAAAGATCAAGGTTTCTTTCTCCTCCTGCAAACCCTGGTAGGGATAGTACCCATAAGACGCTGATTGGTCACTGCTTGCGCCATTAGCGACACTGCAGCTCGAAGCGCTGCTGACATTGTAGCTCGCCCCGGAGGAGCTGCCGCCGTCGTAGGTGATGGAACTTCCGTATCCATCCTTATTGACCTGGAATTGTCCCGTGGGATTCGCGAAGTCGATATCCTGGGCAGATGGTGGCTGAACTGCTGCTTGCTGGGGAGGATAAGATGACGAAGAAGACATGAACGACGAAATTGTCTGAGGCGATGGAAGCTGATGATGAGCCAGTGATGGAGAGAGTACTGCCACGAGCTTCTTCTTCAACTTGGTGTTCCAGTAGTTCTTGATGTCATTGTCAGTCCTCCCCGGTAGCTGAGAGGCTATTATCGACCACCTGCAAATTCAACAACTTATATTGAATCACGTAGAGAAGGGTTAATACTGACAAAGCAGCTAACCTGCTTCCCATGCTAGCATAGAGTGTGCAGATCACTCTATCTTCAAAAACGGAGAAATCGCCATGCTTGATGTTAGGTCGAAGGTAATTGAGCCACCTTAGACGGCAGCTCTTCCCACATCTCCTTAGACCTGCAAGATCGGAGACCATATATGTAGCTAGCTGCTCATACGGTATATATACATTACAACGTGAGAGACGTACCAGCCTTATGTGGAAGAGCGATCCAGTTGCCGCCGGTGCCGTGCTTCTGTATGTAGTCCTTGAGCGTGGCGTCTTCTTCAGGTGACCATGGACCTCTCTTCACGCTTGCCTTGTCACAGCATGGTGCTCTTCCCATCTCTTCTTCCCCAAGCTCTGCCGATCTGGTCGGTCAGGGGCCTTGTAGTTGACGTCCTAGAAGAGAGAGAAATGTTTGGCACCGTCTTTATCCTATTATATAACAAGAAAAAGGAATCCAATGCCTGCATGCTTCCTCAAATATCTTATATAAAAGTGGGGATGTCAAAGATATAGGCGTATCCATTAAAAGTTTAAATTTATTATGATATTATATTGTAAATTTATAATATTTTATTTTGTTAATTGAAATGTACAAATTTTAAATTTACACTAAAAAACTATTTACAATACGGTTAAATGACGAGTTAGATTTCCATTCTAGTCGTACAACCTTTTATTGGTATAAGTATAAATGGCAAGTTTAATACACTTATAATGTTTCACAATAGAGTTATATATAATTAATTATATGCATTACTAACGAGGGCATTCAACAATTATGAGTTTGATTAATTTTTTTTTATAATGGAACTAATTACTAGCTGAATTTTTTTTATAAAGATGGTAGTGAATATGGGACCGAGACCTGAGACCCAAGCTTCGGGTCCCTACCCGACCCGAGGAGTCTCGGGTCTGATCGAATTCGTGCTTAAGTTCGAGTCCATATATTGGACGCGAGACCCGAGGCTGGTGGGTCCCGCTGACTAAAGAAAAGTTGACCGAAAGTGTACCTACAATAATTTTCGAGAATGAGTGAATAATTCACAGGTTGGTCTGAAAACGTTGGAGTGATAATATGTTCATCATAAAGGTGATCATACTTTTCGAGAATGAGTATTACACGAGAAATTGGTCATATCATTCACTTTACTAATACATACTAATACATACTAATAGGAACGGAAGACCAGCATAATACAAACAAATTTAGTTAGACTTTTTCCAATCAAATTGGAAGACCAGCATGATGTGTATTTGTTTAAATAAGGTAGAAATTGTTCTCATTACAAAGATATAAGGTATAATGAGTATTGCTCAATTTTTTATATAAATTTATTTTAAAAAATTATTATTAATCAACTCAAATCACTTATAAATTAATTTATTTCTTATCAATAAAGTGAATTACTCCCGATTAATACACGATAATATATGTATTGTGCATTAATATTTACAATTACTCCAACATAAAAATAAAATAAAGGAAGATGGTCCACTACCAAAATTGATATAGCAAATGCTTATTAGAGAGTTAATTGGCCTTCCTCCGGGTCCTACTTGGCATAATGGTCTCGAGCCAATTTTTACTAACGGTGTTTTTGCTTGTTTGATATCAATTAGCTATATAATACTTATAAATTAAAGCAAATCAAATCTTATACAATTAAGTTGGGGCCTACAATAGAGATGTCTTTTTTCTTATCTCTTTTTATTTAGAGGAGATACTCTATTTAAATTAATTGTTGATATATATTATAGAAAATAGTTAGTCCTCCTAAAAATGAATATAAAATGTTTTAAAATATATCATGTATTCTTTACTAATGATATTATATTTTTCTTAAAAGCATTCAAATGTAACATATAGTCATTTAAAAATTTAATAAACACATTGTTTAGCATTTGGTAATAAAGTGAATTGTGAAAAATATTTATATTATTTTAGTATAAATGCTAGAGTCAATTTACATATAGTAGATCAGAACAACGATAAACCTTTCTATGGGCTAAATATCAGATAAATACTTTCCAGGACAGAAAAATTTTATATTTTCTAAAACAAATGATAAGTTCTAAACTACAATTATAAAAATCAGTATATCTATCTAAATAGGGTTGACTGTTCTAATTAAACGTGTTTTAACAACAAATACATAATTATACAATAAGTTATTTTTTATTTCCTCAAGTATGGTACAAGAATGTTAATTTTATAATCCCTAGATTTTGGAGAAGTGAAATAGGTAGCAAAACAAGATAATTTGGGTAAGATAACAAACAACCACAAAAATTAAGGAAAAAATGTGGTTTATGGTTCAAGGATGCATATAGACTATTAGAGGATCCTAATTTGCTATGGAGCAAAGTTGTAAAGGAAATATACTTTAGAAATTTAGATCTGATGGAAAGTAATATTCATGGTAAAATATATATATAGGTAAAAAACGATATAAGAAATGATTAAAATGACAGATTGGAGATAGCTTGCTAACAAAACTTGAAATTAACTCTCTTATTAAGCTACAACCGAGACAATACAAGTTTGATTTACTATTTAATAGTACCAACTCGAATGAAGAAATAATAATTAGAAATATACTAGTGTTTGCATCAAATACGCAAATTTAAACATAAGAGAAGAGTAAGTACAATAAAATCCGCTATTACACTTTTCTCATTAAAAAATGTCAAAATTATAGCGGAAAAGTTAACTATTATGGTGGAGTAGTATAAGTTTTATTGCAGAAGGGATAATATAATATACTGAAATAACGTAGGTTCTGATTTGAGGACCTGTGTTCTAGAAATTGTTTTAAAAAATTGCTATTGACGACCAAGTCCATAGATTACGTGTAGTTGATGGCAAGTGCCGATGATTTGATACTGGGCCGATGTTCCCCTGAAGGACTAATGGGCCTATGAGAAGATTTCGGCCCATTTTTAGACATGTGATTTTGGGCTTGGACTCATAATGGTAAACCCAGAATAATCCTCATGCCGGGGAGAGCCACCGCCCCCCAAGAAACAACTTCATCGTCGAGGTTCCGAATCTCTGAGAGGGACTAGAGGCGGAGTAATGGATCGTGAGTGGGGCTCGAAGCCTGGGAGCGGGGGCGCCGCCTCCGCCCAGAATGAGGCCATCGACCGCCGCGAGCGCCTCCGCAGGCTGGCGCTTGAGACCATAGATCTAGCCAAGGATCCCTACTTCATGCGTAATCACCTCGGCAGGTAGGGTAGGGAGGAAGACATCAGTCAGTTCAGCATCACTCGCTAGTTATGAGCTTAATTTTAAAGATTGTTTTCGATTTCGGACCGTTTCATTTGTCTATCGCTTTGCAGCTATGAGTGTAAGCTTTGTCTGACTCTGCACAACAATGAGGGCAATTACCTGGCGCATACACAAGGGAAGAGGCACCAGACGAATTTGGCGAAGAGGGCGGCGCGTGAGGCCAAAGATTCCCCCGCTCAGCCCCAGCCGAACAAGCGCAAGGTTAACATTCGCAAGACAGGTCGGTCGCTTCCCGTTCTCCTTGACCTCCATTCGAGTAGATATGCTATTTGCCTGGGAATTTTGAGACTATGTGGAGCTATTGATATACTATATGAACGGATTAATAATTTTCACTGAATACATCTGTGTTTTTTGCTTTTGATAGAGAGGATTTGAATTTGGGAGATAACAACCTCCTGATGTAGTTTTTATTCATTTTCGGGTCAAATTAGGTATAGTGATAGAGCCTATTTAGGTGAGCATCGTTAGAAGATATGAAACAAGGAAAGGATCTGTGTTGGCATCATTTGAAACAACATAGAGGTTCTTTATTGAGGTAAAACATGACATCCGCATAACACATAGTAAATGTGAAATTGGCAAGAGTCAACTGACCACCCGGTTATGAAAAAAAGCTTCATATTTTCCATGACAGAAACTTTTAGATGAAATTGCATTGACATAAGGTTGATTGAAGATTGATGATTTGGCAGTAATTTATGTATGTTGCTGTCAGATGACCGAATTAGTTAATTTAGTCTCAAAGCTGTTATTAAAACTTTAACTTTACAAGTAGATATAGAACTTATGACAACATTATCTGTAGGCTTTCTTTTCACTTGTAGACTGGAGAAAAAGTGTTCTGAAAGTCATGGCTTTCTGATTTAGTTTCAGCTTTACCATATATTTTCTTTTGACCAGATGCTGAACATGTACTGCATTGAAGCTCTATATCATGTTTATGACTATAGTTGCTAGATTCTGAACTGATATTCATTTCAATGTCTACTCCATTGTAGTCAAAATCGGTAGGCCTGGATACAGAGTTACAAAACAGTTTGATCCAGAGACAAAGCAAAGGTCTCTTCTGTTTCAGGTGCCTCACCTTCTTTCCATTTCTTATTGGATTCTACATTGAAATGTCAGTCTACATTAATTTGTAATCTAACGAGTGACTGGAAAAACTGATTGTTGTGGATGCTTATCTCTTCCAGATTGAATACCCTGAGATAGAAGATCCTTCAAAGCCAAGACACCGATTTATGTCTTCCTATGAGCAGGTGAGTACTTTTTGCTTTGCTGCCTTATATCATAGAATGTGCAATAGAAAGCACTACCTTTTTTCATCTCCCTGCCTCGCTAATTGGCATATTAGAAATAGCTCTCACTAGTGACTTATTTTTATCTGACAAGGTATGATCAACCATTTTTCTTATTCTTACAGAGAATCCAGCCCTTTGATAAGAGATACCAGTTTCTTCTTTTTGCAGCAGAACCATATGAGATCATTGCCTTCAAGGTAATCTTAACTATGAGTGTATGGCTTAGTTAGGATTGGATTATCTTAATCATTCATTTTCTATAACGACCTTTATTTTTGTTCATGTGTGGTTGTCAGGTTCCAAGCACAGAGATAGATAAATCAACTCCGAAATTCTTCTCCCACTGGGATCCGGACTCGAAAATGTTCACAGTAAGTGCTGTGAGCACATTCTTCTCACTTAGCTGTTCGAAATCTGTGTTGCTGTGGATTTAGCTACGCTTTGTTATATGTCAAATTGAAATGGCATGTATTTGGTTTACTTACTATTTTTTTGCATCCAATTAAGGTAGAAAATTCTATTGCCTGAAAATATATACAAAGTGTTCTTGAATCCTCTTAGCCACCCATATACAAAACAACATATACACGGCTCAGTTTTTGTCAGCTTATTAGGCTTTCTGTGGATAACTTCGTTGGGATTATCTGTCTGCTTAAAATGAAATAATTCCGGGTCTACTCGAATGAGATATTGTTCCTTCACCTTCTCAAATAATATATTCATTTTGATACTTTTGCGATTTGCAGTTGCAGTTATATTTCAAGCCAAAACCTGCTGAAGCAAACAAGCCACCACCTCCACCTGCAGCCAATGTTGCTGGAGCCCTACCTCGGCCACCATCTCAGGCTCCACCACCACCACCACCTCCTCCACAGGGACTACCACCTGGAGCACCTCCAAGACCCGGCCCACCTCCGATGGGATCAATTCCCCCACCTCCTCCTCCTGTGAGCAATGGATCCAGGGCGGCTCCTCCTGGTGGCCCACCATCCGTTCTCCCTCCGCCGCCCATTGGTGCGGGAGCAAACTTCACACCCGGCATGCAGATGAACAGGCCTCCTATGCCACCGCCGCCTCACGGTTTTCCAGGCCACCAAATGTAGGGATAGTGGATCTCTTCTTGTGCCTTTTGTTGTTACTGTGGTTATACAAATCTTTTGGTAGTATTAGCCTATTTGTTAAACATTATCATTCACTTGTTTGCCTAAAAGATACTGCTTAGACTCTAGACACACATTTTAATGTCATGAAGTATCATTTCAAGCTCCAATTGGGAAATCTGGGGCGGTGAGTTGCATTGCAGCATCAATACTTGTATTAAAGGTAATCTTTTTACGATGTATAGATAAAATGGGGTAATCTGAGTGGTTTTTTTTTATTTTTTTAAATTACAAAAGTATACAGTGTGGCTGGTGTTGAATATGAGAATTTTTTGATCAAATATAAATATAGGTTAACTAATTAGTAGTTATTATCCACATAAAATGATTAAATTGAGGAAGAGTAGAAGATCTTGTTTAATGTTTACTAAATAAATATATATAAGATTAGTAAATTATTAGTTATTAAATAGTTAATACACCAGATTTAGAATATAAAGAAAGAGTAGAAGATGTGACTCAAAATAACTAATTTATTTTATAAAAAATAGGAAATGTAGAAAAATATGTCATGCCAAAGTCATTTATAAAATAATAAAACGTTTACTATTGGTTAGTAGGAATGTCTCGGATCGGATTTTTTGCAAACCTAACCTCATATCATCTCGGGTCTAGGAGAGCTAAATACGAACGAATCGAGCTTTGGGTTCGTGTGATGAGACTCTCACCCGACCTAAACTTGTGTTTAAAATATCCAAATTTGCACGTACCAATGACCCACTCCCAGCAACAAAATTTTGGGTGGAAAACAATTATAAAAGCCACTGTAATAAATTAACACTAACAAAATATAAATATCAATAGATAATTAAGATAGTGTTCTCTTTATGGACCAATATACAATTATGAAAAATTTGAGCACCAAAATTTAATTATAAGAAAATTGTGGAAAATATTTCTACCATAATTTTAACACATAAAAATATCTAAACTTATTTTTCAGAAGTAATGGGGCGAAACAGTAAATTTTTATAAAATAAAGGTAAAATAATAAATTTACCTAAATAATGGGCAAATTGGTTATTTATATCTAAATATATGTTAAATAATTTATTTTGAACTATATTAAGTAAAACGATAATTTTTTCAAAATAAATATGTAAAAATTGGTATTTTTACAATTGAGCGATACAGTGATAATTTTGTCCATTAGGGACTAAAGTTTAACAAATACAATTTTGAGTGTAAATATGTTTTAAAGAGTTTTTGTACCTAAATGAGAAAGTTGGAAAATTTATGTTATAAAATAATAAAATTTTAGTTATTATAGATAAAATAATATTTTTGTCTAATTTAAATATTATAATTTTTGAAAAAATTGAGTTTTATAAATATGAAAAAAGTTAGAAATTTATGTTATTTTAATAAATAAAATGACATGAATAGTTAAATAATAGATTTAAGCTAGTAGATCTAATGCTTCACTAATAGTAAAAGAAAATTAAAACTAGTGGTTAAAACGATAATTGTGAAATATTATTGGATAAGATATTATTATTAAGTTAAAATTATTAACTTATTTAATTTAATGATATAATTTGATTATTTAGAGCAACAAATAAGATAAATTATACTAGTATCTATATTTTTAAAATAAAGAAAAATATAATTAGGACGAACAAGTACAATAATATTAGTGAGTGAAATTATTTACTTTAATTTGTATATAATTTATACTTATTTATATATTTGATAGTATTAATTTAATTTAAAAATAAAATAAAAAGAATGTCACTTTAAAATAAATAGGATCACCTCTATAAAATATTAATAAGTGCTTACCCAGCATATATATATATATATTTATATATCCTATTACTTATTTAGTACATAAGTCTGTTAATAAAAAAAATTTAAATAAAAATAAAATTTAAATACCAAATATTTAGTTTTAGTTTCCAGGAAAGTTATGAAAAATTCAATGATAAATTTTCGCATTAACTACGAGCAAAAAATTTGAGGTAAGGCAGTCAATAGGCAAATTCGTAGCACATAATTATTTTACAATATTTTTATTTTTGGTTCATTTTTAATATAAATTATATTTCATAAAATTTAAATTTTAAATAATTTTTACTGTTTAAAATATCTAATATGTACTATATTAATATCCAAGATTTTGGATCACGAAATCGGGTTCGCATGTGTCACGAATTCCTTGATTTCACGGGTACATAACGAACTGACTGGCACTTTTGTTAATTAAAAATTAACTAAATTTTATTTTAATATAAATAATATTAAAAAACGCAAAAAACGTGGCAAGCATCCGCCGTGTGGGTCCAATCTTTAATATAAAGGGTAGAATTAAATACAATTATTTATAATTTTATAACATATATAAATAATATTACATAATATATATTGCGTGTTCCAAAGCATAATATAAACATTTATAAGAAGTATAATTAATTATGTAAAATATTTTACATTATATCATTAAACGTTAATGCTTTTTTTATAATACTAATATTATAAATACAAATATAAATATACCCTTAATATTCGATATATTATTAAAAATACAAATCTTTTAGATGTTCAATTATTCTCAACTAATTTTTAGCTTAATACAGTACATGCTCAATACATATAATACTTTAAATAAATTCTAAATTTACATAATAATTTAAATAAAATTTTTTATCATTAATTTAATTGTATGTATACGTGCAATTGTGACAAATAACAAATATTATCATGCCATTTTGCTAACTCAAAATTGTTGGAATTTTATTTAAATTTAATTAAAAAAACGTTATAATTTTATTTAAAGCCAAAAATGGTGAGGGTGTTATTTATGAGGTTTCTAAAAAAATAGAGCCCTTTTCAAACAAAAGAAACCTCAATCCCTTATTTGAAAATATTTCTAGGACCAATTTGAAATTTCAGCCATTTATTTGTGCGGGAAATTCTAAATACTTTCCATAACACCCAAATTCCTACCACTAATTCCCGCTTACAAGTAAACAAATCGCATCCGTCCATCTCACTCAGTGCCGATCTAACGGTGATAAGTAACTAATCCGTGTCAATTCAAACGGACCAATCAAATTGCTCCTAAGACTGGCTATATAAGCAGTACCACTCACCTTAAAACAGTATCCATCTTCTCTCATTGTTTTTGACCTGTTCACTTGGGTTCTTCTCTATTAAAAGTTTACTGATGGCTCCGAAGGGCGAGAAGAAACCGGCGGAGAAGAAGCCAGCGGCGGAGAAGGCCCCCGCCGAGAAGAAGCCGAGGGCGGAAAAGAAGTTGCCCAAGGAAGGTGGCGTTGACAAGAGGAAGAAGCGTTCGAAGAAGAGCATAGAAACCTACAAGATCTACATCTTCAAGGTTTTGAAGCAGGTCCACCCAGACATTGGGATCTCCAGCAAAGCCATGGGTATTATGAACAGCTTCATCAACGATATCTTCGAGAAGCTCGCCCAGGAGTCCTCTCGTCTTGCGAGGTACAACAAGAAACCTACGATTACCTCCCGGGAGATCCAGACTGCCGTCAGACTAGTGCTCCCTGGAGAACTTGCCAAGCACGCTGTCTCAGAAGGCACCAAGGCTGTTACCAAATTTACCAGCTCTTAGTGTATTCTTAGGGCTTTATTTTGTGATATCGTGCAATTAAATCTTGGATTTAGCTCACTATATGATGTATTTCTCTTTCCTAGTTCTGTAATTTCTGGTTTTTAGTATTAGTGTATTTGGAGGATTTGCGCGATCTTCATTTCCATTAATGGTTCATTCTGATTGCCTAAATCTGTCTTCAGCGTTACCGTGTTTCAACGTGGTGCCGATTTCAGCCTTATGAACTTCCAGTGGGTGGTTACAATGTTCATTTCTTCTTACGCGTGATAGTTGTCATTCTGCTTCTTATGCGACCTTTATATTGGCGTTTGACACAAACCCTGGCTTGAAAGGTTGGTCTTATTTATGGTCTGGTATTGCACTTCAAATATTTTATCTCATATCTATAAAACTTGAACCACTGTTAACAATAGTTGATTCGTTGTTTGCGTTGAAGTTTGATAATCTTGCAATTTCTGTGATGATCTTCACTAGATTTCTGTGAAGTTTGATTCGTTGTTTGTGTTGAAGTTGGTTTGCGTTGAAGTGTTCGGTTGTCTTAACATCTTGCTTGTTATGTTTTTCATCAATTTTCCGTGAACTTGATATTTAGCCTCATCAGTTGGACCTGGTAGGTGGTAAGTCTGTTTTAGTTGGGAAGTTTAATTGTATTCTTTGGTTGATTTTTAGATCGATGTAAATTTTGTTTTTCTACATCCAGAAAATGTTCTTGTTATTTTTTGGTGCCTCGTACTGTGATGTCAACTACTTGTGGGTTGGTTTTCAAGGGAGATTCATCAATTATCTGTTTTTTTTATTCAGACATCATTTTCTCATCATGAAATGATAACACATTCTGTTGCTATCATTTCATATTAACTGGTTTCCTGTTTAAATTGTCTTTGACAGGAATTAATTGCAGAATGGCAAGGTGCTATTGCAGGCTTAGTTGCCTCCATAGGTTCCCAGTTTTCTGACTAATAATTCTGATTATTTGCCATTTTATCTGGCTGCTTTGCCAATTGTCTGGTTTTTTTATTTATCTGTAAATAAGAGATTAATCAGCGGTTGATTCATATGGTGTATGTACAACAATACAAGATCAGTACAGCTAGTAATTTTTGAGTTTTTTCCTTGTGTGTTAAGACCGTACTTTGAAATGCTTTCAATTAGGGCACTAGAGAATATGGTGAATCATTATCTGTTTAAATGTATCTTCAATATATTTTGGTTCAAATGCATCACTTAGCGTGGTCATTTACAATGTTGGAGTTCTCTTTGGTCCTTATTATTTTGAATGATGGAAGTTTTTCTTTGTTTTTTCAATGTCAAATTCAGTTCTACCTTGTACTTCTTAAATAACATTACCATGATGCTATATTCTATCTAAAGTTAAACTTCACTGAGGAGATTGTGAGCGTTTTATTGTTGTACAATGTTCAAAGCATATATATTGGTTTAAGCTAAACCTTGTCCTCACTTTGAAGGTTGCAATTCACTTGTGTTTTTCCTAGTTCTGCCAATCCTTGGAAATGTTTGAGGCCTCCAACGACCAACTTTTGCTAACGGTGTTTCAATCTTTCTTTCATTTAATGCGTTGGAATCAAGTTTGGGAATGTTGATGATGATTAACAATCACTGAGCTTTTCTCGGTACACTAGGCTTTGCTTCATAATTTTCATAACACTAATTGCTGTCATCTTGTCAAAGATATAATGATTGTCATAACTCGTGTATGATTTCTCTGTGGACATACTTTATTTTTTCCATGCTGAATGACATGTTCTGGAATTTTTATTTATAGCATATTTCCGTAATGGTGTGAGTATTTTTCTGACTCATGGGATACATTGATGTACATATATGGTCTTATTAATACATGCCATCTCATCTAGGCCAATTGAATTCAGCTTTTGAGATTTTGTTATAACTGTTGGCAGCTTAATGAGGTTCGCTTCCTTGCTTATTATCTACACACTTGCCTATTGCTTTTCTATAAAAGCCACTATATTTGTTTGCCTTTTACGACTCTATTTTGTAAAACATGCTATATTTTTGTAGGTCTGCCATGAATATATTTCCTATATGAGAAATTAGGGGCTTCCGATATGAAGCTTTAGGACTCGGATTGTCTTAAGGTGACTGCTCAACTCGGGACCAAATTGGGTTATAATATTCTCTATTGTTAGAATATCATATATTCATAATATTTATATATTTAATTAATATTACATAACATAATTGATAAATCCTCCCCATTTGTTACAAATTAATATATTAGAATATCTGAAATATCTATTATTTTAGAGCATATAAAAATCAAATGTGAAAATGGACAAATGCCCAAAATGTGGCCTTTGGTGGATAACTTACATGTCTCCATGGCCAATGGAGGTTTTCCCTTTTCTTGACTGAGAATTAATGAGTCACCCCACGAAACCTCCACCAATAATTCATAATACCTCTCCATCTTACACTTGTAACCATACATTAGAACAATTAGCAAGTCTTATAATATGATTTGACTCATAATCACTTTGCTATTAAGCGGATAATTACAATGACTTCCATGGTGCAGTATCCACATCTACTATTACATGGTTCCATCTAATGCATTAAATAAATTAATTCATTTCTCTAAATTTGATATAAAATCAATTATTTAGCCCCAAAAAATATGACTATTAAAGTCTAAAAACATGTTTCACTTATTTGTTCATACATATTACATCTCTCTTTCTCTAAAACCCCCCACTATTGTGTGTGTATATATATATATATACACTTTTATTTTCTTATCAAGACGGCAATTTCCTAGACTCTAAGAAATTCTTCTTCTTAGGCTCACAGGACGAGATGTATGCGAGAAAGCTTGCGAAATCGGTGTCCATGTACCGCCTAGGGTTTGCCTCATCGACCAGCTCCGGCGCTGGACTGACGGTACACTCCTTCGGCAGGCTGTGGAGGGTCGCGACCGATATTCGAGATTCGGTCGAGTTCACCAGAACCCTATGCAGCACGCTCTTGTACCTCCCGTTGCTGAAAATCTGCCATGCATGTTTCACAAAACACGCTATACATCAGTACTGTCGAATTAATTACAATGTAGTTCTAATGCAATTCTACCATTTATAATGCACCCGAAGTATCTCCATACTAATTGAGAGGTTGATGTACTTAATTGCAATTAGCTACTAGGTGTGTTGGGTAGGGGGAAACTGACCTCGAGGTGGTCACCTACGTTGACCACGAACGAGCCAGGGATTGGTTTGACGGTGACCCAGTTGTCGCCGTGCAAGATCTGGAGGCCCGGGACCCGGTCCTGGAGCAAGAGGGTGAGGAACCCGTAGTCGGAGTGGGGCGGCATGCCGAGGGTCAGCTCAGGCTCGGGGCAGGGCGGATAGAAGTTACTCACCATCAACTGGCTCCCCTCCTCGAACTGGGTCATGATGCCACCATCTTCACAGACAGACCTCCGGCCGGTGGCCGGCAGGGGGAGGCCCAGGCTCTCAAGGATGGCCTCCATTATTTTCAGGAACAAGCACTTGGTCTCCTTTGCGTACAAGGCCACCACATTCCTTTTTCATGCATAAAGCAAGCGACCAACCCATCATTGTTACAACATATATTATAATATTGTCCATCAAGTTGAGCTGTGTAAATAATGGATAGACTGATATAGCCATACATTTATTATATTTGTTGCCTTTGCACAGCCATATTCATAAGATATATTATACAATTAACCTATGGATGCATATATCTCATTTGTCAACATCGCCATTAATGTTGGGAGAAGCCTTGAAGGAACATGAACATGGAACTGATGAAGATAGGTAGAGCACATTAAAAGCTCTGTATAAGTAGGTAAAGTGAAAGCAATGATGGAGCTAGCTAATAAAGACCGGTTCTATAGGGCTCCACATCTCATCTTCATGGATGCCTGCCTATCTGGTCCGACATAGCGATGGCGCCTGTCTATTGTGCACTGAACATGGTAGAAAATGGCAGACGTTTTTCCCTTCTCAATCATTGATCAAATGGGAGGCCTAGTGGTGCAAGATGGTAAGAAATTTATGCAGTTCTTCCCGACATGGACCAGTCGGGGACATACAACGTAAGAGAAGCAACGGGTTTGCCGTGCAGTTTACCTGCCGATCGCCATCTACAGGGCGGACGACGCGAGGAAACTGAACTGCTTGAAGTGTAATAATAGTACAGTGTAAGGGATGGTTACCTCATGTCTGGAGGAGAGGAAGGCCAGTGAGGAAGCACTTGGGGCATGGGCTCGCAGGTGATCTTCAGGAAGTCCCTCCAGCAGAAGACCTTGTCCTTGCTCTGGTTGAAGCTGGTGCCGTAACGGACCGGAGATGTCATGTCGGAGGACATGTACCTGGCCCGTTCCTCGTAGGGCTGCCCGAAGAACCTCGTGCTGGCGTCGATCATGCCGCCGATCACCTCTTCCGGGATCCCGTGATTCACCACCTGCATTTGTCATAGCACAATTTCTTGAATGCAAATTAGAGTATATAGCAGATTGGCAGATTAGAGAGTTCAGTTCATGCATTTGCAGACCATTTCTTCTTGGGAGATGGCAATATACAATGACGACCCACCTGGAAAAATCCGTACTGCTCGCAGGCTTCGGCCAGGGACTTGAGGGCTCTGGGCCGATCCGACGAGCTCCTTAGCTCGGCGAAATCGACCATCGGGAGGCTCATGAGCTTCCTCCCCTCGTCGACCCTTGCAGCGTCATTGCCGATGGCGGCTCTTCCGGGCCGTTCATGGACGGGAAGAATGTACTTTCCGGGCACCCGCGAGATCGCCTTCTCGCAGAGATGCTTCACCCCCTTCTGGAACTGGCTTTCGTCGTTACTGGCCTCAGCAGCAGCACCCACCATTGCAGGAGACATGCGGAGCTTAAAATACGCAGCAAAGCCGTGAGTGAAGTTGAAGAATAATCAATTTTGCTCAGACCTGCAAGTGGATATATATTTATATATTTATAGATCAGAAGCCACACATGGGCATGGGCAGTTAAGAGGGACAATGATTTCATATACCAGTGGCTGTGGCTAATCTTTTGAGTAAGGGGGATTGGCTGAGGGACAGTTGGGGAAGAGGATTGAGAGATTTGGGGGAATACGGAGAATCCCTCTGGTAGCCGTGCTTATATATATAGTAAGATGGGGGCGGGGGCCAAAGGCCAATAAGAGCAGAGCATGTTCACTTCAATGGAATGGATATAGTTAGTCATGTATGGATATGGTATAACTTTTTAAAATTAATACAATTAATATTTATTTTAAAATTAATAAAAAAATCAATAATTTATATAATAAATTAATTAGTCATGTATATATTTGCAAAATTGTCCAATATTTTAATTTTTTTACCAGTGGAAAATTTGTCATCATTTAATTATTTTTATCCCATAAATCTATACAAATATAAAATATTTTATTTGTTGACTCAATACTTTCACCTAAAATGATTCATTTATGTTATCTATATTTTGTTTTTCAGTGCCCTCACACTTTGGCCCACAAAGTTTAATAAGTAGTCCATTTGTTGATAAAATGTTTATTTTTATTATTTATTATATTTGAGTTTCACGGTTGTGAAGCGAGAAAAAATATATTTTATTAAAATTTTGGATAATGAATATTTAATTTTAGATTTAAGGTTGATAAATAATCTTTTAAATTTACCGATGTTATATTTTTTTTTTCTAAAATTGACGAAGGGTGTTGTATTTGTATATACATATGAAAACTTTATAATATTAAAAATTAATATTGTTGAAAATATCATTCATTATATATAAAATAAATAATTATTTTAATTTTATAAAATTTAAAATATTATTTTACTTAAAATTAATATTTTTTTTATATAAATATAGTTTACTATTTATCCGTATATAATATATTCTCACATTATATTATAGTAGGTGTTTTGTCAGAAACTAAAAATTCAACTAATTATTTTCTTATTCAATACAAGAATAATAAAGATATGTTGTATGTTTATAAAATTATAAATATTTATTTATAATTTATAACTTTTAATTAAGTGTATACATAAACTAAATTTACAATTTTAAATCGAATACAAAATATAATAGATATAATAAAATATAAGAATATATTATATACCAATATATATATATAAGTTAAAAGTTATAATTTTATTTATTTATTTACAATAATATTAATATATATACAAATAATTTATTATATTTTTTTAATTTTATATAAAATAATCATTTTAGTGTAATAAATATATGTAAATTAAATAATTTAAAATAATAATATACCATATTATAATTTAACAACTAACCATTTATATATCATATATATTTTTATAACAAATTATACAAATTGTTTTATCTAATTTACTATAATTAATTTTTTTTAATATAATATAATTATGTATAGTTAAATATTATATTATTTACAATTTTATCATATATAAAATAAATATTTTATATAATTAAAATTGTGAAATCTATTTAAAAATATATACAAAAATATTAATTTATGTAAATAAAATAATTTATTATAATAATATACTCTATTTTAATTTACAATACAATAAATATACTTTATATAATTAGAAAATTATAATTTTATTTATAACTTATTTTATGTACCACAATATTAATTTATGGGAGGTAAATAATTTACTATCATTATTTTTTTAATTTTATATATAGTAATTATTTGAGTGCAGTAAAATTAATTTATATAAATTAAATAATATAGAATAATTATGTATAATAGTATAATATATCTTGATATATACTATATATTTTCTATAATTAAAATTTATACTTTTATTTACTGGTTATTTTTATTTACAATAATAAATATTTATGTATATAAAATAATTTATTGAATTTATTTTTTTTCAATTTTATGTATATTATTATTCCTCATTTTATTTTATGTTTTGTAAAATTAATATATGAAAATTAAATTTATTTAGTATAATGATGTACAATACATTATGTTATAATAAAATAAATATTTTTTATAAGTATATTTTATGTAAATAAAAAATAATATAATTAAAGCTTTTAATTTTATTTAAAAATTATTTTAGGCAAACAAAATAATATATTGACTGATGAGGGAAAATTGACCGAAAATGGTAATATTTCCAAGTGTTGAGCATTTATATTAAAGTTTACCATTTTTATTTTAAGACTAAAAATTTAGTGTACAGACTTTATTATTATATATATACATAACAATAAAAAACATTAATTTTATTCATTATAGTTTTATAAAGTCTCTCCTTGGCAAGCAAGAACCAAATCCACCAAGCAAACGCTTATTGTAGAAAGAACATTATGTGTCATATTTTGGTTTAAAACATAGCATATATATAAACACAATTTGATGCAGTGATATATGATTCCTGTTAACTTCTTGAGTCATTTGTAATCTTATTGACTGACTATATCATTTCTACCCACCAAAATTGGCCAATATGGCAAATTCTAACAATCTAATTAATATATTCACACTTTAGCCTTTATTGCTAAGAAAAAAAACCCAATTGGCATACTCTAAAGAAGATGACATTAAAAATTTAAAAGAAAAAAAATCTAAAATTTTATTGGCAAGAACATCTAATATTCAAAATTGTTGGAACCTTAAAAAGATTTTAATACAAGTGTGCCAAAACATAGTAAAACTTGAGTTGTCAGTCTTATAAATAGAAACAATTTATGTTGTTGGATATTCAATTTTGGGATATACTTTAATTTACTTACCCGACAAATAATATATGAACTGTTCATTGATCTAAAAGTACTTGGAAGGCTTTGTTCCATACAAGTCATGTTTGGTCGGCTATCTCTCAAGTGAAATATATAACACAAAAAAAAAACAAATATGTATCATTATTTTTTTATTGTATTACACGTCATAATCAGATTTCTTCCTAATAATAAATATTGGTATTGTTAAAAATTAAGATTTTAAATAAAATAAAATAATTATTAATATATAATATTATAAAAATACTATATATTATAAATTATAAATTTTAAGTTAATATAAATTTATTATCTTATTTTTTACAATATTTTTTAATATAATAATTCTGTTAATAACCATTTAAAATTGTAAATAATAAGTGAATGGTGAGTTAAGAATTTATATTATAATAAATAAAATCTGAAATAATTATAATTAATAATTTTAATTAAATATATATTTAATTTTTTAACTACCCACAATATTATATATTATATACAAGTTGATTTTTTTTTTATTTTGCATCCGTCCATGATCAAGCATCACATCAAAGATTTCATCACCCACAACAGGCAAAGATGAAGATAGCATAGGGTAATGCATCCCCCCAAATGCAATATAAGTTAGTGGAGGCAGTGCGATTTTCAAGAATCCGAACAACTTTTGAAAATTATTATTTAATAAATTAATCTATCTCAAAATTTCATCTGGGATCTAAAAAGATTATGGATAAGATCATATTGTTCATACTGACAAGGAAAAGATTGACTCTTTTTTTTATAGAGCATAATAGGGAGAGTGGATTGCAATGGAGAGAACCTCATTGGTTAAGACATATTACTGTTATTGTTTAGTGGACATGGACATTTTGCTGTTGCTGACACGAGGAACATGGGTTTCTTCTTTATTGTTCCAACATACAGTCTTCAAGCAAGTGATAGATATTGTGGGTGACAGAATGACTTTATTAGTTGATCCATCCATCCAAATATATCCATGAAAATGATAGTAGTTGCAACTCTTTCTTCATCCTATAAAGTTTAATTGATTACATATAAGAATGAGTGTTGTAATATCAGTTTACCTGCATTATAGGAATGGTTGTTCGTCTTTCAAGTATCGGGTATAATATTTTGTAGATGTCTCAGTATTTCGACCATGATTAGCTGGAACTAGTGAAGTGTCTCACGAGATTATGCATATTGCCAAAGAGATTCGTAGCCTGCCTCTGCTGAAATTCTGTCGACGTCTGCACCCATAAATCATCTTGTGATTGTAACTTGTGCAAATCTGAAGGGGGGTGTCGTGTGGATGGATATCATGAAGGGCCTAGCTAATAATGGCTAGAAAATAATGAAAAGGTGCCATGTGGACCCGCATCCTCAGGAAGCAATTAATGGGTGAACAGTGGTTCATTTGACATTTTGCTCGGTTAGCACGAGTGGCCTAGCTATAAACACTTACATTCAGTGTACCTAAAGGGCATCCCATTTCCAATGCATTTTACTTCATATCTGAAGTGTCACCTTACTCATTTTCAAATGGTTTCTGACTAGATTGATCCATAAGGGTTTTCTAGAATCCAAAGGGTGTGCTGAATCATATAGAAGAAGAGACTAGCTGGCAGTAGCACATGTGGGTTAGCTGAGTAAACAGATTTTATGCATTGAATGATGAGTGTACCTTGCCAAAATGTAGCTGGGGAGTCCACTTCCTGAGGGGGGGGGGGGGGGGGGGGGGGTCCGTCTCTTCCATGCGAACACCTTCAATAAATTCTGGTTTTGTCCATTTGCACCTCATTCGATGCATGGCTATGGTCGGTCCCTTCCAATATATATCATGTGTCTTTGATTCCCATTTACGTGCTTGGAAAGACCAGAAATTGCGTCCCCCACTCCCCCCTCATCTCTCGAGTAGTGCTCTTTCTCATGTTTTATTTAGGCTATATAACTTGTTCCTATTGATAACTTAAATCATTACCCAAAACATATTAATTAGCAACTAATTCCTATCCAAAACCAACATGGATGTTATAGTTTATTGGTTTTAGATGTACCATTTATCCGTGTTCGCCTCTATAAATGAGCAAAGAAATAGATATATCCATGTGGGTGTCTAGATTTAGAGAAGGCTAATTCAACTTGGAAGACAAGTATCTTTGTGGGTGTCTAGATTTAGAAGAGGAAAATGCAACTTGGAAGACACATCTCTCTGTGGATGTCTTCTAAAAGTGGGAAGTGTGATAGACATGTGAACCCGGAGATTCTCTCTGGATCATCATGATGATTGCTTCATACAAATGGTAAGCTCCAAGTGGGCGATTTGACCATCCTTTTCCGTAGACACCAACTTAGTAACTCCAAGGGAGTTTCTCTCAGCAAGTGCCTCCCCTTGAGTGTCTGCATCAATGGACAACTTGAGCTTCACACCAATAAGATTGTGGTCATCTAATAGTTTACACTTTTGTCCACTTGAAGTATTTTTTGGTTTGTAGAGTTATTTTATTGCTTAGTTATTCATGGAAATGTGAAGAAAATGGGATGATCAAGTGGCAAAAATAGTGGCATCCTTCTTCTAGATTTGGAGGTCAGTTGAGTTGAATTCTTATCGGTAAAGTGTTGGACATTCTTATTGCCTCTTACTTTTTATTATATTGTTAGGTTTATGGGTCTATTTTTTGAGACAAGCCCAAGAAAAGTGAAAGTGGCGCACATAGGATGGTCAAGCGTGCTTCCTAAGAGATTAACAAATAGGGTGCAGTGTGTATAATAGGTGTAACATGCCTCATGGGGTATCCTAATAGCCATTTTGGACGTATTCTTTTATCATGTTATGGTAAGTACATTGGCACCATCTTCATCAAACGGTTGTATGATGCTAAAGTGTTGAATATGCCATTGGTCGTGTAGGTGGCCAATTTTTACTGTCACGAGAATTTGTTCGGGCTTAATAATAGTGCCGACAAACATTAAAATTATATTTGAATTGAAAATTTTGTATTGATTTGATTTGGAAGGGATTCGTAGTGGTGAAATAATTTGGTATATTTTTTTTGAATTACACTAAAAATTAATCAATCCAGGAATTTGAAGTAAATGTAATTTTTTAATTAAAATAATATTAAATAACATTAATATAGTTATATTTCTTTTATATATAATACAAAATATTATTTTTTTCTTATTTCTATTTAATTATACTTTTTTTTCTCTTTGTTCACCCTCTCAACTATCTTATTTATTGTGCAAAAAAACTATCTAATTTTAATTTTAATTTTTAATTAAATAAACTTAGTTAACTATTTTTTAAATATATTTGTAGTTTTTTTATTTTATATACAAATACTTATGTTTAATATAATATATTCTAGATTTCTTAATAAATTTATATTTATTATTTTTATATATTATATATTAGTTATTATAACTGTTTATATTAATTTTTTAATGTTTATATTTATTAAGTTTTATGTTTTAGATTTAATTATTATTTTTAAATATATTAATATTTTTATATCTTATATTTATGTATTGATATATATATATATATTGAGATTTTAAATAAAACTATTATTATATATAAAAAAAGTAAACTACAATATATAATTTTATTTGTTTACTTACTATTTGGATAATTTTTCGAAAATATAATTTTTAAAATTATGTTTATTTTATTTTAAACATAAAATAGAAAAAAATTAGAAAATTTATATTGAATATAATGTTTAATAATTTTATAATGTATATTTATTTGAATATAAATTATATTATTATTAATGATTTATATATTATATATTATGTTATTATTAATCTAAATATTATTTTTGTTATTATTAAAATATGTATAATATATATAATCCTGTATAATTTTTGAAAAATCAGATATTATTATAATTATATATTATTTTAGAGAAAATTAAATTATAATATATTTTAAAAAATATATAATTATTTTAATATATTTAATTAATAATATAATAATATATTTAAATTTTTAATAATTTACCCTTGCACTACATCCAAATATTAAGAGATATTTAATAACAAATACAAATAAATCACTTCACCTACACTACAAACAATTCCATTCACTCCTCCAAACCCTGAATCCAATCATAGCCCATGTTTGATATGTTGATATATATATTTCTTATATATATATATTGGATGTGGGAAGCCCATGTTTGGTCCGTTTATTGGACCATTCAATGATCTGCTGGGCCGTCTCAATATAGAATAGATTGGCTTTGTTAAGATGACGTAATAAAGTTGACAGAAGAAGTGCTCTGGAACTTGCACAAGGGTGGAATTAGAGGAAGATGGTGGGATTGGTTGGATTAGTCTCTCTCCCGTCCCCCTTGATTGTGATGGGCTTTTGGGATGACCAACACGAGAGGTTGACTTATGGATTTCTTTCATTATCAATTATATCATTTATTGTGTATTTATGTTATTTATTTTGAAAGAAAACCCATAATTCAACTTATAACGTTTGATACTTCTCGGGCATAAATTATGATTTTTATGATTGATGAATTTAAAAATTAAATATTGATGTTAAATATTTGTAAAATATTTTTTAAAATATTTGATATTAAAATATTATTTTTTATAAATAATTTAGTCTAAAAATTATTGAAATGATTATGATAGTTTTTAAATAAAATATTAATTTCAATTATAAAAATACAAAAATAAATAAGTAGGAGATGTATGGAAAAATTCATTCGACCTAATTTAGCCTAAAAATTATTAATCAATAACTTTTATTTTTTCATTTTTTTAAGGATGCAAGGGTCGTCTCTTTGACTTCCCACGTAAAACGTTGATGATCTTTCCGCGCGACCTCAATATTCTTCCAATGAACTGATGCCGCGTGTATACTCCCAAATAGAGCTCTCAGAGATCACAAAATGATCTCTAAAGTCGGAATCGCCGAAGAGAAACCATAATTTCTTCCGTTCGATTCTGCAATATTAGGTTTCCGCTCCTTTGATTCCTACTATCTGCCGTCGACTCGCATGATCGGTGACTCTTTTCTCAGAGCCATGTTCAAATTCTGGTGAGCAGTCCATCCTTCTCCATTAAGTAATCGGCAATCGATGCATCGATTTTGGTTTCTTTCCGTTCTGTCGACTGATGATCGGGTGCTTGAAGGTCATTTTCTTGTTTAGATTGGAGAGGCTTTTTTTTGTTTCGAGTAACAGTTGAGAACACGATTCATATGTGCCGAGCCGACCGAGTTGAAGGCTTGACTGTTCGCCAGTGTAATTGCTTCCGTGCGTGATGTTGGTTATTCATTCATGTCGGCTTACGGAAACTGTAAAAAGGATATGAAACAAATGACATAAATCACTGTAGGATTCAGAAATGCTTCAAATGGGATACAAAAACGCAACACAGCAAAAGTTCTTCTACCCCTCTCTTTTTTTGAGTTTAAAAATATGATAAATAGCTTTAGCTACCGTTGACATTCGTGGGTTCTTGGAAGTTGTTTTGAACTTTGTACAATTATCTGGTGCCTCTTTTCTGTTTATCTGCTTTTGTACAAAAGCGCAACACATCATCAGCTTTTGTTAATTCGCTTAGTAATTGTGTAATGTGCAAATCTCTGTTTATCTGGTGCCTCTTTTCTGATGATTTTGCTCCTTTTCTGCGGATGGCAAATGTTCAAAATGATAGTTTACTGCAATTCTTTGGGCTCTTGTTTATTGTTATTTTTTAAAAACTGAATCAGGGGATCTCAAGGCCAACAAGCAGAGCCAAGTTCTCAAGACAGCTCCGCGCATTCAGGGTATTCTCAATCAGTAGCTAGCTCTCCCACTTCTTCCCGCCCTTCAACACCTGGAAGTTCCAGCTTTTCATCACACACTACAACAAATATTTCACCCTCTGACACCTCTAGCATCATAAATCAGTTGAAGGATAAAAGGTAAGATTCCTTGTCCTTATCCCTGGAGGTTCACTTTATTTCTTTATTTAAAAATGGTTGTATTGCCTAATCGAATTGACATGTTTCCTTTTGAAAGTTAAAATGATAAGTTTTTCCTGATAATGCCTGTGCTTATTAGTGATATCTTGGCTTCTTCTAATAAGGGATTTTATTTTCTCATGTGTGTTCGACAGCATTGATGAATTACGCAAATTATTGTCTAACAAGGATGCCTATAACCAGTTCTTACTGACACTGGATCAAGTAAAATTGCAAAATAATGTGAGCATCAGCCTGCCTCACTTTAACATTTCAATTTCATTGGCTGATTGTACTACTATTTCCTTAACTTATTACTAAGACTGCCTTGATTACTTTCAATAACCATTCTTAGCTAAGGGATGAAGTTCGTGAAGGAACTCTTCAGCTTGCCAGTGAGTACTCTGGTTCTTTTCTGACTATAAATGTAATAGTCAATATTGCGCAATGCTTCTATTCATAATATATGTTTCTCAAATCGTTTTCACCATCTGTATTCAGGGAACAACTTAGAGAAGGAGCCACAAATAATGGAGCTCAGGAATCAGGTATAAGCTAATGTAATTGTACTTAGTACTGCTCATCAAAATTCATCAGCAGCACGGAGAGCTTTGTTTTGTTTTTTTGTTATACAGTGTAGAATCATTAGGACAACAGAGTTGGCTGCTGCTCAGGAAAGACTGAATGAATTAGAGAACAAAAAGGAAGAGACAATGCGTCGCCTTTCTCCTTTATCCCTCGTCCAAATGCTTGAAGGTTAATAATGCTGACGAGAACCTCT
Source organism: Trapa incisa (assembly GCA_030064435.1). NCBI lineage: Eukaryota > Viridiplantae > Streptophyta > Magnoliopsida > Myrtales > Lythraceae > Trapa > Trapa incisa. Next base: position 10,930,921 of record CM057786.1, on the reverse strand, counting down.
ATTGAGTCTCCCAGTAGTTGATCTTTCGATGAATAATGCATGTAAGTTAAGCCCTTCACCATAACGTCTCTCTTGTTTTTTTGCAGAAGCAATGAGAAAGACCGAGGAAGAGTCCGAAGCCCTGCACAGGCAGTTGCTTGATCGTGAGATAGAGCTCGGCGTCTTTGTGCAGAAGTATAAGAAGCTGCGTAGCGTCTATCATCGCAGGGCACTGATTCACCTTGCTGCTGAAACATTCCCTACATGCTGAAGAGTCTGGTATCATTGATAGAGCTTGTGCAATCTACATTCAACGTTCGATGAAGATAGAGGATCTACTGCCTATATATACCATCTTGTATACAGCCTATGTTCATGCTTGCTTGGTCGGTCATATATACACCCCAATTATTGTTCTAGCTTGGTTTTTTTGTGGATGTACGAACTGTGATACGACAACCATGGTGATTCATTCATCTGACTCTCCCGTGGGTTTACTATAAAATCTCCTACCAAATCCTATTTCTCATCATTCATGCATGAAGTATTCTTAGTTCACATATATAGATATACTATTTGATACTATATTTCACATTAATTTAAATTTCAATGTTCATTTTGATTAATTTCTTGGAAAATAAGTATATGGAATATTTTTGGTGTTGCAAGCCAATAATTGTTAGAATTTTCCTTCAAAATATTTTGGGTGTTATTTTTATATTTTATACCATCAATAATGAAATACATTTATATTAAACTTTTAAATTTTCATATTAGTATATCATAACATTATAATATTTCATATAATGAGAAATATATTTTTTCACCTATCGGAATATTTTGGCGGGTAAATCATAGGCCCGGCCCTATGCCCACGGACTGCTGGAACCCTAAAAGGACGCCACTATATAATGGATGTCTGCTGGATCTGGAATCTCTAAACGGGAGTAGGCGGGTTCTTTCGAGGTATCGGCGACAAGTGCATCAATTTGTGAACCAGGGTGATAGCAGTTTCTCCTTGGTGGCGATTTGACGATGGCGACTGCGAGTACTGTTAAAGACGTCTCGCCTCACGAGTTCGTGAAGGCTTACGCCGCTCATCTTAAGCGGTCCGGCAAAGTACACTTTCGTCTTCATTGCGAGATTCTTGGTTTATGTTAATTTGTAAAAGAAAATTATCGAAGATTCTGTGATATGATACGCCGATTGGAAAACTGAGAATTTAGAGAGGATAGTGGATGTTCATGTTGTCACTATGTTTTTGGTATCTATTGCCAGATTAGCTGTAGAAGATGAGGCGGATACTATGGCATCTGTAATATTGTTTAAACCATATCTTGTTTTTACTGCATATTTATTTCGACTCTATCAGTCGTTTTATGGTTTTGAAAGTAATTTATTACTGTCGAGAGATGTGCGTTCATATTGGTGATAATTGTGAACTTCTAAGGTTGACAGGTGTTATAATTATTTGTACAAGAATGTTTTTCTCTTGACGTAGTATGGGTTTTCCTTGAAAATCTATTTTTTTCGTAGTATTGATTGCCCAATACTTTATTAATCATTATTTCATTTCAGTGGCGTTTATGGTTTGGATGTACCTTTGTTTATAGCTAAAATAATTTCTTATGTTTTTTATTGAGCAGGTTGAACTTCCTCCATGGACTGATATAGTGAAAACGGCTACATTTAAAGAGCTTGCCCCTTATGATTCTGACTGGTATTACATTAGAGCTGGTATGTTCATCTTTTTGTTAATAAACATTTGATCTTTACCTGTTTATCGAATACACTTTATTGACTATTTCGTGATCATAACTTCAATTTTCTTTCAGCCTCAATGGCGAGGAAGATATACCTGAGGGGAGGACTTGGTGTGGGTGCTTTCCGCAGGATTTATGGAGGAAGTAAGAGAAATGGAAGCCGTCCACCTCATTTTTGCAAGAGCAGTGGATCCATTGCACGACACATTCTTCAACAGTTGCAGAACATGAACATCATTGATGTTGACCCTAGGGGGTAAGCATGTCTCTCTTACACTTTCTTTCCCCTTTAAATAGACTAATAAATCATTTTGTGTGCTACCTATGGATCTTGATTGTCATGTCTGATACTGTTAAACTTGTTGGTTGTGGTGGTGCCTTGGATTCTCCCACTCTACCATGGATGGTAGACTTGGGTTTTTTGCATTGATTGTTTGCATCTCTTATTTGGTCGATGGTAGGGACTTTTCTGGAACTGCAAGTGCTCTGAAGTATGATGGAAGTTGTCATTTGTTTTTCAGAAAATTTTGTTTCCTCGTCTTATTCTTTGTTTTTGCTTCACAGCGGAAGGACCATCACATCTAGTGGCCGTCGGGATCTTGATCAAGTTGCAGGGCGCATTGTAGTTGCTCTGTGATTAGTGGGTGTTTGCTGGTCTGATTTCCCTATGTCAATTGCTCCTAATTTTTGGTTGATTCTCTATTTTTCTTGGGAACTATTACATTGAAGAAATCCGTTCATTTAAGTCTGCATTTTTTGTTGGTCAGTTTTGCTTCAATTCACTAATGCCCTCCAATATATAATACCCTTTTGGGGATAGGGATGATAATGATAGTAAGTTATTGTTGTGAAGCTTTGTTTCAAAATCTCATTAATGCAACTCATGCTTATCACAAGGCACGGGGTGGAACTGTATTGCTGCTGGAGCTTTTTTTTCCCATTTCTGCCAAAGTTGCTAGGGCTTGTTGAATTGTTGAATTTTTCAGTATATTCTTCTTGGGCTGGCTGCTCTAAGGACGGAACCAAGAGCCCTTCATCATTTTGATCATTGAATCACTCAACCATTAATCTTATCATCGAATCATGAGCAATAGTATCACATACTTTCAGATCTGTATTAGAGTCTGACTTGCAGATGTTGCCTGCAAAGGATACCAAGATCAGACCTAATGGACAACACTGTTTGAATGTTGCCATTTAACTTATAGCACACCCAACTCTCTTAAAGTTCTGGATATCATTCAGTCTCTTAAATTGCAACACGCAGCTGCCCTGAACTTGTTAAGCCGACTGTCTGTTTCAAGATGCGGTAGGTGTTCTGGGAAAGAACATGCTTTGTATAGCTTTCAGTCTCAGCTTTCAAATAGAAGCTCAGGTATTCAATCTTGAAGGAAGCTTTCGGTCAAACTGAGTGGTTGATCTTGATAGTATTCCAGCCCCATACCGAGCCAGACATGCTCGTTTCACATAAGGGCTCATGGGGAGTGCTATCCACTTCTAGTTGCATGGCTTCTCTAACCCCTTCAAAGGTGGGTAATTCGACAATTCAGAGCAATTGTTATTTCAATGCTTGAATGGTTCTAGAACACATTTTACAGAGCTTATGATCACTTGTGAGTCATTTTTATGTTTAGGCTTTGCTTCACAAAGGTGAAAATCAGGTCTCCAGACTCTCCAGGGCAAGTGTTCAAGTACAGATCTGGTACTTCTGCTTCACCAGTCGCGTTATAAACTGAAAATTCCAAGTGGAACACACATCAACATATTGTCTGGTCATTTGAAAGCATTGGGTGGTTTAGAAGAATCTCCAGCATGATATTTACTTTGCTCTCCCGGTGGACCATTGGTAAGCCAGCCTATCACAAAGCCTGAGATATCTCTTCTTGACAGTGTCTTTTTTTGGATGTAATTCAATAGGAATTTCAACACTGTTTTTGAACTAGAAAGGTTACATCAACCGAACGTTGGAGCAGGATAAGTGGCAGAACCACTTTACTTCACGCTGTACTGTGTCCAATCTGGTGGATCAGAAGAGAAGCTGACCTCTTGTGGGTGTTGTTGAATCTTCTCTTCTTCTATTGGATTAGCCTTCAACAATCTTAACAGGAGTTCTGTAACAAACATAAACGACAGTCAAGTTGACTAATATCTCAAGAATGGCAGATGTTTTATTCCTTTCACTGATCACTCACCCAAATGGGCTCTGCTTGATGGATAGTAATTCAACATCCAGCTGCAAATGACAGAAGAAAACCGAACGGGAACCAGTGTAAGTTTAATTGAAACATGACTCTTTGGCCTTATAGCAGGCATGCATATGGCTAATTCATCAGATTTTGTTGAGCCACATTCTATTAATAGATCTGGCCCAGTGCTTTCGGAGCCACAGTATGAAGTATAAGAACCTACCTCAATGGTTGCATTTGGGGGAATCTCTTGGACCCCTTTACTTCCATAAGCAAGCTCTGGGGGTACTATAAGTAATCTCTAAACAGATGAACCAAAGAAAATAGGGGTTAGAGAAAGCATATACCATTTGAATCATTTTTGCAGATTAGAAGATGCCAAAAGGATTGACTAATCATATTGCAAATGGTTTACCTGGCCACCAACCCGCATGCCTTGAACACCCAAGTCTAAGCCTTTGAGTACATTACCCCTTTCGGATTGTCCAACATCAAATCCATATGGCTGTAGACATCAAAGTGTCATTTGCCTAAAAGAAGTATGTTCTACTATTCTTAATCAAAAGAAAGAAAAGTATATGCCCATGTATATAAGAGAATAGGAAGAATGAAAGCATACTGTGCCACCACCAACTCCCAGTCCTTGTCTGCTGGTCATGAAAGTTATTCCCTTCCATTTTGCTACATAGTGGACCTGTAGTAAATGCAGCAGATGAAAGCAAGTTTAGCTGTCTAAATCAGGTCAAGAAATTCAAATTGTATCACGAAATGAAATCGTACTGCAACTCTTGATCCTTTTACAGCCTCAGCTCCACCTCCCACTTTCACATCATAGTACCTGCAGGAAATTACTAGTTGGCTAGACCAGAGATGATGTTAAGCACAAGATAAACTGAAGTTTAGTCCTGGTTCACTCACTTTAGTCCATTGGGGAGAGCTGTGAATTCGTCCTCAGGTATTTTTGAGGCTCTAAGCTGCACTCGGAGAGATTCACTCACTTTACTTTACAGGAAATGAAGAAAACTGCAGAAAAACGGTTCCATGGTACTAACCGCTCTTCTGCTAGTACTAACAGCTTCTGCCCTTTCACATGCATAGAAGCCCGCAGCTAGTAAACAGATATAGATTTGGAAGGTTGTTTCAGAACATGAAAACTATCAAAGAATTCCTCATCATCATCAAGATTCAAAGGATCTATGTAATTTGTTTTAGGAAAACCTCATAAGCTTGGGTTTTAGGCCTTGTGCAAAGGGAGAAAAGCCCATTGCAACTACACAATATCTACACTGCTGCTAAGAATCCGAATTTAACTTCAAAAACCTCCGAGGAAAAATAAGAGGTGCCCGCAAAACATAGTCCAAATTCCGGACAGCATTCCATTGTTAGCACTGTTAAGACATTGCCGGAGGCATTCGGGATTAGTTCTATCATTTCTAGTATCGATGGAGATAGACTTCTCTTCAAAGATCATGCCTTCTTTAAACAGATGGGACCAAAGTTTGCATCGAGATTCAATATGTAGAAACTAGTTACCAGCAGTCAAGATGCAACCGACCAAAGCCCTTCTTCCATCTTGCAAGGATGTCAAGTGGGGTCTTGAAGATTCACAAGAGGAAGAACACCGGAAGGAACCCGCTCTCGATTTCTGGAAGTCATTTCTTCCTGCTGAAATTCAACGACTAAGTTAGGTGGATCATATAAGCATGTTGCAGAAGAAATCGAAGGATGGATACCGTGATCTTACTAGTGATGGTAGTGAAGATAGGAATGAAGGGCTTGCGAAGAAGAGTAGAACTTTGATGAGGGATCAGATGAAGTGAAATTTCCATGGACACGAGAGCTCTTTCTCTCATGAAGAGTGACAGTTTAAAAAGAGAAACAATCTGTTAGTTGGCATTTGCTCTTTATGTTTCCATTTGGTTTATTTATTACAAATTTCTTTTATTGTGCTTTCAAGAGAGAAGAGTGGGAGTGGATAACAGAGAGAATATCATCCACAAATTTCTCTGCTTTATCCCCTTTTCATTATAACTCTCAAAACTCAATTTCTAATATTTGAATTACCAAAAGAATACACTAATTCTTGAAGGCCAACAAAAAAGCACTGTTCCAGACTTGAAAAAATAGCCTTAATAATTGAATATAAGCGAAATAAGGTATTTATTGGAGTTTTTTTTTGAATATTATATTAATGAGTTAAAAAGATTAACTTAAAATTTATAATTTTTTAATTTTATAAATATATAATACTTATGTATTTTATTTAATATTTATTTAATTATAGCCATACTTAACTTAACGAACGATGTGTGTGTCGTGTGTATATAATGTATAATTAAACTTCATTTCGAACATTATTTATAAAATGAATATAATTATTTTAATCTTGTATAAATAAAAAAAATACTCAAATTATATATTTTTATTTTATATTCCAGTAAAACAAGGTTAGATTTTTGTTATAAAGCATGTATCATAAAATAATACGTGAAAAATTATTACGTGTGAATAAAATGTTAAATTTAAATATATAATTTTTAGATAAAATTTTCAAATATAAAATCACTCTTATATTTAATATTTGGAGTATTATATGTTTTTTTACATAAAATTTATTAAATAAGGCTGTTATTGATTTTTTTATTGAAATGTTAAGTGTTAACTTAATAATGTAAAATTAATTTTATATAAAAATCTCATCTTAATCTTTGAGTGAGCAATATCGGGATAATGAGATCTTTTTAATTTACTATAAAATTTATAATATTTTATTTAACTTAAAATACGTATGTATTTAAAATATACATAAATTAAATATATTTTTTAAATAAAATTATAAGTAAAAATTATATATAATTATTATTTATATAATTAAATATACACCTCTCTAATTCTTCATATTAATAGAATTTATTTAGCAAATTATAAAATTCTATTATTACAAAAATATTAAATTTAAGTTATTTGTTGGTACGATATTATAATTTATGTACAAATAGTTTATTTAATATAAAATATATATAATTATTATTAATATATATTATTAAGTACAAATTATATATAATTAAAATTATCAATATATATTTTATCTAGTTATAGTTGTAAATTTACATGTTTATTTTAATTAATTACATAAAATATTAATTATACGTAATTTTTATTAAGTAAAAATATATTTAGTTTGTATTGGTTATAAATATATGCACTATTTAAGTTAAAAAATATTACAAATTTTATGAAAGTAATTAATATTTTTAATATAATTTATTTTGATATAATAAATTATTAAATATTACAAATTTTATAAAAATACTCTTATTCAATTTTGTACATAAATATATTTTTTAAAATTATATATTTTATTTAAAAATATTTTTAAACGATATCTTCAAAAATATGAATTTTTGAAATTACTAAATTTTGCTATCAAATAATTAATTTTTTCTGAATATAAAAAGTTCGACTCCTCATTTTAAAATTAAGGAAAATATAAAAGTTGAAATTTTTATTTGAGATTTATGGGAAAATAGAGTATTAGAGAGTAAGTATTCTGTAGAAGAATTAATAAGTGTAAAATTGTATATTAAACGATGGAAATTTATTATTAATATTAATGTTGCAATAAATTGATGAATATTTATTAGTATTAATTTTAATAATTTAATTTATATATTAAATTATGAGTATTTATGATAGTACGTATTACTAATTAAACCAAATTTTCATAAAAAAATTTTAACCTAAATTTCTTTTTACAAAAAAAATATATTTCTAAATATGTTACTTAACTTCAATTTTATAATGAAATACGGTTCATCTAAATCAGTTTAATTTTTTTATTATAATTTATCTCTTTCTTTTTCAAGAACTTATTAATCCTTAAATGGTCGAATTTATTAACTATTTTAATATTTTTCACTCAATTTAATTAATTCGATTTTACTTAATTCAAAAGAGCAGAACAGATTTAATCTGCAAATTAACTACAAAGTTCAATGGCTGATGGCTCACCCCGAGCTCTCAGTGCTTGTCCGTCGGAGATGCTCTAAGTGCCTGAGGCAAGTCTCTAGCAAATTATTTCCATGCATTCTCTTAAACGATGATCCTGTTACAATCATGACCTTCAAGTTATCCTTCAGTGTACAGAGAAAAACAGTATATCAAATGTGATCAGCTTAGCAGAACATCTGGGACCTGTACATCAGACCATGTCCCGAAAACACCCAATAGGCATTCTGAGGACATGATCAGGTGCATGTCAGCTATATACTGCAAGCTAGCTGAGTCTTCTCTGATGAGGGGTGACCTTTCTTCACTGGTTTCATCATCTATGTCATCACCGAGTGGGTTCTCCGAGAGGGAGCCCCCGGATATCTGGAGCCCAGCTTCTGGAACAGCACATCCTTTGACGTGAGACTTGATAATCCTTTCCATGTGAATGGCATAGGAGAGTTCAGTGAGCCTTACAGCACATTGGTTGAAGTGTCATGGCTTGGCCGTGATAGACAAAAACTAGCTGAAATTGAACACTTGTTGCAAGATTTCAGGTGAGATTTCATAAGAACATAAATCATGAACAGATATCCTTCAAATTCTGTGAAACTAAAGCAATGGTCACAAATTTCAAAAGATTAAAAGAACATCGTACTATGTTGTTTTCATCATTTTCTTGACAAATTTTCAGGGCTTTGAGGCTACTCCTGGCTCTTCGCATGTTGACATTCCCACTAAAGTAAATAATTCTACGTGTCGCTCTTCACTAATTGATAAATTTTGCAATAATGAAACAAAAGTTTTTAATTTTATTTATTTTTTAATTATAATTTTATAACGAAATAATTTTATACATACAAATAGAACTATTTACTTTTTCTTATACTTATAATATTTAAAATAAATGAATATAGAGTTAAATTTTTGTTTTATATATTTATTGGAAATATAATTATTAAGATGGTTAAAATATTAAAATATGTTAAAATTAAGTATAATTTTCAATGTGGCCATATAATGTCGCAAATCCTTTAATAACTATTTTAAAAAAATATTTTGTAAATCACGTTATTTAATAATAAGAAAACTCGGGGAAATAATCCGTCGACTTAAAATTTAAAACCGAGTCGGTTTACAAGTTGAATAATAGGAAATAGGAAAATTTAACAATTTACAACTCACATATCACTCAAAATGGTTAATAAACCTTGTAAAAATAACTTTAGGACGAATTAGGGAAGAAAAATTGGGTCGGTTCAAATGAATTGAGTTCGAACCTAATAGAACCAATTTATGAACTGAGTAGATTTATGAACCGGAACCAAAAGAGAAAGGGCTAACCTGGAAATTTATGGATCCCGAGTGACCCAATGAGTATCAAAAGTAATGGAAATGGATTTGAGAAGGAATTGTAGATAAAAATCAAACCGGTTCTAGTGAACCGGATTAAACTAATTTGAACCAATATTGAACCGGATTCTAAATTCATTTTTCTAGATAGCTTAAAAATTTTAAATTTTAGATTTGAGGCCACCATTAGATAGAAAATAAATTTAGATAAATTTAGAAAATTTTATATTTGAAAAATTCGGTTGAATAGGGGGTGAACCGACTAGTTTAAGTTTTGAACCTGGTTTGGACCGGTCCGGTCCGGTTCAGAATAGCATCGTTTTCTTCCTTTAGATAACAGCACTATTCACTTATCGAAAAATCGTGCAGCGCCGGTGAAGCTGAAAAGTCTCCGGCTATGGAGTTTCAGACAATGAATGACCGCTATTAAAGGGTCAATCGAATGGCCAAGAAGTCCTCGAGCTTCCTATATAAAGACCCCCTCCTCATTCGCCATCTCCACACCTGAAAAGCTCACTCTCTCTCAACTGCTTAGTTTTCCGGCAAATCTCGAACTAGAGCTCCGATATAGGGTATTTTCTGAGCCAAATAAGGCGTGGTTGGGTTCTTTAAAATTGAGAAGAATTTAGCTACTCGACGGTAGTCTCCATTTGCTCCGAGAATCATCATAGAGACACCAACGTGATCGAACAGTAACACAACTCTAGCAGACCCAAGCTGCCCTATTTCGGCCAAGCTAAAATCGGCCAATTCGAGCCCTTTTCAGGCAAAATTAAGCCCTCCCAACACCTCAACAACCATCCTACAACTGAATTAGAGTGGAAAGTTAAGCAAAATTAGCTTCACACTATAAATTCTGATCCGTACTAGAGAGAGAAATGGTAGAACTTCGATGACTAAATTCTCATTTAATTCGGCATCAATTGATGCAATTCTTAATTTTAGGAATAACCTCAGGACAAGAGCTATCTGCCCAAATTGAAAGCTCGGACCGCCGCACCCCTGACGATAAGTTTCGAAACTTTCTCTGTCTAAGTCCAATTTGAGCTCATTTCGACACCAAGAATCGTATGAAGGTGTAGAAACTCCAATCTAACTATAATTTCAACAATTAAACTCATTTGATCTATCAATTTGATAAAATTAAATTCGATTGAGTTAGAAGGTTGAAATTGGGGAAATTTGGGAATTTAAAAAATTCGAGGGACTAAAGTACAATTTCATAAAATTAAGGACCAATTGGGCATGATAAAGATGTTGGAGGACCAATTGGGCAATTTTGGAATTTTGGGGGCAAAACTTACCAATTTTATAAAGTATGGGCAAATGGTAATTTTGGAAAAGTTGGGGGACCAAATTGGAAATTTGGGAAATTGAACCCCTTTTGTGAATTTGAATAAATTGAGGTCCCAAGGTGAATTTTAAAAGTTTCGGGGCTCAATTTGAGGAAAAACCAATATTATGGACTTAAAGTTAAAGAAAAATAACTTTAGTAGCCTAATTACAAATAAATGAAAAGTTTAGTTTTCTCATTTTTTTTGGAATGAATGAAGGCTATTAGGCCGTGAGATAATGAACAAGTATGTTCATATCGTATAAGAATACGAAGTACCAGGAACGTTAACAAGGACAAGCTCTCGTGAATACAAAGAACCGGTCGAGAGAAATTCACTGTATTAACAGGTGAGTGGGAATTTAATATCATACTCGGTTGGGATGATAAGCACCTCGAAAATAAAAACCCATTGCTAAGTAGTATTTTAATCATCACACCTGAGAGTAGTGATGTGGAAATCACGTAGAAAAACTACTTACCGGTTGTAATTACATCACACCTGGTTGGTATGGTTAAACTTTCTCGAAGGAAGTGAAAAACCCACTTATCGGTTATAGGCGAAGATGTCCTTATACTCAATTGGTATGATGGACAATTGAAAAATATATTTTTCTCGGAAGTACTCTCCTTTGACTGTGTGACACTACTTAAGCATTTTGGGAGGCATTCTTGACAAGAGCTCGAATAGCTCATGTAGGCCGGAGGCCTTGGTTTTGGAACTTTGAGGCTAATATGCTCAATTTTGAAAATCTCGAACAGTGGGCCCTAGGCCAGTTGGCACGAGTAGGAGCTCGTAAACAAACATGATTATTATGCCATGAAAACTTAAGTAAATGATTTGTTTGACCATGGTACCGAGGCAAGACTAACATGCTCAATGGACCAGTGACAATGCAACATGACAGGTATTCGGACTAGTCAAGACAAACAGCTGCAGGTCAAGTTGAGAGTCGGGGCCGTTGGACCAATGACACCACATATTATATGGTATTATGTGAAAAACTATTGATTGTGCATGCACTATATTACGGGACCTTCAAGACACCCAAGAGGGGTAGTGATGCATCCCAAGGCTCTCGGCGACCTGGTGGAGATAAGGGTAGTTAATCGTACCAGAAGTCTTGTAAAGCTTGACGTAGCTTCATTGTGCATGAGACCGGGTGGGGATAGGATGAGGACTCTGTCCTCATATGGACACGGAGTATTTTGGTCTGAGGGTAGGACGTCAGAGACGTTCACTCAGACTTCGGGTAGAAGTCAGAGACTTCTATTAGGGTGGATGGTAAAGATGCTTTGATCCTCAAGTGGGTGTAGTCGGCGTAACTACATCTCACGAATGTGTGTGATCCCTTCATGATGAAGGGTGTGTGGTTTGTGAAACACACCGAATATGGAAATGGGAAAAATGTTATGAAAACCTTGGAAAGGATTTGAGAATCCTTGGAAAATAATTGGTAAACCTTGTAAAAAGATGTCGAAAACTAGAATTTGAGAAAACAATGTTTTAAAAGAAAATAATTAGTCTGGAACACTCTAATTCAAACTCTTTTATAAGAAATTCATTTTTTAAACACCCATTCACTAAGTTATCGAACTCACCCCCTCCCTTTACTCCCCACGGTTTAGAATAGGGGAAAACCCTGAATAAACTAGGAGAGTGGAGGGTTGTTCAAGGGGATCCCACCAAACTGGGTCGAGGCGTGACACTAGTCCTCTTATGTTCGTCCATTTGTGTTGTGGTTGGCATTCTTCGGCTGGCAAGGGGGTCCCTTCTTTTTGATTCCTCTCTTCTCTCTTGGCCTATGGTTCATTACACTAGCTGATGTGTAATGGATGTAGTTCCTCGGGGTTATCCCTTTCCCATCAATGTCGCCCACGAGGGACTCCTCCCCCTTGTGGAGTCTGTGGCCTACATGGAACTGGTTTTTCCAGAGTCTTCCCTTTCTTGCTCTAAGGTTAGGTCTCAGGTTTCATCCTCGAGGACCCATGGTCCTTTCCTACGGATCCTTGGTGGTTTCGTCTAGGGAGTTGCTTTATTTCAACTCATCCTCTTGCCCATTCCTCCCCACCAAGGTTTGTGTTCCACTTCACGTGTTGGGGTTCGTGCCTCTCCTTTATTTTTCATCCTATGATTGGTTTGCCCTTTCCATTTGGCATCCCTTTCCACTTCCAAGTTTCTCGATGGGACTCCCTTACGTAGTGGTTCTGTTGACTTTATAATTTCCTCACTTGCTAACTTCCACCTTATGCCCTTCTTGAACCTTCGAGGGTTTCATTGCGTCTTGCTCGTCTGTCCCTCACCCCAAGGGTACTTGCTCGTCTGTCCCTCACCCCAAGGCTATCTCGTGGGGTGGTTGGGTCTATCCTTGGTCTGTTCACGGTGTTAGGTCAGAGTTTATCGGTAGTTCGATTGTTTGCCCTACCACCAATCTTGGTTTGGGTCCTATTTCCTAGAGTTATTTTTCTTGATGTGGCTTTTCTTTGGCTCATCCTTGGGTTGCTAGGGTTATCTAGTCCGCATAGTGTCTTACTCCATTTTCTGGGCTGGTCATTGGTGGTCATGTAAGGTACTTCCCTAGCCATCCGAGCCTTGTCCCAGGGGTGTAGGTGTTTGAAGGGGGATTCTTTTAGGGTTCTTGGTATTCTAAAGCTCCCGTCCTTCTCTGAGAAATGATTAAGAGATTTGGATTTTTCTTCAAAAAGAAACTCTTCTTTATTTATTGGACCGAAAAAAACCCGGCCAATAGCCTTCATTCATTCCAAAACCCAGAAAAAACCCGGTTTATTACAACATATGTTCCTAGAATCTCCTACTCTCTTTCTATCCCCACCAGTTGACTGACCGTGAATTATATATATGCAGGTTGCGAGACATTGTATTAGGTGTCTCGAGGCATCTTCTCCTTTTGGGTGGGCATTCACCTCCATGGTTTATGTCGCAACGGGGGCAGGGATTCATGTTGTGCTCCTCGAATTCTATTGATGCTGATAAACTTGGGGACATCCTAGCCTGCACGGGGTGAGCAATATTTATGCCATATCGGTGTAGGATAGCTGCATCGTGGGCGTGTTGGGTGGGGCCTGCGGTACACGTGAGTTGGGGGAAGTCGGTGAAAAACCCTTACATAGTTAGAGTAGGCTTCCCATAAATTCCTTTCAACTTTGGTCTGAATTTGGGCCGGGTCTGGTTCCCTTGGCGGAGATACTTCATCTTCCACCGAGTAAGGAGTGGTCATATCTCGGGGTGCGTCCTAAGGGATGGGCTCTTCTAGGGCCTCCACTCATTGTTCCATAGCATGGATGCAGGGAATATATTATTCAGAAGTGTTTTCTATTCATAGTTTCTGCAAGGTTGTCGGGAATCGTAGTTAGGATGGGTTAGGGAAAATTAATTAGGAAAGTTATGCTTTGATACCGCTCAAGTTGTCACGCCCCGACCCAGTTTGGTCAGAGTCCGTGATCAACCTATCACTCTTCCCTGTATCATTCAGGTATATCTACCCGAAGGAGGCAAGGAAGGTGAAGGCGTGTCCACATTCAAACCCTTACTTTAGTTGGGGGTAGGAAGCGTACCTTGAGGGCCTGAGCGCGTCCGGAACTTCCTGTTAGGGCGAAGTCCTACAAAGGGGTTGAGGGAGGGGGTGAGTACAATACTCAGTGAGGGGAACTTACTATAACGGTTTACTTGAATTTATCTTGTCTTTTTTAAATTTAATTTATTTCCATTATTTCACATAGTCACAAAATCAACAACCGCCCTTCTATCATAGAAGGGATCACACATTCCCAAAACGATCCTCAACCGCGCCACTTGTAGATCGGAGCGCCTTTACCGTCCACCCTGATAGAGGGATGCTACCTATACTCGGAGTTTGTGTGAACATCAGTAGTTCGACCCCAAACTCAAGTATATCCACCATGTCTCCTCAACGGAACGAGACCTCATTCCCCCTACTGCCTCAGTCTCCATGCATAGGAAGCCATCGACTCCATGACCTACTGAATAACGATACTACCCTTATGCTCCTGGGTCGTCCAACAGTCCTAGGGTCCCACCACTACCTCATGTTAGGTGTTCTGATGGCCCGAACATCACGATGCATGCACAATCAATAAACTTTTTAAGTTATAGTTGTTATCATTGGCCCTCTTTCACAATGGTCTATCAACTTGGCTTCAGCCCCACCACGCGTACTAGCCCAACAGGTTCGACGACCTGACTTCAGTAGAGCAGCGGTTCGGCCCAACTAGCTCAACAACTCAGCTTGGCTCGATGGGTATCACACAAGTTCCCATTATTCAGGTCTTTTAGCCTCATGTATCACATATCTATTTTGGACGGGTCCATGCCTGTATCCACAGGCCTTGGGCCCACTAGCCTAAGCCCGGAATTAGATCCCAAATATTTTAAGCAAACTCACCCAGTCAGGGGAGGCTAATTTCGAGAAAATAGTTTTTTAAATCTTAAACCATCATTCCAACCAGAATGGACGTTATAGTGGTTCCCACTCACTTAGTGATCTTGGCGGGGTCGTGTTAGCAGAATTTCTCTCCTCGATGCGATTTTAGGGTCAGTGCTCATGTAATCCGGTCCTGTAGGGTGTGAGCGTTGGTATTAGGATGTGGTGATAATGAGTCATATACTTTCTTATATTTGCACCTAAGGCTCCGTACTTTGCTTAAATTGCACCTAGGTCCCTGATTTCTCTCTAATCTCTATTAGGTCCCCTAGTTTCCCAATTATTCCATTTTGGGACCTTAACTCCTTTAATTTCACTAATTTGTTCTTTATTTACCAATTTTTCCTTTTAGTCCTAAATTTTCTAAAAAATTGCAGTTTGGTCCCCCCAACTTTTCAAAATTTTTCATTTTGCCCCAAATCTGTCCAATTTGGCCAATTGACCCTCGATTGGGTGAATTTTATGAAAATACCCTCAATTTTGTGAAATTGTCGTTCAACCCTCCAATTTTTGAAAATTGCACAAAAGTCCCCCAAATTGCCCTTCACCTTCTTCCCCAATTTGAGCATATGACACTTTGGATCTTACCTCATCTAATTGCGGTCTGTAAGACTTATTTTCTTCAATTCTTGCTTCTAATCACCTCCTACAACCCCCCTTGATCGTCCTGCACTTCAAATTATTGAATTTGGCTAAGTTTGGTGCCCTATCGAAGCTTCACTAGAAAAGTTACAGTAGAGAGAGAAATCTTGCATTTCTTACCGACGGAGAGGTAGTGGTCAAAGCTTGAGGTGGGGCAGCTAGAGCTAGTCAAGGGGAACCTAACAGGATCGAGTTCTATTACAATTCGCTGCTGCCCTGTGGGAATTTGAAGAGAGAAGTTCTGGTTGGTGTAGCTCTAAAATTTGGAAATTTCGATGAGGGGAGGCAAAATTGAGCTTATAGGGGCCTGTAGGGGTGTTGTGGAGGGTCTTAGGCAGTCAGTGGTGGCCAAGGTGGGTGGTGGAAGGGTCGGATGGGGCGAGGTGGCGTCGGGCAGGAGCTCACTGCTTCGAGCTTTGAAGCGGCTTTACTGTGCGATCTCTTTCGCACCTCCCTGAGCACTCTCTGATTATTCTGAGAAGATGTGGAGCTAGAGGATTCTTCACCAATTCCAATACCACCCTTCAGAGCTCCTTAGGTGGAGGTTTTGCCCGCTCTGGTTTGAAGCTTGCCGGAAAACTCACTTTTCTTCTTATTCGCTCAATTGTGGGGTGCTAAAAATGAATGAGTGGGTGCTCTTTATATAGGAATATCTGCAACTGCTTAGGCTACCGGCCGACGTAAGACTTAGCCTCCGACTCGGCCGCCAAAGGCCTGACCCGAGCATTTTTCGAGTCACCGAAGACTCTAGTTTTTCAGGTGACTCCCTCTTTCTCTCTCTTCTTTGTTAGTGTCTGAAGGTTAATGACGATGACATGGTGGTCGTGCCATGTGATGCAATGTGATTGGTCAGTTTTTCTAACATGGGATGCCAATTCAACCGCCACGTTCATTGTTGACTTGTTGACTGAACATGTGGCAACCTCTCATTAGTTGCTTGTGTCTACGTGGCATGCTAACGGGCGCCAGCTGTCCATTGACCGGACACGTGGTAGCCTCCCATTGGCTGGCCGTGTCTATGTGGCAACTAATGTGGCACCAACTGCCGTTGACCATTGACCGGTTCGGTCCGACCAGGTTCGTAGTCCGAATATCGAAAATCGGTTGGTTCGGACCCGGTTTGACTGGTTTTCTCAAATTTTAAATTTTTTAAATTAATCTAAATTCATTTTCTATCTAATGGTAGTCTCAATTTTCTAATTTGACATTTTTATGTCACCTAGAAAAATGAATTTGTGAACCTGTTCACTATAGTTCATGTCGGTTCAGTCTGGTTCGGGTCTGGTTCACCCCAAATTGATTCGGTTTTCTTTTCAATTACACTTCCTGGTTCTCACTATCACTCGTCTCGATTTTTCTTATGATTTGTATCAGTTATGTCAATTTATGCACCAAACTACTAATATTCATTGGATTGTTGTGAAACTCATAATTCGCTACATTCAATAAACTATTTATATTGGCCTTATCCTTTGGTGTCACTCCTTTTTAACTCTCAATTGCTTCTCTGATGTCAACTGGGCTGATAATCCTCATAAATTTTATTTTTTCAGTGAATATGCTATTTTTTTCGGTCACAATATTATTTTTTATAGTTTTAAAAATTAACGCATTATCACACGTTCTATTATACAATTTGAATATAATAGTTTTGATAATAAAACAAATAAACTTATTTGAATTCGATCTTTTCTCTAATAAATTGATTTAACACTTTTCATTTCTTATATACTCTGGTGCGACAACTTATCAGCCATCTAATTTATAGCAAATGTTATTTTCCATACTCGCACTAAACAAATCGAGATTGATCATAACTTTGTTCGTAAATAAATGGTATTTTTAATATTCATTTTATTTATAATTAAGCTAAACTAATTAATCTACTGTGAAATACTTATTATCAATTTGCTTCCGTTTTTTTCAGAAAAATCTTAATTTTTGTGAACTCGTGTAAGATTACACAGTGACAATTTTGATAATAAATATTAAAATATTATAATGATATTATTTTAGTTAATTATAATAAATCTGATATAATATTAATTAATTATAATATATATTTTATTATATTATTTATTTGTATATTTATATTATCATTAGCCTATAGGCTAAATAGAGCGTATATATATAATATATTTAGCTACTTATAAATTATTAGTTGTTAACATGTATTATGCATATAGCCCATCCAACATATTTTTCAACCTATTATTTTTTATTATTTTAAATTTATACAATAATTTTTTTAAGTACTCATTACTTTGTAATAAGCTAGCACGACATACTTTGACATTCTATAGTTCCAATATAAAGATACTTAAACATGCCAACTAGACTAATAATAATTATTAGGTATTTGAAATATAGAAAATATTCAATGTGTAAGAGTAATTTAAAAGGTGTTCTCTTGAAATATTACTTTGTGGCTTTATCAACATTTCTACATTCACTCCTAGCATATAAAAAAATCATATCCCTATATTAAGTAATCTTATAAATTTTAGTATTTATCTTTTTATATCTCATTTTAGTTAATATATAATGATTATTTTAACACAAAAATTGTTTGTTGTTTTTAAAACAATATCATATTTGATTATGATAATTTTGATATATTTTTATGTTTTTATCCCATCATCTTTAATGGTATTCCATAATTTTAATATAAAAAGGCTCATATTAATTATTAGATATTTGAATTATAAAAATATTTTTAATTAAAAAAATTAAATACATATTTGCTTGAAAAAATTAGTTTAGTTAATTTATCAACATTTATTTATTTTAATATAAAGTATTAAAATCATATTTAATTAAAAGTTAGTTAAAAAAATTGTAGTATTTACAATAAATCTACCACTTAGATATTATTAAATAATTCTATTAATACAATTAAATTTTTTTATTATTTTTAAAGTATTTGTTCTATTATTAGTTTGCTGTTCAAAATATCATAAAAGATAATACAATTACTCCATAATATACATAGCAACATAACCACATACTTACATATATGGGTGTAATTGATAAATATGAAATATTTTTTCTCATATAAATCCTCTAACATTTTTATATTTTTTTAATTATATTTAAATTAAATTTATTTTTATATAAGTAATAGTATTTAAATTTAATTATTTTTAAATAAAAGAGTTATATTGAGAGAAAATATTATATAGGTATGTTAAGCATATCTTGAATAGGTATATATTTACATTCATAAACTTATTTTGTGTGACATTTTAATAATATAAGTCAATGCACTACATGTTATATTTCCGGGCAACGACTTTCTTCATCACGGTCCACGATGGAAGCCTTCGCCTTGATGGCGATGAGATGGCCTCTTTTCCTTTCCCGGCCTCACCTTGGCACTCAATTGAGAAGTCTAAGTTCGCCACTTTTTCCGAAATGGAAGGGCGAGACCTTTCCAAGGCCACCCTCCGCTCTTGTTGCCCTTAGCGAGAATGCTGTGATGGAATTCCCGGTTGCAAAACCGCAGCCTTCCGGGCCCCCTGATATCCCCAGTCCGGAAGGCCTTCTCGTCAATATTTTGTTTATCTCCTTGATATGTTTTACTCATTAATGTGCCTCCCATTGGATGTCTGGTAACCCTGCATGTAAAAATCATTGGGGTAGAGCCATCTGATGCAAATGCTATGGCCCTTTCATTACATCATGGTGAGAGAGTGGTATTGGACCAGGTTGGCTGATGGTGTAGCTGTAAAGGTTGTTGGAGGAGAAACCTTCAGACTGTGCAAAGAATTGGTGGATGGGATTGTATATTGGATTGTTGCTGATGTTTCACTCTCAATAGTCTACTATATAGTTTTAGTTATCAGCATGTAGTTTGAGATCAAGTTTACTCTGCCAACTTTGAGCTTTTGTCTTGTTTATTCCTATGGAAGGGATTTGCCAGATCTTTTTATCTTGGTTGCAGGACATGTTTATGGAGAAAAGAAACATTCTGGAGCCAGCTGGTGCCCTTGCTCTAGCTGGTGCTGAAGCTTACTGCAAGTACTATGGACTCAAAGGGAAAAATGTCATTGCAATCACTAGCGGGGCAAACATGAACTTTGATAAACTGAGGGTTGTTACTGAGCTTGCAAATGTTGGTAGAAGACGAGAGGCTGTGCTTGCAACTGTCATGCCGGAGAAACCTGGTAGCTTCAAGCACTTGTGTGAACTAGTATGTGTTATCTGGATCTCCAATCATATACACTACCTTGGCATCTTATCTTCAGTGAGTGTTGATGGGCTTTCCACTTGCCAGATGGGAACATTGAACATCACGGAGTTCAAATACAGATGTAGTTCAGATAAAGAAGCCGTTGTCCTATATGGGTAAACTATTCCACTATTGCTGATTTTTTTCCTTCTATCTTTTATTAGCAGGTGCTTTGCCGATTCGTATTCCCTGAAAGACCGAGGGCTCTCATGAAGTTCTTGGATGCCGTCAGTCCTCCTCGATGGAACATTACCTTGTTCCATTACAGTGGACAGGTAACTCTACTTTACTCATCATAATTAAGAAGGGTGTTTCCTTGTACCTCTGCACAGACTTTGATTTCTGACATCTTCCTCTTTTGCGTATCCAAACAGGGTGAAACTGGGGCAGATGTACTGGTGGCCATCCAGGTTCCAGACAGCGAGATGAACGAGTTCAAACAACGAGCCAGGGATATTGGGTACGACTACGAATTGGTGGTGAACGATGATGGTTTCCGTCTTGTCTTCTGAGGCATTTTTTTTATCCACCCCACTCTTATCGTCAACGATAATGAGTTGGGCTGACTCATTAAAATGAGCGTCGAAGATCAGTAGGAAGATGGTAAAGGACCGATGGGAACGAGGATGGAGAAGGATAATGCTCCGTCTATCAAAAACAACAACTGGTGGGAGGACAGTGCTAGAACACCTCAGAAATCCTGTTTATTTTTCCTTTTTCTTATTATGTCCACTGGTCAGTGCCAGACAATCATGTTGGATTCTGTGAAATTACAAGCTGCCGTTCCTTCCTGGGTTCAATTTTATCGCTTGAAGATCGGTTATACCAAGTAGTCAACGGGAAATACGCTTTAGTAAGATGGGTCTTTAGCTTGGCAGGTACGTGACTGTTTCATCAGATATATAAGCTTTGATTAAATTAATGGAAAAGAAGACCGAATTTCCACGGTGAGCTGTAATTTGAGTGGAGGGATTGGGGCTCACAGCATATTCGTCCAGATGTTGCACCCTCGTGGCTTCGACACTCAGTCAGCTCCTGCACCCTTATTGTTTGCTTTGACACTATCCAAGAATTCATAACATGATATGTAATATATTTAGATTTTTTTACCTTGAATTTTACATTTTCAAATGTGTATGTGTTAATTTTGTATATTTGTCAAATATTTACATTTTATTATTAAATGATTATCATATACAGTTGAAAATAAAATTTTATTCATATATATTTGAAAGAAATTATACATTTCATCTCATTGATGATATTAGTATATTAGATCCTATAATTCCCCACCAATATAAACTATTAGAGAATATTAAATTAATAATTAGTAAGGGACAACCGTTAATAATATTTCTCTATTAAATTTATTTTTAATAATTCTATAGAAATGAAATATTAATATTTGGACGCATATTATTTTTAAATTTATTATTAATAATTATATATAAGCCAAATATTAATATTTTGATCTCATATAAATAATATCAAAATTAGATATTTTTAATGTTGGAAAATTGTCTCTTTCTATATTAGATAATATTGTAATTTAATAATAAATTATATCAATATTTACTTAAAAATATAGTATGTGAGTTTTAAATAATATTTTAAATTTTATATACTAAAATTATATTATGCTAATACTAAAGGAATTTGAGGTATTTCTATAGATAATATCATTGTACATTCCATATTTGAAATCCTTAATTTTTAAATCAGTGGGTTTTTTTTTTCTTTTGCAAATTTGAAATATATAGAGGATGTCAATTACATATTCTCTTCTTCAATGTATTTGGTTGTATATACTATAATACTATATATTTGTTGCACATCTTTATGGCTTCAAGCAACCAGAGAGGCTGCTTGAAGCCATGGATACAAGGAGCTTCGTCTTCTACCTTCTCTCCGCTTCCTCCGTGGCCGTCATGGCCACTTTCTTCCTCTATGATGGGAGCAATGGCGCCAAGTCGCTATCCAGCACAACAAAAGTCTGGCCGGTAGGTAACTCTTTCGCCATTTCTCACTTGGATCTCATGTCAAATAAACTCTCAAAAACATGAAAACTAAAGAAGATTTGAGATTTCCATGGCGGGGCGGTGCTTCTTCAGGAGCTGGCATTCGGGTGGAAGGTGGTGGTAGCCACCGGGATTGGATTCATTGGATCCGCCTGTGGGACTGTCGGAGGGGTCGGCGGTGGTGGCATCTTCGTCCCGATGCTGACTCTCATCGTCGGATTTGACACCAAGTCAGCCGCTGCACTATCCAAGTGTACATATCACAGAACACACTTACATACGTGAGGTTGCCGAGTTCAATACGCATTCACGTGGTTGACTGTTTGGTAATTAGTGGTGGTGGTGGTGATGATTCAGGCATGATAATGGCGGCATCGGCTTCGTCGGTCTGGTACAACCTTAGAGTTCGGCATCCAATAAGGGAAGCTCCGATCATAGACTACGATCTGGCGCTCCTGTTCCAGCCGGTGCTCTTGCTCGGGATCACAGTTGGGGTAGCCCTCAGCGTCGTCTTCCCTTACTGGCTCATCACTGTCCTGATCATCATCCTCTTCTCAGGTAATATACGAATCTACTGATTTTACGACATCGAGAAATGCTATTGAAAAACGTTATTAAGTAGGATCTGTTTGTCAGGGACTTCGTCGAGATCCTTCTACAAGGGCATCCTCATGTGGAAAGAAGAGTCATTGGTCAAGGTAACACTCTAGACCATATATAGAGATATGACTTGGGAGTTTATCAGTCTATAGAACATTACAATATTGCTATTAGAGAGAGAGTCATGGCATTAATAGGAGGAACAAGATGGTTTCTTTCCTTCCTTTTTCCTTAAAAATTGTACAAGGTTTCTCTGCCAATGTAAACCCTAAATGGGTACTAGTTGCTTTGTACTGTATTCGGGTTGACAACTGTTTTTTATCGAAAGAACACAAAAAAGGCTGTCTGCATGCATGCGAGTGAGAAAGCTCTTGAGCTAGATCAGGTGTTCATTGGCAGGAAGCTGAATTGGAACAGGAAGAAGCAATTTCGGTCGGCTGTCAAGATGATCGTAAGCACTTCTCCCGGTGGGTCTGAGGCAGTGATCTCTATGCTTTTCATCTTCAATAAAGTTTCTACTTTTGGCTGCAGTTGTGATCGAGACGCCGTACCGGCCTCTGCTGCCCACAGAAGAGAAGTCTTACATGGTCAGTGAAGCTAATGCTTTCCAACCCAAGAAGACCATTGGAGATGCTGAACCTTAACAGAGAGAATTCGAGTAATATTTCGGGTAAACGAGGGTTTTGTTCGATTCTCTGCAGGAGATTTTATGTCTCAACCTCAACTGGAAGATGGTGTTGGTGCTGGTGCTGGTGTGGGTCTCCTTCCTGCTGCTCCAGATCTTCAAGGCAAGCCCATCCATAGACTCCCTCTGTTGTCACTTTCAACAACAAATTACTCTCTCATGCTCATGCTCCCATCATATTAGATCATGGGTGCAATTTCAAGGCAGTTAGCTGACAACATTAGATATATAATTCCATTGACCGACGGTTGGACCATCTAATTAACTTGTCAATAAACAATTGAATGATTTATTGGTTGATGATGGTGATGATCCAGAACGATGTCACAGTGTGTGGTGCAATCTACTGGGTGCTCTTCGGCTTACAGGTAAGAACCCCCATCACTTCACCAACATTCCTTGTCTCCCAAGTTACACCCAAATCAGATGATTCGAGCCATCAGTCGTACCCATGGGCGCTTATTGACTTCCATGCAGTTCCCAGTCGCACTTGTAGTATTCGGATATGAATCGGTGAAGTTGTACCTGGGGGAGAAGAGGAGGATGAGCAACGGAGACACTCAGACGGTGTGCGAGGCCACGATCCACTGGACCGCCGGCCACATTGTGTTCTGCGCGCTTTGTGGCTTGTTGGGCGGCTGCGTCGGTGGCCTGCTCGGCTCCGGAGGTGGGTTCATCCTCGGACCGCTCCTGCTCGAGATCGGGGTCCTTCCTCAGGTACATATGTCTTGGTGAACAGCTAGTATAGTGTATGGATCTTTGACACGCATTTTTTTAATTTATAGGCTCATTTTACTTCTTTTTTTCTCCCTTTTTTGGTTTTGTTAATGGGCAAATGTGAAGGAATTAATTATAAAAATGCATATAAAATAGGTGGCAAGTGCAACTGCAACATTTGTGATGATGTTTTCGTCATCCCTGTCAGTTGTGGAGTTCTATCTGCTCAAGAGATTCCCCATCCCCTATGGTATACTCCTCTATGCTTTTCCTTTCCTCTTATTCCCGTACTACACTATTCAAGGTTAGGTTGCATTTGCTACATGGCAAGTAATGTCAGATCCAATAATAGTATTCAATATGACAGGAGATATTAGAGCACGGAGTAAAAGTTACAGGAATGAGGTTTAGATCTGATGCTAATGGTTTCTTTTGACTTGCAGCTCTGTACCTCATGACAGTGTCCACCCTGGCCGGCTTCTGGGGGCAGTACCTAGTGAGGAAGCTCATCAACTTCCTGGGAAGAGTCTCCATCATTGTCTTCATCCTCTCCTGCGTCATCTTCGTCAGTGCTCTCACCATGGGTAATATATGATCTCCATCATACATCCCTTGACCTTGTACCTTTGTGTTGATCAGGAATCCCATATATATATATACACGTGTGTGTGTGTGTGCAGGTATAATGGGGATCGAGGAGAGCGTCACAATGATCCATAACCACGAATCCATGGGGTTCTTGAACTTCTGCAGCAACCAATAATGGTTGACGCCGAGCCTCATGCAGGAGAACAGTTAGATTGAGCGATGAAAATGGTCAATCCCAAAAGTTGACCAGCCCTATAAAGTTTTGTTCTTTATCTGAATAGAGGAAATGTGAGAAAGGGGGTGTTAGCTACTGGTTAGCACCGACCAGTTCCATAAGCAATGTTTCCCTTTAGAATAAGTCATCTTCTTGCTGTTACTCGATGTTCTTTGAAAGCTGTGTTCAGTATCATTTCTTCGTTACATGTTACAACTGAATAAGGAGAGATTTTGAGGCATTGCCATGTTTCAGAATTAACTAGAGGGAGACTCCAAGATCACCTCCTGGTGTCTCTTACCTACCAGACAAATCTTGTTGAATTGTGGAGCTCTATTAGCTGTTTTTTTCCAGTATTTCACCGGCCACCATCTTCTTGCCTTTCTCCTGCGTTGAATTGTGGAGCTCTACTATGAGGTCAAAAATCAACATTCTTTCTACCTTGGAGTCGGCGTTGTGCTACAGAAAGTTGGGCTTTGGACCCAATCTGATTAAATGAACATGGGCCTTAAGGTCGGCCCATATTTCGTTCCCTCCCGAAGTCGATGGGTTTAGGCTGGTATATGGCGGAGGTCTCTTCCTTGTAGGGTTTTCGTCGGAGGAGGAGGCGATTGCAGCACACCACCATCGGCCATGGTTCTAAAGTACGATCTCTCTGTCTCTCTCTTATTTTTCAATCTCTCCCTTGGACGGTTTGCTTTAGCTGGAAAAAGTGCACTCGTGTGTGATTGTTGGTTGTTTGTCTTTCGTCATTGGAATCGCTTGATCCTTTATGGAGGTTCGATCCATTGTGTAGAACTGCGTTCCATTTGATCGATTATTATATCCATCCTACTCATCGCCCCAATGGCATGTGTGTTGAATAATGGTATATTTATGAAAAATGGAAAAATATGACTGCCTGGAGTCGTTCAGAAAATTGTATAACCTAGCATGGTGTGTAATTTATTATGGATTGCCTTGTGTTACGCTAGTACTTTTTCTGATGGAGAACGCATTGCTAAAGATGTCGGGTGTTACCAAGCACGAAGCTGCTGTATGCTCTGGTGACGGGATAATATCATGTTGCAGTCATGGCTAGTGTTGTTTGATATTTTTCATGGCAGGACGGAGCTTTGTCGCTTCAGTGGAGCTAAGATATACCCCGGAAAAGGGATTAGATTTATCCGGTCGGATTCTCAGGTGATATTCCAGTTCATAGTGTTGTTATGGTTGGATGCCTTATCCAATTCGAATGCATTGCAAATTATGTTTTACATCACAGGAGAGCATGTGGGTAAGTCCCCAGCTCACGGATGTTGTAAATTAGATCACATACATTGTCAGAAAAAAAAAATCTACAGTTTCTTGTGATTGGATTGTTGGTAATTTTTGTAATCAATGCTTTACCTAAACTTTAATTGGCACTAATCTACTAGTGTTACAATAGCCCCTGGCCTCTGATGCAGAGCTTGCCATAATCTACTATTCTTACAATAGCTTCCAGCCTCCGATGCAGGGCTTGTTTATCTCCAAAACTGAATGGTTTATCTTTCCTTCTTCCCATACAGGTCTTCCTCTTTGCTAACTCCAAATGCAAGAGGTACTTCCATAACCGATTGAAGCCTTCAAAGCTTACATGGACAGCCATGTACAGGAAGCAGCACAAGAAGGTTTGTTGCATGAAACTTGAGGATATTTAATATGAAAATCTTGAATTATTTTGTCTTTTTGGTTTTTTTTTACATAACTTGATGCATACAAAACTATTGATAGTTTTGAATAATTAAAAAAGAACCTTTTAATCTCAATGTGATTATATAGCATTTAATTATTGATGGATTTAATTTTATTAATATATATACACTGGCAGAATTTTCAATGGATGTAGCTTTTTATATTCTTTTTATAATTTACCTTCTTCTGGAATGCAGGATGTTGCCCAAGAGGCTGTTAAGAAGAGGAGACGAGCCACAAAGAAGCCTTACTCTAGATCAATTGTTGGTGCAACTCTAGAGGTCATCCAGAAGCGCAGAACTGAGAAGCCTGAAGTTCGTGATGCTGCCAGAGAAGCTGCTCTCCGGTATGTTCTCATACTTATATTTCCTCTGAGGGTGGCGAGCTAGCATTGTATACAATTGGATGTTTGATATACTTTAAAAAATCTTCTTGAATAGTGAAATCAAGGAGAGGATCAAAAAGACAAAGGATGAGAAGAAGGCGAAGAAGGCCGAAGTGATATCTAAGCAGCAGAAGTCTCAGGGTAAGGTCTCTAAGGGCGCCGCCCCAAAGGGTCCGAAGCTTGGAGGTGGTGGTGGGAAGCGCTGAAGTTCTGGTTCTGTTAGGTGGTGGTGGTATCTCAGGTTCAAATGGTCCAGAGGTTTCTGTCTTGGCAGATTTCTGTTATATACCCCCTTGAATTTGATCATGGAATTTTCATGCCATTTCTTATGCTTTTTGTCCCAATTATTCTTGATATGGAACTTTGCACTTTCTCCTAAGATCGTCGTTTCATAGTAACAGAACTTTGCATGGCTAACTTTGGCTAGGAGATGCTTTTGGTAATTTCATCACTAAGTTTTTTACTGCAACAGTTAATATATTTAATAATCTAACGAATTTGTCCTGCGATCCTGCGAGTGCCTGGCGTTTCATGTGTTGACGCATTCCGAGCCTGTTTGGGGGTGGGCAGCTGCAAACCAGATACTGAAATCCTTACGAGCCTGCTGGCTTGGTCACGTACCAACCAACCATTAAGTAGTCACTTAATGGTCAGTCTTCCCATACGGCTAATCTACAGCATCCTACTTGAAAGTCAAGGCCACAGTTGAATATATGGACTGCATGGACGATTGCCGTTTGAGCATCGTCAGCCTCAAATGGCGGCTGCCTGCTTTTTCTTATTTTTTTCACATGAATTTAAATGCTTTTGGGACCAATATGATATTATGATAATTTGAAGGGCTACTTTGTATAAAAAAGACAACTTGAGGTGCTATTTAACTAAATATCGATTTACCATTTCTCTTGTCAATTTTCAACTTCAACCGTTAATAAATGTTCATCTCATTTTCATTTAGTCGATGAATTATAACTAGTACTCTTTTAGACATCTTCATATTTTTTATCACTTCATTTATGTACGGGGTAACTTAATTATAATCTTTTTTAAGTATAATTATTTTATTTTACTCAATAAAAATTTGCCTTTTATACAAAATTAATAATATTTATCTTTTTTATAATTTAAATATTATAAATAACATAAGGAAAATAATGCGATGGTATCACATTTACTAATTATCATCATACACCTCTGAACTAATATTTAATTCGATTAGCGGTAAATAAATCTAATTAAAATAAATAATATTTATATATTATCTATTAAGTATGATATTAATAAATAAGTTAAATAAACATTTCTTTTTCATTTGCACACAAAAATCAATATTTCTTCTAATCAAAATGAAAACCTATCTGACGGTCCCCGTCGATCCGATTTTTACTATATATTTATATATCTTCGCGTCGTCTCTCTTCTTCCTACTGGTCACTCTCTTCTCTCATCACGTCCCTTTTTCTCTCTCTATTACCAGATCTGATCTCGAGCTTCAGGTATGGCCAAGATCAAGTTCATCAAGGCCAGACAGATCTTCGACAGCCGTGGAAACCCCACCGTTGAGGTACTCTCCATCCTCTGATTTATCATTTATATCGATCGATTCACGGGATGCGCCGGCTTCCGATGACGGGATGTAGATTTATTTTGTGCCGTTCATTTCCCGGTCAGATAGATTTATTCATGATGGCCGCGCACTTTTGATGATTCTGTGATAACACAAATGTTCGTTTGTATATGTTATGCTGTGCTCTTACATGTTTATCAGTCCTCCGTGACTGACTGGTGTGACTTTTGGTTTTCAAGGTTGATGTGACACTTGATGATGAAATCTTTGCCAGAGCTGCTGTGCCAAGTGGTGCATCCACAGGTAAGATGAATTTATTTCTCCTACCCTCCAATCCGCTCAGGGATGCTGTTCCCTCATGTTCCTTCGGCTATGGTTCATATGTGAAGCTTTATGAGGAGGGCACTGTACTTTTAAGGAAGTGATGTTGCTGATCTGCCATTTTGGTCTATTTTTCAGGAATCTACGAGGCCCTTGAGTTGAGGGATGGAGGATCTGACTATCTAGGAAAGGGTGTCTCCAAGGTCCAATTTTAGACTAAATATTCAGTGGCTATTAGTGTAAAAACCATCGAGGAATTTATATATACATCTTATGTTGTTTAGTTATTTTTGGTTTTCTCAAATTTTAAATATAGCATACATATCATCATTTTACATAAATGAACTCATATGAGTATCCCTGTTCTATTTCCTATTTACAGATATTAACAAGCATTTGTTATTTTACTCTCATGCAGGCTGTTGCTAATGTCAATACGATCATTGCCCCAGCATTGATTGGATTGGTACATCCTATCCTCTCTAAACATAATTTCGATTTCAGTTAAAGATGTCTAGTTATTGCTCCATCAATTTTACTGTATTAGTTCTCAGCCTCTGAACTGCAATTTTTATTTTCCATTGCTTTTCCAGGACCCGACCGAACAGACCGCTATTGATAACTTAATGGTGCAAAAGCTCGATGGAACTGTAAATGAATGGGGTTGGTGCAAGCAGAAGGTATGGTAATTGGTTGCTCGTGATTTCCTTCATTATTCATGGTGATGCATATCC
Source organism: Trapa incisa (assembly GCA_030064435.1). Taxonomy (NCBI): domain Eukaryota; kingdom Viridiplantae; phylum Streptophyta; class Magnoliopsida; order Myrtales; family Lythraceae; genus Trapa; species Trapa incisa. The sequence goes on along the minus strand of CM057786.1, from coordinate 10,901,436 downwards.
TCATGTCATCTGTTTTGTGTCTGTACAGCTTGGAGCCAATGCCATCCTTGCAGTTTCTCTTGCTGTCTGCAAAGCTGGGGCTGCTGTGAAAAAGATTCCCCTCTACAAGGTATCCTCCACATCCGTTTTTCTATAGATGGAAACTATTAGATTATAGCATAGTATCCCCTGATTCTTGCACACAAGAGAGTTGCTGCTAATTAAAATTGGTCTTGAATTTCATATTGTGCAGCACATTGCCAACCTAGCTGGTAACAAGAAATTGGTATTGCCTGTGCCTGCTTTTAATGTCATCAATGGTGGGTCACATGCAGGAAACAAACTTGCCATGCAGGTATATTTTGTGTTGATAGACTTTTCCTTATGGTTACCTTTATGTGGTTATTCATTTATCTCTTATGCATTGTCCACTTTCTACAGGAGTTCATGATCCTTCCTGTGGGTGCTTCCTCTTTCAAGGAGGCCATGAAGATGGGAGTTGAAGTTTATCACCATCTGAAGGTCTGTGGCGCCCTCCTATTTGTCCACTATTTTCACTTAATTTTCGTTATTTTTTATCTGCCAGGTGTTCATATATGAACTGAGATTCCATAAGTTAGTATGAACAATTTAATAAATAGTTATTGATGAAATGCACTAAATTAACATAAAGTTTCATGCATATTTAATGATTCATGATAGGAAGAATTAAGAAATTCATTTAGTTATTAATTAGCTATTTTCTTGTCCCTAATGGTAACGTCTCTTTTCAGCAACCTATTAGGTGCAGAAATATAACTAAACCCACAGTCCAACTGGGATTATTTAGGCTTTATTTGCTCAGGATAGTACTAGGAAAGTCAAGTGATTTCTTGGTTTAATTGTCCTTAGTTAACATGTTGAATTATTTTTTGCTTTTTTCTCAGGCTGTGATCAAGAAGAAATATGGTCAAGATGCCACTAACGTTGGAGATGAGGGTGGTTTTGCTCCTAATATCCAGGTCAATATCTATTCCAGACTACATTTTAATAGAATTGTTTCTTATTTCATTTATATGATCCTTGCCAAGCTGGTGGCTCAGATTTAGCTTATCCTGTTACTCATCTCCAGGAGAACAAGGAAGGTTTAGAACTGCTCAAAACAGCAATTGCAAAGGCTGGTTACACTGGAAAAGTAGGCATCTGCTTCTTGTAACCCCAATAGTACAATCTTTCAGCCCTAAATATATTTGAAAGGTTTGACATTTAAACGATCCAGAGAAAACTGACAGTTTCTGATTTCTGTTAAGGTTGTCATTGGAATGGATGTGGCTGCATCAGAGTTCTATGGAACTGACAAAACCTATGATTTGAACTTCAAGGAAGAGGTGAGCTTCTGATCTTGCCCCATGAAATTATTTGCATTTCTTTTTACCTTGTTGATATTTACATAAAAACTTAAAAGCAATATATATATGTATTTGTTTAGTAAACTAGCATGCATTGCAAATGCCTTCTGATTCATAGAGTTTCTGCATATATTAAAGGAAAATTTTTTTTGACAGGGATTATACAACATGACCAGTACCGTCTTAGCAAGTATCTTATGCATGTATGTGTTGCTTGTGTAGAAAAATGATGGATCACAGAAGATTTCTGGTGAGGCTCTCAAAGATCTGTACAAGGCCTTCGTGTCAGAATACCCCATTGTGTCCATCGAAGATCCTTTTGACCAGGATGATTGGGAGCATTATGGAAAGATGACCTCTGAAATTGGTGAAAAAGTTCAGATTGTGGGAGATGATCTTTTGGTCACCAACCCCAAGGTTAAAAACCATCTACTTTTCTATCTAAAAAACACGACTTAATTCACTCTATCCCTTTCCCTGGGCTGACGAATGCTTCTTATGCACAGAGGGTGGAGAAAGCAATCAAGGAGAACACTTGCAATGCTCTTCTTCTCAAGGTCAACCAAATTGGATCAGTCACTGAAAGTATTGAGGCTGTCAAAATGTCCAAACGAGCTGGATGGGGTGTGATGGCTAGCCACCGGAGGTCCTGAGCCCTATCATCACCCCTATGGTTTGATTGACTTCCTTCTCACCATTTAGACACTTACACTTATATGACCTTTTGTTAAATGCAGTGGAGAAACTGAGGATACCTTCATTGCTGACCTTTCTGTTGGTCTGGCCACTGTAAGTATCAATATGAATGTATTTGAATCCTAATAACCTTTTTATGGACAGATTTCCTTGAAAATAATGCTAATAAATATACTACCTTACTTTTTTTTATATTCAGGGCCAGATCAAGACGGGAGCTCCTTGCAGGTCAGAGCGTCTTGCAAAATACAATCAGGTAGATAATCTCGCTCTGCCTGATCATCCTAAAATTTTCAGAATTTGTTGTATGCTTTATAATGATTTCTGATGGTATCTGCTCTTCATGTGTCTTGATCAGCTTTTGAGAATTGAGGAGGAGCTCGGTGATGAAGCTGTTTATGCTGGAGCAAGCTTCCGCGTGCCAGTCGAGCCCTACTAGAGTAGCTAAGGTTTTATACCGAACAAATCACCGAGTGCTTTGCTTTATGCGGACGGGAGATTCAACAGTTGCTTTTGCGGTTTTTGTTATTGGTAAGGTTTTATGAACAAATCATCGGTGATGATAGGACCTTCCATGTTGTCCTTGGGCTGAATAAGATCTCGAACAAGGGTCACTCTTATGCTCGGAACCATTGAGGTGGAAACCCAATTTTGGAGTCCCCTTTTCTATGATCTATTCAATATATTAGCGTTGTTATTACCTAGGCTTTGGAGATTAATCACGTATTAATAGTGATCTATAATGCGGGCATTGATAAATATTAAAAATTTAACTCAGCTTATTAGAAAGAAACCAGGGAATCTTCCTTTGCACGCCTTCCGATGGACCCCACCCACCTTTATAAGCTGTTGTTCTGAGGGTATATCCGCAGTCTAGATGCTGATGCCGATGCTGATGCTGTCCTGGCTTGTTGAAATGTCAAAAGATGAACAGTTAGTTCCCAACAAAGATAGGAGGGTGGTCAATGCCATAAGTATATATATGGCTTTGATTACATGAGTCTAAATAGTATATGCTAGAGTCAAGTAGAAGACGCTTTGGAGGGGACTGCAAGATGGATAGCTACCTTTTACCAAGAGGTCTTCCAATTTGCCAACAGCGGTAAGAAACCATGTCCCTCTCTAGAGTCCTTGTATTCCTTCAACCACCAACGGATTGTCTTTAACAGGGTATGCGGGTAGGTCTCTCGGGTAGGGTGGGATACTGTTGTTTTATTAAGTCAAATAATATTTGAATTATGAATAGAAACCCAAAATTACCCTCGGATTCCTGGGTAGAGTGAGTGATAAATGGTGTCGGACTATTATAATCCAAATACTCGTAGTATATTTGTACTTGCATGATAAAATCGAAGGGGTACAAAGGTAAAATCACCCGACTCTCCAGTAAAGCATGTGCGAATGGAACCACACGTGCTGAGAGGATCTCGAAACAATGCACAGATGCCGCCTACCCTTCTTCTCACTATCCTCCCCAGTCCCACCCCACACCCCCTTTCCCTCTTCCTCAATTCTATAAATCCCTTGAAACCCTTTCTCCCTTTCTCTGTCCTTATCTCTCTCCCAAAATTGTCTAGATCTCTGCAGTTTTCTCGATCGGATCTCCCAGTTTTACCACCATGTCGTGTTTCAAGAGCAAGTACGAAGGTACTGTTTTCTTGCTTCAATCTTGTTCTACCTAAATCAGTTGCTGGATCTCATTTCTGCTTGCTTCATTATGCTCTCTCTGCTGCGTTTTGCTTTTAGGCTCAGAGATCGATGATTCTACTTTTCGTTTCGAGTTGATCTGTTTGTAAATTTCAGCCCATCACTTGAATCCTTGGTTATTTTTTCTGAGGAGTTGGTGTATGAATTCGATCTCTGTGCGCGATCCTTGTTGTTGTTTTTGTATATATCACCTCTATGTTTTTCGCCGATAGTAAACTAATGATAGTAGGAATACACCTAGAACAGCAGATCTATTGAAGGCTATTTATGTGGTCTCCTGTCTTTCATTGTTTCTGAACGTATAGTATCTATGTTTGCTGCTTTCGTATATATCACCTATATGTTTTTCGCTGATAATAAGCTAATAATAGTAGTATTACATCTAGAACAGCAGATCTATTGACGGCTATTTTTGTGGTCTCCTATCTTCCACGTATTCTTTACACCTACATGTTGATATGTCTGGTTCTAACTATTTTTAGGAAGGCTTCATTATTATTAACCTGGCTTAATTATATGTCGAGTTTTGATTTACACACTTAACAGAGAAAATGTTCATATATTGGGGATTAAAGATGGAGATGAAAATTTAATTATTTAATTACATCTGAGGTTGGAAGAACTTCTCCAGAGCATTCACTGATAAGAATCTGATATTTGAAGAACTTTATAGCAGTGTCACAGTTGATCGATTTCTTTACTCGTTATTCTGTACTTGCTTACAAGTATATGACTGTTATTTTTAGCTTTGAATTCTGGATCTTGAAATTTCTCGAGCCTGTTAGGAGGATCAGGATATGGATCTTGAATTGCATTCACTTGATGGATATGTTAAATAAATTGGGCGAATGATCAGATGCGTTGCTTATGTAATACAGCTGAGCTAATTGCTAATGCTGCCTACATTGGCACCCCTGGCAAGGGTATTCTTGCTGCTGATGAGTCAACTGGTACCATCGGAAAGCGTCTATCCAGCATCAATGTTGAGAATGTCGAAGAGAACAGACGCAACCTCCGTGAGCTTCTCTTCACCACGCCTGGTGCTCTTGATTGCCTCAGTGGTGTTATCCTTTTCGAGGAGACACTCTACCAAAAGTCACGTGATGGTAAGTATTGTAGCATGGGTACTTTCTCCCTTTTTTTGCCCAAAGTACTTTCTCCCTTAATTTGGGTAGTTTCATTACTGAATATTGAGATGATGATACGGACTATTGTTAAATTTTAGCTGATTGGATTCGACATTTTTCTGTATAACTCTCCAAAATGTTTTGTCAACGTTTCTTAACAATTTCTTGAAATTGTCCGTCTATAATTTCTTAAAAAATGTCCTATTTCTATTTTCAATTCACTGTTATATAAACTAGGGTTAATAACTAAAATAGACATAAACCTTGATGTTTGCATCAATTTTAGCACGATATTTTTCCTTTGACCTAATTGAGCATGAGCTTTGATATTTTTATTGATTTTGGCAGGGCCTTTTTTCTTTGGCCTAATATAGTACACGCTTAAATGTTTTTTTATCAATTTTGCATCAGCCTTTTTCTTTCACCTGGCATATGTACTTGACATTGTATTAATGCTATCATAATATTTTGGATCTAATCAAGCATCAAACTGCCTAAAAATCACTGGAGGCTGAAGATTGAACCCTTGTAAAAATTGTCGTATTTGCCTGCCTTTTCCTTTGCCATTTCTGTACCAACATTGATATAATGTCGAAAATTTGTATCCAATTAGGTCAACGATCGAGTTTTCTGTTAAAACTGATAAAGAAAATCAATAAGTCCGAGCTCGATTAACTCAAAGGAAAGGTTTGTGCTAAGATTGATAAATGCATCGAATTTCTTGCCCATTTAACTTTTGACCTTATAAATTATAGCTTTTTATTATAATATTACATGGTAATTGAACAATACACTTGATTTTTTGCTTCTACAGGCAAGCCTTTCGTTGATGTCTTGAAAGAAGGAAAGGTTCTCCCCGGTATCAAGGTCGACAAGGGAACTGTTGAGCTCCCTGGAACCAATGGTGAGACAACCACTCAGGGCCTTGATGGCCTTGCTGACCGCTGCAAGAAGTACTACGCTGCAGGAGCCCGGTTTGCCAAGTGGCGTGCAGTGCTGAAGATCGGTCCCAATGAGCCATCCCAGCTGGCAATCAACGAGAACGCCAATGGATTGGCCCGGTATGCTGTGATCTGCCAGGAGAACGGACTGGTCCCCATTGTCGAGCCTGAGATCCTCGTTGATGGCCCACACAGCATCGACAAGTGTGCTGATGTGACTGAGCGTGTCCTTGCCGCCTGCTACAAGGCCCTGAACGACCACCATGTCCTCCTCGAGGGTACCCTCCTGAAGCCCAACATGGTCACCCCTGGGTCTGAAGCTCCCAAGGTCACCCCTGAGGTGATTGCTGAGTACACCGTCAGAGCACTCCAGCGCACCGTCCCTGCTGCTGTCCCCGCCATTGTCTTCCTCTCAGGTGGGCAGAGCGAGGAGGAGGCCACCCTCAACCTCAATGCCATGAACAAACTTAAGGGCAAGAAGCCATGGTCCCTGTCCTTCTCTTTCGGCCGTGCCCTCCAGCAGAGCACCCTCAAGGCATGGGCTGGTAAGGAGGAGAATGTGCCCAAGGCCCAGAAGGCGTTCATCACCCGCTGCAAGGCCAATTCGGGCGCCACCCTGGGTATCTACAAGGGTGATGCTCTGCTCGGAGAAGGTGCCTCGGAGAGCCTTCACGTGAAGGACTACAAGTACTGAGCCGGTCAGTAACTTTGCAGGGTTCAGATTTATGTTTTGTTTTTACCTTGATGGTTGAAAAAAGACCAAATGGGTGTCTGGTTGGTCCATTGCCCCCGAATATATCCGTATCGTATTGCCCGTTTAAGCTTATAGCGGACAATGGCCGAGTAATAATCATATGAAGATTTCCTTTTTACTTATGTTTTAGCTGTTCATCGTTATGATATTGTCGTGATATTATCTTCAGCATGAAATTTACGTTGCATTCTCCAATGTTTCTTCACATGAATTTTCTTGCAGGTGGTGTAATTCGGAGTTTCCTGTATGGCAAGTAGCTATGTGGCTATAGCCCAATTAAGCTCATGGGCATTTCACGATAGCTTAATTTTTCATTCAAGACTCAATGTTGATACTCAATATGATATTTAATGGAACGTGGGCTTACTACGGGGAAAGCAGACCCACAAGAAGAATCCAAGCCCAGAGCATTGACGCACGAGAATCTTCTGTAGAGTTGCAGAAGACAATAAGTGACAGAAAAAGTAGAAAGCGCATAGGGACAACAGACTTTTTTCTTAATTACAACGTAAACGCTGGGACGAGCTTCTCTCTCTCATGGAGAAAGAAGAGAGGAGGGCGTGATGTCAATGAATGAAAGTGGAGAGGGCTGGTCGAGGTGCTGTCTGTTCACATCAGAGACCGGCAGGAATTGGTGGCTTGTTGCCACTTATGGAAAAATAATGTTCAAGGAAGCAAAGGCCTTGTCAGGCACACAGATGTATGTTACAGATGGACAGAGAGATGAGGAAATAGGAGAGAAAAGAAGGGAAAGCCTGATCTCTACTGATCACTGAGATCTGAGAAACTGGTAAACTGCCTGATCTCTACTGATCACTGAGATCTGAGAAACTGGTAAACTGCCTGATCTCTACTGATCACTGAGATCTGAGAAACTGGTAAACTGCCTGATCTCTACTGATCACTGAGATCTGAGAAACTGGTAAACTGTGTGACTGAGAGTTCTCCCAGTAAGCAGTCATATCAGATATGTTATCATCATTAGAGAGCTTATTCTGGCTCCTCCCGTTGCTCTCTTTGGAGCTTAGCTCATAAGAATGAGACTGTCCCCTCGGCATCTCTGCTCTTCACCTGAAGACTGTCCCCTCTCCCCACTCATGGAAGCATTCGATGAAGTTCAGATATTTTGGTGATGAAAGGAAGAGAGAAGACAAAAAGGACTCAACGAGCTGATGATGGGATGGGCATTGCAACATGCTGCATTTACTATGATGAGGTGTTTGTTCATCATCAATGGCGGGCACATTTTTCCAATATAAAAGATTGAGGCGCATCTCTCAACCTTACTTGTTATCATGGGGGTGAATATATGTGATACATGCTTTTATAAATTTTGAGATCTTCCACTTCTGAATTTACTTGTTATCATGGGGCTGCATGGATATCTTGGAACCACGACATGATGGAGGCGTTCATTGAGTTGTCCAGTGGCCACTGCATTGTTGTCTCCATAAGATAAGAGCCAGCCTCTATGTTTGGATTCCTCGGGGGAGGAAAGCTTCTTTACTCTTTCACCTTGTGCACCTTTGCGCAATATTTCGTATATAAACCAACATTCTATCAACATGTTTTGCCTGTACTTGTTAAATGTATCCGGAAGAGGCTCAAAAGTATAGATGATAGACTAAATTCACAAAAAGGAGAAACGTGGAAATGCATACTCCAGCCCATGTGTCTGTATTGTGTCATGTCAATCAATATGTAGTTGACCACAATATCAATTTGGCAACTTAGTTGCTAAAACCGAGCTTGAGATGAAATTTCCGCCTAAGATTCTTCCACAATTCGATCTAATCACATGCTGGCGCCCTATTTTCATACCGTGACAATTATGTTTCTATGAGTCCGGCCGGGCGGAGTCAACGCAGAGGAGTTGATGACAATGAGGTATAATTGAACGCAAACTCGATAAAAGGGTTTCTCTAATCTCCATCTAAACCCCTTACAAATCAGCCCACACGACATTTATAACAGATGATCAGTAATAATCAATGTCAGGACCACCTTACTCAATATTAGAATACCCCAAGGACATGATGACTGAGGCCACCTTACTCAATATTAGAATACCTCAATGTCAGGCCACTACTGTAAATGGAACTACGAACTAGTTCAGTGCTACATCATGGCAGACCTATCGATCCATTTGTTATCTAGTTCTCTGATCCTTTGTTAAGCTTCACACAGTAATTTTCCCACACGCTCTCTCCATCACCCATCAGGAAACGGAAACAGCCATCCGGTCCCACATTTCCGGCAATCGAGCTAGAGGCATCAAATCTATCGGTCAAGTGATGGACTACCCTCGCCGCTGTCCCGAGCCCTTGCTGATCACTGATCTCACAATATGAAACTCCCGGTCTCTGATCACATAGAGAAGAAATATGGTTATCTTTGCTAGTTAGTGTAGCCTTAGTCGCCTTCTCGTTCTCGACACGGGCTAAAGGAATATTGTGATGGTTGTCGACCCGCATCATATGATCAGAGGAAGCCCTTGATGTTAGGTTATGGATTGCCTCCATAAAAGCCGCATCTCTCGCTTCGATCCAAGCTCTCTCTTTAGCCCAGAACTTATGCTCCTTATCAATTTGGGCAATCTCTTGTCTCCTCCATTCTTCCTCTCTTATCAACCTCTCTTGCTCTTTCTCCTCGAGAACCCTCATCATCTTCTCCACCCACGCCTCCTGCTTCTCAATCAGCTTCCTCATCCTCGAGTCGATGAAGTCCTTTATCTTTGCCTTCCAGCTCCTCCCGGTCCTCCTCTTCTTCGCCCGGGCATTAGTGATCTCCGCCATCGGATCTTTAGTGCCAGAGTTGTCTTCGTCATTGGACGAGGAAGTGTCGAAGTCGGAAGAGTCGGACAAGCTGAGGCTATCGGAAAATGCCTTCTGGGACTGGTGAGAGTACGCCTCGTGTTTGTCGTTGATCGACTGTGGGCTGATGATGGAGGGATAATACGAGCCGAGGGAGTTAACCATATTAGCCGGAGCCATTGAACATGTCGTCTGTTGTGGTAAGCGATGATCGCCGTAGAGGGCCTCGAGCTGGCGGAAGAAGCGGTAGTGCTTTCCGTCATGCCTTCCGGCCTTTCCTTCCTTGGTTTTCTTGTAGTACTTGTACAAGTTCTCGAACTTCTCCCTGCATTTCTTGCCGCTCCGGTGGTACCCATGCTCCTCGGACATTATTCTTCACCACCAGGAAAAAAACATCAACACTTGAACACTGATGATGCAGACATCGTCTTAGGTAACTAGTCAACCAAGAACTTGTCATAGAAGAAAGGATGCATAAGCTTTGCTGTGAGAAGGAGAGTTGTTTTATTTCTCTAGGAGCTGGAGGAACGAACCAGTGAGATCTCGGTGGGAAAAAAGCTTGGAATGAAATTATACACAAAAAAAAATGATCAAGGAAGAAAAGGGCACTGGTGATTATAATTTGTGACTTGGAGACAGTGTCAATGTGTAGTCGTTTTCCAAGCTCGAAGCCCATCAATTGCTTCAAAAGTATTTCTGAAGAAATAAAGTGATCAGATTTCTGACTCACTTCGTCGTCTTTATCCAACATGAAAACAACATGTGCCAATGCAAAGTTAGGTCCTTCAAACAACATGAAAGCTCGTAGAGAAGAAACTTCACAGTGCTTCCTATGGTGTTATTAACATGGAGATATGGTGAGAAAATCTTTGGATGAAAGAATTAAGCTGGAAAGCTGAAATGTAAAGCAAAAATTCAAAGGAAGAGAGATTAAGGGAAAATGAGATAAGTGTGGAGTGGAATGTGTAGGAAGGAATTAATACCTGGAAACTTCATCCCACAAGGGTCCCTTTTGATTAGCCTCACGAAACCTAGAATCTAGTCGGGATCTGATCTCCAGCAGGGTCAGCGTCTCCTGCCTCGGCCACCTGGAGCTCGCACCGTCCCCTCCATCGAAAGCAATTGCAGCGGCAGCGGCAGAAGAAGCCTCGCCCGGGAACTCGTGGAGACTGCCGACGACGCCGGCACCGCCTTGGCCATGAATTCTCATCTGGCTTCCTGCCGCCGTCATCATCATCAGCTCCATGGGCTGCGGACCCCGGTGGTGGCTGGGGAACACCTCCGGAGGAGGCATGGCTCCGGCTATCAGCTGCCGGAAGTCTGAAACGCCGTAGGGATGGTGGTGGTGGGGGCGGTCGTCCATGCTGCCAAAAACTATGGGTGGATCGACGATATGGGAGAGAGTGAAGTAAAACTGATTAAATGAAAAGAGGAGAGGGAGACAAACAAGGGACCATTATTAATTCGTATATATGAATATTGAAATTTGAGAGATGATCATGATGGAGATGATGATGAGAGTGAGTCTATAGCTCCTTAGTGACCCTTTGCTTTATTTAACCCTTTCTTTTAATCTTATATGGGATGACAGTAAAACAGTGAACAGAAGAAAATAAGGGGATGTTGACGACGACTGATCTCCATAGTTCATCATCCTTAAGTCTCTAATAAGATATTGTTAAGTCGGCCGGTGAATCAGACAGTCCGGTCGGGTGACCCGTTGAACCGACAAGGGAGAAATACTAGAGAGAGAGAGAGAGAGAGGACCAGTTGAGGCGGGAGGGACGGATCGTGTTCACGAAAAAAGCTGGAATTTCACTAAAAGTGCAGAAATTTGGTCCCATGGCCATGCATTGTTTTGTCCTTCCTGAGAGAAATCTTACACCACCCTCTCTCTCTCTCTCTCTCTCTCTCTTGTGGACAGACAGAAGCCATGGCCTGGTGTTTGGCTGTAAAATATTTATGTGGAATTATTGGTGTAACGTACAATTCCAATTCCATGGGTAGACCGACAGAGATAGGGTTATGTGAGTGTTTGTAATATGTCGATGGTAGCCCAAGAATCATGTGAAATGTCTTAATTTCGGACAACCTGCGGGAATTATCCATAGGGAAAAAAATCTCTGTCGACCAAGTTAACGGAAAAAAAGAATTGGATCCATGGGATATATTCTTTTACAATACCATTCATTGAGTTCAGCCATCAAGTCTCCCTTCCATCCCATGAATCCGTACCCCTTGATATCTAATACTCCATTCTTGCCATATGGAGCTAAATTGAATAATAATTACAAATTAGTTATTTATTCAAGATGTACAAGAGGGACACTAAAAAATTCATCAAGTATATTTGATGTACTCTACAATGTAGATAGCATGTGGCAATTCTCATGCTTGTCAAAGTCCAAATAAACATGAGACTTGAAGGTAGCTACTATAGCCCATGTACATAATTGAGTGAGAGTTTGTGGGTATGCGAAAGAGGGCCATAGCCATAGGTAGCTAGCTGATCAATGATTAGAAGTAAACTTGTGTAGCCCCACCACCCATTGATTGATGTCCATATGCCTTCCACCAAAAGATGAAAATATCAATATATATATATTGTGCCCATTTCTGCAACCCCATGGTTTTGTTGTTGTTGCATACATATTTAATTACATTGAATTGAATTTGTATAACATTTGAGTGATACCATAATTTTTTATCTATTTTTTAAATGAATAATTCGATGTTTAATATTGTGTAAATATAATTTCCTTTTTGCATGTATTTTACTGACTTGGAAAGTATTAGTTATTTACATAAATGGACTCCATAGGGGAATCTCATAAGAGAGAGATAGAGGTAGGGGGTTTTGCATTGTTATGAGTTTCTGACTGGGAACCGGGAAATGAGAGTGATTCAGAAGACACAGACTGGTGAACAGTAAGAGTGGTGTATGAGAAAGAGAAAGGTCGAAGTCGATGGATCTCTCTGACTCTCTCACCTGATTGCTTGTGCTATTGAAAGTGCAGAAAGTTCCTTATCCCTTTTCACGCAGTATTAGTTGCACATGGTTTTTCTTTCCATTAAGCTGCCTCCAAGAGCATAATACATGAAAGACAAATAGCCTTATATGCGTGTTGGTTTGGGTGCTTTCACAATCACTTTGTTTTAAATGAGATCTTGACTTTGAATCCTACAAATGAAAAGCACCAAAAAAGCATTCTTGAATTAAGGACTATGAGAGTCAAGTGTCTATGTAAAGAGGCCAGTCAAGCTATATGGCTAATGGCTAATGGCTAATGGCTAATGGCCACTACACTACATTATACTACACTCAATAATATACCGTCTAGAGGACATCATAACCCTATATCTTTTATATGATGAACTGAATGATTAGGTCTCTCTCTCTCTCTTATAGCCTCCACTAAGACTGACAGGGACAAGGGCAGATTAGATTGCATTGGGGCTTTCAAATTCTTCCATAATCCTATCATTAGTTTACAAATACTAATTTATAGTGTAAATTAGTATATGTTATTCCATACTTCCTCTTATAAAATAAAAAATATTCTATTGTAGTTTGTTTATATATGAAAAGAATTAGAATAGTGAGATGCCAATAGTCAGTCACCCCACAAGATTAATTCATATTAAAAAGGTGTAACCACAACATTATGCAATTCTTTTTTCCAATTTCAATGGTAAATTTTTTCTCAGCCTTGTACATTATGACTACAACATGTTATTATCACACAAATTTGAACAAAAACACTAAAGTGATAGACAAAACTGAAGTATTTGTACCCAATTGTTAAATTTAGGAATTTAACAACTTGAGAGACAAATTCAAGTACTAATATCTTAGTCTAACTCTTTATGATTTAAACTGGTAACCTAACCGGCACAGTTCAATGCCCAACTCCTTTAACATAAATAGAATAATTTAGAAAAATGAAAAAAAAAATTGGAATGACTAGAGGGGTGTTAGGTAGGAGAGGGGGCCTCTTCTGCTCTTTTCAAAATTCAATTTTTTAGCCAGCCACCTTCACTATCACTTTCATCAAACTTTCCCTCCGTAAAGGCTCAACACAAATATACCCATCACACTTTTTCTGTCTTTTGGGGACCTACAAAATCATTGTTTGCTACACCATCTTTGTAACTTCATTAAATAAAGCTCAAAAGTTTTAATTTTGTGTGCCCTCCATCTTCATCTTGGGAGCTACACTAGGGTTTGGAAAACGCCCCCATCTCACATTCCCTTTCGTGATCGGCTGAACAAGTGCTAGTATTTACTCGAGTTGTGATGGAACAACTCCATAACAATGTACAAAGTGCGAGAGAGAGAGAGAGAGAGCCCGCAGGATTGACAATCGAGTTTTCACTTTGCTTATGAAATCTGTATCAAAGGGAAAATCAATGATGGTCGATTTGGGTCAAGAAATCTGACAATAGACGTAAATGTTGTCAGCATCCAATGACGGGAAGAAAGTAGTTCTGATCCATCATAATCGGACGACGCTGAACCCCAACGCCCTGCACCATGGCCCTCTAGGGTTCGTCCAACAACACAATTATTCGCCAATCGCCCCCAATCAAAATAAATGAAAATTTAAGTATGACTTCAAAGTTCCCTTCAATAATGGTCTTTCCTGCCCCATGCATGCATGCCCACTAACCCTACAATATGTCCACCTATATATATTATAGAAGAAAATGCTCTCTCATGAAGGCATATTTAATACATTATCATGTTGTCTAACTGTGTATTTTTAGTAAAGAGACCATTTTTGATTGCTCAAATTGCTCTTCATAGCTCCGAGAGTCATACCTTTCTATGCGAAAAGAGGATGTTAATCTATGCAATAAGAGCACCTTGTGCTCCCAGTAGTGGTCATATAGATCAAAAGAAAGGGCCTAAACACTTTTAACCATGGTTGTCTAAAACAAAAAGCTTATATATAGAACGGCAGTAGTGACCTATTATTATTAACCCATAAATAAAGAAGGATCTGCAACCACGGCCTAATATGTGATTTTGTATTAGTATACCAATAGTCATCAAGCTCACATTTTTGTACTTACATTTTCACGGTGACATTATATATATTTAAAAAGTGAAAGGGAGAATTGATTGGTGGCTGGAAACGTGACCTGAAGAAAGGACCAGAGGTAAGGGAAATGGTGACAACATCTATGGACTTTCATCATATCATTTGTAAAACCATCATCCTCCCTCATCATTTTCCCACAAAACAACATATTAAATACACAGTGAACAAAAAAGGGCACATTGCAAGAGCCTTCCTTTATATTTGCTTCCTTCTTTCTTATGTAAGAGTTCAATTTGAACCCAAAAGGTTTATTCAATAATTTTTTTTTAATCAATTAAAATTGATTATATTTTCCAGTCTAGATTGATCCTAGAAATTGAAATGGTGGGAATAATAATGTATTATGAATACATGCAAATAAATGATTTGTCACCCTCCAATCCATCTCTAAATAGAAAAATGAGAGACATTTTCAAAAACTTTAATCATTATATGTGGGAAAGATTTGACTGTTGTCCTAATTAATAAAGGCAGTAATCTCTTTTATGTAAACACTGCCCCTTAAAAGCATCTTTCCTCTTTATGTCAACTAGACAATGGCCACCACAAAGGTTGCCAAACTTAAAATCCAAGTTAATTATCATGAACAAGTTCTTAAGTATGAAGGACTGTGTTAATAATTTAATCATATTTTTTTCTTATTAATTTTATTTCTTTTATAATTTAATACTCAAAACTCATTCTTATTTAACACTTAAAAAACCTAAGAAATGAGTTAATAATTTAATCATCAATTTTTTATATATAAGATATTAATATCAATAATAGATTTTCTATGCTAGTGGGTTGTATTAAAATGTTAAATGCATTTCCTATTTAGTGTTTTATGAAAACCCCTTTGAAAATGAGATTCGTTATTTGGAAGTTACATGTTTTTTTTTAATTGGACAAATGAATTACTCACATGGCAATGAGATGAAGAGACCAAAATTTCATGTTGAATTGAAATTAGAGGATTAATAACGTGGCCACTTTATTGACTATTATTTGCCATACTCATCAATATTAATCTTATTTTTATTTAGTATAGTGTAAAATTTTTAATCTTATAAATACATAAAAAAATTTTATTTCAACTAATTTATTATCATATTCTCAACTCGTAATCACTTAAACCGCGAATATACTTTTTATATATAATTTTAAACTCGTAATCAACAATTAGTCAAATATTATTTTTTGAGTTTTTAACCTCCATAATCGAAAAAAAATAAATTAAGTTTTCAGATTTTTTAGGGTTTTTTCGGTTAGGTAATAATACGTATATGAGAATATATTGTTTATTAATAATGGGTTAAATCTAATTTAATTATAATTCAGTGAAATATTTTAAAACTTATAAAGTCAAGATAATTTTTTTATTTTATCCAATATCTTATTATATACTTAATAAATAGTATAATGGGTCAAATTCATATTTAATTAAAACTTATTAATAGTAAATAGTAAACTATTTAAAAACTTATAAAAATATAATAATTTTTTATTTTATTAAATATGTAATTATATTTTTAATAAATAAAATATCGAGATAGTATACATTTATACAAGGTATCCAAAAGAGAAATAAGGTAAAAGAAAGTAATAAGAATTTAGGCCAAAGCCCATTTTAAGCTCCATTCAGTTGAGCCGCTTAGTGGAGGTGAGTGGATCTGTCCAGTTGAGAGGGAGAGATAGATTTGGTTATAGGGAGCTATTATAGGTGAAAATTAAAGAGGTGTGGATAATGTGCCGTATGCCTACTGAACTATAGTAAAGAGGGTTCCTTGCCTCCCCCCCAAAAAAAAAGCCAGTGTGAGTTAAAAGGGACAATGGCAAGTGGCAGACAACTCATGAATCCCATGTTTTGTTGTTTAGGCCATCATCATAAGTCCCGGGGTCGTTTCCTTTCTCCCTTAACAGTGTCACTGTCTAATGCTCTCTCAGTCGATGGTGACAAGTCAGTCGTAAAAACATAACAGATTGGCGCAAGTGACGGAAGTCACAGTCATCCATCCCTTTCGCCCTTCATTGGTTGTAGCCCCCTAGTGTGCCTTACCAACAAATCTAAAACATATTATCAATTAATATTATCCACCTCATTCAAGAATTCTCATTGCATTAAATTCCGTAGAAAATCCATGCAATCATATTTATTTCAGCAAATAGATTTTTATACAAAAAAAATATCCTACATAGAACATCTACCGACCATAATAACAAATCATAAGTCCCATGTGGCCCCATTTGAAGGAGGCCAAGGAGAATATTATGGATGTGCTAAGTGCCAACCATTCGACAGTCCGGTCCCACCGGTCCAGCCAATTGAAAGCATAAAGCCACAAATTAAGCTAAACGCAATTAAAGAATCTCTAGTCAGCTATTGGAGCCAACGATTGAAAAGTCCCATGTGGGTTGATCCATGAATATGCTAAAGACTCGTATGATTGATTGTGTGGGGACACCCAACAGTATGTGTATGGACCCACCCAGGTACACACACTTTTTAATTAGTATGTAAATCTAGAAAAAGATAATCATAAGCCAGTGAAATAATCATAATCGTAAGTTTCAACCTTTATATTCAATTCGAGTTGTGTGATTTCCTTATAAGTTTGAGTTGATTTATCAAACATTTAATATTTTGATATGACACATTCAATATACTTTTGTCAGGTTGGCATGACCAACTGTATAATGAAATAAAAGGGCATAGTGGCATTGATCGTTGTTGGTCATCTCCATTGGTCGGGTCCTCCTAGCAAACCGAAGGTAACACAACATCATATGGCCAAAAATTTACCACACTTTGTATCATGATGATGGTGATCAACTTGATGGTTCTCATATGTAAGGGTGTCAAGCAATCCAATACTGGATATGGGAATTCATGCGTCAATCAACCCCGGACATTCAGTCTCATTTACTCAACAAACTCATTTGGTGATAGGCCACTTGCAAAAATATATGACTTCTAAGGTTGATGGCAGATAGAACTCTTGCATGATGTGTGTCACACAGTTTGAAAAGAATAGGTTGAACCATCCACAAAGGTAAAAAGTTATAAAAAAATCAAATGGGATAAATTAGCACTTTTAAATGGGGCATGTTAGCCTAGTCGCCCCTCTCTAGCCTCCATGTTAAAGTGTATATCCTGGCAGGCGTTGACTCGCACGTCTTCTATCTCTTCACTTACCTCCTCTCTCTCTCTATCTATCTATCTATCTATGTAGAAGGTGAGACTCGAAATGCTTTCTTTTCACTCTCTTATTATGTCTTTTGAATACAAAAAGGCCTCGTTTTATAGCCCTAGATTTAAACTGCCTATACCGAAAAAAGAACCTAGTAACAACTTCTTAGAAACTCTTTTACATACACGATTTTAAGACGTTGTTAACACTACTCATTTTATTTGCTGCATATTCTGGAGTAGAATGCCATAAGAGCTCATCATTGATATAATTTTATCTTTTCTCAGCCTTAATAAATTAAGAGAATAAATATGAGTTCAAGTTCCCAATTCTTAACCAAATGAGGTTTCTATCATAGAGTTATAGTCATTAACTATTAAATTCTTTTAATACCCTTGAACAATCTCACACTTCTTTCAATACTATAATTAAATTATATATGTTTCCCAAAAAATTATCGTAATCGAATATAAATAAACATTATAAAATAAAATTTTCATACCATGTTGGTATGAATATAAATAAACATTATAAAATAAAATTTTCATACCATGTTGGTAGTTCGTCTTCTAAATTATTTGTTGACATTTTTAGTAATTGAAAGGTGTAATGGAGTGAGGTGAGTTTAAAACTTAGTGAGCAGCGTTTTAATTACATTATAACTTTTGTACATGATTTAACATGTACTTAAAAATAGAACTTTTTATTTTCTATTAAAAACAAAACATTTATATGATGTCATAGACAAACTACAACTTATTTTATATTTTAGAAAATAATTCTTATTTAAAGTTCACTACTTTTTTCCCTCAATGTCAATGTATACTCCTTCCTAGTTGGAAAAAGTTTCATAATTTGTTTATGGTAAACTTATCATGAGTTTATAACATACAAACATAACAAACACTCTTCATTAGTAAAGTGATCAAACATTTGCAAAATAGATCCTGAGAGTATACAACCTCGATCTGTTATACTAGAGACACAATACGTATTTACCATCCACCCTGGTAAAATGCTCCAACTTCTCCCTGCACCAGATTCCAACCATTAGACACTATCGATATTTTTATTCGCTATTGAGGGATGATACCTCTCCCACTTCTTCCTCGATCTCAATACACATGAAACTCCTGTAGTTTTACGAAATACTAGAACAACATAACTTCTCTTATGGCAACGTTATTGTCCAGCAGCCCTTAAAACCAACACTACCCTGTACCGGAAGTATTCTTGGTTCCGCACAATTACAATTACACACAATAGTATTTTGATTTTCACTCAATTCGACATGAATTGTTGTAATTATTGATCCTAGGAGAAACCTCAGGACGAGCTATCTGCCCCACTCAAAAGCTCGGACCGTCGCACCTCTGACGGTAAGCTTTCGAAACTTTCTTTCTATAAGCCCAATTTTTCAGCAAAGCTCCGTTTGATCTCATTCTGGCCTCAATTCATGCGATTTAAAGTTCAATTGAATCATATGGATGTGTAGGAACTCAATTATACCTTCAATTTCAATAATTAGCCTCGATTGAATGGTCAATTTGATGAAATCAAATTTGACCAGTTTAAAATGGGGAAATTATGGAAAAATTCTGGGGGAAATTGGAGATTTTGTAAAATTGAGGGACCAAAGTGTAATTTCCCAAAATTGAGGGTCAATTGGCCATGAAAAAGACGTTGGAGGACCAATTGGTTGATTTTTAAAATTTATTGGGGTCAAATTGCCATTTTTGTAAAGTAAGGGCAAAATGGTAATTTTTGAAAAGTTGGGGAATTGGAAATTTGGGAAACTTGAACCCCTTTTATGATTTCGAATAAATTGAGGACCCAAATTGAATTTTAGAAGTTTCAAAACTAAATTTGGGGAAAAGTTAGCATTTGGGACCTAAAGTTAAAGGGAAAAAACTTTAGGGACCTAAATGCAATTATCTGAAAAGTTTGGGCATCTTCGTCAATCGTGATAAATGAAGGCTATCATGTCAAATGTTAATAAACAAGTAAGTACAAATAGTGTAGGGACACGAAAGACCGGAACACCGGTGAGGATAAACTCGTGTGTAGGCAAAAAGCCGATTAAGATGAAATGTACTACGAATATCGGGTGAGTGAGATTATTCACATCCCTGTTTGGGATGATGAGTACTTCAAAAATTAAAAAACCACTTCTATGTGGAATTTTAACATCACACCTTATTGGAATGGTACGAGAACTATGTGAAAAAACTAATTACTGATTGTAAGTAGATAATACCCGATTAGTATGATAAACTTCATAAAAGGAAGTAGAAAACCCCTTAGCGGTTGTAAGTGGAGATGTCATCACACCCGGTTGGTGTGATAGATGAGT
Organism: Trapa incisa; assembly: GCA_030064435.1. Taxonomy (NCBI): domain Eukaryota; kingdom Viridiplantae; phylum Streptophyta; class Magnoliopsida; order Myrtales; family Lythraceae; genus Trapa; species Trapa incisa. Next base: position 10,881,403 of record CM057786.1, on the reverse strand, counting down.
TGAAAAGTTATTTTGTCAGAAGTGTTATCCCCTTACTATATGTCAATGCTTAAAACTTTTTGGAAACCTTATTGACAAGAGCTGAAATAGCTCAGATAGGCTAGATGCCTTGGTTTTGGAACTTGAGGGCTAAAATGTCTGGTTTTTTTGAAAAATCACGTACAATGGGCCTAAGGCCAATTAGCATGAGCAGAAGTTCGTAAACAAACATGATAATAAGTCATGAAAATTATTAATGAATAATTTATGTGATTTGGCTATAGTACCATGACAGGATCGATATGCTCGATGGACTGGCGACAGTGCAACAGGACCAGATTGACGGATCGGTCTAGACAAACAGCTACAGGTCGAGTTTAGGGTTGGGGTCATTGGACCAGTGATACCAAAGATAAATGGCTTTATGGAAAACTTTGTTTGTGCATGCACTTGAGGTTCAGGACCATTAAGACGCCCAAGAGGGGTAATGATGCATCCTAGGGGCTATTGGACGACATGGTGGAGATAAGGACAGTTTGTCATGCCAGCAGTCAGGGAAGCTCGACGTAGATTCATTCGCATGAGACCGGGGTGGGTCAGGATGAGGTCTTTGTCCTCATACGGACACGAAGTTGATTTTAGGTTTGAGGGTCGGATGTTGCGAACATCCACTTATTCCTCAGGTAGAAGTGGACGAGCTTCTATCTAGGTGGCCGGTAAAATCACTTCGATGCCACAAGTGGGTGCAATGGACGGGCTGTCCTGCAAATGTGTGATCCCTTCATGATGAAGGGCGTGTGTTGATTGTTAAACACATTGATTATGGATAATGAGGAAAGTGTTTGAAAACTGAAATTTGAGAAAGGAATAATTTTAAAGGAAATAAGGAGTATGACACACTTCAATTAAAAATTATTTTTATAAGAACTCTTTTTCAAACACCTATTCACTGAGTTGTAGAAACTCATCCACCTTTTCTATCCATTTTCAGGATTTAAGAAAAATGACTAATAATAATACTCGGACCTATCTTTTGTGAGGTATGCTTAAAATTTTATTTTTAAACTTACATTATTATTAATTTATGTTATTCCAGGTAACAAGGTTGAAATTTATACATGGCTCTCCTTAATTAAAGAAAGGGGAAAATTCCTCTTAAACCAAGGGAGCGACGGATTGATCATGGAAATCCGACCAAACCGGGTCGGGGCGTAATAAAAAATGTGAAATAGAGAATTATAATTCTAAAGAGCAGAAAGAGAGATGAAATTGGGCAAGAGAATAAAGTATTTGATTTTGAATTTGTTGATATTGGTCAGTACAAGCTTGATTACAATGGCAAAGAAATAGATAAGCAGTAGGAGAACCACTCAATAGTGCCTCTGAGACAAAACAACCAGCTTTTGAAGGGAGTGGTGATTCTGACTCTGAGTAAAGCAAAAAATCTAGTGAATAACAATAAGAGAGAACATGATCCATGGAAATTAATAATAGAAATCTTAATATAGCAGCGTTGTAGAATAGTACAAATTTATCGAGTGTAGTTCTAATGCAAAAGACCTAGTCGATCAAAGAAGATGTTGTTTTAGGATCGATCAAGCCCGACCCCCAAGGATCGTACTACTCAGAATTTACTAAAAATGGCTCTCATACCATTAAAAAATTAATAGATAGAAAAATATAAAATCACAATTTATCTTGTACATTAATACAATATATAGATAGAAAATTAAATACATACACATTAATGATATTGTAACCACTCTGGTTTGGTTTTATCTTCATTTGATATTATTTTCTTCAATATTCTCTATTAAGTTCTAATTTAGGTCCTTAAGTTTTAAAAACTCATCATCTGAGTCTCAAATCTTTTTCATTATTTCTCATTATTCCTTAGACCTTATTTAGATCCCCAAGAAATCTTAATTTTGAATAGGTTCTCTAACTTTACAAAAATTATATTTTGGACCCTAACAATGGTTTATCAATAAAATATTTCTTAAAAATTATAAAATTTAAATATGAGGTCCCTATGGGCCCCCAAGGTCGCCATGGTCCTTACCTAGTGGGATTTGGTCGGAATAGTACCTTCCAAGGTCGATTTCTAAAGACTAATGGAATAGTATAGAAATTAAGTTAAGGTGAGAATCTCACTAGAGATGGTGACCTCTCTGATGGCACTATTACGATTGGAAAGCTCACTCTTAACAAAATTCATAGACACTTAAAATACCTCAAAAGGAGGTTTGAGTAGCGTATAAATACCGTTTTATTAAGTTTGCCTATTATTGGAGGCTAGTTAGGAATTCCAATATTTTATTTAATATTAATACTTATCCAAAGCTCACAAAGCTAGTGTGTGCTGGAATCAAGAGTAGAATCTGGCATTTTACTTGGCCATGTTTGGCCGTTGGAGTGTTAGAAATGGCTTGACAAGAAAATACTCTATTTCTAGAGTGCATGTACTATTTGATCATTCTAGCGTTAATAGAATAATCAATTGTTACTCATCAAGATAGCATTGAAAAATAACTTAAGTGGGGTTTCAATAGCATTTGAATTATACATTTTAGTAATTGGAAAAAAAGTTATATTTTATCTAACTAGGAAAATCGAAAAATATAGTTACATTTCTAATAGAGAAATTCACGAGATTACAGTAAGATAAGTGTAAAGTCTTATATGGTAATATTCTAGACTTAATTAAGTATGCGAACATAATTTCATTTCGTTAGAAGAGAATATAGTTTCTTCCGTTTCCTAAGGGACTCCCATAGCTAACTTGTTGCAGCCCCTGAAGAGAAATCTTCTATATTTCCCTCTCCCGCTATTTCTGGTTCTGTCGCAGTTAATCTTAACAATTTATTTTGAAGTCGCCCACATTGCTTAGAGGGGGATTTGGGATTTGCCTTCAGTTTTGATCATGTGTAGCTCCCGTCTCCTTAATTATGCACCTTCCTGGAAGGAAATATTCACTCCTTTGGTTCGGATATTGTCATTGTCCGATTGTATCCCTTCCTTCTCTACCCAGTTACATTTTTTTCTTAAGTTTCCAGCATACTATCGTGATTCTAAGTGTGGTTTCCAGTTGTTCATGTTTGTATAGTATTTCGTATGTTTTTCAACTCTTAATTCACGTTTGAAAATAAACAATAAAAACAGTATCCATTTTAATATCGTATACTAGCGGTAAAATCGCTCGGGTTACTGTTTACTAATAAATATTTAATAGATTTATAACAAGAGAAATGAGGGTGAATTATGTGATTTATATATTAATAATTATTTTATATAAAATTATATAATATAAATATTATAAATAAAAAATTATTATAAAATATTTTTAATATAATTTAATGATATATAATAATTAATGAATTATTTAATTTAATTAAAATTATAAATTTATCTTTTTAATTTTTTTTTATTAATTATACTTGCCTACATCTAAACAATTAATTATTAAAAAATTTTAAAATCTCCAAATTAATAACTTCACTTCCACTGCCTAATTATAATTGATAATAAGGTTGATAATACTGAAAGACAAATGTCAATTTGGAGAATTACCAAAATTATCATATTTATAAAATGGCATCAATTTAATCACTTTCAAATAATAAATATAAAATTAATAGAGTCCATACAGCATGATCACCCAGGGCATCTGAATTGAAGCCTTCTCTAAGGTACCCTCTGTCCATCCTTAGATGTGAAATTCTGATTTAATGATAAAGCCATTATTGGTTTGAAAGTTGACTAAGTTCCATTGCGCATAAATTTCCATTAGTTATATGATCTCTATGGTGTCGCATGTATACACGTTGGGTCATATCCATTTAAATTATAAAGTTGATGTTTTAGGATTAATTTGAGTTGGCCAAGAGCTTAGTTCAATGTCATAATCCTTCCCACATCTTAGATTAGCCTACCATTTTCTATGTTTCCTCGTGATATGCATTATGAATGCTGTCACACACGCTCTAATACCCTAATTTCTAGAGGGAGGAAACAAAAGGGGGGCAATATGCCATACTGTCATTTAGTAAATTTTGTTTGTATTAGTAATAAAGTCACAAATTGTTGGGTTTGATTGACATTTGGAGAACCATTTTTTTTTCTCTTTGATTGATTACCCTAATAGGCTCATTTAACAATCCGCTTTTACTTAATAAGAAAATATGACAATGTTTTTTATCAAACACTAGTAAATATTTAAATATACTTTATGAATTATTATTATTATTATATGGTTAACCATCTAAGGTTGTATAGGGCTTTTGTTAGAAGGTGGGTCATGTGTCCCATGGTCCATGTGCTATTTCTTTCTTCACCAGCCCCACTTGCTCCCTCCCTTTTAGCAAATAAATGTTCTCTTTCACTTTCACACATAGACATGCTCTCCCTCTCCTTATCTGAAGCTCTCTCTCCTCCTTTCTCTTTGAGTGCACTCATCTCAACTGGGTTCACTCAACCATTTTATGCATATACAACTTAGCTAGATATCCATAATATTATCTCAGCTTCTTCTAGTTAGGATGATGACCTGCTCTACCTCCCACCGGTTGAAAATGTAAATGTGTTATCATTGCGACTAGTTGCACTCTTCTTGGTAGATGTATGGTTGAGATTTATATGATTCCTTGTTTTTACACGCTTCTTCTTGTGTTGGTCGTCCGGTTTTTCTTCTGGCAGGAGGGCTGATAAAAGCTTGTTAAGGCAAAAGTTCCTTAAAAAATGGGTGAAGCTTCTACAGCTATACACTTCTTCGGAGAAATTGGCCACCGTTATTGAGAGGAAAAAGTTGATCGAGCTCTCAGCAAACGTGGCCTTGGCTTCTGCTCGCGGTGGAACAACTAGATGGAGCCGTGCCTTGATCGCCAGTGCCTTTAAGGACTCCCACGATAAGACACCATGCTGTGCTAATGGCGGAGAAAGGACATTGCACGGGTCGATCACCAGAAAGATCACGAGAAAGAAGGTCTTGCAGAGAATCCGAGGAGGAGCCAGCAAAGAAGCCCAAGCTTCTTCATCTAACTGGATACCGGCTAGCTCTATTGCAAAGAGGCTGGTCAAGAAGAGAACCAAACTGCTGAAAAAGATAGTGCCCGGGGGAGAATCAATGGACAATGTGTCGCTCATCTCTGAAACCCTAGACTACATAATATCTCTAAGAGCCCAGATTGATGTGATGCGGTCTCTCGTTTACTTGTCCGGGCATTTAGATGCGTAGTATATGGACTATGAAAAAGATGCAGTATTTCTAATGTTCTGATGACAATATATATGCAGCATGTAATGCCTTTTCCCCTGAAGCTGAAGCTGAAGCCGATGAAGTTGGGAGTCTACTCCATCTCATTGTCGTGGCTCCATCCTAACCTCAAATACCTGGGGATGTCTTCTTTGCAGTGTATATTGACTGTTTAAGGGATCATTGAAAGGAATCTAGAAACATATAACTCAATGCAATTAGGGATGTGGTCAAGTGTGAGGAAGACCAGAAGCTCCGGCCCATGTTCTCACTCCATGTCCTGAAGAAGAGGGCCAATGTTTTGGAGAAAGCAAAGGCTGGCTGAGAAGAAAGAAGAGTTCTGGTCCTTCCCCATCTTCCACCCACCAGGCAAGATAAAGCACAAACTCAGGTGGTCCCAGAGACAGCGGCCCCGCTTGGATTTATACATGCATGCAATTAACAACTGTGTATTAAAGAAATCATTAGCATGGACGCATTCTAACTCATCCAAATTTGTTTGGCATGTCAAATTTTTTTTATTTAAATATTTTTAAAGAATTAAAGAAAAAGAAAATCAATGTTCACGAAGGGGAGGGAGAGCTCTGTCTGTCACTGGCCAAGCTTACAGTAGCCAGTGAGCTTCGGAGCACCAAAGAATGTCACCAGGCCCAGCGACCGAGCAAGGGAAGCGGCGGCTCAATAGCCAAATCTCCACATCTCGCATGGGAGCAGATATTCAGTGTTAAAGGTAACCCTGGTCACGTTTCTCTCTTCTTCGGCCGTCCCTCCGACGACGCCTCCTCCTCCCATTGGACCATGGCTCTGTGCTGACACCTCCTCCCCAGAAGATTCGAGTCTTCTAATTGTTTGGGCAATTATATTGTCGGGCTCGACGCAAGTTGGTCTGTACTTCAAACAAATATCGAAATTATTTTGTCGTACTAACGTGAGACTTCAGGGACTTAACCCGAAATAGTGAACATTATGATCCTCGAAATGAAAATGTGCTGACGTCTATCCCTAATATAACCTTGCCCGTTACCTTGTTCCCCATCTCTTGCCCTCACAAGGTCGGATGTGAGATTAGGGTTTTGTTGTAATGTCGCCGCCGATGCCGTTTTCCGCCAAATAAATTCCAGTCGATTGTTCCTGATTTTCTTGTTTCTTCTTGATTATTCCTCCAGTTTTCTTTTTGTTTTCAGAAAAAAAAAGACTCGATATATGGAACTGAAGTTTGCCTCCTCGGTTTTAATCAACCATGCCTTGGAGATGAATACAGCTCCCACACCAATCAATCGCCCTTTCTTTAGTATATTTGACCATCTCTTCTCCAGTGTCTGGTGGATTCTTTCGAAAGGTTGACATCCTCTTCTTTTCACATTAATCTCATCTCAATCGAAATAATGCATGGTCTGTGAATTTGAACTTTTGCCTTATGGTTGAATCTGTGGAGATGATCGAGTTGTTATTCAGGCAACCTCCCTGCCTTGGCTATGGTAGGGAAGGTGTTGAACTGCTCGGAAATTAACTTGCTTTTGCTCTTCAGACTTGCCGAGACTTTTCTCTGAAGCTGGTCTAGTAAGCTCTAGTGCATTCTGGAAACGAATAAAATCTCTAGTAAAATCTCCTCTTACTCTACTAGAATAGAAAAAAACATAAAATTAGATTCTTCAGATCATGTTAGCTACCATCAAGGAATAAATGCAGTGTATTGAAAGTTTTATTAACCTCTTTAAATTTCCAAAATTTCTGCTTGAATTGATGCAAGGATACTATCAAATGTGATGCATTAACACTAGATAGAATAATTAGCTTAGCACTATTTAGTAGAATTAGCTTAGTATGTTAGAAAAGAAATATGTTTAAAATAAATAAGAGTTAGTCCAATATATTCTCAATGATAATGTTATTTTCGGTAGACACCACACAATAAAGCACATGTAAATCAAAAGAGATATTAGAGGCATATTCATGGCCTCATCGGAGATTCAATTATTTTAAATATATGGTTTCTTTTTATTTCAACTATGATGCCCTCCCAATTTTCTCTAGTAAATATATTTTTTAGGTTAGTTTATTTATATTTAAACTAATAAATAATTATATTTATAATTTAACAATTAAGTTATTATTAATTTTATTATTTTATAAAAATAAAAATATTATAATATAAATAATTTTTTGTTAAAAAATTCTGTAATGTTTTTTGCTAAAATTTAATTTATTCACCTTTTGAGTAAAATAAATAATAAATTTTATAATATAATATTTATATTTAAAATATATAATAAAATTTTATATCAACTAAGTTGGTAAAATAATTTTAATATTAAATTAAGGTTATGTAAGAATACTATTGAGATTATAATATTATTTGCAATTATACAATGAAAGTTTTTTTATCGTCACAAAACTGGTCTAAAAAGAGGTTGACACCATAGCATCCAGATTGTGGTGGGAATGGGAGACAAAAAGAATGTGAGGTGGACCAAATGAGGACGGACATCATACTTGAAAAGGAAAATGGGAAATTTTGGTTTAAAGATCCACTCATTTTCAAATGGAAAATCTAAATTCGTTTTAGGCGGGTCATTAAATGATATTAGGGGATTATAACTTAAATGATATTAGGGGATTATAAATAAAGTGCTATGGACAAAACTGATGACAAAAAGGGCATCATTGTTTCATATTACAAGACATAGGTGGATAGAATTTAGTGGGTCAATCGGCCTTCCGGGTTGGCAAAGCCCATTTTGGCGCACACTTAAAACTTCAACTATAATGATTGATGATGCCATAGAACCAACTTGTAACAATCTTTGTTAAAATTTTGACTATGGATTTCTTCCATCTAGGGGGCAGAATTGGACACAGTCACTGCACGAGAGGAAATAATCTACCATGACACATGGAACGTATGTTCAAGGGATTTTGTACAGAGGCGGGATGCAAAAGGAAATTGGAAATAAGTAACATAATGCAAAATCCTCAGGACGCAGACATCCTCACCATTATCCTCTCATTTAAATAAGCAGAAGCCGTAGAAGCACTCACCTCATGTATCCCGGCTCCTACCTCGTAGAAGCTCGTACACTCATTGAGGAGTGGTATGAGGTGCTCCGCTGCTTCCTGTAAGACGTATACACATCATCGTACTGGCTCACTTCATTCGGGTTGGCAGTTGCCCCGAGACCAAGTCTCCCAGAACCACTGCCCCTTCCGTCTACGCTACCATCAGCACGAGTCCCAGTCTCCGGGTCTACATTCAAGTTTGCAGGAGGAGGGATGCAGGCTCCACCCTTACGAAGGGGAGATGGTCCCCTCTCGTACCCATATTCATCATCCTCATCCTCATCTCTTGATTCCGATGATCTCATGGGCCCTTCTGAAGGATTGACCTCACCAATCTCTCTGAAGAACTTGGACACCCGCTCAAGGATCTCTGACTGGGGCACATTTGATGGAGGAATTGTGTTCGGGATGTCCAAGGGGCTCAAGGGGGAGTAGGGCACTCCACTACCAATCTGCATCTTCTTGACCATCCCGGGAATGAGGCCAGGGGGGAATAGAGGGTAAGGAGGTGGCTTCTCACTGAGATTTGGAGGAAGAAGGGGTGGTTGATTTGCAGGTGAAGGAATTGGGACAGAGGCCGAGAAAGGAGCAGCAGCAGCAACAATTGCATTTGGTAGGAACTGTTGGGTTGTCAGATGAGGCACAATTCCCGGGAAAGAGGTTGGAATGTCAGGCCGATCTTTATCACTTAACCCAGGGACAGCAGTTTGTCTATCATGCTGCTGCCATTGCAGAATGTTATGGCTTGATGCTTGCTGGGACAACCCTGCAAATATAAGAATGAACATTGAACTTTGCAAGTAACATTCTGTTTTACATTTTGCTCAAGGAAATAATACACAAACATCTAAGGAGGCTGACAACTGCCAAGGCTCAAGAATGTTCAGTCCAATAATATTTTCATGGACTTGTTCATATAAGCATTCAATTCTACAAATAAAAGTTCCAAACATTATTGTCATGCTTACACCAATAAATTAACTGTCTAGAAGCATGCATTTCAAACATTAAAAGCACATCACATCAGATCCTCTAACTCGTCATGCTCAAGAATGTTCACTCCAATAATATTTTCATGGACGTGTCCATATAACCATTCAATTCTACAGATAAAAGTTCCAAACATCATTGTCATGCTAACATCAATAAATCAACTGTCTAGAAGCATGCTTTTCAAACATTAAAAGCACATCACATAAGACCATAAATCACCATGCCTGATTAGTCGTCCAACCATTCAATATTCTTCTTTTTAAGTTTGTCCATGAACAACCCAGCAGTCAACTAATTCGAGTAACTCGGGTCTTGAACATTTGTTACCAGTATATTTTGATACACTGTACCTTTTATACCTTCATTATATTTTGTGGGCAGTGTTTAAAACCACTATATACTAAATAGCAATTGAAATTATCATTATTAACCTGCTTACAAACAAATCCCAATATTTAGCTCTTGCAGTGGGTGAACATGGAAAATAATAAAATAAACAATGATGGTTGGGAAAGGAAGACCAAATGTGGATATACAAGAAAGGAAAATAATGCTTTCACAAAGGAAAAATATAAAATTTAAAAAGAAATTGAATCCAGAAGTAACAGTACAGACTTCTAGAAACTTTGAAGAGTTGAAAAGAGGGGACAAAATAAACAAAAAAAGAAGCCAGAAATTCTGAAAATAAATTATATAGAACCCACTGTTATCCATAGCATACTTTAAATACATGTGCACATCAACATTCTTCTTGCTCTTTTTTTAGTGATATTATTCTTTTGTGATTCGTGCAATTCACTGATTTATTTTTCCTAGCTCTGTAATTTAACTAAGTTTCACATATATTAAACCTGTAAGCACAAAACAATTAAAATGGGCAAAGGTCAAGAAGTCATACCTGGAGTAGATTCCGTAGAAGCAGCAGGTATTTCTTTAGAAGAGCCGGGAAATGCATTACTTGATACTCCGGTGATCATCTCATTTTCAAGAGCAGAAATTGTCTCCTGGTTATAAATTTCCTTTGAGGCCCAGAACTGTAATATTTTCTGCAACCTTGATTGGTTTTCCTCTCGGTACTGAGGATTGTGGTAAATCCTAGCAAATATGGAACCTAAAACAGGTTTGAAAGCTAGAGCTTCATCATCAAGTTCGTTACAGTTCACTCTCCTTTGCAAGCTGCAAAAATTGAGCATATAGGACTTGAGGTAGGAGAAAAAAGAAACATAAATATGTAATCTATTACAAAATAGTCATCATATCATAAGTTAACATGCTACATCTGCTTTTTCCTCGTTGGGTTACTGTATTAAATTTCAACATGATGCAGTCTATCATAGTATACTGACACCTGATAGAACATGTCATCTCTCAACCAATTAAACTGGAATGACACAGTGGATTAAATGAATCACTTTTTAGACAATGATTAAATGAATCACTTACTGCTTCATCAAAATATCACAACTGTATAACAGAAATAACAATGTAATAAATTGGAATGACATACTGAAATAAATGTACCAATAAATTGGAATCACGTACTGTCTATGTTTAACAAATTGTATCACTCTTAGATAAGTCGTCACCTTGCTAGAACCCTAAATAATCCAATAAAAAAGCAAGAGGAAAACTCTATGTAAACAATATGGGGCATGTCTAAAAATATGTTGCAGTGAAGTATACATATGTCTATGCAACTTAATTTACATATATAATGACAAATTACTCATACCTGTCAAAGAGAATATCATTTGCAAGAAAAACTATGTGTAGCTGCCTTTCCGAATCATCCAGTGTTAAAACCCTTTCCTTCAGTGCTTCAGCTAAGGCTGGGGCAAATGGAGACCGCTTCATGAACCAATTCTTGGCACCTTTTATGGAATCCTTGGTCCCATTTAGATTATTAAGAACATTACCGAGCTCAGAAGCAACATCAGATGGAAGTGGCCCTGAAGGGCCTTTAAAGGAATTGGAGGTTTGATCATATTCAGACCGACCAAATGATGGATGGACAGATGGCTCATAAAATGAACCAAAAGGAGGCTGCGGAATCTGAGGCAGGCCCGGCATGGAACCTGAAGAAACCCTGGGAGCATTCAATGGGAGGGGAGAGCTCATCAAAGGATTTGGAGGAAGCATCATTTGTGGAAACGAAGGAAAATGGGCTCCAGGTGGATGTGTAGATGCCCAGAGCCTATACTGATAGTAACCATGTCCATCCCCACCAAATAAAAAGCTGTAATCAGGATTCTCCTGCTGCTTCTCACGAATCATTGCCTCAAATTCAGGACCATTCTTGGCAATATATTCCACAACCTTGTCAATTCGCTTGTGGAGTTCAGGATCATGAGGAGGAACAGCAGGAGGAGGCGGTGACGAATCGTATGGCCCTAAAAAGGGAGAGTGAATGAGAGGTGGCGGAGCCATGTGAGGTGGGAAAGCTGGAGGTTGCTGGAGGAGGAGGTGGGCGTGAGGGGGTAGTTGGGGAGGTTGTTGCTGAATTGGGTGGCGGTAAGGGAATTGTTGAAGGTGCCCTGGAATGAATGGAGGATTTGGCATTTGTGAAGCGAATTGCTGGTGCTGTGGAGGAAATCCAAACTGTTGCTGCTGTTGCTGCATGTTTGGGGCTTGACGCTGCTGTTGCGCATATCCAATAGCAGAATTAGTGGAATAATCATGACCTTGTCTGTCCATTAAACTCCAATAAGACTAATATCAATGAAGAAATGAAAAGTCTCACTGCTACTTTCTTCTTTTTCCTGAAGAGATGGATAGCATTTACTTAGCAGAGAGAATGAGAATATAAGAAAACTATGTTCAACTCGTTACAAGCATCAACATCAAAAGATGGAATGACCAGAAACAGCATTGGCGTGATACTCTTGTGAGAAATCAATATGGAACAAAAGAAAAAAGTTGCACTAACTTAAAATCGCTCTGTCACTGACACCAAAATGAAACACAAACCCAAAACTGTTTATGTGAATTCACTGAGGAAAGGAGTATAAACTAAACAAAAGATAGTATTGCAGCCACTGCAAGTTGCAACCATTACTAGAATAGTAAACACTAGAAGATTCTTAAGTACAGGTGGGTTGGAACGAAACTGGCATTGTTCCCGAATATCAAATTTAGAATTTGGAAGAGGCACTCAAATCAGATCATGAAGAGCAAACTAGCATTAAAAACCAAACTGATTTAGCGCTCACTAAGAAGGCAAGCAAGGGACTCATCTTTCAAATCTCCTACACCTGCTCTAAACGACGCACTTGCTCACCCATCCTACATAGTGAGTACAATTAGACCAACGGCATTTTGAGCAAATGCAGACCGGAACATCCGACCAAAGCTTCGTCTAACAAATAAGAATGGAATTACAACGTGCCAACTCGATTCAACGCATAAACGACAACGGACAGCAAGTAAAACCATTGCAGATCACAAACAAATCAAGCAGAATTGACCGTTACATCATAAAACTTTCCCAAACTAAAGAAAAAGGAGTAGGGGACACACTGGGAAAAATATATGGGTTACCTGAGCTGATCAAACATGTTTACTTTCGAATTAAACAATTAGATTGAGAGGATCGCGCAACTGATGACAAAGTGTGGCATGTATACCTAAATATGAGATTCAGGGTTTGAGAAACTCTTACTCAGAAATCAGGAGTTCACGGAACAGCAAGAGGAGGAGACGCACGGTGGAGATGGTAGTGCGTCCAGTAGAGATGCGGGCGCGTATCGAACCTCCTAGAAATCGTGGTCGGAAGAGGAGAAGAGAAGAAGCAAACCGGCAGCGAGCTTGAAGTCGTCGAAGCTAAAGATGACGCAAGCACGAGGGTGAAATCGGGAGAATGGAGAAGGCACTGAGGCCAAAGAGCTTGAGCCGAACCTTTCGTTAATTAGGGATTTCATTTCTGAGCTTCAGCCGAACCAGAGAGAGAAGCAGAGATGTCCGTATGGACCGTTGATCATCGAACAAATCCAACGCTCGAGATTGGGCCCTAGTCTAGTTTGAGTGGGACGGCCTACAGGTAAATACTTTTAATATGAATTATTCAAATTTACGCTTTGATTAAAAAAATATCATTTACACAAATTTGTGTTAATTTATATTGAAAAAAAAAACTGCTTACCTAAATTCAAATTGTTAAAATTGCATTGTCACGCTCAATATATTCTGTAATTTCCATTAGGTTCCTAGATTTGCATTTCCAGATCAAACCTGTCCTCGGCCTAATAAAATTGAAGGTAAAGAGGGAAATAGGAAGAACATAAAGACAAGGTAAAGCCTTGTCTTGAAAACCTAAGGTGGAAGTTTTTGTTCTTTGGCTAAGAATTTTTTTTTCATAAATGAATTAATACTTCAATAATCAATAATCATTAATACAATGATTTATGGTCTTACCTATGATACTAAATTATGCACATCAAAGTCATATAAATGACTAATTTGACCGAGTACAGTAATAAAATAACTACTAAGTAGTCTTCCATGTAGAATTAGATAACCTATGCACAATGAACTCTCTTCCATGCCTTGAGTTTGATTTGTTATAATCTAATTACAACAGCAGTACCAAACATTGCACCTTATTGATTGGTCTAAGTTTGAGCGTTCTCATGATATCATAGGAGGTCATGTATGGAGTCCCAATGATGCATGCTTTTAACCGTAGTGTGAAACACTTGCTGCCATACTAAGATAATTGATCATGGTATTGTATGTCCTTTTACTTCTATGCGCCATTGATCATAGTTTGTCCTTACTCTACAATCAGCAACAGATAATCTAGAGGATGTCAGTGGCACTCCCAACTATTTAGCAGGTAGTGTGTCCCTCCTAAAGCCAGTGATCATCTCTACCTGGGCCCAATTCTTCCTCCATAATCCCAGCAACAATGAATTTAGTTTTCTGCACTTTAAGTTCACAGAAAGTCTATAAAATTCTTCCAATATACATAAAAGGGTTTTGTCAACACACCTCTGTTCCAAAATTTCAGTATTACGCTGAATGCAACCCCAAATTCCTACATGTAATAATACTCTGACCTGTCTACCACGTGAAGTATGATGAACATCTTCTCCATCTTCTCCCTCTCCCCATTCCTTCTGTGACTAGTGGACCTTCATTTATTTTCTGCAGCAGCAGAAGGACGGATGGTGGAACCTTGAAAACGAGAGTTCTGGTGTCTCTAGGCACTTCTCATGTTGTTACATTTGCTTGTATGCTCTTCCATATGAGTGGTGCCAAGAGCATCCACACTGGACAGACCACAGGAGTATTCCTTTTAGAGTGTCAAAGCAAAAAGTACTGGAAGAAGACAAAGACATGCATAATGATTCTCATTTTATCATCCCGGAACTTACGGTATACACAGACGGCAATCCATTCATTCACTATGCGGACCCATGTGCTCGTCCAGCCAACATCAATAGTCCACCTGCAGAACATGATAGGAAAATAGTAAGATGTTTTGTCCAAATGAAACTGCAAAAAATGCTCTCCATGTGTTTTAAGGTAATGAAACCAGCTATAGGATAATCTGTATCCTACACAAATTATGATCCTTGAATCCGTTTCATTTGCAAGGTTCTATGATGAAACCATCAACTTCCGAATCCGTTTTGGAAAATTATGACTAAAAGAAAAACAAGAAAACAAAGGGAAATGGCAGTTTTTTTTTCTTTTATAGTTTTCAGCACATGAAACTGACATCTAGTTAGACATTTCATACTGTAATGGCAGCCACTTGCAGACAGTATATATTAGCCATCACACAGATTTAATGGAAATGAATTAGCAGAAGACAATGTGAGCTATAGAGGAGCATACTTTTTCATGGGATAATGAGTGTTCCAGCCTATTAGTAGCATGGAGAAGTACATTGCTCCCGTGGCAAACACAAAGTGAAAGAAGCCATAGCCATAAGGAACATCATCCTCCGCCATCATGTCCTTTTTCCTGAACTGCAGCAAACGCTTATTTTTAATTTCTGGAAACTCCATAAAAGGGGCAATGAAAAGATCTATCTGATTTTGGGATGAAACCTGAAAGCACTGGGAATCAATGCCAGTGGAGAATGTAGCTATAACCATAGCCAGCAAGGCAACCACGAAACTCTAATAATAAACAGAAAACTATTAGAACCTGTGTTTCCTTTTACTCTTAAGATGGAATTTGAAATTTTAATTTTCAGGGAAATTGAAGATTACTATGATAGTCAACCAGTCTGTTCTGTTGGAAGCTTCAGCTTTCCTGTTGCAGCTTTCTCCTGCTGGTTCGCTGCAGAAAGCAAGAAGTTACAAAATTAATGAAGAACCCAAATAAGTGTAATGCAATTGCCCTCAAATCCTCGATAACTTTCCGTTGATTCAGAGGAATAGGCTTATGGTATACATTATTTGAAGGTTTTGTCACTTGTATTCAGTCCTACTGCAATGATAAGATAATTCCTAGAAATGCAGTAAAACCACACTGATCTATAGCTCAGTGATAGTACCTTCTAATGGCACACCAGCAGATGAACACAATATATAGTCCCATGAGCCCTGGAGTCAGATAACCAGACTTAATCTGCAAAACAATTATCAGCCAGACAACTCAGTCTTCGTCCTAGGGTACAAGATTGAGAAGAAAGAACTTGCATAACATATAGCGCGTCCTTGTAAGAAAGAACTGACTTTTGGGTGAAGAGAGACGCTGGTCATGAGTTGGAGTAGAACGAGAGTCCAAGTTATGAAGAAAATGTTGAGCAGGCAAGATGGGTCCGGAGTGTACCATATGTACATCAAAATTATACCCACAATACAGATAACGTATGCCATTGTTGAAAATAACATAACATACAAATGACTGCAAAATTGAACTAGCGAAGTTAGATTTCCCAGCCATTTCCAATTACAAGAGAAGACTGAAAATAATCCTGGAATTTTGAAGTACTTCAGTAGAATTGTATAAGAGCTCAAAAACTGTTGTCACGGAAATGGAGTCCGAATTCATATTGGTTAACAATGATGGAAAATTGTTATCGAAAAAAAAATAATGATTGTCTTTGCTTACCATCTCTCTGCTTTTTCATCCGACTGAAAACAATCATTAAGCCATGTAATGAAGCCAATTATGCTTATAAGCTGAATCAAGAGAAAGACCCTGAAAAAATGACGGGTGAACTTGTTGGTCAAGAACCATTACATGCTGATTCCTTGTTAAATATGATCAACAACATCTATTCAATGAGAAAATGATTATGGGAAATATACAACACAGTCAAAGTACCCGGCTCCAAAATGTGCAATTTCCCCTACAAGAACCAAAGAAGATGCATCAAAGATAGTATACACAACAACTGAAAGCTGACAATAATATGATATAATGGAACCTAAAAAGGAACATTTGAGAATATGAGATTTGACAAACCATAAAGCTGAATTAAAGGAGCTGGTATGAGGAAGGGAATGATCATCAAGCCGACCAACAGAACAATCTTGACTGCCCACCACCCTGAGTGCCATGAATCTCTGCGGTTGTCCAACTTGGAGTTTCCCACAGTTGATAAGAACATTATAATGTAGAATGTCTGGTGCCAGCTTTAAGGACTAAGCAGTATGAGTACTCAAAGGTGAATTTAAGAGCCAATAGCATATTGATCAGACATAGATGATTGGCATGTACAACATTGTACAAATATGTAAAGATGATGCAATTATAAGTGACGGTCTACTGGAAGGATACAAAGCATCCTAGGCTAACACGAAGAACTCCTTCAGCACCTAAACAATCTTTCGTTCCATGACAACCCTTTAATCCTGCAACCAAGGAAAAAGTCCTCATGAGCATAACTATTCTTCTTATCAAGGTAAAATCCCCAAATTAGTAAAAATTATCCAAACAAACCCTCTTCTGGATTTTAGATGTTCTCCGGATATCATATCTTGCATGCAAACAGTGACAGCATCATGCATGCTTATCCAGGAAAAAAAACATATCATCCATAACATTTCTGATGTTGCTTCTTGGTAAACTGCCGCTTCTAATACTCTGCTATATGCTTTTTTTCTGTTCTGTTATATAAAGCTTATAGCAGGGTGGGATCAATGTGGCGGTATGCTTGGTAGAAGGAAACCACAAAGGAATTAGCTGTTGGAATTAGCTGGTTCATCACACTTTCTGTAAAATTTCTGCATTTTATCTGCTCTTCAAGACCCGTTAAGGGTAAAGGACACCATCTAATGATGGATTCTCAAGGAGATGATGAAAGAGAAAACTGGAGAAAGAATCTAGACACTGGGGAATCTGCATTCTGATATGGGAGCTTAATTTACATATGAATAGAACAGCGCTATGTAGGCAAGTGTACAAGTAAAAAAGAGAAGCCTTACTATTGATCTCAGTCATGGCACCATGACCATAGTCTCGAGCCACCCAAGCCAGAAGATTAGCAGCCAGAAACATCAGCCCATACATGTACCGGGCCATCCACGGGTTTGACCCATTCCGGAACTGACTGCACCATGCCTCCTCCTCCAATCTCACCGCACTGCCACTATTTCCAATTCTTGAAATGTTACTCTCCAAATCCGCAACTCGAGCGCCCATGGTAGCCAACCCCCTAATCTTTATATCCTCCACATTTGTGGCAAGGAATGACCATCCCGAGCCGTCCCTTCTTCACCATCAAGATCCCAGCAATCTACAGACGAATAATAATAGTGTGATGTACTCCTATAGAGGAGAAAAAAGGAAGAAAACCGGAACATATCATGGCAGAGCAGAGCAGATTGAGTAGTATTAACAATGAGCCAGTCATCCAGCTACCCAAATTTGGACACTGAAATTTTATGTGCCCTCAAGATGTTGATGGAACTTGGAACTTTCATGGCAGTTTCTGGTTTCCCTATGCTTCTTGTCAAATCTCATCAGCAAAAACGAGTCATTTATTCCTTCTATGGATGCTACTCTGGCATCAATTCTGCTCTGTCTGTGCTTTTGTTTTCCAGTTGTGGTGTGTCAGCGTCCCTTAAACATCAACTCAGGCACTGAGCCACTAACCGTACTGAGGAGCAGCAGAGCATTTGAAAAGGGACAGAAGGCTCATTAAATACCCAAATGTCCTTATTCCTACTGGTACGCAACAATCCATAGCAGTAGGAAGAGATAGATCTAACCTAATAAACTCCCAAAAGAATTTGGGATACCTGAATTAGAAAGAAGTAAAGAATGAAGCAGACCCTTTTCGAGTAAAGATATCCCGTAAATTGAGCCCGAAGTTGTATACCAACCTAATGTTTGGCCAAACGGTCTGAACATTAAGATTATCAGGCTTTTTTATTGGTGACCAGAACAAGTTTGGAGAGATAGCAGTACCTAGTGATTCGAAAAACCATGTATATAATTTGATTTAATATATCTTAATTAACATTATATTTTGAATTATATATTCTCTCTATTATTTTTTATTATAAATAAAATTATTGGATGCATACTTCTTCCTTGACTGAACCAAGTGGTAGATGAGATAACTGGATTGACTGAGAAAACAATTTTTTTCTCCCTTATTATAAAAAGGTTGCAAATATGTTCAATCATTGATCCAAACTATCAAAAAACATGGCAACTCATTTACAAGGAAATATTGATTTTTCCGAAAAAACTTGAGAACTATTGGAGAGCACGTGATCTGATAAGGGATTATATATATTAATTTAAAAGTTATAATTTATAAATTATAATATTTTTATAGTTTATTAAATATTAATTTTAATATTTAATTAAAGAAGGCATATGTTAACATTAGTGAAATTATGGATTTTTATTAGAAATATTTTTTGGAAAAATAAATTAATTAAATAAGTTGTTTCTTTTCCAATACTTAATATTTTTCTGGAATTTATGTCACTGGCCCATATATTAGCAAGTAAAGACCCAAAAAATCGTAAATTAGAAAAATCCACACTAAGATAATTTGGAATTGATTTATATTTTATAATTTATTTAAAATTCAGCCATATTTTTAAATAATAAAATTCACACGAAAAAAGTTGGATCCTATACCTTAATTATGAACTCGAAATTGTCTCAAATTTGTCTAATATATTTTAAATTTTATTGACGTAGTTATTTTATTAAGTATGTACTCGTTGATTAATCTTTTACTATATAATTTGAAAAAAAATATTTTTTAAATTGGTTCTTAATCATTCTAAACAATGATTTATAATAATAATTTAAATGAAAAATAGACCCCAAAAATATTAAACCAAGCAACCATTCCCAAGCCCAGTGTTGAATCCAATATTATTTATTATGGACTAAAAATTAAGAGAAATCAATTCAAATACTAGCAAAGTTCCATTTTTACTATATTTTATCCTGTTCTCACCCGCATCGCATCTAACTTGGTCATAACAGCGCCCCTCCTTTTCATCCTCACTTCTACTACCTAACATGGTCTTGGATAGATAGATATGGAATAGGGTTTAATACAATCTCTCTTCATTCTTGAAGTGTGGTATTTCGCTAAACATTTATTGACAGCAAACTTTGTTTCGGGGGAGATAAGCTTTGGAATAATAATACCAATGGACCAGAATCACCTTACGGGGACGGAGGGGAAAGAAGGCCGAAAGTGAAAGTCAAATCTCATCCCTTTATCTTCCTAGATAAGCGAGAAATCAAAAATAACGAAAAGAAAAAGGGTCTGGACTCGTGAATCCTGAGTGTGAGAGAGAATGCATATTACCTTACGGATACAATAAAGTTCCCTCTTCTTTCTTCTTCCTTCGCTGAAAAGTGAAGCATTCGGCAAAATCAATCTACCATCCTAAAAATAAAGACGGATGCCAACTCATCTCAGGAAAATTGTAATGTTTTCCATTTCTTCCTGCTAATAAAACTATACATTTACTATTCTCCAGTTAAGGCCTCTTTTAATTCAAATGCGACATGATGTTCATGGCCTACCTTTTTATTTGCTCTAAATTCATCGCCTACCTTATTTCGACGAATTTGAGACGATTTCTGGTTTGTCTAATTTCTTAAACTTCTCAGCGACAAGGAAATGGCAGCAGAGGGCGAACTCCAAACACGCACAAGGTATAACTTAACTCTAACTAGCAATTACGCGAAAACAGGAAACGGGAGGGAGAACCTATGATCGATTAGGAAGGTGATGAGGCGCACCTGTAACTGAACTCGAGCTCGGTGGATGAACTGGTAATGGAAGTGAAAACGAACTTGTTGGAGAGGGATGGTGAGAATTTCCAGCTGCTACTCTGTCCCTATTGCTAGCATAAGTATCACGGGGAGAGAGAGAGTGCGCCCTACGCTTCTCCTTTCTCTCCTTTAAATACTTAATGAGAGAGAGTGGAATTGATCCCTTTTCTCTCCCGCCTAGACCACCTTTGTTCTCCTCTCTTTTATTTTTTTATTTTTTGCTGTATAAATTAGAAATAATTACTGAAAAAAGATGAATAAAAAAAGAAAACTACAAATATTAATATATTATATAAAGTTTTTATTTGGATAATATTTAATTTAAATGGTTAATAAAATTCTTACTATATAAATTATTAGTATTCATAAATTTCAAAATTAAAAAATATAACGAGATATCCTAGAATGTCCATGGTGATGGAGCCATAGGGTAAAGTAGATCTTTGGTGAAGTACATTGGTAAGGGACCTTAGGTTTCAAATAATTAGCAGATGTCAATGTCAACCAGCATTCTGTCATTGGGATCTAACGAGGAAGAAAGGGATTGGGTAAGCTGGATGATTTTAGATTTTAATATAAGAATTTAAGTGTAAAATATATACAATAAATTATTAATATATTTAATGACGTTCGATAATAAAATAAAAAAATTGGATAAAATATATAAATATAATAAATTTATAAGTTTAAAAATATTTAAATAGTTAAAAATAATAATTTTAAATAAATATTAATAAAAATATTTATCAATACAAAATAAATTTTCAAATAATATAATAGTAAATTTACTCACTATTTTACTCGATATCGAAAATTCCATTAAAATTAAGATTATTATTTTTAATAGTATAAAATCTTAAAAATAATACCAGTTTCATTTATATTAATTGAGAGTAGGTTTAAAAATATTTTAAACTGATAAATTTATACACGAATTTGATAAAATAAATAATATTTTAGTTTTATAAGTTTTTAATATTACATTAATTATAATTTATTAATTTTAAATATATTATTACTTATTATTTTACAATTATTTCTTATAATAATAATTTATATAAAATAAAATTCTTAAAAAATAAAATAAAATGATGATGGAAGGTAAAAGTATAATGTAAATATTAAAATTAAATAAAATTTATTGTTGTTTTTAGATATTCTAATATCAATTTATGATATATCTTGAAGTATAAATCATATGAATATTTTAGAAAAATATAAAATGATATACTATATGAAAATTTTCTAATGGAGGAAAATATTATTGGATCCTGCCTCAATCAATATTATATTATAAATATAAAATAATAACTGAAGTGTGATTTATTTACTAAGTGTATAATTTGTATAATTTTGTTTTATTATTTATTTATAAAAATTCATGCGGAATTTATTGTATAATTTAAAATATATTTGTAAAGCATATGCATTCAACCTAAAAAAACTAAACCTATATCATATAATAAAAGTAAGTTATGAGTGTATTAGTGGACCGACCGTTTCACATGACCGAGAAGGGAGCACTATAACCCTTGAGGAATTATGTTGCCGAACAGAACATTCGGTGGGAACTAATTTAGACACGTGGTGTCGACATGTAAGGTAAGGATTAGGTTGCTTTAACGTGTGGCCATCACACTGTCTTTTAACTGTTTCCTCCCTCTCCCATTGCATCATTATTGAGTGTCCTGTTCTCCCTTTCTTTGCTTGCACATCATTCTTACCCTCCTCGAATAAAATATCCCTTAAACTCAATCAGCTATCTCTTTTCCCCTGTTCTTCTATTATCTCGACTGTTCAGTCGCACGCTAGAGCCGCAATTCCGACAAAGCTGGAATCTTTGAATCCCGGTTCTCTCCCAACGATCTCACATCCCATTGGAAGGGCAATGGCAATGGCAATGGTGTCTGCTAAATTCAGCTTATACCCGTCTCATAGTTTCGAGTTCGGCGCCCAATTCAGGGACATACGGAGAAATCAGTTGGGGTTCCGGCCTACCGGGCTTCCCTTCCGACGTCGGTTCCGGTCGTATAAGAGCGAGGAGGGAGATCGGGAGTTAGGAGGAGGTTCGACAAAGTCTGAGGATTTCCAGGAGGACGAGGGGAAACTGTTGAAGGGTCAAGAGAAGAGGGGTGTCTTGGACCAATTGAAGTCGGCTATGGTTGCTTGCTCGAGGTCGGATGATGTGTCCAAGGCATCAATTGCTAAGATTGAGGAGGTGTTTTCCTCTGTGAGTTTTCTGCTCTTTGCTGGAGATGGAATCCGTTCTTTTCGGGGTCTTTAGAGCTTCTGATTTCGTTTTTCACCGCATTGACCTGCGTTTAAATTTTGATGATAAAGGCTTATTACTAGAAAATATAGATCCATGTACAGCTCGGATTCTATGGACTAGTTACCTTCTGGAGCTCCATGAATTTTTAGAAACTCATAGATATTCTTTCTTTTAGTTCTGTTTCTGAAGAGGAAGTGCACATTTCCGCTGTTGATTGACAATTGTAGAAGGATCAGTTCTCTCTTGTGCACTTTTAGTAACCCATTATAGTTTCTTTGCTGTTTACCTGTACAAATTGCTTGAAGTGTGTAAAATATGTGACTACGCCTTGATTGACCAGTTCTATATTTTAGAAGAGATTAGTACTGGCTCACACCGCCACTTAAGCTTGTCTTAATTAAAAATTTGGGCCTTCTCATAAACCCTCTGAATCTCTTTTCTCTCAGATTGCAATCCAAATGGGAAGATATATTGTGACAATGATGGGCACGGGAGTAATCCTTGCAGTTGGATTTCAGCTTTCGGGTAAGCTCAAACAACTCTACCCTGAGAAACTGACCACTCTGTCATTTGTATTTGATATTTTTAAAGTGCATAAATTTAGGTAATAAGATTTTCTATACTGATAAATGATAATTTTATGCCTATCTTATGAAGGTGGAGATCCGCAGATGAATGAACTGATCTGGTACAGCTGGCTGGGAGGGATTATCATTGGAACTATGATTGGTGCTAACATTGTCCTAGATGAGCATTGTCGGGCAGGCCCTCGTAATGTTGTCATCACCGGGAGGTGCACACACTCTCTATTGCTTCACCAGTTGTTGCTGGAATCAATTGATGTGCATAATCATTTTTCAGTGATCAGTATCATGGAGGATTAAACAAGAAACTTATAATGAGGCTGGACCTACTTCGAATTTCTTTATATGCATTGTGCCTTGACTGGTCTCCATTCAATTGAATGTGATAAATTGACAGTGATCAGTGCAATGTTTGCATACTAAGCAAATGTTGGAAAGTGATGGCTAATTCATGTTAGTATGTCTTTTCTTCGCATTTCACAATGGTGTTATGCAGCACGAGAGGACTGGGAAAGGCTCTTGCACGTGAGTTTCTTCTTTCTGGTGATCGAGTGGTTATTGCTTCCAGAAGGTGGTTTTTTTAGGATAATGTATCAATTGACAGTTAAATCTGCTTGTTGCTAACACGCTCGATTCATGATTTCAGTCCCGAGTCTGTAGATTCAACTGTCAAAGAGCTCGAAGAGAATCTTCAGGAAGGGAAGCTCGCCACAAGTGGCTCATCTAGGATGGCTTTGGTGCATGCGAAAGTGGTGGGAATCCCATGCGATGTTAGTCAGCCTGACGATGTGCAAAAATTGGCAAAGTTTGCTGTTAGTGAATTCGGCTCCATTGACATTTGGGTGAGGTTTCTTGTCAATGTTTGTGCATGTTTATACTTCACAGTTTATCCGTCTAGATATAGGCAGCTTCTTGTGCAGGTTCTATAGTTTTTGATGTTTAGAGATGAATAGAAAACTCAAACAAGTGATGGTATTTTGATATTTCCCATATTTTACTTCAAAGCCATGTAAAAGGTCCAGTTGGGATCAACAAAGGATTTATGGACTTCCATTTCATGTTAAAAGTCTAATCATTTTTAGCCAACCAATTTCAATTACAGATAAACAATGCTGGGATCAACAAAGGATTTCGGCCATTGCTGCAATTCACTGATGAAGACATCAATCAGGTATTGGTAATTGATTTCCTTTCTGCAATACACGGGCACTGAGTTTTCTGCATTCCCTTAGTCAAATGCACTTTTGATGTTTTTCATGTATTTCCCTTATTTTTCCTTCAAACTGGAGAATCCGAACATGGAGATGATTGAAAGCAGTTTCTTTTCATATGGATCCTTGAGAAACTGTTTATTCATAGTTAATAAATCATCTTGTGTTTGGCAGATCAATTGCTATTTGTTAACATCATCCCGAAGAATTGTTGAGAACATATTTCATCGTACACCTAATCAGATGGATTTAGCTTTTCAAATTTTTGTGTTTTAGATCATCTCCACAAATCTAGTTGGGTCTGTTCTCTGTACACGTGAAGCCATGAGCATCATGAGGAACCAAGCACAAGGGGGACACATATTCAATATGGATGGGGCAGGATCAGGCGGGTCAAGTACTCCTTTGACTGCTGTGTATGTTCCAGAATTACACTGATAAGCTCGAGATATGAGAATATGCCCCCATCCACTTGTAATTTTGTTATGTATATTTTGTATTTTTAGATATGGATCCACAAAATGTGGTTTAAGACAGCTTCAGGGATCATTGCTGAAGGAATGCAAGAAATCTAAGGTTGGTGTGCACACGGCATCTCCTGGGATGGTTCTAACGGACTTGCTTCTGAGGTATAACAAATGCTTCTATGATCCTCCTTTTACTTTTATGATTATTTGGTTACAGGCAGTGATTTTGCAAGTCAGTTTGAATGATGCAAGAAAACAGAAGCAAGGGTTCTGCCATGTGTATTTTCATATTAATTGGTTATGGCTCGATGTTGGAATGCTAACTCATTCATACTGCTTATTTGTTGCAGTGGCTCGTCAATCAAGAACAAACAGATGTTTAACATTATTTGTGAATTACCTGAGACCGTGGCCAGAAGTTTAGTTCCACGGATGCGGGTAGTGAAGGGATCAGGAAAGGCCATCAATTATCTTACTCCCCCTAGAATATTGCTCGCTCTAGTCACAGCATGGCTGAGAAGAGGCCGCTGGTTCGATGATCAGGTAACAATAAGTTTTGAACCAAGGTGTTCAGTGTAGATACACTGGAGCAACCAGTAGGAAGATGCAACCAATAGTGTGGATCACCAGGAAATTGGATTCCACTTGTACTGAAATGTCTTTGACCTTTTTTATTTCATGTTACTTCAGGGAAGAGCACTCTATGCAGCTGAGGCTGATCGACTCAGGAACTGGGCAGAGGACCGAACACGATTTTCCTTGACAGATGTGATGGAAATGTATGCTGAGAATACATGGGTCTCGGTCTTCTCACTTTCGGTTGTATGCGCATTTATCATCCTCTCTAGCACCACTGGAGGAAGCTCATTTCCAGGAACTTAAGTGCAGCAGTTTTCCACTCAACAGTCATAAAAGTTGTTCGCTTGCATCACTGGCTTGCTCATATCCGGGTATAAAGGTCAGGACAAAGGCGGTGAAAGCTTCTATATGCCATTCCATCTTTTCAAAGTGAGTGGCAGTTTTAGAAGTAGGTTTGCATGATTTCAGATCTTGATGTCAATAGCCCGGGGGTGATCTCACTATGGTTTCTGTATATGGAAATGACTTTAGGAGGGGGAAGTGTCTGCAGTATTTGTAAAATAGCTTATTCAGGCAAATGCTAAATTTATATAGTTCAGTAATTGTAAAAATGACAGTCTTAGCTATCTTTGCTAAATAAGACTTTGCCTGGTTGATGCTTTCCAGTTTTCACCCAAGTGAAGGAAGGAATTGGGATCTCATTGAAATTATCAGATATTTGCATATACAGCAAAATCTAGTTGCACCAGCTCAACCACAGCTTCTTCAACTAAACTACTAAATATGCTTTCTTCCCCCTCTTTCACAGTCTCCGCATCTTCCAAGCAGAACCCTTTGGTCCAGCTTGCTTCCCATAATTTGCTCTTTGCTGCTCCTCTATGAAAATACAAATCTCTCTTTAGCTGTGGATCGAGGCAGTCCATGTGCAACGTCTCACTTGCAAGAGGATGAGAATGGAAAACTATGGAAACTGTACCCTCCTTTGCAAACAAACAATCAGAGTGAACATCGGTAAATATAGTTTTTATTTTTCAAGCAAAAGGAATCCAGTCTCACTGCCATCTCCAGCTTCATATGCATTGCGGTTCCAAGTCCAACTACTGAACTGTTGAAGCTCATTGTGGGTGTCCATCTCAAGTTTAAAAATATTGTCTTGACCAGCATTACCAATCATAATTCTATCCTCCTCTTGGGCAGCATCATTTTTCTGCAGTAATGGTGGAGGTAACAAATGGTTAAAGACGTAACATCTTGTAAATTGTACAGGTAAGTTGTGTCAGTTCAAACCTACATCCAACTTAGCCGCTGGTTAATTCTCTCCGTAGGGATTGAACTTCTGCTGGAACAAATTTTGCTCAATGTTCTTGTTTGTTCACTAGAAATAGTCTTGTTATTTCTTTGCACTTTCCTTCTTTGTATGAAGCTGCCTACAATTTTGAGTCCCACTGAGGATAAACCTTCCTCCCACCCAGTTTGATCGGATCTCTCGCTTCACTATCGTTGGACCATTAGACTCTACCTGATCTACGGATCATTGCACTTGTTGGAAGTCCGGAGAAAATGCATAGAATTTCTTTATATTGTGGTGCTTCTCGTAATCCTTCTGCAACATTGACAACTTCACCGTTAACATTTCTGCACAAGAACTTCCCATTCATTTTAAGATCCTTCAGCACAGCCTCATTTGATTTACCATGGGAGTTGGAAGGTCTCATAAGTACAATAGGAGGGACATGATCAGCATTGACAACCTGCACCTTTCTGATCGAGTTGTTCAGAAGCCCTTTAAAATGCTTGCCGAGTTGCTGGTAAGGCTCATCATCCACAACTTCATGTTCAAGTTTCTCCAGTTGTGATACCTTGGCATTGAGCTCATACTTCTGCTGCTGCAAGATTTTCTTTTCCTGCAACTTCCGCACTGATTTTGAGATCACTTTCAGGCCCATAAGTTTGGCTATCAAATTTCGTTTGCCAGCCTTAGCCAGAGCAGCATTACTGCCTCGCTCGAAATCAACTGAAGAAAACTGGCTCGAGCTCGTGGTGGGTATCTCCTGATGTCGCTCAAATCTTCGTTCATCATCTGCACTAGAATTCCATTGCTGATTTCTTCCCTAAGCTTCTTAATATTCTTCCTCGAAGACTCATCCTCCCGAGGAGCCTCAGGCATCTGAAATTCGATATTCTGACAACGGGAAAGATTGATAGGCAACCCAGAAATCACACACTAGTCCTGTTTAGGTTTCAATCTGGCCATTTACCTGGAAGCTAACTTCAGCTTCTCCAGCACCATCAACGATTCCTGCAGATGGAGAGACTCTTTGAGCAAATCCTTTGGCGTATCATTGGGTTTCCCTTCGATCTTCATCTCATTAGACCATGGATCGATCACGCGGCTCAGCTTATGAGCACCCTTAGAGACCCCTAGCAACTTGAATGTAGTCTACTGCTCTGTTCATGTTCATTGGCCTAGGTGGGGCTCCACTGCGCAGCTGCATCTTTCGGTAATTGGACTCATCAGACTTTCTGATAGTCCTACATTCCACTACATCTCTCGGATCATGGCGAGAGAATATCCAACAAGAGGAGAGTGAGAAGATACAAGGAATCGAGTTAAGATCCAACAAGAGTCAGCGCATTGACCGAGAGGGCCTGTGGCTCTGGGCTAGGTGGAGAAGAGAAGAGAAGGACCCAGTTGAGCTTTTCAGGTGAAAAATACAAAAGAACCAGAGATGTTCAGTTGTATTCAGCATGCAGCATGGAAACTTTTCATGTTTTTGAGTTGTATTCAGGACACACAGAAGTTGGCTCTGCGGCTCAGTATACGCTTCATGGCATTTACAAGTGGTGTTTTGAGCACCCAATTAAACTCCAAACACACGCTTACATCATTTTTATCTATCCATTAAAATAAAGAAATATTATAAAATTATAAAAAAAGTGAAATACCATAGGAATAGTGTATATAAATTTTATTTCTTATATATACACAATAATTATAAAAATAAGTTTATATTTTACTAAAATTATAAAAAAGTGAAATACCTACTAACTTGCTCGTCCGATCTAGTATAATATATTTTTCCTGAAAAAAAATATTAAATTAAATTCTATATATTTATAATATTTTATCTACACTTGCTAAAATTACTAATTTAATTTTTTAATAAAAAATAATTGATACTATCAAGGTATAAAATTTTTTATTTTTACATTGGAGCAGAGGGCAACCGACTCAATAGGTGGTCATCTGAACAATATAATTATTAGGTCATATTAATATGACCCATGCCCGATAAATAATTGTATAACCTATTTTGTTATGGTTTCTGTCGGTGGATCGGTCCGTCAGCTACAAGTCATATTTAAATAAAAATTTATTCATTTTTCAGTTTAAATAAAATTATATTTTTTATGTAATAAACCAAATAAGTTAATATTTTTTCAGCTTAATTCATCGTAACCTTAATATATATATATATATATATATATATGGATGTATGCGGTGAACTAGTACTATTCCAAATATTTCCACTTTACTCTACCTCGGGGACAATTTTTCTTCTCTTTGACTGCCATGGCCAAGGTCGGAATTACCCTGCAGGTCGGAAGCGATGGGGTCGCTGTTATCACCATGTCCAATCCTCCCGTCAATGCCCTGGCTATTCCAAGTGAAGCTCAGAACCTGCAGCTCCTGAATTATTTCTGCTGCTGGAATTCATATAGTTTTTCATGATTACGGTGTGGATTCTTTCTTTTAAATATATCCTTTTGTTTTCCAGTTCTCGACGAATTTCAGGAGAAGATCGGCGAGGCCATGAGGAGGAGCGATGTGAAAGCTGTGGTGCTAATTGGTAACTGAAATTTGATACTGTGTGTTGTATATAATGAATAGTTTGAGCTCGGTTTGTTGTTTCTGCGACATTCTATTTGATAGTGATGAATCATAAAGCTGTACTTTGGGATGGATCAGCATGTGATTCTCCGGTTGTCAATCTGTAATGACGAGTTTGGCTAGCTATTACGTGCTTCTGTAAATACAATTTTGACTCCATATATTTTCTCTTTCTCAAATGTCTGTTGCATGTTTGTTCTCTTTGCACTGCTACCTTCAACGTTGGCAGTGATGTACTTTTCTAGCCAAACTATTCTAGATATTTGCATCTTTGTCGTTCATTGACCTCTGTTACATTTCCCGTGTTCAACTCTGCCTCATTGAAGGCCAAGGCGGGAGATTCTCTGGTGGTTTTGACATCAATGTTTTTGCAAAGATTCATCAGACCGGTATGAGTTGATCAACTTGGCTTTATGCTTTTGAAAATAACATATTTATGATTAAAATTAGATATTGTTGTTGACTTTTGTATTCTATGTCCTAACAGGGAATCTAAATCTTCTTCCTAATTTGTCTATTGATCTTGTGGTTAACACAATTGAAGGTGCTTATCCTTTTATTTGTCCTATCAATATGAAGAAACTTGCTTTAGCAGATGCAATTGCAGTTGTGGAATCTTTTGTTTTTTTTTTTTTTTTATTTCTTAGCTTAATATTGTTTCCTGTCAAATTAGATGGCAAGAAACCCATTGTTGCTGCTGTTGAAGGACTTGCACTTGGTGGTGGCCTAGAGGTGGCACTGGTGTGTATTATTTTTAGGTTGAACCACGTTTAGATTTACTTTTTGATTGATATGTGTCTAGTTTCCTTCATATATTTTCACTTTCTACAGGCATGTCATGCACGTATTGCTACCCCAAGAACTCAGCTTGGCTTGCCAGAGCTATCACTTGGTGTACTTCCAGGATGTGGCGGTAATGCAACTTACTAAAATGATAAAATTCTGATGCAAATACAATCAGTTCAGTGATTGAAAAAATATTGATCTTCTCCCACTAATTTTCAAAATCAATTTATCCTGCAAGGTACACAACGCCTTCCAAGGCTTCTAGGATTGCCCAAGGCAATATCGATAATGCTGGTAAAGTTATCCTCACTCAAGTTGCAATCCTGTCTTACTTGTGGTTAGAAAGATATGCATGAATACTTCTCCACAGAGTTTGTATCTTGAGAACCAACAATTTGGAGCTGCAGAAGGCAGATTGTGTTCATGGGCTTGGTGATTTAAATTATTGGAAGATTTGCAATTATATTGTCCTTCATTTAACAACATATTTTTTGGGGAAACAGCTAATGATCACCTTGAATATTCTTTTTTCAGGTTTTCAGAATCTGTAACTCGATAGAAACTTGTACCATATATATAAAATCAAATTTCATTTTTGGCTGAATTACAACATTTTCATCCTCTCCAGTGAAGGTCTTTTCAAGAATGGTAAAGTCAATGACGACACTAGTAAAAATTGATCAAATTAAGTTCTGCATAATAATTGTCATTCTGGTGGTTTGTTTAAGTTTGCAGCAGAACTTGAAAAAGAGATCAATGCGTATATCTGAACTTCTCTTCCTCTTCCTTTCACAACTTGGAAATGATACCCTTTTTCTGGTTCTAAATCATTATATTGAATGTTTGCAATGGCACATAATATCTTTGCAGTCGTCCAAACCAATTATGTCGGAAGAGGGACACAAGCTGGGTCTAATTGATGCCATTGTCTCATCCAGAGAATTGCTGAAGGTATCACGTCTTTGGGCTCTAGAAATTGCTGATGGGCGCAAACCGTGGTTGCGTTCACTTCACCGAACAGACAAACTTCCTCCTTTGTCTGAAGCACGTAAGATTCTAAGTATTGCACGGGAACAAGCCAAGAAGACTGCCAAGAATTTGCCTCAGCACCAAGCATGCCTTGACGTAATTGAGGAAGGCATCATACATGGTGGATATATTGGAATCTTGAAGGTAATATTGGCTGCACTTGTATCAGATGCCATGTTAATTCATTTCACACTTTTGGGAATTTCTTGTTCTGGTTATATGCCTACGACAATCTAAATCAGGCATTTGTAATATGCTGTTCCTTTGCGATAGCACGATCAAGCAAATTTCTTATCACAATATTTAGAGGGATATGCACAATGTCTGTTGATTTATGCCATTGTTATTGACTTAGTTATAATTAATATAGCACTTTCTATTGTAGGAGGAAAAAGTTTTTCGTGACTTGGTTCTTTCAGACACTTCAAAGGGTCTTGTCCATGCCTTTTTTGCTCAACGTGCAACATCTAAGGTATGTACTTCAATCAATCTGTCATCTAACTGATTTTGAGAATTGTGGATTGATGCTTTACCGAGCACATGATTAAAGGCAGCACCTCCTCAACTATTAGTGGAAGAGCTTTTATATAGTATCGGTTGTTTTTAATTCTTAGCGACTCTATAGGGGTTTTTGGCAACTCTATGGTGTGTCACTGCTGGAAATTCACCATATGCCACTACTAATCATGATTGTCTACTATTTTGTATATGTGAGCTTTTATCCATGACTTCTCATATCATAAGACTGACATTGCATCTCTCTCCCTGTGTGGAAAATATTAACATGAAACAATTGTTTTCATCATATGCCTCATGTATATCCTCCATTGCAGGTGCCTAATGTCACTGACATTGGGCTTAAGCCGAGAATTGTGAAGAAAGTTGCTGTATTAGGTGGAGGGCTTATGGGGTCTGGCATTGCCACAGCCCTTATACTGAGCAATGTAAATGTTGTTCTTAAGGAAATCAACAATGAATACCTTCTAAAGGGAATTAGGATCATTGAAGGTATTCATCCTTTGGAAGTACAATGGGAATTAATTTTGTTTTGTCAATTTTGTGTCGTTATTTGTCAGTGTGTTTGTAATAATTAATCTTGAAGAATTTATTCTAGTTATTTTGTCAAATCTAATCAATGTTCTATATTTTTGTTTTGCAGCAAATGTGCAAGGTTTAGTGTCAAGGGGAAAACTTACTGCAGATAAGGCAGAAAAAGCACTCTCCATGCTTAAAGGTGTCTTAGACTATTCAGATTTCAAAGACATGGATATGGTCATAGAAGTAAGCCACTATTATCATCAATTTTGCTGCTGAAAATTTTCTGAAAGTGCTGCAGTTACAGATATTGAAAATTGGAAAGAGGGAAATTACTTTGATCTACTAAAACTTTATATGTTGCTTCTTGCAGTGGGACTTTGTTAATTTCCATGAATATAGATTTTTTTGCTCACTTTGATATCTATGAGTGGGTATTACCAATACATTTTATGTTTCTCACAGGAAAATTCTTTCCAATTTGGTCTAAATTTTGAATGATTGGTGCAGGCTGTCATTGAAAATGTTTCACTGAAGCAAGAAATATTCAGTGAACTTGAGAAAGTATGTCCTCCACATTGCATATTGGCGACGAACACATCTTCTATTGACCTCAACATTGTTGGAGCAAAGACTAGATCACAAGATCGGATTGTTGGTGCCCATTTTTTTAGGTGGATCAATTTTTTTCCCTTCTCGGCGATGATTATTTGTTGAAGATTATATATTTTCTCTTGAATTGTCACTTGGCAAAGGAAAATTATTGTGGCAGATATATACTTTTTCCCTTGCGCAATAAATTACCCCCTATTCAAGATTTCAAATTTTAGTAATGTGGAACTATTCACTTCATATCAATATGACGTATGATGCATTGTGCTTGCTTAACTATGTGGCAGCCTGGACTTAATGATCTTCTTAAGCATTTTGAGTTATTAGCCTTGGGGTAGTGCCATTTTATAAATGCGATTATCTTTCTGGTAATAAATTGAGCAGTAATATTCAGTTGGCACTACTTTGAATAGTAGAATCTCTCGTTTTTGTCAGATAGGACTGGCCCAAAAAAAGTCAGACAGGTGGGTAGGGACCTTTGTGAAATGTATATAAGTTGGAAGGAAATCTTTTTGGATTTTGATTTATGTTTTATCATGTTTTATGTTCTGCAATGACTTCCGCTTATGAAGATGAATCTTTAACTCAATCCTACGCAATTTCTTGTGCTCACTGCATATGTTTAATCTCTTCCAACTTTTTGCTGTCCATGATACAGTCCTGCTCACATGATGTCGCTTCTAGAGATTGTTAGAACTGATAGAACTTCTCCACAAGTCATCATTGATCTTATGACAGTTGGAAAAATCATAAAAAAAGTTACAATTGTGGTAGGCAACTGTGTGGGATTTGCCGTTAACCGGGCATTCTTTCCATATTCACAAGGTGCACATATGCTGATTCACCTAGGCGTGGATGTGTTCAGAGTTGATCGAGTCATTACCAGCTTTGGCTTCCCCATTGGTCCATTGCAGTAATTTTTCTCCCTTATATTTATTGTTTATGATAAGTACTATCCCATTTTCACTTAATTTAATAGTCACAATAGTAATTCTTCAAATGGAGTTCTAATCTGGAGACTGTGTTATCTCATGCTCATCATTTGTCAATTCATGAATTACTCTCTTTATATGGGTTTCATCAGCTCTAGTAGAATTGAGGTGGCATTGTAATTTAGTCATAGGAGTTATTTAAAAAGACATAGGAATGCTTATACTTATCATAATACACTGATATATATTCCAGTACTATATTTTGTTAGCATGGTATTGCCATGGTCAAGGGGTGGATTTCAATATATGGAATTGTCATGGTGATGATTTTGAATATCCTTCTTGGGCAGAATGAATCAACCTTTTTCTTTAGCTGGATAGAATGATTGAACATAATAAAAAAACCTCCAATTCATTATTTTTGAGATAAAGACAAACCACTGGAGGAAGCAGAATTAGGCATTTTGAGTGTGTTATCCTTTAGGTTATTGACCCTCGTTATTGGTTATATCAGGAATCTTATAGTGAGATTTTTGGAATATCTTAGTCCTAGGAAGTCAGACAAGCAAGAGCCTCAAGCAAGTTTAGTGCTGCCCTCAGTGGCCTTATCTCTGGCATTATTTCAGGGTGGTGTAATCCTAGTTTCCTCCTAGTAGTTCATGAAGCAAGATGCTTAATATGCTTCAATTATAGTGCACCTTTCTCTCTTAGAAGCTATGAAAGAAATTTGATCAATCACACTTGCCCTTGATCATGCTGGTATCTACAGGCTTGCAGATGTAGCTGGATATGGTGTATCAATAGCAGTCGGGAAAATATTTACTGATGCATTTCCTGACATAACTTTCTGGTCACCTTTGTTGGAACTTCTAATAAAGAGTGGGAGATACGGTAATTGAATGACCTTGTCTGATTCTTGTCCAACTAGTCTGCATCTTATTGGCTTGAATTGCATGATGGCATTTCAGGGAAGAACAATGGGAAGGGTTTCTACATTTATGAAAAGGGAAGCCGACCAAGACCTGACCCTTCAATTTTACCCATTGTTGAGGAGTCTAGAAGGCTGGCTAATATAATGCCTCATGGGAAGGTATATTTTTCTTATAAGCATACTCTCAGGGATCAGGCAATAAAAATGATTAAATACTTTCATGCAACTGTTATAGAAGTATCTTTGCCTTTTTTACTGTATTTGATTTTTTTTTTCTATTTTGCATTTTGAGGGTTGCATTTGAAACTTTACTTTATGTTCTTGCCAGCCTCTATCTGTATCTGATCAAGAGATTTTGGAAATGATACTCTTCCCTGTTGTGAACGAGTCATGTCATGTCTTAGATGAAGGGGTGGTTACTCGAGCTTCTGATCTTGACATTGCCTCGGTGCTAGGAATGAGTTTCCCTTCCTATCGGTGAGACAAACTGCTTTCGGTTTCTCATTAGCAACTATTCTGAGATTCAAGATATCTTTCATAAAATGCTTGGATTTGTATGGTGCTTTTCATAGGCTCCTAGCTGTGAAACAACAATCTCTGTCCTGTGATTCAGTGTTTTCATAAAAAAGCAAACTCGGTCATTTGTATTAAGGGTAATTCGAACTCACTGAATTTGTGAAAGATGGCTTTTCATATAATTTATGTCTTCATCTTAACAGAGGGGGCATCATTTTCTGGGCGGATCTTGTTGGAGCTGACCACATCTACAAGAGTCTAAAGAAGTGGACTGAACTGTATGGCAGCTTCTATAAGCCATCAAGGTTTTTAGAAGAAAGAGCTTCCAGTGGAGTTCCTTTGGTAAGAAACCCTTCCTCTCGTGTCCATTAGATTCAGTCAAACTCTTATTTTTTGCTACCACGAATAAACTGATCAGTGATATTTCAAAGCATCTTCTAACATATTTTTATTTTCTTGTTTTTATACTGAAGTCATATTCCTTTAGCTGTACAACTACTAATAATGCTACAATAGGGCCTAACAAAATCCCAAATGGCCCTTGGGCATAAATGTGCAGAGGGCTACATAATATGGAGAGAATCTTTCAGTCTGGCTGGCAATTTGCCATCATCTTGATTGTCATTTGCATGCATGCCCATCACCATGAACCGGCCATACCAATTCAGGGATAGCTGTCCTATAAAATTACAAAGTTTCCGTCTTCTTAAATCCCATTGCAGGATAGAATTTCAGAAAAGCTTTATTTATCTCCCCAGACCTCATCTATGGACTTGTTGAAACAGTCCAGTTCAAACAAGGCAACTTACCTAGCTAATTCTATTATTTGCAGGGTGCGCCTGTCTCATCCTCTGCAGATTCAAGGTCACGTCTTTAGGTGACAAGAAGGTCGCACGTCTAAAGCTCTTACCAACAAATAGCAAGGTGGTCAGGTAATAAGGTGGCGGAGACTGAATGGCCGCAATCCGTTTGCAGTTTATCTATGTAAGATAATGAGTTTGAACCTCCACAACTTGGTTTTTTCAAAAATGTTGTTACCACTTTAACATCTCCGTTAAAAAAATATTTGAAAAGCTCACTTCTGTCATCTTTACATTATTTCATCTCTCTGGGTCTGAAGCACAAATATGAACTTGTGGGTAGGTGATTCGCCAAAACATCAGAGAAGCCAATTGCCCAATTGAAGTATTCTTCAAAGATTAGGGGCATCTTCAGCGGACATCAGTATAGCAGTGAGCACGCACAGCCATGGTTTCCTATATTGTAGGGAACAAAGGACCGAGCTTTTGTCACAGAAGGGCCATAATAATCACCTTCATGCTTAGCTTTAGTTATGGAGAGAATGAACAATCCCCTCCCTAGGTAGTTCACCACCTGTGCAGCACAGAATGAAATTCCTCATCTATGCCAGGGAACTTAGGATTGAGAAAAACAATGTAGCCGCAATTTCCAAAGACCCCATGAATTACGCATCACAATTCAGAATGAAACTTTAGCGTATATATTGAATTATTTTAATAGGCGGACCACCGATAGATATATGGTAAATCCTCTCCACTGTCCCATTTGTGAATATATTGAAATTGGGTAGATGAATTGAAATATAATGTAAACATAATATAAGAAGCCACTTTGTACCAAACAAGATTCATGAGGAGGGGCTAAGAAGGGCTGAGAAAGGGGGAGAGCATTTTTTGGACCATACCTACGAACTTTTATAATGTAGTTTCTAAAGAAAGTAATAATTCATTAAAATGGAATTACATCCATGGAGAAATCTTATTCTATTTCATGATAAAATATTATTAATTTATATTTACTTAAAAATAATATCTTATAAGGATATTAATACTCTTATTCTTATATATAAAAATACTATTTTATGTGATTAATTCCTTACATGAATATAATGATTATACATTTAGTATATGTAAATTATATATTTAGAATAATTAATATAAATTATTTTTTTTATAGTATAAATATATACACAATTAGAGCATCATGATATTAATATTTAAAAAGGAGTTTAAGTAATAGAATTTGATTGAAAGTTCGACCTTACAAGAGGCACCATAAAATTAACAAAATTTTAACTAAAAATTTAAGTTTTAAATATTTAGAAAAAACTTGTAAGAAGTTAAGTGGAGATAGAACCTTTATATATATTATTTATATCAAACCTCAACTCCAAGTGCTCTTTTTTGGGTAGATAATCCTTTATACCAATTGTGAGGTTGCTGCAGTTAGTCAATATATTGGATTAACTGTAAATTTTATATTGTCAATGTTAAATGGGTGCACTTAGTTACCAGTCCAAGCAATTTTCTTCACTCAAAAAAAGTCTTCCCTTCCCCACCACACCCTATAATTGCTGCCATAATGCAGCCTGGCCTAGTGGCATGGTCTGTAAGAACGTTTGGCATCTGTGATGAGACTGGCTTGAGGGCATTCAGGCAATTCACAAAGCACCGGTTGACTTGGAAAGGTTCTTCATACTTATATATATATTTCCTTTCATTCTTTGGGTAGATCTTAACTAATGTCTAGGTTGATCAATCAATTCACAATGTGGGATTATTATCAAAGGCTTAAGTGATCATAAATGGAGAGTATCAAATATAGTAAGCCATACACCCACTTGTGCTGCCCGCCGGATCATACTCAACAAGAAGTTAATGAGGCTGGTCTACTGCATCAAGCATGTGAGGCACTGCAATCTTAGTCATGTCTCTGCAAGCATGCGAGATCAATGCACCTTCCACAGAGTTGCATCCAATGACTGCAAATTGACCCTTCTTCCAATTGGTACTTGTTCCTCTTCGTAGGTATTAATGAGTAGAAACCACCATACTATCAGCCCATTACAATTAACATAGTATAACTTGATATAGAGAGAGGGTTAGCTACCACCATCATTATCATTCCAACACACCTCTGGTCTCTGCCATCTTCGCTCTAGTAACAATCTCAACAGGCCATCCTTGCCCACTCCAAAACACCTCAAAAGCTCTAGACATACCTACCAACAACCTTTATTTACCCTCCATTAGTCTCCATAGCCTCCAGTCAGCCCCCAAATGAAGTGGAAAAAAGGAAAGTTAGTGAAGTGCACAGGCACCGACAAAGGAGGAAAAGAGAGCAGTGCAACAGGCAGTGGACGACAACTGGGATGCTGGTTGATGGTGCTCATTCAAGTCAGTCAGTGGTGGCTTCAATGCTTGATTTGATATTAAATGCAAGAGTGGTACAATTTACATAATTCTAAAAAATTGTGTTAAATTTAACAAAAATTATCATAAATTACGTTTAAATGCATTGTTTATTTTTTAAAATTAGAAAAAAGTTAAAAAATAGAGAGATTTCGTACCCATAAAGATTAATAATCCTTTGATGATTAAGAAAGATCATCTTGCCTTATTAATCTATTCCCAGGGTATATTTCTTGATGATCATACTGAGAAGTTACTTATAACATGGCAGAGTTAAATGCTGTGTCACACCTTTTATATTATAGATTGTTGACTTCAATTCATATTTTACAAGTTTTATACATACTTGTTAAATTTAGACTAATTAAACCCATCAACTTAAAATCCAATCTATCTATCTATCTTGAAGAGGCATCTTCATTTCTTTTATATAATTAAAATGTTTATGATATTTTATTGAACTAATTAATGTGTGATAAAGTCAAATAAAATATAAATAATTAATACACCATGAGAAAATTTATAAATTGTACATTAATGATTTAAAAATATCATTTAGTAAAATATTTATAAATATAAAAATAATTATATTTGGAATATATTTGAATTAAACTATCATATTTTGAAGAATTAAAATTATATTAAATATATATACACTTCACTTTCTCGTTTTTTCCAACTGCAATTTTATTGGTGTTTACCTTCCTCAGTCCATTTTTTTTTATAATTATTATAATAAAAAAAATACAAAATTTGTAAAATAGGAATTGAAGTCAACAAACCATTAATATAAAAGACGTGACAAGGCATTAACCACTCTTGTCAGATTATGAATAGCTTCTCTTATATTAATTTTAAGTAGTAGTCCATAAAATTCTCATTACCACCATGATGCACCAACAAAGTATAGTTTTTTTTAATGATTACATGAATCTTCAGGACCCGAATCTAACAATACAATCTTCAGGATCAGGAGAGGAGAGTGCATCTTGATCATGAACTACAACCATGGAACCAAACTAAGAATTCAACAATGGGTGGGGAAGGGACGTGCCAAGTTTAAAACAAGTACATTTGTTCCACTAGCATAGGTATTCATCTAGTCGTCTCTTCAAAAATTGAAAATATAATATACTACTAACATTAAATGGAAAAATAATACTTAAATGGTAATAATAAAAAAATCTTGACTTGTGATAAAGAATGCTAATATTTTAAAATGAGATACGATGTATTAGGTGAGAATTAGGATTAAATATTTGATATTTGGTTATAATTGTGAGAAGTTGTTGTTTATTAATAAATGACTGATTATATATTTATTTAAAAGTTATTAATGGTAAATAATAAAAATTTTAAATTTTATAAAATTAAAATATTTCTTTACATTATTAAATTTATTATTATATTCTCATACACGTGTATAATATAGATACACTTGTAAATTTTTAAATCCACAATATAGATATAGTTATTATATGCAAATTTTTAAATACATCCTAATTACTACTGGCAAAAAAAATTATATATAATGTAAGTATTATTATTACGATATTATAAAAGTGAGAATAATTGTCTCAATTTAAGTATTTTTTTTATATATTCGAGTAAATTACGAGTAGAATTTTCGAGTATATTTGATAATATATTTTGTACCGATAAAATTTTATACCAATATTTAAATAAAAATAATAAATTATAATTAGTATAAACTTTTTAACTTTATAAATATATAATAATTTATATTTTATTAAATATAAAATAATATTCTCAATAATAATAATTTTAAAATATTATTATAAAAATAAATAAATTATAAATACTACGTATTATTATATGCATGTGAGTCAGGTCTAAGGCAATACGTATACCCACACCCACATGCGATCCATATGAGTAGGGTTCAAACCCGCAAGAGTTTCTTATGTGACCGGTTATTTACTTGCCCCACCACCACATGGACAACATATCTAAACCCATCAATGCAATACATTGTCATCCCTATTTATACTTCACCTACACACTTGATTTTTGTAGAATTTCATTGGAAATATTAGTTAATGGTTCATCATCTAACATATTAGATTCATTCAAGACAACTAATGACAAATTTCCTTACTTCAACACAACAAAATTTAACATTATCAACATAACTTATCAACAAAAAATTCTCAAGTTTGAAAATTTTGTTGAAAACCCAATCATAGTTCAACGAGTTTTTTTGTTAATAGTTGTTGAGAGTGGTCAATTAATCAAATAACCAACCAAAGATGATTTAGCCCAAAAATATTTATACATACCATACTATTACAAAAAGCTTAAGGATTGGCAATGCAATGGGTCCATGGGATCCTTAGGTTCTTCTTCATGAGGGTATCCGGGATCCGGTGACTAGGTATCGCCCTTTAAAGTTAGACCCGATAGTCAGGTAAAGTTCGGTTAGGATAGAGCTGGTCGGACCCAAACCAAAATTTTTTTTACCCCTAGAGAGAGACCAAAAGGACATTCCTTGTTCTGGACAAAAATGATGTCGTTTCATCTATAAAAGTTAAAAAAAAACGAAAAACTCCCAGTTGTCTTATCAAAATAAAGCTGGGAATGCACTTAGATGTAGGATCAATCAGACGATTAGGGTTTTTAAAAAAGTGGGAAAAAACTCTTAGTCGTCCCTTCAATAGTACGGACTAGGGTTTAGAAGATAAAAAATTAAAAAAGCTGAGAGAACCCTAGTTGTCCGATAGATAGATCGGATGGCTAGGGACATTTCATGTCTTTTTTTAAAAGGCACCTATCTATTTGAGACTTTTTAAAAAAGGCCCTATCTATTTGAGAATAGACGACTGGGTAAATAAAAAATCATTAGCCATTGGATTAATCAAACAACTAAAAACAATATAAAATCCATATTCGTCTGATTAATTAGACGAGTAGGAAAATTTACCACATTTTTAAAGAATTCTAGCCATTCGAAATCGGATGGCCATGTGAAGTAAAAAACTCTAGCCATCCGAAAAATTAGACAACGTAGGCTCGGAAGATTACAAAAAAATAAAAAAATATGGGAAAAACTTAAAAATCACTCCTAGAGGCCACTCATTCCACAGCGACATGGAGTTGTCTCCCTTGCTCGATTGCATAAACCCATAATTTTTTATTAAACTATACTTGCTCCATTTTTTGCTATCTCAATTTTATAGATAATAATTTTTTGTTCCGACCACCGAACTAATCCACTTCGTTGATATTAACAAACTAGATAAAAATAACTTTTCATATTGCAACTTTTGCTAACGCGGGTATGCCCCATACGAGATTTGATAATATAGAAAAATTATTCATTCGGCTGAAAATAGATAAGTGTCTTTCCAATTTTATTCCGATCTCCCGAATGTTAAAAATTATATTTGGTAAGTATATTTATTTTGCACATGATTATATATGTTAAGAATATAAATTTATATTATATAAAATAGAAAATTATTGTTAATTTATAAGTTTATAAATGTTTTATTATTTATAAGTTATAACTTTTAAATAAATATAAGTTTAATCCCTTATCATTCCCCAATACCTTCTTACATATTGATAATATAATCTCATATTAGATAAAATAGAGAAGTTTGATTAGTTTATAAGTTTGAAAAATTTTCACTATTTATATGTAAACCCCGCTCTTTTGGATTAAGGAAAACTGAGAAAAAAATCGGTCAAACCGAGTGATAAATACCAAATTGGTTCACAAATCCAATTATTTGATAACAAACAATTTAGAAATTTACAACTTCTCGTTGATCCAAAAAGTTCCACAATTCATAGAAATAGACTTGAGAATAAATTGGAGATGAAAACTAAATCGGTTCAGGCGAACCGGATCCGAACTGGATTAAACTAGTTTGGACTGGTTTGAACCACTATTGAACCGGATGTTAAATTCATTTTTCTAGTTAGCTTAAAAAATTCAAATTTGAGATTTGAGCCCTCCATTGGATAGACAATAAATTTAGAAAATTTTAAATTTGAAAAATTCGGTCAAATTGGGGGTGAACCAGCGGCCGGTTTAAGCTTTGAACCTAGTTCGAACTGATCCGGTATGGTTCGGAACAGTGTCGTCTTCTTCCTTCAGATGACAACACTGTTCACTCGTCGAAAAATCGCACAACATCGACGAAGTTGAAAAGTCTCTAGCCAGGAAGTTTTAGACAATGAATAACCGCTATTAAAGCGCTAATCGGACAACTAAGAAGTCCCCGAGCTTCCTATATAAAACCTGAAAATTTCTTTCTCTCTCAACTGCTCCCATTTTCGGTGAAGCTCGAACTAGTGCTCCAACTTAGTCACTTTTTTGAGCCAAATAAGGCGAGGTTGGGTTCTTTAGAACTGGGGAGAAGTCAGCTACATTCCTGTAGTCTCCATTTGCTCCAAGTATCGTTGGAGAAGCGCCGGCGTGATCGAATAGTCTAGTAGCTCCGACGGTCCGAAGTTGCCCTGTTTCGGGCAAGCTGAAATCGGCCAATTCGAGCCCTTCTCAAGCTAAACCAAGCCTTTTCAACACCTCTACAACCCTCCTACGGCTGAATTAGAGCTGAAAGTTGAGCAAATTCTACTTCCCTATGTAATTTTCGACCGGTGCTAGAGAGAGAACCAACATAACTTCAACGATAAAATTTTTACTCAATTCGGTATCAATTGATGCAATTCCTAATTCTAGGATAAACTTTAGGATGAGAGCTATCTGCCCAGATTGAAAGCTCGGACCGCCGTGCCCCCGACGGTAAGCTTTCGAAGCTTTCTCTATCTACGTTCAGTTTTCTGACGGAGCTCCGTTTAAGCTCATTCCAGCACCCAATCGTGTGATTCAAAGTGCAATCGAATCGTATGAAGATGTAAAAACTCAATTTTAACTTCAATTTCAACAATTAGAAGTGTTTAATCGGTTAATTTGATGAAATTAAATTCGTCTATGTTAGGAAGTTGAAATTGGGGGAAAATTTTGGGGATTTTCGTAAATTCGAGGGACCAAAATGAAATTTTATAAAATTGAAGGTCAATTGGGTATGATAAGAGTGTTAGAGGACTAATTGAACAAATTTTAGAATTTTTAGGGTAAAACTTACCATTTTTGTAAATGAAGGGCAAAATGGTAATTTTGGAAAATTTGAGGGCCAAAT
Source organism: Trapa incisa (assembly GCA_030064435.1). Lineage (NCBI taxonomy): Eukaryota > Viridiplantae > Streptophyta > Magnoliopsida > Myrtales > Lythraceae > Trapa > Trapa incisa. The sequence goes on along the minus strand of CM057786.1, from coordinate 10,837,680 downwards.
TGGGAATTTGGGAAACTTGAACCTCTTTTTATGAAATTGAGTAAATTTTCCAAGAGGAATTTTAAAAGTTTTGGGACTTAATTTGGGGAAAAACTGATAATTGGGGCCTAAAGTAAAAGTGAAAATAACTTTAAGGGCCAATTTGCAAATATTGGAAAAGTTGTGAATTAAGTTATTTATACTGAATGAGGTGACCAAGTCAGATGATAATGAACAACGATGTTCATTTCATGTAGGAACACGAGACGTCGGGAACACCAGCTAAGATTAAGCTCACAAGGGACGAAAACCTATTTAGTGGAATTTCACTGCACGATCAGGTGATTGAGATTTTTATATCATACCTAGTTGGGATGATAAGTACCTCAGAAATGAAAATCCATTACTTATTGGTATTTTAAACATCACAACTTAAAGGAGTGGTGTGAAAATGACACAAAAAAACTATTTACTGGTTGTAAGTAGATCATACACAGTTGGTATGATGAACCTTTTTCGGAAAAAGTGAAAAACTTGTTTTCGGAGGTCTACTCATACTCGGTTGGTATGGTGTATAGTTGAAAATATATTTTTTGTAGGAAATGCTCTCCCCTGACTATATGCCACTGATTAAATGATTTGGGAGACCTTCTTGACAGAAGCTCGAATAGCTCTATTAGGCCGGAGGCCTCGATTTTGGAACTTGGGGGCTATTATGCCCAATTTTGAAAATCTCGAACAGTGGGCTATAGGTTAGTTGGCATGAGCAAGAGCTCGTAAACAAACATGAATTATATGCCATGAAAACATGAAGAATTGAATTGTTTGGCTATGATACCAAGACAGGACCGACATACTTAGTCAACTAGCGGTAGTGCGACATGATAAGTCTCTAAACTAGTTAAGACAAACTGCTATAGGTTGAGTTGATGGTCGGGGTCGTTGGACCAGTGGCACCACATATTATATGGCATGATGTGAAAATACTGATTGTGCATACACTGTGATTACGAGACCTTCAAGACACCCAAGAGGGGTAGTGATGCGTCTTAGGGCCCTAGACAACCTGGTGGATATAAGGGCAGTTAGTCATACCAGGTGACCTTGCGAAGCTCGACGTAGTTTCAAGCGCATGAGACTGAGGTGGGGACGGGATGAGGTCTCTGTCCTCATACGGACATAAAGAATTATTACGGGATTGAGGGTCAAGTGTCGCGAACATCCACTCATTATCAAGGTAGAAGTGGACATACTTTTATCTAGGTGGCTGATAAAGTCGTTTCGACACCACAAGTGGGTTCAGTGGACGTACTAACTTACGATTGTGTGATTGACCTTCATGATGAAGGATGTGTGTTGGATGACACACTGTGATTAATAAGAAATGGTGATAAAAATTGAAGTTTGAAATGAAAGGTTTTTTTAAAAGAAAATAAGGAGTGTGGCACACTCCAAAACCAACATTTTCCCTAAAACTTCAAATTTTGAAAACCCATTCACTGAGTTGTTGTACTCACCCCCTCCCTTATCTCCCTTCCAAGAAATCCCAGAAAACCTACCCCAAAAGTCCTTCAACTACGCCTATGAGACAGGTATGAATTGTTTAAAATTTTATGTAGTTTTGATTTATGTATTCCAGGAAAGATACAAGTTTAAAGGACGTCTTACTCTAACACCCTCACTGAGTCTTCCTGATAAAAAGAAGACAATTCAACTACCATCATCAATCCTGATAAAAAAGAAGAGGATTCAACTACCATCATCAATCCTGATTATACTTATTAGAATATCTATGATCATCTTTGTTTATCCACAGTTCTGGGGTCCCTCACTACCCAAGTTAATCTCCAAGTTAACGATATTTAGGAAAAATTGGAAAATCTCTACTCTAGCCAAGTTCGTGCCCAAACTAACCTGCTTGATGATCAATGATGGGATTTGTACAATGTTTATCGCACCATAGCCATTGATTTCTGGGGTCCCTCACTACCCAAGTTAATCTCCAAGTTAACGATATTTAGGAAAAAATGGAAAACTCTATTCCAGCCAAGTTCATGCCCAAACTAACCTACTTGATGATCAATGACGGGATTTGTACAATGTTAATCGCACCATAGCCATTAATTTCACTATAATTGCAAGTTTGGATACTAGTTTCACAAAAATTGGGCGTCCTAAAACTGAAGCTCAAATAAAGAATCACATCCTTGCTGTACTAGATGATAAATGGGAGGCACTTTTTCTCGTTGGTTATAACTAATCACCACAATGGGAAGAGAGATTGGACATTCATCTAAAGTCATATGTCGTGAGTTGCTTCTGGCTCTCGTGGACTTTAGCAGTGGAAAGAGCATATCTCACCTCACTGGAATATGCCTATTCCATCATCAATTGGATCTAAGTCTCCTCTATCCCACGTGTGCAATTTCCAAACCCGGAATTGTACACGTGTCTACCAAGTTTGTCACGAACCCGGACATGTAGCTATGGAATGTCCATAATTCTTGACCAATTATCATATTACTCAGGTCAATGTTGCATAAAATACAAATGCCAGTGTAGATACCCTTGATTGGTACATTGATTCAAGTGCCTCCAATCATGTAACCAATGATTTTTCGCATTTGTCATTACGAGAGTACATATAACATCTAGATCAACTGCTCATAGACAACAATTTACGTTTAAAAATTTACACTGTTAGTTTTTTTTCATTTTCTACTCCCACTAAATAATTCTCTCTAAATAAAGTATTTTATGTCCTTATTATAGCCATAAACTTACTCTTAGTCTCTCAATTTACCCAAGACAATTCTTGCTAATTTGACTTTCACTCTCTTTTTTTGTTGTAAAGGATCGTCTCACCCATAAGAGTTGTTCTAGGGAACTCGTAAAGGCGGATTGTACTACATGTGTGCGACACATTTATAAAAAAATTATGTACTTGTGTATTAAGTGTTCAGTTACCACATACTGTTTGACATACTAGACTTGGGCATCCCACCCCTACTATTGTTTCCCATTTCTTGTAAAAAAATGCAATAAAGAGTAATTTCATTGATTCTCAATTTTGTGATTCCCGCTTCTTAAGTAAAATTATTCAAAAACCTTTTCCCTTAACTCATTATCAAATCACTCCCTTTTCAACTTGTTCATGCTGATATTTGGGGACTTGCACCAATCAAATCACATACTGGTCATATTTATTATATTCATTTTCTTGATAATTATAGTAAATATTTCTTTTATTTTGTTATGAAAAATCGTTCTGATGTTCTCCAAATTTTCCACACTTTTTGTTTACGAGTTGAAGACTTCTTTGATAGAAAAATTAAAAATTTTCAAATTGATGGTGTAAATAAATTTTTGTCACCAGCCTTTCAAAATGAATTACATACTCATGGGATTACACATAAAAGTTTTTGCCCTCATACACCATAACAAAATGGTTATGCCGTAAACAAATATAGATATATTGTTGATATGTGATTTACACTTTTGCTAAATTCTCATTTTCCCATGAAATTTTGGGACTTTTTATTTGAAACAACTGTATATCTCATTAACCGACTACCCACCTACTCCCTTAAGTTAAATTCTCCATATCACATCTTTCATCAAACACCGCCTAATTATAACTTTTTACGAGTTTTTGGGTGTTTGTGTTTTCCATACCTCCATCCATACTAGGATCGTAAAGTTCAATCTCATTCCAAGACATGTATTTTTCTTGGTTATCCTACTAAATTTTTAGGATATCGTTGTCTTGATCCTCAAATAGGACATATCTTAATTTGTCGAACCATTCACTTTGATGAGACAAGATTTCCTTTTAATAAATGTTCATCTCCAGGTAGTGCACCCCTTACAACTCCTAGTGACTCTCTTCCCTCTCTACCTTTATTTCCATATTTCTTTCCTTCTTTATCTTAACATGTTGCACTAATAACATTTTTTGATGAGTTATCCTCCTCAATACCTAGTGTTGCACCTCCACCTACATCTCTAGACATAATCTCCATTGATGTTGATGGGTCTTCTCCTGTTTCCCCACCCCATCGCATGCTCACCAGGTCTCCAGATGACACCTTACCTCCATAACACTTTAAAATTGATCATAATGCGTTTCTTGTTTCCTCTATTTATGAGCCACAAACTTTTAAAAAAGGTCAAACACAACCTTATTGGGTTGATGCTATGAATTATGAATATGCAGCTCTTTTGAAGAACCACACATGAAATTTAGTGTCACCTCCATGTGGTAGGCATATTATCGGATGTAAGTGGGTCTACAAACTCAAACACCATTTAGATGAGACTCTTGCACGCTATAAAGATCGTTTAGTTTTAGAAGGATTCTCTCAATAGGAAGGACTCAACTATGACGATACTTTCAATCTAGTAATTAAATTAGTCACTATTCGGGTTATTTTGTCACTTGGCATCTCATATAACTAGCCCATTCGACAACTTGATGTTGATAATGCATTTCTTCACGATCATCTCAACGAGGAAGTTTTTATGACACAACCACCAGGATACACACATCCATCATATCATGATTATGTCTATCTTCTTCGTCGCTCGTTATATGGATTGAAGCAAGCACATCGAGTATGGTTTCTCCGACCTAGTACGTTCTTGTTAACACTTTGTTTTGAAGCTTCTATTGCGGATACCTCTCTTTTTATTTACCGGACACCTCAATTTGTCATATTCCTCCTATTGTATATGAATGATATAATTCTTACTGACTTACTTAATGCCCCTCTAACGTTCATTGTATCTGCTCTCAAAGAGAAATTTTATATTAAAGATCTTAGGTCACTTCATCATTTTCTTGGGATTGATGTACATTCTCATTTTGGAGGTCTCATATTAACTCAATAGAAGTACATTCCTGACATTCTTACAATAGCATCAATGACCGATTACAAACTTGTCTTTACACCAGTAACTGTCGGGTCTAGACTATCTCTATATGATGACACTCCACTAGATAACCCTCGGATATACAAGCAAGTCGTTGGTTCTCTTCAATATCTAACATTAACTCGACCAAACACTTCCTATACTCTCAATCAGGTCTGTCAATTTATGCACAAGCCAACGAATACTCATTGGGTTGCATCCAAGAGAATTTTACATTATCTCCAAGAAATGTATAGTCACAAATTATATTTTTAGAAAAACTCTTAGCCACATCTCCATTGTTTCTCTTATGTCGATTGGGCTGACAACCCTGATATTCGATGTTCCATAAGTGAGTTTTCAGTATTTTTTGGAAATAACTTGATTTCGTTTAGTGATAAAAAACAACATATGTTTACCTGTTCCAGCACTTAAGCGGAATATATGAGTATCGGAAATGCAACTGTTGAACTCATTTGGATCCAGTCACTACTTTGAGAACTCAAATTTCATTCTTCATCTATGTCAACTCTCTAGTGTGATAATATGTTTGTTACACCCCGGCCCGGTTTGGTCGGATCCCTGTGATCAACTTGTCGCTCCCTTAGTTTAAGAGGGTTTCCCCCTTCTTTTAATCAAGAGGAGCCATGCATAATTAAACCTTATTTCCTGGAATAGTATAAATCAATCAATATGCAAGCTTGAAAGTGACATTAAGCATAACTGATGGAGGGTACATCTTCGTGTTTTCTTTTGTCATATTTCCTTATTTCTGAAAAGTGGTATAAGAGAGGGGGTGAGTTCTATAACTTAGTGAGCGGGTGTTGGGAGTGAGTTTTTAAGAAAGATAGCTTCATTTAAATTGTACCAAGGTATATCGTTTCTTTTAAAAGAAGTTCTCCTCAAAATTCGGTTTTCAAAACCCTTTTTTCTTATTTCCATATTAGGTGTGTTTAGCAGACAACACACGCCCTTAATTAGGAAGGGAACACACATTTGCAGGTGCAACCAGTACACTACACCTACTTGTGGCTTTAAGCATTTTTACCAGCCACCAATATAGAAGTCCGTCTACTTCTACCCTGGGTCTAAGTGGATGTTCTCGACATCTGACCCTTAGACTCGAATACCAATCCGTGTTCGTATGAGGACATAGACCTCATCCCAACCCCATCCCGGTCTCATGCGCAATAAGCTACTCCGAGCTTCCCGACTAATTAGCAAGACGAACTACCCTTATCTCCACCATATTGGCTAGTAGCCCTTAGGACCCATTACTACCCCTCTTGGGTATCTTGATGGTCATGTACCACAAGTGCAGGCACAAACAATAGTTTTCACATATAGCCATTATCATTGGTGCCAATGGTCCCATGGCCCCAACCCTCAACTCGATCTACAGCTATTTGTCTAGGCCAGTCTGTCGATCTGGCCCTGACGCATTATCGCTAGCCCATTGAGTATTGTTGGTCGTGACTCAGTACCATTGTGAAATCACTTACACAATTTTATTAGAAATTTCATGGTTTCCCTTTACTCAAGTTTGTTTACAAGCTCTTACTTGTGCCTATTGGCCTTGGGCCCACTATACGTGATTTTCCAAAATCGCACATTTAGCCCCATGAGTTCAAAAACCGAAGCCTCTAGCCTATATGAGTTGTTCTAGCTCTCGTCAAGAATATCTCCCAAATAGTTTAAGCAATGGAAAATAGTTAGGGGAGAACACTTCTGACAAAAACATATTTTCACTTCATCCCACTAACCGGGTATGATGATATCTTCGCTTACAACCAACAAGTGGGTTTCTCCTTCCTTCAAGGAATTCCATCATACCAACTAGGTATGATTTCCTCTACTTACAACTGCCAAGTAGGTTTTAGCTTAAATCGCCCATCACCTCATCCAGGTATGATGTTAAAGTCCCATTCACAAGTGGTTTTTTGTTTCTAAAGAGCTAACCATCCCAATCGGGTATGATGTAAATATGCTCACTCAACTGATAATTGTAACGTGTTCGTCCTCGGTCGTTTTTCCACATCTACGTGAGCTTTCTTTTGCTTGCGTTCCGGTCACACTTGTCCCTACACGATTTGGGCAGCCTTATCAATTATAGTTTGGCATAAAAGCCTAGGCTTACAAATTATCGATTAACTGCACTTAGGTCCTTAAAGTTCGTTTTTCTTAACTTTAGCTCCCTAATAGCACCTTTTCTCCAATTTGAGTCCCAAGGTTTTCAAAATTTCCCTTTGAGTCCTCAATTTACTCAAAATTGTATAAGGGGCTTAAGTTTTCCAAATTTCCAATTTGGTTCCCAACTTTTTAAAATTACCATTTTGCCCCTACTTTCCAAAACTAGCAATTTGACCCCAAATGTTTCAAAAATCGACCAATTAGTCCTCCAACATCTTTACCATGGTGATTTGACCTTCAATTTTGGAAAATTGCAAAGAGTTCTCTCAATTTTTTAAAATCCTCAAATTTCCCTATACTTTTCCCCCAATTTTTCCCTTTAAAAATGACTGAATTTGATTTTTTTCAAATTGGCCATTCAATCAGGGTTAATTACTTCAATTGAAGGTATAACTACACTTCCATACGATTCAATTGAGCTTTGAATCGCATGAATTGAGGCCGAAATAAGCTCAAATGGAGCTTTACTAGAAAATCATTCATAGAGAGAGAAAGCTTCGAAAGCTTACTGTCGGAGATGCGGCAGTCCGAGCTCTCTATCTGGGAAGGTAGATATCGTCTTGAGGTTCATTCTAAGATCAAGAATTGTTATAATTGACATCGAATAGATGGAGAATTTTGTTAATGAAGTTTTAACACTTTCTCTCTCTAACTCCGACCATAAATGATTGAGAAGGGCCAAATTGACTTAAATTTCAGCTCTGTTAAGGTTGTATGAGGGCTGTATGAGAGGTTTAGTTTGGTCGGAGGAGGGCTGAATTTGGCCGAATTCAGCTCGCCCAAAACAGGGAAGCTTCGGTCCTTCGGAGTTGCTTCACTATTTGATTCCGTCGCTTCTCCGGCGGTCCTCGGGTCGAAAGGAGGTTGCTATCAGGTACCTGACTTCCTTCGGAGTCTATAGGACTCGATCTTGCCTTTTGAGGCTAGGAAAAATGTCTATATTGAAGCTCTGGTTTGAGTTGCGCTGAAAACTGGAGCAGTTGAGAGAGAATGGAGATTTGAGGTATGTGGAGGATGAATGTAGAGTAGCTCTTTATATAGGGAGCTCGGGGAGCCTCTACCCGACAACTTTCCATTTTGATCAAGCTTATCGTCGCCCTGAAACGGCCTGATTGGAGCAATTTAAGCTTCGTCGGCATTATCGGTTTCTACATTGAATGAACAGTGTTGTCATCTTGAGAAAGAAGTTGACAATGTCCTGAACCGGACCAGACTGATCTGATCGGGTTGAATGCGTAAATCGGCTGGTTTAGGCTCGATTCGACCGATTTTCTCAAAATTAAAAATTTCTAAATTTATCTAAATTTATTCTCTATCTAATTGTGGCTTCAATTCCCTAATTTAATCATTTTAAGCTATCAAGAAAAATAAATTTAGAAATCGGTTCAAGTGTGGTTAAATCCGGTTCAGGTCCGGTTCACCTGAACCGATCTGGTTTTCTCTTCCAATTTGTCCCAAGATTCTTTTACATGATTTTTATGATTATTTGAGTCATTTGAAATTTGTCAATTTTTCATTTTACCATTTTCTCTATCGGTTAAGGTTTATGAACCAGCTCGGTTCTATTGTGAGTTGATTGGTTCTTTTTTTCGATTTTCCTTATATTTAAAGGACGGAGTTTACAATTTTAGTAATTTATCTAAGTGAAAATCCATTTTTTTATGCACGTACCAAACATATTGATACACTATCTTTTCGTTTGTAAATGAGTCAATTATAAAAAAACTCCACATTTGCTTTATTGGCACAAAAAATTAAATTATAGATATATTTACCCTAAATTTATTTTTTACAATAATTTGATACAATTTACTTCAAATTTAATGTTCCAAACATTATATTGTACTTGTGTGGGATTAATAATCTATATATTAAACTATTTCAAATTCAACCATATAATTTCGAGTCTATTTAAATTTAAAAAAATTACTTAAAAGATATGGGCATATAAAATAATATACAATTTAACATATTTTCTCTATTATTTAATTACTATTATTCCTATCAAGAATATCAACAATATATTTCTTTTTTTATAAAACTAACTCCAATAATTCCAAAGTTAAACATGGTTGACTGGACTAATCTTTGAACGTGTCATTGTGGAAAAGTAAAGTACGGTTGAATACTAATTAAAATATTACAACTTGATATCAAAATAGTTAAGGGATGAAGTTACAAGATATTAATAAGACATGATAATGAACAGAGTCACATTAAAAGTAATAGGTCGAAAATTAGGTGGTTTGAGACGGTATAAATGAATGATTTCAAAATTATTCTCATATAATATTTTACAATTAAGAATAATATAGAATGATTGATTGACTTATTTTTAAAATCTTTATCTAATTAACTCCGAAATTAGGTATTAGTTGGAAGATAACATTCAGAAATTATACTGGAAATGATCATTAAATATATTGAAAAGACTCCATATCTGACTTAGGTGGCTAATATTATGAATGATATATCTTCACTTGCTATATTAAAATATCGTATCACACCTCAACAACTAAATATTATACTTCATTTTTACTGATATAAATTATTATCAATCACATCAATATATATTGATTATTTAGCACTCCTATGTTTGATAAGGTGTAATGTATATCTATTTAAAAATCACTCCAAGTTGGATATGGTAAACTCCAAAATTAAATTAAAAACGTATCTTTGTTTTAGAATTTATATCACGGATAAATAGATGGAGCCCGTAGAAGAGACGAATTGACTCATGGAAAAAGAAATAAAGGATGTGCATACATTAAGGATAAATTATATTGTTAGTACTAAATATTTTAGTAATATTAATAATTTGCTATAAAACTATCAAATAATTCTTTTGTGGTGTAAAATATTTAACTTTCATTGATATGGTATGCCTACAAGTACTATTATGCGAAAATTATTTTACAATTAAAAATGTCAACATTGCATTAAATAATTGAAAAAATAAATTAAAAACAAAAATCATTAATGACTTGTTTAATATTATCATAAACTAATAATTACATGGGCATTAGAAATATTTTACACTCATTTAATGAAAACATTTTCCCAAAATGTTTATATGATATGTATTTTAAATGAAAAATACATTTTATGTAAGAAAAAAATATTTCATTTTTTATCATTGTTCATACATGGTTTCACTTATAAAAAGTAAGATAATTTAAATAGGTTGGTTACTTTAACCATATAAGAATTTGACGAAAATTAATGGTTATTTTCACATTAAGATTTGACATTAAGGTCCCATAATTTACATGTATTTTCAATACCCAAAATTCATCTACATAGTTTTTTTTCAAAGAATTTCAAAATAACATGGCCTTTGTGAATTTTTTGATACTCTCCATATTGGGTAGTTTTCCCTAATCTCATAAATTTATAGGCAAGTCATCAATGTCATACCACCAACAATCGGTTTTATATGAGCCATTTTCCCATCTTATATTTATTATTTTTTATTACATAGTCACAACACATCAATGTCAGTGTATAAGAAAGACTCCCTTGCCATGACTAAATAAAAAAAAGAATATTAATTTCTTTATTAGTCTTATTATATTAATATATTTGTGTAACTTCATTACTTATCTTGTGATTTTTTTTTTATATTTGAAAGAATAAAAGTATCATTTATCATACATGCTTGCACCTTTTTTTAACAACCCTTATATATATATATTAAAAGATTATATATATCATATAAATATACTATGCCATATAAGTATTGCATTGAATCCCTTCTTCCATTATGTACTTAATTGCTCACTTGGAGCAATCAAGTATGGGGTCATATGAATGAGCTTGTGAGAGTCAACCTGTGGGTGTTGGTGTGACCCATACATAAGCTCCTCAATAGTATTAAATAAAGCCTTCTCTACATCTTTCCTTCTTCAATCCTCTCCCTCCCCCTCTCCTTCTCCCTCTTTCTTCACCCAACCCTCTGCTCATGCAGTGCCTCACTCAGTAATGTGTCCGAAGAGGGCCCTCTAAGGCCAGAAGGAACACTCATCCACTGTTCACTCGATCAAAGGTGATCGAATTATGGCACCGTCTGATCCGATGGCTGCGCTGACGAACTCGGAGACTGAATCACCGGAGCTCAGAGCCGGCCTGAGTGGGAAGAGGGTCCGCGATGGAGGAGGGACTGAGACCAAGCACCCGACGTACCGCGGGGTTCGGATGAGGGCTTGGGGTAAGTGGGTGTCTGAGATCAGGGAGCCCCGGAAGAAGAGCCGGATCTGGCTCGGCTCCTTCTCCACCGCCGAGATGGCCGCCCGAGCCTACGACGTCGCCGCACTCACCATCAAGGGCTCCTCGGCCATCCTCAACTTTCCCGGCCTCGCCGCCTCGCTCCCCAAGCCCGCCTCATCCTCGCCACACGACGTCCAGGCCGCAGCCGCCATTGCCGCCTCCATGGACCACCTCATCCCCACCTCGTCCTCCCCTACTGCCGCCGTCCCCGCCGTCTCTCAACCCACCGCGGAGCCGTGCTCCTCCACATCATCCTCCGACTCGACGTCTGCCGCAGCAACCTCAACCTCCTCGTCATCCTCCTCCTCCGAGACAATGTGTCCCGGCACCAGCGGCGACCTGTCCACGCCGGAGCAGAAGCTGGACGAGATCGTGGAATTGCCGCGCCTTGCGACAAGCCTGTTCAACGAGACCGTCTCCGTCGACCTCTTTGAATTCGAGCTGTGGACAGGGTGGTGCGGGATGGACGATCCGGGCTACGGCTACTTCATCGGAGATGATCAGATGATGACGCAGTCAATTCAAGAGGATGGTGTGTTCGAGTCTTCACTGTGGGATCATTAAGCTAATTATATAAATTAATAAATTTATAAAAATCCCAGAAACCTCAGCCGTTCCATGCATCTTATGAACACATTAGAGGAAAGCTCTCTTGCATCGTAAGAATAAATAGAGCAGAATCAAAGAGCTTCAGTAGACCCAACGCTTATGCCCAGAGCTCAAATGAGATATAGAATCCTACTTTTTTTTTCTGCTAAGTTCACCAGCTGTGACTTGTACGCAGTAATGCACCCCAATTATACACGGGGCTGACTTCTTCTGTTTATGGTCCATGCAGTAATATACTATTCTATTATTGCCAACAAAAAATGAGAAGATTACATACTGAAGAAAATTACGACTCGTGCCAACAAAAAACGAGAAGAATACATACTGAAGTAAATTACGACTCGTGCCATGTGACAACTTGAAGCAGCGTTTACTAAGAAGACATTGTTTTTCATTGACCTGAAATCACATCACCCCTTCCCCTCCTCTTCCTCTCTCTCTCTTCCCCTCCTCTTCCTCTCTCTCTCTCTCTCTCTTTCTCCAGTATTAATGAGGCTACAAAGTGTAAGGATCTGAGGGAGTGCCACCCTTTTTATGCGTGTTTTGGATCAAATTCCTTATCTCCTGCATTGGGATCCGCCTCTACTGATCTATGCTGCAACACTAGTAACACCCATTCTATTTTTTATTATAGAAGTGACATCATCCTTCCTCATTCTCGAGACCCTTTTCCACCGGTAGATAGATCCATACTCTTGTTTTGTTTCAGCACAGCTGATTTTCTTCCTTACATGCCCATGAAGTTCAAAGATAGATTCCACCATATCCCTCATATGGAATCATCATCAAGTGCTGAGGCAACAAAAAAACATGAAAAAACAGTGTAAATTATATTTATTCATAGAAGCCCTATACAAAATTCATAAAGAAATTCCATTTAGCCTAGTTTTAAGCTGAAGGACCATAAAACTTTGATAACATAATGCAGGTGGTCCACTTGCCATGAATTACTTTCTTATATTAATGTGACTTAACTTCTCTGACAGGTGTATGATTTTTCCACCATTCAGTTGTAAGTTGTAGCTTTCTTTTTTAACTTAATTATAATTGTGTTGTTTTAGTCCGCTTTATCTCCTCCACTTTCGTGGAATATATTATATAACAATTAGATCTGAACTGGGATCCCGCCTATTATTAGGAAGTCTTACTATACAATGACATTGGAATGCGATACCAAAATTAAAGAAATTAGTGTGATGGAAAGAACTGCGAGATACACTAAAGGTGATTTAATAGGAGAGATGCCACTAAAGATGTCCAAGTGACCCGCATTCTCCACCTGCCTTGACTTGTGGCTCTTATACTAAGAATGAAATAAAGAGATAAACACTCATATTTACACACATTTTAGGCGGAAATTATAAATTGGAAAAAAAAAATTAAGATGGAGGTAAAATTGTATGAGGCCATTACAAGAGCTGAGTGGAAGTTCCCTCCTAGTTACACAAGGTGTTATATATATAAGTGATTTTATGGTCTATGTGAAGTGATTTTTTCGTATTTAGTTATTCAATTTTGCATATTTTATTTAATTATCAGGTATTTAAGTTTCTAATATTATACAGTAATTTTGAAAATTATTTTCTCACTAGGAATTAAAATATAATTTCCATTTTTTATAAATATATTGGATACGTTAATTGTCACTTTTTTTTTGCTCCAAGTAAATAGGTTAACATATATAAACAAATATATTCGCAAGTTTAAACTAATCCGAACATATTCCATAGATTTAAAAATAAAAAAGTGCTACTAAGTCCGTTACAAGAGATACATTCCTACTCAACCCTCGGATACACTTGTTACATGCATGTGTATACGAGTTTTCTAATCTATTCCCTATACTAATTTGAACTCGTGTAACTTGAACCATGGATCTAAATTTAAGATTATATGAATTTATGTGTCAATTGTGAGATGGGTAGCTGCATCTAAATGGTAATAGAGTTCCATTCAATTGTCTTTAGAATTAATTTTGTTACTCCACTCTACTTTACCTATCTAGCCCTCAACATTAGTCTTACAAGTCGGAGTCAAAACTTCAAATTAAACCGAAATTCAAAAAAATAATCATAATCGATTGAATATCATTAAATTAAAATTTGAAATTTATTTGAACTGAAATTAAGTTCGAGACAACCTATTCTCCCATAACTTTATAAAATTGTTTAAACATTTTAGAATACATTTCTGTCGAGAGTTGAGATAGCTACAATAGGTCGAAATACTCGATTTTGAAACTTATAAAACATAATATCTAGTTTTGGAAAACTCGTGAATTAGGTCCAAGATCAGTGGGCACGGTCTAAAACCCATAGAAAAATAAAGTTTATAAGTAATGAAAAGTTTCACAAATTGGATATTGTGTGAATCGCCACCGTGTTGAAGCCGGTCCATCAACTTGTTGGGCTAGTAGTTGTTAAGCTGAAGCCAGGACATCGAACATGTTAGGCAAATCAGTTATGGAGTCGAAGTCGGGTGTCGGGATCGTTAGGTCAGTAGCACCAAATATAATGGATTTAAATTCTAAAAAATTATTGTTTGTGTATACACCTATTTGTGAGACCATCAAAACGCCCAATTTAGGGTAGTGTTGGTTCCAATGGTTGTTGGATGACCCACAAAGTATAAGGGAAGCCCGTCATCCAGCATGTCTTGAAACTCGGAGTAGTTTCCTACGCATTGAGACCAAGGTGAAAGGGGGAAGAGGTTTCGTCCCCTAGTGAACACGGAGTATTTTCGTGTCTGAGGGTCGAACTACTAATGTCCACTCAGACTTAGTATAAAAATCAAGGATTTCTATCAGTGTGTACAGTAAATACGCTACGGTCCACAAGTGAAATAGTTGGGGACTACTCTATGAATGTTTGAACCTTTTTGCTAAAGGGCGTGTGTTTATTTGCTAAATTAATCATAATAAAAAAAGTATTTAAAGAGTTAAATCCATATAGGAGTGATCATGAAAGATATTATAAATTCTTATGAAAACTTATCCTAATACCCGTTCCCTGAGTTTTAAAAACTCACCATCTCCCTTTAAGTCTTTTTCAAGAAAGAAGATGCCCATGTATGAAATCCTTATGCCAAGACCTAAAAACCTAGGTAAATTACGATTAATGTTTTCATTTTTGTATAATGTTATTCCAGGGAACAATGATAGAAAGTACGTCTGACTACTCGTGGTATTGGGAATGGAAACTCTTCCTAGATCAAAGGGAGTGACGGGTTGTTCACAGGGTTCCAACCAAATCGGGTCAGGGCGTGACAACTTGAGTGGTATCAGGGCGTGACAACTTGAGTGGTATCAGAGATATGTTCTCTCGAATTCATTATCAAGACTATATAATCCAAAACTAAACAAAAACTATCCACCTTGTAGGAACAATGGCCCCATGAACCCGTCCAACCCACGGACCAATAAAGAAAATCACCACCTGAGGCAAGAAAAGTAGCAAGGGAACTCTTGAGCTCAAAAGAGCTCGATCTAAGGAGATAGCCACAAATTGTAAGGCACTTCGTGAGGAATTGATGAAAATGCTCAATCAATCAGACTCTCCCCAAGAAAAAGATGAACCCTTAGTAGAAACTGTACTTCCTTAGAGGGACCAAACGCCTCCCCGACACTTCAATAGCCATAAAGAACCTCGACACTTCAATAGCCTATTTTGGGAAAGCCTTTCCTTAAATGAATAAGATTTCTTTATGTCTGGAAATTTTAAAGCCCAAATTAAAAGCTCTTATGTCATGCCCCGACCCAGTTTGACCGGGGTTAGAGGAAACAATCTGCCACTCTTTGGAGTCTCAAAGAGGGGCTCTTTAGGGAGATCAAGAGAGTCATGCGTATTCCCTGTCATGTTTTCCCTGAACAACATTAAATAAAACTAAAACTTTTATATTGTGTACCTGGTTTGGGGTATGGGGAAGAAAATTTGGTACCATTGCGTTCCTTCCTGAAAATGTTTAGAGGGAGGGGGTGAGTTCAACAACTTAGTGAGTGGGAGAAAACTATTTTATAAAGGCTCAACTTAAAAATTTCAATTATCTGATAATTCAACATTTTCTTCTTGAGTTTCTCAAATCAACAACTGCCCTCCTATCATAGGAAGGAGGATCACACATTTATAGAACGGTCCTCGACCGTGCCATTTGTGGACCGGATCACCTTTACCGTCCACCCTAATGGAGGGATACTGCCTCTACCCAAGGTTTGAGTGGATATCAATAGTCTGACACATCAAACCCCCAATTACTCCACCATGTCCGCTTAGTGGGATGAGACCTCATTTCCTCTACTACCTCAGTCTCCATGTGCAGGAAACTCCTCGGCTTCACGACCTACTGAATGACGAAATTGCCCTTATGCTCCCTCGATCGTCCAGCAGTTCTTAGGCTCCATCACTACCTCATGTCAGGTGTCTTGATGGCCCAAACATTACGGTGCATGCACAATAAAAAAATCTTTTTGAATTATAGCCTTTATCTTTGGCCCTCTTACACAACGGTCTGTCGGCTTGGCTTCAACCCACCACGTGTACTGGCCTAATAGGTTTGACAACTTGGCTTTGGTAGAGCAGCGGTCAGGTCCAACAATATTGACAACTTAGCTTGGCTCGATGGGTATCACGCAAGGTTCCCATTATTTAGGTCTTTTAGCATCATATATCACATGTCTATTCTGGACAGGGTCCACGCCCGTATCCATCAGCCTTAGGCCCATTGACATCTTGGAACTAAGCTCGAAATTAACTCCCAAATATTTTTAGCAGAGTCACCAAGTTAGGGGATGCTAATTTCAAGAAATTAGTTTTTAAAGTTGAATTGTCATTCCAACCGAAATGTACGTTATAGCGGTACCCACTCGCCTGGTAATTTTTGGCGGGGTCGTGCCGGCGGAGTCTAGCATCGCGGTCTCTCTTCCAAAAGCCAGCGCTCGAGTAGTCTGCTCCTACATGGCACAAATGTCCTTGTTAGGGATTAAATTCATAAATTGCACTTCTTTACGTATTTACATATAGGCCTTCATATTTTACCTTAATTGCACTTTAGTATATAAGGTTTGTGCATTTATCTTTACGTCCTTAATTTCCACCTTTTCTCTAATTCGACCCTTAGATTTTTCCAATTATCCTTTCGGGTCCTTAATTTTGTCAATTTTTCCCTTGGGTCCCTCTATTTTCTAAAATGGCCATTTAGCCCCAAACTTTCCCAAAATTACAATTTGAACCCAAATTCTCAAATTTTGCAAATTGGTCCTCCATTTGATCCAATTTGCCTAATTGACCCTCAATTGGAATGGAATTGCATAAAAGACCCTCAATTGGATGGTAATTGCATAAAAGATCCTCAATTTTGTGAATTTTCCATTCGGTCCCTAATTTTTGAAAAATCCCCAATTTGCCCAAACTTTTCAAAAATTACATTTTGGTCCAAAATCACAATTTCATTCAATTGACCCCCGAAACTTGGATAATTTCCTTCATTCTTGATTTAAATCATCTTCTCTATGTTTTTCTCGTCGTTTCAAGTTTTGAATCGCTCGATTTGGCTTGGAAATGAGCTCAAACGAAGCTTTGTCGAAAAATACAGTCTAGAGAGAGTTAGTTTCAATATCTTACCAGTGAGGGTCCGGTGATCAAAGCTTTGGCTACCACCGTGTTGCTCTTGTCGCAAAAATTATTTTTGGATCAAACCACACTTCAATTGATGACCTGAGCAATGCGAATTTTAGTGTTAAATTTTTTGCAAAATTCGGCCGTGCATATTATTTTCCAGCGAATAGCGGTAGAGGGAGCTTACCTTCTTAGCTCAGGGATAGGTCGGGACACCTCCAGTTGGTGCGTAGGGGGTCTGGCTTGGTCGTAATTGGCCGGGGGAGGGCTTGAAGTGGGTGGCAGGGGACTGGCTAGTTTTCAGCCAAGGAGTGGCAATATTGTATGAGCTTCCTTGTTCCTCCTCGTTGGCTCTCAAGCTGAATGGAAGGTGTGGTTGGGTAGAGGACATCCTCCTAATTTCAAAGACACCCAATGTGGCTTCGGAGGTTGAGAAAAGTCCTGTTGCCAGAGCTCTAGTTCACAGCTCGCTAGAAAATGTACTATTCGTCTTCTTTGCTCGATTGTGGGATGCTGAGAATGAATGAGGGAGTGCTCTTTATATAGGGAGCTCGACAATTGTTTAGGCTACCAACCAGCATAAGACTCAGCCTCCGACTTGGCTACCGACGACCTGACCGGAGCATTTTTCGAGTCGTCGAAGACTCTGACTTTTCCTGCAACTCTCTCTCTCTCTCTTCTCTATTAGCTTTTGAAGGTTGAAGATGATAACGTAGTGGTCGTTCCACATGTTACACTGTGATTGGTCAAATTTTTTGACGTGGAGTGCCAACTCGGCCGCCATGTTAGCCATTGACCGGACACGTGGTAGCCTCTCATTGGCTCCTCGTGTCTGTGTAGTGTGCTGACGAGCCCAGTTGTCCGTTGATCGGACACGTGGAAACCTCCCATTGGTTGCTTGTGTCTACATGATAGTTGATGTGGCACCAACAGGCCGTTGACTGTTGACCGGTACGGTTCAATCGGGATCGCTGTCCAAAATTCGAAAATTGGTTGGTTCAGACCCGGTTTGACCATTTTTCTGAAATTTAAAATTTTCTAAATTCATTTTCCATTTAATTGTGGTCTCAATTTCCCAAATTGACATTTTTAAGCCAACTAGAAAAATGAATTTATGAACCGGTTCACTATGGTTCATGCTAGTTCAGTTCGGTTCGGGTCCAGTTTACCCTGAACCAGTTTGGTTCTCTCTTCAATTCCATTTCCTGGTTCTTCCTTGTAACTTTTGTAAATTTTTGGTCATTTTGGATTTTCCAATTTCCCACATTAGCTATTTTTCGTTCATTAAACGACTCGTTTCTTCATGTATAAACCTATACCAGTTCTTTTCCAGGTTTTCTTTGTTCCCAAAGGACGAGCTTTATAACTCTCCCCTGCTTTTAGGAGTTTTGTCCTCAAAATTGTTACATATAAAATAATTATGGATATCTACCCCTTATCATTGACTCGACCTCCCATGTTTCTTTCTCTACTTGGCCATTTTGCCAAAGTATCCTCACCATGGGAATATTCTTGTTCCGGAGGTTCTTCTCATGCCAGTCGAGGATCCGGACGGGTTCTACTTCGTAAGTCAGGTCTTCTTCGATTTTCGGTGGTGGCTCATCTTGCACGTGGCTGGGGTCGGGCTTGTACTTTTGTAGTAGGGACACGTGGAAGATGTCATGGATCCTCTGTAGGGCTCGAGGCAACTCCAATTGGTAGGCTACAGATCCGACCCTACAAATGGCGTTGTATGGACCAATGTACATGGGTTTCAACTTCCCTCTGTTGAAACTCGAGTATCCCTTTCCAAGGTGACACCTTTAGGTATACTATGTCCCCAACATCAAACTCCACGTCCTTTCTCCGATTGTCGGCATAACTTTTTTGCCTATCTTGGGCTGCCTGGAGTCGACTCCTTATAATCTGGATCTTTTTCGACGCGTACTCTATCAACTCGACCTTTTTGAGTTTTCTTTCTCCTACTTCCTCCCAAAATAAGGGCACGCGACAAGGTCATTCGTAGAGCACCTCGTAGGGCACCATCTAGATACTGGCATCGTAGTTCATGTTATACGCGAATTCCATGAGGTAGAGGTGGTCCTCCCAATTTTGTTTCTTCGTTAGAATGCATGCATGTAACATGTATTATAGAGTTTGGATAGTCTGTTAAGACTGCCCATCTCTCTAAGGGTGAAAAGTTGTGCTCATGTGGAGTCTGGTCCCCACTGCCGCTTATAGGCTGGGCCGGAATCGAGAGGTGAACCTCGGGTCTCGGTCTGATACTATGCTTTTCAGCACTCTGTGGAGCTGTATGATTTCCCCCACGTATAGGGCGGCAAGCTTTTCTATCGGGTTTGTCACCCGGATGGGTAGGAAACATTAGGACTTGGTTAATCGATCCATAATGACCCATATGGCATCTCAACCCCTTCTTATTGCAGGTAGCCTGATCACGAAATCCATGGTGATGTGCTCCCATTTCCACTTCGGAATGGCGAAAGGCTGCAATAGTCCGGAGGGTTTCTAGTGTTCGCCCTTAATTTGCTGGCATGATAGGCATCTGGCCACGTACTCCGCGATGTTCCTCTTCATTCTCTTCCACCAATATCCTTATTTTAGGGTGCAATACATTTTTGTACTGCCCAGATACATAGCGTACATCGAGTCATGGGTTTCTTCTAGTATCCTCTTTTTAATTCCTATTTATTTAGTACCCAGACCCTCCCTTTGAAGGTCATTACCCCGTTGCTCCTGACCGCCATGTCTGGCATTGAGTTGTGCTCGTTTCTCTCCCAATGGAGACAGAGTTCCTCGTCTTCCTTTCGTAGAAACCATATTTGATCCACTAGGTCGGGTCGTACTACTAGTGTAAACCCCGTTCTTTGGAGTTAAGGAAAACCAGGAAAGAACCGGTCAAACCGAGTGAGAAAACCGAACCGGTTTACAAACCCAATTATCGAGGAATGGGAAAATTGGAAAAGAACTTTAAAACCAATTGGGAGAGAAAAACCAGACCGGTTTGGGTGAACCAGATTCGAACTGGATTGAATCGGTTTATGAACTGAGCCAATTTATGAACCGGAACCGATAGAGAGAGGGCAAACTGGGGAAATTATGGATTCCAAGTGACCTAAAGAGTCACATAAGTCATGAAAAAGGACTTATGGATGAATTGGAGATGAAAATCAAACCAATTCAGGTGAATCGGTTCCAAACCAAATTAAACCGGTTTGGACCAATTTGAACCACTATTGAACTAGATGCAAAATTCATTTTTTTAGGTGGCTTAAAAATTTTAAATTTGAGATTTGAGACCACTATTGGATAGAAAATATATGAATTTAAAAAACTTTAGATTTGAAAAATTCGGTGGATTTGGGGGTGAACCAGCCAGTTTAACCTTTGAACCTGGTTCGGATCGGTCCTGTCCGGTTCGGAATAGTGTCATCTTCTTCCTTTAGATGACAACACTGTTCACTCATCGGAAAATCAAAACAGCATTGGCGAAGAGGAAATGTTTCTGTTCAGTACGTTTTAGACCATCAATGACTATTATAAAGGTGCTAAACAGACGGCCGACGAGTCCCCGAGCTCCATATATAAAGAGCCCGTTTCCATTCATCCTCTCCACACCTGAAAACCTTACTCTCTATCAGCTACTTAGTTTTCTGGAAAAACTCAAACCAGAACTCTGATATAGGGTTTTTCTGAGCCAAAGAAGGCGTGGTCGGGATCCTTAGAATTAGGGAGAAGTCAGCTACATAGTGGTATATCCATTCGCTCTCAGGGTCGTTGGAGAACTGCCGACGTGATTGAACAATGAAGTAGCTCCGACGGACCGAAGCTACCCTGTTTCGGCCGAGCTAAAATCGGCCAATTCGAACCCTACTCAGGCCAAACCAAGCTCTCCCAACACCTCCTCAACCCTCCTACGGCCGAATTAGAACTGAAAAGTAAGCCAATTTGGCTACGCTCTGTAGTTTTCGACTGGTGCAACAAAGAGAACCAATAGAAATTTGATGATAGAATTCTCACCCAATTTGGTATAAATTGATGCAATTCCTAATTCTAGGAGCAACCTCAGGAGGAGAGCTATCTGCCCAAATTGGAAGCTCGAACCGTTGTGCCCCCGACGGTAAGCAATTGAAGCTTTTTCTCTCTACATTCTATTTTTCGGCGAAATTTCATTTAAGCTCGTTCTGGTGTTAAAACTTGCTATTCAAAGTGCAATTGAATCATATGAAGATGTAGAAACTCTAATTTAACTTCAATTTCAACAATTAAACTTGTTTGATCGGTCAATTTGATAAAATCAAATTCGGGTAAGTTGGGAAGTTGAAATTGGGGAAAATTTGAGGATTTCGAAAATTCGAGGGACCAAAATACAATTTTATAAAATTGTGGGCCAATTAGGTATGATATGAGTGTTAGAGGACCAATTGAGCAAATTTTAGAATTTTTAGGTTAAAACTTACCATTTTTGTAAAGGAATGGCAAAATGGTAATTTTAGAAAAATTGGGGGCCAAATTGGGAATTTGGGAAACATGAATCCCTTTTTATGAAATTGAATAAATTGAGGTCCCAATGAGAATTTTAAAAGTTTCGGGACTCAATTTGGAGAGAAACCGGCAATTGGGGCCTAAAGTAAAGGAAAAATAACTTTAGGGACCGAATTGTAAATATTTGAAAAGTTGAATATTTTAGTTATTCATAATGAATGAAGGCTATCAAGCCAAAGGGTAATGAACAAAAATGTTCATTTCGTATAGGAACACGAGATATCGGGAACGCCAGCTGAGATTAAGCTAGCAAGAGATGAAAACAGACTTAAAGGAAATACAATGCATAATCGGATGAGTGGGAATTTAATATCATACTCGATTGGGATGATAAGCACCTCAAAAATGAAAATCCACAGATAATTGGTATTTTAATCACCACACCTGAGAGGAGTGATGTGGAAATCAAGCGAAAAAACTACTTACCAATTGTAAGTAGATCATACCCGATTGTAATGATGAAACTTACTCAAAGGAAGTGGAAAACCCATTTTTCGGTTATTAGAGGAGATGTCCTCTTACTCGGTTGGTATGATGGACAGTTGAAAAGCATATTTTGTTAGAAGTGCTCTCCCCTGACTATGTGCCACTGCTTAAATATTTTGGGAGACCTTCTTGACGAGCTCGAATAGCTCATATAGGTTGGAGGCCTTGATTTTGGAAACTTGGGGGCTAATATGCCGATTTTGAAAATCTCGAATAGTGGGCCCTAGGCCGGTTGGCACAAGCAGGAGCTCATAAACAAACATAATTTATATGCCATGAAAACTTAAGTCAATGAATTGTTTGGCCATGGTACCAAGATAGGATTGGCATACTCAGTTAACTAGCTGCAGTGCGATATGATAGGTCTCTAGACTAGTCAAGACAAATAGCTACAGGTCGAGTTGAGGGTCGGGGCCGTTGGACTAGTGGCATCGCAGATTATATACCATTATGTGAAAAATGTTGATTGTGCATGCACTATATTTATAGGACCTTCAAGATGCCCAAGAGGGGTAGTGATGCATTCGAGGGCTCTGGACGACCTGGTGGATATAAGGGCAGTTTGTCGTACCAAAAGTCTTGCGAAACTCGAATTATCTTCAAGCGCATGAGACCGGGGTAGGGACAGGATGAGGTCTCTGTTCTCATATGAACACGGAGATTTGTTATGGGATTGAGGGTCGGATGTCGTGAATATCCACTCATTCTCAGGGTAGAAGTGGACATGCTTCTATCTAGGTGCTCGGTAAAGTCACTCTGATGCCACATGTGGTTTCAGTGGATGGGCTGGCCTAGGATTGTGTGTTTTACCTTCATGATGAAGGATGCACGTTTGGTAATGACATACCATGGTAATAAGAAATGAATTTTTCTGAAAAACCGAAATTTGAAGATGGGAAAATTTAAAGAAATTAAGGAGTCTGACACACTCAATTTTTAGAAAGCTATATTTTTATCGAACTTAAAATATTTTTAATACCCATTCAATGAGTTGTAGAAACTCACCCCGCTTTTTATCCGTTTTTAGTAAATAAAGAAAATGACTAGGGATAACACCACCTTGCCCTCTATCAGGTATGTTTGATCTCTCTTAAACTTGCAGTTTATTTGATATATATCCTTCCACGGAACAAGGTTAAAAGTACACTTGGCTCCACTTGAGTTAAAGAAGGAGGAAACTCCTCTTGAACCAAGAGAGTGTCAGGTTGATCACGGGGATCTGACCAAACTGGGTCAGGGCGTGACAACTAGGCTGGCCACTAGGTTACCTTGGCCTCGGTCCATGCGGAGGTCTACCCTTAAGTTGCGTAGCTGGTTTAGTAAGTAGATCATACCCGGTTGGTATGATGAACTTCCTAGAAGGAAGTAGAAAACTCATTCATCAATTATGAGCGGAGATTTCCTCACATCTGGTTGGTGTGATGGACAGCTAAAAGATTATTTTTGTTAGAAGTGCTCTCCCCTGACCGTGTATTACTACTTAAAATTTTTAGGAAACCTTCTTTACGCGAGTTCGAATAGCTCAGATAGGCCAGAGGCCTCGGTTTTGGAACTTGGGGGCTAATATACCCGATTTTGAAAATCTCATACAATGGGCCCAAGGCTAGTTGGCACGAGCAGTAGCTCGTAAACAAATATGAGTTTAAGCCATGAAAACTTTAAATGAATGATATGTTTGGCCATGGTACTAAGACAGGACTGACATACTCGATGACTAGCAGCAGTGCGACATTACAGTGCGACATTACAGGTCGACGGACTAGTCAAGACAAATAGCTGCAGGTCGAGTTGAGGGTCGGGGCCGGTGGACTAGTGGCACCAAAGATTAAATGGCTTATGAGGAAAATTGTTGTTTTGTGTATGCACTGAGGTACGAGACCTTCAATACACCCAAGAGGGGTAGTGAAGCATTCTAGGGGTTACTGGACGACATGGTGGAGATAAGGGCAGATTGTCGTGCCAGGAGTCTGGGAAGCTCGATGTAGCTTCATGTGCATGAGATTGGGGTGGGGTCAGGATGAGGTCCCTGTCCTCATACGGACACACAGTTTTCTTTACAGAATTAAGGGTCAGATGTTGCGTACATCCACTCATTCTCAGGTTAAAAGTGGACATGTTTCTATTTAGGTGGCCAGTAAAGTCGCTCTAATGCCACAAGTGGGTTTTATGGATGTGCTACCCTGTGAATGTGGGTTCCCTTCATGATGAAGGGCATGTGTTGATTGATAAACACACCAGTTATGGTAAATGATGAGATATGGCTATGAAAATCAAGATTTTGAGGATGAAATGTTTTAAAGAAACTAAGGAGTCTGGCACACTCTAATTCAAACTATTTTCTTAAAGTCAAATTTTAAAACACCCATTCACTGAGTCGTTGAACTCACCCTCTCCCTTATACCCCTTTACAGGTAATCAAGGGAAAGCCTACCCAAAGACCTCAAGTTAACCACACCTGTAAGACAAGTATGTCAAGTTTAAATTCTTGTAGTTTTGATAAATGTTATTCCAAGAAAGGTACTAGTTTAAAGGATACCTCACTCCTCTTGGTTTAAAAGAAGGGGAAAACCCTTAATAAACCGGGAGAGTGGTGGGTTGATCATGGGGATCTGACCAAATCAGGTCGGGGCATGACACTCCTCATCCCTCAAACATCTAAATAAGAAGTAGTGTCCATTTTCTGACAAAGAACGAAGCAGAGCTCTAACTTGGGCACTTTCCTCCACCTCAAAAGTCGAAATTGGATTCTTTGGAATCCTAAAGAAGTTAGCTACGCAACGATAGTCTCCGTTTAGCTCAAGGATCGTCAAAAAAGTGTCGACGAGCTCGCACAGTTACAGTGCCCCTCGACGGTCTGCAACCCGAGCTATTTTAGCTCATTTCAAGCCACCCTCAGCTCAATTCCAGCCAAACCAAGCTCCATAGACCTCTTCTAGAAGTGCCTCGACCTTCCCTAAGCTACATTGGTAAGTCCCCTCCATCGCCCTTTGCCAGAAATTACTGTTCACAGTCAATTATGCATGAAAAATAAAATGCAAAATTCGCACTACTCAGGTTACCAATTGAGGCGCGGTTTGATCCAGGGAGGATCCTTTGGGAGAGAGCAACTTGAAGAAAGCAAGATCTTTGACCACCAGAGCCTCACCAGTAAGAAATCGAAGCTCTATCTCTCTAGACCGATTTTTCTAATAAAGCTCCATTCGAGCTCATTTTTCAACCATTTTCAACGTGCTACAGCTTAAAATGACGATGGAGACATGGGGAAGACGATTTAGATCATAATAGGGGACAATTATATGAGTTTAAGGGGTCAATTGAATGAAATAAGATTCTAGGGGCCAAATTGTAATTTTTTGAAAAATTGGGCAATTTGGGAATTTTTGGAAAATTAGGGGCCGAATTGCAATTAAATGAAAATTTGGAAATTTTATTCAATTAAATCCCAATTGAGGGCCAATTGACAATTTTGATGAAATTGAGGTTCAATTGGTAATTTTTAGAAAGTGGAGGACCAATTGGTAAATTTAAAGAATGTGAGGGCCAATTGGTAATTTTGGAAAAGTTAAGGACCTATATGCAAACAAATGGAAATAAGAGGTGTTTTATGCTAAGCTTTTCCTTATGAGAATACTTGGATCTTGTAGGAACTAGTCGTGCGAGTTTTGGTGCAAAGAAGAATATTCGCAATTGGAAATTTAGTTGGGACGAACGCGTCTTAGTACCCCGTTAGTGGGATTTTCCAACATCATACCCGGTTAGGATAATTAGCACGATTTTCATTTTGTAAACCATTTTTCCAGGAATGGTCTCCCCTGACCGCGTGAAATTGCTTAAAACTTTTGGGAGACATTTTTGTTGAGAGCTAAGATAACTCCAATAGGTTAGAGGTCTTGGTTTAAAAACTTATAGTGCCTAATGCCCAGTTTTGGAAAACTCGTGAAGTGGGCCAAGGCCAGTGAGCACATGTTGAAGCCCATAGACTAATAAAGTTTATGAGTAATGAAAAGTTTCATAAATTGGATATTGTGTGAGTTGCGACCGTGCTGAAGTCAGTCTGTTAACTCGTTGGGCTAGTAGTTGCTAAGTCGAAGTTAGGTCGTCGAACCTGTTAGGCATATCAGTTATGGAGCCGAAGCCAGGTGTCGAGATCGTTAGGCCGGTAGCACAAAAAATAATGGATTTAAATTCTAAAAAATTATTGTTTATGCATGCATCGATTTACGGGACCATCAAGGCATCCAATTTGGGATAGTGATGGTTCTAAGGGCTGTTGGATGACCCAGGGAGTATAAGGGAAGCCCATCATCTAGCATGTCTTGAACCTTGTAATAGCTTCCTATGCATTGAAACCAAGGTGGAAGGGGGAAGAGGTCTCGTCCCCCAGCGGACACGAAGTATTTTCAGGTCTCGGGGTCGAACTACTGATGTTCACTCAAACTCAGGATAGAAGTCAGGGACTACTCTGCGAATGTTTGAACCATTTTTGTTAAAGAATGTGTATTTGTTTGCTAAATACACATTTTTTTCAAAAAAAAATGTAAACCCTGCCCTTTTGATCTAAGGAAAATCGGGAAGGGAACCGATCAAACCAAGTGAGAAAACCGAACCGGTTTACAAACCCGATCAATTGTGAATGGGTAATTTAGGAAATTACAACTCTCAAGTGATCCAAAGGATTCATTAAACCTTGGAAAAGAAACTTAAGATAAATTAGAATATAAAAACCAAATTGGTTCAGTTGAATGAGATTACATAAGAACTTTGAAGTTAAGTGTGCTTAGCCGAGAGTAGTGTGAAGATGGGTGGCCTCTTGGGAAGTATGATTTTTTTTGTAACCCGAAATTTCCATAAAAAAATTTTATGTGAACGTACGCCTTATCATAAATAGCCATAAATTAATATATATTTAATTATTATAATTAATACTAATAATTTAATATACCTAAATTAAATTATTAGAATTAATACAAATAATTTAATACCGAAATTAAATTATTGGAATTAATACCAATAATTTATGTCAATATTAATACTATTAATAAATCTCTCCCATTTAATACACGGTTTTACACCTATATAAAGAGGTCATCCCCATTTATTTTCCTCACAATCGAACACTTCTCCCTCTCTCTCTACTGCTCCATTTCCCGGTGAAGCTCGAACTAGAGTTTCGACTTGAACATTTTTCTTAACCTCGGAAGGAGAGGTCGAGCTCTTTAGAACTGAGGAGAAGACAACTATCTAATAGCAAACTCCAGTCAATCCGAGAATCGTTAGAGAAGCGTCGGCATGATGGAACAGAGAAGCAGCTCCGACGGACCGAAGCTACCCTATTTCGACGAAGCTAAAACCAGCCATTTCGAGCCCTCCTTAGACCAAACCAAGCCCTCCCAACACTTCCTCAGCCCTCCCATGGCCAAATTAGGACTGAGAGGTAAGCCAATTCGGCTCCCCTCTACAATTTACGGCCAATACTAGAGAGAGTGTCACGCCCCGACCCGGTTTGGTCGGATCCCCGTGATCAACCCGCCACTCTCCCGATTTACTAAAGGGTTTTCCCTTATATTATAAATCGTAAAGAGTAAGGCGTTAACCTGCACCTTTTTCCAGGAATATCATAAATCAAAACTGC
The DNA here is from genome assembly GCA_030064435.1 of Trapa incisa. Lineage (NCBI taxonomy): Eukaryota > Viridiplantae > Streptophyta > Magnoliopsida > Myrtales > Lythraceae > Trapa > Trapa incisa. The sequence goes on along the minus strand of CM057786.1, from coordinate 10,809,453 downwards.
ATAGTAATTTAAATTAGTTGTACCAATCTTGCAGGCGTTTAATTGCGCAAGTCCTTTAAGGTTCGGCTTTCCGGGACTTCCTGAAAGAGGTATAAGGGAGGGGGTGAGTACAACTACTCAGTGAGTGGGATTCAAATCTATTAACTTTCAAGAAAAACATTTATATGGAGTGTGCCAGACTCCTTTGTTTTCAAAAAAATCATTTCATTTAAAAATTCATCTTTTTCCATTATTTCTTAGTTATCGATGTGTCATCACCCAACACACATCCTTCATAATGAAGGTTACACACATTCGCAAGTCAGTATCACTACTGAACCCGCTAGTGGCTTCGGAGCGACTTTTCCTGCCACCCGGATAGAAGTACGACCACTTCTACCCTGGGAATGAGTGGATGTACGAAACATCCGACCCACAATCCCGAAATCACTTCTTCGTGTCCGTATGAGGACAGAGACCTCATCCTGTCCCCACCCCGGTCTCATGCGCTTAGTGCTACTCCAGATTTCGCACAGACACCTGGAACGACGAACTGCCCTTATAGCCACCAGGTCGTCCAGTGCCCTTAGGATGCATCACTACCCCTCATGGGCGTCTTGATGATCCCGTACTCATAGTGCATGCACAAACAAAATTTTCTTATATTGCCATGTAATCTGTGGTGCCACTAGTCCAACGGCCCCGACTCTCAACTCAACCCGCAGCTGTTTGTCTTGACTAGTCCGTCGACCTGTCATGTCGCACTGCCGCTAGTTGACTGAGCATGTCGGTCCCATCTTGGTACCATGGCCAAACAATTCACTTATTAAGTTTTATGGCACATATATCATATTCGTTTACGAGCTCCTGCTCGTGCCAACTGGCCTTGGGCCCACTGTACGAGATTTTCAAAATCGGGCATTTAGCCCCCAAGTTCCAAAACCGAGGCCCTTGGCCTATCAGAGCTATTCGAGCTCCCGTCGAGAAGGTCTCCCAAATAGTTTAAGCATTGGCACACAGTCAGGGGAGAACGCTTTCGACAAAATAGGTTTTCACTGTCCATTATACCAATCGGTATAAGGACATCTCCGTTCATAACCGATGAACGGGTTTTCAACTTCCTTCGAGGAAGTCTCATCATACTAACTGGGTATGATCTGAATAACCCACTCACAACCGGTAAGTGGTTTTAAATTTTAAGTTGTGCTCATCATCCCAACCAGGTATGATGTTAGTAAACCCACTCACCCGTTAATGCCGTGAATTCCACTAGACCGGTTCTTGGTATTCACGCGAGCTTGTCCTTACTGGCGTTCCCGGTACTTCGTGTTCCGGTGAAGGCACAGCGGTCCGAGCTTTCGATCTGGGCAGATAGGTCTCATCCTGAGGTTCATCCTTTCGGTCCTAATTCGGTCGTGGAAAGGCTGAGAAAGTGTTGGGAGGGCTTGAAATGGCCGATTTCAGCTTGGCCGAAATAGGGCAGCTTCGGTCCGCCGGAGTTGCTTCACTATTCCATCATGTCGGCGTTTCTCTAACGATACTCAGATTGATTGGAGTTTGCTATCAGATAGCTGTCTTTCCCCCGGTTCTAAAGAGCCCGACCTTTGTTCAAGTCGAAGCTCTCGTTCGAGCTTTACCGGGAAATGGAGCAGTAGAGAGAGAGAGAGAAGTGTTCAGGTGTGAGGAGAATGAAATGGGGATGAACTTTTTATATAGTTGTAAAACCCGTGTATTAAATGGGCGAGATTTATTACTGGTATTAATATTGCCATAAATTATTGGTATTAATTCCAAATTAATTTAATTTTGGTATTAATTCTAATAAATTAAATTTCAGTATTAATTCTAATAATTTAATTTCGATATTAAATTATTTGTATTAATTCTAATAATTTAATTTAGGTATTAAATTATTGCTATTAATTATATATTAATTTATGATAAGGCGTATATACAAATTTTTGACCGAAATTTCGGGTTACAAAAAAAATTCATACTTCCCAGGAGGTCACCCATCCTCACATTACTCTCAAGTAAGCAAGCTTAACTTTAAAGTTCTTATGGAATCTAGTTCACTTAAACCACTTTGGTTTTTATTTTCTAATTTGTCTTAAGTTTCTTTTCCAAGTTTTAATGAACCCTTTGGATCACCCGAGAGTTGTAAATTCCCAACTTGCCCGTTTAGAAATAATTGGGTTTGTGAACCGGTTCTAAATCCTCACTTGGTTTGACCGGTTCTTTTCCTGGTTTTCCTTAGCTCAAAAGGGCGGGTTTTACAGATAGAACCTACAGAATTTTAATGATGAAATTCTAATTCAATTTGGCATCAATTGATGCGATTCTTGATTCTAGGATGAACCTCACGATGAGAGCTATCTGCCCAAATTGAAATCTCGGACCGTCATGAACTCACCGGTGAGAAATCGAAGCTTTCTCTCTCTATAGTCTATTTTCCGGCGAAGCTCCGTTTGAGCTCGTTCTGGCGTTAAAATTTGTGATTTAAAGTTACTTAGAATCATATAAACATGTAGAAACTCAATTTCAACTCCAATTTCAACAATTAGAGGTGTTTGATAAGTCAATTTGATGAAATCAAATTCAGCAGTGTTTAAGAGTTGAAATTGGGGGAAAATTTGGGAAAAATTGGGGATTTTTGAAATTTAAATGACCAAAATGTAATTTTATGAAATTGAGGGTCAATTGGGCATGGAAATAATGTTAGAGGACCAATTGAGGAATTTTTGCGGCAAAAATTACCATTTTTGTAAAGGAAGATCAAAATGGTAATTTTGGAAAAGTTGGGTGACCAAATTGGAAATTTGAGAAATTAAACCCCTTTTTGTGTAATTGAATAAATTGAGGTACCAAGATAAATTTCAATTTGAGGAAAAACGGGTATTTGGGGACTTAAAGTTAAAGAGAAATAACTTTAGGGACCTAATTACAAATAACTAAAAATTTTGGGTTTTCTCATTCATTGGAAATGAATCAAGGTTATTAAGTCGAGTTATAGTGAACAAGGATGTTCATATCGTGTAAGAACATGAAGTACCGGGAACGCTAACATGGATGAGCTTGCGTGAATACAAAGAACCAGTCTAGTGGAATTCACTACGTTAATGGGTGAGTGGGTTTACTAACATCATACCTGGTTGAGATGATGAGACAACTTAAAATTAAAAACCACTTACCGGTTGTGAGTGAAAATTTTATATCATACCCGGTTGGGCAATGATAAGTACCTCGGTATGAAAACCCACTATTAAGTGGTATTTTAAACATCACTACTTAGAGGAAGTGGTGTGAAAATCATGCGGAAAAACTACTTAACGGTTGTAAGTAGATCATACCCGATAAGTACGATGAGACTTCCTTGAAGGAAGTTGAAAACCCGTTCATTGGTTATGAACGGAGGTGTTCTTATACCCGAGCGGAATAATGGATAGAGAAAACATATGTTTTGTCGGAAGTGCTCTCCCCTTACTGTGTGCTAATGCTTAAACAATTTGGGAGACCTTCTCGACGGGATCTCGAATAGCTCTGATAGGCCGAGGGCTTCAGTTTTTGAACTTGGAGGCTAAATGCCCGATTTTGAAAATCTCGTACAGTGGGCCCAAGGCCAATTGGCACGAGCAAGAGCTCGTAAACGAACATGATATATGTGCCATAAAACTTAATAAGTGAATTGTTTGGCCATGGTACCAAGATAGGACCGACATGCTCAATCAACTAGCGGCAGTGCGACATGACAGGTTGACGGACTAGTCAAGACAAACAGCTGCAGGTTGAGTTGAGAGTCGGGGCCTTTAGACTAGTGGCACCACAAATTACATGGCAATATGAGAAAACATTGTTTGTGCATGCACTGTGAGTACGGGATCATCAAGATGCCCATGAGAGGTAGTGATGCGTCCTAAAGGCACTGGATGACCTAGTGGCCATAAGAGCAGTTCGTCGTTCCAAGTGTCTGTGTGAAATCTGGAGTAGCACCAAGCGCATGAGACCGGGGTGGGGACAGGATGAGGTCTCTATCCTCATACGGACACGAAGAAGTGATTTCGGGATTGTGGGTCGGATGTCGTGTACATTCACTCATTCCCAAGGTAGAAGCGGTCGTACTTCTATCTGGGTGGCAGGAAAAGTTGCTTCGAAGCCACTAGCGGGTTCAGTAGTGATACTAACTTGTGAATATGTGTAACCTTCATGATGAAGGATGTGTGTTGGGTGATGACACACCGGTAACTAAGAAATGGTGGAAAAACCCAAATTTTTAAATGAAGAGATTTTTTAGAAAGAAATGAGTCTGGCACACTAGAATAATAATTATTTTCTTAAAAGTCAAAAGTTTTTTAAAAACTCATTCACTGAGTAGTCGTACTCACCCCTCCCTTATATCCCTTTCAGGAAATCTCGGAAAGCCTACCCTTAAAGTCTGTCAACTAAGATGCCTGTAAGACAGGTATGTAAAGTTTTAAATTTCATACAGTTTTGATTATACTATTCCAGGAAAAAGGTGCAAGTTAAAGGACGCTTTACTCTTTACGATTTACAATAAAGGGAAACCATTTAATAAACCGGGAGAGTGGCGGGTTGATCACGGGGATCCGACCAAACTGGGTCAGGGCGTGATAATCAGAGTGGTATTAGAGCATGTTTCCTCGAATACATAATCAAAACTAAAAAATATAGTAACTAATAGAATTTATCCTAAAATTTTCAGATGGCTCTCCGGAGAGGAACCAAAAAAACTTGGAAGGGCTCTACTCAAAACGCTACCTTCGTACATTCACCATGGTAGTACTCACATTACCAAGGCACATAATAAAGCACACATCCATTTTCAGCATAAAACTTAAAATTTCTTTCATAAATAGTGTGCTTTAAAATTTGTACAAAATAATTAGAAATATGACAACTAATAAGAATTAAATTAAAAATTTATATGTGTACTACGAGATTTATAACTCAAGTCCCATGAGTTATATAGATGATGTCTTACTTAGCAAGATTTCACGAGTCTCTGCATTCACCTAAGATCAGGTCGAGTGGGTGAGCTAATAGTTTAATAAATGAGATTACTAAAGTCGAATCACTTTAATTTAACCCCAAACTTCACTCAATATCTTTATACATGAAAAAAAAATTATAAATTTTTATTATTCTAATTTCCTAAATTTATGCCCTCAAAAATTTTATTTTAGGATTTTTTTTACTTTATTTTATCAATATGAAGTTCATCTCACTGCCTATAAAACATTTACATGTTCGTCCAAATAAATCAATCATGACTTGATGAGGTTCCAAACAATAGATATGACATAACCATATTCCAAACAAGAGTTATGTACAATAATGCTCCGGATAATAAGAATAACCATTTAATTGATCCCAAAAGTTGCAAACACACAATCATGTATACAAGTGTAATGTGAATTTTGTCCCACACTCACTTGGTCACTAGAATATTTTTAGTTATAATTTAATACTAAAATATGTAATATTAGTATTCAATATTCACTATGTATACATTTTAAAACCAATGAATCATTTTTCTTTATTTTTAACATATTTCTTAATTTTTCAAAATTTGAAATATATTTCTTAATTTTTTTTTTAAATTTTCTCAAATCCCTTGTACTAAAAAAAATTGATCAAATCAATTAATTTCATTATTGACAAACATAAACTAAATAGGTACAACCTTTAGACCTTACTTTATTTATTTCCCGAACACTTTCGTCATTTTTTATAGAAAACATAACATGAACGAGGGGAATGAGCTCATTCAATGGATACCGGAAACAGTGGGAGGTTCTTATAGGTATCTATTTTATCTAATTGGTGCGACTCTTCGTCCTAAAGAGGCTCAATTAAGTCGTCGGTAAAATAACAAAGAAAACTCAGCATCGATGATCGACGAACCAGGGAAAAAGCTTATTATTAAGGGTGAGAATAGAATAACGAAATTTGAAAAAAAAAAAAAACAAATTATAATGTCGTTATTACTAGTTGAATTTCGATTGAAACAGAGAAAAATAAAGCATATTTCAATATAATTCAAGATTGTTCGAGCCTGTAATAGGAGATATTTAATAGAGTAGGTAGATTTAGTTTAAGGTCAACCCTAGGTTGCGACCTTCTATTACTCTTTTTTTTAATAGAGTATTGTTGGGTCGGAGCATTTTAGGTGAAAATGGCAAGATTGGAGACGTAAGAAGGATAGAGAATCGAGACAGATGGTGAGAAAGACATGGGTGATAGTTCTTGACCATTGAGTTATAAAACCGATCGATACTCTTTATTTGACAGCTCGGTTTATGGTACATTCCCAAGGGAGGCGACTTGAGGTTGGAATATATTTTTTTTAATTTTTATGTATTTATATATTTAATCCTAAAAATTAAATTATGTATAATTATATAAATTAAAATATTTATTTCAAATTTGAATCATAATAAAATTTCTCCTTAGTATAAATTTTGAGTTTTTCACTCTTATTATACATGATTCATTTGCTTATCTTAAATTTATTTAGTACTTTTTAAGATTTTTTTATAATTAATTCGTATTTATTACATAGTCACAACGTATGAATGTGATGTTGGATAAGAAAGCTTCCCATGCCATGATTATATATATATATATATATAAAAGATTATTAATTTCCACATTTATTTTATTATATTCATAGCATTTATCATAACCTTTCTGTACCAAGTTTTGATGACACTTAAATTTATGGTGCATGGCTGGTCGCAGAAAGATATTAAAACATTAGATCACATCAATATTAATGTGGTATAGCTATTGCCTGTGAGACTTTCTTCCATTAGAAACCATGTGAATAAAATGTCAGTCATCATATATTTGAAGATATTTATTGAATATAAAGCATTCTTTCAAAATTTCTAATGAAAATCTCAAATTTAAAAGTAATTTTTCCCTTTTAACAATTTTAAACGATCAATATAGTGCGAGTTTATATCATAAATACGTCAAATGAATGATGATCAATGATCAATATAAGAAGCTGAAGGAGAAGATCCTTTGTAGCCATCCCGTGGGTTGTTGATGTGAGTGCCCCCTTCCATAAGCTCCTCAATGGTATTAAATGAAGCCTACTACACGTTTCCTTCTTCAGCCATGTCTCTTTCTGACCTCACGCTTGTTCTATTCTCCTTCCCTCTCTTTCTTCAACGAGAAGATACACTCACAAACTCGCTCACCCACTGTTCACACGGTTGAAGGTGATCGAATTATGGCACCGTCTGATCCGATGGCCTTGCCCACGAGCTCCGAAACCGAGTCGCCGGAGGTCAGAGCCGCCCTGAGCCCGACCCGTAAGAGGCTCCACGATGGTGGAGAGGGCGAGACCAAGCACCCAACCTACCGCGGTGTCAGGATGAGGGCTTGGGGCAAGTGGGTATCGGAGATCAGGGAGCCCCGGAAGAAGAGCCGGATCTGGCTCGGAACCTTCTCCACCGCCGAGATGGCCGCCCGTGCCCACGACGTCGCCGCCCTCACCATCAAGGGTTCCTCGGCCATCCTCAACTTCCCCGGCCTCGTCTCCTCGCTCCCCAAGCCCGCATCTTCCTCACCGCGCGACGTCCAGGCCGCAGCCGCCATTGCCGCATCTATGAACCCCCTCCTCCCCTCCGTTTCCCCCCTCGCTGCTACCGTCGCCGCCTCTCAGCCCACCTCGGAGCCGTGCTCCTCCACGTCGTCCTCAGACTCGACTTCTGCGGCAGCAACCTCAACCTTCTCCTCCTCGTCCTCCAGCAAGACAATGTGGCCCGGCACGGGCAGCGACTTGTCCACGCCGGAGCAGGAGCTGGACGAGATCGTTGAGTTGCCGCGCCTCGGGACAAGCCTCTTCAGCGATACCGTCTCGGTCGACCTCCTTGAATTCGAGCTGTGGACAGGGTGGTGGGGGATGGACGTTGTGGGCTCCGGCTACTTCATCGGAGACGATCATATGATGACACAGTCAATTCAAGAGGAGAGCGCAATAAATGGTGTGTTCGAGTCTTCACTATGGCAGCATTAAGTTAACACAAACAATAAATGAAGCAAAAACCCACAACTACAGTATGCCTTGGTTTCACTTAATAGAACTGAAGTATCTTTGTCTTGTGTTCCCTTTGTTCATCTAAATAAAATTTTTATTTTTATGATAAGAAATAAGGAAAAGAAAAAAAAAACATGTTTTGTTTTCAATCAAGAAGATAATGTTTTGGGTGTCTTCCTATGCATCACTTGTTGTCTTTTCTTGGTGAATCATCTCTTGTTTGGTAGCATTGTCTTTCTTTGGGATCTCATCTTTTTGCCTTTTATCTACTCATCTCTATTAACTCTAATGTTAATGGCTTTCAAGTGATGTGTCACATGTTTGTCTCATGATGAATTCCTATTTTCACTGTCCTATTAAAACATTTATGTTTGTTTATTGTCCTTCATAAATGTAAACCAAAGATCCATCCAATGAGAGTATTAGAAACACTTATCATTACTTAGAAGAGAAGAGGGTTTCTCACACTTTATATTAGACCCATATGGAGATTAGAATTAAGCTAAAAAAAAGTAGTCATTGAAAGGAGCCATGTTGCACTTGTCATAATGTCCATTTTTAAATGGAAAATCCATATTCTTTGCTTCTCACCTTGCACTTTCAGCTCTTAAATGGGATTTTTTTTAATCTAATTTTATTTTATTTTATCTGATTTTATTTTTTATCACTTAATAAAATGATGGATATAATCTTTTAATTGCAAAATTATTTCACATGAATTTAAGGGATACAATACAATCACCCTTCAATTAATAATATGAATGTTTTGAAAAACCAAAATGCCTTTCGTTCTCCTCAAGCACTCCTCATTCTTCCTTTCTAGGTCATAGTGGTGATTAAAATAGACATTTTTTAATGGTAAGTTCATGTCATATTAATGCCCATTGGACTTTCATATTAATTAAAAATATGTTGAATATAAACTTTGAAAGAAAGGTAAAAATTAATATAATAATTTGTGTTATTTTAAAATTATTTTTCAAAATATAAAATCTGAAAATTATAAACGCCCTTGGAATCTATAAATTAAGACAAATTATAAGTTCATTAAAATTTAAAAATATGAATTTTAGAAATTTAGTCGATCATAAATAATTATAAAAATGAAAAATTGATGTAATTTCCTTTTTTATTACGTCAACATTTATGTCTAATAGGAGATTTAACAATATGTAATTTAAAGGTATAGAATAGGTAAATAAGACATTCATAAAAAAAATATGAAAAATATTAAATTAATAACTACTTGTTTTGTTTTAAATTATTAGAATATATCTAAAAACCTGGAAATTATAATCAATATTAGGTATTATAAATTATTAAAACATCTAAATTTATTGATTTTTTTAATAGGAGTCCTAAAATCATAAATAATTATAAACCTTTATTAAAAATAAATTTGAGTAATTTATTTGTATGATTATGCTACCATTTAATAGGATGTTTAATAATTATATCAATCATATCTAAAATCATAGAACAGCTATCTACATCATATATTCAAAACATTAAACTTAATTGTTTGAATACAATTAGATACAAACTCGTAATATGTTAAAAAATAAAGTGTGATAATAAAGTAAAATATATGAATAAAATATGAGAGAGTAAGGGGTAAAATTTATTGAATTAAATAATAAAATAAGGAGTTTTTAGTAAATGTAGATAATATAAGTTAAAAAAATGTTGAAAATTATTAGATTTTTATTCATTTTAGCTATAATATATAATAATAATAGGTAAAATACTAATAATTTTCGACAATTTTAAACTTATATATTCTACTCTTACTAAAAATCCTTATTTATATTATTAATTGTAATAAAAAAAATATATTGTTGTCTTAGTAAATATGAAAGGACAATTTTGGCAAGTAGAGATGATATAAAATATTACATGTTTGTTTAAGGATACAAAAGTAAAATAATAAAAGATAAGATAATAAAGTAACTTAATTAATAATTGATAGTTAAAATATAACATAAAGGTAAAAATTATTAAAAAATATTAATAATTGGACTATTTTACATTAAATTTATAATTTATTATTAATTAAAATATTAAATATATTTAGATCTTAAAAATACAAAAAACCAGTTTTGGCATGACATTTTATAAAATAATCTCCCTATCCTAAAGAAATTATATATATATATATATATATATATATATCCTCATTTTCATCTTTAAGCATTTTTATTTTCATTAGTTTACGAGTCCATAATTGATTATTGCCTTATGACGTCATATATTGACTTTTCCTTATACATTGTTCTTTCCCCATAGATTAGTGATCTCATGGTAGACTTCCTAGAGTTGTTTTATTGAGTGAATTGGATATTCAGTTTAATTCGATTTACTTGTAAATATTTTTGTCAAAATGTAATTTATGAAAACATTTTATATCATATAATTAAAACTTGAAAATTTTATCATAAATTATAACTTACCTACCAAACCAAGAAACAATGAATACGAGGGTCATTGTAAGTTGCCCATACATGATCTGATATGCTTGTCTGTTCAGCCTGAAATTAGCAGGACACTTCTCGACTTAAACGAATAAGTACGGATGCCATTGTGGGGTTCAATTAGGTCAAGCGCCCACCTATCTACCTTTCAAATTGCAATAGTCCCCATAAAAGGTATAACCCACTTTGCTTTTTCAAGTGAAAGAGTGCCTCATGTGCATAAAAAAAGAAAATTAGTGAATTAAAGAACATCAGTAGGTTTTACCATAAAAATTAAATTTATTAAGAATAATATTACATATTAGATAAAATAAAAAAGTGATTTAAGTTTATAAATTTAAAAAATTGTCACTATTTACTAATTATATTTTTAAGTAGAAATTAGTTCAATTTTTTATCGATAAACAATATATTCTCATATGTTATAACTGAATCGATACTGAAAATTGAGTTAATTGTTATCCGAGTATGGATGGAGAAAAAAAGAAATATTAAACTTAATTTAATTATCTATACTAATCCGATATAGTAAAGGTAATACTTGAATTATAAATTGATATTGAGTGCGTGTGTTAAAAATAAAAAAAATTACCATTACTTATAAATTATAAATTTTAAATAAAAATAAGTGGTGGCAAGAACTGATAATTAATTATTTATTAGATAATTCTATTTAGAACAGTAAATAGTATGGTATAGAAAACAATAATAAACTCTCGTAGATGAGTTTTTGAGTCCTTCATCTGAAAACCCTGGTACTTCATGTGAAAACGCATGAAGTATCAGGTTGATCCCACTAGACAGATAATCAATTGACAATTCTATATTCACAAAGGAAAAATTGGCCACCTTACTTTTTATTTTAAGGTAATTGTAAACAAAATACATTATTTTTTTTAAATGTATGTTTGATTGATGTATTATTATTTAATTTAGATAAAATTTGAAAGCAATGATATGAGTTGCGTGTGGCCCATTGCTGATTAAGCAAATCTATAGGGGGATGCTAGAAGCTCTAGAGGTGGAAGACTACCTCGACCTATGTCGGGATGGGTCGGCAAGACATCTTGGCCCTCCATGTATGTCGGGGTCGGCCGGCAAGACATCGCCACCCTCGGTTTTATTCTATCAGGGTTGTATAAGAAAAGATATGTTTCTTCCTTTATTTTCGTATCTAAATAATCGGAAAAAAATATATTTTGTTATTTGGATTTGCACATCTAATATAAGATATTGGATTTTAATATTATTATTATTGTATTTTATTTGGTTGGGTAGATTGGCCATTTCAATCAACAGTTTGCCCTGCCCAACCACCATATTGTATAATACATACCTCACATGGCCCTCATGAGTCTCTGACAATGTATGGGAAGTAGCCCGTCAGCACATTTCAAATATGTCACCGATCTCCAGCCTTATCAACGGCAGACATCTGTCAATAGGAGAGGAGAGTGGATGGATCTAATTTGAACAGGATGATGGTGCATAGGATACCCAAAATTTGGAACTGCCTCTAATATGTACCATAAAAAAACTGGTTCATACATAATTTGAAACTTGATGAGTTAACTTAGAGTTTGGTCCATAATATTTGACAAGACTAAAAGTATCCATTGTTTAAAAATTAATGGATAATGCTAAATAATTTTCAATAAATTAATCTAAAAAAATCGATCTTTTCTTGTTTATAGGACAGGTGTGATGTGATATAACTGACAGCATTTCAACAAAACATGACTAATTATCATTTAAATATTAAATTGTGTAGTCTAACAATTTACTCTTGCAAGATTGTGATGAACAAACAAAACAAAACAAAATTTTGCATTTTGTATCAACTACTAATGGCTTTACCAAGAATTTGGAGAATACAAACACATTTCATTTGTCAAAATGTGAAAAAAAAAATATGGAGATCAATGTGATACAATGGATGGACTAAATGGTGGCAAACCCTTTAATATTTAGTGCATTGATTAAATAATAAATTTCAAAGTGCTAATTTTATAATCATATGGATAGGCCAATAATGCCTACGAATTGATTGGAGGTGTAGCGTATAGCCTTGCACAAAATTTTCAACTCAATCACAATATAAAACAATATAATCAATAGAATTGAGAATCAAGATTTATACCTGAAACGAAATGAGGAAGGGAATAAAAACAAAGAAATTATGCACCATCCCCACAATCCGACATATGTGTCATCCCAAATTTAGGGTTTGGTCCCTCAAATCTCCAAGATATATTTAAAGGCCGATTCTTATTATATTAATTAAAAATAAGAAATATAATGTAATATTTTTTACATTATGTCAAAATTAGTATATAAATATTATAATTGATATTTAAAAAAATTAATTAGTGTTTAATTCGTATAAAAGAACATTATTGACTTTAATTCATTCTTACAAGAAAAATCATATAGCATTTTACCTAGGCAAAGTGCAACGTATAGTCATTATTTTTGGCCGACATCGTTCAACATGGTTAAGTGAAATCACGAAAAACTAATTAAAAATGGGGCTGGAGGTCACAAACTCACAGTACACTGAGCATGGAATTACTAGTTAATAAACATGATTATTCTCACGCAATAAATAGTATTATCCTTCTTAATAATTTCCATCCGTTTTCTTTCACTAATTTCTATTCCCCTATCCATAAGTAACATGAAAATCTGCTTAAACTAATTGGCTAACATTTAAAAAATACGATGGTGTTTAATTTATTATTTGAAAGTAAATAAATAATTTCTAATATTGTAAAATATAAAACCTTTAACGTTACCATCTAAATATTATTAAAAAATATTGACTCCACTAATAAACTTATCTATATCGTATTTATATATGATATTTTTTATGAATTACAATTTGTCATATTTAAAAATTATTACTTTAAAATAACTTTTTACATTACAAAAATACGTACAATGTCATGCAAATATCACGTACTTGTTAGTCACATCGATATTATTTATCATTGATCAAATAAAAATATAAAAAAAAATATCACAATTTTTGAATGTTTGATATGGACTCCAAACGTTTAACTCTAGTATAATTTTATCCATAAATAATTATTAGCACACAGGCTTTCTGCATTTGAAAATTTGCTCTTTTAAGTATGGATGACGGTCATCTGGAAGACATTTGCACCCTAACATATCCATGTATGGACTGGGTGGGGCCTTGTGATATAGATCAGATTCTCATAATATAAAATTGTGCATATCTTGTAGCATGATAGCATGCTTTTAACCAAAAGGAACATTTTTCTGTCGTGACAATTATGGTCTATTGTCGAATATTCTATTATTTTTATACACGTGGCACTTTCACTCCTTGTATAACACTCAGGGGTAGATGTGATAATTTATCAAAATTAAAAAAATATATATTTCTTTTAAAAAAATTAGACTGATTGATTTGAAGTGATTGGAAGGTGAGTGATTTTTAACGGTGGAGAATTTGTAGGACGAAACAATCACTTACAAACCCACCTAACTCCAATTATAATTACTACAAAAGTGTAGATATTTAGAGTAATTGTATTATTACTTAAATTATTTTAGTATTTTTTTATTTATATTATTTATTTATTTTTATTTTTATATACTTTAAATAAATTTATATATTAATAATATTGTATATAAAATTATATAATACAAATATTATAAATAAAAAATTATTATACAAAATATTTTTAATATAATTTAATTATATATAATAGTTAATAAATTATTTAATTTAATTAAAATAATAAATTTATCTTTCTAATTTTTTTCAATAATCACTCAATTCCACTCTATACAAACAATTAATTATTAAAAATTTATAACACCTCAAAATTTATAACGTTACTTCCACTAAAAACACTTCCCAACACTTAATCTACTAATCCCTCAATATAAACATAATATTAGACTTGCCTTATTTTTCAAAAAAAAATTATTAATAAGGCAAATTGGGAGTAAAGGAAGGCACGCTGGTACTTCGGTTAGTGATTTACATTACAATATATATATATATATATGTATTTTTATGTAAAAGTTTTTTAGAGTAACAATTATAGAATAAATGAAAATAATTCTGGTTGATATAATAGTTGTTATATTATATTTCGATTACCTACACCATAATTAATAATAATATTTGATTTGCATCTTAATTTATACTAACAAATTTTATTATTATTTATAAATATAAAGTTTTTTTCAATATTTGATTATATTTATCATAATTATAAAAAAAATATTTAAAATTTTCGCCTAAACACTTAATTTTCACAATTTTTACATTGATCAACTTCTTAAAATTATTATTATATACTTATTTTTTCATTATTTTGGGATTTTAAACTTTTCAAATTCCCTTTTTTAAGTCCTTAAACTTTCACTATTTACAATTTTAACGCTAAATATTTTCTAAGATTTTACTTATACTCTTAATTTTTAAAAACTTATCATTTGAGTTTCTAATATTTTCTATCCTTCCTCGTGGATCCCTAAATCTTTATGAGACCCTCTTAAAGACACTTACAAATTATCATTTTTGAATGGGTTATCTAACTTTTCTAAATAACATTTTGATTCCCAAACTTTTTATCTCATCCAAACATATCCCAAATATTATAAATGGCATATATCATGTCTGTAAGGACCCCTTAGGTTGTCATGGTCCCTACTTGACCGTGGTTGGCCAAAACAGTAGTGTTTAGGGTAGTTTTCTAAACCCACTAGAATATGAAAAAAATCGGGTAAAGGTCGATATATCATGTGAGATGGCAACTCGGCTAGTAACACTAGTGCAGTTGAAAAGTTGATTCCCATAAAAGTTTGTGGACTCTTGAATCACCTAAAAGAAAGGTCGGAGTCACTTGCAAATTGACATTTTACTATTATTACTAAATACTAGTTCGTGCTTCCATAAATTTATTTTAAATCAATACTTACCCATTGTTTAAGAAGAGATTGGGGTTGGCTAGCTTAGACCAAGAGGAGACTGAAATATTTCTTGGCCATATCTTGCCATTATAGGCGTCATAAATGGTTTGAGAAGAGAATTTTTTTTATTTTTGGTTGTCATAGCATATTCAAGCACTGATAGAGTTTTCGCCTATGTCCCATCAAGGTGGTGTTGAAAAACTTACTCAAGTGGGGTTCTAATAGTCTTGAATCACTGAATTTGGTGGTTGTAAAATAAATTTATGGTCTTTGCAAGTCAGATAATCAGATATTAGAGTAAGATTACAATTAGAGAGAATTTTTGTGAGCCACCCGCCAGAAAGGGACCAAGAATTCATCCATAGCCCCTATAGGACTTCAAGAATTCATTTCCATCAGATGTTGGGATTCAAATTTGTAGCGAAGATAAGATCTCATTTCAAATCTTATGTTGGCATGAGGGGATGGCATGTGTGACACATGCGTTTGACCTATCCAATCATACTCACACTATTTTGTACCGATTTCCAATGAATTTTTTGGATCAATTTTGTCCATTTCTTGATTGGTTCAACTTCAATTTGATCTATTCTTGGCCAATTTATTTTTCTAAATTTTTTTTGATCAATTTACTACCATATAGAACCAAGAATTTATATTTTCTATTTTTAAAACTCATTGGAAAAATCATAGAGTTTTTCTAGCCGTTCGATCCCGATTTAAAATATATCTCAATTGGTTATTTCTCTATCCTTGATTTTCGATCAAAGTGGTCCTTCAGGAGCAACTCAAGTCACTTCACCAAATGTCTGAAATTTCAGTTCAAAGCAATCCTAAATCCAATTTGATTTCCAAACCTAGTTTGATTTTTCCGTTCCCTATTCAGCCTCAACTTCTGGTTCAATTGGGTCGCTATCCCTCCCACCATTTTAAAAGTTTTGTCCTCAAAACTAAATTATTCATTTCTCTTTTTAAATATTTCACATTTGTTCATGGATACTCAAAATAGATATGAGCATTTCTCCCTCATGGTTTCTTTGGACTCCCAGGTTTCCTTTTCTACCCATTCATGAACCATAATACCTTCACCATGCCAATCTTCTTACTCTGAAGGTTTTTCTCCAAAACAATCCACAATACATACTTGCACCACCTTGATCATTAATGTATCTCCTAATTCTGGTGGATATTCGTACAACACGTGTCTCATATCTAGTTCATACTTCCTTCATACCAATATGTGAAACACATTATGAATTCTCTCCAATGCTGGTGGTAGTTAAAACTTGTAAACTATTTGTCTAACTCTTTGTACTATTATGTAAGGGTCAATATATCTCGGGTTTAAATTGTCCTTATACTGAAATTGTAGTACACCTTTCCATGGGAATACCTTCAAAAACACTTTATCGCCAACATTGAAGTTTAATTCTTGGCACCAATTATCACCATATCACTTATGTTCATCCTAGGTGGCCTTGAGTTGGTCTCTTATGATTCTGATCTTTTCGAAGGCATTTTCTATAAGCTCCTCTCTTTCCAATTCTATAGGTTTTCTAAAAATTAAAAATTTCTAAATTAATCTTAATTTATTTCCTACATGTTGATGAATTCAATTTACCAACTTTTCATTTATGAGTTTACCTGAAAAATCTATCTTTGAACCAATTTCTCTAGTTTATATCAAATTCCATTCGATTTACTTTGGTTCTATCTGATTCTAGTCTCAATTGGCTGTTTTTCTTGCAAATTGGGGGTTTTGAATCGCTTCTCATCCCACATTGCTTATTTTGTATAATCTTAGTTCAAGTCGGAGCCTTAATTTTCTCTATGATGATGGTAGTTAATAGGCCATCTGGGTACTCCCATCCGATCTTAAATGTCATGCCCCGACCTGGTTTGGTCGGATCCCTGTGATCAACCCGCCACTCTCCCGGTTTATTAAAGGGTTTCCCCATATCATAAACTGTAAAGAGTAAGGCGTCCTTTAACTTGCACCTTTTTCCTAGAATAGCATAATCAAAATTGTATAAAATTTAAAACTTTACATACCTGTCTTACAGGCATCTTAGTTGACGGTCTTTAAGGGGAGGCTTTCCGGGATTTCCTGAAAGGGAAATAAGGGAGGGGATGAGTATGACTACTTAGTGAATGGGTTTTTAAAAGCTTTTAACTTTTAATAAAAACATTTATATGGAGTGTGCCAAACTCCTTTGTTTTAAAAAATCCCATCATTTAAAATTTTGGATTTTTCCATTATTTCTTAGTTACCACGGTGTGTCATCACCCAACACACAACCTTCATCATGAAGGTTACACACATTTTCAAGTCAGTATCACTACTGAACCCGCTAGTGGCTTTGGAGCGACTTTTCCTACCACCCGTATAGAAGTACAACCACTTCTACCCTGGGAATGAGTGGATGTACGTGACATCCTACCCATAATCCCGAAATCACTTCTTCATTTCTGTATGAGGACAGAGACCTCATCATGTCCCCACCCCGGTCTCATGCGCTTCGTGCTACTCCAGATTTCGCACAGACACCTAGAACGACGAATTGCCCTTATAGCCACCAGGTCGTCCAGTGCCCTTAGTACGCATCACTACCCCTCATGGGCGTCTTGATGATCTCGTACTCACAGTGCATGCACAAACAATGTTTTCTTATATTGCCAAGTAATATGTGGTGCCACTAGTCCAACGGCCCCGACTCTCAACTCAACCCGCAACTGTTTGTCTTGACTAGTCCGTTGACCTGTCATGTCGCACTGCCGCTAGTTGACTGAGCATGTCGGTCCTATCTTAGTACCATGGCCAAACAATTCACTTATTAAGTTTTATGGCACATATATCATGTTCATTTACGAGCTCCTGCTCATGCCAACTGGCCTTAGGCCCACTGTACGAGATTTTCAAAAAACTGGGCATTCTAGCCCTCAAGTTTCAAAATCAAGGCCCCCGGCCTATAAGAGCTATTCGAGCTCCCGTCGAGAAGGTCTCCGAAATTGTTTAAGCATTGGCACACAGTCAGGGGAGAGCACTTCCGACAAAAATAGGTTTTTACTATCCATCATATCGACCGGTATAAGGACATCTCCGTTCATAACCGATGAACGGGTTTTCAACTTCCTTCGAGTAAGTCTAATCATACCAACCGGGTATGATCTACTTACAACCCGTAAGTAGTTTTTTTCGCATAACTTTCACATCACTTTCTCTAAGTAGTGATGATTAAAATACCACTAAACAGTGGGTTTTTATATCGAGGCACTTATCATCCCCAACCGGCTATGATGTTAGTAAACCCACTCACTACCGGTAAGTGGTTTTTAAATTATAAGGTGTGCTCATCATCCCAACCGGGTATGATATTAGTAAACCCACTCACCCGTTAATGCCGTGAATTCCACTAGACTGGTTCTTTGTATTCACGCGAGCTTGTCCTTGCCGGCGTTCCCAGTATTTAACGTTCCTACACGATTTGAACAACCTTGTTCATTATTACTCGGCATAACAGCCTTCATTCATTAATGAATGAGAAAACTCAAACTTTTAGTTATTTACAATTAGGTCCCTAAAGTTATTTCTCTTTAACTTTAAGTCCCTAATGTCGATTTTTCCTCAAATTGAGTCCTGTAACTTTTAAAATTTATCGTAGGACCTCAATTTATTCAATTTCACCAAAAAGGGGTTTAATTTTCTAAATTTTCAATTTGGTTCCCCAATTTTTCCAAAATTACCATTTTGCCCTTCTTTCACAAAAATGGTAAGTTTTTCCCCAAAATTTCCAAATTTCCTCAATTGGTCCTCCAACATTATTCTCATGCCCAATTGACCCTCAATTTCATAAAATTGTATTTTGGCCCCTTTGAATTTCAAAAATCCCCAAAATTTCCCCCAATTTCAACTCTTCAACACTACCGAATTTGATTTCATCAAATTGACCGATCAAACAATTCTAATTCTTGAAATTGGAGTTGAAATTGAGTTCCTATATGTCATACGATTCTAAGAAACTTTGAATCGTAGATTTTAACATCGGAACGAGCTCAAACGGAGCTTTGCCGGAAAATAGACTGTAGAGAGAGAAAGATTCGATTACTCACCGGTGAGGGCACGACAGTCCGAGCTTTCGATCTAGGCAGATAGGTCTCATCCTGAGGTTCATCCTAAAATCAAATATTGTATCAATTGATGCGGAATTAGATTAGAATTTCGTCATTGAAATTCGGTCGACTATCTCTCTAGCACCGATCGAAAATTATAAAGGGGAGCCGAATTGGCTTACCTTTCGGTCCTAATTCGGCCGTGGAAAGGCTGACGAAGTGTTGGGAGGGCTTGGTTTGGCCTGATGAGGGCTTGAAATGGCCGATTTCAGCTTGGCCGAAATAGGGCAGCTTCGGTCCGCCGAAGTTGCTTCACTATTCCATCATGTCGGCGCTTCTCCTATGATTCTCGGATTGACTGGAGTTTGCTATCAGATAGCTGTCTTCTCCCCGGTTCTAAAGAGCCCGACCTTTGTTCAAGTCGAAGCTCTGGTTCAAGTTTTACCGGGAAATGGAGCACTAGAGAGAGAGAGAAGTGTTCAGGTGTGAGGAGAATGAAATGGGGATGACCTCTTTATATAGTGGTAAAACTCGTGTATTAAATGGGCGAGATTTATTACTAGTATTAATATCGCCATAAATTATTAGTATTAATTCCAATAATTTAATTTCGGTATTAAATTATTGGTATTAATTTTAATAATAAAATATATATTAATTGATGGCTATTTATGATAAGCCCCAGGAGGTTACCCATCCTCACACTACTCTCAGGTAAGCACGTTTAACTTTGAAGTTCTTATGTAATCTAGTTCACCTGAACCATTTTGGTTTTTGTTTTCTAATTTGTCTTAAGTTTCTTTTCCAATCTTTAATAAATCCTTTGAATCAACCGAAAGTTGTAAATTTTCATATTGCTTATTCCTAAATATAAATCGGTTTGGTATTCTTATTAGATTTTACCAGTTCTTTTCCCAGTTTTCCTTAACTCAAATGTGCGGGGTTTACAACTCTCCTCTCCTTTTAGGAGTTTTGTCCCCAAAACTTAGTTAACATCCTTGCATGAGCAATCATTTCCTTTGATGCCCCTTTAGTGTTTGCTTAACATGCAAAGTCTTCTCTTGTTCTTTTAATTAGTCCTTTCTACATCCTTCACTTAAGGAATTTTTGTTGCTTTATATGATTTACTCCCTCCATGGAGTTTATTATAACGAGACATACCTTACTTCAGGATATATTCTTAGATTTATATCTTTCATTGCTTAGAGCACATTCTTCCCTTTAAGGTTCTGTACTCAAGATTGGAAATTCCAAGATACCTAGCCATTCCCATGTCAGTTAACCCCTTGGTCGTTGAAACCTTTAGCTCAATGTTCTTTCGGGATTACGTACTGGTTGCCATAGTTTTCTTTATTCTAACTTTTTCATCTCATTTTGACCCTTCCTCCATTCGTTGTCTATTATAACTTCAGTCCAAATTTTTATATTCGACCTTGTCATGCTTATTAGCCGACTCTTCCTTACTTTGAGTCATATTCTCCTCGGGATTGTTGGGTTTACATACCCCTTACAGCATGACATTTTCTAGGACCTGTCTTTGTCCATTAGATTTCTAGAACATCTCCTTGAGGGTCTCTCTTAGCTTTTTTTTTTTTTTTTTTTTACCTTTCAGGGATCATATAACTTCATCCCTCTTTTCTTTTGATGGCATTCCTCAACTATCCTTTTTACTGTTATCCTCTCATCCATCATGCCTTTGAAGTTATGTCTCACATAACCGCATGGATTTCTCTTACCTACTCATCCTTTCCAAAAGTTTTTATTGGGTCCTTTCAATTCCAATCGTTGGGTTTCCTGATGATTATTGACATACGAGGATTTTTTTTCCCTTCTTATGTCCTTTCTCTTCTTTAGTGACATCCCTTATTCAATGACTTCCTTTTTCCTTAATCCTCTTTTACTTGCTCATAAATCACTTCATGATTCTTCATTCTACAATAATTGCTTTCGATCTATGTGTCGATTACTTTGCTTGGGAAGGTTCACTCCATCTAGTTTTGTTCATTATCTTTGGCTGTCCGCCGTTACTAGTTTTCCTCTTTCTACATGGTTCTCCTATTCTCTCCAAACAGGTCATAATGGACCATTACAATACTTCCTTTCTTGGAAAACATTTCCTAAATAAGGGTTGGTTCTATTTCCTCTTAATTGGGATACACATGTCTTTCTGAGGCTTCCTTCCTTGGTAGGATTCTTTGCCTTTCCCCTTACATTCTTTTCTTACATTTGCTCTAGGGGATTTCTACCCTTAAATGACATCTCTTGATGTCGTCTTCTCCTATTTACCATTACTCCTCAAATCTTTTAGGCACATCTTTTATGCTCTATTTGCATCCTTATTCGTACCCAGTACCTGTCTATTTCTTTAGGGAGCGTACAAATCTTCCTTGTTTCAGGATCATTGTGGGAGAGGCTTGCCTATTCCTTTCTTGGCTTGAGTTTAGTCGTTAATTGGCCCTTGGTCCTTTTAAGGATTTCTTGTATCCTTCTTTTCCCGAGTATTTGACCTTTTTGCCTCTCTCTTCTTTGTCGGAACTTACATTATGGCTTTCTCGAGTATTTGTTCGTTAACTGCTTTGCCTCCACCATTTGTTTGGTCTAAGTTTCTTAGCAGCTGTTTCTCGAGTCCTCCTGTCCTTAACATCCATCTCACTGACTTTTTTAGGGTGTAGTCCCTTCTACTTCCCGATCTTCCTTAGGGTGTCATTTGTTCCCTCTGACTATCTTGTTGTAACGACTTGCTTTCTCTTATCCTGTTGGTCCGAACTTCCTATTTGACATAGTTGCTTTTTCCAAGGTGATTTATTCATGTAATCCCAATACGTCTCATTTTTCATCAAATGTTCATCTTGTCTTCTCTTGTGGATGCACTACTTTCTTTGCTCCTAAATGATTTGGATTTTCTTCTTAAAGGGGGAATTCTCTTCAGCTATCCTTTGTTCTGTTTGTGGTTTTATTGAGGTCCTACCTTTACCCCTTTTTCCTTCTTACCACTTTGCTAAGATTTTGAAGAGTTTCCTCTTATTTATGGTTGCAAATGGAGTCATGTTTCTTGGGATAGTATCCTTTCGAATTTCCTATAGTTGTGGGGTGTTTATTCATGGAAAATATTGTCCTGACTCCTGGCGATGTGGGACAATTTTTCACTTCGTGTCCTATTCCCCTCTAGGTTAACTTGATTCCTGTCCTTTGTAGGGTTGGACACTTCTCCACGTAGTGTCCCTATCATTCATGCTTGTAATTACATGAACATAAGTGGTTCCTCCTGGCATTTTCTTGGAAATTTTTAGTTTTAGTGCTCCTTCATCCTTAAGTCTAGATACCGTGAGAGTTTTTTTTTTCTTTTTGGAGTCTTCCTTGAAGATCACATCATTTGAGGGACAGAGTTTTTAGGAATTTGGAGTACTTCATTAATAGAGTAGTACAGTATGTTGGGGATTTTGGCCCTATTACAGAAAATGGTCACCAAATAACTAGGGAGCTACGAGATTCATGATAAGCATCCTCCTATGTAAGGTTATATGCCCCATTTTATGGCTTCACGCTTGGCTTCCTTTATACTTAGAGTTGTGACCTCAATAGGTCCTGTCACCATTCTCTACGATACTTTCTCATTTGCTCTTTTGAGATTCCTGCCATGCTTTAGGCATTTGGGAAGCTTATAGGGTTGTCTTCCTACAAAGATAAGGTGTTGAGTAGAGCCATTCTTAGTTTTCTTGGTTCCTCTCCTGGGAGCCATTTGAAAATTTTAGGATAAATCCTACTAGTTACAATATTTTATAGTCTTGATTATGTATTCAAGGAAACAGGCTCTGATACCACTCTAGTTGTCATGCCCCGACCCAGTTTGGTCAGATCCCCGTGATCAACCCACCACTCTCCCGGTTTATTAAAGGGTTTCCCCTTATCATAAACCGTAAAGAGTAAGGTGTCCTTTAACTTGCACCTTTTTCCTAGAATAGCATAATCAAAACTGTATGAAATTTAAAATTTTACATACCTATCTTATAGGCATCTTAGTTGACAGTCTTTAAGGGGAGGCTTTCCGGGATTTCCTGAAAGTGATATAAGGGAGGGGGTGAGTACGACTACTCAGTGAATGAGTTTTTAAAAGCTTTTGACTTTTAATGAAAACATTTATATGGAGTGTGCCAGACTCCTTTGTTTTCAAAAATCCCATCATTTAAAAATTTGGATTTTTCTATTATTTCTTAGTTACCACGGTGTGTCATCACCCAACACACATCCTTCATCATGAAGGTTACACACATTCGCAAGTCAGTATCACTACTGAACCCGCTAGTGGCTTCGGAGCGACTTTTCCTGCCACCTGGATAGAAGTACGACCACTTCTACCCTAGGAATGAGTGGATGTACGTAACATCCTACCCACAATCCCGAAATCACTTCTTCATGTCCGTATGAGGACAGAGACCTCATCTTGTCCCCACCTTGGTCTCATGCGCTTCGTGCTACTCCAGATTTCGCACAGACACCCGGAACGACGAACTGCCCTTATAACCACCAGGTCATCCAGTGCCCTTAGGACGCATCACTACCCCTCATGGGCGTCTTGATGATCTCGTACTCACAGTGCATGCACAAACAATGTTTTCTTATATTGCCATGTAATCTGTGGTGCCACTAGTCCAACGGCCCTGACTCTCAACTCAACTCGCAACTGTTTGTCTTGACTAGTCCGTCGACCTGTCATGTCGCACTACCGCTAGTTGACTGAGCATGTCGGTCCTATCTTGGTACCATGGCCAAACAATTCACTTATTAAGTTTTATGGCACATATATCATGTTCATTTACGAGCTCCTGCTCATGCCAACTGGCCTTGGGCCCACTGTATGAGATTTTCAAAAATCTGGGCATTCTAGCCCTTAAGTTTCAAAATCAAGGCCCCCGGCCTATAAGAGCTATTCGAGCTCTCGTCGAGAAGGTCTCCCAAATTGTTTAAGCATTGGAACAAAGTCAGGGGAGAGCACTTCCGACAAAAATAGGTTTTTACTGTCCATCATACCGACAGGTATAAGGACATCTCCGTTCATAACCAATGAACGGGTTTTCAACTTCCTTCGAGGAAGTCTCATCATACCAACCGGGTATGATCTACTTACAACCCGTAAGTAGTTTTTTTCGCATAACTTTCACATCACTTTCTCTAAGTAGTGATGATTAAAATACCACTAAACAGTGGATTTTTATATCGAGGCACTTATCATCCCCAACTGGGTATGATGTTAGTACTCACCCGTTAATGCCGTGAATTCCACTAGACTGGTTCTTTGTATTCACGCAAGCTTGTCCTTGCTGGCGTTCCTAGTATTTAACGTTTCTACACGATATAAACAACCTTGTTCATTATTACTCAGCATAATAGCCTTCATTCATTAATGAATGAGAAAACCCAAACTTTTAGTTATTTGCAATTAGGTCCCTAAAGTTATTTCTCTTTAACTTTAAGTCCCTAATATCGGTTTTTCCTCAAATTGAGTCCCGTAACTTTTAAAATTTATCGTGGGACCTCAATTTATTCAATTTCACCAAAAAGTGGTTTAATTTTTCAAATTTCCAATTTGGTTCCCTAATTTTTCCAAAATTACCATTTTGCCCTTCTTTCACAAAAATGGTAAGTTTTTCCCCAAAATTTCCAAATTTCCTCAATTGGTCCTCCAACATTATTCTCATGCCCAATTGACCCTCAATTTCATAAAATTGTATTTTGGCCCCTTTGAATTTCAAAAATCCCCAAAATTTCCCCCAATTTCAACTCTTCAACACTACCGAATTTGATTTCATCAAATTGACCGATCAAACAATTCTAATTCTTGAAATTGGAGTTGAAATTGAGTTCCTATATGTCATACGATTCTAAGAAACTTTGAATCGTAGATTTTAACATCGGAACGAGCTCAAACGGAGCTTTGCCGGAAAATAGACTGTAGAGAGAGAAAGATTCGATTACTCACCGGTGAGGGCACGACAGTCCGAGCTTTCGATCTAGGCAGATAGGTCTCATCCTGAGGTTCATCCTAAAATCAAATATTGTATCAATTGATGCGGAATTAGATTAGAATTTCGTCATTGAAATTCGGTCGACTATCTCTCTAGCACCGATCGAAAATTATAAAGGGGAGCCGAATTGGCTTACCTTTCGGTCCTAATTCGGCCGTGGAAAGGTTGACGAAGTGTTGGGAGGGCTTGGTTTGGCCTGATGAGGGCTTGAAATGGCCGATTTCAGCTTGGCCGAAATAGGGCAGCTTCGGTCCGCCGAAGTTGCTTCACTATTCCATCATGTCGGCGCTTCTCCTATGATTCTCGAATTGACTAGAGTTTGCTATCAGATAGCTGTCTTCTCCCCGGTTCTAAAGAGTCCGACCTTTGTTCAAGTCGAAGCTCTGGTTCAAGTTTTACCCGGAAATGGAGCACTAGAGAGAGAGAGAAGTGTTCAGGTGTGAGGAGAATGAAATGGGGATGACCTGTTTATATAGTGGTAAAACCCGTGTATTAAATGGGCGAGATTTATTACTAGTATTAATATTGCCATAAATTATTGGTATTAATTCCAATAATTTAATCTCGGTATTAATTCCAATAATTTAATTTCAATATTAATTACAATAATTTAATTTCGGTATTAAATTATTTGTATTAATTCTAATAATTTAATTTATGTGTTAAATTATTAATATTAATTTTAATAATAAAATATATATTAATTGATGGCTATTTATGATAAGTAGTACGTTCGCATAAAATTTTTTACTCTCAGGTAAGCACGTTTAACTTTGAAGTTCTTATGTAATCTAGTTCACCTGAACCAATTTGGTTTTTGTTTTCTAGTTTGTCTTAAGTTTCTTTTCCAATCTTTAATAAATCATTTAGATCAACTGAAAGTTGTAAATTTTCATTTTGCTTATTCCCAAATGTAAACCGGTTTGGTTTTCTTATTCAGTTTGACCGGTTTTTTTTCCAGTTTTCCTTAACTCAAATGTGCGGGGTTTACATTAAATATCCAAGTTGAGACCATTCATAAACTTTCGACAAATATCTGTTTGGCTTACTATATCAGGGGCAAAGGGTCATATCTCTTTAAATCAAGTTTCATACTTAGCAATGTTGCATGGGTCTTGTGAGAGTCAAAATAATTACTGCTTCTTCTCATTGACAAGATGTGATGCTAAGTATTTCTCAAAAAATCTCCTTTCAAACTCATCCCAAATTGGTAGAGTAGATGTTAGTGTTCGTATGTTCTCCCACTAGAAATTCATGCATCTACCGATACAGAATTCAACCAAGGTGACCATCTCGGTGAATGATACTTTGACGACTCCCATTAGTTTATTGGAGGTTGTTAGTCAATCCATACTCTATAGTGATTTCTGCATCCTTCTCTTTTGAAAGATTCACACTTCACTTGTCGAAATGTCTTCAAATACTTTGGTACGTCCAAGAGAGGATCTCGAGATCTAGGTATAAAGAGATGTGGTCTCAGAGTGAAATTCTTCCATTCTTGGTTGATAGATTCCTATGGAGTAAGTCATTTCTTCAGAATTTAAATTTGGTTCCCTTAACACATGAATAAAGTTTTTGTATATATTTTTGTTTTCTGGGTTCATCCTAAGTGGAGTAACCACCTTATAGGATAGAGTTTCTAATTAATCCAATAGTAACATTAGTGTACTTGATCTTTATTTTGAAAGTTATTTCTACAGGGTATAAGTTTTTTTAATCATTAATATTTTATGAATTCTTATCATTTTGGTTAGAGGATTTTACCCATTCATACAACATATTACTAATTTTTATACTTTAAAATAGTTTTAAAAGTTGAACACTAATATTATTTACGTTGTCACAATATTCCAATTTACTTGATTGAATTTATAAATAATCCGTCACACCTATTAATTATATGATCATGAGTACCATTACGATTATAGTCTCCAAATAGGTAAGGATTATAATAAGTCAATTGGAATGTATTGCCCACCGAAGGCAAGTGAAGTAATAGTACACCAATTACCCACGTGAGTTCACTCATTAATGCAAATGAAAAAGAATGAGTAATTAGTAGTAGCTTTATCGCCACCCTCATCACACCCATGAGCAATCCTATAAATCTACTTTGTGGAGCCATTTAATATACTTTCATTCTATTTGTTCTCTATTTAATGACTATGTAAAAAGGAGAGCTTCTTACTCTTAGTTTCATTAGAATGAATAAAATGTACAAGAGTGAAACCGGTCCTACAGGGAAAGAACTTTTACGGTATTTAGTAACTTGATGCGACAGATGCAAAATTAACATAATATTAGTGTTTGATATGATTGATGATAAATGTGCGAGCATATTGTACTATTAGTTGATTAATAATATGTAAATTTTTTTCTCATAAAGAACTGTGACATCTACTTAAATTCTCCAAGGTGCCGTTAGCCTCTTCTTTTTTTATGGCTTAAACTGCCCTTGTTCTTATAATAGTATCCTTGGAAACATCAATTCAATTGCTTTCATGTGTATATATGTTTAAAATTGGCGTAATCTAACAAGCTAGCTGTTCAATATTTCTTAATGTATAGTCGCAATGACAATGCCTATTAAGTAAAAAAATGGTCGCTAAGAGCACAAAAAAATTATTTATGCATTAATCTAGGTCTTAATCTATAATGAAATGGTTTCCAAAAAAACCAAGCATCTAATACAATGGCCGCATAAATATAATATCAATTGTCTTTTTTAATTATATATTTATATTTTTTAAGGTTATTAATTTTATTTATAATTCATATATATTATTCATAATTAAAAATTTAATATTTATCAAAGTTCATGACAAAATAATATTTTTTGTAACGGGTGTCAATTAAATACTCATGTCTATTACTAAATAACAAAGGAAGGGTAATAGATAATAAAAAAATGGATATAGACAATATTTTTCTAATATTTGATTGATGTGTACAATTTAATGGATTTATATAGGTTTAATAAAGTGTTTAAATAAATAGATACAATACATTATAATAATATAAATAAGATTTAATAATATCTTAATAAAATCTAATGATAATTTAGTAGTATATGAATATACTCATTTATCTTGTTAATGCCTATTGTACTTATTTCTCTTGTGATAGAATAATGTTTTGTACTCTTTTGATAATGTTAGTTAGGGCTTATGCTGACTATGTTTTGTTGTCTATTAAAAATGTTTATATCTATTCACTCTTGTGTCTTTAATGTAATTTATTGTTTATTACTCCAAGCAAATTAAGTATATGAACAAAATATGAGTTTAGATATAAATAAGATAATTGAATAATTAATAAATAATACAATATTTAATATATTTACTAAAAAAAATTATTGAAAGTAGAATGAGACAAATGTAAAAAATACTTTAATATAGTTAGATAAATAATATATATAGGAATAAATCATTTTTGTAAAAGATAAAAAAAATTGAGCTGAATTTTGATGGAGACATTATAATTACGATGTGGATACTAAATATTAGAAAATTTTTAAATAAGAAATATATCTACTAGAATAAAAAGTTCGCTATTAATATAATAAAAAATAAAGTAATTGAGTCAATATTTAATTTAATTTATACTAAATTGAATAAATATATTAAAAAATAAGAGTATTGCACTTTTTAAAGAAAATAATTGAAATATACTCAAAATTTTAAAAGAAAAACATTGAAGTAATTGAAATTTTCTAAAAAAATAGAATTTTTTTTAACTATCATAAAAATAAAGAAAAAATGGAGATTACAATGAAATTGATAAAATGAGAGATCTCGAATTGAAAAGTATTGTAAATAATGAATATAAATAGATATGGGACCTGATGACGACACCCGACCCCGTAGGATTGTATTTAAGAAGTTCTCCTCAATATGGTTCGAATCCTATAAAGAACAAATGAATAAAATATAGACAATATGTGTATAATATTGTTGTAATATTTTATTGTTATGTACAATATAATGAGTTTATATAGGATTAATAAATTATTTACATAAATAGATATAATACATTAAAATAATACGAACAAAATTTATTTATATATAAATAGAATATTAGTGAAATCCAATAGTATTTGGGTTTGTGTCTTTTTACTTGTGATAAGCTAATATCTTGTACTCTTGATAATACAAATTGGAGTTTGTGTGAACTATATCTTTTCCTATATTGGTAATGCTGGTTTAAAACTTGTATCTCTTTATTTTGTTGTATTATTAATTCAATGTAATTTATTGTATATTAATCATAAAATATCTTTTTTTTCTTTATAAAATGGATTAATTATCTTAAAAATGTAAACTTTACTCATCTCTTTATTTTGACTCAAATGTTTTTTGTTGACTTTGATTAGCATTTGTATCACATTGGACATGACATTTAATTTTTTATTAGATATATGTATGTTAATTTAACTTGTTTAATTAACTAATATGATATAATATGAATCATGTATCAATGTTATTTCTTTTAATTTTGGTAATTTACAACATAATATAAGAATTTTTTTAAAATTTTAATTGAATTAAGAATTACTAAACTCTAATTAGTGAATATGGTAAATTCATATGGTATTATATTTGTTACATATAATGTTTAAATTATAAAATTATTTCTCCTATTAAATTTGTAAAAAATGAATTTCATTCCATTGAAACACAACTAAAAGTTTATTATTAATTTGATTAAGCTAAAACATTTGTGTAAAAATGAACCAATTTTATACATTTTTATGTAATTTACCATTTGTGTAAAACCTTTTAATTTACCATTTAAGACATGGATTTTGTCCTTGTTCAATCAAGGAACTCCACTTTACTATAATCACTGCCCAATGATTAATTAATGGGACATTCACCATTCCCTATGTAATTAATGTGATGTAAGTGCTCTTTTTTTTTTGGATCAAAGTAATAGGCTTGCTTTATTTAGAATATGGGAGGTGGAAGTTACTCTTCTAGCTTTAAATCACACCATAGATACCATATGAACCAATAATTTTGTTTTTCTATAAGCAGTAAAAATTAAATATATTTTCCAACTTGAATATGGAAGTGGAAACAAAAAAACCCAATTAAGCATTCTTAGTGGCTTATTATTTGGTTAAATTATACCCAAGATCTAAAAAAAATGGACTATATTACAAATGCCTTAAAAGTACAATACGTCACACTAATTCATACGATTTGATTATGTCACAATGTTGACTCCATTATTGGACCTCCATGAATTATGCTGATATGTCAATAATTTTATACCATATTATCATATAATATTCATAATTTTCATATAGTTTAGTAGGCCATGTATCAATTGTGTAATGTCAAAGCTTCATTCAAGGATTATTTGTGATGGGTTAAGCCCATTTTACCACATCTTTAACAATATTTTGATCATGCTACTGCTTACATTATAACTTAAATTTTTTATATTGATGAAATGTTTTAAAAATGAATAACTACTATAATAATAGTAGTATTAATTATTAATTTATATACCTGCCATGCTGCCCCTCAATACCCTCTTTCTCCCCCTTGTCATGGGTGTGCCCAGTGTAATTGAGGATGGTATCCTTCCTCGCTAGACCAGGAAGGAGAAAGCATCCAAAAAACTGGGCCAAACTTCCCTTCCAAACATAGTAAAATGCCATGCAGTGCTGGAAAGTGTTACCCTGTTTTTAATTTTAGGGTTACATTCTTCTTCTTCTCAGGCAAGCTGAACTTCGTCTAAAATACTAGTTCATTCTTTGCTTTGCTCCCACCAAGTAACACTGTTGATTTAGGCTGGTCTTACATCTTCTACTCGATATCAGTGGGCTCACTTGAAGATCCATGGACGGGTTAGGTCGAGAGTTCGAATCTTGATAGATGTGTTTCATAAGTTGCATGCAAGCCATTATATGAGTAATATCTTACTCGGTACATGACCCTTCAACCGTATGAGAATCTATCAATCAATTTATATTCCCTCTGTACTATACTAAGGTACCGCTGCAAAAGAAGGATTAAGAGCATCGGGAAAATGTACTCAGTACAGTATATGTAGCCAGCAGATTTGTGGGCGGTGATCATAAGAGATCACAAATATCGGGTAGATGAGAGGGAGAGGGAGGCTACATCAACTTATTTGTATGCTTAAGTGGGCTTGTTGGTAAGTAATCCATACCATTAAATTTTTATTTTATAAAATATATGATAATATTATTAACAACTATATCTATTAGTTTGGCCAAACCAGGCTTCGTTCTTTTTTTCAGATCTACGGGTGGCGGAGTCACTTTACATTCATTTTTTTCCGCCGGTCAATGATATAAGGATACCCACTCTATGAAATTGTAGTACCAAACTATACTATATAGGTAAACTTAGAATTGGGATAACTAGACGCGCTTTAAAAACACCTAGTTAAAAAAACAAATTTATAATTATTAGAGTTAATTATCTAAAAAGTCATAATTTAATCATTTGTTTCATTTTGATAGAATTTTTCATTGACATTATTAGCACCAAAATTTTGGTTTTATATAAGGTTTGCACAATATTCAATTAGAGTTTAATTGGTTAATATGTCATCTAGTGGATGACGTGTTCTTCTTAAATCTTCTAATTGAATTATTTAAGATGCAATTTGAAAATTATTTTATCAATTTGAATTAATTAATTGAAAATTTCCCACTATAATATAAAAAAAAAACTAAATCTTTTCCAAGTTTATGATCGAAACGAAAAAAAAAATTTGCAATTGGAGCCGCCAAATTAAAGTCTTAACTCGCAATGACAAAAAGAGTTTAATATTATGTTGATGGAATAATGCTATATTGCTATACTTTTTTTGGCTCCCCCATGCATATTTACTGGTGATATAATAGTCTACACAATAAATGCTACTCTCCTATTTATCTACAAACAAAACAGGTGAACTCTCCCCCAAAATTCTCCCTTAAGTTCTACTATATAAGGTCATCCCTTGGCATTCCAACTCTCACCCACCCACCCACCCACAATCAACACCATCACAATATCTGAGTACAAATCTTCGTGGAAGGAACAGTCAGGATGAGGTTTTTGCTTAACATGGCGCTCATGGTTGTATTCCTGGGATTACTCTCCAGGGCTAATGCCCAGAACTGCAGCAATGTTAACTCTAGTCTCACCCCGTGTGCTAATATTTTATCCAGCAGCTTCCCGTTGGCCCTTCCATCCAGGGAGTGCTGTAACGGCCTTCAGAACATAACTCAGATAGCAACCACCCTTGGAGTCCCATCAACCTGTCAGTGCATCCGAGCATCATCTGCACTTGTGAACGAGACGCGTATTGAGGCTTTACTTGACGTGAAAAGCCTTGCGTTGACATATAGCTACTGCAGTTTTTATTCGACTGGTTTTCCTGCATCGGGTAACATTCCTCTCCATTGCTTGCTTTATCTTTGATGGAGCGCATGGAACAAAGCTTCTGTGATCTTTCGGTACAACTACATACAAAGTAAGCCATAGAAGGCAAAATAAGTGTACGAGCAGCGTTGCACTATGTTGCAGTTATGTACTCAAACCTCAGTAATAATTCCAATAAATCTCATAAGTGTTGTTGTTACATTGTAATGTAAAATCCAAATGGATAAACTAATATGAGTTGGTTGGAGTTATTTGGCATGACCAAACTTGATACACTTTAGAAATTGTCTATTATTAAGAATATTATCCCATAATGAAAAAAATAGAGAAAATGTTGTAAATTTATAAGTTTTGAATAATTAAACTACTTAAAAATTATAATTTTTAAGTAAAAATAAGTATAATTTAAAAGTAAATAATACATTTTTACATGATATTAGACACACCTTAACCTTTATTTAAAAGCCTCTTTAAAAAAGACTAAAATTTTTGCAATTTTAGCCTCAAATTAAAGTTTTGACAATAATAAATTGAAATTTTGTGATAAAATATTAAGAATAATTAAAGTTTGTGGCTAAAAAAACTATTTTCCTAATCCAAATAATGAATATAATAAAACACTTTTATTTCTCATTATAAACAATTAATGATAGGGTTAGCATATACTTGAATGAAAAAAAAAGAAAAAATTTAAAAAACATGAAGAAAAAAATTAAAAATAAAAAAGAAAGGAAGGCATCATACGTGTAAAAAAAGCATATATGTCTAGATAATGTACATAAATCATTTTGTTTGATTTTTATGGTCATTTTTGTGTAATAATGTAAAATGTTCACCATTTATATATAAATAATAAAATAAATACATATATTAGATATGGGCCTCAATCTATTAATATCATGGCCACATTTCAAAAGTCGTTTTTCTTTTGAGAAACACATTAGACCTATTTCCAGTGTCAAATAGAGCTCCGGTCCCGCCTATAATAATTGGCAATGGAATCTTTTATTACAAAACTTTGGCTACTCATTAGGTTATGTTCCAATTTTCTTTTGTATTTAGGTTTAAGCATACAAATAAGTTGACGAAAGGGAATGACTAGCGTGACTATTATAAATCTTTCTAAACATATTTTTACCTCTTATATTTTTAAATATATAGATATTTAAATTTATAATATTTATTTATTTTATCTTTAATTTATTACATTATTCTCAAACTCGCCATCAATTACTGTGTATCAGCTGAGTATAGGTACCATTTCAAATTCTCTAATACTATTTTAAAAATATTATCAACAAATAAATAGTTGTATTTATTTATAATTAAAAGTAATGAATGGTAAATAGTAAAATATTTACAAATTTATTAATTAATAATATTTATTTATTTTATTTTTAATAATAAATATATATTTATATTTTAAATCTTTAAATATAGAGATTTTTGTATAATTTTTGTGATAATAAAACAAATGGGTCCCCTCAAAAATATTTAGAGTAATATGGTGTAGGGATTAAGAATCAAGCAACAAGGGTTGCTTGGCTATTTATGGTACAATGTAAAATCACGTTGTTGTGTTGGAAACACTTTTGTTTGCTTACCACTTTTTTACACCTCAAAATGCATGAGTGGCACGTACCCCACACTTGGGTGCCTTTCATTCCTTCACGCCTAGTTGATTCATGTTGCTAGAGACCGAGACTGTACCTGCATGAAAAGGAGATTAGCATGAATGAAATCATCAAGTTTGAAGGTGACCTAAATCTGTTGGCATTAAACAGAAAGCTACCATGAATGAAGAAAAAATATCACATGAATAATGGGTCGACACACCTTTCCCTCATTCCTACGCAACTGCCGAAAATAATATTAGTATAAAATTCGAATATTTGAGGATAAATAGAGAAAAAAAAAGTTAATATTAAATTAAATTAAAATTCCAAATGGGAAGAAGCCCCACTCCCCACTTATTCATCGTCATCTATTTATTACTACAACGTTTACCCCTTCATAGCAAAGAAGCCCAACCCATACTACGACTCTCTTCCCATCACTCATTCCGTGTCCTTTCATCTTCCCCACCAACTCGCCCTGCTCTGCCTCCTCCCATATCAACACCATAATCCGCAGATAGATACACTTGAGGGATCAGAGCAAGGGAAGGATTGGACAGAGGATGAGCTCTTCTCCTAATGAACGAAGAAACTGAATGCCCTTCATCGTTTCACTTGGACTGGACTGTGTGTACGATTTATTGATCACCCATCCATAATGAGCTGTTCGTCATCGTCAGCCCTAGACAAGCAGCCTCAGCCACCGAAAACAGAGCTTCTTGTCGACGTTGTATCCATCTCTGCTTCCACTGAACATGTGGATAAGCCCAAGCGTTCGATAGCATTGGAGATTGTTTCCGAGGCTGGGTCTCTTTTTGCCCTGTCCTTCCCGATTATCCTCACGGCTCTGATCCTCTACTCCCGCTCGATGGTGTCTATGATCTTCCTGGGCCGCCTTGGTGATCTCGAGCTTGCTGCCGGCTCCATGTCCGTCGCTTTCGCCAACATCACTGGCTACTCCGTCCTCTCGGGGCTGGCCCTTGGGATGGAGCCTCTCTGCTCCCAGGCATTCGGGGCTGGCCGGCCGAAGCTCCTCTCCGTCACGCTCCAGCGCTCCATGATATTCCTCCTGCTCTGCTCCGTGCCCATATCGATACTATGGCTCAACGTCTCCGCTGTCCTCCTCCGCCTCCACCAGGACCCTCTCATCGCCGCAATAGCCCGCACTTACCTCCTCTTCTCCCTCCCGGACTTGGTCACCAACTCCTTCCTCCACCCAATCCGTATTTACCTTCGAGCTCAAGGAATCACCCACCCCATGACTCTGGCCTCCCTCCTCGGGACCATATTCCATATTCCGGCCAATGTCCTCCTGGTCGGCCACCTCCGCCTCGGAGTGGCCGGGGTCGCCGCCTCGTCCGCCGCCTCCAACTTCTTTGCCCTCGTCTGCCTCATCATCTACGTGTGGGCCTGGAGGATCCACGAGCCCACGTGGGCGAGCCCCACGGCTGAGTGCCTCAGAGGGTGGCTGCCGCTGCTCCAACTGGCCGCCCCGAGCTGCGTCTCTGTCTGTCTCGAGTGGTGGTGGTACGAAATCATGATCATCCTCTGCGGCCTCCTCCCCGACCCCAAATCTACCGTTGCCTCCATGGGGATCCTCATCCAGACCACCTCGTTTCTCTATGTCTTCCCCTCCTCGCTCGGGTTCGCCGTCTCGACGCGCGTTGGGAACGAGCTCGGAGCTGACCGCCCCGCCCGGGCGAAACTCTCCGCCGTTGTGGCGATCTTCGTGGCTGCCACCATGGGCTTATCCGCCGCGACATTCGCCACCTCCGTGAGGGATAGGTGGGCCCGGATGTTCACCCACGACGCCAGCATCATCCGGATGACGTCAGCCGCCCTCCCCATCCTCGGCCTCTGCGAGCTGGGGAACTGCCCGCAGACCGTTAGCTGCGGCGTCCTGAGGGGCAGCGCGCGGCCGTCCACGGCGGCGAACGTGAACCTCGGAGCATTCTATCTGGTCGGGATGCCGGTGGCGGTCGGTCTCGGGTTCAGTCTCGGCGTCGGAGTCGGGTTCACTGGGCTGTGGATCGGCCTGCTGTCGGCCCAGGTCTGCTGCGCGGGGCTGATGCTCTACGTGGTGGGGACCACCGACTGGGACTACCAGGCTGATAGGGCCCAGAAATTGGCGTCTTCCGGGGCTGCGAGCGGCGGGTCTGCTGGCCCGCTCCATGAAGTACAGACAGAGAGCGATGAAAGGCAGCCATTAATCTGCAGTGCGGGGTGATGACGTCCAACTTTAGGAGAGTAAATTTAGGAGACCAATAATTTATGTGTGTACATATTTGTTTTGGTTGGTCAATACTTTTGAATCTGCAAGGTATTGCATTCTTTTTCTCTCTCCCCCTTTCTCCATAAACTTTTGTCTTGCCATGAACATAAAAATGTTCATCTTTTATTTGTTGTTGTAGTAACATCATCATCATCTTCTCTCTTAAGGACGAGCCTTGATAATATCCAATGAGAACGAACTTACAGGAATGGGTCTTTCCAACCTGGAAAGACAGGCTCAGAGAGCGAATGGATTGCCACTTGGAGGGGTTATAATGATAATCACATTAGAAGCAGTCAGTGCCACACAAAATCAATCCCATTCTCATTTATTGCAAGAAGGAATCAGCC
The DNA here is from genome assembly GCA_030064435.1 of Trapa incisa. Classification (NCBI taxonomy): domain Eukaryota; kingdom Viridiplantae; phylum Streptophyta; class Magnoliopsida; order Myrtales; family Lythraceae; genus Trapa; species Trapa incisa. Next base: position 10,772,202 of record CM057786.1, on the reverse strand, counting down.
ATACCAGACCAGTACACTTGAGGTTAAAGCACTAGGAATGCACAAATATTATGCAAGTGCAATTAGAGGGAAGGAGAAGGAGGAGAGAGGAGGGGGTGTCATATTCGATGTCTAGGGAAATGTCCCAGGTATTCAGACATGTCTGATTTAATGATGGAAGGGATAGCCCACCGCCACCCACTTCAATGCACCAGGTGACACGTGGTAGCCATGCCCTCTTGCGCTGTAGGGAAAGAGCAGGGGGTTCCCTCCCCCTGTAAATCTCTCAGTTCTTGCGTCAGTGCAGATGCGCCAGAAACACAAGGCCAGGGACAGCTGCCTCCTGGGCCCCGGCCGGTTGCTGCAGCAGCCTAGTGCCGGTCACGAAATCAAGATTGAAGATAAGGTAGGAAGCATCATGCAAGTACGTGAGTCCAGTCTCAGGCCGATGACCCATCTCGACCTTGCCTTGACACGAGTTTGTACATCCATTTGAATTGCTGTGCATTTACAAGGCCAGTTGGTACCGTTTGTGGATCCCGAAATCCAGCAGCCCTAGAGAAAACTGGGGGGGCCATCTGGGTGGTGGTGGTGGCTCTGGCTCTTGTAATCTCCATTTACCCACATTTGTACCGTTGTGGCAGTGCAAATGCAGAAACAACAATCCCCACATGCTTGTTTGGACGCCTTCCAACCAAAGACACGCCATGTCGGCTCGGCTCGGATCAGTATAGGGTCACTGTCCTTTTAAAATTTTTAGCACCCACTAAGTGTCACATTTGCTAAATTTACAATATTTAATGTGGCTTGAGTGACAACTATGAATTCAAGTTTCCATTAATTTTTATATTTGCTTGTCCAACTCAACATCAACATGAATGTTCTTGAGATTATTAGGTTATAAATCAATGATGAGACATTTTCCACAACACAAAGTGGCAATAGATGCCTATACTAGGAGGAGGAGAGTATCTTGAGTGCAATAGATTTTTTTGTCACTTAACCTATCGATATGATATATAATAGTTCAATGAAAGAAGTCAAATTTTAATTTTTTAGATTAATATAACTCTAAAATATAAATAAATTCTAAAAGTAACTATAAAATAAAAAAATGTTAAATTACAAAAAGTGAAATTGGGTATTATTTTTTAAAATAGTTTTTTGATGCCAAATATTTACAAAAATTGATAATTTTGTTTCAATTTATAAAATGTTATTTTGGAGTTAAATATTTGATAAAATAATTACATTTAATATTTAATATAAATCTATTAATTTTTATAAATATTTGGTAAAATTAATATTATTTAATTCATAAATAAAGGGAAACAAAAGTTGGGCTTGTCTGGTTTGTAGTGACAGTCGATACAACTGTCTTTATATTGCAGAAAATACACAGGAGGTGTTTCCCACCACATTGGCACAACGTGAAGCCTTGTCCTCCTCTTCTATTAAAGTATGGCCTTTGTGGTCATGGAAATAAATGGCTTCCAAACTAACTGAAATGATTTAGTAAAAGTAAATAAAGGGTATGTTTCCATTGAGTAATAACTATATTTAATTATTATAAATGAATAAAAAATTATATTAAAAAATATTATCCATAAGTGGGTATTTAAGATTTAAATTTAAATCTAACATTATTATTCTGATGCAATTCTCAATGTTGTCCGTCACCTCAAGCATCAATCAATCAATCACACATTCACATTCCATCCAACATTTTCTTTGTAGTTATTGGCACATTCAATCAATCACACATTCACATTCCATCCAACATTTTCTTTGTAGTTATTGGCACATTCTTTGAACCTTTCATACTACTCTACAAAGAAATGGAGACACTCAAAGGTTCATATCTGCGGTACCAGCATGTGGATTGTTCAAGCTCACTCAATTTACTATGTCAGGAGGCTCAACAGTTCCTCAGCCACTTGTCTCATCAATAATTGAAGGTCGGGTGACAGGAGACATACCTTAAACTACACTCTTGTTGCCTTCGTGAATCGGAGGCAAGCAGACAAGAAACGATACTGTATATGAACAGTATTCCCAGTGCGTTATATAGCTTTCCAAGCACTGTAGAATGTTCGGATTGTTGGATTATATCTCCACATGCAATGTGCTGAGACTGGTGGCCGCAGAGAAGGCGAGAGTCGACCTGTGAGGGAGGGTAGGGGAGGGGACAGAGACTGACTCAAGGAAGAGACTGCTTTATCTATCCATTCATCATTCGATGACACGACAGTGCCTCAGAGGCTGAAAGCTTCGTTTTCGTTTTCTGCACTCTCTCTCTCACTTTCCGGTAGCCTTTCAATAAAAAAAATTAGTCTTTTAATTTATAAATTTTTATTACTAATTTTTTTAGTTATTTAATTTTATTTTAATGTACACTTTATTTTATTCATTCAAATTGATTAATTAAATAGATGAACCCAAGTGCTAATTAGAATAAAATCGAGGAAGTAAACTATTAAAAAATGAAAAACCAGATAATTAAATATTAGATAAAAGTGAGATTGATAATTAAATTGTTAAAAAATAAATTTGATTGATAAAAATATTAATAAATATTTGTATACATGATAAAATATTAAGCTGTTAATAAATAAATAACTTTATTATTTGATATTTCACTCAATATTTCACCCATAATAACATTAAATGAGAGTATTAGTTCTATATATTTAAATTTTTGTATACTTGAGTATTATATATTTGAAAATATTATTTTCAATCATATACGTGAAAAAGTGACACGTTTATTCCTATATTTTTTACAACAAAATTTTATGTATCGTATATTTGATAAAAGTAATATTTTTAATAATAAAAAATCAAAATCAAAGAGAATAAATATATTACATTTTTAAATATATATAATTTTAAGTTATTTTTAAATATATAATATTGAAAGTGGTGCTTTTCAAATATATATAACTATAAAAAAATATTTTAAAAATATAAGATTTAAATATTAAAAACATATAATATGAATCATACATTTATCCATCCTATAGTAATCATAATAATATAAAACTATACTTTTTTTTGCACACAAAATAACTAATTTCATTAAAACAAACCCAGTCATTTTAATAGATGGAAAGCTTTTGTACAAAAAAAAAAGGAGAATCTTTCTATAAATGAGGCATGACTCCAGTAGTGCTTGAACTCTTACCAAACTTCTATTGGGTGCCATAACGTTAACAAATTTATGTTTGTAAAAGTAAGTGAATCTCCTATTTATATCCCTAATAATCTTCCATGGGCATAAAAATCTTACAATGCGTTATAAAGAATTCTAGAATTTCTTTCCAGTGCTGAAAATCCTAGCTAGTGACGCACTAGAATCACTACTAGCCTTATATTTTAACAATTAGTTGACTTGAATAGAGAAACCTACTCCTCCAATTATTAGTAGCCCTAGTTATATGCTAACAAATTTAACCAATCACAGCGTGTGATAGGGTAAGCTCACACCGGTGATACAGTTTTATCTTCCTATTTAAGGCATAAAATAGATAAGAAGTAGAGATTGATCTCTCACAATTTGGAAAACTCTCCGATCTGACGGTCGAGTTAGACGGAATCGAGTCCTATATCGATTAATATCACTGTTAGTTATAGAGATTTCTATATAAATAGCATCACTACACTCGACTTTTTCATTACACAAACAAGTAAAAAAGAAGTTGTGCTTCATTTTTTGGTTACATATAAAATAAATATCCAACATCAACCCAACCTCTGAAATTACAATTGGTATCTTGGAATCGGGAGGAAGTTCTTCACCCAATTTCGGCCACCCAAACCTCCTGCAACTAAAATGACCCTCCCACGACTTCTCTTGGCTGACCTTTGACCTTCTTGAAGCTTTCAAGTAAGTTTATCCCGCCTACGCTTAAATAATAAAATTTTAAAAAGAGAAAGTGACAAAAACATATTGATCAAATTCTCTCTGCATAGTACCTTAATTGGGGCGAATTTCAATACTCGAAGGACCCTCACATCAAATGCTAACTTCCCAAATCCAGAGCTCTGACAATCACACCCTAGCCGGTAAAATTTCGAAACTCTCTCTCTCTATAAGTTTAGTTTTACGGAAAATCTCCGTTTTAGCTTATTTTGGAAAAAAATTGGGAATTTTCAAAAATTGGAGAATTTTTATAAAATTAACTTTCAATTGAGGGCCAATTGGTAATTTAGATGAAATTGATGGTCAATTGGTAATTTTAAAGAAATTAGGGACTTAAATGTAATTAAGTATAAACTTGTGGTCTTAATTGTAATTAAGGCATAATTAAGGATTTTCATGCCAATCTTTCTGATGTGAATACTTAGACTAGGTGGGACGATTGAGGGACTTGTGCGGAGGAGCACGTAGCTGGCCGAGATCCAATCAGTAATAAGTTGTGACGTACCGGGTGAGTGAGTTTTCAGCGTCACTCCGTTTGGGCTGATAAACGTACCTTATTAAATTGAAAACTATTTTCCGAAAATGCTCTTCCCTACTGCTTGAACTAGATCAAAATTTTTGGGAGACTTTTCCGATTAGAGCATTAATCATGCAATAATTAGAGGTATTATTGCTTGAGTGGGCCCAAGGTAAATGGGCACAGGTTTAGGCCCACAAATAAATAGATAAGTAACGAAATTATGAAAACTCATATAATGAGTAATTTGTATGTGATTGCTACGGAACCACTATGAGAGTTGTTAAACTTGTTGGGCTAGTGATTACTGAGCCAAACTCGGGTGGTCGAACCCATTGGGCTGGTAATACCAAGTCAAAGCCGTGTCAGCAAGCTTATAGGGCTGGTAGCACCAAAGATAAAATGGCTCAACTAAAAATACTTGTGTTTGTGCATGCATGAGATACAAAATCATTGAGGCATTTGATATGGGGTAGTGGTAGTTCTAGGGCCGCTCGACGACTTAAGGAGTATAAGGGAAGATTTGTCGTTTAGCATGTCGGGAAGCTCGAGTAGTTTCATGTGCATTGAGAACGAGGTCGGAAGGGGAGAGGTCTCGTCATACATTTGCATACACGAAGTACGAATTTGGGTATGGGGGTTGGGCAAATGATGCTCACCCAAACTTTTGGTAGAAGTTGTGAGCTTCTACCAAGGTGGACGATATAGACGCTCCGGTCCACAAGTGGAGCAGTTAGAGATTGATTTACGAACCTGTGAACCCTTTGATGATAAATGTTCATTTATTGTGTGCTAATCAAATTGAAAAACTAAATAAATATTTTAAATTTTTAAATACGTTGCTAGCTTAACCACTTAATAAGTTAGAAAAACTCACTCATTTCCTTACCTATTTCAAGGAAGCACTTATACCTAGAAGGGAGAGAGGTGAAATTGAGAAGGCTACACTCATAAGATACAAAAATTTATTACAATTATTTTGATTATTTTGTTTTAAGAAACCAATAGATCATTTACCTTTACTTTTATTGTCTCACCTCGGTAGGGGTACTCGGAGGGCGCAAGAAAAAATGATAGATTGCTCATGAAATTTCAACTAAAACGAGTCAGGACTTGATAATTTATATACTCTCAATCCACTCCTACTATCCACATGAGTATATGTGTAGCTTGGTAATCCCATTCTACCATGCACACATGTATACTTAGATACTGACTCGAGTAAATGTGATCCAGAAGCTATCAATACCATTCCCTTCTACCATGCACACATATTTTTTTGTTGACACCTCGTTACACAACATAATCATATTTTAAGCATACAACAATAATACAATCATACAAGATTTGGTTTTTTTATTGAAGTTCAACTCCCTATTGAACAATCCCACTACTCAGGTTAGTTAGGTACTTTACATCTAATATTATTTATCCTTATTTCATAACTATTTAGTCACAATGGGCTTAAGCCATCCTCTAAAATCAACATGAGTTTATTTTTCTTTCATTTATATAGCATATTTCTATATATTTTTTCCTATAATTATTTATAATGCCTTTTAAATAAGTACACATATTCATGAATTTTATAGAAAATTGTAAATTAAAACGATTTATCCAATCGAATTCACTGTAAATAAACATACTCACTATTTTATTTAAAAATTATTCCTCTTATTAATTTTTCAATTAAGTTGAGAAACGTGATCTATATTTTACATAATTATGATTAAATTTGATTCACCTCGATATCATTTTTATCATCCCTAAATTTTTTAAAAATTACGATTATTCTCTTTAAGCCATATTCACTTAATTTACTCGTCAATAAATCTATTTATACTAACATTCTATAATTATTTATAAAATCTAAGGCATTTCCAATATTTGATCATGATTACCCTAATGCCCCTAAATTTATAATATTTTCACTTAAACACTCAACTTTACTAAAAATTATATTTTAGTCCTTACACTTTTTACAATTATTAATATTTTTTTTATTTCAAATTCCTCTAATTAGAAACCTAAACTTCTAGATATTTAATTCATGTCCTTACATTGTATCTTTGTCTCATTTGAGTCCAAAATTTCTAAAAAAATACATTTTGGCTCATAATTTACTTATTTATCAATTTGTCCCTAAACTTTTTCCTAACTTTCATTTATATCCTAACTTTCTAAATCATCTTTTAGGTCCCTACACTTCTACCGAGTTTTACTCAGGTACTTATTTTTCTAAAATTATGTTTTAACCCCATACTTTCCAAAAGTTACATTTTAGTTTCACAACTTTCTCTTCCATCAAAATATATTAATAAGCTCAATTGAAAATCCTAACATAACCCTAAATATGTTATACAAATCATCTCATTCATTTTCTGGTTTGGTTGGCTATATAGTGGGAATAATGTCGTTTTGGTCTATTTTGGGCCCCTTACCATAAAATAATACATAATGAGGTTTAAAGATATAGCTAATTGGAGACAAAACAGTAGTGATGGACGCTAGTGGGGTAAGCTCACTCTCTTGCACAGTCTTTTTCCACTTACATCACCCAAATGGGGATTGGAGTTGTCTAAAATTTACGATTTATATAACTTAGTTAGAAAAAGAGTGTTTTCTAATCTTCCACGACGAAAGACAACCATAGGCTTACTTTTGGCTGGGCGATTGCTTTCGGTAGCATGAGTCTGAAGTGGTATATGAAAAATTTTGAGCAATTTTAGGTAGTCTAGAGATGGGGAATTTTGCATCCAAAATTGTTGGCCACTTGGAGTGTTGGGTTGGTAATTGTGTGGGCCCATCTGTGTCGACAGAGGATTATCGTCGTAGTCGGTTAGAGACGGAAATAAGAAACCAATCTCCATGTGCACACAATTATACTAAAATTATTACATTAGATGGTTAGGAAATTATAGAGGAAAATAAGGTGGACAGTGAAGGGAAAATTACTACTTGAAAGACTCGGTTGTTGTAAGTTAGTTAAACTATCTTTGTTTTAACTTTTAGATTAAAATTTAAATATGATATTTTTTTCAATTTTTAGAGTGAAATTTAAATATTTTACGTGATAAATATTAAATTAATCATATGGAAGTAAATGACCAATTTTTAGTTTAATTATATTTTTTTATTGTAAGAGATTAGTTAAAAAATTGAAATTTCTGAGAAATTATTTTTCGCGTCTCACGCAAAAACTTATCAAATAGTGAGAGGAGTAAATAGTATTGGGTTGGGTTCCAGTAGTAAACTCACTTAGCAAGATTAGCAATAAAGACAATACAATACAATACGCGTGCTACAAACAGTCGATTTACACTGTGGCATGCCATTTTTCAATAATTAAATTAGTTATTTTAAACAATTTTGAAATATGTAAGTTCATATTGTGCAAATATATACACACGCCAGTTCACTTTTAATTTAACTGAATTTTTACTTAATTTATTTTTTAAAAAATTATTTGATTAATATCTTACAATTGGGACTAAAAATTTTAATTTTTCTATATATTGAAAAAATTGTAAAATTTTTAATTCGAGCCTGTTCAATTTCATTTCGACTCATTATATTTGGGACATTTATTGATAAAACCATCACTTTGAAGGGGTATAAATCTGTTTATTCAATTTACTTTATTTTATTATTTTTATTTTGAACTGAATTAATTTTCGATCAAGGAGTCGTTAACAACGAACACTCCAGAAGCAGGGTAGGAACACTAGGGGCAACGAGAGGCCTACTCACCAAGATGAAGCAAATGAATATTGCTTACACCGGGCAAGGAAGGTAGGGCCTCTCGCCTGCGGGAAAACTGGCTTAGGCAGTGGAAATCAAAGAATCTGTAGCACGTGAAGTCATTCCAAGATCATGGCCAAGAATTACGGGCAGGGAGAGCTGTGAGGGTGATTGGGGCGTTCCGTTAGGGCTAAACGGCGTGCGACGAGCTCCGACAGAATGCAGTTACATAGGAGAGTAAGTGAATAAGAACATTATACTATGTAGAAAACACAAGTTTCACCTCAGTTTTTTTTATCAATATGTTGGTTAAACAATCAACCGCTTCATTTGCTAAAAAGTAATATGCACTAGTGACTTTTTTTTGCCCAAGAAAAATTAGTAATTCATTTATCAAAGTTAAATAATATGTGTTGACCTTATCTATTTCAGCGTAAATTTATTAATTAAGTTCTATTTCAACCTTAATTTACTAATTAAGTAGAGTTGTGAATATTTTACTTGATCGTGCATTTAATTTGTTGTGTTGGCTACAAAAAAATTGATAACATTTTAGAGAATAGGTTGTGTACATAAAAAGTTCGGAATCATATATAGTTAAAATTTAAGTAGGTAAGTAGTGATAATTTTCAAGTTTATAAAACTAAAAGACTTATACGTAGGATTTTATTCTCCACAGAAATAAAAAAAATAAAAGAGTGAAAATAAGGATAATATTATGTTATAAATTCAATTATATATATGTAAATAAATAAGTAAGAGATATATACTCAAAGTGACGGAATACAATGCAAGAACTAATATCTTTGAAGATTCTATGCAAAAAGTGCGCAAATGATAAACACAGATACGTTTGTGGAGAAGAAATACCCGATGAAAGTTGGCATTTGGATGTGAATTTCCAAACTATCTTTTTTTTTTTTTTGTAGATATCGGAATATTGAGAATATTATTATAATTTAAATAAAATAAATAAGTGATATTAATTTATAAAATTAAAAATATTAAACTAATTATAATTTTTAAATTTTAAATAAAAATAAATATAATTATTTATCAGTATACAATAATTTATCAGATATAATACACTGTTAGCTTATAATGGTAGTAAGTGGATTATTAGAAACTCGAATTTCTTATTCTTCACGCATATTAATAAAAAATAATCAACTCAATTAAATTATTCCTATAAACCAAAAGAATAATACTCAACTTGTTTTAAAAGTGTATAAATATAGTACCGATAATATAATCTTAAATTATATAAAATATATAAATATTTTAATTTTATAATATTATAATTTTTATTATTATTTATAAATAATAACTTTTAAATAAATATAAAAATTAACACTTGTTTGAATAATATTTTTTAAATTTTTAAAGATTTTTTAAAATTTTTTAGAGTTTTAAAAAATTTTGTCGGCCACTATCATGTGAACTTCTGAAAATAGCTTCTTAGTTTTTACAATTTTTTCATAATAGGAAGAAAAAAAAGTGATCCATTCCTATTGATCTATATGGACATATTCTTACACGAGGATGAGAACCATTCATTGGACCCGAAGATGAGTCCTAGGTCCATCCTATAAAGACACTTGTCCCTTAATACGTGGGAAGTATTTGTACATTGTAGGTTAGAACATAATAACTTATATAATTATTATATAAAAAGTTTTTAATATTTTAAATTAATATAAATATTTTTTTATTAAATAATTATTAAAGAATATGTTACATTATATGACCACATTAAAAATAATACTTAATTTTAACATATTTTAATATATTAATCATTTTAATAATTATATTTCTAATAATTATATATAATAAAAATTTAACTTTATATTCATTTATTTCAAATATTATAAGTATTAGAAAAAAGGTAAAGAGTTCGATTTATATGTATAAAATTAATTTATAAGAAAATTATGATTAAAAAGTAAATGTAATTAAAATTTTTTTTTCATTTTTGTAAAATATATTAATTATTGAAGTTATTGCGAAATTAGTATTGTATTTTAATTGAATTTAGTTAATATTTATATTTTTTTCTTAAAATAGGAGTATTTTAATAATTTATATATATAAATAGTAATAATTTATTTTGATGTACGGTAGAGGTGAAATAACTTATATAATTAATATATAAATAATTTATAATATTTTAAATTATTATAAATATTTTTTATTAAATAATTATTAAGGCTATATTTAAATTGAGAAATTTGAAGGGGTAGATTTGGAGTAGTGGAAAAATCCCTCATTTCATAAAAAAAATGTACGGGTTTTGAGAAGTTTAGAGGGGGCGAGAATCACTTCCAATTCCCTCCAACCTTTCCATTTACCCTAAAACACAATTTATTCAAAGGTGGAGGTATCATTTATTGTTTAAATTACTTTAATATTCTTATTTATTGTTTATATTATTTATTTATTTTTATATACTTTAAATATATTTATATATTAATAATATTTTATATAAATACATAATACAAATATTATAAATAAAAATTTATTATACAAAATATTTTAAATATAATTTAATTATATATAATAGCTAATAATTTTTTAATTTAATTAAAAGTGTAAATTTGTATTTATAATTTTTTTATTAATATTAATTTCCCTCACTTCATCTCTATCAAAACTATTAATTGTTAAAAATTTTTAACACCCCCAATCCATCACTTAGCCATTCCTCCTAACCCATCAATACAAGATTTGCTGTATTATATGGCTATATTAAAAATAATACTTAATTTTAACATATTTTAATATTTTAACTATCTTAATAATTATATTTCGAATAACTATATAGAACAAATATTTAAATTTACATTTATTTATTTCAAATATTATAAGTAGAAAAATTAAATATTTAGAGCAAATAACTATATAAATATTATATTTTCAATAATTATATAGAACAAATATTTAACTCCACATTTATTTAATTTAAATATTATAAGTGGAAAAAGTAAATATTTAGAACAAATAACTATATAAATATTATATTTACAATAAATATATAGAATAAATATTTAACTCTACATTTATTTATTTCAAATATTATAAGTAGAAAAAGTAAATAGTTCAATTTGTATGTATAAAATTATTTTATTAGAAAATTATTATTAAAAAATAAATATAATTAAAAATTTGTTTTATTATTGTAAAATATATTAATTAGTGAATTAATTACGAAATTAATATTGTATGTTAATTGAATTTATTTGATATTTATATTTTTTTCTTAAAATAGAAGTTTGTCAATAGTTATATATATTAAAAAGAGAAATGGTATAAGTGTAATGACTTATATAATTGGTATATAAATAATTTATAATATTTTAAATTACTATAAATATTTTTTTTATTAAATATTTATTAAAGAATTTACTGCATTATATAGCCACGTTGAAAATAATACATAATTTGAGTATATTCCAATATCTTAACTATTTTAATAATTTTATTTCTTATAACTATATAAAACAAAAATTTAACTCTATATTAATTTATTTCAAATATTCTAAGTATAAAAAATGTAAATAGTCATTTTTGTTTGTATGAGATTATTTCATTAGAAATTATAATTAAAAAATAAATGTAATTAAAAAAATTTGTTTCATGATTGTAAAATTTATTAATTAGTGACGTAATTATAAAATTTGTATTGCTTGATAATTGAATTTATTTGATATTTATATTTTTTTCTTAAAATAGAAATATGTCATTAGTTAGTTTATATATATAGACAAATGACTTATTTTGATATATGGTAGACTTGTAATAACTTATATAATTGGTATATAAATAATTTATAATTTTTTAAATTAGAATAAATATTTTTTTATTAAATGGTTATTAAAGAATTTGCTGCATTATATTGCCAAATTGGAAATGATATATAATTTTAGCATATTTTAATATCTTAGTTATCTTAATAATTATATTTCTTATATATAGAACAAAAATTTAACTCTACATTTATTTATTTCAATTATTATAAGTATAAGAAAAAGTAAAGAGTTATATTTGTATTTATGAAATTATTTTATTAGAAAATTACGATTAAAAAATAATTGTAATTAAAAAATTTTGTTTCATTATCGCAAAATGTATTAATTAGTTAAGTAATTGCCAAATTAATATTACATATTAATTAAATTTATTTGATATTTATATTTTTTTTCTTAAAATAGAAGTATGTCAATAGTTAGTTTAAATAACTTATTTGGATGTATGGTATAAGTGTGTAATGACTTATATAATTGTTATATAAATAATTTATAATATTTTAAATTAGAATAAATATTTTTTATTAAATGGTTATTAACGGATTTACTCCATTATATGGCCACATTAAAAATGATACATAATTTTAGCATATTTTAATATCTTAACTATATTAATAATTATATAAAATAAAAATTTAACTATACATTCATTTATTTTAAATATTATAAGAATACTAAAAAGTAAATAATTGTATTTGTTTATATGAAATTATTTCATTATAAAATTATAATTAAAAAATAAACATAATTAAAAATTTTATTTTATTTTTGCAAATGTATTAATTAGTGGAGTAATTGTGAAATTAGTATTGTATAAAAATTGAATTTATTTGATATTTATATTTTTTTCTTAAAATAGGAATATATAAGTGTTAGTTTATATATATAAAAAGAAATGACTTATTTTGATGTATGGTAGAAGAGTAATGATTTATAAGATTGGTATATAAATAGTTAATAATATTTTAAATAAGTATAAATATTTTTTTATTAAATAGTTATTAAAAGATTTGCTACCTTACATGGTCACATAAAAAATAATACTTAATTTTAACATATTTATATATTTTAACCATCATAATAATTATATTTACAATAATATATAGAACAAAATTTTAAACTCTACATTCATTTATATCAAATATTATAAGTTTAAGAAAAAATAAAAAAGTTTATTTCTATGTATTAAATTATTTTATTAGAAAATTATAATTAAAAAATAAATGTAATTAAAAAATTTTATTACATTATTGCCAAATTTATCAATTAGTAAAGTAATTACGAAATTAGTGTTATATTTTAATTAAATTTTTTAATATTTATATTTATTTCTTCAAATAAAAGTATATCCATAATTAGTTTATATATATAAAAAGAAATAACTTATTTTGATGTATGGTAGAGGTGTAATGACTTATTTGATTGTTATATAAATAGTTTATAATATTTTAAATTAGTATAAATATTTTTTTATTAAATAGTTATTAAGGCTTTGTTTGATTTGAGGGGTTTGAAGGGTGGAAAAATTACTCATTTGGCATAAATGAGGGTTTTGGAGGGGCTAAGAATCACCTCCATAACACAATTAATCTAAAAGTAGAGATATTTGGAGAGATTGTGTTATTTATTACTTAAATTAATTTAATATCATCATTTATTGTTTATATTATTTATGTTTATTCTTATAAACATTAAATAGATTTATATATTAATAACATTTTATATAAATTATATAATACAAATATTATAAATAAAAAATTATTGTACAAAATATTTTTAATATAATTTAATTGTATATAATAGCTAATAATTTTTTTAATTTATTAAATGGGTAAATTTATCTTTCTAATTTTTTTCATTAATAATCACTCCACTCACTTCACCTCCATCCAAACTATTGATTGTTAAAAAGTTTTAAAACCTCCAAATTCATCAATTCACTTCCCTCCGAACACCTCTAAACATCTCGGAACACTTCATCTCAAAACAAACATAGCCTGAAGGATTTGTTGTATTATATGGCCACACTGAAAATGATACTTAATTCTAACATATTCCAATATCCTAACTATCATAATAATTATATTTCCAATAACTATATACAATAAAAATTTAACTATACATTCATTTATTTCAAATATTATACATATAAGAAAAAGTAAAGATTCCTATTTGTATATATTAAATTATTTTATTAGAAAATTATAATTAAAAAATGAATGTAATTAAAAAATTTATTTCATTATTATAAATTTTATTAATTAGTGAAGTAATTACGAAATTAGTATTGCATATTAATTGTATTTATTTGATATATATATTTTTTCTTAAAATAGGAGAATATCAAAATTTAGTTTATATATATAAAGAGAAATAAGTTATTTTAGAATATAGTAGAGGTGTAATGACTTATATGATTAATTTATAAATAGTTTATAATATTTTAAATTAGTATAAATATTTTTTTATTAAATAGTTATTAAGATTTTGTTTGAATTAAGGAGTCGGGAGGGGAGGGGTTTTGAGGGTGGAGAAATCCTCATTTGGCAAAAAAAAAAATGTAGGGGTTTAGAGGGGCCAAAAATCACCCCAAATCTCTACACAATTCATCCAAAAGTGAAGGTATTTGGAGAGATTGTGTCAATTGCTTAAATTACTTTAATACTCTAATTTATTGTTTATATTATTTATTTATTTTTATTTTTATATACTTTAAATAGATTTATAAATTAATAATATTTTATATAAATTATATAATATAAATATATAATAAAAATATTAAAAATAAAAAATTATTGTACAAAATATTTTTAATATAATTTAATTATATATAATAGCTAATAATTTTTTTAATTTAATTAAAATGGTAAATTTATCTTTCTAATTTTTTCATTAATAATCATTCCCCTCACTTAACCTTCATCCAAATTATTAATTGTTAAAAAATTTTAACAATTCCAAATCCATCATTTCACTCCCTCTCCAAATACCTCCTAACACTTCATCTCTAAATCCCTACAAACCTCTCAATACACTCCAAATCAATAACTCTGAACACTACACTTCAAAATCCCTACAAACCCCTCAATACAAATATAGCCTAAATGATTTGCTATATTATATGGCCACATTGAAAATAATATTTAATTTTAACATATTTTAATATCTTAACCATCTTAATTATTATATTTTCAATAACTATATAGAACAAAAATTTAATTCTATATTAATTTATTTCAAATATTATAAGTATAAGAAAAAATAAATAGTCCTATTTGTATGTATAAAATTATTTTATTAGAAAATTATAATTAAAAAATAAATGTAATTAAAATTTTTTATTTTATTATTGTAAAATGTATTAATTAATGAAGTAATTATGAAATTAGTATTACATATTAATTAAATTTATTTGATATTTATATTGTTTCTTAAAATATGAGTATATCAATAGTTAGTTAAATATATAAAGATAAATTTATTATTTTGATGTATGGTAGAGGTGTAATGACTTATATGATTGGTATATAAATAATTTATAATATTTTAAATTAGTATATATATATATATATTATTAAATAGTTATTAAGACTTTGTTTGAATTTAAATGTAGGGGTTTGGAGGGGGAGGGGTTTTGAGGTGGAGAAATCCCTCTGGCAAAAAAAAATGTAAGGGTTTGGAGTGGCCAAGAATCACCCAGACCCCTCAAATCGCTTCGTTTACGCAACTACACAATTCATCCAAAATTGGAGGTATTTGGAGGGATTGTATTATTTATTGCTTAAATTATTTTAATATCCTCATTTATTGTTTATATTATTTATTTATTTTAAATTAGTATAAATATTTTTTATTAAATAGTTATTAAGGCTATGTTTGGATTGAGGGGTTTGAAGGGGGAGGGGTTTGGAGTGATGGAGAAATCTCTCATTTGACAAAGAATGGAGGGGTTTTGGAGGGGTTGGGAATCACCTCCAAACCCTCCATTTATACTACGACACAATTCATCGAAAAGTTGAGGTATTAAGGAGCTCGGGCATTGGTCAGCCATTTGTTTGGCATCTTTATGACAAGGATTGATGGTCGGAAACGTATTGAACGGAGACGATTCTTCTTCACTAGTCATGTTTCATTTTTCCGTCGAGTGAACAGTGCTGTCATCTGAAGGAAGAAGACGAAACTATTACGAACCAGACCAAATCGAGTTCAAAGCTTAAACTGGCTGGTTCACCCCTCATTTGACCGAATTTTTCAAATCTAAAAATTTATAAATTCATCTTCTATCTAATGGTGGCTTTAAATCTCGAATTTGAATTCTTTAGGCAACCTAGAAAAATAAATTTTAGATATGGTTCAATAGTAGTTCAAACCAGTTCGGATCCGGTTCACCTGAACCGGTTTAGTTTTTATCTCCAATTCCTCCTCAAGTCCATTTCCATGACTTTTAGGACTCTTTGGGTCACTTTGGATCCATACATTTCTCGGTCTACACCTCTCTTTATTGATCCCAGTTCATGAGTCGATTCGGTTCATAAACCGGTTCGAACTCGGTTCACTTGAACCGATCTAGTTTTTCTTCCCCAATTCATCCTAAGGTTCTTTTCCAAGATTTATGAATAATTTTTGAGTCACATGGAAGTTGTAAATTCTCTATTTGCCAGTTTCCTAATAATCGAGCTTGTAGATCGATTCGGTTTAAAATTCAAAACTGACCGGTTCTTTCCCTGGTTTTCTCATTATCAAAGGACATGGTTTACAACTCGCCCCTCCTTTTAAGGGTTTTATCCCCAAAACATTTATATGTTAAATAATTGAGGGTAACTATCCTTCATCATAGACTTAGTTTCCTAGGTCTCTTCCTACACGGGTCCGTTTTGCCACAACACCTTTACCGTAGGAATTTTCTTATTCCTAAAATTCTTGTCTCTCTAGTCAATGATTTGTATCGGCTTTGTCTAATCGGTTAGGTTCTCTTCTAGTTCCATTGGAGGTCGGTCCAATATATGACTATGATCAGGCTGATATTTCCGAAGTACTGAGATATAGAATACATCATGTATTCTCTGTAGGTTCGAAGGTAATTCGAATTTATAAGCTACCGATCCTATCCTTTGAATGATGGGATATGGACTAATATACCTTGGTTTCAACTTTCCTTCTTGTTGGAACCTAAGTATTCCCCTTCAGGGGGATACTTTGAGGAACACTTGATCTCTTACCTCGAACTCCAAATCTTTCCTTCAATTGTTCGCATAACTCTTTTACTTGTCCTGAGCAGTCTTAAGACAACTCCTTCTTAATTTTATCTTCTCGGTGGCATCCTCAATTAATTCTGCCCTTTCTATTTTCCTTTCTCCCACTTCTTCCCAAAATAGAGGGGTACGACATGGTCATCCATAAAGGGCTTCATAGAGAGCCATCTGAATACTGGCCTGATAACTATTGTTGTATGTAAATTCCATCAGACACAAGTATTTCTCCCAGTCTTTATTCATGGTGAGTACGCACGCTCTCAGCATGTCTTCTAAGGTTTGGATGGTTCGTTCCAACTGACCATTTGTCTGTGGGTGAAATGCCGTGCTCATATGAAGCTTAGTCCCCATGGCATTTTAAACTTGGCCAAAACCTGGAGGCAAATCTTGAATCTCTATATAATACTATACTCAACGGGACACCATGGAATCTTATGATTTCCTTCATGTGTAGGACGACCAGCTATTCTACCGGGTCCATCACTTTTATAGGAGGAAAATGTGCTGATTTGGTCAATCTATCCACTATGATCCAAATTGCATCTCGACCCCCTTTTGGTCATCGGTGGTAAGCTCATAACAAAGTTTATGGTGATGTGCTCTCATTTCCACTTTGGAATTGGTAAGGGTTGTAGTAGTCCTGACGGATTCTGAGGTGTTGCTTTTATCTGTTGACCTAACAAACATTGGACTACATATTTCGCAATGTCCCTCCTCAAACCCTTCCACTAGTATCCTTGTCTGAGGGTGCGATACATCTTAGTACTGCCCAGATGCATAGCATACTCCAAATCGTGTGCCTCTTCTAGAATTAATCTTTTCAACTCCTTATCTTGAGGCACACACATACCCTACCCTTATAGGTTAGTACTCCGTCACCTCTCACGTCGTAGTCCCATTTCTTTCTCAGTTTACTAGATCCAAATAAGAGTGGAGTTCTTTATCAGTTCTTTGTTGAGCCTTAATATACTCAGTTAAACTGGTATTACTACCACATTAGCCACCAAGCATATTTCCTACTTGTCTACCCTCAAATCTACCTCCATCCTTTTCAATTGTCGTAACAAGGTATGTAACTTGTCTTTACTTGTGCTATCTTAGGTTGATACTTACGACTAAAGACATCTGCTACCACATTAGCCTTTCCGGGGTAATATTCTATTTCAAGACCATAATCCTTCTCCAATTTCAACCATCTCCTCTGATGGTGATTTAACTCCTTCTAAGTTAGAAATTACTTAAGGCTCTTGTGATATGTCTACATCTGTACTTAACCCCATAAAGGTAGTGTCGCCATATCTTTAGGGCAACACTATTGTAGCAAATTCTCAGTTATAAATCATGTAATTTTTTTCTCTTTGTACATGATTCTTTCCTTCCCATTATCTTGTTCTTGAGGAATTATCCTCTTGCTTATTCTGTTTATTTCACTTTCTTTCCTTGAAATGCCAATGTCTTTCCAAGATTTCTTTCTCTGATGTGCTTTTCATTCTCTTTTCCCTTCGTATTTCCTTCTAGATCTACTATTGAAATCCTTAAATTTCTGGAGTATATTTTACCGATATTTTCACCAACTTATTTTTACTCTTTGGATCCAGGAGTACCTTCTATTGATCTTACCTCATTTCCACTCGCTTCAATATTCGTCTATTCCTTTGAGGTGGGTCTCTCCTCCTCATCGTGTCCAAACTTTTCGTACCTTTATATCCCTAGTATTTCTCTTTTTGTCTTGGTGGGGGTGTATTATTCCACTATTCTCCATCTCTGGTTAGACTACGTTTACTCCTTCAAATAATTTGGTCCAAATAAGTTATTTCCTTGATTTGTCGGAAATGTATTGAATGGAGACAATTCTTCTTCATTGACGCTGCTTCGATTTTTCGACGAGTGAACAGTGTTGTCATCTGAAGGAAGAAGACGACACTGTTCCAAACCGAACCGGACCGGTATGAACTGAGTTCAAAGCTTAAACTGGCCAGTTCACCCCTCATTTGACCAAATTTTTTAAATTTAAAAATTTCTAAATTTATTTTCTATCTAATGGTGGTTTCAAATCTTGAATTTGAATTCTTTAAGCTACCTAGAAAAATGAATTTAGGATTCAGTTCAATAGTAGTTCAAACCAGTTTGGTTTTCATCTCTAATTCCTTCTCAAGTCCATTTCCATAATTTTTGGGGCAAAACTTACCATTTTTGTAAAGTAAGGGCAAAATGGTAATTTTGGAAAAGTTGGGGGACCAAATTGGAAATTTGGAAAATTGAACCCTTTTTGTGAAATTGAATAAATTGAGGTCCCAAGGTGAATTTTAAAAGTTTCAGGACCAATTTGAGGAAAAACCAGTATTTGGGACTTAAAGTTAAAGAAAAATAACTTTAAGGACCTAATTGCAAATAAATGAAATGTTTGGTTCTTCATTCATTTGAAATGAATGGAGGCTATTAGGTTGGGGGATAATGAACAAGGATGTTCATACCGTGTACGAACATGAAGTATCGGGAATGCCAACAAGGACAAGTTCGTGTGAATACAAAGAACCGGTCGTGAGAAATTCACTGAATTAACAGGTGAGTGGGATATTTAATATCATACCCAGTTGGTATGATAAGCACCTTGTAAAGAAAACCCACTGCTAAGTGGTATTTTAATCATCACATCTGAGAAGAGTGATGTGTAAATCTCGTGAAAAAACTACTTACCGGTTGTAAGTAGACCATACCCGGTTGGTATGACGAAACTTACTCGAAAAAAGTGGAAAAACTATTCATCGATTATGAGCAGAGATGTCCTCATACTCAATTGGTATGATGGACAATTGAAAAATATATTTTGTCGGAAGTGCTCTCCCCTAACTGTGTGCCACTGTTTAAATATTTTGGGAGACCTTCTTGACGGGAGCTCGAATAGCTTTGTTAGGCCAAATGCCTTAGTTTTGGAACTTGGGGGCTAATATGCTCGATTTTGAAAATCTCGAACAGTGGGCCCTAGGCCAGTTGGCATGAGCAGGAGCTAATAAACAAACATGATTCTAAGCCATGAAAACTTAAGTAAATAAATTGTTTGGCTATGGTACCAAGACATGACTAACATACTCGATAGATTGGCCACAGTGCAACATGACAGGTTGACGGACCAGTCGAGACAAACAACTACAGGTCGAGTTGAGCGTTGGGGCCGTTGGACCAGTGGTACCAAAGATTAAATGGCTTTTGAGGAAAACTTTGTTTGTGCATGCACTTGAGGTTCAAGACCATTAAGACACCCAAGAGGGGAAGTGATGCGTCTTAAGGGCTATTGGATGACATGGTGGCGATAATGGAAAAGAGAAGCTACTGGGTTTGTGTTTCTCATCATACCCGTTAGTCATGGAGTTCTGTGTTTGTACTTCTTGGTGTTCTATGTTTGTACTCCTCGAAGTTTCTGTGTTTGGACTCCGCGAAACTGCTGTGTTTTGGACTTTCTGAAGCTCCTATGTTTGAGTTTTATGTGCATAAGACCGAGATATGGTCTTTGTCCTCACATGAACACAGAGTTTTAATCATGTGTGTTCATTCATGATAAAGGGCATGTGTTAGTTGAAAAATACACTAGTTATGGTTGAGGAGTGAGTAATGGCGACGTAAGTGAGATTTTGAAAATGAGAAATTTTAAAATAAGCAGTCTGACACACTTTAATTTAAATATTTTCCCCTAAAAGTCAAACTTTAAACATGCATTCACTAAGTCGTAGAACTCACCCCCTCTCTTATATCCCTTTTCAGGTAACCAAGAGAAACCTACCCAAAAACCTCCTGTTAGTCACACCTGAAAGACATGTATGTAAGTTAAAATTTTTATGCAGTTTTGATATATGTATTCTAGGAAAGGTACATGTTTAAAGGACGTCTTACTCCTCTCGGGATTAAAAGAGGGGGAAAACCCTTAGTAAACTGAAAACAGTGACGGGTTGCTCATGGGAATCCGACCAAACCGGGTCAGGGTATGACATATATAAAGAGAAATGACTTATTTTGATGTATGGTAGAGGTGTAATGACTTATATGATGGGTATATAAATAGTTTATAATATTTTAAATTAGTATAAATATTTTTTATTAAATACTTATTAAAGGATTGGCTGCATTATATGGCTATATTGAAAATGATACTTAATTTTAACATATTTCAATATCTTAACAATTTTAATAATTATATTTCCATTAATTATATAGAACATAAATTTAACTCTATAATCATTTATTTCAAATATTATAAGTATACAAAAAAGTAAATAGTCCTATTTGTATGAATGAAATTATTTTATTAGAAAATTATAATTAAAAAATAAATGTAATTAAATTTTTTTTATGTAATTATTTCAAAATATATCAATTAGTGAAGTAATTACAAAATTAGTATTGCACGTTAGTTGAATTTATTTGATATTTATATTTCATTTAAAATAGGAGCATGTCAATAGTTAGTTTATATATATATAAAGAGAAATGAGTTATTTTGATGTATGGTAAAGGTGTAATAACTTATATAATTGTTATATAAATAGTTTATAATATTTTAAATTAGTATAAATATTTTTATTAAATAATTATTAAAGGATTTGCTAAATTATATGCTCACATTGAAAATGATACTTAATTTTAATATATTTCAATATTTTAGCCATCTTAATAATTATATTTACAATAACAATATATAAAAAAAATTTAACTCTACATTCATTTATTTTAAATATTATAAGTATAAAAAAAGTAAAGGGTTTATTTGTTTGTATGAAATTAATTTATTAAAAAATTATGATTAAAAAATAAATGTAATTAAAAATTTTAGTTATTATTGTAAAATATATCAATTAGTGAAGTAATTATAAAATTAGTATGGCATGTAAATTGATTTTTTTTAAAAATAGGAGTATGTCTATATTTAGTTTATATATATAAAAAGAAATGAATTATTTTAATGTATAATAAAGGTGTAATGACTTATATGATTGGTATATAAATAATTTATAATATTTTAAATTAGTATAAATATTTTTTTATTAAATAGTTATTAAGATTATATTTGGATAGTGGGGTTTGGAGGATAGAGAAATCACTTATTTGATAAATAAAATGGAAGGATTTATAGGGCGGATAATAACTACTTCACCAACGCCATTATTTACACTACGACACAATTTATACAAAAGTCGAGAGATTGTGTCATTTATTGTTTAAATTAGTTTAATACTCTTATTTATTATTTATATTATAATTTATTTATTTATTTAATTTTATTCTTATATACTTTAATTTGATATATATATAAATAATATTTTAAGTAAATTACATAATATAAATATATAATAAAAATATTATAAATAAAAAATTATTGTACAAAATATTTTTAATATAATTTAATTATATATAATATCTAATAATTTTTTTAATATAATTAAAAGGGCAAATTAGCTTTTCTAATTTTTTTCATTAATAATTATTTACTTCACTTCACCTCAACTATTGATTGTTAAAATTTTAACACATCCAAATCCATCAATTCACTTCCACTCGTAACACCTTCAAATACTTTACCTCCAAATCCTTCGGAACCTATAAATATTAACACAACCTAAAGAATTTTCTATATTGTATGGTCACATTGAAAATAATACTAAATTTTAGCATATTTCAATATCTTAACCATATTAATAATTATATTCCTAATAATTATATAGAATAAAAAATTAACTTTACATTCATTTATTTCAAATATTATAAGTATAAGAAAAAGTAAAGAGTTCTATTTGTATATATGAAATTATTTTATTAGAAATTATAATTAAATAATAAATGTAATTAAAAAAATTATATTTCATTATTGAAAAATATATTAATTAGTAAAGTAATTGTGAAATTAGTATTGCATGTTAATTGAATTTATTTGATATTGTTATTTTTTTTCTTAAAATAGAAGTATGTCAATAGTTAGTTTATATATAAAGAGAAATGATTTATTTTTATGTATAGTAGAGTTGTAATGACATATATAATTGATATATAAATAGTTTATAATATTTTAAATTAGTATAAATATTTTTTATTAAATAGTTATTAAAGGATTTGCTACATTATATATCCACATTGAAAATAATACTTAATTTTCGTATATTTCAATATATTAACTATATTAATAATTATATTTCCAATAATTATATAAAACCAAATTTTAACTTTACATTCGTTTATTTCAAATATTATAAGTATAAGAAAAAGTAAATAGTATTATTTGTATGTTTGAAATTAATTTTATAAAAAAAATTTAATTAAAAAATAAATGTTATTAAAGATTTTTGTTTCGTTATTGTAAAATATATTAATTAGTGAAGTAATTGCTAAATTAGTATTGAATGATAATTAAATTTATTTGATATTTATATATTTTTCATAAAATAGGAATATATCTATAATTAGTTTATATATATAAAGAGAAATAACTTATTTTGATTTATGATAGAGGTGTAATAACTTAAATGATGGGTATATAAATAATTTATAATATTTTAAATTAGTATAAATATATTTTTATTAAATAGTTATTAAAGTATTTGGAACATTATATGTCTAAATTAAAAATGATACTTAATTTTAATATATTTTAATATATTAACCATCTTAATAATTATATTTACAATAACAATATATAACAAAAATTAAATTATATATTCATTTATTTCAAATATTATAAGTATAAGAAAAAGTAAAAAGTCTATTTGTATGTATGAAATTATTTTATTAAAAAATTATGTTTAAAAAATAAATGTAATTAAAAATTTTTGTTTCATTATTACAAAATGTATCAATTAGTGAAGTAATTAGGAAATTTGTATTGTATATTAATTAAATTTATTTGATATTTATATTTTTTTCTTAAAATAGGAGTATGTGAATAGTTAGTTAATATATATAAAAATAAATGACTTATTTTGATGTATAGTAAAGTTGTAATTACTTATATGAATGATATATAAATAGTTTAAAATATTTTAAATTAGTATAAATATTTTCTATTAAATAGTTATTAAGGCTATATTTGGATTGAGGGGTTCTGAGGGAGTAGTTTGAAGTGATGGAGAAATCTCTCATTTGACAAAGAACAGAGGGGTTTTAGAGGGCTAGAATCACCTCCAAACCCTCCATTTATACTACAACACAATTTATCGAAAAGTTGAGGTACGTGGAGGGATTGTGTATTTATTGCATAAATTACTTTAATACCCTCATTTATTGTCTATATTATTATTTCTTTATTTATTTTTATTCATATATACTTTAAATAGATTTATATATTAATAATATTTTATATAAATGATATAATATAAATATATAATACAAATATTATAAATAAAAAATTATTGTACAAAATATTTTAAATATAATTTAAATATATATAATAGTTAATAATTTTTTAATTTAATTTAAAGGGTAAAATTATCTTTTTAATTTTTTTATTAATAATCATTCCACTCACTTCACCACCATCCAATCTATTAATTGTTAAAAATTTTTAACACTTCCAAATATAGCACTTCACTTCCCTCCAAACACTTTAGAACACTTAACCTCCAAATCCTTCTGAACCCCTAAATACAAACATACCCTAAAGGATTTTTTTGTATTATATGATCACATTGAAAATGATGCTTAATTTTAATTTATTTCAATAAATTAACTATCTTAATAATTATATTTCCAATAAATAGAACAAAATTTAACTCTACATTCATTTATTTCAAATATTATAAGTATAAGAAAAAGTAAAAAGTCCTATTTATATGTATGAAATTATTTCATTAGAAAATTATAATTAAAAATTAAATGTAAATAAAATTTTTTATATCATTATTGTAAAATGTATTAATTATTTAAGTAATTACGGAATTAGTATTACATGCTAATTAAATTTATTTGATATATATATATATATATTTAAAATAGGAGTATGTCAATAATTAGATTATATATATAAAGAGAAATAACTTATAATGTATGGTAAAGGTGTAATAACTTATATAATTGGTATATAAATAGTTTATAATATTTTAAATTAGTATAAATATTTTTTATTAAATAGTCATTGAAGGATTTGCTGCATTATATAGCCAAATTGAAAATGATATTTAATTTTAACATATTTCAATATATTAATAATCTTATTAATTATATTTCCAATAACTATATAGAACAAAAATTTAAGTCTAAATTCATTTATTTCAAATATTTTAAGTATAAGAAAAAGTAAATAGTCTTATTTGTATGTATAAAATTATTTCATTAGAAAATTATGTTTCATTAATGCCAAATGTATTAATTAGTAAAGTAATTACAAAATTAGTATTGAATGATAGTTGAATCTATTTAATATTTATATTTTTTCTTAAAATAGGAATATGTAAATAGTTAGTTTATATATTAAAAGAGAAATAACTTATTTTAATGTTTGGTAAAGGTGTAATAACTTATATAATTGGAATATAAATAGTTTATAATATTTTAAATTAGTATAAATATTTTTTTTATTAAATAGTTATTAAAGGGTTTACTATATTATAAGGTCACATTGAAAATGATACTTGATTTTAATATATTTAAATATATTAACCATTTTAATAACTATAATTACAATAACTATATTGAAAAAAATTTAACTCTACATTCATTTATTTTAAATATTATTAAGTATAAGAAAAATTAAAGAGTTTATTTGTATGTATGAAATTATTTTATTAGAAAATTATGATTAAAAAATAAATGTAATTAAAAATTTTATTTCATTAAGTATTGCATATTAATTTAATTTATTTGATATTTATATTTTTTCTTAAAATTTGAGTATATCAATAGTTAGTTAATGCTCATGTCGAAGCTCTGGTTTGAGTTTCATTAGGAAATGGAGCAGTAGAGATAGAGAGAGAAGTGTTCAGGTGTGAGGAGGATGAATGAGGATGAGCTTAACTCCGGTGTTCTGATGATCCAATTCATCTGAACCGGTCTACTTTTTCTCTTCTAATTTGTCTTAAGGTTCTTTTCCAAGGTTTTATGAACCCCCAAATGGTCGGGTTTGTGAACCGGTCTAGTATTTCTCACTCAGTTTGACCGGTTCTTTTCCCGGTTTTCCTCAACTCAAAAGAGCGAGGTTTACAACTCTCCCCTCCTTTTTTTGAATTTTGTCCTCAAAACTTAATCCGCATATTTCACATCTGGGTTAATTTCCTTTAATGTCAACTTCCTCCTCTACTTAGGACAAGATTTCTTCTCTTGAGTGTTCTTGCCCAGGATTTAAGGATTGAGAGTTCCAAAATACCCAACAATTTCCATGTCTAATTATTCTCTTAGTAGCTGAAACCCTTAGCTCAATGTGCTTTTAAGCGTTACATACTTGTTTTCATGGTTTTCTTTGTTATCACCTTTTCATCCTATTTTGACCCTTCCTCCCTTCGTTGTTTATTATAACTTCATCCAAATTTTTATATTCGACCTTGTCATGCTTACTAGTTGACTCTTCCTTACTTTAAGTCATATTCCCATCAGGATTGCTGGGGTTACATGCCCCTTATAGCATGGTATTTTCTAGGACTTATCTATATCCATTAGATTTATATAACATCTCCTTGAGGGTCTCTCTTAGCTTTCCGACCTTTCAAGGATCGTATAACTTCATCCCACTTTTCTTTTGATAACATTCCTCAACTATCTTTTTACCGTTATCCTCTCATCCATCATGCCTTTTAAGTTATGTCTTACATAACCGTATCGATTTCTCTTACATACTCATCCTTTCCCAATTTTTTTTGGGTTTTTCTATTCCAATCATTGGTTTCCTGATAACTTATTGACGTAGGATTTCCCCTTCTTATGTCCTTTCTCTTCTTTAGTGGCATCCTTTATTCAAGGACTTTCCTTTTTCCTTAATCCACTCTTACTTGCTCGTAACCATTTCACGATTCATTATTTCAAGTTGATCTCCTTTTGGTCTATGTATTGATTGTTTTATTTGGGAGTTCCCTTCTTACGATTTCATTCTCTACTATATTCCTCAAAATAAAGATTTTAACCTTAGAAGTTACATATTCAACCTTCTTACCATCCTTTGGAAATTCCTTCCTTCATTTCCTTACACCTTCTTCTATTTTGAGGCAATTGCCCACTTTAAATCCTTATTCATCTTAAAATTTCCTTCCATTCCTTATCTAAGGAATTTTTTATTGTTGGTCTTTTTTCATATACTCTATTCATTAGGCTCCATTATGTGAGCATAGACCACGACCCGTCCTGATGTCAATAGTCATTTTCCCTAATTTATTTCTTAATTAAGGGCTTACTTCTCCAAGATTCCTCATATATTCTTTCTTTTATTCTCTTATTATTGTAGTCCACCCACTCCTATTTGTTGCGGCATTCTTTAATGCTACCATGCTATATATCCATTCCTTTGGTTTAATTTACTTCTTAGGCCCTCATGAGTATTTTTCCTTGGTACTTGATCTATCCATCTCAAACAATATTTCAGTGAAGTAATTACGAAAATTTATTAATTAGTGAAGTAATTGCGAAATTAGTATTGAATGTTAATTGAATTTATTTAATATTTATATTTTTTTTCTTAAAATAGGAGTATATCAATAGTTAGTTTATATATATAAAGAGAAATAAGTTATTTTGATGTATAATGACATATATGATTGGTATATAAATAGTTTATAATATTTTAAATTAGTATAAATATTTTTTATTAAATAGTTATTAATGTTATATTTGGATTGAGGGGTTTGGAGGGGTGAGTATGGAGGGTGGAGAAACCCCTCATTTGGCAAAAAAACCAAATATAGGGGTATGGAGGGCCATGTATCACAGCCATGCCCCTCTACAATTACATTTACACTAAGACACAATTTATCCAAAAGTGAACGTATTTGGTTTGTGTCAATTATTGATTAAATTACTTTAATACCCTCATTTATTATTTATATTATTATTGTATTTTACTGTAAATAGATTTATAAATTAATAACATTTTATATAAATTATATAATATAAATATTATAAATAAAAGTTATTATATAAAAGTTTTTAATATAATTTAATTATATATATTAGATAATAATTTTTTAATTTAATTAAAAGGACAAATTTGTCTTTCTAATTTTTCATTTATAATTATTCCCCTCAATTCACATTCATCCAAATTTGTCTTTCTAATTTTTTCTTTTACAAAAATGGTAAGTTTTACTCCAAAATTCTAAATTTTCTCAATTGGCCCTCTAATATTCTTATCATGCCCAATTGACCCTCAATTTTATAAAATTACATGTTGGTCCTTCGAATTTTAAAAAATTCCCAAATTTTCCCCCAATTTCAACTTCCTAATAGAGCCGGATTTGATTTAATCAAATTGACCTATTAAACACTTCTAATTGATGAAACTGAAGTTAAAATTGAGTTCCTACATCTTCATACGATTCAATAGCACTTTAAATCGCATGTTTTACCACTGGAACGAGCTCAAACAGAGTTTCGTCGGAAAACACACTATAGAGAGAGAGAAAGCTTCAATTTCCCATCGTCAGGGGCACGACGATCTGAGCTTTCAATCTGTGCAGATATCTCTTATATTAAAGTTCATCCTAGAATAAAGAATTGCATCAATTGATGCCGAATTGAGTTAAAATTTCATCATCTAAATTCTATCGATTCTCTCTCTAGCACTAATAAAAAATTGTACAGGGGAGTCGAATTGGCTTACCTTTCAGTCCTAATTTGGCCGTAGGAGGGCTGTGAAGGTGTTGGGAGGGCTTGATTTGGCCTAGGAAGGGCTCAAAATGGCCGATTTCAGCTCGGCCGAAATAGGACAGCTTCGGTCTGCCAAAGCTGCTTCATTGTTTGATTATGTCGGCACTTCTTCGGCGATTTTTGGATTGACTAAACTTTGCTATCAGATAGTTGACATCACCCGGAGTCTAAAGAGCCCAACCTCTCCTTCTGAGGTGAAGAAAAATTCCCAAGTTGAAGCTCTATTTCGAGCTTCACCAAGAAATGGAGCGGTAGTGAGAGAGAGAGAAGTGTTTAGGTGTGAGTAGGATGAATAGAGATGAGCTCTTTGTATAACTATAAAATTGTGTATTAAATGGGAGGAAATTTATTACTAGTTTTAATGTTGCCATAAATTGATGGGTATTTATTAGTATTAATTCTAATAATTTAATTTAGGTATTAAATTATGGGTATTAATTCTAATAATTAAATGTATGTATTAATTTATGGGTATTTATGATAGGGCTTACGATTAATACAAATTAAACTAAATTCGCATAAAAATATTTGACCGAAATTTCAGGTTATAAAAAAAAACATACTTCCTAAGAGGTCACCCATCTTTGCACTACTCTCACACATGCACGCTTAAATTCGGTCTTTTCATGGGATCCAATTCATTTGAACCGATTTGGTTGTTCTCTTCCAATTTGTCTTAAGGTTATTTTACAAGGTTTTATGAACTCTCAAATGATCGGGTTTGTGAAATGGTCTGGTATTTCTCACTCGATTTTACAGGTTCTTTTTTCGGTTTTCCTTAACTCAAAACAGCGGGACTTATAGAGGGGTTTGGAGGCTGGAGAAATCCCTCATTTGGAAAAATAATTGAGGGGTTTGGAGTAGCCAAGAATCACCTCCAAACCCCTCCAACCCCTCCATTTAAACTAGACACAATTCATACAAAAGTGGACGTATTTGGAAGGATTACGTCATTTATTGTTCAAATTACTTTAAGACCCTCATTTATTTTGTATATTATTTAATTATTTATATTCTTATATACTTTAAATAGATTTACATATTAATAACATTTTATATAATAGAGTAAATTTATCTTTCTAATTTTTTCATTAATAATCATTCCCCTCAATTCACATCCATCAAAATTATTGATTGTTAATAACTTTTAACACCTCCAAATCTATCACTTCACTTTCCTCCAAACACCTCCCAACACTTCACCTCCAAATCTCTGAACCTCTCATTACAAATATAGCCTAAATGATTTGCTACATTATATGGCTACATTGAAAATGATATTTAATTTTAAAATATTTTAATATCTTAACTATCTTAATAATTATATTTCAAATAACTATATAATACAAAATTTTAACTCTACATTCATTTATTTCAAATATTATAAGTATAAGAAAAAGTAAAGAGTGCAATTTTTATGTTTAAAATTAATTTATTAAAAAATAAATGTAATTAAAATTTTTTGTTTCATTATTTCAAAATATATTAATTAGTGAAGTAATTATAAAATTAATATTGCATGTTAATTGAATTTATTTAATATTTATATTTTTTTCATAAAATAGGAGTATGCCAATAGTTAGTTTATATATATAAAGAGAAATTACTTATTTTAATATATAATAGAGGTGTAATGATTTATATGATTGGTATATAAATAGTTTATAATATTTTAAATTAGTATAAATATTTTTTTTATTAAATAGTTATTAAGGCTATGTTTGGATTGAGGAGTTTCGGAGGGAGGGATTTGGAGGGTAGAGAAATCCCTCATTTTATAAAACAAATGGAGGGGTTTGTAATGGTTTGGAGGGGCACAAAATTATCTCCAATCCCTCCAAGGACACAATTCATTCAAAAGTTGAGTTATTTGGAGAGATTGTGCTATTTATTGCTTAAATTACTTCAATACCCTCATTTATTGTTTATATTATTATTTTTTATTTTTATTTTTATTTTTATTTACTTTAAATAGATTTATATATTAATAATATTTTATATAAATTATATAATAAAAATATTATAAATAAAAATTATTGTACAAAATTTTTTTACATATTTTAATATCTTAATAATTTTATTTCCTAAAACTATATAGAAATAAAAATTAACTTTACATTCATTTATTTCAAATATAATAAGTATAAGAAAAAGTAAAAAGTCCTATTTGTATGTATAGAATTATTTCATTAGAAAATTATAATTAAAAAGTAAATGTAATTAAAATTTTTTATTTTATAATTGCAAAATTTATTATTTAGTGAAGTAACTACGAAATTAGTATTGTATATTAATTCAATTTATTTGATATTTATATTTTTTTCTTAAAATAGGAGTATATCAATAGTTAGTTTATATATATAAAGATAAATAACTTATTTTGATGGGTTAGAGGTATAATTACTTATATGATTGATATATAAATAATTTATAATATTTTATATTAGTATAAATATTTTTTTTATTAAATAGTTATTAAAACTATATTTGGATAGAGGGTTTTTTAAGGTTTCGAGTGATGGTTTGGAGGTGGAGAAATCCCCCATCTCTTAAAAAAATTGAGGGGTTTGTAGGGCTGAGAATCACCTCCATTTAGGCTACAAAATAATTCATCCAAAAGTGAACGTATTTGGAATAATTGTGTCATTTGCTTAAATTACTATAATACTATCATTTATTATTTATATTATTACTTATTTATTTGATTTTATTTTTATATACTTTAAATAGATTTATATATTAATATATTTTATTTAAATTATATAATATAAATATATATTACAAATATTATAAATAAAAAAAATTATTATACAAAGTAATTAAAAAATTATTTTGTTATTGCAAAATTTATTAATTAGTAAAATAATTGCGAAATTCATATTGAATATTAATTAAATTTATTTAATATTTATATTTTTTTTCTTAAAATAGGATCATGTTAATAGTAGTTAGTTTATATATAAAAAGAGAAATAACTTATTATATGATAGATATATAATGATTTATATATAAATAATTTATAATATTTTAAATTAGTATAATTATTTTTTTATTAAATAATTATTAAGGCTATGCTTGAATTGAGCTGTTTAGGGAGAAGGATTAAAGGTGGAGAAATCTCTAATTTAGTAAAAATAAATAAAATGAAAGGGTTTGAAGTGGCTAAGAATCACTCTCATACTTCTCCAACCCATTCATTTATCCTCTTATACAATTTATTCAAAAGTGGAGGTATTTGAAAAATTGTGTTATTTATTAATTAAATTAATTTAATATTTTTATTTATTATTTATATTATTATTTATTTATTTTTATTTTATTATATTTTAAATAGATTTATAAATTAATAATATTTTATATAAATAATATAATATAAATATATAATACAAATATTATAAATAAAAAATTATTAGGTCGGGCAGCCACCTCGACGAGGTGAAGAGGATGGTGGAAGAATTCCGAAAGCCAGTGGTCCGGCTCGGGGGTGAGACATTGACGATATCCCAAGTGGCATCTATTGCTTCTCGGGATGCCGAGGGTGTCAAGGTGGAGCTCGCTGAATCAGCGAGGGCTGGTGTCAAGGCCAGCAGTGACTGGGTGATGGAGAGCATGAATAAGGGCACTGACAGCTATGGCGTCACCACCGGGTTCGGTGCTACATCCCATCGGAGGACCAAACAAGGCGGTGCTCTACAGAAGGAGCTTATTAGGTATGTGAAATTACTCTAACGTCTCTCTCAACCTTAAAACGGATGTTGGCGATACATACTGTGAATTTTATTTGCATGGATCTGAATGAACTTGGGATGATTACAGGTTCCTGAACGCTGGTATATTTGGAAACGGAGTTGAGTCTAGCCACACTCTGCCTCATTCGGCCACCAGAGCGGCCATGCTCGTAAGGATCAATACCCTCCTCCAGGGCTACTCTGGGATCAGGTTTGAGATCTTGGAAGCCATCGCGAAGCTCCTCAATCACAATGTCACCCCATGCCTCCCACTTCGCGGCACCATCACAGCCTCCGGCGACCTCGTCCCCCTCTCCTACATTGCAGGTCTCTTAACCGGTAGGCCCAACGCAAAGGCTGTTGGATCAGAACGCGAGGTGCTCAATGCGGAGGAGGCATTCAAGGCTGCTGGAATTGAGTCCGGCTTCTTTGAGTTGCAGCCGAAGGAAGGATTAGCATTGGTGAATGGCACTGCAGTTGGTTCCGGTCTCGCTTCCATGGTTCTCTTCGAGGCAAACATTCTAGCGGTGTTATCTGAGGTGTTGTCGGCGATATTCGCGGAGGTTATGCAGGGGAAGCCCGAGTTCACGGACCACCTGACCCACAAGCTGAAGCACCATCCAGGCCAGATCGAGGCAGCTGCTATCATGGAACACGTCCTAGAAGGAAGCTCCTACATTAAAGCTGCAAAGAAATTGCATGAGATGGATCCCTTGCAGAAGCCGAAGCAGGACCGATACGCACTCCGGACCTCTCCGCAGTGGCTCGGCCCTCAAATCGAGGTCATCCGATTCTCCACAAAATCCATCGAGCGGGAGATCAATTCAGTCAATGACAACCCTCTCATCGATGTGTCAAGGAACAAGGCCCTCCATGGTGGAAACTTCCAGGGGACTCCAATCGGAGTCTCCATGGACAACACCAGGTTGGCCCTTGCTGCAATTGGCAAGCTCATGTTCGCACAATTCTCCGAACTCGTGAATGATTTCTACAACAATGGCTTGCCCTCGAACCTCACTGCTAGCCGCAACCCCAGTCTAGACTATGGCTTCAAGGGAGCCGAGATAGCCATGGCCTCGTGCTGCTCCGAGCTGCAGTTCCTTGGAAACCCAGTGACCAACCATGTTCAGAGTGCCGAGCAACATAATCAGGACGTCAACTCGTTGGGATTGATATCCTCCAGGAAAATTGCTGAAGCTGTAGAGATCCTAAAACCTCTTGGATCACTATGGAGACACCCCTCTTGCTAGGCGTGGAGGGAAGTCGAGTGTCTAGGTCCAAGAAGAGCATTCATCAGGAGAAGGGACAATGAAGCACCGTCGTATTAAAGGAGAGCCCCTTATTGGGAGACCCTAGGGTGCATTTCCTTGACTACCTAAGGAGGATCAAACCACCTCAATTTCCATGCTGGGTAAATTCCATGGAGGGAATGATGTGGTAGTGCTATGAATTGGTTGACCATCGTGAAGAAGGGTGTGGATTAAGAGTGAGTATACCACCATGAGAGTGACCTTCTAGTAGAGGCTCCGATTGAAGGTGAGGCTAAATCTTGGCGGGTAAGAGAGAAGAACTTATGCCTTTCTCCAAGATATCCAGATTGTAACTTATTTGAGAAAGAGTTCAAGGAAAGGTATCGACCTTCTCACTTGGTTCAAGAGAATATTTAAATGTTGTTCAATTTACGATAATGGATCAGTGGTCAACTATGCAAGGAACTACCTGAAGATAAGGTGTTTTGCCCCAGTCGAGGTTGAGATAGATGCCATATGTGAGATGTTCATAGTGGGTTTAAACTGGGATGTGAGGTAGATCATGGAAGGAACATTCGAGTGTGAGTTGTAGATGCAACATTCGAGTATGAGGTATTGGCAAGGGACATACAAGCTGACATGGACATCAAAGAAGAAGAGGACATCATCACCCATTAGAACTATAGTAGAGGAAATGAATGAAGTAATCGGACTGGGAAGGAACATGAACATTTACAACTTTCTGGAAGGAAGATTTATGACTTTTTGGAAAGAAGATTGGCAACTTTTTACAAAAGTTAGTAGGAATATGAGTAGTGACCGTGTCATAATATAGATTGGCATTTTGGTTTTTCCATTTTAATGATATAAAAGATATGGAATCTTAATATAACCAAGAAAGAAACTTTTATTATTAAAAGATAGAATGATAACAATATTAAATATGCATAATTACTAACATGAACTCACTAACTTGGGGTTCATACCTAATAAAGGGAGATAGAAAATGACAGATAAGGAAGAAAATGCTAGGAGCGCATGCTAACCAAATCTTACTTAGGATTAGGTTGAATGTAAGCTTTGTAGATAACTAGGCATGTGAAATCCTTAATAACAAACATTTGGTAAGTCTTATTAGGAAATGAGAGAACGTCATTGGAAATGGTAAGAAAATTGAAGATAGAAAAGAGACATGAAAATACCCCAAGAGTAACCCATTGGAAATGGTAGGGATAACATGATAATTACACCTAGGCAGAAGATAATTATCTCTGAGGATTAGTGTTACACCGTAACCCAATTTGGTGGAAACTCCGTGAATAACCCGCCACATCTACCAATACTATAATATAGGCTACCTCCACTATCATAGTATTGCCAAGAGCAAGACTCATAGTAATGAAAAATAGTGCATTAGATTATGTTTCCTAAAATATGCTAGAATAAATAATATAGTATATAAATATTATAAAGGGAATTGTTATACTAATTTGGTAGTTGGTTCTTTGAAGTCTTTCTCGACATATTTAGTATCTAAAAGGGTAGGGGAAGGGTGAGTTTATAACAAAGCGACGGTTTTTATTGATATTGTGATTTCCTATTCACCATTCATCACATACCCAAAATACAATAATTTTCCTTTTGTTAAAGCAAAAGGGGTTTAAATGACCCGATAAACAAGCTAGAATCTGTCTTATCATTTAGAAAATATTTCTCGAATAGATCCACTACTTGTTTCTCACAAGCTCAAAGTAGGTTCCTTCCTAGTTGGAAGAATTTTCATAATTCATAAATGGTGGATTTACCATAGGTTTATATCACCACAAACACACAAACACCATTTCTCAATAAAGGGATCAAACATTCACATAACACACCCTCTTAGGATACAACCTTGATTTATCCCACTAGTGGCCTGGAGTGCCTTTACTGTTCACCTTGATGAGAGTCTACAACCTCTACCACATCATTTTTTAGCACCATTGCCCAACCCCTAGACTTTATCGATACTTATGTTCTCTATTGAGGGACGAGATACTTATGTTCTCTTTTGAGGGACGAGACCTCACTCTGCTTCCCTCTCAATGCGCAAGAAGCTCTTGGAGCTTCATGACATACTAGAACAGCGTAACTTCCCTTGTACCAACCTTATTATCCAACAGCTCTAAGAACCAACACTATCTTGTACCGGACGTCTCTTTGGTCCTGAATTATTGTAATTACAAACATGTGTCTTTTGATTTAAAACCTTTCTCTTTGCATTGCTAGCCCAACAGACTCTAACCCGACTCTAGTTCAACAACTTCAACAAATATTATCAAATCATGATAATTTTATCAGGCTATTAATTCAATTCTTATTTACAAGATTTGACCTGTCTTCCATTGGACTTGGGCCAACTTTCACAAAACTAGATCTAACCAATCCTTGTCGACCACGGGCCTCGCCCATATCCTAGATCGACGGCTGGAAATAGATCATACCCTTGAAGTGTATCCATACACCGTTCAAGGGTATTCCTATTAACATGCTTCATACTTTCTTCATAAATATATCCCAAAATAGTTTGAGAAATTTCACACAGTTAATGAATTATATTTCTAGAAAATAAGTTTTTTCTAAGCAAGCATGCTTTTGAATTCACAAGTAGTAACACGTCATTGGTCCAATCGGACTCGATGCCAGAAATCTCACTCACCAGAGATCTGTGAATTGTTCGTCCCGTATGGATTTTTGATGTCTTTGGACGGTATCGTGGTTGTAGTTAAGAAACATTCTTTTCACACCTATATTATCACGAATAATAAACTAATCAAATATCTAAAATTTCTACTTAAATACCTATGCTTTCTTTCATTTACATTTAAGTTGCTAAGTTTATTTTATTGTCAATTAACTCCCAATTATTTTCCATAAGATCCTAAATTTACTTTATTTACATTTTCATCCCCATGAAATTTTATTTAAAATAAAATTATCCAAAATTACAATTAAATCCTTATATTTATTTTTAATAGCAATTAAATTTCTAAAAATTATTTTTAATTGTAATTAAGTTCATAAACTCATTTTATTTACAATTTGATACTCAATTTATTCTAATTTCACAAAAATCCCAAAATTTCCAAAAATTCCCAATTCGCCCAATTTTTTCAAAAATTGCACTTTTGCCCCAAATCCTCAATTCATCAATTTGACTAATTAAACTCTCTTAATTTCCTCCTAACATGCCTGGTAATCATCTCCCCTACCTTTGTATGATCATTCCAAGCATTGAATTGTCCAATTTGTCTTAGAATTCAGCTCAAACGAAGCTTTGTCTAAAAATATTTCCTAAGAGAGAAAGCTATGATTTATTGCCGGCGATAACATGGTTGCCAGAGCTCTCGATATGGGGAGATAGCTCTCATTGAAAGTATCCTCTCAGGATCAAATTTCTCCTTAGTTGATAGCATTAGTAGTGAGAATTTAATTAGCAAAATTTGTATAGTTTTCTCTTTGTAAATTCACTATTCCGACAAAGGGCGGCAACAATTGCTTACCACAAAGGCTCAAAGAGGATGAGGCTCAATCATGGAGAATCGTAGGAGGGTTGCCCTGTTGTTAGGATATCCGAGAGTGGCTTGAATTTAGCTCGAAACGTTATGCTTGAACTCAACCTTCAGAGTAGCGGTACCGTGCGACCTCCCCGACATTTCCCCGATAATCCTCGAGTTGAAAGGAGCATGTAGAAAGGTGGAGGGCTTCCTCAGGATTCCAAAGAACCTGATTTTGTGTTCGGAGGTGAAGAAATGGGTTGATGTCAAAGCTCTAGTTTAGGGATGGTCGAAATTTAGAGCAATTTGAGTTCTCTGAGCTGTGGAGGTGTGGAGAGGAAGAATGGAGGGGAGACCTTTAAATAGGGAGCTAGGGAAGTGAAGATTCTATCCGTTCTTAGATGATCGACCATCAAGTCCATAATTTAAGGTCTTGTCGAATCAATTTAAGTCTCACTAGAGTTATGGCGATGGTCTCTCTCCTCTTCCATTCAGAAGTTTGAAGGAAGAAGACGACATTGTGTGCACGTGTACGGGTTTCGCATGTGTAACCTGCCATGTGTCATGCTAGGATTGGCTAGTATTGCTGACTCATCCTCCCACTCAGTGTTTGAGTCACCCTTTGACCTATTGACTGGACATGTGGTGACCTCTCATTGATTGCTTAATCTAACGTGGTCGCTAATCTAACTCTGAGTTGACCATGACACGTGGCATCCTCTGATTGACTAATTTAAATTTGTCAGTTTTCCTACCTGATATACTATGCCATTTCCACGTATCCTCTAATTGATTGTGGCCATCCGATGTGGCCTTGCCATGTGTCAACTCCTGATTGATCAACCTCTCTCGCACATCTTCATTGGTCGCTGACCTGACATCTTTGCCATGTGCCAGCCTCTCATTGGTCAGCCTTGCTGATGAGGATTTTCCTTAGTTAATCGTTGATTGAGGACATGCATCATACTTCTATTGGTTAGTCATTGGTGACATGGATTTTCTTCGTCTAACAGTTGACTAAGGACACATGTCACACTCCGATTGGTCAATGCTTTCATACGCTGACTGAGCGACTGACTGGGAATGCTTCACCACGTCTTGCGTGTAGTGACTGGGCACTGACTTGATAGGCGGTTTGTTGATCGACTAGACCGTTGACCGGTTTGGTTGGACTGGATTCGATAACCCAAAATAAAAAATTGGCCGGTTTAGGCTCGATTCTACTGGTTTTTTTAAAATTAATTTTTTTTTAATTTATTTTCTACGTAATGTTAACTTTAATTTCCTAAATTAACATTTTAAAGTCAACTCTAAAAATGAATATTTATACCAATTCTTTCAGTTCATTCGAGTTTAACCCCGTTTCAGGTCCAATTCACCCTAAATTAGTCCGATTCTCAAATTCAACTTGATTCATATCATTTTTTTTTATTTTTGGATCTTTATTGATCATTTGATATTGTTTAAATTCTCATTTTTTATTCTCTTTACCAATCCTAGCTTGCTTTGAACCATGATTTTATCTCGAAATATCTTCGTTCTCATTTCTGATTTTTTCTTATTTTGAGAGAACATGGTTTACAAATAGACATAGACAAAATGGTTGGTACACCACAAAAACCTTAATAGAGGTTAGAGGGCACCTTAACAACACAAATAAGGATTATATACCCCGAATGTCCAAGAATTACGAGATTGAAATGTACCTAAGAAAAGAACCAAGTATCAATTAATGTGTGGATCGCTTAGTAAGGCTATAACATGGGGAATATAAGTAACCATGGAGACAAGGAGGGTGTCAACGTACATGTATTGTAATGCCCTAATCCAGTTTGGTCGGATCCCCATGATCAACCCACCACTCCCTTGGTTTAAGAGGAGTTTCCTCTTCTTTTGTTCAAAAGGAGCCAGGCGTAAATTCAAACCTTGTTCCCTAGAACAGTATAAATCAATGTAATGCAAACTTAAAAGGAACTTTAAGCATACTTGACGGAGGGTATATCTTCACGCTCTCTATCTCGTTACTTCTAAAAAAGGGTTAAAGAGAGTGGGTGAGTTTCTAAAACTCAGTGAGCGGGTGCTGGGAATGAGTTTTCAAAATCGCTTTAATTTATCCAAACAAAATCATGCCAAGGTTATCATTTCCTTCAAAAAGGAATTTTCCTCAATTTTGGTTTTTCAAAACTTTTATTTTCATATTAGGTGTGTTTAGCTCCCTTAGCCCACCCCCTTGCCTCAGGAGGCATTTAGCAAACAACACACGCCATTCATCAGGAAGGGTACACACATTCGTAGGTGTAGCCCGTCCACTACACCACTTGTGGATTGGAGCGTCTTTATCGTCCATCAAGATAGAAGCCCGTCCACTTCTACCCTAGGTTTGAGTGGATGTCCTACACATCTGACCCCTGGATCTGAATGTCACTCCATGTTCGTATAAGAACAGAGACCTCATCTCGACCCCACCCCGGTCTCATGTGCAAGAAGCTACACCGAGCTTCAAGATTGATTGGCACAATGAAATGTCTTTATCTCCACCATGTTATCTTGTAGCCCTTATAACTCATCACTACCCCTATGACATCTTGATGGTCTCGTACCACAAGTGCATGTACAAACAAAAGTTTTTCACATATAGCCATTATTTTTGGTGCCAGCAGTCCAACGACCCCAACGCTCAACCCAACCTGCACCTATTTAAACTCATGTCATCGACTTTCCTCGTCGCTATTTGCCAAGCAATCGATCTCAGGCACTTGGAGGAGAACCTCCGAAGTGCCGTGAAGAACACGGTTAGCCAAGTGGCGAAGAAGACCTTGACGGTGGGCGATAACGGAGAGCTCCACCCTCCGAGATTCTGCGAGAAAGACCTCCTCTTGGTAGTCGATCGGGAGTATGTCTTCACCTACGCGGATGACCCCTGCAGCACCACTTACCCCTTGATGCAGAAGCTCAGGCAGGTCCTGGTCGAGCAAGCTCTCAAGAATGGTGAGAACGAGAAGAACCCGAACTCATCGGTATTCCAGAAGATCGCAATCTTCGGGACTGAGCTCAAGGCAGCACTTCCGAAGGAGATTGAAGCCGCTCGGGTAGCGTTCGAGAATGGAACCGGGGCAATCCCTAACAGGATCGAGGAGTGTCGGTCTTATCCACTCTACAGGTTTGTAAGGAAGGAGCTAGGAACCGGACTGCTTACAGGAGAGAAGGTCCTGTCCCCGGGGCAAGATTTCGACAAGGTCTTCACAGCAATGTACCAGGGTAAAATCATCGATCCTATGTTGGAGTGCTTGAGCAGCTGGAATGGTGCCCCTCTTCCAATCTGTTAGGCCAGTGCGCCGGTCTTGTCATGTTCCGGCATCCATGCAACTGGATGGCTTACTTCTTAGATGGGTTTCAGTTTGACTGTGAGAAGGATTCAGATACGAGAGTATCTGCAATCACATCTTCCCTTCAGGAATCTCACTGAAGTTTGTTTTCTCTTTCAACTGCAAAATATCCAAAAGGATTCGCAAAAATGTGCAAGAAAACTGCGGACTCCTTTCTTTCTTTTTCTTCTGAGCAAAATTATGTAAGGGAGAAGTTAACGTTTCCATGATATGTGGTGCATGGACGTATAACACGAGAGTATGTCTTGGCATACGCTGATGACCCGTGCAGTGCCACGAAAACCCCCTGATGCAAAAGCTAAGGCAGGTTCTTGTTGACTATGTTCTCAAGAGTGGTGGTACTGAGATGAACCCAAACTCATCAGTGTTCCTGAAGAACTTTCGAGGCTGAGCTCCAGGCGGTACTTCCAAAGGAGATTGAAGCCATTAGGGCAGAACTGGAGAATGGAACTGCGGCAATCCCTCGATTGAATTAGGGAGTGCCGGTCCTACCCACTGTACCGTTTCGTGAGAGAGGAGCACGCAACCAGAATCTTACGGGAGAAAAACTCCTATCCCGGCACAACATTTCAACAAGTTATTTACTTCTAAAATATAAAATAGTTGTGCTTCTAAACATACAAAACGTGTAATTATTTACTGTAATAAGTTTTAAGTAAATATCAGTATCACCGCTTATTAATTAATAATATATTCTCTAATATAATATTAGAGCTAATAATTGTATATAAGCCGAATAAATCTTACTAAAAAAAATATCTTACTCTAAGTTATTATTAATATCTTAATCTAAGTTAATATTTTTATTTTTTTATAAAAAAGATATTATTATACCATTGTTTAGTTTAATGTGAAAGTTAGAAGTTTATTTATTTTTATTACAAATTTTATAAAATATAGAAATATTATAATATTATAAATTAAAAAAAATTTAAATTTATAACTTTTAAATAAAAATAAAAATAAGCGTTTTCATCCATCTTACACGGGAGTGCCCTTTCAGATTAGGGTTCATATTGCGAGAGGTGCTTAATTTTGTGATTTAATGGAGTTTCTCTTTGGGCAAAAAAAATTCTACTAATATTCATGTCCAATTTATTGGGTCATTCTCAACAAATCTACTACACCAAACCCAAATATATGATTCCATCTATACATTGCCAATATAGAATTCTTATAGCTTGATCCCTATTGGTATGGATCACTATTTACATGGAAGTTGTTGAGTCCTTAAGGTCTACTTTGGCATGCAATTAGACACTTTCCAATTCACCTACTACTCCAATCCAAATATATGATTTAATATATATATATATATATGATTCGTATAGCATGATCATTAATGATTTTGGGGGCTAGATGTTCGTTGATATGGTCAAGAAATACATCCTTTGCCTTGATATGGTCAAGAAATACATCCTTTGCCCAATCTTGAAAGAATTGATTTGTGATATACATTACTCATATGTATGGAGTAAGCAAAGTGAAAGTATGTTTGATTTATTTAATGCCCACTTGGGCAAAACATAGCTTATATTATAAGGGTCATGCTAAATTGAAGTTGATTTTAAAGGTGTTATGTATAATGTATATTATTAGTACTTAATTTATATGTAAAATTATTATAAAAAAACACAATCGTTTGATTCATTTTTATATTATTAATTATTTTTTTAATTATAAAATGAAAGAATAAATCTATATTTATGATTTAAGAATTTATAAATATAAACAATACAACAATGAATAAAATGAAGGCAAACTTATAGAATATGAAAATAAATGATAAAAAAGTAAAAACAAAATCTTGGATAAACTTCCTAAACATAGTTAAAATTTAGGGTATTAGCTTTTTTTTAATAAATTTTAATTGAGATAAATTTTGATATAAGTAATAATGAGTAATTATGAATAAACACTTATTTGTGAAAAAAAAACGAGGAATATACACTTTCAATACAAAAAAATGGACAAATAACAGCATTGAAGCTTCACAGCAGCCCACCAAATACTAAAATCCTTAGTAAAAAATGTGCATCTTTCTTGGGAGTTAGTATCAATCAAAGTTGTCCATGTCCACCAACTTTACCTACCTTCACAATTTGCCAGAAGGCAAGAACGCAATTACAGGGAAGATGCCAAGAACACAAGGGGAAAGCATCAAATCACTCGATACTTCAGCCAACCCTAGTTGGGCAATTGTTTTGTTCAGTTTTTTGTGGGATTTTTTGTGAAATTCAGAGTCAATAAGAATAATGACGATTAACCTGGGAAAATTATGGAGGGCTTTGTTGACTTGACCAGCCCCCTAAGTTAGATCCATCATACATTGGGGGTCAACTTTGGTGCATACTTGTGCTAGTTTCATATTCTACCGTACCAAACATAATTGTAACATGGTGAAAAAAAATAAGAGTCTACCGTACCAACTTCACCTTCTAGTGGATATGGATATCTTAAGACTCTTATGATAGAGTTGCATAGTGCATTTGTTCAAGTGGCATTGCGAAATCCTTTTCCAAGCACTTGATACTCTCCATTTATGAGACCAAAAAGAACAACCCGTCATATTGACAGAAGACTGCATATGAAAGATGAACTGAATATTTAGGTTTTGTATAGAATAAGAGGAGTTTGGACACCCATTTTGATGAGAGGGTAAGTCTTCGACTGTTGAGTTCCAGCGTTCAAAGTCCCTCCCACCAACCACCTGTAACCTCTACGCAGATGCCCCGTCGACTGTTGACGAGCCAACGTTCCTCTCGAGCAAGTCAAGTGTCCAAGTTGCAATCCATGGTCTGATTAATAACACAGACGATCCAGATGCCCCACCTACCAAAACGATTAATTGCTCGTATGGATTAGTTGAACGGAGTAAGAATCTGTTCTTCTATATAAAGCCATTCCTCTTCGTTCTCTCCCGTATCCCATAACCATAACACCCAGAGAGAAGTAGAACTTCATTCTACCTCTTCCTTCACTTTTCAGCCACTAATATGGATGCCACCAACAAGGACGCTGTACACGGAAACTCAAATGGAGTGTTGAATGGGTTATGCATCAAGAGCGCGGCCGCCGGAGGGAAGTACCAGCACGGCCAAGACCCTCTCAACTGGGGAGCAGCGGCGGAGTCCATGGTCGGGAGCCATTTGGATGAGGTGAAGAGGATGGTGGCTGAGTTCCGGAAGCCGGTGGTCTGGCTAGGGGGCGAAACATTGACGATATCCCAGGTGGCAGCTATTGCCTCCCGGGACGCGGAAGGCGCCAAGGTGGAGCTTGCGGAGTCGGCCAGGGCTGGTGTGAAGGCCAGCAGTGACTGGGTGATGGAGAGCATGAACAAGGGTACTGACAGTAACGGGGTTACCACTGGGTTTGGAGCCACTTCCCACAGGAGGACCAAGCAAGGCGGTGCACTCCAAAGGGAGCTCATTAGGTAAGTAAAGCTGCTCTCAACCTAAACTGACTTTATTTTCATTGGATCTCAATGACTCTATCATGAATTTCAGGTTCTTGAACGCCGGCATATTCGGAAACGGAATGGAGTCGAGCCACACTTTACCATATTCCGCTACCAGAGCAGCCATGCTCGTGAGGATCAATACCCTCCTCCAGGGTTACTCTGGGATCAGGTTCGAGATCTTGGAAGCCATTGCGAAACTCCTTAACCACAACGTCACTCCGTGCCTCCCCCTCCGCGGCACCATCACCGCTTCCGGTGATCTCGTCCCTCTTTCCTACATCGCCGGATTACTCACTGGCAGGCCAAATGCTAAGGCTGTCGGACCGGAAGGACAGGCGCTCAATGCAGAGGAGGCATTTAGGACCGCCGGAATCAACTCCGGG
Organism: Trapa incisa; assembly: GCA_030064435.1. Lineage (NCBI taxonomy): Eukaryota > Viridiplantae > Streptophyta > Magnoliopsida > Myrtales > Lythraceae > Trapa > Trapa incisa. Next base: position 10,727,419 of record CM057786.1, on the reverse strand, counting down.
TTCTTTGAATTGCAGCCCAAGGAAGGACTGGCGCTAGTGAATGGCACCGCTGTCGAGTCTGGCCTCGCCTCGATGGTTCTATTCGAGGCAAACATTTTGGCAGTCTTGTCGGAGGTTTTGTCGGCTATATTTGCCGAGGTTATGCAAGGGAAGCCGGAGTTTACGGATCACCTAACCCATAAGTTGAAGCACCATCCCGGACAAATCGAGGCGGCCGCCATCATGGAACACATCTTGGAAGGAAGCTCTTACGTTAGAGCAGCCAAGGAATTGCATGAGATGGATCCCTTGCAGAAGCCGAAGAAGGACCGGTATGCTCTTCGGACCTCTCCACAATGGCTCGGCCCTCAGATTGAAGTCATTCGGTTCTCCACCAAATCCATCGAGCGGGAAATCAACTCTGTCAATGATAATCCTCTCATCGATGTGTCTAGGAACAAGGCCCTCCATGGCGGGAACTTCCAGGGCACCCCCATCGGAGTCTCCATGGATAACACCAGGCTAGCACTCGCAGCAATCGGAAAGTTGATGTTTGCACAATTCTCCGAGCTTGTGAATGATTTCTACAACAACGGGCTGCCCTCGAACCTCACCGCGAGCCGTAACCCGAGCCTGGACTACGGTTTCAAAGGGGGAGAGATTGCCATGGCCTCATACTGCTCAGAACTAGAGTTCCTCGGAAACCCGGTGACCAACCATGTCCAGAGTGCCGAGCAGCACAATCAAGATGTAAATTCGTTGGGATTGATCTCTTCCAGGAAGACAGCTGAAGCCGTCGAGATTCTGAAGCTCATGTTGTCTACATACCTAGTGGCACTTTGCCAAGCGATCGATCTCAGGCACTTGGAAGAGAACCTCAGGAGTGCTGTGAAGAATACGGTCAGTCAAGTGGCCAAGAGGACCTTGACAGTGGGAGTTAACGGAGAGCTCCACCCATCTAGATTTTGTGAGAAAGATCTCCTCGCAGTGATCGACCGGGAGTATGTCTTGGCCTATGCAGATGACCCTTGCAGCGCCACTTACCCTTTGATGCAAAAACTCAGGCAAGTTCTCGTTGACCACGCTCTCAAAAATGGCGACAACGAGAGGAACCCGAACTCATCAGTGTTCCAGAAGATCGCAACTTTCGAGGCCGAGCTCAAGGCAACCCTCCCAAGGGAGATTGAAGCCACCAGGGTAGCCTTTGAGATCGGAGCTGAGGCAATCCCGAACAGGATCAAGGACTGTCGGTCCTACCCGCTGTATCGATTTGTCAGAGAGGAGCTTGGAACTGGATTGCTAACAGGAGAAAAGGTTTTGTCCCCTGGTGAGGATTTCGACAAGGTCTTCACGGCGATATGCCAGGGTAAGATCGTCGATCCGATGTTGGAGTGCATGAGCAGCTGGAACGGTGCTCCGCTCCCGATATGTTAGTGAAGTGCGCTGGTCTTATCATCCTCCCAACATCTGTTCTTCTTTATTACTTCCTTTCATGGATTTCCATCTTCCAATTTAACGGATTCAACTATAAGATTATTTGGTGCAAACAATCTTTACGAGCCTTTATTGGCTGCTATGCTCTAAAATGGTCAAATTAGGGTTTTAGTTCTAGTAATGCCCAAATCGGACAGTGTAAAATAATTTAAATATTATAAATATAAAATTATTATACAAAATTTTTTAATATAATTTAATTATATATATAAATTAATAATTTTTTAAATTTAATTAAATGATAAATTTATCTTTCTAATTTCTTTATAAATAATCATTTTTCTTACTTAACCTCCATCCAAACTATTAATTGTTATTTTTAACACCTTCAAATCCATCACTTTATTTTTCCTCCAAACACCACTGAATACTTCAACTTCTAAATCACTACCCTCAATATAAACATAGGATAAAGTATTTGTTATATTATATGGATACATTGAAAATAATACTTAATTTTAACATATTTTAATATCTTAATCATTTTAATAATTTTATTTCCAATAACAATATAGAATAAAAATTTAACTCTATATTAATTTATTTTAAATATTATAAGTATTAGAAAAAGTAAAAAGTTCTATTTGTATGTATAAAATTATTTTATTTAAAAATTATGGTTAACAAATAAATGTAATTAATAAAATTTATTTTATTATTGTAGAATGTATCAATTAGTAAAGTAATTATGAAATTAGCATTGCATGTTAATTGAATTTATTTGATATTTATATATTTTTTTAATATAGGAGTATATCAATAATTAATTTATCTATATAAAGAAAAATGACTTATTTTGATATAGGGTAGAGGTGTAATAATTTATATAATTGGTATATAAATAATTTATAATATTTTAAATTAGTATAAATATTTTTTTATTAAATGATTATTAAGGCTCTGATTGGATTTAAGGGTTCGGAGGGGGAGGGGTTTAGAGGGTGTAGAAATCTTTCATTTGGAGGGTTTGGAGGGGTTTTAAGGGGCTCTCCAACCTTCCATTTACACTAAAACACAATTTATTAAGTATTTGGAAGTAGTGTATCATTTATTGCTTAAATTTTTTTAATACTCTAATTTATTGTTTATATTATTTATTTATTTATTTATTTTTATCCTTATATATCTTAAATAGATTTATAAATTAATAATATTTTATATAAATTATATAATATAAATATATTATACATAAAAAATATTATTAAAATTTTTTATATTTAATTTAATTATATATATTTGTTATTAATTTTTTTAATTTAATTAAAAGGATAAATTTGTCTTTCTAATTTTTTTTTATTAATAATCATTCCCCTCACTTTACCTCCATCCAAACTATTGATTGTTAAATACACTTTACCTCTAAATCAGAACCCCTCAATAAAATATAGCCTAAAGGATTTATTGTATTATATGGTCACATTGAAAATGATACTTAATTTTAACATATTTTAATATCTTAATCATCATAATAATTTTATTTCTAATAATTAACCGAATAAAAATTTAGCTATAAATTCATTTAATTCAAATATTATAAGTATAAGAAAAAAAATCCTATTTTTATGTATGAAATTATTTTATTATAAAATCTTATTTTATTATTACAAAATATATTAATTAGTGAAGTAATTGCTAAATTAGTATTGCATGTTAATTGAATTTATTTGATATTTATAATTTTTTCTTAAAATATGAGTATATCAATAGTTAGTTTATATATATATAAATGACTTATTTTAATGTATGGTAAATGTATAATAACTTATTGATATATAAATAGTTTTTAATATTTTATATTAGTATAAATATTTTTTTTATTAAATAGTTATTAAGGCGATGTTTGGATTGAGAGGTTTGGAGGGGTAAGGGTTTGTAGGTGAAGAAATCCCTCATTTGGCAAAAATAATTAAGGGATTTGGAGGGGCGGAGAATCACATCCAAACCCCTTCATTTACACAAGGACACAATTCATCCAAAAGTGAGCGTATTTGGGGATTGTGTTATTTATTGCTTAAATTACTTTAATAATATAACTTATTGTTTATATTATTATTTATTTATTTTTATTTTTATATACTTTAAATAGATTTATATATTTATAATATTTTATATAAATAATATTATATAAATATATATTATAAATAATAAATTATTGTACAAAATATTTTTAATATAATTTAATTATATATAATAGGTAATATTTTTTTTAATTTAGATAGAAGGGTAAATTTGACTTTCTAATTTTTTTATTAATAATAATTCCACTCAATTCACCTCCATCCAAACTATTGATTATTAAAAATTTGTAATATCTCTAAATTCGTCACTTCACTTCCTTCTGATCACCTTCGAACACTTAAACTCCAAATCACTCCGAACCCCTCAATACAAATATAGCCTGAAGGATTTACTGTATTATATAGTCACATTGAAAATAATACTTTATTTTAACATATATCAATATCTTAAGTATCTTAATAATTATATTTCTAATAACTATATTGAACAAAAATTTAACTATAAATTCATTTATTTTAAATATTATAAGTGTAAGAAAAAATAAAGTCCTATTTGTATGTAAGAAATTATTTTATTAGAAAAATATAATAAAAAATAAATGTAATTAAAAAATTTTATTTTGTTATTGCAAAATTTATTAATTAGTCAAGTAATTGCGAAATTAGTATTTAATGTTAATTAAATTTATTGGATATTTATATTTTTTTCTTAAAATGTGGGTATGTTAATAGTTAGTTTATAATATTTTAAATTAGTATAAATATTTTTAATTAAATAGTTATTAAGGATAGGTTTGGATTGAGGGGTTTAGAGGGGAGGGATTTGAAGGTTGGAGAAATCCCACATTTAGAAAAAAAAAATGGAGGGGTTTGGAGGGTCCAAGAATCACAGCTATACCCCTTCAATCCTTCCATTTACAATAGGGCACAATTCATCTAAAATGGAGGTATTTGAAGGGAATGTGTTATTTATTGTTTAAATTACTTTAATATACTCATTTATTATTTATATTATTTATTTATTTATTTATTTAATTTTATTCGTATATACTTTAAATAGATTTATATTTTAATAATATTTTATATAGATTATATAATATAAATATATAATACATATATTATTATACAAAATTCTTTTAATATAATTTAATTATATATATTAGCTAATAATTTTTTTAATTTAATTGAAAGGGTAAATTTATCTTTATAATTTTATCATTAATAATCATTCCCCTCACTTCATCTCCATCCAAACTATTGATTATTAAAAATTTTTAACACTTCCAAATTCATCACTTCACTTCCCTTCCTAACACCTCTGAACACTTCATCTCAAAATCTCTCTGAACCCCTCAATACAAACATAACCTAAAGGATTTGATGTATTATATGGCATCATTAAAAATGATACTTAATTTTAACATATTTCAATATCTTAATCATCTTAATAATTTTATTTCCAATAGAACAAAAATTAAACTCTACATTCATTTATTTCAAATATTACAAGTATAAGAAAAAGTAAAGAGTCCTATTTGTATGTATAGAATTATTTTATTAGAAAATTATGATTAAAGAATAAATGTAATTTAAAACTTTTGTTTTATTATTGCAAAATGTATTAATTAGTGAAGTAATTGTAAAATTAGTATTGCATGTTAATTGAATTTATTTGATATTTATATTTTTCTTAAAATAGGAGTATATCAATAGTTAGTTTATATATATAAAGATAAATGACTTATTTTGATGTATAGTAGAGGTGTAATGACTTATATGATTGGTATATAAATAGTTTATAATATTTTAATTTAGTATAAATATTTTTTTATTAAATAGTTATTATGGCTATGTTTGGATTGAGGGGTTTGGAGGGGGAGGGTGTCACGCCTCGACCCGGTTTGGTCGGATCCCTATGATCAACCCACCACTTTCCCGGTTTACTAAGGGTTGCCCCTTTTTTAATAACCGTGAAGAGTAAGGCATCCTTTAAACTTGTACATTTCCAGAAATACATTAATTAAAACTGTATAAAAATTTTAACTTACATACCTATCTTGCAGGTGTGAGTAATAGGGGGTCTTTGGGTAGGTTTCCCTTGGTTACTTTTAGGAAAAAGATTTGTATTGCAGTGTGTCAGACTCCTTTCCTTTAACAATCCTTTCATTTTCAAATCTCGGGATTTTTCCACCATTTCCTTATTTAATCAAGGTGTGTCATCACCCAATACACATCCTTCATCATGAAGGTCAAACACACATTCTCAGGTCAGCACGTCCATTAAACCCACTTGTGGCATTGGAGCGACTTTACCGGCCACCTAGATAGAAACATGTTCATTTCTACCTTAAGAATGAGTGGATGTACGTAACATCCGACCCTCAATCCCAAAATCAATTCTCCGTGTCCGTATGAGGACAGAGACCTCATCCCGTCCCCACCCTGGTCTCATGCGCTTTGTGCTACTCCAAATTTTGCAAGTTCACCTAGTATGACGAACTGTCCTTATACTTATCAAGTCGTCTAGGGCCCTTAGGATGCATCACTACCCCTCATGTGCGTCTTGATGATCCTGTAATAATAGTGCATGCACAAACAATATTTTCTTATCATGCCATATAATCTGTGGTGCCACCAGTCCAACGGCCCCGACCTTCAACTCAACATGCAACTATTTGTCTTGACTGGTCTGGTGACCTGTCATCTCACACTGGCACTAGTTGACTGAATATGTCGGTACTATCTTGGTACTATGGCCAAACAATTCATTTATTAAAGTTTTATGGCACATATCTTATGTTTCTTTATGAGCTCCTACTCGTGCCCACTAGCCTATGGCCCACTTATTCTAGATTTTCAAAACCGGGCATAATTGCCCCCAAGTTCCAAAACCAAGGCCCCCGGCCTATAAGAGCTATTCGAGCTCCCATCAAGAAATTCCCCTAGACCAATTCCTTGTATTCAAGCGAGCTTGTCCTTGCTGGCATTTCTGGTACTTCGTGTTCCTACACGATATGAACATCTCAGTTCATTATCTCTTGGCCTAATAGCTTTCATTCATTCCAAATGAATGAGAAAAATAAAACTTTTATTTATTTACAATTAGGTCCCTAAAGTTATTTTTTTAACTTTAAGTCCCTAATTCCAATTTTTTTTTTCAAATTGAGTCCTAAAAATTTTAAAATTCCCCTTGGGGCCTCAATTTATTTCAATTTCACAAAATGGGTTTAATTTCCCAAATTTCCAATTTGGTCCCCCAACTTTTCCAAAATTACCATTTTACCATTTCTTTACAAAAATGGTAAACTTTACCCCCAAAAGTTTTTGGGTGAGGATGGGTGACCTTCTGGGAAGTATAAATTTTTTTGTAACCTAAAATTTTGGTCAAAAATTTGTATGTACGCCTTATCATAAATAACCATAAATTAATATATATTTAATTATTGTAATTAATATCAATAATTTAATACCTAAATTAAATTATTAGAATTAATACCGAAATTAAATTATTAGAATTAATACCGAAATTTAATTTATTGGAATTAATACCAAAATTAAATTATTGGAACTAATTCCAATAATTTATGGCAATATTAATACTAGTAATAAATCTCGCGAGGTCATCCCCATTTCATTCTCCTCACACCTAAACACTTCTCTCTCTCTCTCACTACTGCTCCATTTCCCGGTAAAGCTCGAACCAGAGCTTCGACTTGAACAAAGGTTGGGCTCTTTAGAATTGGGGAGAAGACAACTATCTGATAGCAAACTCCAGTCAACCCGAGAATCGTTGGAGAAGCGCTGGCGTGATAGAATAGTGAAGCAGCTCCGATTGACCGAAGCTGCCCTATTTCGGCCAAGCTGAAATCAGCCATTTCAAGCCCTGCTCAGGCCAATCCAAGTCCTCCCAACACTTCCTCAGCCTTTCCACGGCTGAATTAGAACCGAAAGGTAAGCCAATTCGGCTCCCCTTTATTAGTGCTAGAGAGAAAGTCGACCGAATTTCAATGAAGAAATTCTAATCCAATTTCACATCAATTGATGCGATTCTTGATTCTAGGATGAACCTCTGGATGAGAGCTATTTATTCAGATCAAAAGCTCGAACCGTTTGCCTTCACCGATGAGTAATCGAAGATTTCTCTCTCTATAGTTCATTTTTCGATGAAGCTCCGTTTGAGCTCATCCTAGCATTAAAACTTGCGATTCACATTTCTGAAGAATCGTATGAACATGTAGAAACTCAATTTCAACTTCAATTTCAACAATTGGAAACGTTTGATGGGTCAATTTGATGAAATCAAATTCGCCTGTGTTAAGAAGTTGGAATTGGGGAAAATTGGGGATTTTCGAAATTCAAAGGACCAAAATGAAATTTTATGAAATTGAGGGTCAATTGGGCATGAAAATAATGTTGGATGACCAATTGAGGAATTTAAAAATTTTTGGGGCAAAACTTACCATTTTTGTAAAAGAAGGGCAAAATGGAAATTTTGGAAAAATTGATGAACCAAATTGGAAATTTGGGAAATTAAACCCCTTTTTGGTGAAATTGAATAAATTGAGGTCCCAGGATAAATTTTAAAAGTTACGGGACTCAATTTGAGGAAAAACCGACATTAGGGACTTAAAGTTAAAGATAAATAACTTTAGGGACCTAATTACAAATAAATGAAAGTTTGACTTTCTCATTCATTTGGAATGAATGAAGGCGATTAGGCCAAAGGATAATGAACCAAGATGTTCATATCGTGTAGGAACATGAAGTACGAAGAACGCCAACAAGGACAAGCTCGCGTGAATACCAAGAACCGGTCTAGTGGAATTCACGGCATTAACGGGTGAGTGGGTTTACTAACATCATACCTAGTTGGGATGATGAGCACAACTTAAAGATAAAAACCACTTACCAGTTGTGAGTGGAAATTTTATATCATACCCAGTAGGGGATGATAAGTACCTCGGTATAAAAATCCACCGTTTAGTGGTATTTTAATCATCACCACTTAGAGAAAGTGATGTGAAAATTATGCGAAAAAAAACTACTTACCAGTTGTAAGTAGATCATACCTGGTTGGTATGATGAGACTTCCTCGAAGGAAGTTGAAAACCCGTTCATCGGTTATGAACGAAGATGTCCTTATAGCGGTTGGTATAATGGACAGTGAAAACCTATTTTGTCGGAAGTGTTCTCCCCTGATTGTGTGCCAATGCTTAAACTATTTGGGAGACCTTCTCGACGGGAGCTCGAATAGCTCTGATAGGCCAGGGGCCTCGGTTTTGGAACTTGGGGGCAAAATTCCTGATTTTGAAAATCTCGTACAGTGGGCCCAAGGCCAGTTGGCACGAGCAGGAGCTCGTAAACGAACATGATATATGTGCTATAAAACTTAATAAGTGAATTTTTTGGCCATGGTACCAAGATAGGACCGACATGCTCAGTCAACTAGCGGTAGTGCGACATGACAGGTCGACGGACTAGTCAAGACAAACAGCTGCAGGTTGAGTTGAGAGTCGGGGCCGTTGGACTAGTGGCACCACAGATTACATGACAATATAAGAAAACATTGTTTGTGCATGCACTGTGAGTACGGGATCATCAAGACGCCCATGAGGGGTAGTGATGCGTCCTAAGGGCACTGGACGACCTGGTGGCTATAAGGGTAGTTCGTTGTTCTAGGTGTCTGTGTGAAATCTGGAGTAGCACCAAGCGCATGAGACCGAGGTGGGGACAGGATGAGGTCTCTGTCCTCATACGGACACGAAGAAGTGATTTCGGGATTGTGGGTTGGATGTCACGTACATCCACTCATTCCCAGGGTAGAAGTGGTTGTACTTCTATCCGAGTGGCAGGAAAAGTCGCTCCAAAGCCACTAGCGGGTTTAGTAGTGATACTGACTTGCGAATGTGTGTAACCTTCATGATGAAGGATGTGTGTTGGGTGATGACACACCAATAACTAAGAAATAATGGAAAAACCCCAAATTTTTAAATAAAAGGATTTTTTTTGAAAAGAAAGGAGTCTGACACACCCCATATAAGTGTTTTTTTTTAAAAGTTAAAAGTAGACCTTTGAAAACCCATTCACTGAGTAGTCGTACTCACCCCCTCCCTTATATCCCTTTCAGGAAATCCCGGAAAGTCTACCTTGAAAGACCATCAACTAAGATGCCTGTAAGACAAGTATGTAAAGTTTAAAATTTCATGCAGTTTTGATTATGCTATTCCAGGTAATGGTGCAGGTTTAAAGGACGCCTTACTCTTTACGGATTATAATAAGGGGAAATCCTGTAATAAACCGTGAGAGTGGCGGGTTGTTCACGGGGATCTGACCAAACCCGGTTGGGGCATGGCAATCTCTCTAACATCGATCGAAAATTACAGAGGGGAGTCGAATTGGCTTACCTTTCTGTACTTGTTCGGCCATGGGAGGGATGAGAAAGTGTTGGGAGGGCTTGGTTTGGCCTGGGGGGGGGGGGGCTGAAATTGGCCAATTTCAACTCGGCCAAAACAGGGTAGCTTCGATCCATTGGAGTTGCTTCATAGTTTGATCATGCTGGTGCTTCTCCGGCAACTCTCGAAATGAATGGATGTCACCATCGTGTAGTTGATTTCTCTCCGGTTCTAAGGAACCCGACCTCACCTTCTTTGGCTTGTAAATGACCTATATCAAAGCTTTTGTTCGAGCTTTACTGGAAAACTAAGCAACTGAGAGAGAGTGAGTTTTTTGGTGTAGAGAGGATGAGTGGAGAGCGACTCTTTATATAGGGAGCTTGGGGACTCGTCAGCCGTCCATTTGGCATCGTTATGACAGGCATTGATGGCCAAAAATGTATTGAATGGAGAAGTTTCTTCTTCATCGGCACTACTTTGATTTTTCGGTGAGTGAACAGTGCTGTCATCTAAAGGAAGAAGACGACACTATTTCGAACCGGACCGGACCTGTCCAAACCGAGTTCAAAGCTTAAACCGGCTGGTTCACTCCTCATTTGACCGAATTTTTCAAATCTAAAAATTTCTAAATTCATTTTCTCTTCAATGGTGGCTTCAAATCTTGAATTTTAATTTCTTAAACCACCTCGAAAAATGAATTTAGAATCCAATTAAATAGTAGTTCAAACCGGTTCGGATCCGGTTCACCTGAACCGATTTGGTTTTCATTTCCAATTCCTTCTCAATTCCATTTCCATGACTTTTAGAACTCTTTGGATCACTTGGGATCCATAAATTTCCTAGTCTACCCTCTCTCTATCGATTCTGGTTCATGAGTCGATTCAGTTCATTAACCGGTTCGGACCCAGTTCACTTAAACCAGTCCAGTTTTTCTTCCCCAATTCATCCTAAGGTTCTTTTCCAATATTTATGAACCATTTTGAGTCAGATGGAAGTTGTAAATTCTCAATTTGCATGTTAATTATCGAGTTTGTAGACCGATTCAATTTAAAATTCAAAACTGACCGGTTCTTTCCCTAGTTTTCTCATTATCAAAGAACGGGGTTTACATCACTTCTCTAAGTTGTGATGTTTAAAATATCACAAAGTAGTGGTTTTCATTTCAAGGTACTTATCATCCCCAACCGAGTATGATATAAAATCCCACTCACCCGTTTAATGTAGTGAATTCCACTCGACCGGTTCTTTGTATTCACACGAGCTTGTCCTTGCTAGCGTTCTTGGTACTTCATATTCTTACATGATATGAACATCCATGTTCATTATCCATTGGCCTATTAGCCTTCATTCATTCCAAATGAATGAGAAAAAAACTTTCTATTTATTTGCAATTAGGTCCCTAAAGTTATTTTTCTTTAACTTTAGTCCCTAATGCCGGTTTTTCCTCAAATTGAGTCCTGGAACTTTTAAATTTTATCTTCGGACCTCAATTTATTCAAATTCACAAAAGGGGTTTAATTTCTCAAATTTTCAATTTTGTCCCCCAACTTTTCCAAAATTACCATTTTGCACTTCATTTACAAAAATGGTAAGTTTTACCCCAAAATTATAAAATTCCTAAATTGGCCCTCTAACATTCTTATCCTACCTAATTGACCCTAATTTTATAAAATTACATCTTGGTCCTTCGAATTTTCAAAAATCCCCAAATTTCCCCAATTTCAACTTCCTAGCATAGCCAAATTTAATTTCATCAAATTGGTCGATTAAACACTTCTAATTGTTGAAATTGAAGTTAAAATTGAGTTGCTACATCTTCATATGATTCAATAGCACTTTGAAATTGCACGTTTTGACGTCGGAACGAGCTCAAACGGAGCTTCGCCGGAAAACATACTGTAGAGAGAGAAAGCTTCAATTACTCACTATCGGGGGCACAACGGTGCGAGCTTTCGATCTGGGCAGATAGCTCTCATCCTGAGGATCATCCTAGAATCAAGAATTGCATCAATTGATGCCGAATTGAGTTAGAATTTCATCATCAAAATTTTATTGGTTTTCTCTCTAGCACTAGTCAGAAATTGTAGAGTGGAGTCGAATTGGCTTACCTTCCAGCCCTAATTCGGCTGTGAGAGGGTTGTGGAGGTGTTGGTAGGGCTTGGTTTGGCCTGGGGAGGGCTCAAAAGGGTCGATTTCAGCTCAACCAAAACATGGCAGCTTAGATTATGTCGGTGCTTTTTCGGCGATTCTCGGATTAACTAGAGTTTGCTATTAGATAGCTGGCTTTCCCTAGAGTCTAAAGAGTCCGACCTCTCCTTCTAAGGTTAAGAAAAATGCCCAAGTAAAAGCTCTGGTTCAAGCTTCACCGTGAAATGGAGCAGTAGAGATAGATAGAGAAGTGTTCAGGTGTGAGGAGGATGAATGAGGATGAGCTTAACTTCAGTGTTCTGATGGGATCCAATTCATCTGAGCTGGTCTGGTTTTTCTCTTCTAATTTATCTTAAGGTTCTTTTCCAAGTTTTATGAACCTCCAAATGGTCAGGTTTGTGAACCAGTCTGGTATTTCTTACTCAGTTTGACAGATTCTTTTCCCAATTTTCCTAAACTCAATAGAGCGAGGTTTACAAATCTCCCCTCCTTTTAGGAGTTTTTTCCTCTAAACTTAATCCGCATATTTTACATCTGGGTTAATGTCCTTTAATGTCCACTACGTCCTATACTTAGGGCAAGATTTCTCCTCTTGAGTGTTCTTGCCTAGGATTTCAGGATTGAGAGTTCCAAAAATACCCAACAATTCTCGTGTCTAATTATTCTCTTAGTAGTTGAAACCCTTATCTCAATGTTCTTTCAAGTGTTACGTAATTGTTTTCCCAGTTTTCTTTGTTATCACCTTTTCATCCTATTTTAACCCTTACTCTGTTCGTTGTGTATTCTAACTTCGTCCAAATTTTTATATTCGATCTTGTCATGCTTTCTAGCTGACTCTTCCTTACTTTGAGTCATATTCTCATCGGGATTGCTAGGGTTACATGCCCCTTATAGCATGGCATTTTCTAGGACTTGTCTTTGTCCATTAGATTTCTAGAACATCTCCTTGAGGGTCTCGCTTAGCTTTCCGACCTTTCAAGGATCGTATAACTTCATCCCACTTTTCTTTTGATAGCATTCCTCAACTATCCTTTTACCGTTATCCTCTCATCCATCTTGCTTTTGAAGTTATGTCTCACATAACCGATCTGATTTCTCCTACCTACTCATCCTTTCCCAACTTTTTTTGGGTCTTTTCATTTCCAATAATTGGGTTTCTTGATGACTTATTGACGTACGAGAATTTTTCCCTTCTTATGTCCTTTCTCTTCTTTAGTAGCATCCTTTATTTAAGTACTTTCCTTTTTCCTTAATCCACTCTTACTTGTTCATAACCATTTCACGATTCATTATTTCAAGTTGATCTCTTTTTGGTCTATGTATTGATTGTTTTGTTTGGGAGTTCCCTTCTTACGATTTCATTCTCTACTATATTCCTAAAAGTAGAGGTTTTAACATTAAGAGTTACATGTTCAACCTTCTTACCATCCTTTGGAGATTCCTTCCTTCATTTTCTTACACCTTCTTCTATATTGAGGCAATTGCCCACTTTAAATCCTTATTCATCTTAAAATTTCCTTTCATTTCTTATCTAAGAAATTTCTGATAGTTGGTCTTGTTTCATATACTCTACACTATGCTCATTCGTCCATTCTTTATGCTCCATTAAGTGAGCGTGAACCACGACCTGTACTAATGTCAGCGGATACATCTTTTGCACTATATGATCATCCTCACATGTACAAGTACATGTCTATTTATTTTAGGGAGATTACATATCTTCCTTATTTCAAGATCTCTTGATCATGTGAGGGGCTTACCTACTCCTCTCGTGGCTTATGTTTGGTCATTAATTTGGCATTGGTCTTTTTAAGTATTTTCCTTCATCCTTCTTGTAAACCCCACACTTTTGAGTTAAGAAAAACTGAGAAAAGAACCGGTCAAACCGAATAAGAAAACCGAGTCGGTTTACATTTGAGAACAAGCAATATGGAAATTTACAACTTCCGGGTGATCCAAAGGGTTCATTAAACCTTGAAAAAGAAACTTAAGACAAATTAGAAGATAAAAACCAAATTGGTTCAAGTGAACTAGATTTCATAAGAATTTTAAAGTTAAGCGTGCTTGCTTGAGAGTAGTGTGAGGATGGGTGATCTCTTGGGAAGTATGATTTTTTTGTAACCCGGAATTTCAGTCAAAACTTTTTATGTACGGTTTATCATAAATAGCCATAAATTAATATATATTTAATTATTATAATTAATACAAATAATTTAATATCAAAATTAAATTATAAGAATTAATACCAATAATTTATGGCAAAATAATACTAGTAATAAATCTCTCCCATTTAATACACACTTTTACACCTATATAAAGAGGTCATCCCCATTCATTCTCCTTACACATCAACACTCCTTTCTCTCTACTGCTACATTTCTCGGTGAAGCTCAAACTAGAGCTTCGACTTGAACAAAGGTCGGGCTCTTTAGAACCGGGGAGAAGACAACTATCTGGTAGCAAACTCCAGTCAATGCGAGAATCGTTGGAGAAGCGCCGAAATGATGGAATAGTGAAGCAGCTCCAGCGGACCGAAGCTACCCTATTTCGGCCAAGCTAAAATTGGCCATTTCAAGCCCTACTCAGGCCAAACCAAGCCTTCCCAACACTTCCTCAGCCCTCACACGGCCGAATTATGAATGAAAGGTAAACCAATTTGGCTCCCCTCTGCAATTTCCGGTCGGTGCTAGAGAGAGAACCGGTAGAATTTCAATAATGAAATTCTAACTCAATTCGGCATCAATTGATGCGATTCTTGATTCTAGGATAAACCTCAAGATGAAAGCTATCTGCCTAGATTGAAAGGTCAGACTGTCGTTCCCTCACCGGTGAGAAATCGAAGCTTTCTCTCTCTACAGTCTATTTTCCGACGAAGCTCCGTTTGAGCTCGTTCTGGCATTAAAATCTGTGTTTCAAAGTTTCTTAGAATTGTATGAATATGCAGGAACTGAATTTCAACAATTAGAAGTGTTTGATCGGTCAATTTGATGAAATCAAATTCGGTAGTGTTGAAGAGTTGAACTTGGAGAAAAAATAGGGGATTTTCGAAATTCAAATGGCCAAAATGCAATTTTATGAAATTGAGGGTCATTTGGTCATGAAAATAATGTTGGAGGACCAATTGAAGAATTTTGGAATTTTTGGGGCAAAACTTACCATTTTTGTAAAAGAAGGGCAAAATGGAAATTTTGGAAAAATTGGGGGACCAAATTGGAAATTTGGGAAATTAAACACCTTTTTGGTGAAATTGAATAAATTAAGGTCCTAGGATAAATTTCAAATGTTACGGGACTCAATTTGTGGAAAAACCGACATTAGGGACTTAAAGTTAAAGAGAAATAACTTTAGGGACCTAATTGCAAATAACTAAAAGTTCGGGTTTTCTCATTCATTGGAAATGAATGAAGGTTGTTATGCCGAGTAATAATGAACAAAGGTTGTTCATATCATGTAGGAACGCAAAATACCGAGAACTCCAGCAAGGACAAGCTCGCGTGAATACAAAGAATCGGTCTAGTGGAATTCACGACATTAACGGGTGAGTGAGTTTACTAACATCATACCCGATTGGAATGATGAGCACAACTTAAAATTAAAAACCACTTACCGGTTGTGAGAGTAAATTTTATATCATATCCGGTTGGGGATGATAAGTACCTCTGTAAACCCTACACATTTGAGTTAAGGAAAAACCGGGAAAAGAACCGGTCAAACCGAATAAGAAAACCAAGCCGGTTTACAATTGGAAATAAGCAATATGGAAATTTACAACTTTCGGGTGATCCAAAGGGTTCATTAAACCTTGGAAAAGAAACTTAAGACAAACTAGATATTAATACCAATAATTTATGGCAATATTAATACTAGTAATAAATCTCACCCATTTAATAAACGGGTTTTACGCCTATATAAAGAGGTCATCCCCATTTCATTCTCCTCACACCTTAGCATTTCTCTCTCTCTCTCTACTGCTCCATTTCCCGATAAAGCTCGAACCAGAGCTTCGACTTGAATAAAGGTTGGGCTCTTTAGAACCGAGGAGAAGACAACTATCTGATAGCAAACTCCAGTCAATTCGAGAATCGTTGGAGAAGCGCCGACATGATGGAATAGTGAAGCAACTCCGGCGGACCGAAGCTGCCCTATTTTGGCCAAGCTGAAATTGGCCATTTCAAGCCCTCCTCAGGCCAAACCAAGCCCTCCCAACACTTCCTCATCCATTCCATGGCCGAATTAGGATTGAAAGGTAAGCTAATTCGGCTCCCCTTTACAATTTTCTATCGGTGCTAGAGAAAGAGTCGACCGAATTTCAATGATAAAATTCTAATCCAATTCTGCATCAATTGATGCAATTCTTGATTCTAGGATGAACCTCAGGACGAGACCTATCTGCCTAGATCAAAATCTCAGACAGCCGTGCCTTCACCGGTGAATAATCAAAGCTTTCTCTCTCTATAGTCTATTTTCCGGTGAAGCTCCGTTTGAGCTCGTTCTGGCGATAAAATCTACAATTCAAAGTTTCTTAGAATCGTATGAATATGCAGGAACTCAATTTCAACTCCAATTTCAATAATTAGAAGTGTTTGATCGATTAATTTGATGAAATCAAATTCGGTAGTGTTGAAGAGTTTAAATTGGGGGAAAATTTTGGGGATTTTTGAAATTCAAAGGGCCAAAATAAAATTTTATGAAATTGAGGGTCAATTGGGCATGAAAATATTATTGGAGGACCAATTGAGGAATTTTGGAATTTTTGGGGTAAAACTTACCATTTTTGTAAAAGAAGGGCAAAATGGTAATTTTGGAAAAATTGGGGGACCAAATTAGAAATTTGGGAAATTAAACCCCTTTTTGGTGAAATTGAATAAATTGAGGTCCCAGGATAAATTTCAAAAGTTACGGGACTCAATTTGAGGAAAAATCGACATTAGGGACTTAAAGTTAAAGAGAAATTACTTTAGGGACCTAATTGCAAATAACTAAAAGTTTGGGTTTTCTCATTCATTGGAAACGAATGAAGGCTGTTATGTCGAGTAATAATGAACAAGGTTGTTCATATCGTGTAAGAACATGAAGTACCGAGAACGCCAACAAGGACAAGCTCGCGTGAATATCAAGAACCGGTCTAGTGGAATTCACGGCATTAACGGGTGAGTGGGTTTACTAACATCATACCCGGTTGGGATGATGAGCACAACTTAAAGATAAAAACCACTTACCGGTGGTGAGTAAAAATTTTATATCATAGCCGGTAGGGGATGATAAGTACCTCCGTATAAAAACCCACTATTTAGTGGTATTTTAATAATCACCACTTAGAGAAAGTGATGTGAAAATTATGCGAAAAAAAACTATTTACCGGTTGTAAGTAGATCATACCCGGTTGGTATGATGAGACTTCCTCAAAGGAAGTTGAAAACCCGTTCATCAGTTATGAATGAAGATGTCCTTATATCGGTTGGTATAATGGACAGTGAAAACCTATTTTATCGGAAGTGTTCTCCCCTGACTGTGTGCCAATGCTTAAACTATTTGGGAGACCTTCTCGACGGGAGCTCAAATCTCTCTGATAGGCCAGGGGCCTCGATTTTGGAACTTGGGGGCTAAATGCCTGATTTTGAAAATCTCGTATAGCGGGCCCAAGGCTAGTTGGCACGAGTAGGAGCTCGTAAATGAACTTGATATATGTGCCATAAAACTTAATAAGTGAATTGTTTGGCCATGGTACCAAGATAGGACTGACATGCTCAGTCAACTAGCGGTAGTGCGACATGACAGGTCGACGGACTAGTCAAGACAAACAGCTGCGGGTTGAGTTGAAAAACGAGGCTGTTGGACTAGTGGCACCATAGATTACATGGCAATATAAGAAAACATTGTTTGTGCATGCACTGTGAGTACGGGATCATCAAGACGCCCATGAGGGGTAGTGATGCGTTCTAAGGGCACTGGACGACCTGGTGGCTATAAGGGTAGTTCGTCGTTCCAGGTGTCTGTGCGAAACATGGAGTAGCACCAAGCGCATGAGACCGGGGTGGGAACAGGATGAGGTCTCTCTCCTCATATGGACATGAAGAAGTGATTTCGGGATTGTGGGTCGGATGTCACATACATCCACTCATTCCCAAGGTAGAAGTGGTCGTACTTCTATCCGGGTGGCAAGAAAAGACGCTCCGAAGCCACTAGCAGGTTCAGTAGTGATACTGACTTGCGAATGTGTGTAACCTTCATGATGAAGGATGTGTGTTGGGTGATGACACACCGTGATAACTAAAAAATAATGGAAAACCCGAATTTTTAAATGAAGGGATTTTTTAAAACAAAGGAGTCTGGCACACTCCATATAAATCTTTTTCTTAAAAGTTAAAAGCTTTTAAAAACCGATTCACTGAGTAGTCATACTCACCCCCTCCCTTGTATCCCTTTTAGGAAATCCCAGAAAGCCTCCCATTAAGGACTGACAACTAAGATGCCTGTAAGAAAGGTATGTAAAGTTTTTAAATTTTATGCAGTTTTGAGTATTCTATTACAGGAAAAGGTGCAGGTTAAAGGACGCCTTACTCTTTACGATTTACAATATGGGGAAATCCTTTAATAAACTGGGAGAGTGGCGGGTTGTTCACGGGGATCCGACGAAACCGGGTCGGGGCGTGACAACCTCGGTATAAAAACCCACTACTTAGTGATATTTTTAATCATCACTACTTAGAGAAAGTGATGTGAAAGTTATGCGAAAAAACTACTTACGGGTTGTAAGTAGATCATACCCGGTTGGTATAATGAGACTTCCTCGACAGAAGTTGAAAACCCGTTCATCTGTTATGAACGAAGATGTCCTTATAACGGTCGGTATGATGGACAGTCAAAACCTATTTTTGTCGGAAGTGCTCTTCCATAATTGTGTGCCAATGCTTAAACAATTTGGGAGACCTTCTCGACGGGAGCTCAAATAGCTCTGATAGGTCGGGGGCCTCGGTTTTGGAACTTGGGGGCTAAATGCCTGATTTTAAAAATCTTGTATAGTAGGCCCAAGGCCAATTGGCACGAGCAGAAGCTCGTAAATGAACATGATATATGAGCCATAAAACTTAATAAGTGAATTGTTTGGCCATGGTACCAAGATAGGACCGACATGCTCAGTCAACTAGCGGCAGTGCGACATGATAGGTCGACGGACCAGTCAAGACAAACAACTGTGGGTTGAGTTGAGAGTCGGGGCCGTTGGACTAGTGGCACCACATATTACATGGCAATATGAGAAAATATTGTTTGTGCATGCACTGTGAGTACAAGATCATCAAGACACCCATGAGGGGTAGTGATACGTCCTAAGGGCACTGGACGACCTGGTGGCTGTAAGGGCAGTTCGTCGTTCCAATTGTTTGTGCAAAATTTGGAGTAGCACCAAGCGCGTGAGCCGGGGTGGGGATGGGATGAGGTCTCTGTCCTCATACGGACACGAAGAAGTGATTTCGGGATTGTGGGTCGAATGTCACATACATCTACTCATTCCCAGGGTAGAAGTGGTCGTACTTCTATCCGGGTGGCAGGGAAAGTCGCTCCGAAGCCACTAGCGGGTTTAGTAGTGATACTGACTTGCGAATGTGTGTAACCTTCATGATGAAGGATGTGTGTTGAGTGATGACACACCGTGGTAAATAAGAAATGGTGGAAAAACCCAAATTTTTAAATGAAGGGATTTTTGAAAACAAAGGAGTCTGGCACACTCTTCATAAATGTTTTTCTTAAAAGTCAAAAGCTTTTAAAAACCCATTCACTGAGTAGTTGTACTCACCCCTCCCTCACATCCCATTCTGGAAATCCCGGAAAGCCTCCCCTTAGAGACAGTCAACTAAGATGCATGTAAGACAAGTATGTAAAGTTTTAAATTTCATCCAGCTTTGATTATGCTATTCCAAGAAAAGGTGTAGGTTAAAGGATGCCTTACTCTTTACGATTTACAATAAGGGGAAATCCTTTAATAAACCGGGAGAGTGGCGGGTTGATCATGGGGATCCGATCAAACCGTATTGGGGCATGACAACTAGAGTGGTATCAGAGCCAGGTTCCTCAAAGACATAATTAAGACTAGAAAATATAGTATCTAATAGGATTTATCCTAAAATTTTCAAATGGCTCCCAGGAGAGGAACCAAGAAAACTTGGAATGGCTCTACTCAACACCCTACCTCTGTAGGGAGACAACCTTAGAAGCTTCCCAAATGCTTGAGACCGGGCTGAAATGTCAAAAGACCAAATGGGGAAGTATCTTGGAGAATGGTGCTAAGACCTATTGGTGGCACAACTCTAAGTATGGAGGAAGACGTTTATCAAGAATTCCATAGCTCCTTAGTTATTTTGCAACCATTTCTTGTAATAGGGCTGAAAGCCTAATCTTTTGTATCCCCCTGTTAATAAAATACTCAATTTCAAAACTCTCTCTCCTGATGATGCAATCTTGTTGGGAATATGACCTAAGGAAAATAAAGCAAACCCACACTATCTTGGAAGCTAAAGAAAAGTTACATCCCGATTATGGAAGATGAATCAAGGAATTAAGAAACTTAGGAAGACTCTTACCATGACCCTTTAGCAAAGGAGATTCAATAAGAAAACTGTCTAAGTGATCAGACTCAAAGAACGGTATAGCACCAAACCAATAGTAACCCTGGAAATGCCCTACTCAAAGGAAAGAAGGGACCACAACAATCCATGTAAAGGAATAACCTAATACAAGTATGAACGATTGAGACATTACCTGAAGAAGTGTCCAACCCTACTAAGGACAAGTACCAAGATAAACTATTATAGGTGTAAGGAAAGAAGGGGTATTTCACACCTCATAAATTCAGGGCAATAACATCTCAAAGGCCACGAAGTACTGAAGACTGAAACCATGGAGCTGGCTAAGTAAGCAGTTCACCAAGAGGTCAAGAAATGACGAGGTAAATGCAAAATTTAAATTTCTTCTTAAGAAGGTCAACCCGAGACAGATACCTCAAGAGTAGGGATAAGGTACATGGGAAGTATATCTAGAACACTCTCATAAGGGCAAACACAGAGAAACATCCTCTGGAAAGTCTAGAGAATGGCACAATGAGAGTGAAGAAGAGAAGGAATACGCTGGGAAAGGGAACTTTGGAGGGATGCATACAACTAAGTACCTTGAAGGAATCATTGGATTGGTAGATGGACATAACGTGAAGTGCAAAGCACCAACCCACTGTTAGAAACTTCTTGATGGAAGGATGTATTGGAGGCCAATTATGACCTGCCTTGGAAGAGTAATAGAGCCAAATAATGGGTGTATTGGAATGAATCACCTTGGAAAAAGTAATGAAGCCAAATAGGGTCAAGGAGAATAAATGACACCCTAAGAAAGACCAGGAGGTAGAAAGGACTACACCCTAAAAAGGTTTGTGAGATGGATGTTAAGGACATGAGGACTCGAGAAACAGCTGCCCTAAGAAACTTAGACCAAACAAATGGTGGAGGCAAAGCAGTTAACGAACAAATACTTAGGAAAGCCATAATGTAAGGTTCGACAAAGAAGAAAGAGACGAAAAGGTCAAATACTCGGGAAAAGAAGGATGCATGAAATCCTTAAAAGGACTGAAGGCCAATTAACGACTAAACTCAAGCTAAGAAAGGAATGGGCAAGCCTTTCCTACAATGATCCTGAAATAAGGAAGATTTGTACGCTCTCTAAAGAAATAGACAGGTACTGGGTACGAATAAGGGTGCCAATAGAGCAAAAAATATGTGCCTACAAGATTTGAGGAGTAAAGCTAAATAGGAGAAGACGACATCAAGGGATGTCATTTAAGGGTAGAAATCCCCTATAGCAAATGTAAGAAAAGAATGTCAGGGGAAAGGCAAAGAATCCTACCAAGGAAGGAAGCCTCGGAAAGACATGTGTATCCCAATTAAGAGGAAATGAAACCAACCAAAATAGAAGGAACGATAAGCTCACAAGTGAAATCTTGGTTGAGATGGAAAAGTCGAGTACTAAGGAAAAATGAGGTCCTAAGAAGGAAATTAAACTAAAGGAATTATTGATGGGCGCATGGAAACAATGTGGAGTGAAAGGAACCAACCCTTAGTTAGGAAATGTTTCCAAGGAAGGAAGTATCGTAATGGCCCAAGCTGATTTGTTTGGAGGGAATAGGAGATCCAAGTAGAAAGAGGAAAACTAATAACGATAGACAACCAAATTGAATAAACAAAACCCTAAGAAGAAATGAGATGTAGTAAAGACTACACTCTATGATGGACAATAGGATGGGCATGAAGAATGAGTGATACAGTTGCCCCGACGATTGGACCATAAAAATAAAGAATTGTGAAATAGTTGCAAACAAATTAGAGGGGATTAAGGCTAAAGAAAAACCCTTGAGTAGAGGATATCATTGGGAATGATGATGGATCTAAGAAAGGATGAAACCCAACATGATGTGAATCTGACAAAAGAGTTTACAAATTCACAAGTCCAATCAACCGAACGTGGAATGGAGCTAAACACTTTGTCACCAAATGGGATGAATGATTATTTGAGACTTCAAGAGGGCCCAATCACAAGGTCAAGGGCTAAAAGATTCGAAGAAGCTTTATATGGGCTGATTAAAGAGATTGCTGAATATTCAAATAGAAGTCCAAAATGAAGAGCCCAAGAGGAGCCCAAGAGAAAGTCCAGATTTAATTAATAAGGAGATAAGGTTAGATTAGATAAGGATAATATTAAGTGGTTAGATTAGATAAGGTTAGCTTATTATGTGGGTCATTCGGTTATTTTCTGAGCCTATAAAAGGCATACTCCACAGCATTGGAGGGACACACACTTTGGAATTTATATCTTGTGAGGTTTTGTCTTCTTTCTATCTTGAAAGAGCTTTTGAACTTATCAGGTTTTTACCTGTGGCGTTCAGGCAATCAAGACTTATCACCCGGGGTTTTCTAAGAGTTCTTCTTAGAGGATTTGGGTGTGGCGTCTACATATCCCATACCTTGTTCTCACATAAACAAGGTATATTCCATCTTTTCGTACTTGCGTCGTGAAAGTCTTGGGATCGTTGCCATATTTGGTGTAGGGTGTCGTCAGCATATTGGCGAGGTTCGCATCAGTTGGTATCAGAGCACACGGTTGCACGGCAAGTTCCATCCTATCTTTTTATCTAGTTCTTTTTTTTATCTTCTCTACCTATTTCTGTTCTCTATAAAAAAAATTATCATATTCTTCTATTAATCTTCTCTTCAGTAGGTTAAAAAAAAAGCCAAAAAAAAATTCGTGCCAAAAAAAGAAAGAGCAAAAAAAAGTTCGTGCAAAAAAAAAAAAGAAAAAAAATAGTTCGTGCTAAAAAAAAAGAGCAAAAAAAATCGTGGAAAAAAAGGCAAAAAAAAAAAGGAGGCACACAATTATATCTTATATCTCATTCTTATTCTGCTATATCTAAGTCTATTACTTCATTCCATCTTAATTTCTTTCTTCTCATTTAAATTCTTTGGAATTACTTTTTGGAAACCTTTATTGATATGTCTTGATTGTCCCTCAAGTTGAACTGCTTCGTAAAAAAACAATTTGTTTTTAAAGTTCAATTCAGATTGAAAGAAGACATATGAGTGGAAAAAGGCAAGAGTGTTTTAAATCTTTAAGAAAAAGCCATTTGAGTTTTAAACAGGAGTGTTTGAGAGAAACATGTGAGGGAGAGTTGCGAGGTTCTTTTGTTTCTAACAATTGGCAGGATTACAATTTCCAACAAAGAGAAAACACATGGAAAGAAGCCAGTTTTCCTCAGCCCGTTCAAAATCTAGATTGGAAAGCCACGATGAAACAAGTTGTAAAGTCTGGATTTGAGCCACTTCACACGCGAATGGATCGCTTGGAGGAAGGTGTGATACGTCGTTCACATCAACATACTTCCGTTGAACAACAACCTTGGTGCTTTCAATCTAGGCGTTTCGATACTCAAGAACTCGAGGAATTTGAAGATCTTCAAGTTAATTGTGATAGCGCCGGACATGATTGCATCAATCAATGTACTCCAAGTGAAAGGCCATGGATTGATGACATCATGGACAACCAACGTGAGAATCTGTTTCATACTCGTTGTTCTATGAAAAATAGAGTTTGTTCTGTTATCATAGATGGAGGAAGCTGCACTAATATGGCTAGCACCGAGCTTGTGGAGAAGTTGACATTACCTACACTGAAGCATCCGAAACCTTATCAAATTCAAAGATTGAACGATCACCACAAACTCGAGGTAACCAAGCAAGTGTTGGTTTCATTCTTTATTGGAAGATATAAGGATGAGGTATTATGTGATGTGGTGCCAATGCAAGCATGCCATATTCTATTGGGACAACCTTGGAAGTTTGATCGTAAAGTTACCCATGATAGATTAACAAATAGGTACTCATTTGTGATGCATAATAGACCGATATCTCTTGTACCTATGACTCTACAGCAAATACATGAGGATCAATTGAAAGGGAAAAAGGCAAATGAAAAGAAAAAAGCAGAAAAACAAGAAGAGATAAAAGCCATGATTGAAAAGAAAGATACAAAAGGCAATGTTGAAAAGGAAGAAAGAGAAACAGAAGAGAGAAAAGCCAAGTTTGAAAAGGAAAAGAAAAAAGTCATAATTGAAAAAAAGGAGAGTAAAAATAATTTTATAAGTTTACATGTCCTTACAGTACCTATGTACAAGGATATATTTTTAAATACTAACCCCATTGTCGGATATCTGCCGAGCAATATTATATCTTTTTTGCAGGAATTTAAGCATGTTGTAATGAAGAAATCTCGTGGAATCAAGCATCAAACTCAACACCAAGTCATAAAGCTGATGACAAAGAGAATTATATCCAGGAGAATTAATCCACCAATTGTGCAACTATCCAAACGGGGTAAGACTTATCAAGCATACATTGATTGTCGAGTTATTGACAGTACCCAGGTATATTTTCGATACTCTATTCCTTATTTAGATCATATGTTAGATGATTTGTATGGATCTTATTTAATTGCAAAAATAAATTTTAAAAGTGAATATAATAAATTTCGAATTAAAGATAAATATAAATTAAAAAATGCATTAAAGACAAAACCTGGTTTATATGATTGGTTGATTATGATATTTTGTTTGAATAATGCAACTTATACTTCTATTAGGATAGTGAATTATTTCTTAAATAATTTTATTGAAAAATTGGTTGATATATATTTTGATTATATAATAATATCTAATTATATATCTAATATGTCCTCATATGAACATGAAATATATTTAAAAGTGGCTTTAAATATTTTTTTTAAATATATATATGGTATTAATAATCTTATATTTTCTCAATATGTTACTATTTCTAAATGGATTGTAATTAAAAAGGAAATTAAAGCAACTCAAGGTTGGTCAATATCTTATTTGGTAAGTGAGATGAGAAGTTTTCTTAGATTAACTTACTTTTATATAGATTATGTTTCTAAATTTAATAGTTGTCATTTACCTCTCACTATGTTTTTAGAAAAGAATATTTTATTTAAATTATGTGATTTGCAAGAAAATATATTCAAATATTTAGGGGATAAACTAAGTAGTTTCCTTTTTATTGCATTACCTAACTTTGTTAAATTATTTAAACTTAATTGTGAAGTATCAAAAATAGGCAGTTTAGATATATTGAAAATATATTTTAGTGAAAAGTTGAGCAAAGTAGCATTCAACTATCATACTTATGATAATGAGATATTTATGTTTTCTCAACCTCTACAAATATGGCAGCTAAGGCAAAAAGAATCTATTATTCACATGAATCATGTATTTGATTTGCATATTAAGAGGAAGTATAGGTTGAAGAAGCATCAGGCAAGGTTGGTGGTTTTCATCAAGACTTTTCCATATGTGACCGAGTATAGACAAGGTATGAAATATATAGTTATTGATGCACTATCACGAAGGTATGTCTTTCTTACAATCATTGATACTAAATTGCTTAATTTTTCTTGGAATACTGTGTTGGTTACAAAACTTCTATTTTCAATTGCATGTTTACCACATATTGTGTTTGCATATAATCGTTATATTTATTCAGTAACCAAGTTATCACCAATGGAGATTATTCATGATTTTAATCCATTGGATAGAAAACAGCAGACTCAAGAAAATATTAATCTTTACAACAAGAGTTTCATGAAAGTTGTTTTTGATCCAGGGATTTGGGTTAGTTTACATATGAGGAATGAATGGTTTATGAATAGAAAACTATCAAAATTTCTTAGATTAGAGGGATTATTTAAGGTGTTAAAACTCGATAGTAATAATTATAACAGGAAGTTATCTGGCAAATATATTGTTAGTAATAGCATATATATTTATAAGTTAATGTCTTTTGATGTAGGTGATGAAGGAAAAGAAGATTTGAGGACAAATCATTTTCAAGAGGGGGAGAATGATGTGAATCTGACAAAAGAGTTTACAAATTCACAAGTCCAATCAACCGAACGTGGAATGGAGCTAAACACTTTGTCACCAAATGGGATGAATGATTATTTGAGACTTCAAGAGGGCCCAATCACAAGGTCAAGGGCTAAAAGATTCGAAGAAGCTTTATATGGGCTGATTAAAGAGATTGCTGAATATTCAAATAGAAGTCCAAAATGAAGAGCCCAAGAGGAGCCCAAGAGAAAGTCCAGATTTAATTAATAAGGAGATAAGGTTAGATTAGATAAGGATAATATTAAGTGGTTAGATTAGATAAGGTTAGCTTATTATGTGGGTCATTCGGTTATTTTCTGAGCCTATAAAAGGCATACTCCACAGCATTGGAGGGACACACACTTTGGAATTTATATCTTGTGAGGTTTTGTCTTCTTTCTATCTTGAAAGAGCTTTTGAACTTATCAGGTTTTTACCTGTGGCGTTCAGGCAATCAAGACTTATCACCCGGGGTTTTCTAAGAGTTCTTCTTAGAGGATTTGGGTGTGGCGTCTACATATCCCATACCTTGTTCTCACATAAACAAGGTATATTCCATCTTTTCGTACTTGCGTCGTGAAAGTCTTGGGATCGTTGCCATATTTGGTGTAGGGTGTCGTCAGCATATTGGCGAGGTTCGCATCAGTTGGTATCAGAGCACACGGTTGCACGGCAAGTTCCATCCTATCTTTTTATCTAGTTCTTTTTTTTATCTTCTCTACCTATTTCTGTTCTCTATAAAAAAAATTATCATATTCTTCTATTAATCTTCTCTTCAGTAGGTTAAAAAAAAAGCCAAAAAAAAATTCGTGCCAAAAAAAGAAAGAGCAAAAAAAAGTTCGTGCAAAAAAAAAAAAGAAAAAAAATAGTTCGTGCTAAAAAAAAAGAGCAAAAAAAATCGTGGAAAAAAAAGGCAAAAAAAAAAGGAGGCACACAATTATATCTTATATCTCATTCTTATTCTGCTATATCTAAGTCTATTACTTCATTCCATCTTAATTTCTTTCTTCTCATTTAAATTCTTTGGAATTACTTTTTGGAAACCTTTATTGATATGTCTTGATTGTCCCTCAAGTTGAACTGCTTCGTAAAAAAACAATTTGTTTTTAAAGTTCAATTCAGATTGAAAGAAGACATATGAGTGGAAAAAGGCAAGAGTGTTTTAAATCTTTAAGAAAAAGCCATTTGAGTTTTAAACAGGAGTGTTTGAGAGAAACATGTGAGGGAGAGTTGCGAGGTTCTTTTGTTTCTAACAATTGGCAGGATTACAATTTCCAACAAAGAGAAAACACATGGAAAGAAGCCAGTTTTCCTCAGCCCGTTCAAAATCTAGATTGGAAAGCCACGATGAAACAAGTTGTAAAGTCTGGATTTGAGCCACTTCACACGCGAATGGATCGCTTGGAGGAAGGTGTGATACGTCGTTCACATCAACATACTTCCGTTGAACAACAACCTTGGTGCTTTCAATCTAGGCGTTTCGATACTCAAGAACTCGAGGAATTTGAAGATCTTCAAGTTAATTGTGATAGCGCCGGACATGATTGCATCAATCAATGTACTCCAAGTGAAAGGCCATGGATTGATGACATCATGGACAACCAACGTGAGAATCTGTTTCATACTCGTTGTTCTATGAAAAATAGAGTTTGTTCTGTTATCATAGATGGAGGAAGCTGCACTAATATGGCTAGCACCGAGCTTGTGGAGAAGTTGACATTACCTACACTGAAGCATCCGAAACCTTATCAAATTCAAAGATTGAACGATCACCACAAACTCGAGGTAACCAAGCAAGTGTTGGTTTCATTCTTTATTGGAAGATATAAGGATGAGGTATTATGTGATGTGGTGCCAATGCAAGCATGCCATATTCTATTGGGACAACCTTGGAAGTTTGATCGTAAAGTTACCCATGATAGATTAACAAATAGGTACTCATTTGTGATGCATAATAGACCGATATCTCTTGTACCTATGACTCTACAGCAAATACATGAGGATCAATTGAAAGGGAAAAAGGCAAATGAAAAGAAAAAAGCAGAAAAACAAGAAGAGATAAAAGCCATGATTGAAAAGAAAGATACAAAAGGCAATGTTGAAAAGGAAGAAAGAGAAACAGAAGAGAGAAAAGCCAAGTTTGAAAAGGAAAAGAAAAAAGTCATAATTGAAAAAAAGGAGAGTAAAAATAATTTTATAAGTTTACATGTCCTTACAGTACCTATGTACAAGGATATATTTTTAAATACTAACCCCATTGTCGGATATCTGCCGAGCAATATTATATCTTTTTTGCAGGAATTTAAGCATGTTGTAATGAAGAAATCTCGTGGAATCAAGCATCAAACTCAACACCAAGTCATAAAGCTGATGACAAAGAGAATTATATCCAGGAGAATTAATCCACCAATTGTGCAACTATCCAAACGGGGTAAGACTTATCAAGCATACATTGATTGTCGAGTTATTGACAGTACCCAGGTATATTTTCGATACTCTATTCCTTATTTAGATCATATGTTAGATGATTTGTATGGATCTTATTTAATTGCAAAAATAAATTTTAAAAGTGAATATAATAAATTTCGAATTAAAGATAAATATAAATTAAAAAATGCATTAAAGACAAAACCTGGTTTATATGATTGGTTGATTATGATATTTTGTTTGAATAATGCAACTTATACTTCTATTAGGATAGTGAATTATTTCTTAAATAATTTTATTGAAAAATTGGTTGATATATATTTTGATTATATAATAATATCTAATTATATATCTAATATGTCCTCATATGAACATGAAATATATTTAAAAGTGGCTTTAAATATTTTTTTTAAATATATATATGGTATTAATAATCTTATATTTTCTCAATATGTTACTATTTCTAAATGGATTGTAATTAAAAAGGAAATTAAAGCAACTCAAGGTTGGTCAATATCTTATTTGGTAAGTGAGATGAGAAGTTTTCTTAGATTAACTTACTTTTATATAGATTATGTTTCTAAATTTAATAGTTGTCATTTACCTCTCACTATGTTTTTAGAAAAGAATATTTTATTTAAATTATGTGATTTGCAAGAAAATATATTCAAATATTTAGGGGATAAACTAAGTAGTTTCCTTTTTATTGCATTACCTAACTTTGTTAAATTATTTAAACTTAATTGTGAAGTATCAAAAATAGGCAGTTTAGATATATTGAAAATATATTTTAGTGAAAAGTTGAGCAAAGTAGCATTCAACTATCATACTTATGATAATGAGATATTTATGTTTTCTCAACCTCTACAAATATGGCAGCTAAGGCAAAAAGAATCTATTATTCACATGAATCATGTATTTGATTTGCATATTAAGAGGAAGTATAGGTTGAAGAAGCATCAGGCAAGGTTGGTGGTTTTCATCAAGACTTTTCCATATGTGACCGAGTATAGACAAGGTATGAAATATATAGTTATTGATGCACTATCACGAAGGTATGTCTTTCTTACAATCATTGATACTAAATTGCTTAATTTTTCTTGGAATACTGTGTTGGTTACAAAACTTCTATTTTCAATTGCATGTTTACCACATATTGTGTTTGCATATAATCGTTATATTTATTCAGTAACCAAGTTATCACCAATGGAGATTATTCATGATTTTAATCCATTGGATAGAAAACAGCAGACTCAAGAAAATATTAATCTTTACAACAAGAGTTTCATGAAAGTTGTTTTTGATCCAGGGATTTGGGTTAGTTTACATATGAGGAATGAATGGTTTATGAATAGAAAACTATCAAAATTTCTTAGATTAGAGGGATTATTTAAGGTGTTAAAACTCGATAGTAATAATTATAACAGGAAGTTATCTGGCAAATATATTGTTAGTAATAGCATATATATTTATAAGTTAATGTCTTTTGATGTAGGTGATGAAGGAAAAGAAGATTTGAGGACAAATCATTTTCAAGAGGGGGAGAATGATGTGAATCTGACAAAAGAGTTTACAAATTCACAAGTCCAATCAACCGAACGTGGAATGGAGCTAAACACTTTGTCACCAAATGGGATGAATGATTATTTGAGACTTCAAGAGGGCCCAATCACAAGGTCAAGGGCTAAAAGATTCGAAGAAGCTTTATATGGGCTGATTAAAGAGATTGCTGAATATTCAAATAGAAGTCCAAAATGAAGAGCCCAAGAGGAGCCCAAGAGAAAGTCCAGATTTAATTAATAAGGAGATAAGGTTAGATTAGATAAGGATAATATTAAGTGGTTAGATTAGATAAGGTTAGCTTATTATGTGGGTCATTCGGTTATTTTCTGAGCCTATAAAAGGCATACTCCACAACATTGGAGGGACACACACTTTGGAATTTATATCTTGTGAGGTTTTGTCTTCTTTCTATCTTGAAAGAGCTTTTGAACTTATCAGGTTTTTACCTGTGGCGTTCAGGCAATCAAGACTTATCACCCGGGGTTTTCTAAGAGTTCTTCTTAGAGGATTTGGGTGTGGCGTCTACATATCCCATACCTTGTTCTCACATAAACAAGGTATATTCCATCTTTTCGTACTTGCGTCGTGAAAGTCTTGGGATCGTTGCCATATTTGGTGTAGGGTGTCGTTAGCATATTGGCGAGGTTCGCATCACAACATGTCGGTAAAACATCTAGGAATTTAATTAATTGGAACAGGAAATACTCAATAAGGAAGTCGAAAAGGAACGAGTGGGTAAGGAGAAACAACACAATTGAGTAAGTGGAGTTAATAATGGTAAAAAAAAGGGATAGTTGAGGAATACTATCAAAAGAAAAGAGAAATGAAGTTATACGATCCCTGAAAGGTCTAAAAGTTAAGAGAGACACTTCAGGAGATGTTCTAGAAATCAAATGAACAGAGACGGGTCCTAGAAAATGCCATGCTGTAAGGGCATGTAAGCCCAATAACCCGAGGTGAATATGACTCAAAGTAAGGAAGAGTCGGCTAATAAGCATTACGAGGTCAAATGTAACAATTTGGACCGAAGTCATAATAGACAACGAATGGAGGAAGAGTCAAAATGGGACGAAAAGATGGTGATAAAGGAATCCATGGAAATAAGTACGAAATGCTCTATAGGACGACGAGCAAAGTGTTTAAATGATCAAGCGTTTAACTAGACACGGAAATGGTTAGTTATCTTGGAATTCCCAATCTTGAGTATAGGAGCTCAAGGGGAAGAATGTTGCTATAAGCAAAGAGAGAGATAAAATCTAAGAACATACCCTGAGGTAAGGTATGTCTAGTTATGACAAACTCCATGGAAGGAGTAAGTAATATTAACGAAAAGGAATTTCTTAAGTGAAGGTTGTAAAAGGGACTAATTACAAGGACGAGAGAAAAGTTTGTAACTTAAGCAAACACCAAAGGGGCATCAAAGGAAATGATTGCTCATGCAAGGATGTTAACTAAGTTTTGGGGACAAAACTCCTAAAAGGAGGGGAGAGTTGTAAACCCCGCACTTTTGGGTCAAGGAAAACTGGGAAAAGAACTGGTCAAATCGAATAAGAAAACCGAGCCGGTTTACATTTGGGAACAAGCAATATGGAAATTTACAACTTCCGGGTGATCCAAAGGGTTCATTAAACCTTGAAAAAGAAACTTAAGACAAATTAGAAGACAAAAACCAAATTGGTTCAAGTGAATTAGATTGCATAAGAACTTTAAAGTTGAGCGTGCTTGCTTGATAGTAGTGTGAGGATGGGTGACCTCATAGGAAGTATGATTTTTTTGTAACCTGAAATTTCGGTCAAAACTTTTTATGTACGGTTTATTATAAATAGCCATAAATTAATATATATTTAATTATTATAATTAATACCAATAATTTAATACCCAAATTAAATTATTGGAATTAATACAAATAATTTAATACCGAAATTAAATTATTAAAATTAATACCAATAATTTATGTTAATATTAATACTAATAATAAATCTCTCACATTTAATACACAGTTTTACACCTATATAAAGAGGTCATCCCCATTCATTATCCTCACACCTCAACACTTCTCTCTCTCTCTCTTTCTCTACTGCTCCATTTCTTGGTGAAGCTCGAACTAGAGCTTCACCTTGAACAAAGGTCGGGCTCTTTAGAACCGGGGAGAAGATAGCTATATGGTAGCAAACTTTAGTCAATCTGAGAATCGTTGGAGAAGTGCCGACATGATGGAATAGTGAAGTAGCTCCAGTGGACCGAAGCTGCCCTATTTCGGCAAAGTTGTAATCGGCCATTTCAAGCCCTCCTCAGGCCAAACCAAGCCTTCCCAACACTTCCTCAGCCCTCCCACGGCTGAATTATGAATGAAAGGTAAACCAATTCGGCTCCCCTCTGTAATTTCCAGTCAGTGCTAGAGAAAGAACTGGCAGAATTTTAATAATGAAATTTAAACTCAATTCAGCATCAATTGATGTGATTCTTAATTCTAGGATGAACCTCAAGATGAAAGCTATCTGCCTATATCGAAAGCTCAGACTGTCGTGCCCTCACCGGGGAGAAATCAAAGTTTTCTCTATCTACAGTCTATTTTCCGGCGAAGCTTCGTTTGAGCTCGTTCCGGCATTAAAATCTACGATTCAAAGTTTCTTAGAACATGCAAGAACTCAATTTCAACTTCAATTTTAACAATTAGAAGTGTTTGATCGGTCAATTTGATGAAATCAAATTCGGTAGTGTTGAAGAGTTGAAATTGGGGAAAAATAGGGGATTTTCATTTCCAATGAATGAGAAAACCCAAACTTTTAGTTATTTGCAATTAGGTCCCTAAAGTTATTTCTCTTTAACTTTAAGTCCCTAATGTCAGTTTTTCCTCAAATTGAGTCCGGTAACTTTTAAAATTTCTCTTGGGATCTCAATTTATTCAATTTCACCAAAAAAAGGTTTAATTTCACAAATTTCCAATTTGGTCCATCAATTTTTCCAAAATTTCCATTTTGCCCTTCTTTTACAAAAACGGTAAGGTTTGCTCCAAAAATTTTAAAATTCCTCAATTGGTCCTCCAACATTATTTTCATGCCCAATTGACCCTCAATTTTATAAAATTGCATTTTGGCCATTTGAATTTAAGGCTGTTATGCCGAGCAATAATGAACAAAGGTTGTTCATATCTTGTAGGAACGCGAAATATCGGGAACGCCAGCAAGGACAAGCTCACGTGAATACAAAGAACTGGTCTAGTGGAATTCTCGGCATTAACGGGTGAGTGGGTTTACTAACATCATACCCGATTGGCATGATGAGCACAACTTAAAATTAAAAACAACTTACCGATTGTGAGTGGGAATTTTATATCATACCCGGTTGGGGATGATAAGTACCTCGGTATAAAAACCCATTACTTAGTGGTATTTTTAATCATCACTACTTAGAGAAAGTGATGTGAAAGTTATGCGGAAAAACTACTTACGGGTTGTAAGTAGATCATACCCAGTTGGTGTGATGAGACTTCCTCGAAGGAAGTTGAAAACCCGTTCATCGGTTATGAATGGAGATATCCTTATAGCGGTCGGTATGAGGGACAGTAAAAACCTATTTTTGTCGGAAGTGCTCTACCCTGACTGTGTGCCAATACTTTAACAATTTGAGAGACCTTTTCAATGGGAGCTCGAATAGCTCTGATAGGCCGGGGGCCTCAGTTTTGGAACTTGCGGGCTATATGCTCGATTTTGAAAATCTCGTACAGTGGGCTCAAGGCCAATTAGCACGAGCAAAATCTCGTAAACGAACATGATATATATGCCATAAAACTTAATCAGTGAATTGTTTGGCCATGGTTCCAAGATAGGACCGACATGCTCAATCAACTAGCGGTAGTACAACATGACAAGTCGATGGACCAGTCAAGACAAATAACTGCGGGTTGAGTTGAGAGTCGGAGCCGTTGGACTAGTGGCACCACATATTACATGGCAATATGAGAAAACATTGTTTGTGCATGCACTGTGAGTACGAGATCATCAAGACGCCCATGAGGGGTAGTGATGCGTCCTAAGGGCACTGGACGACCTGATGGCTACAAGGGCAGTTTGTCGTTCCAGGTGTCTGTGCGAAATTTGGAGTAACATCAAGCGCATGAGACTAGGGTGGGGACGTGATGAGGTCTCTGTCCTCATACGGACACGAAGAAGTGATTTCGGGATTGTGGGTCGAATGTCACGTACATCCACTCATTCCCAAGGTAGAAGTGGTCGTACTTCTATCCGGGTGGCAGGAAAAGTCGCTCCGAAGCCACTAGCGGGTTTAGTAGTGATACTGACTTGCGAATGTGTGTAACCTTCATGATGAAGGATGTGTGTTGAGTGATGACACACCGTGGTAAATAAGAAATGGTGGAAAAACCCGAATTTTTAAATGAAGGGATTTTTGAAAACAAAGGAGTCTAGCACACTCTTTATAAATGTTTTTCTTAAAAGTCAAAAGCTTTTAAAAATCCATTCACTGAGTAGTCGTACTCACCCCCTCCCTTATATCCTTTTCAGGAAATCCCGGAAAGCCTCCCCTTAAAGACCGTCAACTAAGATGCTTGTAAGACAGGTATGTAAAGTTTTAAATTTCATACAGTTTGGATTATGCTATTCCAGGAAAAGGTGCAAGTTAAAGGATGCGTTACTCTTTACGGTTTATAATAAGGGGAAATCCTTTAATAAATCGGGAGAGTGGCGGGTTGATCATGGGGATCCGACCAAACTGGGTTAGGGCGTGACACTTCTTTTCCCCAATATTTTGCCTGTCCACTTCTTCCTTCTTTGCTGGAGTTTAATCTATGGCCCTCACGAGGGTTAGTGTGTTA
This sequence comes from Trapa incisa, assembly GCA_030064435.1. Taxonomy (NCBI): domain Eukaryota; kingdom Viridiplantae; phylum Streptophyta; class Magnoliopsida; order Myrtales; family Lythraceae; genus Trapa; species Trapa incisa. Next base: position 10,692,091 of record CM057786.1, on the reverse strand, counting down.
CCTGCCTCGCCTCTACTATTCACCTTGTCTAATTCTCTTGAGGCAGTTGTCTCTCATATCTTCTTATCCTTAATGACTCTTCTAGTGCCCTTTTTAGGGTGTATTCCTTGCTACTTCCCGGTCCTCCTTAGGGCATTGTTCATTCTATTTGACTATCTTATTTTTATGGTTTGCTTACTTCTGCTAAGTTGGGCAAAGACTCCAATTTTGACTTCTCTGCTTTTTCCAAAAGAAGTTGTACTTACAATCTCAAGACATCTCATTTGTCGACAAATGCTCGGCTTGTCTTCTCTTGTGGATGTACTCCTTTCTTTGCTCCTAAATTTTTGGAATGTTCTTCTTTAAGAGAGAATTCTCTTTAGCTACCTTTTGTTATGTGTGTGGTTTTATTGAGGTCCTACCTTTAGCCCTTTTTCCTTCCCGACACTTCGCTAAAATCTTGAAGAGCTTCCTCCTATTTGTGGTTGAAATTATGAGTTGGAGTCACGTTTCTTGGAATGATATCCTTTTAAATTTCTTATAGCTGTGAGGGCGTCTTTCTTGGAAAGTATTATTCTAAATCCTAGTGGTGTGGGATAGTCCTTCATTTCATGTCCTATATCCTTTGTACCTTATAATAGGTTGTTCCTTGCTTAGTGACCCCAAGAGTTCTCCTAGACTCCTTACCATGTCGGTTTTCTTGTCATGCTTTCTTTGCCTAATAATCTCCTTGATTCATTCCTTTATCCTTGATCTTCATGGTGTCTAGGGAATTGTGGTTTTGTTTGGTTACTTTTCTTGGGGCAATCTTCCTAACAATATTACATTCTTTGAGAGATAATGTTTCTAGGAATTGGGAGTACTTCATTAATAGAATTGTACAATATGTTGGGGTTTTATGCCTTATTATAGAAAGTGGTCATAAAATAAATAGGGAGCTATGAGATTCTTGATAAGCATCCTCCTAAGTAAGGTTATACAACCTTTGCTGGTGTTTATAGCTTCACACTTGGCTTCCTTTGTACCTAGAGTTATGCTCTCAATTGTCCTAGCACCATTTTCTTGGATATTTCCCATTTGGTCTTTTGAGATTTCGACCATGCCTCAGGCATTGGGAACTTCTAAGGTTGTCTTCCTACGAGGACAGAGTGTTGAGTAGAGTCATTTCTAGTTTTCTTGGTTCCTCTCCTCGGAGCCATCTGAAAATTTTAAGATCAATGCTATTAGTTACTATATTTTCTAGTCTTGATTATTTATTTTAGGAAACAGACTTTGATACCACTCAAGTTGTCAAGCCCCGACCTGGTTTGGTCGGATCCCCGTGATCAACCCGCCATTCTCCCAGTTTACTAACCGTGAAGAGTAAGACATCCTTTAAACCTATAAATTTCCTAGAATACATAAATCAAAACTACATAAAATTTTTTACTTACATACCTGTCTTGCAGGTGTGACTAATAGGGGGTTTTTGGGTAGGTTTCCCTTGGTTACCTAAAAAGGGATATAAGTGAGGGGGTTAGTATGACTTAGTAAATGTGTTTTTAAAATTTATCTTTCAGGAAAAATACTTGATTTAGAGTGTGCGAGACTCCTTATTTTCTTTTAAAATATTATTTTCTCAAATTTTGTTTTTCAATACAAATATAGCCTAAAGGAATTTCTGTATTATATGCCCACATTGAAAATGATAGTTAATTTTAACATATTTCAATATCTTAACCATCTTAATAATTATATTTCTAATAACTATATAGAAAAAAAATTTAACTATAAATTCTATTATTTCAAATATTATAAGTATAAGTAAAAATAAAAAGTACTATTTGTATGTCTGAAATTATTTCATTAGAAAAAGATGATTAAAAAAGAAATATAATTAAAAAAATTTTATTTCGTAATTGCAAAATTTATTAATTAGTGAAGTAATTGTGAAATTAGTATTGTATGTTAATTAAATTTATTTTATATTTATATTTTTTCTTTAAAATAGGAGTATATCAATAATTAGTTTATATATATATAAAGAGAAATAATTTATTTTTATGTTTTATAGATGTGTAATGACTTATATGATTAGTATATAAATAGTTTATAATATTTTAATATAGTATAAATATTTTTTTTATTAAATAGTTATTAAAGTTATATTTGGATTAAGGGATTTGGATGGAATGAGTATAGAGGGCGGATAAATCCCACATTTGGCAAAAAAAATAAATGGAGGGGTTTGGAGGGGCTAAGTATCACTGTCATGCCCCTCCAACCATTCCATTTAGTCCACACAATTCGTCCAAAAGTGGAGGTATGTAGAGCCATTGTGTCAATTATTGCTTAAATTAATTTAATACCCTCATTTATTATTTATATTATTATTATTTTATTTATTTTCAATCTATTATACTTTAAATAGATTTATAAATTAATAACATTTTATATAAATTATATAATATAAATATTATAAATAAAAAATTATTATACAAAAATTTTAAAATAATTTAATTATATATATTTACTAATATTTTTTTAATTTAATTAAAAGGGTAAATTTATCTTTCTAATTTTTTCATAATCATTCCCCTCACTTCATTTCCATCCAAACTATTTATTGTTAAAAAATTTTAACACCTCCAAATCCAACACTTCACTTCGCCTCCAAACACTTCCGAACACTTCGCTTTCAAATCTTTACAAACCCTTCAATACAAATGTAAACCTCACCCTTTTAAGCTGAGGAAAATCGGGACAATAACCGGTCAAATCAAGTAAGAAAATCAAACCGATTAAAAAACCCGATCATTTGTGAACGAGCAATTTGGGAATTTACAACTTTCGGGTGATCCAAAGAGTTCATAATACGATAGAAAAGAACCTTAGAATGAATTAGAAGAGAAATACCAGACCGATTTAGATGAACCGAATCCAACTTGATTAAACTAGTTTATGAATCGAGTCGGTTCATGAATCGGAACTGATAGAGAATGGGCAAATCAGAGTAATTCAACTCCCTTGTGCCCCCAAAGAAATTTATAAACCTTGGGAAGGAACCTTAGAACGAAGTGGGAGAGGAAAACTAGATCGGTTCGGGTCCAACCAGTTTGAACCAATAATGAACCAAATCCTAAATTCATTTTTCTAGGTGGCTTAAATAATTCAAATTGAATATTTGAGGCCACAATTGGATAGAGAATGAATTTAGATAAATTTAGAAATTTTTAGATTTGAAAAACTCAGTCGAATGAGGGGTGAACCGACTAGTTTAAGATTTGAACCCGGTTCGTACCGGTACAGTCCGATTCGGAACAGTGTCATCTTCTTCTTCAGGATAACAACAATGTTCACTCGTGAGAAACTGAAGAAACGCCGACGAAGAAGAAATGCTTCTGTTTGGGGCATTTCAGGTCTACAATGTCAGTAATAGCAGTGCCAAATGGGTGACCAACGGGTCTCCAAGCTCCCAATATAAAGAGCCTCACCCCATTCAATACCTCAACACCTGAAAAATCTATTCTCTCTCAACTGCTCCATTTTCAAGTAAAGCTCAAACCAGAGCTCTGACATGGGGTCTTTTCTAAGCCAAATAAGGCAAGGTTGAGTTCTTCAGAACCGGGGAGAAATTAGCTACACGTCTGTAGTCTCTGTTCACTTTAAGGATCGCCAGCATGATGAAACAGTGAAGCAGCTTCGGTAGATCGAAGCTGCCCTGTTTTGGCTGAGTTGAAATCGGCCATTTCGAGCCCTACTCAGGCCAAACCTAGCCTTCCCAACACTTCCTCAGCCCTCCCACAGTCGAATTAGGACTGAAAGTTAAGCCAATTAAGCTCCCCTCTATAATTTTCGGCTGGTGCTAGAGAGAGAATCAGCTGAATTTCAATCATGAAATTCTAACTCAATTCGACATCAATTGATGCGATTCTTGATTCTAGGATGAACCTTAGGATGAGAACTATCTACCAAAATCAAAAGCTCGAACCGTCGTGCCCTCACCGGTGAGAAATCGAACCTTTCTCTCTCTTTAGTCTATTTTCCAGCGAAGCTCCGTTTGAGCTCGTCCCGACGTTAAAATCTGCGATTCAAAGTTCCTTAGAATTGTATGAATATGTAGAAACTCAATTTCAACTCCAATTTCAACAATTAGAGGTGTTTGATCGGTCAATTTGATGAAATTAAATTCGACAGTGTTGAAGAGTTGAACATGGGGGAAAAATTGGTGAAATTTTGGGGATTTTTGAAATTCAAAGGACCAAAATGCAATTTTATGAAATTGAGGGTCAATTGGGCATGAAAATAATGTTGGAGGACCAATTGAGGAATTTTGGAATTTTTGGGGCAAAATGGTAATTTTGGAAAAGTTGGAGGACCAAATTGGAAATTTGGGAAATTAATCCCCTTTTTGTGAAATGAAATAAATTGAGGTCCTATGATAAATTTTAGAAGTTTCGGGACTCAATTTGATGAAAAACCGACATTAGGGACTTAAAGTTTAAGAGAAATAACATTAGGACCTGATTGCAAATAAATGAAAGTTTGACTTTCTCATTCATTTGGAATTAATGAAGGCGATTAGGTCGAAAGATAATGAACCGAGATGTTCATATCGTATAGGAACACGAAGTACTGGGAACGCCAACAAGGATAAGCTCATGTGAATACAAAGAACCGGTTTAGTGGAATTCATGGCATTAACAGGTGAGTGGGTTTACCAACATCATACCCGGTTGGGATGATGAGCACAACTTAAAGTTAAAAACCACTTACAAGTTGTGAGTGGGTTACTAACATCATACCCGGTTGGGATGATGAGCACAACTTAAAATTAAAAACCTCTTACTGGTTGCGAGTTGAAATTTTATATCATACCTGATTGGGAATGATAAGTATCTCGATATGAAAACCCACTATTAAGTGGTATTTTAAACGTCACTACTTAGAGGAAGTGATGTGAAAAACATGCGAAAAAACTATTTACCGGTTGTAAGTAGATCATACCAGGTTCGTATGATGAGATTTTCTCAAAGGAAGTTGAAAACCCATTCATCGGTTATGAACAGAGGTGTCCTTATACCCGGGCGGTATAATGAATAGAGAAAACATATCTTTTGTCAGAAGTGCTCTCGCTTAACTGTGTGCCAATGCTTAAACCATTTGGGAGATAGCTCTGATAAGTCGGGGGCCTCGGTTTTGGAACTTGAGGCCTAAATGCCCGATTTTGAAAATCTCGTATAGTGGGCCTAAGGCCAGATGGCACGAGCAGGAGCTGATAAATAACTTATATGATTAGTATATAAATAGTATATAATATTTTAATATAGTACAAATATTTTTTTATTAAATAGTTATTAAGGCTATATTTGGATTAACGGGTTTAGATGGGGTGGGTATAGAGGGTGGAGAAATCCCTCATTTGGCAAAAAATAAAATGGAGGGGTTTGGAGGGACCAAGTATCACTGTAATGCCCCTCAAACAATTCCATTTACACTACGAGACAATTGATCGAAAAGTGGAGGTATGTAGAGTCATTGTGTCAATTATTGCTTAAATTAATTTAATACCCTCATTTATTATTTATATTATTATTATTTTATTTATTTTTTATCTATATTACTTTAAATAGATTTATAAATTAATAACATATTATATAAATTATATAATATAAATATTATAAATAAAAAATTATTATACAAAAATTTTAAAATAATTTAATTATATATATTAGCTAATAATTTTTTTAATTTAATTAAAAGGGTAAATTTGTCTTTCTAATTTTTTCATAATCATTCCCCTCACTTCACTTCCATCCAAACTATTGATTTTTAAAAATTTCTAACACCTCCAAATCCAACACTTCACTTCGCCTCCTAACACCTCCGAACAATTCACCTTTAAATCTTTATAAACCCCTCAATACAAATGTAAACCCCGCCCTTTTGAGCTAAGAAAATCAAGAAAAGAACCAGTCAAACCATGTGAGAAAATTGAACCGGTTCACAAACTCGATCATTTGTGAACGAGCAATTTGAGAATTTACAACTCTCGATTGATCCAAAGAGTTCATAATACCATAAAAAAGAATCTTAGAATGAATTAGAACAGAAATACCAGAGCGGTTTAGATGAACCGAATCCAACTTGATTGAACCGGTTTAGACTATATTTTTATGTTTTATAGATGTGTAATGCCTTATGTGATTAGTATATAAATAGTTTATAATATTTTAATATAGTATAAATATTTTTTTATTAAATAGTTATTAAGGCTATATTTGGATTAAGGGGTTTGGATGGAGTGGGTATAGAGGGTGGAGAAATCGCTCATTTAGCGAAAAACAAAATGGAGGGGTTTGGAGGGGCCAAATATCACTGTCATGCCCCTCCAACCATTCCATTTACACTACGACACAATTCATCCAAAAGTGGATGTATGTAGCGGCATTGTGTCAATTATTGCTTAAATTAATTTAATACCATCATTTATTATTTATATTATTATTATTTTATTTATTTTCAATCTATTATATTTTAAATAGATTTATAAATTAATAAGATTTTATATAAATTATATATAATATAAATATTATAAAAAAATTATTATACAAAAATTTTAAATAATTTAATTATATATATTACCTAATAATTTTTTAATTTAATTAAAAGGGTAAATTTGTCTTTCTAATTTTTTCATAATCATTCCCCTCACTTCACTTCCATCCAAACTATTTATTGTTAAAAATTTTTAGCACCTCCAAATCTAACATTTCACTTCGCCTCCTAACACCTCCAAACAATTAACCTTTAAATCTTTATAAACCCTTCAATACAAATGTAAACCCCGCCCTTTTGAGCTAAGGAAAATCTGGAAAAGAACCAGTCAAACCAAGTGAGAAAATCGAACCGGTTCACAAACCCGATCATTTGTGAACAAGCAATTTGGGAATTTACAACCCTCGATTGATCCAAAGAGTTCATAATACCATAGAAAAGAATCTTAGGATGAATTAAAAGAGAAATACCAGACTAGTTTAGATGAACCGAATCCAACTTGATTGAACCGGTTTAGACTATATTTTTATGTTTTATAGATGTGTAATGACTTATATAATTAGTATATAAATAGTTTATAATATTTTAATATAGTATAAATATTTTTTTATTAAATAGTTATTAAGGCTATATTTGGATTAAGGGGTTTGGATGGGGTGGGTATATAGGGTGGAGAAATCGCTCATTTAGCGAAAAATAAAATGAAGGGGTTCAGGGGGGCCAAATATCACTGTCATGCCCCTCCAACCATTCCATTTACACTACGACACAATTCATCCAAAAGTGGATGTATGTAGAGGGATTGTGTCAATTATTGCTTAAATTAATTTAATACCCTCATTTATTATTTATATTATTATTATTTTATTTATTTTCAATCTATTATACTTTAAATAGATTTTATAAATTAATAACATTTTATATAAATTATATAATATAAATATTATAAATAAAAAATTATTATAATTTTTTTTAAATAATTTAATTATATATATTAGCTAATAATTTTTTAATTTAATTAAAAGGGTAAATTTCTCTTTCTAATTTTTTCATAATCATTCCCCTCACTTCACTTCCATCCAAACTATAAATTGTTAAAAATTTTTAACACCTCAAAATCCAACACTTCACTTCGCCTCCAAACACCTTTAAATCTTTACAAACCCCTCAATACAAATGTAAACCCCGCCCTTTTGAACTTAGGAAAATTAGGAAACGAACCGGTCAAACCAAGTGAGAAAATCGAATTGGTTCACAAACCCGATCATTTGTGAACGAGCAATTGGAGAATTTACAACTCTTGGGTGATCCAAAGAGTTTATAATACCATAGAAAAGAACCTTAGGATGAATTAGAAGAGAAATACCAACCAGTTTAGATGACCCGAATCCAACTTGATTGAACTAGTTTATGAACTGAGTCAGTTCATGAATCGGAACCGATAGAGAACGGGCAAATCAGAGAAATTCAACTCCCTTGTGCCCCAAAGAAATTTATAAACCTTGGGAAGGAACCTTAGAACTAAGTGGGAGAGAAAAACTAGATCAGTTCAGGTAAATCGGACCCGAACAAGATAGAACCGATTTAAGGACCGAGAAAGTTTATGAACCGAAATTGATATACAGATTGTAAACTAGGAATCTTATGGACCCTAAGTGACCCAAGGAGTCTTAAAAGACATGGAAATGGACTTGTGAAGTAATTGGGAATGAAAACCAAATTGGTTGAGGTGAACCGGATCCGAACCGGCTTCGACCGGTTTGAACCACTAATGAACCGAATCCTAAATTCAATTTTCTAGGTGGCTTAAAAAATTTTAATTGAAGATTTGAGGCCACAATTGGACAGAGAATGAATTTAGATAAATTTAAAAACTTTTAGATTTGAAAAACTCGGTCGAATGAGGGGTGAACCAGCCGGTTTAAGATTTGAACCCAGTTCGGACCGGTCCAGTCCGATTCGGAACATTGTCATCTTTTTCCTCAGGATGACAGCAATGTTCACTCACGAGAAATTGAAGAAACGCCGATGAAGAAGAAACACTTATGTTTGGGGCTTTTCAGGTCTTCAATGTTAGTAATAACGGTGCCAAATGGACGACCAACGGGTCTCCAAGCTCCCTATATAAAGAGGCCCTCCCCGTTCATTATCTCCACACCTGAAAACTCCATTCTCTCTCAACTGCTCCATTTTCCAGTGAAGCTCAAACCAGAGCTCCGACATGGGGTCTTTTCTAAGCCAAACAAGGCAAGGTCGAGTTCTTTAGAACTGGGGAGAAGCTACACGTCTGTAGTCTTTGTTCACTTCGAGGGTCGCCAGCGTGATGAAACAGTGAAGCAGCTCCGGCGGACAGAAGCTGCCCTATTTCGGCTAAGTTGAAATCAGCCATTTCGAGCCCTCCTCAGGCCAAACCAAGCCTACCCAACACTTCCTCAGCCCTCCCATAGCAAAATTAGGACTGAAAGTTAAGCCAATTTAGTTCCCCTCAATAATTTCTAGCCGGTGCTAGAGAGAGAACCGACAGAATTTCAATCATGAAATTCTAACTCAATTTGACATCAATTAATGTGATTCTTGATTCTTGGATGAACCTCAGGATGAGAGCTATCTGCCAAAATCGAAAGCTCGAACCGTCGTGCCCTCACCGGTGAGAAATCGAAGCTTTCTCTCTCTACAGTCTATTTTCTAGTGAAGCTGTGTTTGTGCTCGTTCCGCTGTTAAAATCTACGATTCAAAGTTCCTTAGAATCGTATGAACATGTAGGAACTCAATTTCAACTCCAATTTCAACAATTAGAGGTGTTTGATCAGTCAATTTGATGAAATCAAATTCGGTAGTGTTGAAGAGTTGAAATTGAGGGAAATTTTGGGGAAATTTTGAGAATTTTCGAAATTCAAAGGACCAAAATGCAATTTTATGAAATTGAGGCTCAATTGGGCATGAAAATAATGTTGGAGGACCAATTGAGGAATTTTGGAATTTTTGGGGCAAAATGGTAATTTTGGAAAAGTTGGAGGACCAAATTGGAAATTTGGGAAATTAATCCCCTTTTTGTGAAATGGAATAAATTGAGGTCCTATGATAAATTTTAGAAGTTTTGGAACTCAATTTGAGGAAAAATCGGCATTAGGGACTTAAAGTTAAAGAGAAATAACATTCGGACCTAATTGCAAATAAATGAAAGTTTGACTCTCATTCATTTGGAATGAATGAAGGCGATTAGGTCGAAAGATAATGAACCAAGATGTTCATATCGTATAGGAACACGAAGTACCGGGAACGCCAGCAAGGACAAGATCATGTGAATACAAAGAACCAGTTTAGTGGAATTCACGACATTAACGGGTGAGTGGGTTTAGCAACATCATACCCGGTTGGGATGATGAGCACAACTTAAAGTTAAAAACCACTTACAAGTTGTGAGTGGGTTACTGACATCATACCCAGTTGGGATGATGACACAACTTAAAATTAAAAACCGCTTACCAGTTGCGAGTGGAAATTTTATATCATACCCGACTAGGAATGATAAGTACCTTGGTATGAAAACCCACTATTAAGTGGTATTTTAAATGTCACTACTTAGAGGAAGTGATGTGAAAATCATACGGAAAAACTACTTACCGGTTGTAAGTAGATCATAGCTGGTTGGTATAATGAGACTTTCTTGAAGGAAGTTGAAAACCCGTTCATCGGTTATGAACGGAGGTGTCCTTATACCCGGGCGGTATAATGAATAGAGAAAACATATCTTTTGTCAGAAGTGCTCTCCCTTGACTATGTTCCAATGCTTAAACCATTTGGGAGACCTTCTCGACGAGAGCTCAAATAGCTCTGATAGGTTAGGGGCCTCGGTTTTGGAACTTGGGGCCTGAATGCCCGATTTTGAAATTCTCGTACAGTTGGCCCATGACCAGTTGGCACGAGCAGGAGCTCATAAATAAACATGATATATGTGTCATAAAACTTAATAAGTGAATTGTTTGTCCATGGTACCAAGATAGGACCGACATCCTCAGTCAACTAGCGGCAGTGTGACATGACTGATCGACGGACTAGTCAAAACAAAAAATTACGAGTTGAGTTGAGAGTCTGGGCCGTTGGACCAGTGGACCAAAGATTACATAGCAATATGAGAAAACATTGTTTTGCATGCACTATGAGTACGGGATCATCAAGACACCCATGAGGGGTAGTGATGCATCCTAAGGACCCTGGACGACCTAGTGAGTATAAGGGTAGATTGTCATTCTAGGTGTTTGTGTGAAATTTGGAGTAGCACTAAGCGCATGAGACCGGGGTGGGGACAGGATGAGGTCTCTGTCCTCATATGGACATGAAGAAGTGATTTTGGGATTGAGAGTCGGATGTCGCATACATCCACTCATTCCCAGGGTAGAAGTGGTCGTGCTTCTATTTGGGTGGCAGGAAAAGTCGCTCCGAAGCCACTGGCGGGTTTAGTAGTGATACTGACTTGCGAATATGGGTAACCTTCATGACGAAGGATGTGTGTTGGGTGATGACACATCGTGTTAACGAAGAAATGATGGAAAAATGAGAGATTTTAAATGAAGGCATTTTTGAAAAAGAAAGGAGTTAGGCACACTCCATATAAATATTTTTTTCTTAAAAGTTAAAAGTATACCTTTGAAAACCCATTCACTGAGTAGTCGTACTCACCCCCTCCCCTATATCACTTTTAGGAAATCCCGAAAAGCTTACCATTGAAACCATTAACTAAGGCGCCTGTAAGACAGGTATGTAAAGTTTATATCTTCATGTAATTTTGATTATGATATTCCAGGAAAAGGTGCAGGTTAAAGAACGCATTACTCTTTACGGTTTACAATAAGGGGAAACCCTTTAATAAACTAAGAGAGTGGCGGGTTGATCACGGGGATCTGACCAAACCAGGTCGGGGCATGACAACTAGAGTGGTATCAGAGCCTGTTTCTTTGAATACATAATCAAGACTAGAAAATATAGTAACTAATAGGATTTATCGTAAAATTTATAGATGGCTCCCAGGAGAGGAACCAAGAAAACTTGAAATGACCCTACTCAACACCCTACCATCATAGGAAGACAACCCTTGAAGCATCCCAAATGCCTGAGACCTGGCATAAATGTCGAAAGACCAAATGAGGAAGTATCCTAAAGAATGGTGCTAGGACCTATCGATGGCACAACACTGAGTATAAAGGAGTATGCTCATCAAGAATCCAATAGCTCCCTAGTAAATTTGTGACCATTCTCTATGATAGGGCTGAGAGCCCAACCAATTGTATTCTCATGTTAATAGAATATTCAAATTCTCCAAAACTCCCTCTTCTGAGGATGTGATCTCATTAGGAATATGGCATAAGAAAAATAAAACAAACCCACACTATCCTGAAAACTAAGGAAAAGTCACATTCCAGTGATGGGAGATCTAAGAGGACTCTTACCATGACCCTTATCAAAGGTAATTCAGCAAGAAAACTGCCAATGTGATTAGACTCATGAATGGTAAAGCACCAAACCACTAGTAACCCTGGAAAAGACCCACTCGAAGGAAAGAAGAAACCACAACAATCCATGTAAAGGAATAACGATGAGACATTACCTAAAGAGATGCCCAACCCTACTAAAAGTACTAAGATAAACTATTAAAGGTGTAAGGTGAGAAGGGGTGTTCCACACCACAGAGATTTAGAGTAATACCTCCTCAAAGGTCACACAAGACATGAAGGACTAGAGACCGAAACCATAGAGCAAGTTACATAAGCAGTTCACCAAGAGGTCAAGAAATGATGAGGTGAATGCAAAATTTCAACTTCTTCCTAAGAAGGTCAAACCGAGAAGGATACCTCAAGAATAGGGATAAGGTACATGGGAAGTTCATAAGGGGCAGACACAGAAAAACGTCCCCTGGAACTCTAGGGAATGACACAGTGAGAGTAGAAGAGAAGGAATACGTTGTGAAAGGGAACTCTAGAGGGATGCGTACAACTAAGTACCTTGAAGGAATCATTGGTTGATGGATGGACATAACGTGGAGTGCAAGGAACCAACCCTTCATTATAAACTACTTGAAGGGAGGATGTATGGGAGGCCAAGACTGACCTACTTTGGAAGAGTGATAAAATTTTTGGTATAACTTCTTTTGGAAAATATAGATAAGTCAAAATTTGGAGCAACATAATAGAAGTAAGCAAACCATGACAACGAGATGGTCAAAGAGAATGAACGACACCCTAAGGAGGACCGAGAAGTAGTAAGGAATACACCCTAAAGAAAGGGCACTGGAAGGATCATTAAGGACAAGGAGATTAGAGAGACAACTACCTCAAGAAAACTAAACAAGGAGAAATGTAGGGGCGGGATAGGTAACGAACTACTCTTGTGAGGGTCATAGAGTAAACTCCAGCAAAGAAGGAAGAGGTGGAAAGGCCAAATATTGGAGAAAAGAAGGATGAAAGAAATCCTTAAAAGAACTAATGATCAAATTAACGACATAATTCAAGCCAAGAAAGGAGTAGGTAAGCCTTTCACATGATTGTTAGGAAATCTTGAAACAAGGAAAAATTTAAACTCTCCCTAAAAGAAATGGATGTGTATTGTGGTATGATTAAGGATGAGGATAGGGAACCAAAGATAGACCTACAAAATTTCAAGAGAAAGGATAAACAAAAGAGGACAACAATGAAAGGATGCCATTTAAAGGCAGATATTCCGCTGATCCAGGAAAAAAAAGGGGGGATAGTCCTACCGAGGAAGAAAATCTTGGAAAGACATATGCATACTAATTAAGAGATAATGGAACCAAGAGAAAGGGACAAAGAGATAAACTTGCAAATGAAGTGCAAGCCAATGTGAAGGAACCAAGAAAGCATGCTTGAGTGATCCAAGGAAATAGTTTTAAAGGAAGAACGAAGGATAGCTCAAAAGGGCAGGGTTTACAAGAGTTGTCTTCCTACGAGGATAGGGTGTTGAGTAGAGTCATTCCTAGTTTTCTTGGTTCCTCTCCTCGGAGCCATCTAAAAATTTTAAGATAAATCCTATTAGTTACTATATTTTCTAGTCTTGATTATATATTCGAGGAAACATGCTCTGATACTACTCCAGTTGTCACGACCCGACCTGGTTTGGTCGTATCCCCGTGATCAACCCGCCACTCTCCCGGTTTATTAAGGGTTGCTCCTTTTTTATAAACCATGAAGAGTAAGGCGTCCTTTAAACCAACACCTTTCCTGGAATAGCATAAATCAAAACTACATAAAATTTTAAATTTATCATACCTGTCTCATAGGCATATCAATTAGTGGTCCTTGAGGGTAGGCTTTCCGGGATTTCCTAAAAGGGATATAAGGGAGGGGTGAGTACAACTACTCATTGAATGGGTTTTCAAAATTGAACTTTTAGGAAAAACATTTGTATTGGAGTGTATCATACTCCTTATTTTCTTTCAAAAATCCATTCATTTCAAATCTCTATTTTCATCACCATTTCTCATTAATTACTGTGTGTCATCACCCAACACACATCCTTCATCATGAAGGTCAAAACACACAATCGCAGGCCAACATGTCCACTGAACCCACTTGTGGCATGAAAGTGACTTTACCGGCCACCTAGATAGAAGCACGTCCACTTCTATCCTTAGAATGAGTGAATGTATGCGACATCCGACCTTCAATCCCAAAATCAATTCTCCATGTCCCTAGGAGGATAGAGACCTCATCCCAACACCACCCCAGTCTCATGTGCTTGAAGCTATGTTGAGCTTCATAAGGTCACCTAATCCGACGATCTGCCCTTATACCCACCAGGTCGTCTAGGGCCCTAGGACACATCACTACCCCCCTTGGGCATCTTGTAGGTCTCGTAATCACAGTGCATACACAATCAGTATTTTCACATCTTGCTATATAATCTATGGTGTCACTGGTGCAACAGCCCCGACCCTCAACTCAACCTATACCTGTTTGTCTTGACTCTGTCGACCTGTCATGTCGCACTGCCACTAGTTGACTGAGTATGTCAGTCCTGTCTTGGTACCATGGCCAAACAATTCATTTATTTAATGTTTTATGGCATATAACTCATGTTTTGTTTACGAGCTCCTCTTCGTGCTAACTGGCCTTGGGCCCATTGTACAAGATTTTCAAAATAGGGCATATTAGCCCCCAAGATCCAAAATCGAGGCCTCTGGCCTAACAAAGCTATCTGAGCTCCCGTTAAGAAGGTTTGCTAAATCATTTAAGTAGTGGCACACAGTCAGGGGAGAGCACTTCCGACAAAATAATTTTTCAACTATCCATCATACCAACCGAGTATAAGGATATCTCCGCTCATAACCGATGAACGGGTTTTCCATTTCCTCCGAGAAAGTTTCATCATACCAACCGGGTATGATCTATTTACAATATGTATATAGTTTTTTCGTGTAATCTTCACGTAACTCCTCTAAGTTGCAATGTTTAAAATACCACTAATGTCACACCCCGACCTGGTTTAGTCGAATCCTCGTGATCAACCCGCCATCTCCTAGTTTATTAAAGAGTTTCCCCTTATTATAAACCATAAAGAGTAAAGCGTTCTTTAAACCTGCACTTTTTCCTGGAATAACATAGATCAAAACTACATAATATTTTAAATTTATCATACCTATCTCACAGGCATCTTAGTTAATGTTCATTAAGGGTTGACTTTCCGAAATTTCCTGAAAGGGATATAAAGGAGGGGGTGAGTACGACCACTCAGTGAATGGGTTTTCAAAACCTTTAACTTTTAGGAAAAAGATTTGTATTGGAGTGTGTCAGACTCCTTTTTTTCAAAAATCCTTTCATTTCAAATCTCGATTTTTACCACCATTTCTAATTAATCATGGTGTGTCATCACCTAACACACATCCTTCATCATGGTGATCAATCACACAATCGCAGGCTAGCCCATCCACTAAACCCACTTGTGGTGTTGGAGCGACTTTACCGGTCACCTAAATAGAAGCACGTCCACTTCTACCTTGAGAATGAGTGGATGTACATGACATTCGACCCTCAATCCCAAAATCAATTCTCTATGTACCTATGAGGATAGAGACCTCATCCTGACCCCACCCCAGTCTCATGTGCAATGAAGCTACGTCGAGCTTCGCAATGTCACCTGGTCTGACGAACTCCCCTTATATCCACTAGGGCCCTAGGACACATCACTACCCCTATTGGGCATCTTGAAGGTCCCGCACACACAGTGCATGCACAATCAGTATTTTCACATCATGTCTTATAATCTGTGGTGCCACTCATCCAACGGCCCCGACCATCAACCCAACCTATAGCTATTTGTCATGACTAGTCCAGAGACCTGTGATGTGGCACTACCACTAGTTGATTGAATATGTCAGTCCTGTCTTAGTACCATGGCCAAACAATTCATTTTCTTAAAGTTTTAGGGCATATATCTCATGTTTGTTTACGAGCTCCTGCTCGTGCCAATTTGCCTATGACCCACTGTTCTAGATTTTCAAAATCGAGGCCCCCAGCCTATAAGAACTATTTGAGCTCCCATCAAGAAGGTCTCCCAAATCATTTAAGTAGTGGCACACAGTCAGGGGAGTGTACTTCCGACAAAAAATATGTTTTCAACTGTCCATCATACCAACCGGGTATAATGACATCTCCGCTCATAACTAATGAACGGATTTTCCACTTCCTTAGAGTAAGTTTTATCATACCAATCGAGTATGATCTACTTACAACCAGTAAGTAGTTTTTTCATTTGATTTTCACATCACTCCTCTAAGTTGTGAGGTTTAAAATACCACTAAGTAGTGGGTTTTCATTTCGAGGTACTTATCATCCCCAACCGGGTATGATATAAAATCTCACTCACACGTTAATGCAGTGAATTCCACTAGACCAGTTCTTTGTATTCACGCAAGCTTCTCCTTGCTAGCGTTCCTGAAACTCCTTGTCCCTACACGATATGAACATATCGGTTCATTATCCCTCGGCCTAATAGCCTTCATTCATTCCAAATGAATTAGAAAAACCAACTTTTCTTTTATTTACATTTAGGTCCCTAAAGTTATTTTTCTTGAACTTTAAGTCCCTAATGTCGATTTTCATTAAATTGAGTTCCAAAACTCTTCAAATTCTTCTTGTGATCTCAATTACTCAATTTCATAAAAGGGGTTCAAGTTTTCCCAAATTCCCAATTTGGTCCCCCAACTTTTCCAAAATTACCATTTTGCCCTTCCTTTACAAAAATGGTAAGTTTAACCCCAAAAATTCTAAAATTCCTCAATTGGCCCTCTAACATTTTTAGCATGTCCAATTGACCCTCAATTTCATAAAATTACATTTTTGTCCTTTGAATTTTAAAAATCCCCAATTTTCACCAAAATTTCCCCCATTTCAACTTCTTAACACAGTCGAATTTCATTTCATCAAATTGACCAATCAAACACATCTAATTGTTGAAATTGAGATCCTACACTTCATACGATTCAATATCACTTTGAATCACAAGTTTTGACGCTGGAAAGAGCTCAAACAGAGCTTCATCGAAAAATAGAGTATAGAGAGAAAGCTTCAAAAGTTTACTGTTGGGGGCACGGCGGTCCGAGCTTTTGATCTAGGCAGACAACTCTTGTTCTGAGGTTCATCCTAGAATCAAGAATTGCATCAATTGATGTCGAATTGAGTTAGAATTTGATCATCGAAATTCTGTCGGTTCTCTCTCTAACACAGGTCAGAAATTGTAGAGAGGAGTTGAATTGGCATACTTTTCTATTCTAATTCTATTGTAGAAGGGCTGTGGAGATGTTCGGAAGGCTTGGTTTGGCCTGAGCAGGCCTAGAAATGGCTGATTTCAGCTCGGCCAAAATAGGGCAGCTTCGATCCACCGGAGTTGCTTCACTGTTCCATCACGCCGGTGCTTCTTTGGCAACCCACGAAGCAAACAGATACAACATGCGTGTAGCTGACTTCTCCCCAATTCTAAAGAACCCGACCTCGCCTTCTTTGGCTTAGAAATGACCCTATATCGAAGCTCTGGTTCCAGCTTCACCGGAAAACTAAGCAGCTGAGAGAGAGTGAGCTTTATATAGGATGAATGGGGAGGGGCTCTTTATATAGGAAGCTCGGGGACTTCTTGACCATCCGATTGGCACCTTATTGGTAGTCATCCATTACTTGAAACTCCATGGCTAGAGACTTTTCAGCTTTACCAGCGCTACACGATTTTCCAGCAAGTGAACAATGCTGTCATTTAAAGGAAGAAGACGACACTGTTCCAAACCGGACCAGACCGGTCCGAACTAGGTTCAAAGCTTAAACCGGTCGGTTCATCCCCCATTCGACCGAGTTTTTCAAATATGACAATTTCTAAATTCATTTTCTATCCAATGGTGGCCTTAAATCTCAAATTTGATTTTTTTAAGCCACCTAGAAAAATGAATTTGGAATCTGGTTCAATAGTGGTCCAAACTGGTTCAATCTAGTTCACCTAAACCGGTTTGATTTTCACTTTCAATTCATTCTCAAGTCCATTTCCATGTCTTTTGGGACTCTTTGGGTCACTCAGGATCCATAAATTTCCCGGTTTTCCCTTTCTCTATCAGTTCCGGTTCATGAACCGACTCGGTTCATAAATCGGTTCTATCTAGTTGGATCCGATTGATCTAAACGGGTTTGGTTTTTATCTTCAAATTTGTCCTATGGTTCTTTTCCAAGGTTTTATGAACCCTTTGCATCAGCCGGGAGTTGTAAATTTCCAAATTGCCCATTCCTAAATGATTGGGTTTGTGAACTGGTTCGGTTTTCTTACTCGGTTTGATCGATTCTTTTCTCAATTTTCTGTAACTCAAAAGGGCGGGGTTTACAACTCTCCCCTCCTTTTAGGAGTTTTGTCCCCAAAACTTAATTAGCAACCTTGCACAAGGAACTAATTCCTTTGATGTCCATTTGGTATTTGCTTAACATGCGAATTCTTATCTAGTTCTTTCAATTAACCCTTTTTACATCATTCACTTAAGGAATTTCTTTTCTGTTATATTATTTGCTCCCTCCATGGAGTTTATCATATCTAAGCATGTCTTACTTAAGGGTATATCCTTAGATTCACATCTTTCTTTGCTTAGAGCAACATTTTTCCCTCTCAAGTCCTATGCTTAGGATTTGGAGTTCCAAGATACCTAACCATTCTAGTGTCTAGTTGACCTCTTTGTCGTTGAAATTCTTAGTTCAACATCCTTTAGAGCATTACATACTTGTTTTCGTCGTATTTTGACTCTTCCTTCAGCCATTGTCCATTACAATTCCATCCAAATTTTTATGTTTGATCTTGTCTGGCCTATCAGAGCTATTTGAGCTCCCGTCGAGAAGGTCTCCCAAATAATTTAAGCATTTGCACACAGTCAGGGGAGAACACTTCCAAAAAAATAGGTTTTCATTGTCCATTATACCAACTGGTATAAGGACATCTCCGTTCATAACCGATGAACGGGTTTTCAACTTCCTTCGAGGAAGTCTCATTATACCAACCGGGTATGATCTACTTACAACCGGTAAGTAGTTTTTTTCGCATAATTTTCACATCACTTTCTCCAAGTGGTGATGATTAAAATACCACTAAACAGTGGGTTTTTATACCGAGGTACTTATCATCCCCTACCAGGTGTGATATAAAATTTCCACTCACAACCGGTAAGTGGTTTTTATCTTTAAGTTGTGCTCATCATCCCAATCGGGTATGATGTTAGTAAACCCACTCACAATCGGTAAGTGGTTTTTAACTTTAATTTGTGCTCATCATCCCAACCAGGTATGACGTTAGTAAACCCACTCACTCATTAATGCCGTGAATTCCACTAGACTGGTTCTTTGTATTCACGCGAGCTTGTCCTTGCTGGCGTTCCCGGTATTTTGCGTTTCTACACGATATGAACATCTTGGTTCATTATCCTTCGGCCTAATCGCCTTCATTCATTCCAAATGAATGAGAAAGTCAAACTTTCATTTATTTGTAATTAGGTCCCTAAAGTTATTTCTCTTTAAGTCCCAAATACCAGTTTTTCCTCAAATTGAGTCCCAAAACTTCTAAAATTTATCATAGGACCTCAATTTATTCCATTTCACAAAAAGGGGTTTAATTTCCCAAATTTCCAATTTGGTCCTCCAACTTTTCCAAAATTACCATTTTGCCCTTCCTTTACAAAACTGGTAAAATTTGCTCCAAAAATTTCAAAATTCCTCAATTGGTCCTCTAACATTATTTTCATGCCCAGTTGACCCTCAATTTCATAAAATTTCATTTTGGTCCTTTGAATTTAAAAAATCCCCAATTTTGCCCCAATTCCAACTTCTTAACACAGCCGAATTTTATTTAATCAAATTGACCCATCAAACGTTTCTAATTGTTGAAATTGAGTTTCTACATGTTAATACGATTCTTCAAAAATGTGAATCGCAAGTTTTAATGTCGGGACGAGCTCAAACGGAGCTTCGCCGAAAAATGAACTATAGAGAGAGAAAGCTTCGATTACACACCAGTGAAGGCACGACAATTCGAGCTTTTGATTTGGACAGATAGCTCTCATCCTGAGGTTCATCCTAGAATCAAGAATCGCATCAATTGATACGGAATTGGATTAGAATTTCGTCATTGAAATTCGTTTGACTCTCTCTCTAGCACCAATCGAAAATTATAAAGGGGAGCCGAATTGGCTTACCTTTCGGTCCTAATTCAGCCGTGGAAAGGCTGAGGAAGTGTTGGGAGGGCTTGGATTGGCCTAAGCAGGGCTTGAAATGCCTGATTTCAGCTTGGCCGAAATAGGGCAGCTTCGGTCCGCCGGAGCTGCTTCACGATTCTATCACGTCGGCGCTTCTCCAACGATTCTCGTATTGACTGTAGTTTGCTATCAGATAGTTGTCTTCTCCCCGGTTCTAAAGAGCCCGACCTTTGTTGAAGTCGAAGCTCTGGTTCGAGCTTTACCAGGAAATGGAGCAGTAGTGAGAGAGAGAGAAGTGTTCAGGTGTGAGGAGAATGGAATGGAGATGACCTCTTTATATAGTTGTAAAACCCGTGTATTAAATGGGCGAGATTTATTACTAGTATTAATATTGCCATAAATTATTGGTATTGATTACAATAATTTAATTCCGATATTAATTCCAATAATTTAATTTTGGTATTAAATTATTTGTATTAATTCCAATAATTTAATTTATCTATTAAATTATTGGTATTAATTTCAATAATTAAATCACACTATTCTCAGGTAAGCACGCTTAACTTTGAAGTTCTTATGGAATCTAGTTCACCTGAACCAATTTGATTTTTATTTTCTAGTTTGTCTTAAGTTCCTTTTCCAATGTTTAATAAATCCTTTGTATCAATCGAAAGTTGTAAATTTTCATATTGCTTATTCCTAAATGTAAACCGGTTTGGTTTTCTTATTCGGTTTGACCGGTTCTTTTCTCGGTTTTCCTTAACTCAAATGTGCGGGGTTTACACCCTCCTTCAATCACCCATTTTTGACCTGATGCTTTCTCTTTCCCCGATCCAACTTCCTATTTCCTATCTTAGAATCTCCATCAGATGGATTTCTCCTTATCGTGCTTCTAAGGGTAAGTCTTAAGGGTTGGGTTTAACTATCCATAACCCATTCTTCCTTAAGGGGATTTCTTTTATTTAAACTTTTATTATCATACTCTTAAATTTTCTTCAAGGAACTCAAGGGTTTTAATAAAATTCTACCTTCATTTGATCAAGAAATGTTTTCTTTCCATAATTTGGCTTATTACATGGATTCTCTACCCCTTAATCCCTTGGGGTCATAGGGCTAAAGTTCACCTTAGAACGATTATGGGATTCTTGATCAGAAGGCTCTAAGGAACTAATTGGGATACATTCGTGCTCCTTAATAGGACAAATTTCATGCATGGCCTCCAGTCTGTACTGCCATAATACTTCCACCTCACACTCAAAAGTCCACTTCACCCATTGAAACGGATTGAAGTTAGGTTGAGTGGGTGAAGGTACTTGGTGGACCTTCATGAAGGTGGCATATGCATCCCAATAGTTTTATCAGGCCTCCTTTTTAGTGGGATTCCTCTTTGGTTGTTGTGGCATTGGATGAGGAGGGGTTGGACTTCTAGGAGGTGATGTTGGTTCCTCTTGTCTAGGAGAAGGGTATATGATGCCATCTGATTCTAGTAAGGCTCCAACTAGTTTTCGGTAGTTTTCCACCATGTCCTTGGGCACCCTTTTTTTGCCTCTTAGAAACCTTTGAACAGCTTCCTCCCTTGGGTTGGAAGTCTTTTTCACGATTATAGGGGAAGGACTAGATTTTTCCCAAATTTCCTAGGGACTTTCCTTCCTACATGATAATTTAGAGTTGGGTTAATATCAGGGCGTAATATTGATAATGTTTCAAGGAAACTAAGCTCTAATACCACTCTAGTTGTCACGCCCCAACCCGGTTTGGTTGGATACCTGTGAACAACCCACCACTCTCTCGGTTCAAGGGGAGTTTCCTCCTTCTTTAACACGAGATGAGCCAAGCGTAATTTCAACCTTATTCCCTAGAAAGACATATATCAAATAAAATGCATGCTTAAGGAAAATTAAGCATACCTGACATATGGTAAGGCTCGATGTTATTCCTAGTCATTATCTCTTTTCCTGAAAATGGATAAAAAAGATGGGTGAGTTTCTACAACTCAGTGAATGGGTTTTCAAAAATTAACTTTGAGGAAAAAGATTTGTATTGTAGTGTGCCAGACTCCCTTCTTTCCAAAAATCCTTTCATTTCAAATCTCGATTTTTTACCACCATTTCCTTATTAATCATGGTGTGTCATCACCCAACACACATCCTTCATCATGAAGGTAAAACACACATTCACAGGCCAGTACATCCACTGAACCCACTTGTGGCGTTAGAGCAACTTTACCGGCCACCTAGATAGAATCACGTCCTCTTCTACCCTAAGAATGAGTGGATGTACGCGACATCCGACCCACAATCCTAAAATCAATTCTCCGTGTCCATATGAGGACAGAGACCTCATCTCATCCCCACTCCGGTCTCATGTACTTGGTGCTACTCCAAATTTCGCTTGGTCACCTGGTACGATGAACTACCCTTATATTCACCAGGTTGTCCAGGGCCCTTAGGACGTATCACTACCCCTCTTGAGCGTCTTGATGGTCTCGTAATCACAGTACATACACAATCAGTATTTTCTTATCATGTCATATAATATGTGGTGCCATTAGTCTAACGGCTCCTGCAGCTATTTGTCGTGACTGGTCTAGAGACCTGTCATGTCGCACTACCAATAGTTAACTGAATATATCGGTCCTGTCTTGGTACCATAGCCAAACAATTCATTTATTAAAGTTTTATGGCACATATCTCATGTTTGTTTACGAGCTCCAGCTCGTGACCACTAGCCTATGGCCCACTGTTCGAGATTTTCAAAATCGTGCATAATAGGCCCCAAGTACCAAAACCAAGGCCCCGACCTATAAGAGCTATTCGAGCTCCTGTTAAGAAGGTCTCCTAAATTGTTTAAGCATTGCCACACAGTTAAGGGAGAGCACTTCCAACAAAATATGTTTTCAACTGTCCATCATACCAACCGAGTATGAGGACATCTCCACTCATAATCGATGAACGGGTTTTTCACTTCCATCGAGGAAGTTTCATCATACCAACTGGGTATGATCTACTTACGACCAATAAGTAGTTTTTTTGCGTTACTTTTACGTCACTTCTCTAAGTTGTGATATTTAAAATACTACTAAGTAGTGGGTTTTTATTTCGAGGTACTTATCATCCCCAACCAGGTATGATAGAAAATTCTCACTCACCCATTAATGGAGTAAATTCCACTCAACCAGTTCTTAGTGTTCACGTGAGCCTATCCTTGCTAGCGTTCCCGGTACTTCGTATTCCTACACAATATGAACAACCTTGTTCATTATTCCTTGGCCTAATAGCCTTCATTCATTCCAAATAAATGAGAAAATCAAACTTTTTATTTATTTGTAATTAGGTCCCTAAAGTTATTTTTCTTTAACTTTAAGTCCCTAAAGCCGATTTTTCCTCAAATTGAGGCCTGAAACTTTTAAAATTTATCTTAGGATCTCAATTTATTCAAATTTACAAAAAAAGTGTTTACTTTCTCAAATTTCCAATTTGGTCACCCAAATTTTCCAAAATTACCATTTTGCCCTTCCTTTACAAAAATGGAAGTTTCACCCCAAAAATTCTAAAACTTCTCAATTGGCCCTCTAACATTCTTATCATGCCTAATTGAACCTCAATTTTATAAAATCACATATTGGTCCTTCAAATTTTCGAAAATCCCCAATTTTTCCCACAATTCCATCTTTCTAACACAGCCGAATTTGATTTCATCGAATTGACTAATCAAACACTTCTGATTGTTGAAATTGAAGTTGAAATTGAGTTTCGACATGTTCATATGATTCTCTAGCATTTTAAATCGCAAGTTTTAACGCTGGAATGAGCTCAAATGGAGCTTCGCCGGAAAATGGACTATAGAGAAAGAAAGCTTTGACTACTCATCGATGAGGGCACGACGGTCTAAGCTTTCTATCTGGGCAGGTAGTTCTCCACCTGAGGTTCTTCCTATGATCAAGAATGACATCAATTGATGTAGAATTGAATTAGAATTATGTCATTGAAATTCGGCCGACTCTCTCTATAACACCGATGGGAAATTACAGAGGGGAGTCGAATTGGCTTACCTTTCTGTCCTAATTCGGCCGTGGGAGGGCTGAGGAAGTGTTGATAGGGCTTGGTTTGGCATGAGTAGGGCTCGAATTGGCCGATTTCAACTCGGTCAAAATAGGACAGCTTTAGTCCGTCAGAGCTGCTTCACTATTCGATCACGCCGACGCTTCTTCAGCGACTCTCGGAACGAATGGATGTTACCATCGTGTAGCTGATTTCTTCCCAATTCCAATGAACTTGACCTCACCTTCTTTGGCTTAGAAATGAACCTATATCGGAGCTCTAGATCGAGCTTCACCATTAAACTAAACAGCTAAGAGAGAGTGAGCATTTTAGGTGTGGAGAGGATGAATGGAGAGGGGCTCTTTATATAGGGAACTCGGGGACTCATTGGTAGTCCGTTTGGAACCTTTATGACAGACATTGATGGCCTGAAATGTATTGAATGAAGATGTCTCTTCTTTGTTAGTGCTGCTTCAATTTTTTGACGAGTGAACAGTGTTGTCATCTGAAGGAAGAAGACGGCATTGTTCCGAACCAAACCAAACCAGTCCAAACCGGCATCAAAGCTTAAACCAGCTGGTTCACCCCCAATTTAACCAAAATTTTCAAATCTAAAAATTTCTAAATTCATCTAAATTCATTTTCTATCCAATGGTGCCTCAAATCTCAAATTTGAATTCTTAAAGCCACCTAGAAAAATGAATTTAGAATATGGTTCAATAGTGGTTCAAATCGGTTCAATCCGGTTCGGATCTAGTTCATTTCCATGACTTTTGGGACTCTTTGGGTCAATTGGGATCCATAAATTTCCCGATTTACCCTTTCTCTATCGATTTCGGTTCATGAGTCGACTCGCTTCATAAACCGATTCTATCCGGTTCGGACCCGGTTCACTTGAACCGGTCCAGTTTTTCTTCCCCAATTCGTCCTAAAGTTCTTTTCCAAGATTTATGAACCAATTTGAGTCACATGGGAGTTGTAAATTCTCAATTTGCCCATTTCCTAAAAATCAAGCTTGTAAATCAATTCAGTTTTAAAATTTGAAAATGACTGGTTCTTTCCTCAATTTTCTCATTATTAAAGGATGAGATTTACAGGACTAGTCCGAATCAGGTTCAAAGCTTAAATTGGTTGGTTCACCCCCCATTCAACCAAGTTTTTTAATTCTAAAAATTTTTATATTCATCTAAATTCATTTTCTATCTAATGGTGACCTCAAATCTCAAATTTGAATTTTTTCAACCACCTAGAAAAATGAATTTGGAATATGGTTCAATAGTGGTTCAAACAAGGTCCAAACCGGTTCAATCCGATTCACCTAAACCAGTTTGGTTTTCACCTTCAATTTATTATCAAGTCCATTTCCATGTGACTCTTTGGGTCACTTGGGATCCATAAATTTCCCCGTTTGCCCTTTCTTTATCGGTTCCAATTTATGAACTAAATCGATTAATAAACTAGTTCAATCTACTTGGATCCAGCTCATCTAAACCGGTCTGGTTTTTCTCTTCAAATTTGTCCTAAGGTTCTTTTCCAAGGTTTTATGAACCCTTTAAGATCAGTTGGGAGTTGTAAATTTCCAAATTGTCCGTTCCCAAATGATCGGGTTTTTGAACCGGTTCAGTTTTCTCACTCAGTTTGACCAATTGTTTTCCCAATTTTTCATAACTCAAAAGGGCGGGATTTACAACTAATTAGTGGGTTTTCATTTCGAGGTACTTATCATCCCCAACCGGGTATGATATAAAATACCACTCACCCATTAATGTATTGAATCCCACTCGACCGATTCTTTGTATTCACGCGAGCTTGTCCTTATTAGCATTCCCGGTACTTTGTATTCCTACACGATATGAACATACTTGTTCATTATCCCTCGGCCTAATAGCCTTCATTCATTCTAAATGAATGAGAAAACTAAACTTTCTATTTATTTGCAATTAGGTCCCTAAAGTTATTTTTCTTTAACTTTAAGTCCCTACTGCCGGTTTTTCCTCAAATTG
The DNA here is from genome assembly GCA_030064435.1 of Trapa incisa. NCBI lineage: Eukaryota > Viridiplantae > Streptophyta > Magnoliopsida > Myrtales > Lythraceae > Trapa > Trapa incisa. Next base: position 10,665,815 of record CM057786.1, on the reverse strand, counting down.
AGTCCTGAAACTTTTAAAATTTATCTTAGGACCTCAGTTTATTTAAATTCACAAAAAGGGGTTTAATTTCCCAAATTTCCAATTTGGTCCCCCCAACTTTTCCAAAACTACCATTTTGCCCTTCCTTTACAAAAATGGTAAGTTTCACCCCAAAAATTCTAAAATTTCTCAATTGGCCCTCTGACATTCTTATCATGCCCAATTGACCCTCAATTTTATAAAGTTGCATCTTGGTCCTTCGAATTTTTAAAAATACCTAATTTTTCCCCTAATTTCAACTTCCTAATACAACCAAATTTGATTTCATCAAATTGACTAATTAAACACTTATAATTGTTGAAATTGAGTTCCTACATCTTCATACAATTCAATAGCACTTTGAATTGCATGTTTTGACGTCGGAATGAGCTCAAATGGAGCTTCACTGAAAAATAGACTATAGAGAGAGAGCTTCAATTACTCACCGTCAGGGGCACGGTGGTCCAAGCTTTTGATCTGGGCAGATAGCTCTATTCCTAAGGTTCATCCTATAATCAAGAATTGCATCAATTGATGTTGAATTGAGTTAGAATTTTGTCATTTATTGCTTAAATTACTTTAATACCCTCATTTATTATTTATATTCTTATATACTTTAAATAGATTTATATATTAATAATATTTTGTATAAATTATATAATATAAATATATATTACAAATAATATAAATAAAAAATTATTGTATAAAATATTTTTAATATAATTTAATTATATATAATAGATAATAATTTTTTAATTTAATTAAAAGGGTAAATTTATCTTTCTAATTTTTTCATTAATAAACATTCCCCTCCCTTCACCCCATCCAAACTATTGATTGTTAAAAAATTTTAATACCTCCAAATTCATCACTTCACTTCTCTCAATACTTCTCAATACTTCAACTCCATATCCATCCAAACCCCTAAATATAAAAATAGCATAAAGGATTTGCTATATTATATGGCCACATTAAAAATAATACTTAATTTTAATATATTTCAATGTATTAACAATCTTAATAATTATATTTCAAATAATTATATAAAATAAAATTTTAACTCTACATTCATTTATTTCTAACATTATAAGTATAAGAAAAAGTAAAAATTCCTATTTGTATGTATGAAATTATTTTATTAGAAAATTATAATTAAAAAATAAATGTAATTAAATTTTTTATTTTATTATTTTATAATGTATTAATTAGTGAACTAATTGAGAAGTTAATATTGCATGTTTATTGAATTTATTTGATATATTTTTTTCATAAAATATAAGTATGTCAATAGTTAGTTTATATATATAAAGAGAAATGACTTATTTTTATATATGATATAGGTGTACTGACTTATATGATTTGTATATAAATAGTTTATAATATTTTAAATTAGTATAAATATTTTCTTATTAAATAGTTATTAAGGCTATATTTGGATTGGGGGTGGTTAGAGGGGCTGAGAATAACCTCCAAACCCCTCCAACCCATCTATTTACACTAGGACAAAATTCATCCAAAAGTGGAGTTATTTGGAGGGATTGTGTCATTTATTGCTTAAATTACTTTAATACCCTTATGTATTATTTATATTATTATTTATTTATTCTCATTCTTATATACTTTAAATAGATTTATATATTAATAATATTTTATATAAATTATATAATATAAATAAAAAATTATTGTACAAAATATTTTTAATATAATTTAATTATATATAATAGCTAATAATTTTTTTTAATTTAATTAAAAGGGTATTTTTTTTCTAATTTTTTTTATTAATAATCATTCCACTCACTTCACCTCCATCCAAACTATTTATTGTAAAATATTATTAACACCTCCAAATTCATCACTTCACTTACTCTCTAAACACTTCACCTCCAAATCACTTAGAACCCCTCAATACAAATATTGCCTAAAGGATTTGTTGTATTATATGAACACATTGAAAATAATACTTAATTTTAACATATTTCAATATCTTAACCATCTTAATAATTATATTTCTAATAACTATATAGAACAAAAATTTAACTATTCATTCATTTATTTAAAATATTACAAGTATAAGAAAAAGTAAAGAGTCCTATTTGTATTTATGAAATTATTTCAATAGAAAATTATGATTAAAAACTTTTGTTTCATTATTGCAAAATATACTAATTAGTAAAGTACTTTCGAAATTAGTATTGCATATTAATTGAATTTATTTAATATTTATATTATTTTCTTAAAATAGGAGTATGTTAATAGTTAGTTTATACATATAAAGAGAAATAACTTATTTTGATATTTGGTAGAGGCGTAATGACTTATATAATTGGTATATAAATATTTTATAATATTTTAAATCAGTATAAATATTTTTTATTAAAGGATTTGTAGCATTATATTGCCACATTGAAAATGATACTTAATTTTAACATATTTAAATATCTTAATAATCTTAATAATTATATTTTCAATAACTATATATAACAAAAATATAACTTTACATTTATTTATTTCAATTATTATAAGTATAAGAAAAAGTAAAAACTCTTATTTGTGTGTATGAAATTATTTTATTAGAAAAATATTATTAAAAAATAAATGTATTTAAAAAATTTTGTTTCATTATTGTAAAATGTATTAATTAGAGAAGTAATTACGAAATTAGTATTGCATATTAATTGAATTTATTTGATATTTATATTTTTTTCTTAAAATAGTAGTATGTGAATAGTTAGTTTATATATATAAAGAAAAATTACTTATTTTGATATATAGTAGAGGTGTAATAACTTATTTGATTGGTATATAAATAGTTTATAATATTTTAAATTAGTATAATTATTTTTTTTATTAAATAGTTATTAAGGCAATGTTTGGATTGAGGGGTTTGGAGGGTAGAGAAATTCCTCATTTGGCAAAAAAAATGGAGGGGTTTAGAGGGGTAGAGAATCACCTCCAAACCCCTCCAACCCCTTCATTTACATTAACACAATTTATCCAAAAGTGAAACTATTTGGAGGGATTATGTTATTTATTAATTAAGTTACTTAAATACCCTCATTTATATTTTATATTATTATTATTCATTTATTTATTTATATTCTTATATACTTTAATAAATTTATATATTAATAATATTTTATATAAATTATATAAAATAAATATATTATACAAATATTATAAATAAAAAATTATTGTACAAAATATTTTTAATATTATTTAATTATGTGGTATTTTAACATCACATTTGAGAAGAGTGATGTGGAAATCTCGTGGAAAAACTACTTACCGGTTATAAGTAGATTATTCTCGATTAGTATGATGAAACTTACTCGAAGGAAGTGGAAAACCCGTTTATCGATTATGAGCGGAGATGTCCTCATACTCGGTTGGTATAATGTACAGTTGCAAAATATATTTTGTTGGAATTACTCTCCCCTGACTATGTGACAATGCTTAAACATTTTGGAAGGCATTCTTGACAGGAGCTCAAATAGCTCTATTAGGCTAGAGGACTCGGTTTTGGAACTTGGTGGCTAATATGCCCGATTTTGAAAATTTCGAACAGTGGACCCTAGGCTAGTTGGCACGAGCAGGAGCTCGTAAAAAAACATAATTCTAAGCCATGAAAACTTAAGTAAATGAATTTTTTGTTCATGGTACCGAGACAGGACTGACATACTCGATAGACTAGCAGTAGTGCGACATGACAAGTCGATGAACCAATCGAGACAAACAACTGCAGGTCGAGTTGAGGGTCGAGGCCGTTGGACCAGTGGCACCAAAGATTAAATGGCTTTTGAGGAAAAATTTGTTTGTGCATGCACTTGAGGTTTGGGACCATTAAGACGTACAAGAGGGGTAGTGATATGTCATAAGGGATGCTGGATGACATGGTGGCGATAAGGGAAAAGAGAAGTTACTATGTTTGTATTTTTTGTCATACTAGTTTGTCATGGAGTTTTGTGTTTGTACTCCATGGAGTTTATGTGTTTGGACTCCGTGAAGCTGTTGTGTTTAGGACATCTTGAAGCTCCTATGTTTGAGTTTCATGTGCACAAGATCGAGATATGATCTTTATCCTCATACAGACACATAGTTTTAATCATGTGTGTTCCCTTCATGATGAAAGATATGTGTTAGTTGATAAACACACCGGTTATGGTTGAGGTGACGAAACTAAGATTTTGAAAATCATAAATTTTAAAACAAGAAGTCTGGCACACTCCAATTTAAATATTTTCCTATAAAAGTCAAACTTTACCTTTTTAGGTAACCAAGAGAAAGCTACCCAAAAACCTCATGTTAGTCACACCTGCAAGACAAGTATGTAAGTTAAAATTTTTATGTAGTTTTGATTTATATATTACAGGAAAGGTAAAGGTTTAAATGACGCCTTACTCCTCCCAGGTTTAAAAGAGGGAAAAACCCTTAGTAAACCGGTAAGAGTGGCGGATTGCTCATGGGGATCCGACCAAACAAGGTCGGGGCGTGACATACATAAAGAGAAATGACTTATTTTGATGTGTGGTAAAGGTGTAATTACTTATATGATTTGTATATAAATAGTTTATAATATTTTAAATTAGTATAAATATTTTTTTATTAAATAGTTATTAAAGGATTAGTTGCATTATATGGCCACATTCAAAATGATACTTAATTTTAACATATTTAAATATCTTAACCATTTTAATAATTATATTTTCAATTACAATATAGAAGAAAAATTTAACTCTACACTCATTTATTTTAAATATTATAGGGGTAAGAAAAAGTAAAAAGTCTTATTTGTGTGTATGAAATTATTTAATTAGAAAATTATAATTAAAAAATAAATTTCATTAAAAATTTTATTACATTATTGCAAAATGTATCAATTAGTGAAGTAATTACAAAATTATATTGCATGTTAATTGAATTTATTTGATATTTATATTTTTTCTTAAAATCGGAGTGTCAATAGTTAGTTTATATATATATAAATAGAAATGACTTATTTTAATGTATTGTAGAGGTGTAATCATTTATATAATTGGTATATAAATAGTTTATAATATTTTAAATTAGAATAAATATTTTTTATTAAGTAGTTATTACAGGATTTGTTGCATTATATGGCCACATTTAAAATGATATTTAATTTTAACATATTTCAATATCTTAACTATCTTAATAAGTATATTTCCAATAACTTTATATAACTCTACATTCATTTATTTCAAATATTATAACTATAAAAAAGAGTAAAAAGTTATATTTGTATGTATGAAATTATTTTATTAGAAAGTAATGATTAAAAAATAAATGTAATTAAAAATTTTTGTTTCATTATTGCAAAATGTACGATTTAGTGAAATAATTACGAAATTAGTATTGCATGTTAATTGAATTTATTTGATATTTATATTTATTTTTCTTAAAATAGTAGTATGTCAATAGTTAGTTTATATATAGAGTGAAATGACTAATTTTGATGTGTGGTAGAGGTATAATGACTTATATGATTGGTATATAAATAGTTTATAATATTTTAAATTAGTATAAATATTTTTTATTAAATAGTTATTAAAGGATTTGCTGCATTATATAGCCACATTGAAAATGATACATAATTTTAACATATTTCAATATCTTAATCATCTTAATAATTATATTTTCAATAACTATATAGAACAAAATTTTAACCCTATATTCATTTTGTCACACTCCAACCTGATTTTGTCATATCCCTGTGAACAATCTGCCACTCTTTCTATTTATTTAAGGGTTTCCCCTTGTTATAAATTGTAAAGAGTAAGGCGTATTTTAAAATTGTGCCTTTATTGGAATAACATAAATCAAAACTGCATAAAATTTATCATACCTGTCTCACAGGCGTATTAGTTAGTGGCCCATGAGGGTAGGCTTTTAGGGATTTCCTTAACGGGATATAAGGGAGGGGATGAGTACAACTACTCAACAAATGGGTTTTCAAAATTTTAACTTTTAGGGAAAATATTGGTATTGGAGTGTGTCAAGACTCCATATTTTCTTTCAAAAATCCTTTCATTCTAAATCTTAGTTTTTATCACCCTTTCTTATTAATCACCGTGTGTCATCACCCAACACACATCCTTCATCATGAAGGTCAATCACACAATCATAGGCCAGCCCATCCACTGAACCCACTTGTGGCATCAAAGAGACTTTATCGGCCACCTAGATAGAAGCACGTCCACTTCTACCCTGAAAATGAGTGGATGTACGCGACATCCGACCCTCAATCCCGAATTCAATTCTCCATGTCCATATGAGGACAGAGACATCATCCCGACCCCACCCCAGTCTCATGTGCTTGAAGCTACGTCGAGCTTCGCAAGGTCACCTTGTCCGATGAACTGCCCATATATCCACCAGGTTGTCGAGGGCCCTTGGACACATCACTACCCCCTCTTGTGCGTCTTGAAAGTCCCGTACACACAGTGCATGCACAATCAGTATTTTCACACCATGTCATATAATCTATGGTGCCACTGATCCAACGGCCCCGACCCTCAACTCAATCTAAAGCTTTTTGTCTTGACTGGTCCGTCGACCTGTCGTATCGCACTACCGCTAGTTGACTGAGATTATCGGTCCTGTCATGGTACCATGGCCAAAAAATTCATTTATTAAAGTTTTAAGGCACATATCTCATATTTTTTTATGAGCTTCTGCTCGTGCCCACTCGCATATGGCCCATGGTTCGAGATTTTCAAAACCAGGCATATTAGCCCCCAAGTTCCAAAACTGAGGCCCCTGATCTATAAGAGCTATTGAACTCCATCCAAGAAGGTCTCCCAAATCATTTAAGCAATGTCACACAATTAGGAGAGAGCACTTCTGAAAAAAAATATGTTTTCAACTGTCCATCAACTGAGTATGAGGACATCTATGCTCATAACCGATGAACTGGTTTTCCACTTCCTTCGAGGAAATTTCATCATACTAACCGGGTTTAATCTACTTACAACCAATAAGTAGTTTTTCCGTGTGATTTTCACATCACTTCTCTAAGTTGTGATGTTTAAAATACCACTAAATAGTGGATTTTCATTTCGATGTACTTATCATTCCCAACCGGGTATGATATTAAATGCCACTCACCCATTTATGTAGTAAATTTCACTCGACCGGTTCTTTATATTCACGCAAGCTTGTCCTTTCTGGCATTCCCGGTATTTCGTATTCCTACACGATATGAACATCCTTTTTCATTATCCCTCGCCCTAATAGCCTTCATTCATTCCAAATGAATGAGAAAACCAAACTTTCTATTTATTTGTAATTAGGTCCCTAAAGTTATTTTTCTTTAACTTTAAGTCCCTAATGCCGGTTTTTCCTCAAATTAAGTCCTGAAACTTTTAAAATTTATCTTAGAACCTCAATATATTCAAATTCACAAAAAAGGGGTTTAATTTCCTAAATTTCCAATTTGGTCCCCTAACTTTTCCAAAATAACCATTTTGCCCTTCATTTACAAAAATGGTAAGTTTCACCCCAACAATTCTAAAATCCCTCAATTGGCCCCTCTAACATTTTTATCATGCCCAATTGACCCTCAATTTTATAAAATTGCATCTTGGCCTTCAAATTTTTGAAAATGCATAATTTTCCCCCAAATTTGAACTCCTTAACACACTCGAATTTGATTTCATCAAATTGACCGAACAAACACATCTAATTATTGAAATTGGAGTTAAAATTGAGACCCTACATCTTCATACGATTTAATAGCACTTTTTATCACAAGTTTTGACGCCGGAACAAGCTCAAATGGAGCTTCACCAGAAATAGAATATAAAGAGAGAAAGCTTCGATTTCTCACCATTGGGGGCACGTCGGTCTGAGCTTCGGATCTGGGCAGATAACTCTCATTCTGAGGTTCATCCTAAAATCAAGAATTGCATCAATTGATGCTGAATTAATTGAGTTAGAATTTCATCATCAAAATTCTACCAGTTCTCTCTCTAGCACTAGTCGAAAATTGCAGAAGAGAGCAAAATTGGCTTACCTTTCAATCCTAATTCGGCCGTGGGAGGGCTGAGGAAGTGTTGGGAGGGCTTGGTTTGGCCCAAGGAGGGCTCAAATTGGTCGATTTCACTTTGGCCGAAACAGGGCAGCATCGGTCCGTCGGAGCTGCTTCACTGTTCCATCATGCCGGCGCTTCTCCGGCAACCCTCGGAACAAACAAAGACTACAAGCGTGTAACAAACTTCTCCTAGATTCTAAAGAACCTGATCTCTCCATCTGAGATTAAGAAAAATGTTCAAGTCGAAGCTCTAGTTCGAGCTTTGCCAGGAAATGGAGCAGTAGAGAGAGAGAAGTGTTTAGGTGTGAGGAGGATGAATGGGGATGAGCTCTTTATATAGGTGTAAAATTGTGTATTAAATGGGGGAGATTTATTACTAGTATTAATGTTTCCATAAATTGATGAGTATTTATTAGTATTAATTCCAATAACTTAATTTCGGTATTAAATTATGGCTATTAATTCTACTAATTAAATATATATATTATTTTATGGCTATTTATGATAGGGTGTACTTTCACATAAAAAATTTTATCAAAATTTCGGGTTACAAAAGAAATCATACTTCCTAGGAGGTCACCCATCCTAGCACTACCATCATGCAAGCACGTTTAACTTTGGTGTTCTAATGGGATCTAGTTCATCTAAACCAATCTGGTTTTTCTCTTCTATTTTGTCCTAAGATTCTTTTCCAAGGTTTTATGAATACTCAAATGGTCGGGTTTATGAACCAGTCCGGTATTTCTCACTCAGTTTGACCGGTTCTTTTCCTAGTTTTCCTTAACTCAAAAGAGCAGGGTTTACAACTCCCCCCCTGATGCGAACCTTGCCAATAGGTTGACGACACCCTACACCAAATATGGCAAGGACCCCAAGACTTTCACGACGCAAGTGCGAAAAGATAGAATATACCTTGTTTATATGAGAAACAAGGTATGAGATATGTAGACGTCACACCCAAATCCTCTAAGAAGAACTCTTAGAAAACCTCGGGTGATAAGTGTTGATTGCTTGAACGCCACAGGTAAAAACCTGATAAGTTCAAAAGCTCTTTCAAGATAGAAAGAAGACAATACTCACAAAATTGAAATTCCAAAGTGTCTCTCCAATGCTGTGGAGTATGCATTTTATTTGCTTAGAAAACAACTGAATAGCCCACAAAATAAGGAAAAAAATCTATTATGGTTATAAACTAACCATATCTAATCTAAATATCTAGGATATTTTAATAACTAATTTAAAAATCTGAACTACCTAATATTATCCTAAGAGATTTATTATATTTATAAATCTCTCCTTATTAATTAAATTTGGACCTTCTCTTGGGCTCATCTTGGGTTCTTCATTTGGGCTTCTATTTGAATATTCAGCAATCTCTTTAATCAGCCAATATAAAGCTTCTTTGAATCTTTTAGCCCTTGACCTTGTGATTGGGCCCTCTTGCAGCCTCAAATGATTATTCATCTCATTTGGTAACAAACTATTTAGCTCCATTGCAGGTTCGGTTGATTGGACTTGTGAATTCGTAGTCTCTTTAGCCGGATTCACATCACCCCCCCTCCCCCTAGAAGTTTTGTCCCCAAAACTTAATTAGCAACCTTGCATGAGGAACCAATTCCTTTGATATCCATTTGGTATTTGCTTAACATGCAAACTCTTATCTTTTTCTTCCAATTTACCCTTTTTACATCATTCACTGAAGGAATTTCTGTTCCTTTATATTATTTAGTCCATTCATGGAGTTTATCATACCTACACATATCTTACTTAAGGGTATATCCTTAGATTCGTATCTTTCTTTGATTAGAGCAACATTTTTCCATTTGGTGTCACGTACTCAGGATTGGGAATTCCAAGATACCTAACCATTCCCGTGTCTAATTAACCTCTTGGTCATTGAAACACTTAGCTCGATGTCCTTTAGAACATTACATACTTGTTCTCACGAGTTTCCTTATTATCACCTTTTCATCCTATTTCGACTCTTCCTTCATTCGTTGTTCATTACAATTTCAGTCCAAATTTATGTTTGACCTTGTCATGCTTACTAACTGACTCTTCCTTATTTTGAGTCATGTTTTTCCTCGGGACTGTTGGGTTTACATGCTCCCTTACTGCATGATATTTTCTAGACTTTGTCTCGATGTCCATTAGATTTCTAGAACACCTTCTTTAGGGTTATTCCCAATTTTCCAACATCTCAGGGATTGTATAACTTTATCCCTCTTTTCTTCTGGTAGTATTCATCAACTACCTTCACCGTTATCAAATCAACTTACATAATTGTGTCAGTTTTCCTTTCCCACTCATCCTTGCTCAACTTCCTTATTAAGTATTTCCGGTTCCAATGATTGGGTTTTCCAATAATATCAACAAGCTAGGATTCCTTCCTTCTTAAGTCCCTAACATTCTTTATCTAAGGATTTTTCCTTATTCCTTAATCCACTTTTACTTACTCGTAATCATTTCATAATTCTTTGTTCTTACAATAATCACTTTCGATCTATGTGTTGATTTCTTTGCTTGGGAAGGTTCCCTTCTTCCGATTTCGCTCTCTACTATGTCCCCCACAATAGAGATTTCCATCTTAGGAGTTACATGCTCAATCTTCTTATCATTCCTTGTAGGGTTATTTCTCCCTTTCTTCGTACCCCTATCTATGTTAGGGCATTTGTCCACTTTGGATCCTTCTCTATCCACAACTTTTGTTTCATCCCTTATTCCTTATTTGGGATACTTCTGATTATTGGTTTTATTCCATGCATTCCACACTATGCTCAGTCGTCCACTCTTTATGCTTCATATGTACGTGTGGACTATGACTCGTCTTACCAATTGTGGTTATTCCTCCTTAGCCACATCTTATTTGGAGGGCTTACTTTCCCAATGTTTCTCGGACTTTCTTTCCTTTGTTACCTTAGTATGGGTAGTACACTCATTCTTACTTGTCACAGCATCTTTTGATGCTAACTTCCTATTTACTTGTTAACTTATTTCCTTTTAAGGAGGGTTCACATCCTCCTTATTTCAAAATTTCTTGATCGTCCTTCGTGAGGCTCACTTGACCGTCTCAAGACTTTTAAAATAAAATTCTAGTTTTGGCCATTAATTTCTTTAAGGGTTTTCCTTCGTCCTTCTTTTCCAATGTTTTGGCCTTCTTCACTTCTCCCTTCTTTCCCACAGTTTAAATCTGTGGTTCTCTCGAAGTCTAGTTCTTTAACTGTCTCCTTCTTACTATTTTTCTTGTCTAATTGTCTTGGTAGTTGTATCACTCGTCCTTCATACCCATCCTATTGTCCTTCATATAGTATAGTCTTTACTACTTTCCAGTCTTTCTTAGGGTTTTGTTTATTCTCTTTGACCATCCTGTTACTACTAGTTTCTTCTTTCTACTTGATTCTCCTAGAATTATTTTTTTGTTCTTCTACTCTCTCCAAACAGGTCACATTGGGACATCACGATACCTCTTTCCTTTGAAAAGTTTCCTAATTAAGGGTTGGTTCCTTGCTCTCCACATTCTTCCATCCACCCATCAATGATTCCTTCAAGGGTACTTAGTTGTATGCATCTCTCTAAAATTTCCTTTCATAGCGTATTTCTTCTTCTCTTCACTCTTACTATGTCATACCCCTAGAGTTTTCAGGGGACATTTTTCTGCATTTTCTCCTTATGAGGGGGTTCTAGGTATACTTTCTTACCTCCATTCCTGTGGTATCCTTCTTGGCTTAACCTTCTTAGGAAAAGTTTAAATTGGTTTTTACCTCACAATTTCTTGACCTCTTTATGAATCGCTTGCTAAAATTGCTCCATGGTTTTGGTCACCACTCCTTCATGTCTTTCATGACCTTTGAGGAGGTATTGCTCTATATCCATGAGGTGTGAAACAGTCATGCTTTACCTGTCATATTCCCTTATACCTATAATAGGTTATCTTGGTACTTGTCTTTAGTAGGTTTGGGCACTTCTTCATGTAGTATCCCTCTCATTCACACTTGTCATAGATTATTCCCTTACATGAACCGTTGTGGTTCCTCCTTTCCTTCGAGTATTGTGGGGCCTTTCCAGGGGTTATTAATGGTTTGGTGCTTTGCCATCCTTGAATACCTTGAGAGTATTCTTCTTTGCCAAACGGTCATTCTAGGAGTCCTCCTATATTTCTTAATTCCCTTATTCAACTTTCTTTACTGGATGGGATTCTTCCTAATTTCTATGATAGTGGTGGTTTGTTTATTTACTATTCTTGGGACCATCTTCTTAGTAATATCACGTCATTGAGAGATAGAATTTTTGAAATTATGAGTACTTCATTATTAGAGTAGTACAAAAGGTTTGGGTCTTAACCCTATTACAAAAATAGTTATAAGATAGATAAGAAGCTACGGTTTTCTTGGTAAGTATCTTCCTTGGTAAGACTATATGACTGTACTAGACTTCCTAGCTTTAGGCATGGCTCCCTTTGTACACAAGACTATGACACTAACATGTCCTGGCACCGTACTCCTTGGTGGTATTGGATACTTCCCCATTTGGTCCTTTGGGCTTCTACTATATCTTGGGCATTAGGAAGCTTCTAGGGTTGTCTTCCTACAAGGACAGGGTGTTGAGTAGAGTTCATTCTTAGTTTTTTTGGTTCCTTTCCAGGGAGCCATCTGAAAATTTTAAGATAAATTCTATTAGTAACTATATTTTCTAGTCTTGATTATGTATTCGAGGAAACAGGCTCTCATACCACTCAAGTTATCACGCCTTGACCCGGTTTGGTCGGATCCCCGTGAACAACCCGCCACTCTCCCAGTTTTTTAAGGATTTCCCCTTTTTATAAACCGTAAAGAGTAAGGTGTATTTTAAACTTGCACCTTTCTTGGAATAACATAAATCAAAACTGCATAAAATTTAAAATTTATCATATCTGTCTCACAAGCGTATTAGTTAGTGGCCCTAGAGGGTAGGCTTTCCGGGATTTACTGAAAGGGATATAAGGGAGGGAGTGAGTACAACTACTCAGTGAATGGGTTTTCAAAATTTTAACTTTTAGGAAAAAGATTGGTATTGGAGTGTGTCAGACTCATTATTTTTATTAATCACGGTGTGTCATCACCCAACACACATCCTTCATCATGAAGGTTAATCACATAATCACAGGCCAGCCCATCCACTTAACCCACTTGTGGCGTCGAAGCGACTTTACCGACTACCTAGATAGAAGCACATCCACTTCTACCTTGAGAATGAGTGGATGTACGTGACATCCAACCCTCAATCCCGAATTCAATTCTCCATGCCTGTATGAGGACAGAGACCTCATCCCGACCACACCCAAGTTTCGTGTGCTTGGAGCTACGTCGAGCTTCGCAAGGTCACCTGGTCCGATGAACTGCCCTTATATCCACTGGGTCGTCCAGGACCCTAGGACACATCACTACCCCTCTTGGGCATCTTAAAGGTCCTGTACACAAAGTGCATACACAATCAGTATTTTCACATTATGCCTTATAATTTGTGGTGCCAATGGTCCAACGACCCTGACCCTTAACTCAACCTGCAACTGTTTGTCTTGATTGGTCCATCAACTTGTCATGTCGCACTATCGCTAGTTGACTAAGTTTGTCGGTCTTATCTTGGTACCATGGCCAAACAATTCATTTATTAAAGTTTTATGGCACATATCTCATGTTTGTTTACAAGCTCCTGCTCATGCCCACTCGCCTATGGCCAACTGTTCGAGATTTTCAAAATCACGCATATTAGCCCCTAAGTTCCAAAACCGAGGCCCCCGACCTATAAGAGCTATTCGAGCTCTCGTCAAGAAGGTCTCCCAAATCGTTTAAGCATTGGCACACAGTTAGAGGAGGGCACTTCCGACAAAAATATATTTTCAATTGTCCATCATACCAACCAAGTATGATGATATCTCCGCTCATAACCAATTAATAGGTTTTCCACTTCCTTCGAGGAAGTTTCATCATACCAACCGAGTATGATCTACTTACAACTGATAAGTAGTTTTTCATGTGATTTTCACATCACTTCTCTAAGTTGTAATGTTTAAAATACCACTAAATAGTGGGTTTTCATTTCGAGATACTTATCATTCACAATCGGGTATGATATTAAATCTCACTCACCCGTTAATTTAGTGAATTCTACTCGACCGGTTCTTTATATTCACGCGAGCTTGTCCTTTCTGGCATTCCCGGAATTTCGTATTCCTACATGATATGAACATCCTTTTTCATTATCCCTCGCCCTAATAGCCTTCATTCATTCCAAATGAATGAGAAAACCAAACTTTCTATTTATTTGTAATTAGGTCCCTAAAGTTATTTTTCTTTAACTTTAAGTCCCTAATGCTGGTTTTTCCTCAAATTAAGTCCTGAAACTTTTAAAATTTATCTTAGAACCTCAATATATTCAAATTCACAAAAAAGGGGTTTAATTTCATAAATTTCCAATTTGGTCCCCCAACTTTTTCAAAATAACCATTTTGCCCTTCATTTACAAAAATGGTAAGTTTCACCCCAACAATTCTAAAATCCCTCAGTTGGCCCCTCTAACATTTTTATCATGCCCAATTGACCCTCAATTTTATAAAATTGCATCTTGGCCTTCGAATTTTTGAAAAAGCATAATTTTCCCCCAAATTTGAACTCCTTAACACACCCGAATTTAATTTTATCAAATTGACCAAACAGACACATCTAATTATTGAAATTGGAGTTAAAATTGAGATCATACATCTATATACGATTTAATAGCACTTTTTATCACAAGTTTTGACGCCGAAACAAGCTCAAATGGAGTTTCATTGGAAAATAAAATGTAGAGAGAGAAAGATTCGATTTCTCACCGTCAGGAGAACGACGATCTGAGCTTTCGATATGGGTATATAGCTCTCGTACTAAGATTTATCCTACAATCAAGAATTGCATCAATTGATCTTGAATTGAGTTAAAATTTTATCATCGAAATTATGTCAATTCTCTCTGCAACACTGGTCGAAAATGGTAGATATGAGTCAAATTGGCTTATTTTTTAGTCCTAATTTGACCGTGGGAAGGCTAAATAAGTGTTGGGAGGGCTTGGTTTATAATGAGAAGGACTCGAATGGGCTGATTTTAACTTGGCTGAAATAAGGTAGTTTCGGTTCGCTGTAACTATTTCACTATTCCATCATACTGGCTTATCAAAGAAAACAAAATCTATAAACGTGTTATTTTATAATTATTTAACTCTACATAATTATATTAAATTATTTTATTTACATAAATTATTCTCGGAGCCATAGTAATTTATATAATTAGATTCATAAAATTATAATGTTATAAATTAGTAAATTATTTATGTAAATAAATTATTGTATATTAAAATTTTAGATAAAAATAATTATTTTCATACAATTTATAAGTTTGATTTAAATAAAATTAATTTAATATCAAATTTAAGTTTGTGGTGGTTGGATCTAATTAGATATTACACCCGGATTGGATCCGAAGATCCGACAACCAGGTCCCATCACTGTAAGTTGGATCCCGTCGAAGGACTGGGTCCAATTAGTAGACGGAGATCCATCAGGTCTTTTGCCACTCCTACTATCCTACTATGCACCAGCTTTTTACTATGCTAGTCACAAATCTCATTATTGTCTTATGGAGCCTAAATCCTAAAGACTCCTGCATTTCTCTTTTATTAGCTGGAGTGAGCATAAGAGATGGGCAAAAGACTATACATGATAGCATCAAGAGAGTTGCCCTTTCTCAAATTCTTCTCGCCAACTAGAAAAAAATATATATCATCGTCGTGTTATGAACAATTAATAAAATTATATGATAATTTTAAAAATATTAGAATTTTATATGAATTTTCAAGCAATCCATCCCTTAAAAATATGTTATAAAATAACAAATGTATAACGAGAGAAATGAACCTACGAAGCTTCCAATGCAATTGATGATAGTAAATGAAAAATAAAATCTATGAACAAGCACTATGCATGCATTATTGGGAAAGGGCCATCAAATCATTCATCTCCCATTTGCCCCTCTGTCTCAAACAAAAGGGTAAGGGTGACAAATGGGGACCTACCACTCAAAGACATGATCTATGTGTGCATGTTATCTAGGTTACCAGAAATATATGTAGATATTAATTATTCACGTTATAAAAATGGAGACATATCACATGCACTCTCAGGATTGAGGGCTATATTATCTGCTCTTTCCTTCCTATATGCCCAACCATTTATGTTCCTATACCAACATGCAATTTAATCATAATATCTTCAACAAGTGTCCATAGTAACTTCTAGAGTTCATGGTTGGAATGAGTAATGAAAAACATATAATATAGAAGATGATTAAATATAAATATATATATGGATTGAGTTTTAGTTTAAACGAACAAAAATTTTCTAAATCCAATCTATAACTGGCTAATACACCAAATTTCCCATTTAAATTAATATATGACATTATGATTTTAGTATTTTAGACTATTTCCATTACTATTTTTACCTTTTATATATATCAAATTTAGGGTATACATGCTAGTTTTTTTAAGAACCATAGTGTGTTTGGATAACGCCGTTTTGTAAGCCCAATATCATACTACAAATTGCTATATATATTTTTAATATTTAATATGAAGACTAATTCTATTTTTATAGTTGAAAAAAAACATTATAGGTCTCGCTCAATCGTGTTTAACGATATGGTGTATAATCGGTAAAATTAACTTAATTTTACAATGGTAGGTCAATATCACGCTCAAATGGCACAATCGGGCTCTTCGCGGTACGGGTTTTAACATGGTAACTTAGTACTCAACCTCTCGTACTCCACACACAACTCAAATCACAATAAAATTTACCTGAAATGGTACACTTTTTGGAGGAATAAACAGAGAATAGAAATGTGGGAGTTGCCTAGGTGTTCGGACCACAATCAACATTTTGGGTGTCATAGTAGTAGCCTATGGCGCTCTTCACCACAACTGGTATTACCGGTGTCGTATCGCAGCTAAGTGTCCCAACACATGGGATCATGGTGAACTCGCCATCATGCCTCACACAATAATGGACTACTTAATCCCTCAATAAAACTTAGGCTACACACAACCCTAAATAATTAGAACAATCCTATAATGTATCGCCTACTGGCGATACTAAACCGAAAACTAAAGTGTTGGAGTAGCCTAGGGTAAGTATTTATATTTATGGTGTTCCTTTGAAATGCCCTATTAAGTTAATGAAATTACGGACATGCCATTAGAAAAATTACATTACCAAAATCCCATTAGGAAATTGGTAAATTGTGAGAATGTCATTAAGCTCATATTGGGAAGGGTAAAGAAAGTTATAATGTCGAAATTATGAAAATGCCCCTCAAGTCATAATTGTAGTACGGAAAAATTCTGAATTTTATGGAGCGATCTAAAAAATTTTCAAGTACCGGATTATAACTAGAATGGAGCAAATTGTAGAAAATTGCACATGTGGAGTACGAAGACCCGAGAATTACTTGAGAACGAACATGTCTTCGGATATAAGGTGAGTAATATTTTTGGAATTGGTATCGATTTAACTGATTATGTAATATTACTCGCATTTTATTATAATATTTTTATAATATATTTCGTATTTACTATTTGAACCCAACTTAAAACTATTTTTTGGGAAATATATGGATTATAATGTTTCAGTGGGCCCAAGGAAACAATTTTTAAAAATAAGTGAGCCCAAGGCCGTGTTTTGGAAATCTTGTAAAAGTGGGGACAAGACCAATGGAAACAGGCATTGCCCCGTAAATAATTTGATTTATTAGCTTGATAAAAAGTGATCAAAAATTGATAATGTGTATTTAAGCTACTGAGCCGAAGTTGGTTCGTCAAACTCATTGAGCTAGTAGCACAAATAAGAAACGTTTAAATAAAAAGACTTTTGATTGTGGATATTGAAATACGGAACTGTAGAGGCTTCCGTTATAGGGTTAGTGTTAGTAATAAAGGGCTGTTAAACAGCTTAGGGAGTATAAGGGAAGTATTGCTGGTCCAGTAGGTTGAGAAGCTCTTGTAGCTTCATGTATATTGAGACCGAAAAAAAAAATAGGGAGATGTCTCATCCCACAATAGCGAACAAGAAGTTTTGGAAAAAGTCTATGGGTTGGGCGATGGTGCTCACACAGAATAGTGGTAGAGGTTGTAGTCTCTCACTAGGGTGAACGGTAAATACGCTTCGAGCCATAAGTAGAACATATCAATGTTATAGTCTCACAAGGTATGTTCTACAAATGTGTATTCTTTTACATGAGTAAAAAGCTGTATGTGATCCTTGTCAAATTTAAGGCTGATTTTTGTTGATGAAATTGTTGGATCCTTATATGTTATAAATATTATTTAGTAAATGTATTGATTTGAGTATGTGCTGAGTCGTGGACTTGACGTCATGATATTAGCTATCCCGCTCACTGAGTAGTCAAATTCATTTCACTCTAAATACCCCTTTCAGGTAACCATGGTAATAAAAAATATGTGACCAATATAAAAGTCATCCACGGCTAAAGATATGTCTTAAATTCAATACTTGGTACTAGTATGATTTATAAATCTTATTTTTTTTAAATATTTAAATGATTATTTTTGAAAAATAATTTGAGTTGTTTTATTTTATGCCTTACACCATGTCAAATTTATAATGATAATATGTTCATTGTTGTAAATTCGGGAGGATGTGGCGGGTTGTCTGTTGGTACGACCAGGAAAACTGGGTTGCGATGTGATAACTTAAGTGGTATTAGAGCTAAATTATTTTTTTGAATTTAGTTTTTAGAAAATGGAAATATTTTCGAATAACAAAGGTACTAAGAAAGTACTATGTGCTACTTACATATTTTTATTACCAAATAACCTAATACCCTTAACCTTCAACAAGAAATATATTTATTGAAAGGAGTGCTAGGTCTATGGCAATAGTAAGGAAGTGACCTTAAGGGATAGGTCATAATGGAATACCGATCCAAGGATTTCGGGAAACCTAAATTGGAAAAACCTTCTTAAGAGTGATGTGAGTGAATACTAAGAAAGTGATATAAAGATTTTAGGGGAAAATCATAAAATATCTGTAGATAGGATTAACCAAATGTTTGGAAAGCTAAAAACATATAAAAGAAACCTCTATTCCTTATTTAGATCATATAGTAGATGATTTGCATATATTTTATTTGATTTTACAAATAAAGTTTAAAAGTCAATATAATAAAATTCGAATTAAAGATGAATATAAATTGACAAATGCATTAAAGATAAAACCTGGTTTATATGAATGGTTAATTATAATTTTTTGTTTGACTAATTCAACTAATACTTCTATGAGATTATAAAATTATTTTTTACATGATTTAATTGAAAAGTTGGTTGTTGTAAACCCCATCCTTTGATAATAAAAAAACTGGGGAAAGAATCGGTCATTTCCAAAAAGAAAACTGAGTCGATTTACAAAGCGGAACCGATAGAGAAAGGGCAACCCGGTAAATTTATGGATTCCGAGTGACCTAAAAAGTCACAAAAGTCATGAAAAAAAGACTTTAAGATGAATTAGAGATGAAAACCAAACCGGTTAAGGTGAATCGGATCCAAACCGGATTGAACCGGTTTGGACCAGTTTGAACCACTATTGAACCAGATGCTAAATTAATTTTTCTAGGTGGCTTAGAAAATTCAAATTGCAAAATTGAGGCCACCATTGAATAGAGAATGAATTTAGATGAATTTAGAAATTTTTACTTTTTAAAAATTTAGTCAAATCGGGCCTGAATCGACCGGTTTAGACCGATCCGGTCCAATTCGGAATAGTGTCGTCTTCTTCCTTCAGATGATAGCACTGTTCACTCACCAGAAAATCGAGCAACACCAACAAAGATGAAATGTCTCCAGCCAGGGAGTTTCAGGCAATGAATGACCGCCATTAAGGCGCCAATCGGACGACCAAGAAGTCCTCGACCTTCCTATATAAAAGAGCCCCACCTCATTCATCATCATCACACCTGAAAACTCCATTCTCTTTCAACAACTCCATTTTCTGGTGAAGCTCGAACCAGAGCTCTGACTTGGGCATTTTTCTGAGCCAAAGAAAGTGTGGTCAGGTTCTTTGGATTCAGGGAGAAGTCAGCTACACGCCTGTAGTCTCCATTTGCTCTGATGGTCACCGGAGAAGCACCGGCATGATCGAATAGTGAAGCAGTTCCGATGGACTGAAGTTGCCTTATAAACTTCACTCTTTGGAGTTAAGGAAAACCGAGAAAAGAACCGGTAAAACCGAGTGAGAAAACTGAACCGGTTCACAAACCCTTTCTTTAGGGAACTGGCAAATTGGGAAATTTTCAACTCCTGAGTAACCCAAAAGAATTCATAAACCTTGAAAAAGAACCTTAGGACAAATTGGGAGAGAAAAACCAGACCGGTTTGGGTGAACCGGATCCGAACCATATTGAACTGATTTATGAACCAGAACTGATAGAAAGAGGGCAAATTGGGAAATTTATAGATCTCGAGTGACCTAAGGAGTCACAAAAGTCATGAAAAAAGACTTTAGGATGAATTGGAGATGAAAACTAAACTGGTTCAGGTGAACTAGTCCAAACCAGATTGAACCGGTTTGAACCACTATTGAACTGGATGCTAAATTTATTTTTCTAGATAGCTTAGAAAATTCAAATTTGAGAATTGAGGCCACCGTTTGATAGAGAATGAATTTAGAAATTTATAATTTTGAAAACTCAGTTGAATTGGGCCTCAACCCACCGATTTATGCTTTAAACCCTGTTCGGACTGGTCCGGTCTAGTTCGAAACAATGTCGTCTTCTTCCTTTAGATGACAGTAGTGTTCACTAGCCGAGAAACTGAAGAAACGCCGGTGAAGAAGAAACACTTTTGTTCGGGGCGTTTCAGGTCTTCAATGACGGTCATAAAGGTGCCAAACAGTCGGTCGACGAGTCCCCGAGCTCCCTATATAAAGAGCCCCTCTCCATTCATCCTCTCTACACCTGAAAACCTCACTCTCTCTAAGTTACTTAGTTTTCTGGAAAAGCTCAAACTAGAGCTCTGATATATGGTCTTTTCTGAGCCAAAGAAGGCGTGGTCGGGTTCCTTAGAACCTAGGAGAAGTCAACTACACGGTGGTAGTCTCCATTCACTCAAAGGGTCATTGGAGCACCACAGGCGTGATCGAACAATGAATAGCTCTGGCGGACTTAAACTGCCCTGTTTCTGTCGAGCTAAAATCGGCCAATTCAAGCCCTCCTTAGGCCAAACCAATCTCTCCCAACACCTCTTCAGCCCTCGTACAACCGAATTAGAATTGATAGGTATGCCAATTTGGCTCTTTTTTGTAATTTTCGACTGGTGCTAGAGAGAGAACCGGCAAAATTTTGATGATAAAATTCTCACTCAATTTGGTATCAATTGATGCAATTCTTGATCCTAGGAGGAACTTCAGAAACAGAGCTACCTGTCCAAATTGAAAGCTCGGGCCACCGATCCCCTGATGATAAGCATTCGAAACTTTCTCTCTCTACGTTCTTTTTTCTAGCAATGCTCTATTTGAGCTTGTTCCGGCATCAAAACGTACGATTCAAAGTGCAACTGAATCATATGAAGATGTAGGAACTCCAATTTAACTTCAATTTTGACAATTAAACTTGTTTGATCGGTGAATTTGATAAAAATCAAATTCGGCTGTATTGGAAAGTTGAAATTGGGGATTTCAAAAATTCGACGGACTAAAATACAATTTTATAAAATTGAGGGCCAATTGGGCATGATAAAAGTGTTGTAGGACCAATTGAGCAAATTTTGGAATTTTTGGGGTAAAACTTATCATTTTTGTAAAGGAGGGGCAAAATGGTAATTTTGGAAAATATGGGGACCAAATTGGGAATTTGGGAAACTTGAACCCCTTTTTGTGAATTTGAAAAAATTGAGGTCCCAAGGAGAATTTTTAAAGTTTCAGGACTTAATTTGTGGAAAAACCGACATTTGGGGCCTAAAGTAAAAGAAAAAAATTTAGGGACCAAATTGCAAATATTTTAAAAGTTATATATTTTTAGTCATTCATAATAAATGAAGGCTATCAAGCCAAATGATAATGAACAATAATGTTCATACTGTGTACAAACACAAGATATTGGGAACGCTTGTTAAGGCAAAGCTCGCAAGGGACGAAAGCCAATTTAGAGGAAATACACATGCACGATCGGGTGAGTAGAATTTAATATTATACCCGGTTGGGATGATAAGCACCTCGGAAATGAAAATCCACTACTAAGTGTTATTTTAACCATTACACCTGGTAGGAGAGATGTGAAAATTAAGTGGAAAAACTACTTAACGGTTGTAAGGAGATCATACCCGAATGGTGTCCTAGAAGGAAATAGAAAACCCGCTTATCGGTTATAAGAGGAGACGTCCTCATACCCGGTTGGTATAATAGACAAATGAAAGGTTATTTTGTCGGAAGTGCTCTCCCCTAATTGTGTGCCACTGCTTAAAATTTTTGGAAGACCTTTTTGATGGGAGCTCGAATAGCTCAGATAGGGCGGAGGCCTCAGTTTTGGAACTTGGGGGCTAATATGTCCAATTTTTAAAATCTCGAACAATGGGCTCTAAGCTAGTTGGCACGAGCCAGAGCTCGTAAACAAACATGATTATTAAGCCATGAAAACTTAAGAAAATGTGTTGTTTGGCCATGGTACTGAGACATGACCGACATACTCGATGGACTAGCGCTAGTGTGATATGACAGGTCTACGGATCAATCAAGACAAACAACTGCAGGTCAAGTTGAGAGTTGGGGACATTAGTCTAGTGGCACCACAAATTATATGGCTTATGTGAAAAATTGTTGATTTGTGCATGCACTATGTTATGGGACCTTCAAGATGCCCAAGAAGGGTATTGATGTGTCCTAGAGCTCTGGACGACCTGGTGGA
This sequence comes from Trapa incisa, assembly GCA_030064435.1. Lineage (NCBI taxonomy): Eukaryota > Viridiplantae > Streptophyta > Magnoliopsida > Myrtales > Lythraceae > Trapa > Trapa incisa. The sequence goes on along the minus strand of CM057786.1, from coordinate 10,642,769 downwards.
ATTAAAGGCAGTTACTCGTACCAGAAGTCTTGCGAAGCTCGACGTAGCTTCATGGGCATGAGACCGGGGTCAGGACGAGATGAGGTCTTTGTCCTCATATGGACACGGAGTTTTATTATGAGATTGAGGGTCAGATGTGGCGAACATCCATTCATTCTCAAGGTAGAAGTGGACGTACTTCTATCTAGGTGGCCGGTAAAGTCGCTCTAATGCCACAAGTGGGTAAAGTGGATGAGATGGCCTGCGAATGTGTGTTCCTTCATGAGAAAGGTCGTGTGTTGGTTAATAAACACACCGTTGTGATGAGAAATGATTATGAAAAATCGAGATTTGAAAATGAGAAAATTTAAAGGAATTAAGGAGCCTAGCACACTCCAATTTGAATGTTTACTGAAACTTCATTTTTTAAAATACCCATTCACTGAGTTGTAGAAACTCACCCCGCTTTTTATCCCTTTTCAAGAAATAAAGAAAATGACTAGGGATAATACCATGTATTACCCTCTGTCAGGTATGCTTAATTTCTTTTAAACTTGCATTTTATTTGATATATATCCTTCTAGGGAACAAGGTTGAAAGTACGCATGGCTCCTCTTGAGTTAAAGAAGGAGGAAACTCCTCTTGAACCAGGAGAGCGACAAGTTGTTCACGGGGATCCAACCAAACCGGGTCGGGGCGTGACATGCCCGATTTTGGTCGAGCTGAAATCGGCCAATTCGAGCCCTTCTAAAGCTAAACCAAGCCCTCTCAACACCTCAACAACCCTCCTACAGCTGAATTAAAGTGGAGAGGTAAGCCAATTAGGCTCTACTTTGTAAATTCTAATCGGTGCTAAAGAGAGAACCGATAGATTTTCAATGACTAAATTCTCACTCAATTCGGCATCAATTGATGCAATTCTTGATCCTAGGAGAAACCTTAGGACAAGAGCTATTTGCCCATATTGAATGCTCGGACCACCGCGCCCCCGATGGTAAGCTTTCGAAGCATTCTCTCTCTAAGTCCAATTTTTCGGCGAATCTTTGTTTGAGCTCATTTTGGTATCAAATCATGCGATTCAAAGTGCAATTGAATCATATGAAGGTGTAGAAACTCCAATATAACTTCAATGTCAATAACTAAACTCATTTGATCGATCAATTTAATAAAATCAAATTCGGTTGAGTTGGAAGGTTGAAATTGGGGGAAATTTTGGGAATTTCAAAAATTCGAGGGACCAAAGTGCAATTTCATAAAATTGAGGGCTAATTGGCCATGATAAAGATGTTTAAGGACCAATTGGGCAATTTTTTGAATTTTTGGGCAAAACTAATCATTTTTGTAAAGTATGGGCAAATTTGTAATTTTGGAAAAGTTAGGTATCAAATTAGAAATTTGGGAAACTTGAACTCTTTTTTGTGATTTTTAATAAATTGAGGTCCTAAGGTGAATTTTAGAGTTTCGAAACTCAATTTGGAGGAAAACTGACATTTGGGACCTAATTGCAAATAAATGAAAAGTTTGGTTATTTCATTCATTCAGGATGAATGAAGGCTATTAGTTCAAAGAATAATAAACAATGATCTTGATATTGTGTAGGAACACGAAGTACAAGGAACACCTACTAAGACAAGTTCGCGTGAAGGCAACAAGCTGGTTAAGAGGAAATTCACTACACTATTGGGTGAGTGGGATTTAATATCATGCCCAGTTAGGATGATAAGCACCCTAGAAATGAAAACCCACTATTAAGTGGTATTTTAACCATCACACCTGAGATGAGTGATGTGAAAATTACACGAAAAAAACTATTTACCGGTTGTAAGTAGTTCATACCTAGTTGGTATGATAAACTTCCTGGAAGGAAGTAGAAAACCTGCTTATCGATTATAAGCGAAGATGTCCTCATACCTGGTTGGTGTGATTAATAGATGAAAAGTTTATTTTGTCACATGTGCTCTCCCCTAATTGTGCGCCACTTCTTAAAACTTTTGGGAGACCTTTTTTACGAGAGCTAGAATAGCTCAAATAGGTCAGAGGCCTCGGTTTTGGAACTTGGGGGCTAATATGCTTGATCTTTTAAAATCTCGAACAGTGGGCCCAAGGCTAGTTGGCATGAGTAGGAGCTCATAAACAAACATGAGATAAGCCATGAATACTTTAAATGAATGATTTGTTTGGCCATGGTACTAAGACAGGACATACATACTCGATGGACAAGTAGTGCGACATGACAGGTCGACGAACCAGTAGAGACAAATAGTTGTAGGTCAGGTTGAGGGTCGGGGCCGTTGGACCAGTGGCACCACAAATTAAATGGATTATGTGAAAAATTATTGATTTGTGCATGCACTAATGTTATGGGATCTTCAAGACGCCCAAGAAGTGTAGTGATGTGTCCTAGGGCTCTGGACGACATGATAGAGATAAGGGCAATTAGTCGTGGCAGTAATTTTTGAAGCTCGACGTAGCTTCATGCGCATGAGACCAGGGTAGGGACGGGATAAGGTCTCTATCCTCATACGGACACGGAGTTTTGTTACCGGATTGAGTGTCAGGTGTCGCGTACATCCACTCCTTCTCAAGGTAGAAGTGGGCATCCTTCTATCTAGGTGGCCAATAAAGTCGCTCTAACACCACAAGTGGATACAGTGGACGTGATGACTTGAAAATGTGTGTTCCCTTCATGATGAAGGGCATGTGTTGGTTGATAAACACACCGTTGTTATAAACCCCACCCTTTGGAGTTAAGGAAAATCGAGAAAAGAATTGGTCAACAAGTGAGAAAAATCAAACTGGTTCAGAAAATTGATCATCAAGAGAATTGGCAATTTGGGAAAGTTACAACTCATGAGTGACCCAAAGGGTTCATAAAATCTTGGAAAAGAACCTTAGAACAAATTGGAAGAGAAAAATTAGACTGGCTCAGGTGAACTAGATCCAAGCTGGATTGAACCGATTTGAACCATTGTTGAACCGGATGCTAAATTCATTTTTCTAGGTGGCATAAAAAAATTCAAATTTGAGATTTGAGGCTACCATTGGATAGAGAATCAATTTAGATGAATTTAGAAATTTTTAATTTTGAAAAACTCAGTCAAATCGGGCCTGAACCAGCTAGTTTAAGCTTTGAACTCGGTTTATACCGGTCCGGTTCAGAACAATGTCGTCTTCTTCCTTCAGATGATAACACTGTTCACTCATCGAAAAATCGAGTAGCGCTGGCGAAGCTAAAAAGTCTCTGGCCAGGGAGTTTTAGGTAATGAATGATCGTCATTAAGGCACCAATCGAATGGCCAAGAAGTCCACGAGCTTCCTATATAAAGAGCCCCACCTCATTCATCCTCTCCATAATTGGAAACTCCATTCTCTATCAACCGCTCCAATGTCCGGTGAAGCTCAAACTAGAGCTCTGATATAGGGTCTTTTCTGAGCCAAAGAAGGCATGGTCAGGTTCTTTAGATTCAAGGAGAAGTCTACACACCTGTAGACTCCATTTGCTCTGAGGGTCATCGAAGAAGCGTCGGCGTGATCAAACAGTGAATCAGCTCCGACGAACCGAAGATGCCCTATTTTGGCCGAGCTGAAATCAGTCAATCCGAGCCCTCCTCAAACCAAACCAAGCTCTCCCAATATCTTCTCATCCCTCCTACGGCCGAATTAGAATAGAAAGGTAAGCCAATTTGGCTCCTCTCGGTAAATTCTGATCTGTGCTAGAGAGAGAATTGACAAATATTCAATGACTAAATTCTCACTCAATTCGGCATCAATTGATGCAATTCTTTATCCTAGCAGAAACCTCAGGATGAGAGATATCTACCTAGATGGAAAGCTCGGAAAGTCGTGCCTCCAACGATGAGCATTTGAAGATTTCTCTCTCTGCGTTCTTTTTTCTAGCGAAGCTCTGTTTGAACTCATTCTAGCGTCAAAACTTGCAATTCAAAGTGCAATTGAATCGTGTAAAGATGTAGAAACACCCATTTAACTTCAATTTCAACAATTAAACTTGTTTGATTAGTCAATTTGATGGCGGTCATTCACTGCCTAATTTTGAAAATTCGAGGGACTAAAGTGCAATTTCATAAAATTGAGAACCAATTGGGCATGATAAAGATGTTGGAGGACCAATTGGACAATTTTAGAATTTTGGGGCAAAACTTACCATTTTTGTAAAGTAGGGGCAAAATGGTAATTTTGGAAAATTTGGAGGACTAAATTTGAAATTTAGAAAATTGAACCCCTTTTGTGAAATTGAATAAATTGAGGTACTAAGGTGAATTTTTAAAGTTTTGGGACTAAATTTGAGGAAATATCGGCATTTAGGACTTAATTGAAAAATAACTTTAGGGACTTAATTGAAAATAAATAAAAAGTTTGGTTTTCTCATTAATTTGGGATGAATAAAGGCTATTATGCCAAAAAATAATGAACAAGAATGTTCATATCATGTAGGAATACAAAGTACTGGGAACGTCAACTAAGACAAGTTCGTGTAAAGGCAACATGTCAGCTAAGAGGAAATTCACTACACTATGGGGTGAGTGGGATTTAATATCATACCCGGTTGGGATGATAAGTACCTCGAAAATGAAAACCCACTACTAAGTGGTATTTTAAACATCACACCTGAGAGGAGTGATGTTAAAATCATATAAAAAAAACTACTTCCTGATTGTAAATAGATCATACTCGATTGGTATGATAAAACTTCCAAGAAAGAAGTGGAAAACCCGCTTATCGATTATAAGCGGCAATGTCTTCATACCTAGTTGGTATGATAGACAAATGGAATGTTTATTTTTTCTGGAGTGCTCTCCCCTAACTGTGTGTCACTGCTCAAAATCTTTGGGAGACCTTTTTTATGGGAGCTCGAATAGCTCATATAGGCCGAAGGCCTCGGTTTTCTAACTTGGGGGCTAATATGCCCGATTTTGAAAATCTCGAACAATGAGCCCTAGGCTAGTTAGCACGAGCAGATGCTCGTAAACAAATATGATTTAAAGCCATAAAACTTAAATGAATGAATTTAATGGCCATGGTACTAAGATAAGACCGACATACTCGATGAACTAGCGACAGTACAACATGACAGGTCGACGGATCAGTCGATATAAACAGTCGCATGTCTTGTTGAGGGTCAGAGTCGTTGGACCAGTGGCACCAAAGATTAAATGGGTTTTGAGGAAAACTTTGGTTATGCATGCACTTGAGGTTCGGGACCATTAAGACGCCCAAGAAGGGTAGTGATTCGTCCTAAGGGCTGTTGGATGATATGGTGGCGATAAGGGGAAAGAGAAGCTATTGGGTTTGTGTTTCTCATCATACAGTTAGTCATGGAGTTCTATGTTTGTACTCCATGAAGCTACTGTGTTTGGGGCTTTCTGAAGCTTCTGTGTTTGAGATTCATGCACACGAGACTGAGATATGGTCTCTGTCCTCATATGGACATGAAGTTTTATTTACGGGATTGAGGGTTGGATGTCGCGTACATCCACTCATTCTCATAGTAGAAGTGGACGTGCTTCTATCTAGGTGGCCGGTAAAGTCGCTTCGATGCCACAAGTGGGTACAGTGGATGGGCTGGCATCCGAATGTGTGTTCCTTTCATGATGAAGGGTGTGTATTCGTTGATAAACACACCGGTTATGGTTGAGGAGTGAGTAATGGCTATGAAATCGAGATTTTAAAAATGAGATATTTTAAAGAAAATAAGGAGTCCGACACACTCTAATTCAAATATTTTCCCTAAAAGTCAAACTTTAAAAACCCATTCACTAAGTCGTTGAACTCACCCCCTCTCTTATATCCCTTTTCAGGTAACCAAGGGCAACCTACCCAAAGACCTCCTATTAATCACACCTGCAAGACAGGTTTGTATGTTAAAAATTTTATGCAGTTTTGATTTATGTATTCTAGGAAAGGTACAGGTTTAAAGAACGCCTTACTACTCCTAGGTTAAAGGAGGGGAAAACTCTTAGTAAACCGGAAGAGTGGTGGGATACTCACAGGGATCCAACCAAACTGGGTTGGGGCGAGACAGTTGTGATGAGAAATGCCCATGAAAACCAAGATTTGAGAATGAAATATTTTAAAAGAAAAATAAGGAGTCTGACACACTCCAATTCAAACTATTTTCTGAAATTCATACCTTAAAACACTCATTCACTGAGTCGTTGAACTCACCCCCTCCCTAATATCCCTTTTAGGTAATCCCGGAAAGCCTACCCAAAGACACCCAACTAACACACCTGTGAGGCAGGTATGATAAGTTTAAAATTTTATACAATTTTGATTTATGTTATTCAAGGTAAGGTGTGAGTTTAAAGGATGCATTACTCCTCACGATTTAAAAGAAGGGGCAACCCTTAGTAAGCCGAGAGAGTGGTGGGTTGATCACAGAGATCTGACCAAAGGGTGTGTTTGGAAAGTTATACATACAAAATCAGTCTCTTTTTCAGGAAAATATATTATGTATCTCTCAATTTTTAAGGTGTGAGTTATTTGTTAAGAAATTTTATGTTACAGGACTTATTGGATAATCTAGGGTAGATAAGACTATTGTAATATTTTATGAGAATTCTTTAGGTACACATATAAAAATAAATGTTGAGAAAATTTGTTTGCTATGCACTACATATAGAGAAGCTAAGTCTAGGCAAAATCTTAATGTATTGCATATTGCTCTTCTAATTCCTAGTGCACCTCCTCGTATTGATATCTACATGGAATTAATTCATAAATTACTTATGATTAAAAGGGGGTGATCTTTTATGTTTTTTATAGTTAAACAATTTTTTAAAATAGCACATCTTATTAAATATTATAAAACAGATGGTGCATGAAATGTTGCTTATTTATTATTTAAATAAGTTGTTATATTGTATTATATTCCTAGAATTATTGTATTTAATTGTGATTCTAAATTTTTTAGTTACTTTTGGAATATTTTTTTGAGTAAATTTGAAATAAAATATTTATTTTCAATTAAATATTTACATGATATTAACTTTATATATAATTATTATATCCATTTTATGATTAGGTTTTCATTAGTTGAAGTTGCTTATAGTTTTAATTCATTGACTCATCTAAATTTAATATTACTTAATAATGTTGAGTTAGAAAATTTAATTTGGAAGAGGAAAGATAAGTTTCTAAAACAAATTCAGAAGACAACGTATGAAAATCAAGTTAATAAAGGATTCAAGAAGATCGTTTTTTATCCAAGAATTTAGGTTAAACTCCTTCATAGAAGAGGTTTATCAATTAGAGTGTTGAAGCTAATCAATAATACTCACAAACAAGTGTTATGTGAAAATATTGATTGATTAATTGGCTTGATGAGAAAATACTAATTGTGCATGCACTATGTTTACGGGACCTTCAAGACACCCAAGAGGGGTAGTGATGTGTCCTAGGGCCCTCGATGACCTGGTGGGTATAAAGGCAGTTCATCGGACCAGGTGACCTTGCGAAGCTCGACGTAACTTCATTGCGCACAAGACTGGGGTGGGGTCAGGATGAGGTCTCTATCCTCATACGGACACAGAGTATTTTTGGTCTGAGGGTAGGACGTCAGGGACGTTCACTCAAACTTTGGGTAGAAGACAGAGACTTTTATCATAGTGGATGGTAAAGACGATCCAATCCACAAGTGGGAGCAGTCGGCGTAATTGCATCTCGTGAATGTGTGTGTGACCCCTTCATGATGAAGGGTGTGTGATTTGTGAAATACACTGAATATGGAAATGGGAAAAAGGTTATGGTAACCTTGTAAAGGATTTGAGAATCCTTCGAAAAATAATTGGCAAACCTTGGGAAAAGGTGTTGAAAACCAGAATTTTATTAAAGAATATTTTAAAAGAAAATTAAGAGTTTGGCACACTCCGAATAAGCATTTTTCCTAAAAAATAAATTTTGAAAACTCATTTACAGAGTCGTTGTACTCATCCCCTCCCTTATATCCCTTTTAAAGTAACCAAGGAAAACCTACCCAAAGACCTCCTATTAGTCACACCTGTAAGACAGGTATTTAAGTTAAAATTTTTATGCAATTTTGATTTATGTATTCCAGGAAATGTATAGGTTTAAAGGATGCCTTACTCTTCACGGTTATTAAATAAGGGGCAACCCTTAAAAAACCAGGAGAGTGGCAGGTTGATCATGGGGATCCGACCAAACCGGGTCGGGGCGTGACACAAACGATTGAAGAAGAAGAAGAAGAACTTCATTTCCCAATGAAGCACAAACCAAAGCTCCGACTTGGGCATTTTCCTAAACCTCCAAAGGAAAATTTGGGTTCCCTAGAATCCTCAGGAAGTCAGCTACATGGTGGCATACTCCATTCAGCTCAAGGATCGTCGAAAAAATGTCGGCGAGCTCGCACGGTAACCTCGCTCCCTAGGCAGTCGAGCTACCATCAGGCCAACCCCTAAAGCTGTTTAGACCTCCCCTAAATTGTCTGGGAAAGTCCCCCCCACCTCCACCCTTCATCGAAAATTACTATTCATAGTGCACTTTTGCCTAAAAGTAAAATATGAAATTCACATTGCTCAAGCCACAAATTGAGGCGCGGTTTGATCTAGGAAGGATCCCCATGAAGAGATCGATCCATTGGAATCAAAAGCTCCAATCGTCATATCCTCATCAGTGAGTAATCGAACCTTTCACTCTCTAGGTTAATTTTTCGGTGAGGCTCAGTTTGAGCTCATTTCTATGCCAAAATGGATGTTTCAAAGCTTGAAATGAACCAGAGGACGTTGGAAATATGATTAGTACCATGCTAGGACATAATTGGGAGGAATTCAAGTTGAATTGATGAAATTCGAGTTTAAGGACAAAATTGCAATATTTGGAAAGTTTGGGGATTCAATTGCAATTTTTGAAAAATTGGGGATTTTCTGTAATTAAGAGACTTATAGTATCCCAATTGGAAATTTAAAAAAATTAGAAGCCCAAATGATAGGTTTGATAATCTTAGGGACTTAATTGGAAATAAGGTATACTTAAGGACTAAAACATAATTATTGGAAAGTTACGAGTTTTAAGTGTAAATACCTTGTTGTTTGGGACCTAATTTCCCAATTCATTGTAGGAACAAATCATCTACAAGTTCGTGCAAAGGAAAGGCACGTCAATCTTGGAAATCCCTAGGATGACCTAGTTTCAAAATACGAGTGAGTGAGATTTCTCACATCATACCTAGTTAGGATGATGAGCATGTTTTCAAACTAAAAACCATTTTCAAGAAATAGTCTCCCCTGACTATGTGACACTGCTTAAACTTTTTGGGCGCTATTTCTCAAGAGAGCTAGAGTTGCTCAAGTGGGCCCAAGGCCAATGGGCATGGGCTTAAACTCGTAGATAAATAGATGAATTATGAGCTTATGGAAAACTAACATAAATGGTAAATTATGTGACATAGCTACTGAGCCAAGGCCAGGGTTGTCAAACTCGTTGGACTAGTAGCTACCGAGCCGAAGTGGGGTCGTCGAACTCGTTAGGTTAGTGGTTAACGAGCCGAAGCTAGGTCAGCAAGCTTGTGGGAACTAGTAGCATTAAACATAATGGTCTTAACTAAAAAACTCTTGTTTGTGCATGCTGAGATATGGAACCTTCGAGGCGGCTAATATGGGGTAGTATTGGTTATAAGGGTTTCCAGATGACCCATGTAGCATAAGGGAAGCTTTGTTATCCAGTAAGTCAAAAGCTTTGAGAGCTTCATGCACATTGAGATCAAAGTCGGAGGGGAAGGGGTCTCGCACCATAATAGCTGGCACGGAGTTTGATTAAGTGTGGGGGGTGGGTAGTAGAGCTCACTCAAACTAATGGTAGATGGTGTGATCTTCTATCAGGGTGGTCGGTAAAGGTGCTCCATACCACATGTGGAGTAGTTAGAGACTGCTCTACGAAAGTATAATCACTTTGATGATAAAGGGCGTGCATGATTATGTGCAAAACCAAACTTGAAAAGGGTGAATGATAAAATATCCCTTTTATGATAGATGATGATAGAGAATGACATTATATGTTAACAAATGATTAACCTTTTTTACCTGTGAAAAGCCACTTTTTCACCCACTCACTGAGTTGTAGAATTCACCCATCCCTTAAACCCTTTTTTTAGGAAAGCTCTCCGCAAGGAAAAGTGAAATCTAGAGGAACAAGTTAGAATTCCCATGAGAAGGTAAAATTTTATTAAGTGTTTTGTTAATTTTGTTATGGAAAATATATTTTCTTATAAGCCTTTACCTTTTACAGACTAGTTTTGTATAAATACCAATTTAGTATCGGGAAGGGTGGCGGGTTGATCACAAGGTTCAAACCAAACCGGGTTGGTGCATGACACCCCATGTCTCTCTTCTACCTCCCATAAGCCTTGGATAACCTCCGATAAGGGTAGTTTTGGTTGCCATGAACCGATATGCTCTTGTGGGTCTTTTCTAGAACATCCGATAACATCCCTTTCAGAGCCAAATTTGACCAGCTCTGATGATTACTTGGTCAACCACCACCATAGAACGAGTTGCATGTGCATTGGTTTCAAAATGCCTACCTCGACCACTCGTAGTGCCCTCTATAATGAGTATTTTTTACCAACCCTCAATTAGCTCAATTTCGACAAATTTTGTAAAATGGCCAAATGCGGTCGGGGTAAGACCACTAACTCCTCCCACAAGTTCTTAAGAGATAAATGAAAATGATTAGGGTGGAGTTAAAAATTTTGAAGTTTATTGGAGTTATTTTCAAATTTTGGGGACTAAAGCATAAGGTTTAAAAAGTTCAGAGACTAGTTTTCAAAAAGGAAAAAAACTTGTGCAATATTCCCTAAGGGATGTCTTAGAAGCTAGGTAGTAATTTTGGGACAAATGAAGGTGTTGAAAAAGATTTTCAGAATTTTAGGGGCAAAACGACCATTTTTTGGAAAATGAGGCGGAAAATAGTAATTTTTGCCTAAAGAAGGGCAAAATGATCATTTTGCACCATGAGGGACAGAATTGTTGGTTTGGATAAGTTGTGGGTGAAAATAATAACTTTGGAAAATCAAGGGGGCGAAAATTAAAGTTTTTCAAGAAAAGGGCAAATTTGTAGATAATGTAAAGTTTGTGACCAAATTATTATTTTCAAGATTTGAGGACTCAAAGAGGACTAAGGCACAAAATAAGGAACAATTGGAGAAATTTTGAAAGTTAGAATTCTAAAGGAAAAAAGTTGAAAAAATTGGTATTTTGATGGTTTATGAAACGTTAAGGGGCCAAAAGATAATTTTAAAAATTTTGAAGTATGAACTTTAAATGCGTATAGATTTTGAGGTTGTAGAGTAAATGGAGAAAATAGAGGGAGACTTTAGAAATTATGAATATATGTGGAAATGGTAGAATAATCAGTTCTGCAATTCATTACAAGTGGCATCAAGTTGCAGAGAGAAAATTGAAATTTTAAAAATTTCGCAATTAAGTGAATATAACGGGGTGTACCAAACTAACCATGACATCATAATATGATTCGTGTAGAGAAATGGGATAGTACAATTCGCGGGGATTGTACTTCCTAAGATAATTGGAATGAAATACGGGACAAACATGTCCTAGATATATGGTGAGTGGGTTATCATGGGCGAGTTCGATTGGATAGACCACAATTATTTACAAGTTTTTATATAATAAATCTAACACCATACTTATGGTTTTGAAAAAGGCAAACTGCATGGAGATATGATATATATATATATATATAAAGGGAAAAATCAATAACATGTTAATTGAATGGATTGAAAAGAGATTTAAGAGAAATGACGTTTAAGCCAACTAGATAAGAAGACGACTTATCATGCCCAGCCCCGGTTTAGTCGGATCCCCGTGATCAACATGCTACTCTCCTGGTATAATAAGGGTTTCCCCTTGTTTAAAAATCGTGATGAGTAAGGTGTTCTTTATTCATGCACCTTTTCTAGAATACATAAATCAAAACTGTATAAAATTTTAAACAAATCATATCTATCTCACAAGCGTATTAGTTGATGGTCCTTGGGGTAGGCTTTTCGGGATTTCCTGAAAGGGATATAAGGGAGCGGGTGAGTACAACGACTCAGTGAAATGGGATTGTAAAAATTCATCTTTTTAGGAAAATGTTTGATTTTGAGTGTGCTAGACTCCTTATTCTTTTTTTTTTCAAAACCTTTATTTTAAAATTTCCAGTTTTTATCACCATTTCTTATTAATCACGGTGTGTCATCACCCAACACACATCCTTAATCATAAAGGTTAATCACACAATCGTATGCCAGTACGTCCACTAAACCCATTTGTGGCATCGGAGCAACTTTACCAGCCACCTAGATAGAAGCACGTCCACTTCTACCCTAAGAATTAGTGGATGTTCATGACACCCGACCCTCAATCCCGTAACAATTCTCTATGTTCGTATAAGTACAGAGACCTCATCTCGACCCTACCTCGGTCTCATGTACTTGAAGCTATGTCGAGCTTCATAAGGTCACTTGGTACAACGAACTGCCCTTATACCCACCAAGTCGTTCAGGGCCCAATGACAAATCATTACCCCTCTTGGGTGCCATGAAGGTCCCGTAAACACAGTGCATGCACAATCAGTATTTTCACATCATGCCATATAATCTATGGTACCACTAGTCCAACGGCCCGAAGCCACAACTCAACTTGCAACTATTTGTCTTAACTAGTATGGGGAACTGTCATGTCGCACTACCGCTAGTTGACTAAGTATGTCAGTCATGTCTTGGTTTCATAGCCAAACAATTCAATTATTCAAATTTTCATGTCAAATAATTTCTATTTTTTTTACAAGCTCCTTCTTGTTCCAACAGGACTGGGGCCCACTGTTCAAGATTTTCAAAAATTGGACATAATAGCCCCCAAGTTCCAAAACCGAAGCCTTTGGCCTAAAAGGGGTGTAATTTTCAAATTTTCCAATTTGGTCCCTAGCTTTTCCAAAATTACAATTTTGCCCTTACTTTACAAAAATAGAAAGTTTTTCTCTAAAAATTGGCCAATTGGTCTTCAATTTTATGAAATTACATTTTAATCCCTCTAATTTTTTTAATTCCCAAATTTCCCCCAATTTCAACATTCTAACTATGTTGAATTTGATTTTATCTAATTGACAAATCAAAGAATTTAATTGTTGAAATTGAAGTTACATTGGAGTTCCTACACCTTCATACAATTCAATTACACTTTAATTCGCACGATTTGGTGTCGTAATGAGCTCAAATGGAGATCCACCGAAAAATTGAACTTAGAGAGAGAAAGCTTCGAAAGCTTACCGTCGGGGGCACGGCGGTCCGAGCTTTCGATCTGGGCAGGTAGCTCTTATCCTGAGGTTCATCCTAGAATCAAGAATTGCATCAATTGATGGCTTACCTTTCAGCTCTAATTCAGCTGTATGAGGGCTATGAAGGTGTTGGGAGGGCTTGGTTTGGCCTGAGAAAGGCTTGAATTGGTCGATTTTAACTCAGCCAAAATAGGGAAGCTTCGGTCCGCTGGAGGTGTTTCACTGTTTAATCACGCTAGAGCTTCTCTGGCGACCCTCAGAAAAATGAAGACTACAGGCGTGTAACTGACTTCTCCTCGAATCCATAGAATTTAACCTGCCTTATTTGGTTGAGAAAAGTGCCCAAGTTGGAGCTTTGGTTTGAGCTCTGCCGGAAATTGGAGCAGTTGATAGAGAATGGAGTTTTCAGGTGTAGAGAGGATGAATGAGAAGGGGCTCTTAATATAGGAAGCTTAGGGACTTCTTGGCAGTCCAATTGGTGCCTTAATGGCGGTCATTCATTGCCTGAAACTCCCTGGCCGGAGACTTTTCAGCTTCACCGGTGCGGCGTGATTTTCTGACAAGTCAACAGAGTGGGGTTTACAACTCTCCACTCCTTTTAGGAGTTTTTCCCCAAAACTTAATCTGCATAATTCACATCTAGATTAATTTCCTTTAATGTCCCCTTCCTCCTCTACTTAGGACAAGATTTTTCCTATTGAGTGTTCTTGCCCAAGATTTTAGGATTGGAAGTTCCAAAATAGCCAACCACTCATGTGTCTAACTGTAAACCCCAAACTTTTGAGTTAAGGAAAACCGGGAAAGAATCCGAGTAAGAAAATCGAGCCGCTTTACAAACTAGATCATTCGGGAACAAGCAATTTGGAAATTTACAACTTCTGGGTGATCCAAAGGGTTCATTAAACCTTGGAAAAGAAATTTAAGACAAGTTAGAAGAGAACAACTAAATTGGTTCAATTGAATAAGAATCCATAAGAACTTTGAAGTTAAGTGTGCTTGCCCGAGAGTAGTGTGAGGATGGGTGACCTCCTCAGAAGTATGTTTTTTTTTTTGTAACCCGAAATTTCGGTCAAAACTTTTTATGCGAATGTACGCATTATCATAAATAGCCATAAATTAATATATATTTAATTATTGTAATTAATACCAATAATTTAATACCTAAATTAAATTATTAGAATTAATACCAATAATTTATGGCAATATTAATACTAGTAATAAATCTCTCTCATTTAATACACGATTTTACACCTATATAAAAAGGCCATCCCCATTCATTCTCCTTCGACTTAAACATTTTTCTTAACCTCGAAAGGAGAGGTCGAGCTCTTTAGAATCGAGGAGAAGATAGCTATCTAATAATAAACTCCAATCAATCTGAGAATCGTTGGAGAATCACCGACATGATGGAATAGTGAAGCAGCTTCGGCGGACTGGAGCTGCCCTATTTTGGCCAAGCTGAAATCGGCCATTTCAAGCCCTCCTCAAGCTAAACCAAGCCATCCCAACACTTTCTCAGCCTTTCCACGGCCGAATTAGGACGGAAAGTTAAGCCAATTTGGCTCCCTTTACAATTTTCGATCGGTGCTAGAGAGAGAATCAACCGAATTCCAATGACAAAATTCTAATCCAATTTCGCATCAATTGATGCGATTCTTGATTCTAGGATGAACCTTAGGACAAGAGCTATCTGCCCAGATTGAAAGCTCGAACCGCCGTGCCTTCACCAGTGAGTAATCGAAGCTTTCTCTCTCTATAGTTCATTTTCCAATGAAGCTCCGTTTGAGCTCGTCCCGGCATTAAAGCTTACGATTCACATTTCTAAAGAATCGTATGAACATGTAGAAACTCAATTTCAACTTCAATTTCAACAATTGGAAACGTTTGATGGGTCAATTTGATGAAATCAAATTCGGCTATGTTAAGAAGTTGGAATTGGGGGAAAATTGGGGATTTTCGAAATTCAAAGGACCAAAATGAAATTTTATGAAATTGAGGGTCAATTGGGCATGAAAATAATGTTGGAGGACCAATTGAGGAATTTTAAAATTTTTGGGGCAAAATTTACCATTTTTGTAAAGGAAGGGCAAAATAGTAATTTTGGAAAAGTTGGGGGACCAAATTGGAAATTTGGGAAATTAAACCCCTTTTTGTAAAATGGAATAAATTGAGGTCCTATGATAAATTTTAGAAGTTTCGGGACTTAATTTGAGGAAAAACCGGCATTTGGGACTTAAAGTTAAAGAGAAATAACTTTAGAGACCTAATTGCAAATAAATGAAAGTTTGACTTTCTCATTCATTTGGAATGAATGAAGGCGATTAGGCCGAAGGATAATGAACCAAGATGTTCATATCGTGTAGGAACACGAAGTACTGGGAACGCCAGCAAGGACAAGCTCGCGTGAATACCAAGAACCGGTCTAATGGAATTCACGGCATTAACAAGTGAGTGGGAATTTTATATCATACCCGATTGGGGATGATAAGTACCTCGGTATAAAAACCCACTGCTTAGTGGTATTTTTAATCATCACTACCTAGAGAAAGTGATGTGAAATTTATGCGGAAAAACTACTTACAGGTTGTAAGTAGATCATACCCGGTTGGTATGATGAGTCTTCCTCGAAGGAAGTTGAAAACCCGTTCATCGGTTATGAACGGAGATGTCCTTATACCGGTCAATATGATGGACATTAAAAACCTATTTTTGTTGGAAGTGCTCTCCCCTGACTGTGTGCCAATGCTTAAACAATTTGGGAGACCTTCTCAATGGGAGCTCGAATAGCTCTGATAGGTCGGGGGCCTCGGTTTTGGAAATTGGGGGCTAAATGCCCAATTTTGAAAATCTCGTACAGTGGGCCCAAGGCCAGTTGGCACGACAGGAGCTCGTAAATGAACATGACATATGTGCCATAAAACTTAATAAGTGAATTGTTTGGCCATGGTACCAAGATAGGACCGACATGCTCAGTCAACTAGCGGCAGTGCGACATAACAGGTTGAGGGACCAGACAAGACAAACAACTGCGGGTTGAGTTGAGAGTCGGGGCCATTGGACCAGTGGCACCACAGATTCATGGAAATATGAGAAAACATTGTTTGTGCATGCACTATGAGTATGGGATCATCAAGACACCCATGAGGGGTAGTGATGCGTCCTAAGGGCACTGGACAACCTGGTGGCTATAAGGGCAATTCTTCGTTCCAGGTGTCTGTGCGAAATCTAGAGTAGCACCAAGCGCATGAGACCAGGGTGGGGATAGGATGAGGTCTCTGTCCTCATACGAATATGAAGAAGTTATTTCAGGATTGTGGGTCGGATGTCGCGTACATGCACTCATTCCCAGGGTAGAAGTGGTCGTACTTCTATACGGGTGGCAAGAAAAGTCGCTCCGAAGCCAATAGCGGGTTCAGTAGTGATACTAACTTGCGACTGCATGTAACCTTCATGATAAAGGATGTGTGTTGGGTGGATGACACACCAGTAACTAAGAAATAATGGAAAAGCCCAAATTTTTAAATGAAGGGATTTTTGAAAAGAAAGGAGTCTGGCACACTCCATATAAATATTTTTTCTCAAAAGTTAAAAGTAGACCTTTAAAAACCCATTCACTGAGTAGTCGTACTCACCCCCTCCCTTATATACCTTTTAGGAAATCCCGGAAAGCCTACCTTCAAAGACAATCAACTAAGATGCTAGTAAGACAGGTATGTAAAGTTTAAAATTTCATGCAGTTTTGATTATGCTATTCCAGGAAATGGTGCAGGTTTAAAGGATGCCTTACTCTTTATGGATTACAATAAGGGGAAACCCTTTAATAAAATAGGAGACTGACGGGTTGTTCATGGGGATCCGACCAAACCGGGTCAGGGCGTGACACTAAATATTCTCTTGGTAGTTGAAACACTTAGCTCGATGTTTTTGTTACATACTTGTTTTCACAATTTTTTTTGTTATCACCTTTTCGTCCTATTTTGACCCTTCCTCCATTTGTGGTTTATTATAACTTCGTTCCCAAATTTATTATATTCGACATTTTCATGCCTACTAGCTGACTCTTTACCTTAAATCATATTCTCCTCGACACTGTTGGACGTACATACCCTTCACAGCATGGCATTTTTTAGGACATGTCTCTGTCCATTAGATTTCTAGAACATCTACTTGAGGGTCTCTCTTAGCTTTCTGACTTTTCATGGATCGTAAAACTTCATCCCTCTTTTCTTTTGATAGCATTCCTCGACTACCTTTTACTGTTATCCTCTCACCCATCATGCCTTTAAAGTCATGTCTCACATAATCGTATCGATTTATCTTACCTACTCATCCTTTCCCAACTTCTTTATTGGAGCTTTTCGATTCCAATCATTGGAATTTTTTATGACTTATTGACGTACGATGATTTTTCCCTTCTTATGTCCTTTCTCTTCTTTAGTGGCATCCTTTATTCAAGGATTTTCCTTTTTTTCTTTAATCCACTCTTACTTGCTAATGACCATTTCACGATTCATTTTTTCGAGTTGATCTCTTTTTGTTCTAATTATTGATTGTTTTGTTTGGGGAGTTCCCTTCTTACGGTTTCATTATCCACTAGGTTCCTCAAAGTAGAGGTTGTAACCTTAAGAGTTACATATTCGACCTTCTTACCATCCTTCTTACACCTTCTTCTATATTGAGGCAATTGCCCACTTTAAATCCTTATTCATCTTAAAATTTCCTTTCACTCCTTATCTGAGGAATTTTTTATTGTTGGTCTTATTTTGTATACTCTACACTATGCTCATTTATCCATTCTTTAGGCTCCATTAAGTGAGTGTAGACCACGACCCGTGATGTCAGTGATCATTTTCCTTATTTTACTTCTTAATTGAGGGCTTACTTCTCCAAGATTCCTCATATATTCTTTCTTTTATTCTCTTATTATTGTAGTCCACCTACTCCTATTCGTTACGGCATTCTTTGATGCTATCATGCTATTTATTCGTTCTTTGGGTTTAATTTACTTCTTAGGCACTCATGAGTACTTTTTCTTGGTACTTGATCTTTCCATCTCAACCAGCATTTCATTTGTGAGCTTATCATTCTTTTCATTTCAATTGGTTCCATTTCCTCTTAATTGGGATGCGTACATCTTTCTGGGGCTTCCTTCCTTGGTAGAATTCTTTCCCTTTCTCCCAAAATTCTTTTTCATTCATTCCTTGGAAGTATCTAATCATTAAATGACATCTTTTGATGTCGTCCTTCTCATGCACCCTTCTTGGGAAAACTAGCGGTACGTCCTTGTACCATTTCTTAAATTCTACTTATATCCCGCACAAGTTTGCTTACTTGGAAAAGGTTCAGACATGGTTTATTTCAAGACCTCTTTGTGCAAGGTTTACTTAGTCTTCTCCTGGCTTTGAGTTTGGTTGTCAATTTGGTCATTGCTATTGGTCTTTTCAAGGATCCCCTCCATCCTCCTTTTCCAAATGTTTGAACTTTACTTTCTTTACTAGAGCTTAATTTGTGACTCTCATGAGGGTTAGTTCTTTACTTTCCTCACTTCTACAATTCACCTTGTCTAATTATCTTGAGGCAGTTGTCTCTCAAGTCTTCTTGTCCTTAATGACCATTCCATTGCCCTTTTTATAATGTAGTCCTTACTACTTCTTGGTCCTCCTTAGGGCGTCATTTATTCCCCTTGACTATTTTGTTAATTCGATTTGCTTTCTTCTATTATGTTTGTCTGAAACTCCAATTTGACTTCTCTGCTTTTTCCAAAGTAGATCGTGCTTATCATCCCGAGACATCCCATTTGCCGCTAGTCTTGTCTTCTCTTGTGGAGGCGCTTCCTTCTTTCCTCCTAGACGGTTGAAATTTTAAGGAAAATTTTCTTCAGCAACCCTTTTGTTCTATTTTGCGGTTTATCGAGGTCCTACCTTCTTCAGCAAGAGTCATGTTTCTAGGGATGGCATCCTTCCCAATTCCTGTAGTTGTGGGGCGTTATTATTGTAAAGTATTGTTCTAAATCCTTGTGGGGTGGGACATTTCTTCACTTTATGTCCTATTTCCCTTACAGCTTGTAATAGGTCATTTTCTTACTCAGTTGTTACTTCAAGTGTTCTCATAGACTCCTTAATCACCTTGACGGTTTTCTTGCCTTCAATGACAAAAATTTCCATGCTTCATTCATTTATTTGGGAAGGGAATCTCCTTAGTCTCTATGATGTCTAGGGTAACATGAGTTTGTTGTTTACCTTTCTTGGGCAATCTTCCTACAGCTTGAGGCACAAAGTCACATCATTTTTTAGGGACATAGTTTTTAGTAACTTGGAGCCCTTTATTATTGGAAAGGTAGAACAATAGGTTAGGGTTTTAGCCCCGTTACAAAAAATGTTTATGAGATCAATGGGAAGCTACTAGATTCTTGACAAGCGTCTTTCTTATTAAGGTTATCAGCCCTTGATGGCATTCCTGGCCTTAGGCTTGGCTTCCTTCATACTCAGGATTATGACTTTAACGGATCCTGGCACCATCCTTCTGGATACTTCCCACTAATGTCTCTTGATCATGTTGGAACTTCTCGGGTCTTTTAGGGTGATCTCCCTATGGCTACAGAGTGTTGGGTGGTGTTGGTACGCAAGTCCTATTTTTCTTGGTTCCTCTCCTGTGAGCAATCTACAAATTTTAAAATCATTCCTATTATTTACTATCTGTTCTAGTCTTAATTAGGTATTCGAGGAAACAAGCTCTGATACCACTCAAGTTGTCACGCCCCTACCCAGTTTGGTCGGATCCCCGTGATCAACCCGCCACTCTCCCAGTTTAATAAGGGTTTCCCATTGTTTATAAAACGTGACGAGTAAGGCATCCTTTAATCCTGCACCTTTCCTGGAATACATAAATCAAAACTACATAAAATTTTAAATAAATCATACTTGTCTCACAAGCGTATTAGTTGATGGTCCTTGGGGTAGGCTTTTCGGGATTTCCTGAAAGGGATATAAGGGAGCGGGTGAGTACAACAACTCAGTGAAATGGGATTGTAAAAATTCATCTTTTTAGGAAAATGTTTGATTTTGAGTGTGCTAGACTCCTTATTCTTTTTTTTTCAAAACCTTTATTTTAAAATTTCCAATTTTTATCACCATTTCTTATTAATCACGGTGTGTCATCACCCAACACACATCCTTCATCATAAAGGTCAATCACACAATCGTATGTCAGTACATCGACTAAACCCATTTGTGGCGTCGGAGCAACTTTACTGGCCACCTAGATAGAAGTACGTCCACTTCTACCCTGAGAATGAGTGGATGTTCACGACACCCGACCCTCAATCCCATAACAATTCTCCGTGTCCGTATGAGGACAAAGACCTCATCCCGACCCGACCTTGGTCTCGTGCGCTTGAAGCTACGTCGAGCTTCTCAAGGTCACCTGGTACGACGAACTGCCCTTATACTCACCAGGTCGTCCAAGGCCCTAGAACACATCACTACCCCTCTTGGATATCTTGAAGGTCCCATAAACACAGTGCATGCACAATTTGTATTTTCACATCATTTCCAAAATTACTATTTTGCCCCTACTTTATAAAAATGGTAAGTTTTGCACCAAAAATTTTAAAATTTTTCCAATTAGTACTCCAACATCTTTATCATGCCCAATCGGTCCTCAATTTTATGAAATTACACTTCAGTCCCTCTAATTTTTAAATTCCCAAATTTTCCCCCAATTTCAACATTCTAACTCTACTGAATTTGATTTAATCAAATTGACCGATCAAATGAGTTTAATTGTTGCAATTGAAGTTACATTGGAGTTCCTACACCTTTATACGATTCAAATGCACTTTGAATCACACGATTTGGTGCTGGAATGAACTCAAACAGAGCTTTATCGAAAAATTGAACTTAGAGAGATAAAGCTTCGAAAGCTTACCGTCGGGGGCACAACAGTCCGAGCTTTCGATCTGGACAGCTAACTCTCGTCTTGATGTTCATCCTAGAATCAAGAATTGCATCAACTAATGCCGAATTGAGTGAGAATTTTATCACCAAAATTCTATCGGTTCTCTCTCTAGCATCGATCAAAAATTACAAAGAGGAGCTGAATTTGCTTACTTTTCAGCTCTAATTCAGCTGTAGGAGGGTTGTGGAGGTGTTGGGAAGACTTGGTTTGGCCTGAGAAGGGCTCAAATTGGTTGATTTCAGCTTGGCTTAAACAAGGCAGCTTCGGTCTATCGGAGCTGCTTCACTGTTCGATCACGTCGACACTTCTCCGACGACCCTCGGAGAAAATAGAGACTACAGGCGTGTAGCTGAATTCTCCTCAAATCCATAAAACCCGACTTCACCTTATTTGACTCAGAAAAGTGCCCAAGTTGGAGCTTTGGTTCGATCTCTGCCATAAATTGGAGAAGTTGAGAGAGAATTGAGTTTTTAGGTGTGGAAAGGATGAATGAGGAAAGGCTCTTTATATAGGAAGTTCGGGAACTTCTTGTTCGTCCGATTGGCACCTTAATGGCAGTCATTCATTGACTGAAACTCCCTAGCCAGAGACTTTTCATCTTTGCCAGCGCTTCGTGATTTTATGATGAGTGAACAATGCTATCATCTTAAGGAAGAAGACGACATTGTTCCAAACCGGACCGGATCGGTCCGAACTGGGTTCAAAGTTTAAACTGGATGGTTCACTCCCAATTCAACCGAATTTTTCAAATATAAAAATTTATAAATTTATCTAAATTCATTTTCTATCCAATGGTAGCCTCAAATCTCAAATTTAAATTTTTTAAGCCACCTAGAAAAATAAATTTAGCATCTGGTTCAATAGTGGTTCAATTCGGTTTGGATCTGGTTCACCTGAACCGGTTTGGTTTTCATCTTCAATTCATCCTTAAGTCCTTTTTCATAACTTTGGTGACTCTTTAGGTCACTCGGGATCTATAAATTTCTCGGTTTGCCCCTTCTCTATCTGTTCCGGTTCATGAACCGACCCGGTTCATAAACCGGTTCAATCCAATTGGATTTGGTTCATCTAAATCGGACTATTTTTTCTCTTCCAATTTGTCCTAAGGTTCTTTTTCAAGACTTAATGAACCCTTTTGGTCACTCGGGAGTTGTAAATTTTCAAATTGTCTGTTTTCTAATGATCAAGTTTGTGAACCGCTACGGTATTTCTCACTCGGTTTGACCGGTTCTTTTCCTGGTTTTCCTTAACTCAAAAGAGTGGAGTTTACATGACTTGCATGGAATGAGAAAATTGTTAACCTAGTATGAGCATGATTATGTGGATCATAGTCGTTACCCCTTATTATGTATAGAATTCAAATTATATTATGAGTTTGATTATGTGTATCATGATTATCTCTTGTTATGAATATCATTGATTATATTTTTCATACTTAAATATATGTATGTCATGATGGGCATAGATAAGATAGCTATGAGAGATTGTATCAAGGGTAGGGGTTGATTATGGATGGAGTAAGGCAGACATGTGTTATATGAAGGTTCATAGGTCTTCCAATTATCTAAAAGAGATCCTACGATACCTTAGTGTGGGGCAACGGTGAGCATCCGAGACAGAGGTATGCATGTGAGGCAGACTGTAGACTGTCAGGGTATACGAATGTTTTGAGTGCACTACCTTGGTATTTTGATAAGTAGACGAACCTTTCAAGGTACCATGTGAGTGTGTAGCGCAATACACATATTCTTATCGCCTTGATCACTCGTGTGTGAGGACTTGGGGACATGGTTGGGTCATGATTGAATGTGATTTTATATGTTATAAGATTGCTTGTGGAAATATAATATGAAACTACTTATGGAAATAAGTTGAATTGAGAATTAATATGAGATATTGCGATTAATTCTAAAAGAATCCAAGTGTAAACCAACTGATAGAATTATATAAACAAATAAGCCACAAGAAAATCATACATACATCCCTATGGTTAAATTATAAAATTTCTTCTATTTACAATATTTTGGATTGAGAACACGGGTCGAGCCATGAAGTAGCTCAGCGTCAATAAGGTCATTCACTAAGTTAGAACTCACCCCCTCCCAAACCATTTTTTAGGTAACAAGAAGATTTTGGAACGGTTGCACACTACGAACTTGAGAGGTATACACCTCAAGAATTCAACACAAAAGCTAAAGATTTTTATAAGTATTGATATATCCTGGGATTTCTTATTCATTTTAAATTTGTAATATCTTGAAAGAAAAAAAATTATAGTGATGTAAAGTTGTTTTATATTCTCAACATTTCATCCACTCGCATCTATAAGGGTGATGGTACCCACTTTTGTAGTATTGAGTGGAAGTGACAAGTTGTCATCGAACCGTACTAGGAAATCGTGACGTGGCATGGTAGTGGGGCTATGCTACATGTTTTGTGAAAGATGGGTTTCGACCGATATTTTGGAAAGTGGGACTATTACCCATAATTTGTAAAAGATGGGCTTCAACCCATATTTTAGAAAGTGGGGTTATAACCCATCTTTTGGGAAACATGGGGTTCAACCCATATTTTGTAAGACTACATTCTATATTTTATGGAAGATGAACTTCGATCCATTTTTTAGAAATTGGGGCTACAAGCCATATTTTATGGAAAAATGCATTTGACCAAATTTTTTAAAGGGGGCTACTACCACATATTGTGAAATATGGACTTCGGAATATATTTTTGAACATAAGGCTACAACCATAATTTGAGATAAGGGCGTCGACCCATACTTTGAAATTAGGGCTACAGCCCATTATTTTGGGAAATAAGGACTTGAATCCGCATTTTGAAAAATTTACTTTGGCCCACATTTATATATGTATGAACATGTAAGTCTTGAAATTTAAATAAGATGATGCCCTACATGATAAATTTAGAAATTGACGGATTTAAGTGATACATATACAACTTGGTTGTCTATATAGCAAAACAAACTCTACCACTATGATTAAATTTTGAGCCTTAAAATGGTTGACCAGATGGTAAGTCAACCTCTAATGCTCTAGATAAAATTTTGATTATATTGATTGTGATTAAAGTGGATGTTGGACGATATCGGTAGATGCCGACGCGGAGAGGTAGTGTCGTGTACTAAAGTATTGTTGAGACGTCGAGGTAATAAGGGGGAGTTGATTTTTATCCCAACATATTTAGGACAAAGGAATCATAAGGCGGTGTCTGAGTATTGATTAGATGGTGGTGGGATATGGTCACGGTATTCATGAGGAGTCGGTAGTTCGTACCTTAGAGAATACAATATAGTACTCTCTGATATTTTTAGAGGAGACCAATGAAATAGAACTAAAACCGTCACTAGGTATCAAAGATGGGCATAACCCCACTACTAGTTTATGACCATGATGCACAAATATTGTGAAAAGGTTCACAATATTATTCTTTGATGAGAAATACATGAGTACATGGTTGTGACATAATATGATGATTGTATTAGTGGAGATTTATTCTCTGGATAAGTACTCCTTATAATAATATGTTTTAAGAATAAAACTTTTAAAAATATTATTTTATACTCCAAGTCTTCCAATGCAACAAAATTTCCAGGTTTTAAAATTTTGTAACAATGAATTTTTTATATTGTGATTTTAGGGAAATTAATTTAAATTATTATTTAAAATATAATTATTTTTTATTATTTGTGTATTACGATCCACAATATCCAAAAATTGAATTGACATGTTACAAAATCAAAATCTAGATTCAATAAAACAATAAGTTCAATTTGGAAATAAATACCAATAGTGGAGGCAAGAAAGATAAAAGCAAATGACAATTAAGAAAAATGCAAAAAGCCAACACAATCATGTGAACAAAGTGCATCAAATTCAACCATGAAGAAAAAAAAACAAGTAATAGACAATAAATGAAAATGAAACTACTAGACACCACAAGTCAAGATACACAAGTCCGAAAGTGCATTATTCAAAGACCACAAGATATAAGCACGTACAAGTTAAGTGATACAAGGTTTAAGCACAAATTAAGAGACACAAGCCCGAACGGGTATTAAAAAACGCCACAAGTCAATAGACACAATACCTAACAAACATTACCAAGTCATAGGAAACACAAGATATGATTATCCACAAGTCTCAACTAGATTATCAAAATACATGAATCTATCTATATACTTCTAGATTTTTATGAGATTTTATTTAGATATTATTATATTTTATTTATATTATTTTAATATATTATATCTATTCATATAAATATTTTATTAATTTTATATAAATTTATTAGATTGTACATATATTAAATTAAATATTACAATTACAACAATACTTTATTAAGTTGTCATCGAACCATACTAGGAAATCGGGACGTGGTATATAGAAGATGGGTTTTGACCAATATTTTGAAAAGTGGGACTATTACCCATAATTTATAAAAGATGGATTTCAACTCATATTTTAGAAAGTAGGGTTATAACCCATTTTTTCTGAAACATGGGGTTCAACCCATAGTTTGTAAGGCTACATCCTATATTTTATGAAATATGAAATTCGATCCATTTTTTGGAAATTGGGGTTACAACACATATTATATGGAAAAATGCGTTTGACCAAATTTTTTAAAGGGGCTACTATCACATATTGTGAAAGATGGACTTCGTATATATTTTTAAAAATAAGGCTACAACCATAATTTGAGAGAAAATGACATTGACCCATACTTTGAAATTAGAGCTACAACCCATTATTTTGGGAAATAAGAACTTGAATCCGCATTTTGAAAAATTTACTTTGGCCCACATTATAAACATGCAAATCTTGAAAGTTAAATAAGATGATGCCCTACATAATAAATTTAGAAATTGACAGATTTTTAGTGAAATACATATACAACTTGGTTGCCCATATAGCAAAACAAACTCTACCACTATGATTAAATTTTGAGCCTTAAAATGGTTGAGCAGATAGTAAGTCAACCTCTAATGCTCTAGATGAAATTTTGATTGTATTGATTGTGATTGAGGTGGATGTTGGACGATATCGGTAGATGCCAACGTGGAGAGGTAGTGTCGTTTACTAAAGTATTGTTGAGACGTCGAGATAATAAGGGAGAGTTGATTTTTATCCCAACATATTTAGGACAAAAGAATCATAAGGCGGTGTCCGAGTATTGATTAGATGGTGGTAGGATATGGTCACGGTATTCATTAGGAGTCAATAGTTCGTACCTTAGACGATACAATATACTACTATATGATGTTTTTAGAGGAGACCAATGAAGTGGAACTAAGACCCGTCACTAGGCATTATCAAGGATGGGCATAACCCCACTACTAATTTGTGATTATGAGTGGGAAGGATATCCATTAAAAGAAAAGGCCCATGTAAGATTTAGGATTGTGAAACTTATATGATAATAAATTAATATTTAATGATGATGTTATAAATAATATTAATAAAAAAATTAAAAGAGAAAATTTTGGAAAAATGAAAGGTGGATGGTAGGAGCTAAAAGATGGTAGTTGAGACCACTCCACGCCTCTCCATAAAAAGGTTTACAATATTATTCTTTGATGAGAAATACATGAATACATTGGTTGTTACATATGATTGTATTAGGGGAGATTTATTCTCTCCATAAGTACTCCTTATAATATTATATTTTAAGAATAAAACTTTTGAAAATATTATTTTATACTCCATTTCGTCATTTTAGTCGTGATTGTGATTATGCTGGTAGACATTACGTCCTAATGTCCTAATGCTAGAATTCACTCATAGTGAAGAAAAGCTCCTAAAGGTAAATCTACTCAAGTCTTTCAATATAACAAAATTTTCAGGTTTTGAAATTTTATAACAATGAATTTTTTATATTGTGATTTTAGAGAAATTAATTTAAATTATTATTTAAAATATAATTATTTTTTATTATTTATGTATTACGATTCACAATATCCAAAAATTGAATGGACATGTTATAGAATTAAAATTTAGATTCAATAAAACAATAAGCTCAATTTGGTAATAAATACCAAAAGTGGGGCAAGAAAGATATAAGCGAATGACAATTAAGAAAAATACAAGAAGTCAATTTAATCATGCGAACAAAGTGCGTGAGATTCAACCATGAAGTAAAAGAAAACGAGTAATAGATAATAAATTAAATTAAAATTATAAGACAACATAAATTAAGATACACAATTCCCAATATGCATTACCAAGATACAGTATGATACAAGATTTAAACACAAACTAACAGACAAGCCCTAAAGGGTATTATTAATAGACGAGACAGGTCAATAGATACAATCCATAAGGGTATTGCCAAATCATAGAATAAACAAAGTACACACAAGTTAAAAAACACAAAAGGTAACTAGCATTATTAAAATACATAAATCTATTTATATACTTCCAGATTTTTATCAAATTTTATTTAAATATTATTATATTTTATTTATTTTATTTTAATATATTATATATATTTATATAAAATATTTTATTAATTCTATATAAATTTATTAGATTGTACGCATATATGTGGTAGCTTTTTCCATTAGTTTTCTCCCGTTCTTTTATTCTACGTGGGAAGTAAGATTAACCGAGGGTACTAGAAATAAGTATTTAGTACCCGTGAGTTTCAGAAGAAAATGTATAAAAATCACGTTGGTTTCAAATTTGAAAGTAGAGGACTTTAAAAATAAGTTAGGAGTGATTACATTATTAGATATATATATATATATATATAAAAGATTATTATGATATTTTATGTACTACACAGACAAATGAATAAAATGTCGATTTGAGTTTTGGAGACTTAAGAATACATTTCATTTATGTGTGTGAGAGAGTCATTGGTTTTCCTTAACTGTTGAGGAAACATGCAATGGAAACAAGAAGAGATATTAGTAAGAAAGAGAAAATTCATTAAAGATTAGATCTAAAAAACCCATAATCGTCAAGAGGAAAAATCATAAGAGCAATAAAAATAGAAATAGTAATTATCCGATCTACATTGGTTATCTTGAGTTTTCTATGGAGGAGCCATTTTGATTTCAAGTGTGTTGTCTCTATTTTCTTCTCGATTGGTCTTTGAACACAACAATCAATCATAACTCCATCTAAGTGAGAAAGGAGGAAGCCAACTCAAGGGTGAATAAAGTTCAACTCTTAATTACTCAACAAAGTAAAGTGGCCAGCACAAGAACTTCAAGAAAAGTTGAGAAGGTTATAGAAAAAATGAAGGGTCACTCAAGTGGTATTAGATTTGTCAGAAAATCAAAGGGTTTAGAGTGTTAGGTTTCAAGAACTACAAGAAAATCAAGAATTTTAAAAATAAGGTTGAATCTACTCGAACCATACCTATGGAGTCATGTAGGTTTTAAATGTGTAAGTAGATGGCTTTAAAAAACAATTATGAGTGTGACAATACCCTATCTATATAAGATTCTCATAATATTTTATGTAATACACAAAAAATGAATAAAAATATAGTTTTGAGTTTTAGTGACTTATCAATATATGTGTGAGAAAGTTATTGGTTTATTGTCAAGAGAAAAAAATTAGGACAATAAAGTAAAAATAGAAATAGTGGTTATTTGATCTCCAACAAGGATGACCGTGTTTGATTTTAAGTGTGCTGTCTATATTTCCTTCTCGATTGATATTTAGCACAAAGATCACTAATCTACGAGAGAAAGTGTGAGTAAAATGCCATTCAACCCTAAAGGAGGAGTGGATCAGTGCAAAAACTTGTCATCTCATCCCTGTATTCATGGTCTCATATGTAGGATGGAAGAGTGATGGAGCATATTTCTAATGGTCCTTCTCCCTTAAACGGAATTATTCATTTGATTTTCTTTCAGATAACGTAGAATCAGATCATTCCCATAAACAAACAATAAAGTGAATGTTGATAAATTAATAAATGATACCAGTTTCTGGGACCTAATGAGCATGTTATTGGGCAATCATAGAATCGTAGGTAAGAGGCCAGATCAGATGAACAACCAAATTACAGTCTTGATCAGCCCAATATCCCGGTGGGCATAGAATAAAAACCAGAGAATAGACCCCCAAAGGACCTAAGCAGATGACATGTAGATATGCCCAGCATAGAGCACCAAAACCCAAGCGCAAGCGTGATAATGAGACGTGCATGGCAGTGCCCAGAGCCACTAAAAGTCGTCTCTTCTTCAGCAATCGTCATGACCCATGTGTCTATCTCCTACCCGGACTCAACATTAATCATGGCATATGAGATGCACGCCACCATGAAGACAGCGAGCCTCAACTTGTGCAAGCCCGTATTCCCAGGGTCTAATGTCCAAGCATACATTGAAAGAGAGATACCTGCTCACATATAGATGGGAGGAGGTCTTCTTTCAGACCCATCAAGAGGAGGTGGGTGCTCCTTAAAAGACACCTCCTTTACAAACCAAAGGATTGAGTACTCCTTAAAAGACAACAGAACCAATCCGAGGATAGAAACAGAGAGGTAAGGAAATGGGAAGAGTCCCTTCAACCCGAACCTGACTGGGTTTTAGATACACCTAAATTTCCTAATTACTATAAGAGATAAATTAGTTAATATTGCATTTGATCCCTAACATTACCTATAAAAAGGTACTAATGAATTAGCACATGAATTTGCTTATATTTTGGCTAAAATAACTTTTTATTTCAGGAAACATATTTGTTATACTACCAAAGTCTTGTGCCTTAAATTGGATTGAAGGACTTCATGAACTTGATCCCATAAAAGAAAATGATATAGAGGGAAAGTTGAGGCCTAAGTCAATCCACCGTAAACCAAGCAAAAGACTTTAATTCATAAGAACCCTCCCTCCAGAATGTTAATAATTACAATTGGCCATTAATGCCGTGCCACGTGTAGTGGACACACATACACGACACACTGTTCACATCTGAATCCACCGAGCGAGTTGCGTGGGGTTAATGATCCCGGGGATGTGGGCCCCATCCGTCTTCAAGATGGTTGCCACCTCACCGTAGCCCCACTGCTCCTTTCTCCCGTTATGGTTGGTTTCCGGCTTCTTCATCTTCCTCAGATCTGTGGCCCGGTGGCCGCCCGATGGGCCCACCCCGGCTGCCTCTAGCCGGGCAAGGTCGAGTCTCTGGCCGAGAAGGGTCCCCTTCGTGAGGAACTCGTGGGCCATGTAACCTGCCAAGAGGTGGTTACCCGTCGCCGGCGGCAGCTTGGCCGCGGCCCCTGCCGGCGTAGACGGAGCTGACGGCGGTGTGGCCGGGACGAATTCTGCAGATGTAGCTAGCACGGGTTCCATATCCTTGCGCTTCCTGGACGCAACAGGTGTCGAGATCCTAGGGGGATGGTGGCTCATATCCTGGCGTGGGGGGACAGCCACGTTGTGACGACTCATAGGGGCAAAAAGGGTAAAGTAGCTTGTGGGTGGGGGTAAAATTGTCAACGGGTGGGAAATTTTGTCAAATCGGCCTTATCCGAGGAGATCAAAACCATCCGAGACCATGAATAGGAGGATGTTCACAGAGCGACGCCGGTTATCAGAGAATGCTAAAATAAAATCGCGATAAATCGGAAATTTATGGAATAACAGGGCATCGCAACCACGGGAAAGGAAGTCAATCAAAGAAAATTGATCAGATCCAGAAATCAATCATCAAAAAGTTGAGACAGCGGTGGGTCTAGAGGGACAGGCGTCGGTGGAAGCGATGGACGGCGGAGAAGAGAAACAGGAGGCGGAGAGGGAGTGAGAGAAGAGAGGATATGAATGAGAAGCACCCATATCAGTTGGGTACATATATATCGTTGAACTTTCTGAGAATGCCCCCAAAGTTTTTTCTTATTGCGAATGGGTGCCTGAGAAATATCAATTCTACAACCTTGATAGATGGTAATTTCGGAATTTCAAGGTCTCGACCTATTTTTCCCTTTTTTCTGGAACCATAATTTTCTGGACAAATTATATAGAGTATCACCGATTTTGCTTTTTTTTTAGAATTATTTTACATCATTTTTTATTGAAAAAATTACTAACAAATTTTTAGTTTTATTTATGATTTTTATAAAATAATTAAATATATTGCTAATGTTTTTTCAATTTAAATGTTTTAAACTGTTGATATAAAAACTCCATTAATAAACATTTTGTACTTGAAAGAATAAATTCTTAATTAAGTCATTTTTTAAATTTTATTAAATGATATTGTAAATTACCAAAATTAAAAGAGATAATAATGAAATATTGTGTGTATGGTATCATATTAACGAATTAAATAAATCAAATTAGTATTACTATTACAATAATAAATAATTAAATTCTGTACCAAATAAGATATAAAATTAAAACTTTTTGTACATTTTTAAATAATTAATAATTAATCCTAATTATTTTATCGTTTTCCATAATCAGTACATTTTTAAATAATTAATCCTAATTATTTTAGGCAATGGGTGATCCATATTAACTAATTATATTGATAATCTAATAACACATGGATAAAACCTATTTTTAATTACATTTAAATTAATCTTTAAATTTGCTAAATCCAATGAGGAGAACCTTTGCAGTTCCTTTTCAAAATATAAGGGCATTTATTATTTTATGCTAAAGCTTAGGTGGGCAATATCCTAATAAGAGTCACTAATCATATCATTAATGTTTGATTATAGAGCTTGATTGAGTTTATTTTAACTTAGTAAAATTAATATTAAAAAGTAACATTTTAGACTAATATTTGACATAAAAGTTTATCCAATCTTATGGAAATTACAATTTAGTCAACAAAATAAGCTTATATCTCCAACCTTATGAAAGTTTACCTAGTTTATCCATTTTTTTCACGTTTTACCCTTCCTTTTCACATTTTCAAGTTTGGATTATTTTTATTTATTTAATGATTTATTATTCTTGTTATTATTGTATTCATTTATTTTTTTTCAAAATTAAATTGTATTTACTTCAAATTGTAATTATTTCATTTCATAATTAATAACAAATTAATAATTTTTAGAGAAAAAAATAAAAACAGTTTACCTTTTAGAATAAAGTCCTAAATTTTATATCGTAAAATTAGGTTCACATCTGCATCAACTTCAACTTATATAAGGTATCTTTGCCGGAATGAAGAACTTTTTGTGGAGTACTTGTGAGGTAACGCAAAGGAAAGAGATAAGAGTGATTATTCAAACGATAAAAAGTCACTTAAAAAATATGAGGTGTCATGAAAAATGGAATCGTAGGTGGGCAATATCATAATAAAAGCCACCATCTACCGCTCCTTATTGGCTAAAACAAATGGGTTCAAAATCTATCATCTTATCACGTGAAAAATGGAAGTTTTTTTTAATTCTTGACAGGAGGAATCCGTGGAAAGATTGGATAGTTATTATGGAAAATGAAGTGCACTCATAAAAAAAAAAAGTTGGAAGATAATAGAGGGATATTTTTTAAAAGATAAAAAATTACAAGACGAGCTTTAACACTATTTTAAGATGGTGAGGTTTGGACGAATTTGAAGAAAGGGGAAGGGTTTGGATATCTATCTTTCGTAAATTAAAATTAACTCTTTCAAAACATTCATTTATTGCATCAGTATTTTTTGGAAGATTGGAAAATTTGTTATTTTTATAATTAAAATAATGATATTATAATTTTATATATTTTATTTTTTATATATTTTTAAATAATATTTTATTTTATTTGAAAAAATTAAATTAGGTAAATAGTAATTTAGAAAATTTTGGTAAATAAAAACTAATCTGATATAAATTTAATTCAGAAGAAAATTTTTTTAAAGGGAGTGGATTAGCATTCCTACTCACATGTTTATCCATATTTTAGTATAATTATTATGTTGTACATTTTTCTGTGAGAAAATGTGGCCATTCATGCTTATTTATATTTTAGCATAATCATTGTTCTGCGAATTTTTTGTGAGAAAATGTGGCAATTGGGGTATGTGTTGCATCTACCATGAGTGCTATGACATTTAGTTATATAATTATTATTTTAAATACAAATACGAGAGAATAGGTATAATAGGATTTTTTAGGGTTGTGTTATCACTCCCGCCTAAAATAAAAAGTAGTTCGAGTAGTGTATAAGTGTTGTATTTCATAGGCGGATGAGACAGTAGTGAGAGTTCACGACTCTTGCACTACATTTACATGTCTTGTGCCATCTCGAGAGCGTCGAGTTGCCCGAATTATTTTGCAAGCCTGAGTGCCAGGTTATGAGTGGGAACGGCTGTAAAGTTGCCAGGATAACGGAGTGATAAGGCGCTAAAATGCCAGGCAACACCTGTGAGATATTAGTTATGGGAAGAGACCCATAGCCTCCCACATTCCAATTCCCAGTTTATTAGCACTTGTGAGATATTAGTTATGGGAAAAGACTCATAGCCTCCCACACTCCAATGATTCGTGACGGAAATATGAATGTGTTTCAGGTAATGAGTTGTCATTGTTTTTATTTTGTTGCTTAAGTTATCTACTACTGATCATGTATAATTTGGGAGTGAGTGCCGATCGAGCGTATACCATATTGTTGTGCGATACTGTATCCGTTTTTTTGAGATCAATAAATTTAAGACATGAAAAATCAAATATAGTGATATTAAGGATAACCCGACAGTAAAGTAAGAGATAAACTGGAAGGCGCCAGACTACGGGGCAGGCCGTAGTAGATATTTATACTAGATGATTTATGGAAATATTTGATTAGTAAGCTATTTAATTACACAATTTCAGCATTCTATTTATTGAACGGTAAGTTCAACCCCTCTCTAAACTATGTTACAATTAATACTAAGCGACTCGAGGTAAAATCGAGAAGAATACTCCCGAGACATTCTACTGTTACAGTTAACTTTATAGCTTGTGCACGAGTTATATAATTATTATTGTTGCTAATATCACCTAAATTTTAAATGACAAAATAACTAACTCTCGTATTTTTGGTTTATTTTTAAAATTTTTACTAATTTCTAAAAGGAGGTTTTTCTAAAATAAGTTTGAATTTCGTAAATTTTACCTTTTAAATGACAAAATAACTAATTCTCAAATTTTTTGTTCAATTTTAAAATTTTTACTAATTTCTAAAAGGAGGTTTTTCTAAAATATATTTGAATTTCGTAAATTTTACCACAATAAAAATTATGTATTTGTAAATATCGAATTAATCGACGAGTTTTACTGGTCGATTGAAATAGGAGTGTACGTA
The DNA here is from genome assembly GCA_030064435.1 of Trapa incisa. Lineage (NCBI taxonomy): Eukaryota > Viridiplantae > Streptophyta > Magnoliopsida > Myrtales > Lythraceae > Trapa > Trapa incisa. Next base: position 10,608,277 of record CM057786.1, on the reverse strand, counting down.
AGAATTTTTCTCTTAAGCTAGCATGATTTTTCTATCCCATTGAAACTATATACTCTCTATCATTACTTGTGGTATCATTGTCATGGTGGTCATTCAACACGCATGTTCCTTATGGTGTTACTTCTCCTCTTGTAGGTTTTGATCATGTAATTGGTCTTGACATGCTTATAGGTACTCCTTATCAGACCCATTCTATGACCATTGGTTCAAGGGAATGCACGTTACCGTATCCTTCTCAACGGTTAAGCATCCATAACCTAATTGAATTCCTCTACTAATTTGAAACCTCAATCATTTGCCAATGCTCAAAAGATGAAATGGACAATAATATTGTACTAGGCCTATTAAATTTCTCCTGTCCAAGCGCAACTCAACTAAGTCGAGAGGACCTTCGGATCCATTGAGACGGACCCAGTACTCAATGATTAACTGTTGCCCCTAAAATTTGGATCCCATAGACGGATTCGAGTTCAAACCTAAATTTGGTGACCAGGTTCGTTCGGGTATGGATACGATCGAATATCCCTCATTGGAATTTATTACGAATTCATTTGATCTTTAATATTTCTGAGTTTGTTCTATCATAATATTGTTTAGAAGGGAACTGTTTAAGTGTTTGACTTGATATTTTAAATATAAAATAAAAATAATTATATAAATAATCAAATTTAAAACTTATACTTAAAATAACAATATTATAATCATTAAATTATAATAAATATACTTGATTTTTTTATTAATTTTCACTTATAATGTAGGTTTGCCCTATAAACATAAATTATATTAAAAATAATCGATAATTATATTTAAATTAAATTCGATGTATATTTAAAATAAATATAAATTAAATATATTTTTTATTTAATAAAATTTCAAGTAAAAATAATATATAATTAATAATTTATTTAAATAATTTGAAATAATAAATTAATTATGTTAAATAAGTATATATCTTATTTTTATAATAATACAATTTTATTGATAAAGTATATATTTTTAGTATAATTAAAATATTAATTTTAAGTTATATATTTTATAATACTATAATATATATTTATTATATAATTTATATGTAAATTATAATATCATTCAAATAAATTAATTAAATTTAATAATTTAATGTTAATAAATTATATAATTTGCTAAAAAATTATATTATTATAAATAATAAGAGGTATTTATAAAATATATTTAATTTATTAATTATTATATAATAATATTATTTAATTATAATTTTACTAAATAAATATTTATTTATTTTAAAAATATATATTTTTTAAATTTTAATTTAATATTACTTGTTATTTTTAATATTTTTTGTGTTGATAGGAAAAAGTATTATATTATAAGTAAAAATTAATTAAAATTTTCAAATATATCTATTATTGTTTACTGGTTATAATATTATTATTTTAAGTACAAGTGTCAATTTTTATTTTTTAACATAATTATTTTTATTTTAAATTTATTATTTTATTAAAAAACATGATGTAAAAGGTAAAATCACAAATGGTTAAATTAATTTTAGCGAAATAGTTGAATTTTTTACTAAAATAACTATTTTATAAAATATTTGATAATTTGATATTAAATTAACATTTTTTGAAGTTGTATTCAAAACTATAATTTAGCCCCATTTTGCTGATCCCATGTAGCTTTCAGCTAAGCACACCCCTAATTACACTTGATGTAACTTCTGAAAGTTGCCATGGTACCGGCAGACGCAGGTTCTTGATCTCTATGATCAGGAATTCCAAGCTGGTGCAGTAATGGTGGTAGTAGCTCTTCCTAAGCGCCGTATAACTCCACCAAGAGTTGGAAACTCCCTGCAAGTCCCCCCAAGTATAACACGATGCCTATTCCCCTTCCGAACGAGGCTGGGAAGCACGGCTACCTTCTGCTCCAACTCCCCCCTCGATGAGTTCGGCAGGGAGAAGATGGGGAGGCTGATTGATCAGAACATTAGATGCCAAAATAATATGGCACAGGAAAAAGATGCAATACATGTTTGCACCCCTCTTAAAAGAAAGCCTTATCTGTCATTTTCAGAGCTGTTTTTGAGGGAAGCAAACTTGTCAGGGTTAGGATTAACCAGCACTACGGAAGCCAAGGATGATGAGCACAACATGCTTGATGACCGATCGGACTCCTCTTTGTCTGCAGAGAATGCCTTGATTACGGCCTCTTGAAGCTCCATGCGTTTCTGTTTCTTCTTGAGTTGTTCCTCCGGAGTTTCATTCCCAGTGCAAGTTAACTCAGATATGTCGCCATTGTCCATGATCTTGTTGATCACTGCCGAGCATCGGGGGAAGAATCGCTTCCCCAGCTCCACTGCTCCAAAGGATATACAATAAGGAGAGGGTTTGGAGATGTCAGTGAGCCATTACAGTGGCAAACAAGGAAGTTTTGCAAAAGATTTCAAATGTAACAGAAAATTGAAAAATAAAGCACAGTTTGGGATGCAACTCATACTGCATGAGGCACATTAATAAAGCCTAGCTCAACATTTTTTCCTGTATTACCAGAAACGGAAAACTGTTTTCGAGCTTCCCAAGCTGGATAGAACTAGAAGATACCAATAACAAAGAGACACGAGTCTTAACTAATAGACAATAATTAAATTGAAATCACAAGACACAAGTCAAGAGAAACAAGCCCCAACAGCCATAGGCATTACCAAGAGACCAAGACATGAATCCGTACAAGCTCCAGCTGGCATTACCAATAGACTACAAGAAATGAGTCCACATAAGTCAAGAGATACAAGCCCCATCGGGCATTACCAAGTCAGAATACTACTGGAGCCACAAGAACTGAGTAAGCACAAGTCAAGAGACATGAGCTTACCAAGAGCATGAAAAATAAATAAATTTCAATGTAATTTATTGTCTATTATTTAACCAATTTATCCATCAAGGAACTGAATGGAAGCACACCAAGAGCATGAAAAATAGCCAAAGGTCGGTATTACAATATGAAGACAATTATTTTTAATTTTTTTGGATCAGAAATCATTTACCTGTTCGAGAAAGTGCTCTCATCCTACTGAGATGCTCCTCCTGAATCTTGAAAGGAGCCTCATTTAAGTCCATATCCGTGCCTTGTGTGTTGCTCAAGTTCCTAGAAGTGATATTGAGTAATGGAAACTCAGAAGTTCCATCAACCTGTGCTATGTCCATAGCAACCTTTGCTTCGATTGGAAACAGAAGCTTTGCAAGTCCAACTGTAGAAGTCAATAAATTCATAGATAAGAAATGTTTTCCTAAGATAAGCCCCAAAGAGACTTGCTGTGGAAAAAAATGGCTATGAGCTTTGCAAGTGATGCATAAATATAACTGGATTTTATACTACTCTTTGATTCTGACTCCAAGTCCACAATCTTGGACGAATTCCTTTTGCATTGCACTTTCCAAGGAACACAGGAAACATCTAATGTCTGCTATAATAGTTTCCAATTAAGATATATTTGAGGAATAAAATATAAAAATTAAATACAGTACCTCTATTTTCAAGATACAGAAGCCGCTTCCGAAGATCATCACCTGCCACAGCAAGTGAAAGAGAAGCTTCTCCAAGTAATGGGTCCCGTCTCTCTGCCTGCTCTAATATCTCCACACACAGCCGGTCTCTCGGAGAAGCCTTCCCTTCCTCCGTAGACTTGAAATAGTCGGCCTTCCTTGTGAGTCGTTTTGAAATCTGAAGAGCATTCCTGCCATCACAAGTTAGATCGGATGGCCTAGCTCCTTTGATCAAAAGAGAAACAATAATTGATGGCTCCCTTCTCATTGCAGCAATATGTAGAACAGTATATCCCCGAGGATTCCTACTGTTCACATCGGTGATCCCAAGATCTAAAAGCTCCGAGGTTGTCTTGGTATCACAATAGGCTACTGCATAATGGAGGGCCCACGCATCATCCAAAGTAGTGTGGGCCTCCTTGAGGAGCATATGAACCAATTCAACATCATCTGAATCCAGTGCTCGGTATATTCTCTTGACATGTTTATTAGGAAAGTTGTTGTGCTCAGGCTTATCCAAGCCCAGTTCTGCCCGGCGATCAGTAATTCTCTTGATGATGTGCAGAGGCAATGACTTCTCTAGGGTCACAATATCAACATCGGATCGGACAATGATTTTAATACATTGTGATAGAAGTCTCTCACAAGAAGCTCCGCATATATTTGCAGTAGAGAGAACAACCATAATATCATCTATGGCGATCTTGTCAAGTATATCCACTAGGTGCTTCTGCATATTAAGATAAGCCTTTAAAAACTCAAATTCAATTCCTTGAACAAATATCTGTCAAAGCAGGGAGCACCAATACAGATTCTTAGTTTACTTATTAGTCATTCTGCATCTTTATAAAGCCAATGTCACTCCATTTTTAGCCCTTCAAGGAAATAAGTACACAGTACATCTCATTTTCCAAAAGAAAAAGTTATGAAGCAAAACTATAATCAAGCATCCCAGTTGGACTGAGATGGAACTATGCTCTTAATTAATTTTCAGAGGGAGAAATCACTCCTAAATCCCAACATGGTTACCAAGAAGACACTCTTCTCCTATAAGAGGTTCTAAACTTGAGCCTTCAATCTAAGGAACTTTATAGGCAGCTTATGAACACATACTCATTTGAGTTCAGCAACCAAATAAACTTCCATCCACATTTGGAACAACTTTAACCAGACCTATGAAGTGATCAGTTCACCAAGAGCAGCACAAGAAATCCAGTCACAATCCCATGTTAAAAACACTTCAGAAGACAACTTGCCTTGGCTTCATCAATTATCTTAAACTCATTTAGCTATATCTGCCCATCAATATTGATAATTTAATTTTTTAGAGGGAAGGATCCAAGTCAGTCGGATACATATACCAATGTAAAACTTCAACATTCGAATTCAGACATCTGAAGAACAAGCCAATAGGAGGAGATTACCTGATAAGTTTCAACGAGTTCAGACAAGTGAAACACAGAAGATGCGTAGAGCACCTGAACCAGGAAATCAATGGCCGGCCTGCACGACACGTGGCCGCACTGGTCGTCAACGCACTCGCACACACCTGCGGGCGAAGGTTTCACCTTGCCGCTGTAAAGGTAGCCCAGGACCGCAAGCACCGACTCGGGCCTGATCTCCATATCCTTGGCAATCTCTTTCAACTTAAGCTTTACCCCTCTATCCTTACCGAAGAAAGCTGCCTTGAAGAAAGGACTACGAGCGGCCAGAATGCAGCGGTGGACGGGGAGCTCGCGGCCCTCGCCCAGGGCGATCTTGGCGTCGGAAAAGAAGTCTGGCCCGGGGGACCCGAAGATAGCATCTAGGTTGTCAGATAGGAGCTTGAAGGAGTCAGGCCGGGAGGTGGGGGTAGGGGTCTCCGGCACGGGAATGGAAGCAGCGACGGCGGCACAGTAGATGCTGCTGCCGTTACTGTTGTTGCTGACGATGTCGTCGGAATCGGAGAAGCCGGATTTCGGGGTACCCATATTGTGTGTGAGAGAGGCAGAGGGAGGTGGGTGCTGCTGACTATAGACAAATGAAGAGAGGAGAAGACGGGATTTTGCAGTTGCAGAGGAAAAGTCAAAGTGGAGGAAGCGGAGGAGGCCGCTGACGGAGGAAAGATAAACAAAGGAGATACGAACACAGCGTCAAAACTTCTGCTCGAGAGAGATGGAGAGGCTGCGTCACTGTCGTATTTCCAATTTCTACATGACAGAACAGCACTGTTACAACAGGGCAGGACGAGGAGAAAGGATGACGTTTGCTTAATTTGTAGGTCACTTAGACTTTATCCAAAACAAATTATCCACCCAATATTAAGTTGAATAAAATATTAAAGAAAATATTTAATAAACTTATAAGGGTATTTATAAAATCATATATTTTATGTGAATAATATAATTTTCTTAAAATTTACATTTTAATAATTTAATTAAAATATTTTTAAAATAAAATATTAAACCTATATTGAATTTGTGCACATAAGTCCTATGTTTGTGCTTGATGTAGACATTTTCATGAGCTAATAATACTAATAGAGAATGATATCTAGAAGGGTGTGTGGCTTATGTTTCTCGTGTTAAAAATATTATTGGCATTTCCATCACATCCCGATAATATTTTCTAGGGTTAATTTAGGGTTTGGCGGAAGGGAAAAAGGCTAAGTTGAGGATGGCTGCAATAATTAAATTCATCTTTTAATTTACCTAATTGGTCATAAATAGTTAGGTCTTGAACAATCCTCCAATTCAGCTGGATCTATGTACATGGGGACTCATTATCTATTTTATTCTTCCGATTCATACCCCTATCCCTTTGGTGCTGCTACTTTGAATTAGGTTTATACTCAGAGTGGACAAGATGTCTAGGAGAAATGAACCATTGATGTACGCACTCACATGTCTATAATGATAGAAGACCCATGTACTTGATCTATACTATGATGCTAATACTTTTGGTGTTGCCATGATGACTGTGAGATGATTTTCTCCACGTGAATTGTCTTCCTTAAGCGGGACAGATACTTTCTTTGGTTCTTGTAAAAGTCTGTTCCTAAAAGACTGAATGAAGGAAATAGCAGTTAAGTAACAAACTTAAGTAAAATAGAGCAATCAATCATGTTCCATCATTGAAAATGCAAGACAGTGTCTCTCGCGCTACTTTCACTCAATACACTAATTATGCATGCAGAGGTATTCAACCGTAACAAGATCCAAATGCAACCGAGGGATTTCCTAATGTTCATCATACTAAAGGATGGAAATGTAGCATTCATATTCATCATACAGTTTTAAGAGCATCACTTTTCAGAGGCATTTATTACCTGCCGATGCATCCATCAATGGTTTTTAGATGAGAACAATGATAACAAGAGTGGTTAAAGAATATAAATACAATGGCCAATCAATCCACATGGCCAACAATGCGATCTTCAGATACCAAATTGTGATGAAAAAGAGGCAATACAATACAATTGAGAGGAGAGGGCTTTCACTCACTTAAAAACAAGACGAGGACAGGTGGCAATCACACCAGCCAAGAGATTTCAAATCCTGAGTCTGGTTGAGAACCAGGCTTTGTTAGATGGATCAGCATTCATGAACCAAATTCGAATTCAAATCCAACTTCAATGACCACTTGTGCACGTCCCAATATCTCCGTCAGAGTACATGAAGATAGAACAGGTTGAAGCATAGGGTTAGGCCCTCCCATCACTGCTAAAGCGCAGTTTCTCAATGCCTTTGAGGGCAGATTCATATTCACGATCATGTGTTATACTTCTCCGGGAGATCCTTCGGGCGTCAGAGAATCCAAACTGCGAGCTTACCTTCTGCCCACTTGATATTCTCTCCTGTAGCACAGGACTTGCACCAGTTGAACGACCACGAAAAGATTCAGATTCAGTCCCTGAGAAAGCTGGGGGCCTGGAAGACCCGCTGGAACGCCCAAAAATTGCAGACTTCGATATCTGCATGATAACAAATATTTTGGCAAAATGAGATTCAATTGAACTTTCACATCTTTGAAATAAACACCAACTTAACTACATTAAATTGAAGACTATGGTTGAACAACTAAAATATTGCTTAATTTTTCTTTGAATGAGTAATGGTTGTGTTAACAGTGAAATTAAATATCAATAGACAGGCCACATATGACAGTAGAATAGATAATACAATAGATAAAATGCACTGTACCATATCATCCTTAGTAATTGCAGAATCATTTGTAGTGGGACTTCTCTGCTTAAGGAAAATTCCAGAATTTACTGTTGCTCGGGATAGTCTCTGCTGAGAATGATCTCTGGAAAGACTAGTTGGTTTCCTTTCAAGACCTACCAGAAAGGGGGGAGTAGGTCTGTTCAGTATGAAACCAAGACATGGTTGTAAATACACAAGATAAAACCCAACAAACAACTCAATATTCTACCAGTAGGTTTGTCAGCATTGCCAGATAAGGGAGGTACACGTGAACTAGTTGCAATAGCAGGATCCTGTCAGAGGAATAAAGCTTTACAAGAATCTCGGCCACACATTCAAAACTCATAAGAAGGCACCAGTAAAGGGGTAAGGAAAGAAAGAAATACCAATGGACGAGGAGGAGGAGTTGCCAGCTGGGATTGTTGATACTTCAAAATGGTCCAATCAAAAATAAAATCACACTGAAAACCTGTATTTTGTTTATACTTTAGCATATCCACCTGATCGTGGTGATATAAAAAACAAGACACAAAATACCATATATATATATAATACCTTCATGCATGAAGAGGCCACGGAACAATCCCTTCAGATAAGCATAGTCTGGCTTGTCATCAAACCGCAATGACCGACAATAATGGAAGTATGATGCAAACTCAGAGGGATAGCCCCGACATAAGGCCTGGTGAACCATAAAATATTATGCAAACTTAAGTCTCACAATCAAGATATTAAAGTTCCTGAAAAATAACACCTCATTTAACTACTTCAAATCGGAGATATGATGGATGAATGGACCTCAATTGTGGTGGAAACCTTCTTCTCACAGATCTTCTCATATCTTTGCTTCTTGTTCCCAGCTTTTAGCCCCTGCCAAGGAAGGCTAGAGAGAAAGAGCTTCATCAGACTCATTAAGTTAGGACAGATTAATCAACCCAAGAAAAGCCAGTTACATGATTCACCTTCCCCTTAAGAAGTACATGAGGACAAATCCAAGAGATTCTAAATCATCTCTGCGACTTTGCTCTGTGAAGTTACAGAAAGACAGCTGAATTAGTAATCTACCAAAGGGACAAGCACAATGAACTTCATTATGGCCTGGCTCAGAAAAGTTCATGGCCAGGGTAAATATGAAAATTTAACTACATATACTAATACCAGGGCAGAAAACTTCATGGCCAAGATAAATATGAAAAATAAACTACACGTACCAATCCCAAGGTGAGTGTTCATGCTAGCATATCTAGCGGTTCCAGTCAGACTTTTATTCTCCCTTCAAATTTGATTGAGCCAAAAATAAATTTATAAGCATCATAATGGTCAAATATAGAAAGCTGGAAAATTTAAAAAGAAAATTGCAGATGTATACTTGGAGCATGAGAAGATACATCTTAAATTAAAAGAAATATATTATGGAAAAAAAACTAAGAAATGGAAAAAAAAATATTTATTTTCTGTAGTGACACATACCATGTTTTCTACAAATAGTGAGCTTAACACGATCATGGAATACTCAGTTAATTTAAGTGAACATTTTATTAGTCTAATCATCAACTCACCTGTAGGGTATATGCTGATTAGTTGCACTATCTCTATATTTCTTTGCCAGACCAAAGTCAATCATATAAACCTGAAAACAGAAAACAGAAAAAATCTTTTAATCCTCAATGAAGGAAAAAGGACCAACACCTGTACGGAGACAAAGTTATACCTGATTTGCACGTCTTCCAGAACCAATCAGAAAATTGTCAGGTTTGATGTCTCGATGCAAAAAAGACTTGGAGTGAAGATACTCGACACGATTAATCTGAAAAAAAAATCTGGCACAATTAATAATCACAGTTTAGGTGGTCTTTTGGAGAGCTTATGTTTGAAAAGTGCGGACCATTTGCTCAGCAAGCATCAGAACTGACTTCAATGAGAGTTTTCTGCTACAATAATTGAATAGATCTTCCAAACTTCGTCCAAGCAAGTCCATAACTAAAATATTGTAATCACCCTCAGAACCATACCATCTGACCTTGGGAATTCCATCTGTCAAGATCAAAATAGCTTCAACGGAAAGAGTAGTGCTTGAAATACAGGAAAGCTGACTGGATCATCAGCAAAAAATGATAACAGATAAAAGGAACTTTACCTCCTCCTTGTAGGAGTCTATACAACTTTGATTCCAACAATAGCTGGGGAGGCTTAGTCTTCACACTTTCCTAGAATAGATATGGAGTCATACTCAGGCAAATCAAAATGGTATTTTATCTAATCTCAATTTAAGTTTCCATATGAATAATATCTGAAAATATACACACTAATGCATGAAAGGATTTCTAATATAATAAACAGTAAACGACACTGCAAGAAACCAAATGATAGGATGCAAAAATTAAAGATTTACACAAATGCAATCGTTCTTCCAAATCAGTTAAATCCATTTTATACGAGGAAACACATTTTTGGTAAGTTCTAGAGTTTAGGTCGAGCCTTTTCGGTCGCCAGATTGGAGTAACAACCCTGCTAAAAATACATTATCGGGCATGCTAGGGCTACAGGGTTCAAGAAAGAAATATAAGGCGTGGGCGGCAACAATCACCATAACATAAAAAGGAAAATCATATGAAAACACCAATGGACCAACTCACAAGCTTAATTGCCACTTCTTCATTGGTCTTGATGTCAGTACCTGCAGGCAGCACACAAATCACGATTAAAACAGAAAAAAAAAAACGAAGGGAGGAAAAAGCCTACCCATGAACCCTAAATGCAGCAGTTGACCGAGGAAAGTAAACGGGAAACGAAGAAACAACCATGAAAGATCTCTCCAAAAGATCCGCTGCCGATCTTCTTGCCGACTCGGAACCTGTTTCCAACGCGAGGCTCCATTCCGTCCGAGCCCACAGACCTATTCCCGCAGATTATGACTCTTACCCGACAAGCCTACCGACATTCGCGGTCATTGAGGAGGACGAGATAGATGATGATCGAGAAGAGAGCATCTCGACGAGTAGAATTTAGGGTTCGAGGGGAAGAGACCGGAAACGGGAAAGCTTATCGCTTGAATTGATTGATTTAGATGGTGAGAGGAGAGATTATTCACAACACAACAATTGCTTGGAGGAAGGGTTATGGATGCATTTAAAAACCGGACCAGGCCTTCACAAATTGGTGGGTAAGATGCATTTGGAGGAGCTGAAAGTTCCATATGATAAAAAATGGAAGTTTTACAGTATAATTAGAAATCTTTTTTATATTAAAAATATACTATGCATTGTTCTACTTATTTTAGATTAAATTATAAAAACAAATTGTAAAAAGTGATATTTTTTATTAAAAATTTAAAAAAAAAGATTTTTTATAAAAATATTTAAATTGAATTATATTAAATACTTATAGAGCAAAAAAATTGTATTAAATATTTTTAAAATAATTAATATAGTTTTTTTGCTCAACTAAATAATTAATATAGTTTGGGAATTAAACTTAACATACAATAATATTCAGGCTTTGAGTTATGGTATGACTTCAAATTTATACGAGGGGTTTTTCTTAAAATTTCGTGGATTTAAAAATGCTGAAGTAATCTATAAGTGAGCAATGATCAATCACTTTCATGTCTAGTTCCTTGGCATGATCTCCATGACTACGAGTGCGAGATTGCCCCCTTAGTGTTTACATGATAGTTGGTGACATTTATGTTAGGACAAGAAGATGAATGCACCCACCATGTTGAGAGGGAGGGAATCTCACTACATTGAAGTTGAAAGTTCCATGGTTCACTAATGTGTAAGGCAATTGTTACATCACATTTGCTAATATTCACATTTGAGTATGACATTTGAGCATTAAAGTACTCCCTTGGTAGTTGTTCCTCCATGAAGAACTAGCTAAGTATGACATTTGAGTAAGTCTATTGAATGTCAATGAAAAAGCAAGTCATCTCAAATCATCTAGTTGAACTCCCTATTAAAGAAAATAGACCTCTTAATCTGTATTTTCTTGGAGGGATACTACCAGTCAGAGTGGATAATGCCAAATGGAACAGAAGAGGCGGCATGAAAAACGCACGGCCAAGACTGCTCTGGCCTGATGATTGTCTTCAATTTAGAATTGTATTAATACATGTCAGAATGAGCAGAGTTTCCACTACCAGGACACACCATCTTACCTCCTGAAATAGCAGTCACCACATATAAACCACGCACTAAAAACTTGGTACCAGAAAGTTACGAAATCATTCAGGTAAGCCTGCCACCCCTGCCTTCTTGGTGTCCCTATGATGCAGCAAGGATCTTCTAGGAAGGCACTGCAAAAACATTATTGGCACATAAAACACAACTAAGCATAAGCATTACAAGTGCAAACATACAACTCCAACTCAGGATGATGTTTTGAATTATTATTGCCTCGACTAAAGAGCGTTTTCAACTTCATTGACAAAACCGGGCTTGTTCTTATCAGCAAGGCTGATAATAGCCTTCTTCATTCAGAGCAACAAATGAATGAATCCATTTACCAACAGGAAAAACATATCCAGCCATTTTAGGAGATCTTAAATATCTCACTATTAACGCACTATGAATTTCATTCTTAGCTAGGTGTTCTGACTAAAAGGTTTTGACCAAAAATTTTAAGACATGACAGATCTCCTCAAGCAACTAAGAACAACATAGCTACTGACTCCATAAAAGAAATATTTGCCAGGTGGATTATTCAGATACTTGTTCAAATACCGTCAATATAAAAAATAATGAAAGAAAATATTTTCCAAGCTGAGAAATTAAAACTGAATAACATGAGAAATATTTAACCAGAAACATACTGTAAGTGGAAGTATCAATCTGCTCTGGAAGCTCCTTAATATCCACTTCAAACCTTGCTTGGACCTGAATCATCTCAACATGAGTTAACAGGCAGCCGTACTTATTTTATAATGACAGGAAAATATGATGAACTTTTAACCTGATTAAGGATGTCAGAGTCAGAAGCAGAAGACACAAATGTAATTGCAAGTCCTTTGGTGCCAAATCTTCCAGCTCTACCGACCTATTAAATATACATCAAAAGACAGTAAGACAGTTTCAGAGGGCCAGGCATGGATGTGACACCATCAAAAAGGCTATGTATTAATAAAGTTTCATGGCCAACCCTGTGAAGATAAGTATCAGCAGAATCAGGCATGTCATAATTGATCACTATATTGACACGTTCAATATCAATTCCACGACCGACCAGATCTGTTGCGACAAGTATCCTCTTGTGCCCTTCCTTAAAACCTTTGTAGCGTGTCAACCTGATAAAATTGAACCAACTCCTTGAGCTTGGAAGAATATACATGCTTGGCAAGGGCAAGAAAGCTTCAGGGGGCTAGGAAACAAAAACCAGTCTCCATAAGGAAGAATTTTCCCACCTTTCCTCTTGGGACATTCCAGAATGGATGCATATAGAAGGGAAGTTACAGTCCACAAGCAACTTGTTTAGCTCAGCAGCTCTATTCACACTCTTTACAAAAATAACAACTTGATTGAAGTCCAGAGCATCTAGAAGATCATTTAGCTTGCGATTTTTCTCCGTCTCACTCAATTTGATATAGTGCTGCCATTCAATCACATTTCAGGTCAAAACATATCAAAATAATTGTACAATAATTAACTCAAAACTCCCAAACATTACCTGTACAAGACCATGAAGGGTAAGCTTGGCCTCATCCACATATATCTCCATGGGCTGAAATGAAGAAATGTCAGAAGAAAGTTCATCAGGTGACCACTTTGACATACAGGACCCTTTTAAGAATGAAGGGTGGATGGACTCCGAGCAATGCAAGAACTCTATTCCATTTGATCCATCTCACACTGAAAATGTTGACAAAGAAGGAGCCACTGCCGTTTAAGAAAGAATCACCAATTGAAAAATACAGGGCTGGATATTATCATAATCACCAAACCCCACATACCAACTATCCCAAAAGTTCCACTCAAGGACAATAAAACAAAAGTAGACAATCAGAACATTGACACAAAAATCCTCACTGCTTTAAGGCAAAGGGAAGGCTGCTCAAAAAGCATTAGTACAACCAGGAAACCAGTGATAAACAGAAACACATGGTAGCCAAAGGTGCAGACCCATAAACCATAGATACATCCTCAACTTCCCACACATGTTGAATACCAATGCCCCCATCTTGCCCTACAGGGCAGTGAAACTGACTGATAAACAGTCCAAGATTGCTGCGCACGAATGTTTGCAAAGAGTGAAGACACACTAGATGCACTACACTTAATATATCCATGTAGAAGGTCCCACATATAGGCATCAAATTGAAGTGGTATAGGTCATGGAACATTACATCTTGCATAAACTTTTTGCAAACAGGACGGATCTCCTTGCTGAGTGTTGCTGAAAACATCATGACCTGCTTATCATGTGGAGTCAATTTGAATATCTCCTGCACATCTCTCCTCATATCTGGCATAATATAGCATAGAAGCTATGAGCCCGACAATATATATAAGGTCACTTTATAGAAAAATTAAGGGCATAAAGACAGTTACAACCAAACAGATCATACCAAGAGATTCTAGCATTTTGTCACACTCATCGAGGATAAAGTGCCTAACATTCTTCAGGGGAAGGTCCTTGTCTCTTGCCAAAGCAAGAATTCTTCCAGGAGTTCCAACAACAATATGGGGGCATTCATTTTTCAGTAAATCCTTGTGAATTTTGATATTAACACCACCATAGAAGACTGCAACCTTGATATCAGGCAAATATGTGCTGAATCTCTCAAATTCGTGGCAAATCTTCACCAATTGAAATGCGAAGGTATAATTAGAAAAGAATAAAGTCAGGAAAAGAAAGAATCAAACAACAGGTGATCAATGGAAGTCAGATCTAACTCACAAAAAATAAATACAAGTACCTGATAAGCCAGTTCCCTTGTATGACAAAGAACAAGGGCCACAACTTGCCCCGCAACAGGCTCAATTTGCTGAAGAGTAGAGAGTACAAAAACCGCAGTCTTACCCATCCCTGACTTAGCTTGACAAATCACATCCATTCCCAGTATAGCTTGAGGGATACATTCGTGTTGCACTGATATATCAAAGAAAATGGACCGAAGGGACTGTCTAGTAAGCAAAATACAATCCCTTGAACCTTTCAAATGAAAGGTTTCAAAACCAATTGTTTCTCTGGTAAAATTGGGGTTTTAACATGTTACCTGAAAATTTAAAGAGCTGAAAATTAGAAAGTGCATTTGTAGCGTGAGAAAAATGCAACACAATTCGAGAAAAACACTCATTTTCAGCTATGAATGGGGCCAACTTCTATACAAACTGAAGTGTCAATAAAACCAATAGATATAACTCAAATATTGCCTTCAGAAGGGTGCTCAAATCCTGAGTCAACGATAGCCCGAAGCAGCTCTGGCTTTAGAAGGAAGTCTCTGAATCCTGAGCTATGGATCCCGACATAGCCCCTATAAGTGTAAAAGTAATATAGCTCATGTAAGATTTTGACAAGTGGTTTCACTAGCTTTAAGAGAAAATGGAAATTCAAATACCAAAAAAATATGTCACCACTCCCAAAGAAGACAATTCTTAAATAAAATGTTCTCAACAGTGGATAATACATGAGTAGACTAAGAGAAACATTAGAAAGTTTTCACAAATGGCATTAGATGGAAACCTCACAGCAAGTTTGGAGCCTCGCATATGACAAGGCAGGAATACAGAATAAAACTAGCCCAATAAAACGGAGATACTCTTATTTGAATTTCTGAAACTACCAACGATCAGATATAATACCTTTCAATTATGAAGTTCCAAAACTCAATCATACGGATTAACATAACCATTAAACCATCATTAGTAAAAAATATGAAGATAATCTAAGCATATTTAACATAAATTGACATTAAATCCACTACGGAAAAAAAAGGGTTTACACTGCAACTTCTACTAAAGTATATCAGATGTACTTTTTGTCACCATCACCGTTGACTTTGGCAGCAGAATTAAGGACTTTCTCTTCCTCGTCTTCGTAGTCGAGAAGCTCTTCCTCGTAAGCATCATTGTCCCCTCTTTCTCCCATATTTCTGCAATCAAAAAGCAAAATTCCATTAGTAAGCTACGGGAATTACAATTGAATCCAATATAAGAAGCAATTGGAGCATAATATATGAAAATCATATAATTTCCAGTTTCTGGACCTCAAGAAAAACTGACAGGAGCTTCCGCGACTTGAGATAAAAACTTGGGGGACATACAATCAGGAAATGGATGCTTTAAATTTGTAGCTCATGCCACCTATAGAGTATAGAAAACCAAAATAACTCGAACTTGAGATTTGACGAAAAAGCAATGGAGATACACGAATTTTGAAATAAGAAGTCCATTTACCAAATTGAATATCACCCAATAAAAGCGAGTCAACACGCTCGGGGCAGAAACAGACCAAGTGTACACTAGCGATTAGATAATAGAAGTAAGATATAGAAATCGACCTCTGAACCTGCGAGAAGCTTAAAACAGAGCAATCCGTTCAGTCTGCAAAGGCTAATGGCTGAAGGAGTACAACAGGAACTGGAAGCTATCGGCCTAGGGTTCTTCGATGCTCGGAGGGGATTGAATGTATAACGGTTGCAGGTGGGTTTGGACTTGGAGACGCGCTCTCTCTAATCAGTAGGCCCAAAGTGTAGGCCCATTTATATTTTCCGCAGCGGATAAAAAATAAATGGAAATGAAATGCCTAAAAATATTTTTTTAATAAATAGATAAATTATTCATTTTTCTAATCATACAATTACTACATATTACCAATAATTGATTAATAAAATAATAATTAAAATTAATACAAGAGATCTTGGAGTTTAGTAGTGATCAATCAGTTTAGATAAAATATATGTGTTTGTATTTATAAAATTAGAAAGTTTTAATTATTTTTAATTAAATAGTTAACTGTAATAATGCAATAATATATTTTCACATCAGGTATAATATGCTTACACTCTTATCATATTTATCACCTGAAATTGTCTATTATTTTATTCGAGTATTTAGAAAAAAAAATATTAAATTCGAGTTAATTATTTTTAATTGTATGAGAATATTAAAATATATTTTGATAATTAAATATCAAATTAAATAATTTAAAAATATTATACTACTTATAAGTAATTACTCAATTAAATTAGTAATAAATCAAGGTTATGAAATATAATGATCTAACTCTTATTCCTAATTTTTATACTTGTTTTAGAAATAATTTCAAATTCAAATTATTTAAAATTGCTCAATTTAAATAAAGAGTAGGGAAGTTTCACTTCAAATGAAATATTTAAATTCTAAATAAATTATGGAGTGATTTAGATTTAAAATGTTTGAAATAAAATTTATTTTTATATTGAGTAATTTAGAATTGAAGTATTCGAAGTAAAAATGAGTGATCGATTTGAATATTTTAAAATTTTTAATAATTAATTTGTAGTAGATGAATTAAGATAAAAAATTAGGAATATAAATTTATTATTTTAATTAAATTATAAAATTTATTAGCTATTATATATAATTAAATTATATTAAAAATATTTTATAAAATAAAATTCTATTTATAATATTTATATTATATATTTACGTCAAATAATTTTATATAAAATATTATTATTATATAAATATATTTAAAATATATAAAGATAAAAATAAATTAATAATAATGTAAACAATAAATAAGTATATTAAATTAATTTAACTAATAAAAAATAATTACTTCAATTCAAAATATTTGTAAATTTTGTATTTTAAGATTTGTAAATATTTGTACCACTCCATTTTTTTTTAATGAAATGAAAGATTTCTCCCCTGATCCCGCCTAAGTGACCAAATAGGAAAGTAGAGGAATATCTATACAATGTAGAGACGACAAAACCACAAACATCATGCTGTGCTGCTGCATTATTCTTCCAGCAAGAAGGAATACGTGCATGTAATCAAATGCAAATGCAAATGCAAGATCATACTCACACGACCAAAATTTCGGACAGTGTCTCCGATGAATGCAAGTAACATTAGCAACTTAGCTAGATCACATCTATCTATCCTAGGACAAAGATATGCACCAACCTAACTAATTTTTCTACCACCGCCAAAAGTAATGCAGTGACAGTAAAACTTGGGTTGCCATCAACATGGTGGCCATTGTACCACAAGAGCTGGTCCACCGCCGGTCCCTTGAAGCCCAGTTTCCCATATCGGTCCTCGCCAGGCCCTCCGAATAGGAGGGATACAAACACGCCCCATAACCTACAGTTTGCTCAGGGTTGGTCCACGTTAAGCTTATTTTATGGCAAATAATTATCTAAAAAGTGGAACATATTCCATTGTAAACCATAATTTTCCTTCTAATCAACTATGTCTACCATATAAATGTGTTACTTACTCGGGTCAGTGGTGGTGATTGTGCCGGTGCCCCCGAAATCACAGTCGAACGGGTGGCGGCCGGAGGCCTGATAGTAGGCGTTCATAACGTAGGCTGCGTGAGACCGGGCCGTGTTGGGGCTGAAGCAGGGCCCTCCGCCCTGTATAGGCTTGCAGTCCACTCTGTTGCTGCAGGCGTAGTCTATGTTGGCCTGTAGCGCCTGATCGGTGGCATCCGACTTGGGGACGCACCACCTCTTCCCCTCCGCGGAAGGCGGTGGAGCAGTCGGGGGAGAGCTCGGGATGGGCCCTGCCGCCTGCAAAATAAAATGAATATTGTAATAGAAACCAACGGGCTATGCATCTATTGACAGGAGACATATTGGTGAAATGTCTGCTAGGCTTGTTAACCTTGACAAGAACAGTCAAATAATGCTTGAACAAATAATTTACAGCATTGCCACTCAGGGGTTACCTGCTGATCTCGGAGGATTCCGACGTCGTAGACTGGAGTGAGGTCCGGCTTGAACAGTCCGAAGTTCTGCTCCGAGACGGAGGGCTTGAGATCCTCGTTGAACAGTGAGAAGACGTACGTCTCGAACGTCCGGTTTGGCATCAACGGTGTCCCCTTCCCGGAGTTCACGTGCTTGATGAGGTTCCCGTTGAACGACTTCGCGTTCTCGACGTTCACGTCTGGTTGCGTCACGGGGTCCCCGACGGAGGGCCACCCCGTCTCCCCGACGGATATGGTCACGTCGCCGTACCCGAGCCGGTTCATGGCGGTGTGAACCGCATCCATCTGGGCGTCGAACATGTTGGTGTAGTTAATCCCGGTGGCCGAGTCGAACACGCCGGCGTTAGGCCGGAAAAGGGCGTAGTTGAGGGTTTTGTCCGTGAAGCCGAAGTACGGATAGGGGTTGACCATGAATGTGGAATTGGTCTGGCGGTGGAATTCGAGGATCGGGGCGAAGATAGCGCGGTCGTAGCCACGGCGGAACCGGCTGTTGCTGGGAGGCTCCGAGGCGGAGAGGATGCCGAGGGAATGAGGGGTGGTGACCTCGACGCTGGTGACGTTGGCGAGCCGCAGGGCGGAGTGGATGGATTTCATGGCGGGGAGGAGGGTGGCGATGAGGGTCTTGTCGTGGGTAGCGAGGATCTCGTTGCCCACGGCCACGCGGTTGATGTTCGCGGCGGGGTGGAATGGGACGATGTTGGAGGAGACCCAAGACTGGGCAGCGGGGAGCTTTGAGAGAGGGATAACGTCGCCGTTCCCGACAGTTACGGTGACGGCAATTCCGGTGCCAGCAAAAGCGCGGAGGATATCGGGGTTGGCGTCGAAGATCTTGACGCGGTCGATGGTTGTTCGGGACTTGAGGAAGGCGGCCACCTGAGCAGGGTGGGGGAGGTTATCCGCGACGGTGCCGTAGTTGACGCCGATGGGGTAGCCGGCGCATGAGGCTTGGAGACGGACGAGAAACATCAGGAGGAAGAAGAGTTGGCACATGGTTATGCGGAGATGGACTGACACTAACTGCCTCCGGGGAGGGGGGTCTTGATGGTGTGAACTGAGCTGAGCTTTCCACCTACCTTGAAGAGGCGTGTGTTGGGGAAGTGAAGATCAAGCGCCCAGATTTGAGTGGGGTGCGGGTGGGAGTAGTCGAACAGGTGAATGGGGGACCATAAATGCAGTAATTGGCAAACGTGTCGTGCAATCGTGGCTGTGACGCGCTCTTTCCCCTTTTCACCAAACTCCTCGTCTTCTTCCTTCCCTCCTCGTGTCACTATCTTTGCATGGTTAGCCAGAACCAGAAGAGAACTTGCATAGTATTATTTAGTTTGGAGACGCAAAAGGGTACTTGAGGAGTTACTTGATTTCATCTTGCATGATCAGATCAGTGATCCATAATATTATAACACATGCGTGTCCTACCACCATCCTCCATCCTCAGGAACTCGGTAACTGTCATAGAAAGGAAAGTAGAGGAAGAAGGATGTTACAGTATTAGTTGAGCGATTATTACAGCAAATAATGAGTGTTATCCATGTAACAAACCCACCTTTCCTATCACGATACCATTGCAACAAAGCTTAATTAACTATTGTCAAAAAATTAGGGAATGAAAAATTATCAGTAAGAAACTTGAGAAATTAATAGAAAGTGTAAAAGAATCAAACCTAAAACTAACAAAATCAAGGAGTGTTGGGAAGACCTAAGGAATTAGAGCATTTTAGGTTGATCACCCACCTCAATCGACCAACTCAACAACATAATATGAGTAACAACGATAGGAAAAAAACCCAAACAAAATGATAATTAGAAAGCCAAATAATCATCACACATTCTCCAAGGAAACTAAGGCCATAGAAGAAAGACACAAACTTAAAGGTGCATCACGGTTGGTGGTCGCTATGAAATCCATCGATCAAGACCTCCAGTCCATCAGACAGAACATGGACAAGTAATGCCTAACTAAAACTCGAATTAAAGACACTGATACCTGAAGGACTTTGCGTAGGAACTGGGGAGTCGATCGGAGGCAATTACCGGTGTCGGGAAGGGGTGACGCTAACGATGGACAAACCTCAAACGACTGGGAAATTGAAATTGAGATTGAGAGGAGGAAAAGCTGGAATCGCAAACATCGGAACTTCCGACGGCAGACGATAAAGCGTGATGTTTGATCCATGTCAAGGTTTCCTTTGGTGGACCTGAACTAGGGAGCAAAAGAATGTAGGAAAATTGAGAGCACAAAAAGGAGTACATGTCGTCGCCATGAAGAGGGAAAGGGTCGCTGACGTTCGATCGCCGCCCCATGCCCCATTAGAGGTCTCGGGGGAACAAGTACGGGCATCGAAAGTTCTACACATTTGAGCAGTTTTGGGTGACCTAAAAACCGAAGAGAAATACTGTTACACTCCGACTTAATTTGACTCAAACGACGCGAGTAATCCGTTACTTCCGTCACTTTTCTTTTACTATGTAGTATTAGTACAAAAATAAAGGTACCGATATCTAATATTCTAAATCACAGTAATGAGAACAATATTATAGGAATATTTCTACATTAGTTTTACTTTTCTGGCTCTTAGAACGATATCAACGTATAACGGAGGTGTAAATTTTTATAACTTAATAATTATGCAATTGACGTAAATTATTATTTTATATTTTTATTTAAGATACTAATTTAATTTTATATATAATTTAATTATTATTTATTAAAAAAAGATCGTTATATTTGTTGATAGTAACTTTTATGTATTATAGGGCATTTACTATATACACCATAATTATCAATAATCTAAATATATATCCATTACTTGATTGTTATACCCTTATTATATTTTGTATACGTATAAGTAAAATAATATATTTAAATAATAAACTTCTAAAACCACTTATATAATAGTGGGATTTGAACTTATATGAAATATACCATCAATATTATTATTAATTATTATCATTATATTTGGTGCTACTAATCTAACAAGTTCGACAAAATATTTTCAGTTTATTAACTAAATTTCATAATAGATGATATTTTAAACATAAACGCTTAAATTTGTCATTAAATTCGACTTGTTATAAAATATTTCTCTTAACAAACAGACTACAATTATACTTTTAGTGCAATAATCATACCTTTTACTATAAATATTATTCTCTCAATTACGCTTTTTTGGTAACTAGTAGCTGGGTCACTCGTTAATTCGATTTAATAATATTTTTTTATAAGCATTTTACTTAGTAAATATAAATGAACCACCCTCCTGACTTTATTAATTCTAGAGCTACTTATCATGTTAATTATATTTGTCAATCACTTTATGGCATTAAATAAATTTCATATGCTTAGTTCCTCCGTCTTAGCTCATTTTTACTTCAAATGTACTTGTGAGTTTCTATTACTAATTATTCCTTATTTATCTATTACACCTCCAAATTTATTATGTTTTTATTGATAATATTATTGTTATTGTCTTATCTAATACTCGCATTAAACTAATAATTTGTTCTCTTCAATAAAAATTATCTCTCAAATTAAAAAATAAATAAAAATAGGAAAGGTGAAAACTTATGATGTATCTTAAATTAATACCAAGCTCACCCACATATATTTTTTTCTTGATGAATACAACAATTAAAGTATTTTTTAGTTCATCTATTAAATCCCCTTGTGATAAAGATGAAGGTTTCATTTCTACCGTTGCACCTAAAACTCAATCCCTATATAGAATTCCCAACTAAATAATTCTTTTTTAAGATAGAAAGTGAATGATTCAAGATATTTATAAATGAGGATTATCCATTCTAGACCTATTTATCACTTTTTTAGTATTAAAATTATCTTTTATCCATATTACTATCATTATATTATGAATTTTATTTAATATATCACTCTCATCATTACTTAGAATTGTCTATCAAGTATATTTCATACATCAATATATATTTATTCACTTGATTATGGTTAAGTATATTATATGCTAACTTGTTCACCATACTTCTCATCTTGTTATTTATTTTTCTATTACTTTATTTTTATCTTGTTTCACTATCTTATTTGGTTGCAATCTTATATTTTGGAGTTTTAAAAAGAATCACACCGATCACTACAGCACCGAGTATGAATATGAAAGTATTGTCAATACGATAGCTGAACTTATATGGGATCCAATCGACTCTCGCTCACTCGACCTCTCAAATTATGGTGTGATAACCGTCAATCTTATCATAATAAAGTATTATGGACCGATAAATATTCGGATCAATATCTATTTAAAAGTTATTACTTTTAAGTAATAGAACCTTTTCAATCATATAAACAAATAACAATTCTCTATTTTATCCAATATGGGATAATATTTTAACATTGCCCTCACGTACAACGTTTATACACTTGCCACGTACAATTTTAAACTCGCCCTCAACAATTATCTACGAGTTGGGTATTATTTTTCTAGTTTAGGATGAGGGGAACAATGCCCTCAATTTGGGTACAAGTGCGAGTGCACTAGCTCTAATAGCATGTGAGGAGATATTGTAGACCAATAAGGGGTCGGACCCATTTATACTTTTAAGTATACATGTGTCCAACCTGTTATCGATTAATAATATATTTTCACACTGACTACAAAACCCGTTTTTCATATTTAGACTAAATATTTATCATTTTGTCGATAAATGTGTTAGTCAACAAATTTTTTGGATTAATTTCTTTAGCACCCATAACCAATTTGTTGATTTACTCACTAAGTGATTATTATCTTCCTAGTTTTATCTATTATTAGTTCAATATTCGTGAACCACTCTTTAATAGATTATTAAACTAAAATGTTATATTATCTTACCTTAGATAGATCTCATAAATTTAAATAACTACTAAGTAAATGACATCATAACCACTCGATTCACTGCCATTAATAATGGATGACATTACACTTCTAAGTTTACTAATTTATTTTATTTAATTTATTATTTAGTATAATATTTTGTATGTAAACCTTGTTATTATTCCCCTTTTAGTCGTGGCAGGACTGAACTTGACACACCAAAAGAGAAAAAATCAGATTCCATTGAACTCAGCATATGTACTAGGTTATCCAGAAAAGCTAAGTAGTTTTCTCCCATTCATCTATTACTTGTGGTGAGATTTATAGTTCCAACTTTCTCATTGATGGAATTCTTAGATCACACTCTACTCATGTCTTCTTGATTTCCATTGCAATAAATCACAAAATACGTATTCTCACAATGATTGGAAGAATATGCAAAAGAGTAGTGAAGGCCGAAAGAGAGATGAAGAACATATATAAAACTCATAAATCATTTCTTTGACTTTACAAACTTTTAGACTTTACACCCTTTAAAAATCTATTCATCTTTGAAGAGTATACAAGACTATATCTACAAACTTTTTTTATATATGAGTTAAGTGATAGAATGATGGTTTCTTTATAGATTATGATACAAATAAATCACACATACTTTCAATTGATTTTTAAACATTTATAAAACGTATTTTTACTTATTCAAACTAATTTGAACAAATTTCTTAACTAAAACAATTTCTATCCAATATAACCAACAAGAATTTATCATGAGGGAGTTCCAAGTTACCAATATGCTCCTTCAAGAGACAACTAAAGGATTGGATGGTGTAGGGTTTGTTACTTTTAATGCTTTTGGAGAAGTATTATATGCATTTGACCTCTTGGACCAGCATGAAATGATAGGTTTGTTGAAAAGCCTTACCCTCTGAGTCATATCATGATGGATTACCGGACTACGAAACTCCATGGAATCATGCAATGAACTTGGGCATGGGATACTCGTAATTAGGCATTTCCATGTGAAACTTCTTGCTTTTTGAGTACAAGGGCCATCAAGTTGTGTGGATCAATTGCAGGTGTGGTGGCCAATAAATGGCAGTCCATCAACATAGGTATTAGATACCAGATTTTGCTTTTTTGGGTGGGTGGCTCATCAACTTGCAGGGATCAATTGAGGTGAGGTGCTCCCCCAAATAAATGGCAGTCCATCATTCTAAGTATTGGATAGAGATTTATGAAGGAAAATAAATATATTTTCTCATTTTTGCCTATCTTTATTTTCTTATTAAAATTTTATAAATATTAAAAAATTCTATAAATTTGAATTAGGTAAGAATATACGTAGGTCATCTTTTGCTCACGGAATAGTGATAGAGATATTTTGGTGCTCATGCTGTGAAGATCCGTGGAGCAGCCCTGCCCTGACCCCCCAGCATGTATGATTGTGGCTCTGGTATATATGGTGCTGGCACCTTTTGACCCGAAGACCCAATCAACTGAGAGGTGCATGAACATCCCCCTCTTTCACTCACGGTCACGGCCTACTTGGGTGGCTGTCGGCATAACCTACCTCCTAAAGAAGATCTAGGAGGATCTCACACTGGAGTTGAAGTAGCCCTTGTCTACCATTTAGGAGGTGATCTAAATTCATAAAGTTTTATTAAAGTTACCATCATCGATCCTCTCCTACCACTGACCCTTCTCTCCAAGAGGGCATAACATTTTTGTTGGGAGGTAAGTATCCACTCCCAACAAAGACATCTGCAGTGGGGGCATGGCGCAGATTTGCTTTCAACATTATTTGGAGGATGATAAGAGGAGAGATTGGTGCATGCATTGACCTGGTAAGAGCTGTTCCATGTAGGACCGATCATAACCGCTCGACCGCACGGAAGAATCTCTGGCTAACGGCCACCTTATTTCGAGCTATGGTCAGATGAGATGAGGGCAACCCCCAACCGCCCGGCCAAGGCATGCATCCTGCCCCCATATGTCTCATTATCATTCCTAATTCCCTGGTAGGGCAGTATATGATGCATGCACACAAGTGGGGGAATACATTAAATAAATCGGCACAAGTTGACGATGACCTTTTAATAATTATGTAAAGGTCATATGGTATGGGATCCGATCTTGAGAGGGAGTAAAAGATACACGCATACGAGAAAAAAATATGTGGCACTCGATTAACTTGTTTCTTACATCCACGTCCAAACATGCTGCATAGTTGCATTTAGGTTGTGAATAGGGAGAGGGCATGTTGCAAAGAAACCCATGTTGCCTTGTTGCTCAAAGTGGCCCTTCCTTCCTCCATACCGCTCCACTTGTGCCACGTCTGGTTTCTTCTTTGTGATTGGTGGGTGTGCCCAATAAAACTTATTATTTGCTCTCTCTCTTTTATGTTATTCTACAAGTTATGTGCTAAAATATATGGTAAAATTAATTTATATCAATTGTTAAAAATGAATATAATTTCTCAAAATTTCAACTAAAATAATGTTATAATTTACCTTATAACTAATTTGATGGTAGTTTGAACATGAATACTCTTAAAATATATATTTTTATTTTAAATATCATTTTAACTTATAATTTCACGTTAGATAATTTAATAATTATAATTTCGTAAGAATTTATTGACCTAGGTCGTACACATATTTATTTAAAATTTATTAATTATAATTATTGTAACATTTTTAAATTTATAAATTTAAAATAATTTTTTATTTTATCTAACAAATGTATATAAGACATATATAATTATATACGAGTGAGAATAACAAGTTTTCTGTATTATAGAATAAAAGTTTACTAATAATGAGAAAATATATATTGGAAAATAATATAATTGAATATAAAATATTTGTAATTAATAGTAAATTTTCAAATGCCCAAAATCAAAATCAATTCATGTGAGTGGATGCCAACTACTCGATGGTTTGGGGTCTCACGTGCAATTGGGTATCTGAATTTCAAGAGTGGCGAAGTGAAATTATCTGAAAGTTTTTGGGACTGATGCGCTATGAGAATGAACATCGGAGCAAAGTGAAAATTGTACTAAAAAAGGGCACTTGTGTGGCGTGAAGAATATTATTATATGGACAAACTAAAATTATTTGGCAGAGAAAATCCGCCCAAATACATTGCATGTGATGTGGCTCCCCTATTCAATGTATCGTCGTCACATTCCAAGAACCCCAATATTAATGGAAAGGGAAGCGCAGAGCCATTATCTGCCATCTCTCTCCTCCATCTTCCTCCTCTCTTCTTTCTCCCACCTTCATTTTTGCCCTATCTCATAGGGTTTGGACCGCCTCGTAGAATCTGCGCCATCTGATGCATTCGTGGCCTTGGGAGCCATACGCTATCCTTCTGGTTTCAATCGTTGCTGGGTTGTTCTTTTTTGCTCTCTTCGGAGAGTTCCTGGTCCTTCCGGAGTATTTTGGTTTTTATCCATGTCGAAGGTCTTCGGTTTCAGTGGTAAGGTTCCTGACTTTTCTCTGGTAGTTATCTTGGATGATCTGCTTGTAGATCTTGATTTGCGCAGTTTAACTTCTCGTATTAGTTTGCCCTAAGTATAAGACGAATTCCTGCGGTATGTAGGATTTTAAGTGCTCTTATTATTGGATCAAAGAATGATCGATGATATTTTGCAGCTCATAGCTTGTTCAGTTGGTAATTCATGTCTTTTGAGCTCCTTGTTCACCCTGCTTTTGTAGCTGGGTATTAGGTTTTTATATAAACCGTTGTTTGTAGATCATGCTTAACTGATCCATGGATCTCTGGTTTAGATCAATTTCTCCGATTGACATGATTCATAATAAAGATGTTGTTGAGGCAAAAGGATACTGCGTCTGAAATTTGGGAATCTGTTATTTGCAACCTTTGAGATAAATAGATATGGAATCATTTCATGTCGTCCGATTATACTTTTTTTTGAGCTGAACAAGGCTTGCTTACTTTACTTTGTTCAGGTGAGAACGTCTTCCGTGGCGATTCAATATACGCAAACCCTAAAGAGGCGGGCCTCTTTTTGTCTCTTGGTCGCCACATCGATCTGTGCTTTCCTCCCAACAAGAAACCTCGAATCAGTGCTCCGATCATTGTTGAGCCTAAGAAGGCGTCTATTGAAGTTCTTCCTGATGAGTGCCTATTTGAGATCCTCCGAAGGTTACCTGGGGACCAAGAGAGGAGTGCTTGTGCTTGTGTCTCCAAGCAATGGCTCACTATTCTGAGTAACATTCACAGGGATGAACGCCAGTCAGAAGAGGTAGCCTCACAGAACGTTCAAGACTTCTGTGATGAGCAAGAAAAAAGGGAAACTCAGGCTTACAGTGATGGGTATCTTTCAAGGATCCTCGAAGGGAAGAAAGCTACTGATACTCGCCTTGCTGCAAT
Organism: Trapa incisa; assembly: GCA_030064435.1. Lineage (NCBI taxonomy): Eukaryota > Viridiplantae > Streptophyta > Magnoliopsida > Myrtales > Lythraceae > Trapa > Trapa incisa. The sequence goes on along the minus strand of CM057786.1, from coordinate 10,580,437 downwards.
CTCGGTAGGAACAGCTGCTCGCGGTGGATTAAGCAAGCTTCTTGTCAGAGGAAGCAATACATCTCATGGGGTCACAGACATTGGATTACGTGCGATTGCCCAAGGATGCCCGAACCTTCGGATCCTCTCTCTGTGGAATGTCCCTTGTGTTGGAGATGAGGGCTTGTTTGAGATTGCTAAGGGCTGTACTCGTCTTGAGAAGCTTGAACTCCATCATTGTCCATTGGTCACTGATTGCTCTCTGGCTGCCTTTGCTAAGAACTGCCCCAACCTGACTGATGTGGTGATTGATTCTTGTAGGAAGATTGGGAATGAGGGCCTGCCAATTCTCGCCAAGGGTTGTACAAACATTAGTTCTGTTTCAGTAAAGGACTGTCCTCTTGTTGGAGACCAAGGCATTGCAGGCCTCGTATCCAATGCTTCGGTTGTGCTCATGAAACTTAAGCTCCAGGGATTGAATGTGACTGATCTGACTCTGGCAGTGGTCGGGCACTATGGGAAACAAGTAACTGATCTAGTCCTTGAGAATCTCCACAGTGTGACAGAGAGGGGGTTTTGGGTGATGGGAAATGGTCATGGGTTACAGAAATTGAGATCTTTCACTGTCTTGTCCTGTGAGGGAGTGACTGATCTTGGTCTTGATTCCATCGGAAAAGGATGCCCAAACCTCAAACATCTTTTTGTGAGAAGGTGCTCCGTCTTGTCAGATAATGGACTTCTCTTGTTCAGTAAGTCAGCAGCCTCCCTTGAGAGGCTCCAATTAGAAGAATGCCACAGGGTGACGCAATATGGTCTCTTTGGCTTGATATTCAACTCTCGAGAAACATTGAAGTCTCTTTCAGTTGCAAAGTGCTTGGGGATAAAGGATTTTGAGGAGGGAACGGGATTCCCTTCGACTTGTCCCCCTTGTGAGTCCCTCCAGTACCTATCCATTTCCAACTGCCCTGAGTTTGGCAATTCCAACCTGACTATTCTTGGCAAGATGTGCTCTCATGTACAAAGTTTAGACCTCAGTGGGCTCTGTGGAATAACTGATTCAGGCCTCCTGTCACTCTTTGAGGCCTGCAAGGGCGGGCTTGTGAAGGTTAACATCAGTGGGTGCATCAACATCACCGATGAGGCTGTTTCTGCTCTCTGCAAAACCCATGGTTGGGGCCTTGAGGTCCTCAACCTCTACTCTTGTCCCAAGATTGGGGATAGGAGTTTGGTTTTGATTTCTGAAAACTGCCAGTTGCTCAATGATCTTGATGTATCAAGAACTGCAGTTTCAGATCTTGGGATCAGGGCATTGTCATGTGGTGACCTCCTCAACCTTCAGATACTTTCTGTAGCTGGTTGCCACATTTCTGACAAGTCTGTTCCCGCATTGAAGAAGCTCGGCACATCTCTCATGGGTCTGAACTTGAAGCACTGCAGTGGAATCACCCAGCACTCTGTCAATCGGCTTATTGAGCAGCTGTGGGAGTGCGATATCCTCTGGTGAGGATTACTTTCAGTAAGGTATAAAAACTATTGGGAAGAAGAAAAAAGAACCAATTTGCTTCTCTAGAAGTTTTATTTTAGTTGTGTTTTTGGGATCCATATTGTAATATGGGTCTTTTGAGTCGGTCCAAATCCACTACTTGGTCCTCTTTTTCCAGGGAAAATCCACGGCCTTTTTTTGCAGGTTTCTTTAGAAGGAGCCTGCTGGTAGTTTCATCCTGCCCCTTATTTAAACGGGTTAGAGGTTTTGGGCTGCCTTTCCCCTGAGAATTTAGCTGACCATTTTTCTGGACTTGGGTTATCCTGTGTGCACTCTGTTGGCCTTGCTCGTCTTTCTCGCGTATTTTGAACCTCTTATGGGTCGTCACGCCTTAGGGTCGAGTCTTAGGTCGTATCTTTTCCTTGAAGGGCTGGAGTTAGCAGTCAAGGTGTTGTGTCTTAGGGGCCACAGTCTTCGTTCAACTTGGAATGCCTCGCGAGTTCAGTGGGCTTTGCTGGTGGCAGGGAGTTATGATCTGCCATGACAATCTCTGAATGTGGAGGTGTTTTTTCAAAACCAAAGTCCCTTTTTTTTCTCGGAGATGTCCAAGGAACGGTGAAGTGTACCCCTTGTATGAATGCAGAATATGTTGTATAGCCTTTGTGGCATGTAATTGAAATTGGATGCTGTAGCCCTTTGTGGTTGGTTTGTGTGAACAGCCTGTTTTATTGATATTAATATAAAATAAATAAAAGTTGCGTCATTATGTAATTTACGCTCCTTTTTTTCCTTTGATATGTATATATAACTATTTCTATTTCTTTGGATAAAAAGGAAAGGGGAAGATGATATTGGGATCCAACTGTTATTGACGTGACAGTAGGCCAAAAATTTCTAATCCCAGAGGGAATATATGATTTTGATACATCACCCCCATTAGGATTATTGTCTCAATTGAAGGCTACCATTGAATTGTCTTCATGACATGTGAAATGGACAGGACAGGGGAATATGATTCATCTGCAAAATTGAAAAGTTCAATGTGCATGGTAGAACATAAGCTGCCTCTCAACATCAACACACCATTATAAGAAGGTGGAGTAATGTATCACAAAAAAAATTAGTAAAGGAAAAAAATTGAATTATATTACATAGAAATCATTGTCTTAAATACCAGACAAAATTACATTATTGAGGGGGGATTCAAGAACCCATTTGGTTCTTGTGGGTCTACAATTATTCATTGCCTCCATATCTTCTCTATTTTCAAAGGAAAAGGTTCAGTTAGAACCAAACATAGTACTTCGAGATTCTTTCTTTCTGGCAGGTTATAAGCAGACATGGAAAATAATGGACTCAGGCTGACAACCAGTAAGCTTACCGAGGTTTTGGATCCCTACATATGGACCAACAATCTTATAAGAGAACATCATCAGCCACAAGAGTGAAGCCTAACATATTAATCACAATAGCAAAACCAGGCTGAGCCAACCTTCATCTCATGAGAGAATGAATCTGTGGGCTCTGGGACACTGTCATTGATGCCCCATTGTTTCTTGAACATTTTATCTTGCATCATGTAGCCCTTCACTAGTTTCAGCCTCTTGGACTTCCAGAATCAGGTTCTGCACAACCCAACAGAGGCACATTTTTCTTCTGCCCGTGTCTCTTCTTTATCAACTGTTTTTGAGGATTTGGTGGTTTTAGCTGCACTGCCTAACAGTGATTTCCTCTCAGGGGCAATTTAGGACGCGATTTCCTTGGTGGCTTCTTTGGATTTGGGGAGGGTTCTGTGTTGGTGTTATTGCAACTCACAGCGTCCAGGCTTAATCGGTCCAATCTTTGATTGTGGCCACTGTTTTCTTCAGATTCTTCCTCATTAGCAGTCTTCTTTCGGCCAAGTTTTGGGGATTTTGCCCTTGTTGTGGGTATCTGCATTTAAGGTATGTTACAACTTATGGCACTAGGATGTGGATAAAATAATTAGAACAATTCAGCTGCCATTGATGCTAACAAGTCATCTATGACAAGACCTCCTCACATATAAAGATATGAAACATGATCAATCTATCATGAGTCTAAATAATCAATTCAAGTTATATTTCCTGAAGTCAACAATATAAAATTCCTAAATTCCCATAAAATAATTAGACACAGTCAGGTTTGTGGAACTGATTAATAGAATGTCATGAAATTGGATGTGATTCTGAATAGCTAATGGTATCATTCATGAAATTTTCATGGTTGTGTAACATAAAAGTGCCAACAGAAAGGCCATTCAGTATTTGTGTGGCTATGGGATGTAGGTGGCAGTTCTAGATGGACCTTTCATCTAATTTTAGATTTCCCTAAAGCAGGACTATGAAAGGTTCATATATCACTATTCAACCGACTATAAATATTTTTGTTGACAGAAACTTATGGGATATTAGTAGAGAAAATGTTGCCTGTAACTTCCATTATGTATAGGAAGGGTGAAATTACAATTCAAAAGGTAAATGAAGCCCCGGTTTTGGTTTTCATCTCTCTTATTACATGAAAACCAAAAAGTGATCTTGAGTTTCTAATTTTACCCCTCTTATGCAGAAAGGAAATCTTATCCTACAAACTTGACCTTCCTCCTAAAGAAAAGCAAAATAATACTATCAACAACAATATTTCTAATATTATTTCAAAAAATTAATTTTTTTCTTATAAAAAAGAACAAGTGTTGGAGAAAATTACAAAAGAAAAAATATATATATAACTAATAAAAAACGAAAACATCTAGTATTAATATTTATTTGTTGAGATCTAATTTCGATGATATTATATAATCCAATCTTAGTATATCAATACGCCTATTGTTGTTTGTATTTGATTTTATTTACCGTACATCACAATAGTCATATGCTCATATGTGTACTAGAAGTCATCATCTTAGCTGCTTGAGCCTAGTTTATAGAATCAATGTCAAATAATAGCATAGGCATCTTCATTCAACATCCATCAGAGCTTCATTAATTTCTTTTATACATCAATCAATAATAATGTCAAAAACAGGGTAAGGGTTAAAACTCAAAGTCTTGCTGCCATAATAATGAATATAGCCGCAGGATAATTGCAGCGTAGAAATCCCACTTGAACATAAAAATAAAAACGGAAATGACGAGTTGATAGATTAAGGAAAAGGGGATATGTAGTTTGGTCTAACATGATGTACATTGATTCCAAGTGAAAGATTATACTATAAGAGTATGTAAAATAATATAAAATAAGATAAAAAAATTGATAAGATTCTACCATAAAATTAATTAAGTCATTTCTGAATTCCTCCAAACCCCTCAAACCAAATGTACCCTTAATGTTTTCTCATTTGGAAGTGATGTCTTGTTCAAGTTGTTGTCCATAATGAAACATGTCACTGAGCATTAATGAGAAAACAGAATATAGCAATTTAGTACGTTTTTCAACTCTGGCTTTGGTGGTGGAGGTCCTTGATAGAAGTTAGGCAAAGGTGTAGCTTTGAATTTCAAACTCTTCCTGAGCAACTTAATCTCAGTTTCATGGGTTTTCTGAAAAAAGAATTTGTTTAGAGATCGTGATAAAAATGACTACACTGTTGAATAGGAATGTGAAGGTACTCAAATTATAGATTTGAAATTTTAATAATCACACCTTGGACTTGGCTTGCTGGTTAGTCTTTTCAATTTCTTTTGCATGAATTTTTTCCTCAAGCTTAGTATAGAACTGCAATCATAGATACACAGTGGAATTAATGTTTACATGGAAAAAGGTACGATATGATTTAAACAATCAAATGTTTCTCAAGAACAAACCTCTCTTCATTTTTCAGCCTGTTCATCACACTTAAAACTGAATCCATAATTGGGAAGAATGCATGCTCTATGGGACTTTGCATCTTCCATCATAGGACTTTCATTTCCATCTTAAGGACAAACTTTTGAAATGATATGGAAACAACTGGAAATGCAACATTCTCCTATTTGGACTTCAAATATTTTCCATAACAATTTTATTTCCTTCATGTTTTAAGAAACGAGGCCTGATATAACATCATATGGTTGAGTGTCTTCTTTTGGTTTACTTGGAGTTCCCGTCTTGAGGGACTTGATTTTAATCTTCTCTCTGTTAAAATTTCAAAATGGAATAAGTCTTTACTTGATGGCAAAAATGAAACTGAAAATGAAATTAGAATGCTAAAAATCTTAGCATGATACCAGTAGCAAACCAGTTTTTTTTTTTCTGTCAGAGTATCAATCACAACTGTTCAGTGGATGGACTATTTAATTCACAAATAGCAGAAGAGAAATGTATGGTTAAAGCTACACACACATACCCTAAGACCTCAGGTGATGCTGCACTGGATTTTCCACCTTGCTGTTTCTAATTAAAAAAACAGGATACAATGATCAATCTCAAGGAATCAAATAAACACCCAAACAAAAATAATGTGATCAATTATCTAACATTTTCACATAAGAAGACTGGATCCACCTACCTTGAGAAATGTCACTTACTTTGGATACAGTTGATTGAGACAGATGATCATTAAATGATCGACTTTTGGAAGGCAGATCAGGATTAAAGCGGGATGGAACTGCTTCCAAATCTTTTACATCCCCAGTTTTCTTTGATGCAATTGTTGCTGTGACTTTTGCATGCAGGCGTTTCTCATCCCTTTTATTGCTTTCACGCTCCAGGTGTTTATAGGATTTTGATGTTGCCCTTTTAAACTCCCCCACTTCCTGTATCAGTAAATCAACTACAAAGCCAAGAAATCCCGAGAAGATAAAGACTTAATGTCAATGTCGTGATCCTCCAGTTTAACACCTTCAAGATTCCCATTTAGAAGAGCAATGTCTGAAGCCTTATCAGAAATGTTCAGAATACTCTCATGCCCCCCACTAAGCAGAAGTTGATCATGTACTCCATATTGATGAAGCACCTCATAACCATTCTCAGGTATAACTGTGCCGGCATTCATGGTAACACAGGATCCACAGATATCAGATAGACAGACTATAAGCTCATAAGCCGATAAAGTCAAACCCCTTGAAAGTCCCTTCTTAAGGAAAGAAAGGACAAATAAGAAACCTCAAAGCCAATCCAGTCGTTAACCAAATGCATATGAACAAATCAATCCGACAAAAACACAAGTACTTCAGACAAAATCAGCTATGAGAAGCATAAAAAAGTAGAGATTGTACTACAAACGAGAATGAAGTTGCTTAATCATATAAAAATATGTACATTTTACTAAAAAAGATGAAAAATCATGAAAGTAGATACACTGAACCAGACCCTTCTCCCAACAGGGAATGTAAAAGCATTATGATTCTAGAAATCATGCTAGAGTACCTAAAAAAACTAGACTAGCAGGCGAGTAAAGTACAATGGAAAGATTGAGTCAGGCACTCGAGCGAACATATTATGGACAAGCGAACGCGTTTCCATGAGAAATACATCAAATCTTACGCACCCAGAGACGACCGGAAAGCTCAAATTTAAAACTTGTGGCAGCAATGGGGGAGGGAATTCGAGGGGAGCAGGATGGAGGATCGAAGAGTGTACAAGCTATACCGTACGGGCGACAGGAACCCGGGTAGGATCTGGATCTGAAAGAGGTGAAAGCTATGCGTCTTAATCTGAGACAACCCAGAGTCCCCCAATGTATCTTCTTCTTCACTTCTTGAATGGCAAGTTGAAGGGCTTGTGACATCAAACTCTCTCCTTACAGAGAGAGAGAGAGACAGGGAAGGAGCCACAGGTTGTGTAGCTACAACTTTGTACTTCTCTGGGCTACATTTTGTCAACATTTTTTTATACCAGTAAAGTGGTTCAATATTCCATTATTATAAAAATGAATCTCACCTATGAGATCCCATGGATTCAGCTCCCTGTGCAGGAAATCATGTTCTATGTTTAGCTAGTATCCAGTTGGTTAACAATGCTGTGCATGATTCTGATAGCCTACACGAAGATGAAAATTTGCTGATAACATACTAGAAATCTGATCAGCTAGTGTAGATCTTGACCAGCTAAGCTTACATCCCACTAAAGGAGCTTGACTTATATGTACACTTTCACATCCTCCTCCCTAAAACGCTCTTTTTTCAAGCCAACATGAAACTCAGCAAGACAAGTGAGTCAGCAACATTCCAAAAAACAAAGGAAACCCCCCCAAATGGCTAGACCTGCATTAGGATACTAATTCTTCAGTCACATTGGCATTACAACGCGGTTGATCTTCCATGTACTTGGGGCTGTACGAAAGCTTCTGCTTCTTCAAAGAAATGTCTGGATCAGCCATCTGAAGACTGTCATGCATCCATGTAGGATTTTTCATGTGGGGAAAGATCGATGATTCATTACCCCTCCTTGCTCTCTCGCTGCTCAATTTGGTCGCTTCAGCAGAAGAACTAGAGACTATATTTGCAAAGACTTGATCCAAGTGAGGACCCAAACGGAGCGTAAGGTCACACCTGATGCCAGATCCACTCTCTTCCTCCTCGTTCAGCTCGTCCACCATACTCCCCAGGTTCTGAAATTTAGTAACTTTGGAAGAACAATCCTGGTGAAACTGGAATTTGGCTTCAGGGAAACTAGAGCCGTAATAGAGCGGATAGACTGAATACATTCCCGGTGGAGTATGAGGTCCCAAGTGACTGTTGCATAAAGTAGAACTATGGCAGACAAGACCATGGTTTGTGTTTGAGTAATTCGCCTGAAAAGTGTTTGGGCAAAGAGACGTCTGGTTTGAAGATGGAATCTCTTTCCCTAAGATGGCCTTCTCCTGAGAGATGCTGTTGAGGTAACGTTGGGGACTGCAGTTCCGTTGACTTCTCGAGGCCCTTCTAGGAGTGCAACCCAAGGTCAGAGCAGCTGGAACAGCACAATAGAAACATCAATAAAATAAAAACAATACAAGAAATTAGGAACCTAGAGAAGTGGTACAGCAGCAAACCCTCCCATTTGCTACCAGGGAACAAACAGAGAGTAGGAAGCAGCTGTCCAGTTCACCTTTACTGTAATTTCTATAGCACCCATTATACTTTCATGGCATCCCATTACATCAAACTACCTAGGAAACATAAATACCATAGTGGGAAGCAGAAATTCATAATGTACTCCCCACATCCAAGACAGTGCAAAAGATCCTTAGCTTCTTCTTTGGGCAATATACTGTACATCATTTCAACATTACTTTATAGAAATTTCTAGCTTTTCTTTTTCCCAGTGCAGAAATATTCCTTTTCCTTATTGAGGCTCCAGAAAAAAAAAATTCACTCTGTTAGCATTCTCCATATTCACAATAAAAAACCAAAATTACTCTACAATTATGTTCTTGATATTTCTCAGCCAACAGTTTTGGCACAAATTGTTTGCCTTAGAAAATTGTCTAATGCTTCATCATTTAGCCAATAAATTGGATCAAAAGATTATGTAGGGTGACTAGTTTTGCCACATGATAGTTTGTGGATTAGAGGCACCATCTTTTTGACCAATTGATTAGCTAAATCATGCTAAGTTGAACAATTTTTATGGCAAAAAAGAATATTAGGGGCAAAACTGATGACTGAGTGAAACATCAAAGAAAAATTTGCACAGTAACTCAAAAAAGAAAGTAAATATTTGACCCTTCAACCACAGGGTCCCTAAATTCTTTGAGGGCACTGTAATGAGGGTATTTTCTCACTATAATAAGATTAGATCTTACAGAGGTTGACTCAATTTCCATGTTAGCACATAAAAGTAGTTATACTTCAAACAGATGAGCCATATAAATCAGCATGCAGATATACCGTTTGTAAAGCCAGACCCACGATCAATAAGCACATCCCCATAGGCAGGGGCATGGAAATAGCCCAAAACCCAGAAAAAAATTGCAGGAAAAAGTGTGTACCTTCAATGCAAGGATGAAGAAGAACCCCAGTCTCAGTGCTCTCATCACGTCTGATTATTGCGTTAATTGCGTCATTCATCCGCTCCAATAGCGTTTCGAGATCCATATACTCACTCTACTCGAGTTTACACACAAAGGGGCACACGATTAGATTAGCTTCTAAGCAACAACGTGAACATGCAACTAAAGAAGAAGAAGAAGAAGAAGAAGAAGAAACAGTTGTCAGATTCACATTTCACGGTGAATAGCAGAACCCTATCACAACGCAGAAGAGGGCTTCCGACAAAGGACAAAAGAGGACCAATATCCAAAAGGAAGGAGTGGGTACCTCGGAATTGGCTTTAGAGTAGAGGATTTCTTCAGCTTTGAGGACAACAATGGGGAGCTTTTCCTGCCATTCCTTGTTCTTCTTAGTTGCTGGGCAGTGGACCTCGTTCACGACCCTTTCAGTCAATCACATATACAAAATAAATAAACAGACAAGTCCAAGGAACCCGACAATTCGGTGTCGGGCTGCGACATATTCGGAAATCACGAATGTAAATCGTGGGATTGAGGAGAAAGATGGGAACTTTGCAGATGGAACCTGAAGATTTCTTGAATGAGAGAGCCCTTGATGGGTTGGTGCCTGTCACTGTGCCATGCTCTTCTCACGCATTCATAGGGCCTAGGCCCTGGTCTGGGCATCTTCAAACACAGAGAGAGAAGGGAAAACCCCGTATGAAGAATACTGAGGCGATTTCTGGGAGTTGATAGATCGTGGTGGGGGAGATTCAGCTCAACTCATCTATTGGATTTCCTTTTTTATTGATAGCGATCTGCCTGTTCCTTCATCCTTCTCTTTCCAATGGGCTAGTCCCCTTTCTCCTATTCTCATCACACGCTTCAAGGAGAGGGTGCAGTCGCTGCAGCATCTCAGAGGAGAAAAAAAAAACTTTATCCTGGTCTTGGCAGAGTAATCACCATGTCTTGTCTTGGGACCCATATGACATGAAAATGTACTCCCACCACCCCCCACCAATCGTAAGTATATATCACATTACCTCTAATTATTTAAATTGGATAATCTCAACCCCGCCCTTAAGTTTCTACTCTACCAAATACGTTTGTTTTTTATTACTTAAATGAATTTGTTGCCTTGTAGTGTGGTGTGGTGGGGGATACTCAATTATTATGCATGTCAATGTGTGGGGAAGGACAAGGTAAGAAGAAATTCAATGGAAAGTTTGCAAGGGCTTATTTGTTTGTGTGATCCCACGAAGTCCCTCTCATCCCATCCACATACCGCTTCCCCTCGCCCCATGGGTCTCTCTCCCCCTCCTTGTTGGACTTTTCAACTTTGTGTGGTGGTAGTGGTACTAGTGGTGTAGGGCCTCTTACCCTTCATCCTACACGTGACCATTCCCTTTTGGCGTGTGAATGGATTGAAGTTAATTTGTACACTTTTTCCCATAATCAAAATATTCAAGTTTGAGTTGTAAAATTATGCCATAACATGTTTATCCATGTTAACTTGTTGAAGAATGTAATTAAAAGAAGTGATAAAATTGTTGGGTGAGACCCTGGCCATGGTTGTCCATAGTCGAATAAATTGAACAACTATAAGGTTGGACACTTAACACTAGTAATATGTTTTATCCAATTAAAAGATTGAGAGAAAGAAGTAAAATAATTTATATATGGTGTTTTATAATTTTTATTTAATAATTAGTTAAATATTTATACAACACCTTGTTACTAATGATAAAATTAGCCAATAATAAAATGAATTTACTTGTGTACACAAAGCAGCGTAATATATGGATTGGTGGAGCATCATGTTGTTTGGGAAGACGTGAGGTGCTATTGGGTGAGTTGGATGTGGTGGAACATGAGGGCGACAGTAGATTCTAATATCTAGGTATTACTTATTTGTAAGATTAATATCTTGCTACAATTCAATTTCCTCAGCTGAAAACCATCCATCATACTTTTGATACTAAAGTGATGCGTACATTTGTTAAATTAGCATCGAATAAAAAATACAGTGAAATTTTAAACTATTCTTTCAATAATTGTTCGAGTATACCAAACGATTTGATAAATATCCCGTAAATAATATCTTTGTTATAAAATATAAATATAAAAAGGTACGACGTTACTTGGACAACTTGTACTGGAAAGGTATTTCTGCTTCTTGGTCTCACAGCATACTTATAACATATTTAGGAGAGCGGTGAGCTTATTATTGAGTGAGACAATAACATTACATGATTAACGAACCAAATATTTACTCGTAAACCATATATTATGATGTTCTGTATCTTTTACTCGAATTACGAGTCCTTAGTTTACTTTTATCACTCGAACCAAGATTCTTGTACCATCCGACTCATAATCTAAGTAATAGTCGGATTATCCTCAATTTTTCTTTTTTATTTTACACGTTTAGTGCATAATATGTAAAAATTGACACTTAATCTCGCACACAAGTATAGTATATGCTTGGGCGAGACTTACGTGTTATTCACAACTCGCATCTCGACCCGACAACTTAATTCTTATTAAAACACTGGTAATTCATGACCCTAAAGCACATAATAACACGCCCGAAATTTATCGCCACTTGGGCGATACCAAACCGAGAATTTAAGTGTGGAAGACCTAAGACACTCTTACCACAACTGACACATCACTTGTCTTATCTCGCAATTGGGTGTCTTAGCACTCGAGGTCCTATCTTGCGGCCGCTCACCCGCACAAGATGGGCACTGAGGCTCATACACAAATGGGTTACTCGAGCCCCACATATATTACTCCATAATGTATCGTCCCACTTAGACCATAAAAGACCAAGAATTGGAGAGTGGGAGTGGTGTGATCACTCTACCACAATCGATACTACTTAAGTGTTGTCTCGCAGTTAGGTGTCTCTGCACCCGGGGTTATGGCCGCTTAACCTACTCTCGTTGGCCCATGCCCCATACACATACAACTCAATTCTGCAATCGTTTTGTTGCAATGGTGTACTAGGACGGTACCCGTACATTATCCGGGTGTCTTGGGAAAACTGGAAGATATCACACAATTCACTATCGGATCTCGTTTCTATTTTTCCTTGAGCAACAACACAACCGCTCAAGTGTTCATTCGTCACCCCTCTCCTATACGAGTATTCACAACAATAAATAACATGACTTGTGGTCATATCCGTGACATTAATAGCCATTCACATAACGGTACTTAAAGTAGCTCGTTAACGGGAGCTTGATGTGCTTCTTGTCCGACTCCCCAATTCACAAACACGCAAATATGCATCAAAATCGACACGCTTAATAATATGGAGATGCCTGGGTGTCTGAGCCATATCCGGCCGACTCCACCACAAAATATGAAAGCAAATGTCGGGAGTTCGACCCATCACTAGGCTGTCTCACTATATCACACAACTTGGTCATCTGACTTTAGACTCGGTTCTCATGGCATATTTTGTGACACAGTCACTAAATTAGCATTTCATACATATTGGGAGTTCGGCCAATAGTGAGCCATCTTCCTAGTTCACACAAGGCTAAAGGCCATACAATCACTCTGGTTTCTTAGAATTGGATTCAAACCAGATGCCTTGATCTTATGATCAGCTCTCATTTAGTTTTTAAAATCACGTTTGTTTTAGTGGACATAAACTTATTCAATTTGTGCTTATTATATGAGTTTTAATGTTAGTTTTATACTCATTTTAATACAATCAAAGTTAAGCATTTTAATCTATACTTCGATCGGTCCAATAGGACTCGTCATCAACACCCACTCACCTCTATTCACGGAACCTAATTGTTCTGTAGGTCTCTAGAATCCCGCTCTTAATTCCACGTGAGTGCTTTTTGCATTCTCTTCAAGGTATAGCAATAATATGACCAGTCTCACTCCTGACCATTTCATAGTTTACCCGACCGCATTCTTTCTACGACTTCATAGTTTAGCCTTTTCAGGTTCCGGTTACTCGATTCATTAGTCAATAATCCGACTATTAGTCTAACCTTCTATAAGATTAACCTCTCGAGTTTACACTCGTTCACTTATTACTTAGAACTTAATGAAGTATCCATATCTTCTTAACACGCCACCTAGTGGTTCCATTTTCCCCAAATTATCATTTGGTTCTTAATTTGGGCAAAATTATCATTTTACCTTTATACTTTAAAATTCATCTTTTTAGACCTTACACTTTTCCAAGTCTTTAAATTTGAGTCTCTCAAGTTTTCTTAAGTTCCATTTCGGTCCCAATTAGGCCTTCGAACTATTTCAAGCTCCATTTCTTATAAATTGTTTAAAGGCCCATAAATTTTGGCAAATTTTCTATTTTACCCCTTATCTTGAGCACTTAGGCTTCGAGATCCATTTGACACTCAAAATTTTCACATAGATCCCTAAACTTCCTTTAACTGAGTTTATGCACTTTAACTACCCAAAAGTTTTATTTTGGTCATACAAATACTCATATTTGTATTTTAGTCCTTTACTTTATATTTATTGTAAATAAGTCTCTAGACCTTCCACAATAGGCAAACTCGGTCCTCAAACTTCCCAAACTTTCAAATATTTTCATTTTGACCCCGACCTTTTGCTTATAACTAAAGTATTTCTAAAAATTATTAAATTAAGTGGAGAGGTCCCCTGACATCCCTCTAGCCCGTCATAAATTTAGTTTGGTTGGAGTAGGCCGGAATTACTGCAATTGGGCTTGATTAGAAATATGAATGCTTATCTGCACAAGTCGGATCAAAGTCGGGAACTTATAGGAGGTGACACATCGATCATCAAAGTCGGTGGGGTTGGAAAGCTGACTCTCTCATGAGTCTTTGGCCACTTGAATCTCCTTGAATGATGATTTATAGCTCATGCAATTAATGTTTTAGTAAGTTAGGCCACTTGACCCATGATTTGGAACTTGAATTATTTAATTTATCCTCAATTCTTACTCAAATCGGGCAAGACCATGGGTTATGGATAGAGGGTGGTACAAGAGACTCACCCAATGTTTCTTAGCTTGCTAGGGCCATCCTGGCCATCGAAATTGGTTTATGGAACAACTACCCTATTTTGGGTCGTTGGAGATCAGTTATTGTGCGATCTTGCCGGCGCTGATAGATACAGAGTTGAGGGTCGAGAGAGGTGGAGATAGAAAGCTAGGGTCCTTTCCATGGGTACCTGGATGGTCATTAGATGTGGTGGGACGGAGGATCTAGGCTCTCTGGCAGCAAGGTCGTCAGAGTTGGGAGCAGTCGGTGGTGCTAGTAATAAATTAATTTCTCCAAGTGATGGAGTCGGTTGATCAACAATGCATTTTCGGGTTAAAATAGGGTATTTAGGTCTAATAGTCAAATGAGGAAGACGCATGCGCATGTGTGCGCCCGATATTCTCAACCGACTAGTCTGCACGGTAGCGAACTAGTTTCCGACGAATTTCTCGACCGGTTCAACGATTTTTTACTCAATTCACCCATTTTTCAATTGGTTCTTAAGAAAATAAAATTATCTAAAATTTTTATATTCAATTTCCTATTGAATGTGCTAAAAAATAACTCGATTTGAATTTGTTTTGATATTTTAAAAATTTTGGGGAGTTTTGTGACTTCAAAAATATTGAACCCCGTCCAAATCGATTCTCTTAACTTCCTCCAAATTCATGACTTCGTGTTTCGATACACTCCTAAGGGTTTTCCATGACCATTTTTTTTATCACCTTTGGCCTCTCAATTGATACCTTCCTTTTTTTGGTTCAATTTCATTTCTCGATTTACTGTTTCTTTCCTGATTCGATCTCATTCTCTAATTCCACTTAGTTTGATTATTAAGTTGGGATTCCTTGATTTTACAATTAAGATTAAAGATAGTTTATGAAAATTAAGATTGTGTTGTAATTGAGTGAATCAAGTGAAAGAGAGATTATTAGTGAACAAATTAACCAATTACACGTAAGTTTTAGTAAATTAGATGTGGAGAAAATGATGATTGGTGTGTTTGTAAACAAAATGGTAATCGATTTCGATATATTTAATACAAGAATGAAACATAAGATTAATGATCAAGTAGATGACCGACAATTTATCTCACTTTATAGCGAGTGGGTGGTGGAGGAAGAGATCAATCTCTCGTAGAAAATATTGTATCTTAGATAATTTTCCCAATAAAATTTTCAGAGTCAGTATAAAATCATTGATAAATAGACGATAGTTACTATTGTAATTAATATCAAAAAAATAATAAAGATTAGAGTAGGGATATCGCTCGAAAGAATTCACATAGCGTAGAGTTACTTACAAGTAAGTGATGATGCATTTAACATCAAATCAATGAGTAATTGTGAGGTGTTGAATAAAGTGATAAATTTAATAGATAATATAGGTCAAATTAGGTCATATGAGCATGAGATGGGAGATGGGAGATGGGAGAGGTATCTAACTATTTGACAATAGAGAGTAGGGTTTGATAAAGAGAAAGGAAGCAATAAATGTGGAGATGAGTTGAGTGTAACCCACGGCCACCTTGTGTAGAATATCGTGAATTTACTTTTTTTGAGTCACGTAGGTAGATGACAGGCAAATGTTTGTGAAGCTCAATGTTAACAGAAATGATTTATGGGTCACAAGATTTTAAAATAAATTTTATGATGAAGGGCAACAATGATAAATTTAAAGGGAGCTTGTAATATAATTTTATAATAATATTATCCACAAAGATTATGAAAAATATAATAGAGTATTTATTGTGATAGATGAAGTGAGTTATTCGTAATAGAGTAACCAAATTTTAATATGGACTGATGCAGCAAAAATCAAACACTAGAATTTGCTTGAGTCTATAAAAAAAAAGTGATAGAATCGGATAGACATGTAGGGAAAAATGAATTGAACTGAACAACTCGACTCAAGTGAAATAATTGATTATATTTTAGAATGTGTTATTATAATCGAGATAAAAAAGTATAATTTTTTTGCCAATAAAATAAGTTTTATATTAAGTAATAAAGTTGTATGAATTTTTATTAATCTTATTTATTTACAATTTAAAGTATGTTCGAACAGGTAATATGCACCAAATCACACATATTATTTTACGTATAATTAAACTATAGTTTGTACCACAATGAGACTTGAAAGTCGTTGAACTAATATGTGCATTGAATATTGAGTTACATAATTATACAACAAAATCAATAAAATATGTAAGTGGAATGTGATAGTGTGTGGTATGGTGGCAATGGATACCTTTCTCTAGTAATTAACTATATATGTGAATTATTTTCAACATATATAATCTCTTTTACTTTAACTCACTTTCCATTTCTATGTATCAAGGAAATGTACTTAAACAACTTGTTATAAAATATCTAACAAATAAATAATAATATGAAACAAAAAGAACCATATGTTTAAAGTGAAAAATTAAATAAAAAATTAATTTGATTACATAAATAATAAATAATATGTATACAACTTATTCATTTACTATTAATCATATTTTTCTAATTTTACAAGTATGAAAATTATAAATATTTACTATATATTGAAAAATATAAAAAATATATTAGACTTCCTTCACATATCATATTTTGCTCCGATTTACTTTGGCCCAAAATTATACTCACAACAATAAATATTTTTACAAAAACAATAAAAATTTTAAACTTTTTCATGAAAAATATGCAAATGAGCCCACAAAATAATTTACCATCGAAACCCAAGAATAATAACAAAATAATAAGAATTGAAATTTGTGTATAGGATATGAGGTTAATTTCGGCAACTAAGTACCTCGAAAATGTACTAATTTTTTTCTGATTCGCGCATTTTTGGCTTACCCGCAACATGTTTAAGTGAAAGGGTGAGCTAAGAGTGAGTGAAATACTCACATCATTTCACTATATGGCCTACTACTTAAATATTTCTCATAAACCACCTAATATGGAGTTATATATTCTTTACACGTATTTTTCTATATGAGTCCTGTGATTTACTTTCGTCACTCGAGACAATAGTCTCGGGCCATCTAACTTGTAGTTTAAGCTACGATCGGGTTATCCTCAGTCTTCCCTTTATCATTTTACACTTCTAGCGTGTTATATGCAAACATCAGCACTTAGTCTCGCACACAATTATGGTATACACTCGAGCGACACTTTCAGGTTACTCACAACTTGTGCCTTAACCCAACAACTTAGGCATTTAGCAAAAATATGGGAAACTAATGGCTCTAATGTAAACAATTACACACCCGAAATGTATTGCCACTCAAGCAACACCAGACCGAGAACTAAAGTGTAGGAGACCTAATGCACTCTTACCACAACTAGCACATCACTCGTGCCATCTCATAGTTTGATGTCTCAGCACTTTGGCGTCCTAGTAGCCCCATGGCCGCTTTCCCACACAAGATGGTCACTCAAGCTTGCACACAAATAGGCTACTCGCCCCCCTTCCCCCCCCCCCCCCCCCCCCCCCCCCCCACACACACACACACACATATATATATATATATATATATCACCCTCGGAATGCATCACCCCACTTGGATGGTATCAGATCAGGAAACTTGAGTGTGGGTGTCGCGAACCCTCTACCGCAATAGATGCCCTCATGTGTTGTCTCACAGTTGGGTGTTTGTGTACCCCGGGGTCATGGCCGCTTAACCGCCTCTCTTTGGCTCATGCCTTGTACACATACGACTCAATTATGTCACCGTCTCATTGTAGGGTGTACTAGAATGGTACATGTATATCATCCGAGTGTTCTAGGAAAACTGAAAGATATCACACAATGCACTCCCCGATCTCCTTTCCATTTTCTCTCTAACGACAGCACAACCACTAATTCATTTATCCGTTGTCCCTCCTCCCTCCTATACTAGTATTCCCAAAAATAAACAACATGAACCATGATCATAATCGTGACACTCATGGCCACTCTCGTAATAGTATTTAATACATCTCGTTATCAGGAGCTTGACGTGTTTTGTCCTAGTTTCCCTCCAAATCACACACAAACAATAATGAATCAAATAAATATGCTAAACATGGAAATGTTTAGGAGTTTGGGCCCTCAATGACCGACTCCCCACAATCATAGTAAACAAATATCGGGAGTTTGACCCATTTTAGAACCATGTAAACCCTATCCTTTAGAGTTAAGGAAAACCGGGGAAGAACCGGTCAACCCGAGTGAGAAAAAATGAACCGGGTTATGAACCTCAATTACTAGAGAACGGGAAAATTGAGAAATTTACAACTCCTGAATGACCCAAATAGTCATAAAAACCTTGGAAAGGGACTTTAGGACAATTTGGGAGAGAAAACCAGACTGGTTTAGGTGAACCGAATTGAACTAGTTTGAATTATCAATGAACTAGATGCTAAATTCATTTTTCTAGGTGGCTTAAAATATTCAAATTGGATAGAGAATGAAATTAGATTAATTTAGAAAATTTTAATTTTGAAAAACTCAGTCGAATCGGGCCTGAACCGGCTGGTTTAAGTGTTGAACTCGATTCAGACCAGTCCGGTCCGGTCTGGTTCAAAATAGTGTCGTCTTCTTCCTTCAGATGACAACACTATTCACTCATCGAAAAATTAAACATCATCAGCAGAAAGGAAACGTTTCTGTTCAGGATGTTTCATGCTATAATTGAGTGTTATTAGGGTGCCAAACGGACAACCGGAGAGTCCCCGAGCTCCCTATATAAAGAGCCCCTCTCCATTCATCCTTAAACACCTGAAAACTTCACTCTCTCTCAATTGCTTAGCTTTCCAACGAAACTCGAACCAGAGCTCTGACATAGGGGTTTTTTGAACCAAAGAAGATGAGGTCGGGTTCCTTAGACTCGGGGAGAAGTCAGCTACCTGACGGTGGTCACCATTCGATCCGAGAATCGCTAGAGAAGCATCATCATAATCAAACAGTGAAGTAACTCCAACGGGCCGAAGTTGCCCTATTTCGGCTGAGCTTAAGACTGCCAAATTGAGCCCTCCTTAGGCCAAATCAAGCTCTCCCAACACTACCTTAACCCTCATACGACAGAATTAGAGTGGAAAGGTAAGCCACTTTGGCTACTCTCTGTAATTTTTTATTAGTGTTAGAGAGAAAACCGATGAAACTTCACTGACCGAATTCTCCCTCAATTTGATATTAATTGATGTGATTCTTGATGCTAGGAGGAACCTCAGGAAGAGAGCTACGTGCCCCAATCGAAAGCTCAAACCGTAGCACCCTTGATGGTTCGAGCTTTTGAAGCTCTCTCTCTAAGTACAATTTTTCTCGTTCTAGCACAATTCATGCAATTTAAAACTCAATTGAATTGTATGGATGTATAGTAATTCAATTTTACCTTCAATTTCAATAATTAATCTCGACTAATTAGTAAATTTGATGAAATCAAATTCGGCCAGTTTAAAAGGGGGAAATTTTGGAAAAAATTGGGAATTTCAAAAAATTGAGGGACCAAAGTACAATTCCCCAAAATTGAGGGTCAATTGGCCATGAAAAAGATGTTGGAGGACCAATTGGTCAATTTTTGGAATTTATTGGGATCAAATTGCCATTTATGTAAATTAGGGGCAAAATGGTAATTTCTAACAAGTTGGGGACCAAATTGGAAATTTGGAAAACTTGAACCCCTATTGTGATTTTGAATAAATTGAGGATGCAAAGTGGATTTCAAAAGTTTTAGGACTCAATTTGGGAAAATTTTGCATTGGGGACCTAAAGTTAAGAAAAAAGAACTTTAGGGACCTAAATGTAAATAATTAAAAGTTTGGGTATTTTGTTCATTATTGAGGAATGAAGATTATTAGGTCAATTGTTAATGAATGAGTATATTTATATCGTGTAGCAACATGAAGGACCGGGAACGCTAGTAAGGATAAACTCGTGTTGAGGCAAAAAGCCGATTTAGGTGAAAATACAGTGCACTTATTGGGTGAGTGGGATTTTTCATATTATACCCGGTTGGGATAATGAGTACCTCAGAATGAAAAATTATTATTAAATGGCATTTTAACATCACACATGGATGGGGTGATGTGAGAAAACACGTAGAAAAACTAGTTATCGGTTGTAAGTAGATCATATCCGGTTGGTATGATGAACTTCTTAGAAGGAAGTAGAAAACCCGCTTATCGGTTATGAGCAGAGATGTCCTCACACCCATTCGGTGTGATGGACAGGTGAAAAATTATTTTTGTCAAAAGTGTTCTCCCCTTACTATGTGCCACTACTTAAACATTTTGGGAGACCTTTTTAACGTGGGCTTGAATAGCTCGGATAGGCCAGAGACCTCGGTTTTGAAACTTAGGGGCTAAAATGCCCGATTTTAAAAATCTCGTACAGTGGGCCCAAGGCCAGTTGTCACGATGAGGAGCTCGTAAACAAAAATGATGATAAGCCATGAAAATTTTTAATGAATGAATGATGTGATTTGGCCATGGTACCAAGACATGACCGACATACTCGATGGACTGGTGGCAGTGCGATAAGATCCGGTCGACAGATCGGTTTAGACAAACAACTACAGGTTAAGTTGAGGGTCGGGGCCATTGGACCAGTGACACCACAGATTAATGTCTTATGAAAAATTATTGTTTGTGCATGCACTAAGGTTCGAGACCATCAAGATGCCCAAGAGGGGTAGTGTTGCGTCTTAAGGGCTACTAGACGACATGATGGAGATAAGGGCAGATTGTCGTACTAGTAGTTAAGGAAGCTCGATGTAGTTTTATGCGCATGAGACCGGGGTGGATCGGGATGAGGTCTCTGTCCCCATACGGACATAGAGTTTCTTTTCGGGTTTGAGGATCAGATGTTGTGAACATCCACTTATTCCCACGGTAAAAGTGGATGGGCTTCTGTTTAGGTGGTCGGTAAAGTCGCTTCGACGCCACAAGTAGGTGCAATGGACGAGTTGCCCTGCGAATGTGTGATCCCTTCATGATGAAGGGCGTGTATTAGTTGCTAAATACACCGTTTGTGGTTAATGATGAGTAATGGTTTTGAAAACTAAGAAATTAAGAAAGAAAGAATTTTAAAGGAAATAAAGAGTCTGACACACTCCAATTCAAAAACTATTTTATTGAATTTTTTTAAATACTCATTCACTGAATTGTAGAAACTCACCTACTTTTTTTTTATCCCTTTTCAAGATTAGAGAATGACTAAGGATAACACCAGGATTTACCCTTTGTTAGATATGCTTAATCTTCTTTTAAACTTGCATTATTATTGATTTATTTTATTCAAGGGAACAATGTTGAGATTATGTCTCGCTCCTCTTGAATTAAAGAAGAGGGAAACCCCTTTTGAACAAAGGGAGTGGCGGGTTGTTCACCGGGATCTGACCAAACCGGGTCAGGGCGTGACACTGGGAGCCCAACCATTCACGGCCATCTCCCTAATTCACACAAAGGCTTTAAACCATATCTTTTTCCCTGGTTCCTTAGAACTGGTTTCACATCACATGTTTCAGTTTTATAACCAGATCTTATTAATCATTTCTTAAAATCACATTTGATTTAGTGGGCATGATATTATTCATTTGCACTTTTTATATGAGTTATAAGGTCATTTTTCTACTTATAATCACACAAGCATGTTAATTAAAGACTCATTGAACAAAAAAATGTTAATTAAAGACTTGGTCGGTCCAATAGGACTTGCCGTCGAAACCCACTCACTTTTTTTTTCCACGGAACGGTTTGTCCCATGAGGTGTCCCGGAAATCCTACGCTCAATTTTGCTCAATGTCTTTTGCATTATCTGTAAGGTTTAGCAATAATAAGGCTAGTTTCAGTTTTAACCATTACACAACTCAACTAGCATGTTATGGTTTAGCCCTTACAAGTCCTAGTTACCCCATTCATTAGTCGGTAACCCGACCCTTTGTTCTAACATTCTCTTAGATTAATCTCTTTTTCCTTATCATTTATTGAATTTTTATAACTCATTTACTCACTACCTTGGGTTCAACTTTCCCAAATTACCATTTGGATCTCCAACTTAGGTAAAATTATTATTTTGCTCTTATTCTTTTAAAATTCTCTTTTTTTTTGTACATTATACTTTTCTAAATTCTCTTAGATCACATTTTGCTCCCTAATAGGCATTGGAAACAATCTAAGCTATATTTCTTATAATTACCAAAAATTTCTAAAATTTCGGTAAAATTACCATTTTTCCATTTTTCTTGTAACTTAGGTATCGAGTTTATTAAACCCTCAAATTTCTCATTTAGGTCACTAAACTTTTTCAAACAAATTTTAAGTCATTGTATTTCCTAAATATTACATTTTTTCCATGCAAAACCACATTTTTACACTTTGATCCCTAATTTTATATTTATTATAAATATGTGCCTAAACCTTCCACAATAGGCAACACCTATCCCCCATACTTCATCAAACTTTCCAATCAGCCCCAAAATTTTATTTTACCATTTAGGAATACCACACAGAAAGCTTAATTGCAGTTAGATTCCCTAACTTTCAAATCTTTGCATTTTACCTCTTAGCCGTTGACCCATATCTAAAATATTTCCAAAAATTACTAGATCAAGTGGAGAGATCTCCCTAGTCTCACTCTAAGCTGTTGTAAACTTAGTTTGATCGGAGTCGGCCATAGGTACTCCGATTGGGTTAAACATGCATGAAGACGAGTTAAAGTCGGGTCGGAGCCGGGAACTTACCGGTGGTGGCACGTTGGTCATCAAGCCTAGCGTGGACAGAAAGTTGACTCTCCCATAAACCTGTGGCCACTTGCAATCAATGTTTTAGTCAACTCACTCACTGGACCTATGGTTTAGAATTTAGATAATTTAATTAATTCTCAAATCTTACTCAAATCAGGCAAGTTCAGAGTATATGGAAAGCCGGTGGTTCAAGTGACTCACCAAATTTTTCTTAACTCAAGAGTGTTGTCGTGGCCGTCGGAATTAGCCTCTGAATCAGCTGCTTTGTTTCGAGTCGTTGGAGATTGAGTATTGTGTGATCTTATCGGCGATGACAAAGGTATAGTTGAGGGTCGAGAGTCGATAGAAAGCGGTACCAAGAACATCGTTGGAGTTGGTCGGATGGCGAAAATATTCTCTTTGTTAATCGGGTTGTCGTAGTTGGGAGTTGTTTCACTTTTATAGTGAATTCTGATCATAAACGGGTGAGTGAGCGACCCAAATTTATATGCAGTTGATTTATACCTTTGTGTTAATATATCCATAGACTTATTTCTTTATTTCATAGTTTTAAGGCCTCGAAAATTGAGTAATTTTCCCTAAGCGGTGGATTTGGGTCATATGAGTGAGTTATCGGGTAAGCTGTGAGGCGAGCAAGATGTCCTGCATGTGTAGCCATGTATGCGTACCCTAAATATCTCAGTCGACCGGTTTGACACTATAATAAACCGATTGTCAACGAATTTCTCGATTAATTAAACAGTTTTTTTCCCGACTCATATTTTTCTAACAAGTTATTGAGAAAATAAAAAAAATTTAAAATTTAAATTTAATTTACTATTATATGGAGAAAAAAAACTATTTAATTTAAATTTATTTAACAAACTAAAAAAAAATTGGAGATTTTTAGACTCCCCAACCTTAATGTTGTCTAAACCAATTTTTCTCTTAATTTTCTTTCGATACTAGATTTCATGTTCCGATATACTACCGAATTTCTTCCATTACCTATTTTTACCGGTGTTATTCTCTCTATCGATCTCTATTTACGGTTAAATATTACACTTGGTTTTCTATTTTATTTTTCAGTTTATTTAATACTGTTTAGTGAATTGAAATTTTCGAATATTATACATATAATTTAAATGTGTAATTTTCACCATAAATTACATCTCCTAGTTTACTATTATTAGTCCCTAATAACATAACAAAGGTAAAATGCGTATATAAATGCATTTTATCATAACAAAGGTTTACAAATTAACAACATATTTAAATATTGGAGTACTTATCCATACCCCTTTATTCATAATTATATCAACACCAACCTCGCACCATGACAGTAAATATTTAAATGAATTTGACCATATGTAGGATAATACTAAATATATATATATATATATATTGTACCAACAAAGAGTATTAAAATTTCAAAGAGTTTATACTAAAATATTATTTTTAGAAAATATTTTATACAACACATGAATTTTACCAACAATTCTATTTAATTTTTTGGATGATGTGACCATGCAATCTTTTTAAGAAACTATGTTACATATGAGATTTTTATATTTATTTCTTGTTATTTTTTTTTGTACATGATAAAAATGTCACTGTCGGAGGGTGGTACGGATGGTCCAAAACCCCAACCTCTCACTCTCGCTCCTCCCATTGGATGCATGGTAATGTAATTAATGTTCACAGTAATACAAATGGCTAACTTATCCGTAGATATTGCGATCAATTTGAGTTCATTATTCCTCATTATATACTTTCGTCAACCTTTTTTATATAAAAATGGTGTATGTTTTATGGACGAAAAAATCATGTTTTTGTTATCTTTTTATCATCGTGCATGGCCAAGATCTCATACTGAGGAAGTTATTGGGTTATGGCCCTCGTGGGACCATCAAGGAAGCAGCTTAGTGGCCACAGCACTGAGATAATGGCATTTTTGCTTGAAAGAGGGAATAAATCAGGAGCATCACACTTCACTGTGCCTTAAATTTGCAGAGTAGAGAGCATATGGAATCGAATGAAGAAGGCAGAGGACTTTTTCATACCATATTCACCATTGATATTCAGATATATAATGAACTTTTAACGGTTAAGACCAATCTCTGAAAGGCAGACTGGCATGGCTGTGTCTAGCTTTTAAGAACATTTTGTCAAGTGGAAGAAAGTTGAAGTCAGACTGATACCATGGTGTTCAACCTTTGCCCAAGGGCATTATCATCGATCATCCGCTACCCAGCTACTTAATGTTTTCGATCTCCTGTAAGTCACGATGCTTTTAATCTGGCTACAGTAGAAGATAATCCTACCCGTTTCAAGCATATTTGACAGCCAGCACTTGAGTGTTCTTAGAAAAAAAACCAAAAGACAACCAGCGGTCCAGCACTCGAGTAATTCTGGTAGCAGATACTTAAGTTTCTTTTCTCCCAAAAAAACACCAGCACTTGATTAGGATATGCAATGATTTCAACTCAGAAGACATGGATGGGGTTTGGAAATGAATCAAGAAATTGAATTGCCAGCATAGAACAATAAGAAACACGGATAAATGTCACGAATTTCATTACAAAATCTCTCATACACAGGCTAATATCTTGACAAGCATATGCCCTGTCGGCCCAGTCTCATCTTCCCAACACTCCCTCGACATCCATGGATTAATCGCTACGATCATATTCATATCATTGCAACAATGGTGTTCATAACAACAATGGAAAAAGAGGACATCATTCTATGTATATAAGATGCAAGCAAAGAGAAGCAAGCAAGCAGGAAAGCAAATCAGTAAGGAGGATAGTAATACCCGGTTGGGTGTCCCATCCCATTAACTGGAGGCATTCCATAGGGCATCATTGGCATAGCAGGCGGGACCTGCGTGTAGTGTCCAGTCCCTCCTATTTTGGACAAACTAGCTTGTCCCCGCATCCCATCAGCAGCATATTGATGCCATAGTTGCTGTTCCTGTGTTAATAAGTGCTGCTTCTTCTCCATATCTGCCATCTGAACATAAGAAGGGGGTGGGATGCTAATGGAAGCAGCAAATGGATCTTGATTAACTGTCTGGACGCTCCCATCAGGGGCAGGAAGAGCTAGAACAGGGGTACCACTCTTCCCAGGTCCAGGCAGAGCAACACTGCTTGCACTCCCTCCACTTATCTGAGCAGTACTCACATGCTGACTAACCATTCCCTGATCATACATGCCATTTAACAACAAGGGGTCCATTCCACCACCTAAGGCAGCTTTCTGCTTCGTTAGGTTACTTGCAGTCTCAACTAAAGCCAACTCCCAATCAGCCTTTCCTTGTTCTGCTGCGGGATTCTGCCATGCTGATGTCACTTCTGGTTCACCATTAGAAGGGAATGCTTCCCATGAGCTGTTACCATTATTTGCCACGGGCCCAGCAAAAAGGGCCAATGCCAATTTATTCCCTTGATCATCAGCCGTGACTCCATCATCCCTTAAGTCTACCAGGTCACCAGTTTCTTGTTGTTTTGGTGGCTCATGAACTGGCTCAGGAGGTGGTGGAGGGGTGTAATTCTCAGGAGGGGGCAGAGCCTTGATCTCATTCATGTCAGGCACAGGTTCCTCCTCCTGGGGCTCAGGGGCAGGCAACTCCTTTCTTTCAGGGCTTTTAGATCTATTTGCTCTATCCCTCACAAATTCATCCAATGTCTCCAGCAACTTGCTAGTAATCCTCTGCACTTCGGGGTACTCAGATGACCTAGCCACACCTGTATCCTTACACCAATTATAGAATGCGATCAGTTCATCAATCTGTTTTGCAGCACTTGCATAAGCCTCAAAAGCCTTGACACAATCTGTGTGCTCCATATCAAAGAATTTGTCAAGCAATACCGCCAAAACCTCACAAATATCACCATAAATCTGGAAACTCTCCTTCACAACAGGGTAAAGTGCAATCAGAATCATCCTATTGTTCTTCGCTAAGCCAGTTGGTCTACAAGACAAAAACCTATCCAATAGCCTCTGTAAATGGCCCATCTTGCCAAAAATTCTCTCTGGCTTCATATCCCTCAATGGTGTAACAACCCTTTTCTCTTCTCTTCCACGTGCAGACTCGGTCATATCTCCATAAGATCTTGATCTTCTCATGCCTCCAGCATAATTTCCATACTCTCCCCTTGAATCACTATACTCATAATCATATCCTCGAGCTGGTGGTGAGCGAAAATCATCACGAGCACCATATCTATCTTCACCTTGTGGCCGATGCCTATCCTCGCCATGGACACTACTACTACCATTTGCACTTCCACTACCACCACCACTCTTCCTTTCAAATAGACTCAGTTCGAGCTTCTGATCCAAGTACATGGCATAAGTTCTTACAAAAGCAGATTGATCCCAAGAACTAGAGTGGGCCTCGTCTCGAAAGTCAGACATATTCAGCAACCTAGCTCCACGGCGGGTTGCATACATGATCTCATCATGGAAGATTGGATCACCGTTATTCAGCAGCCGGTGGATTAATGTAAGAGCTTTCAGAGCCACAATCCAGTCTCGGGTCTTTCCAAGCCGCTTTGAGACTGCAGACACACATGCATGGACATACCCGTGAGAGCTTGAAGTAAGGTTTAGGATTCTGTGAATGTACTTCTCATCAGCGGGATCATCATCATGGCTGGTAGCCTTCACAATAGCCACTTCGAGCTCAGGTGCCATGTCACTCGCCACCTTGGCGATGCTAATGCTTGTCTGGTCCTTGACAGCACCGATGGCCTTGCGGATTGAACTCGGAGCCATCTCACCTGTGGAATTAACTGAATCGAACAGGAGATGGGCACAGAAATTGTCATTTCATTTGGATTGACCCATGATATATTTTAAGCTTAGTTTGCAACCAAAAAAATTGGTCATAATTCTTTATCGTCCCTAGGGCATTTTATTTACTGATCATTGTCAACGCCAATGACTATAGAACTATACAACAGAACCCAAAACCAGAGATATTATTGAAGAAAACCCAACCAGGCATCTAAAATTTACTCAGGCTGGTTTATTTCTTGAATTTCCTTGCCTAGAGATGTCTCCACTTGATTATCAATAAACACAAATAAACTGCCATTTCAATTATATTCGGATAGATCATGCTTAAATAGCACCATTAATTCAAAGTAATGGTGCCCGTGGAACTTGTTGATGATCACTTGGAGATCGAGCTCAATGCCATCTTAATCATTAATTTCGACGATCTGGAAACCCAATGACCCCTAAAAGCCTAGCTAAATCTGAAAATCAATGCTTAAGTGAATGCGAAGCGCGTGGTAGATGAAGTGGTCATTTAGCAAGAAGGTTATTTACCGTTTAAGCTGAGGAAATAGATCTGGAGATCAGACTGACGAAAACTCTGTTGACTAGAATCGCCGTTGAAAACTGTCAGATCCGGAAGCTCGAGCTCGATCTGGGGAAGACACTGTAAGAGCTCTCAGAAAAGGCGCGCTTCCTGAAATGACAGCGACGGTCTCTCGAACCTCTCTCCGTGTCAGAGATACGGAACAGAGAACCAGGCGGATGATGATCCTCCCACCGGCTGCGCGGAACGCTCCGGGCCGGCGTTCAGATCGGAGATCTAGCGAGAGGAGGCTGAGCGAAGCTTTACAATTTTCGAGCGGATGTGTCGGAGTTTCTTTGTGCCTCTCTCTCTCTGTCGGAAACGAGAACTTTGTGGAGGAGAGAGAATGAGCCGAGAAGTGATTCAGTGCGGACAAGCCTGCTTCCAATTCCGTACATCTAATCCGGTTACCGCCGGTTCCTGATCCGTGCAGACACGTGGCTCTATCAAGAGCCATATTTTGTGGGACCCAGCGACTCTGCTTAAAATATGGTACGCACGGTACAGTCCTTTATTTAACTTCACAATAAATCCAATTTTAAATCATATATTACCGTGAAATTAGAGTAATGGTGAATGATGAATAAATGAAGAAAAAGGCAAATTAAGAAAGTGGCAGTATAGAAAAGGTTCCCATTTCATGCATGGAATTAGAAGGCTCTGCTATTTTTTTTATTTTACTTTTCATATATCAGTCAAAGAAAAAAGCATTAAAAATATAAATCCAATTAATAAAAAAAATCTAGGACAATATTATTAGTATATTTAAAATAACTAATTAAGCGCAGTCAGGCTTCCAGATTTCAAGCCAATCTCCGATGTAGTATGCCGAGATTCTCGTGTCAATGAATTAATCGCAGTAAAATTTTCCGACCAACAGGCTTTTTATCGTCCAGTGTGGTTTTGCTGGAAATTGTTCGGCCGCACGCCGCCGCCGGAACAACTCGAGTCCGTGGACTTTGAATTTTCAATCATTCAGTAAGTGGTTGAGGACGACAACCACAGAATGCGTGGATCCAGCTGCACCGACCGGTTTAATTTGGAACCGGCCATGCACGTGATCTGATTTTGTCCTTGGACCGGTTTATGGAAAAAAATAATTTTATATAGCATGACTAAAATTACACCCAAGTTATAATTCTATGGTTATAGATTTATCTCAAAATATTCTACGAGCATTTCCTTACATTTATGAATATAATTTATATTAATTTCAGTAAAAAAAATAAATATTAATGAGTTATAATATACCTAATATTAAAATATAAAATTTTATTTTTAACTTAAATTTTCAGTTTTCATTTCATTTATACAAGATCACAGCTACCAATCTCCGATGAACTTAATTGAATATATAAGAACATCAATGATATAAATAGAAATTTAAGCACATACATCATTCTTTCTTTTTATTTTATATATTTCCTTATTTTTTGGTGTTAAATTAAGAACAAAAAAAATTTACGAATTTAACTTTTTTTATCAAATTTTCGTTATTTACTTAAAATATAAATATATAATTTTTAGTGTTATTATTTATATTATATTATAAATATTATTTATTAAGCATACAATGCATTCAATGAATATGACTCCCACCCATACTTTGACTAATTTACGATGGAGTCCAATTTAAAAAAAGACTATGATTTAAATATTCCATACCTCTCCTCCTTTCGTAAGGTCTCACACGCACATGGCCATAATAGAAAGAATTTGGTTTAGTGGTGTTTTATTTATGGCTTAATAGCTAAAAAATGCTCACACCTTATGTTTATTCTCAATTTTGATCTATACTTTTTTATAGTATGAAAATTGTATCTTTTTTTTTTACCAATTTTAGCTCAAAATTTTATATTTACTTAAAACTTTGACTATTATACCATAAAATATCAGCATTTTTAAATTAATTAAAAATTATATATAAAATACGAGCTAAAATTGATATAAATTTATTTTGACTGTTGGGTCAGCCCTCTCCAGCATCAGCAGCTTTCTTTCTGTACTGTTGGGTCCGCCCTCTCGAGCTTCAGCAGCTTTCTTTGGGATCTACAAAAAAATCATCTTCCCGTTTCCTGGAAAATATTGCTTATGATCTTTTTCTGCACTAAAGAAAATCAGGAAAAATATTTTTCGCAATTTTCAGCTTGGAAATATCAGATGTTTGGATGAAAGGACATTTCTGGAAATGGTCCTATCCAAGAAATCTTTGACATGTCTTGTTCAAATTGGCAGCATGTGGCGTTGAATTGTTTATAGGAAGCTACTGGTTCCTGAAATAAAAGTCAATGGAGTTATGTCTAAAATATGTGAGATTACGCCAGTAAACTGTTCTGTGATTCACATTCTCTGAACCATTCTGTTCTTCACATTTATAACTACAATATCTTATCCATCCGAGAAAAAAGAACTGCCATATTTGGTCTATTTGTTAAATTCTGGCCGATTATTCAGGACAAGTCATGGCCGAGAAAGCAGCTACTCCTGAATCATTTGCAGCCTTTGAGTATGAGTTGTTCGAGGGTGACCCTCACAATCTACGAACTGCCGTGGCAACATCAAACCACAATTCCATGGATTGATCCTGCAACACTGAAACTCAAGTATAGAATTGGGAGAGGCTCATTTGGAGATGTTTATTTAGCAACTTGTCACCAGTGGGAGAATGATTATCAACGGTTCCACAAAGTTATTGTCAACATGCTTCACTCAGTGAAGGATGATCATGTGAGGACTGTGTTGGACAGATTTGATGATGTTTTCTCCAAGTGTCAAGGGGCAGAAAATGTTGGTTTATTGTATGGTGTTTCAGTTATACGCCGAAGACTGAGTTACCTTCTCCCTGTGTGTTTAAGCTCGAGCGAGTTACCCATGGGCTAGCCACAGGAGACTGGGTTCGCCTGAAAGACGAGGCCATAGACAAGAACAGGGTCAAAAATCATTCTCCTGTGGGGATCCTCCACTCGATCGATCGGGATGGAAGAGTGTCCGTTGGACTCGTTGGAACGGTGACCCTGTGGAGAGGAAGTTCATCAGGCCTTCAGATGGCAGAGGCTTACTGTTCAGGCCAGTTTGTGAGGCCGATGCCTGGCCTTTTGAGCCTGCGCTACAAGTGGCCCTGCAAACGGGACGGTGACTGGGCTACAGGCCGGATCATGCGTGTCCATCCATCCCAATGGGTTCCTCCTTATAAAGATTTCTGGACTGCTTACTTTCGGGGCTGTCCTGGGATGATAAAAAATACCGAAACCTCGA
Source organism: Trapa incisa (assembly GCA_030064435.1). Classification (NCBI taxonomy): domain Eukaryota; kingdom Viridiplantae; phylum Streptophyta; class Magnoliopsida; order Myrtales; family Lythraceae; genus Trapa; species Trapa incisa. The sequence continues at coordinate 10,548,751 of CM057786.1, read as the reverse complement.
GGACTTCCACTGGGCTGTGAGGCCTGTTGTCATTGCGATCGGGCTCTTTGCATCGTTAAGGTTGGGGTAGGAGGCCACGGGGCAAAGAAGCTGTGGCAGATACTCAGATTCAACAGAAACCGGTTATGGCAGCTCCTCCAGTGAATTCTCCATGGCAGCTCCTCGGTAGTAAGCGGATCTCCCTCATCTTCAGGTTTATACACTTCTATGGATTCCTTCCTTTGATGATTCTCTTGATGCGTTTGCATGAGGTAGCGCACTTTCCTGCAAAAGAGCTGATTTTAGTGATCCCATTGAGATTCGATTCGATTCGATTCAAGGACCTTTCGAACCCTAATTTCGTTGAGAGGAAGAGTTCGTACATGATCTAACCGCGTTTCTATCGATCCCTGACTGAGACAAGTGCACATTCAGTAACTGCACCAAAAGATTTCAAGAATTTTATTTTTCCATTTTATTATTAATCTATATATAATATTTTAATAAAAATGTGATCTTACCCTATCAAATCTGGTCCAACTTAATGAATCCATAACCCTAACCCTAACTATGGTTCATGTTCTTTACTTCAGAGCTTGGGCTTAGTTTAGACTCTCTTATCTCCATTGAAGGCGAGTGGTAGTGGTAGAGCTGCGGGGTGGTGACCGGCGAACTCACTTCTGTCCCTGCCACTCTTCACAAGCCCCTATTTTTTTTATCTGAATGGCAGGAGGCAAGATGAAGAAGGAGAAAGTGAAGCCCCGTGGGGTGCCATACCAGGGTGGCATCTCCTTTCACAAGTCCAAGGGGCAGCACATCCTCAAGAACCCTCTCCTGGTAGATACTATTGTCCAGAAATCTGGTATCAAGAGCACTGATATCATCCTCGAGATTGGTCCTGGTACTGGAAACCTTACTGAGAAACTCCTCAATGCTGGGAAGTCTGTTATCGCTGTTGAATTGGATCCTCGCATGGTTCTTGAGCTCCAACGACGGTTTCAGGGTTCTTCTTATGCAAACCGACTAAAGGTAAACTGATCATGGACTTTTGGAGTGTTTGATTGGTTTTCTGATCGCAGTTAGTTCCATTGATGGTTGAAGCTCCTGGTAATGCTGATTTTCTTAAAATAATGCTGATTTATTTTAGTAGCTTGCAACATCATAGCCAAATCAATAGCTAATTATATATAAGGTGGACCATTTGATTGTTGTGTTATTAGTTGTAGCATTGTTCTTAATGTTGCTGTTTTGATTTGAGTTTTATGGTTCTAGAGGCTGAGAGAGGGAAAAGTTTTCATAGTAATATGGTAAGTTTGTGCTCTGTTCATAAACTGGATAGTACTAGATCCTTCATGAACAAGTCATATTTTAAGTAGAAAAACTTGATTTGAGGTAAAATGTATGAATATTCACCAAACAATACTGCATGTTGGAAGAGGACTTAGATGAAATTGCAGGTTTAACTACTTTTAGTGTTCTTTGACTATTAATGATGCTCTCATCAGGGTTTAAGCAATATATCATATGTATTGTGGGCTACCTGTTTCCTCTATTTGTGGTCATACTTTTGTATGTTATATGGGAGTTCGAATGAATGACTAATCTCTGCCCCAAAAAAATGCCATATAGGTTATTCAGGGTGATGTGCTCAAGACTGACCTTCCCTACTTCGATATTTGTGTTGCTAATATCCCTTACCAAATCTCTTCTCCCCTCACCTTCAAGTTGTTGAATCACCAACCTGCCTTCCGATGTGCTGTTATAATGTTCCAAAGGGAGTTTGCCATGAGGCTGGTTGCTCAGCCTGGAGATAATTTGTACTGCCGCCTCTCTGCAAACACCCAGCTTCGGGCACGAGTATCTCACCTCCTCAAGGTTGGGAAGAACAATTTCCGGCCCCCGCCCAAGGTAGATTCATCTGTTGTTCGGATTGAGCCGAGGAAACCAGCACCTGATACTAACCTCGTGAGGGAGTATGATGGGCTGATGCGGATTTGCTTCAATAGGAAGAACAAGACCCTGGGCTCGCTCTTTAGGCAGAAGACTGTGCTCTCTATGATGGAGAAGAACTACAAGACCTTGCAGGCACTGCAGCAAGTGCTAGGAAACACAGAAGTAGGGGCGGTGGATAATTTGGATTTTGGGGGTGCAGAGGAGGATCTGAAGATGGGGACTGATGATGGTGATGATGAGATGGAGTTGGAGGATGGTGGAGGTGAAGGCTCTGAGTTCAAAGATAAGGTGTTGAGTGTTTTGAAAGAAGGGGACTTTGAAGAGAAGAGGTCATCCAAGCTCACCCAACAGGAGTTTCTGTATTTGCTCTCTCTTTTCAATAAGGCCGGGATCCACTTCTCTTGATCCTGAAAAGGGTGCCGTGCAGTTTTGTCCGGAGAATATGTTAGTGTTATATGACATTTTAACACTTAAGATCTGTGTCAGATCCAGTTCTTCTCATATGAATAAGCTGGAAGCTCTTTAGTAGTACTTTTTGCAGGATCCATGTGAGAGAATGGTGAAATGTGCTGAATTTTTATCTGTTATATAAATAGGCAGTATGTCTGGCAGTTTCGATCTGGACTGGTCTGGAAAGTAGATTTTTTTTTCAATTATAATAGAAGGATGGAAGTGATTCATTATCTTGGTACACTTGAGAGTAATTATTTTGTATTTTTAGGATTTGATTATTTATTTCTCTGGGAAGTGTGTATGCTGGTAATTTATTAGGTTTAAGTTTCACTTAATGGGAGAGATGAGCTGAGTTAAAATGATGGGGGTCTATAACCAATCCTCACAGCAAATAGATCTCCCGTAGGAGGAAGTCTAGTCTAGCATGCAGGAATCTTTTCGCTCTTGATATCTTGCAAGTATGAAAATTTAGGCTGAGTAACTTTGTAGTGATGGGATGAACCAGAAATAATTAAATAGTATCAATTTTGTAGTTTTTTTTATAGGTGAGGATTTTGTGAAATATAAACTATTTCATTTTAGCAAATTTTGCACAATACCCATATTTTATTTTGCATTTTTATCATAATACAAACATGATCTGTCTCTCTGGTTCATGAACAAATTTTATTGCTTGGTTTAAGGGGGCTGTTTTAGTAATTAGCATGCTATCTAAAGTTTTCTCATTAATGAGAGAATGCAATGTCTTATATAATCTCTTTGTAATGCTGAATTACAAAATAAATCTTATTTATTTAGAAAATCTTATATTTTATTGTGTGATTAGTTGTAGCATTGTTCTTTATGTTGCTGATTTGATTTGAGTTTTATGGTTCTAGTGGCTGAGGGAAAATTTTTCATAGTAATATGGTAGTTTCTTATCTGTGCATAAACTGGATAGTACTAGATCCTTCATGTACAAGTCATATTTTAAGTAGAAAAACTTGATTTGAGGTAAAATGTATGAATATTCACCAAATAATACTGCATAATGTTGGAAGAGGACTTAGATGAAATCGCAGGTTTAACTGCTTTTAGTGTTCTTCGACTATTAATGATCCTCTCATCAGGGTTTAAGCAATATATCATATGTACCGTGGGGCAACCTGTTTTGTCTATTTGTGTTCATACTTTTGTAAGTTATACGGGGCAACCTGTTTTGTCTATTTGTGTTCATACTTCTGTAAGTTATACGGCAGTTCAAATGAATGATCTCATCAGGGTGATGTGCTCAAGACTGACCTTCCTTACTATGATATTTGTGTTGCTAATATCCCTTACCAAATCTCTTCTCCCCTCACCTTCAAGTTGTTGAATCACCAACCTGCCTTCCGATGTGCTGTTATAATGTTCCAAAGGGAGTTTTCCATGAGGCTGGTTGCTCATGGCAACCATCTAATATAATGAAATTCTGGTAAGTGAACTGGGTTGGAAAGGCTCAAGTTTCCCAATCATTTGTTTTGCCTGGAAAGAGAATTCTTTCCACCCATCCTGGTGCTAGTGTTAGAAGCAGTTTAACACATCACAAATGTACATAATATTTTGGAGTCTGAAATGTTCAAGTCTTTCTATCTATCTATGTTTAATGTAATTAATCCATAATAATTATAAAATCCTCCGTACTTATACAGTCTACTTTTATTCATTATTTATAGGTAGTCTGTTGATGATCATTTGTTGCAGTTGAGACTGTGCCCATGCTTGAATCCAATATTGATTGGTGTTATGGATTTTCGAAAATCCGCTTCCTTGGGGTGCCATGTTCTCCTGGCATGATGTTTCTCCCAAACAAGGTCCCTGGTGTTGCTGGATGTGAAAAGAAAACAGCTAGTCATGCTATGGAGGATGATATAGATATTGACATCATAGAAGTATACTTCTTGATTTCGTATTTTCTCTCTGGTGGACCATGTCAGAGGACACTTGGATTCCTCGAGAATGAGCTTTTGGAACATCAACTTTTGCTAAGAAGATATCATGCTTTTGTTATCAAGGAAAAATGCATCTAGTGGTAGTGAAGAAGATGAGGGAATCTCCTTTCCTCTAAATTATAATAACTTGGCTAACAGGTAATTCTCTTTATCTTCTGTTTGCAGTGGCTAAATAAAGTTAAGTTTGATTGCAATCTTTTATGAAATTTTATCATCATATTTATGATATCAATTTTCTACCAATATAACCTGTAGGTTCCCTTTTATCTGCTACTCTTTAATTAACACTTGTTCTTCATAATATCTCAGTTAACAAAGATTTATAATCTGAGAGTTTTTCGTGCTCAAGTATTTTCTTACACTTGTCTTTTCTTAAACTATATGCATGAACTCTGTGATAAGATTTTCCCAAAGGGTAACTATTGAATAAGAGTAAACTTCCTGCAATGCCAATGAGCACTCATTGATGAAGTTAAAAGTCAGAAAATTGATATGGCTTTAATTAAAACGGCGGTTAAGAGAGATGTATGGGCTCTATAATATTTCTCAAGGCATTTGGAGTTGAGCGCTGGAATTTTCTCCAGGTATCCTCATGTAGGGAAGGATCACTTGGTGAGGCTACTGAAGCAACTCATGCTTGCTGTGGCTCCTCCACTACATAGCGAGATTGGAATAAAGGCAGCTGATGTCCCTACACTGCTGGGTGCTGGTTCTTTTTCACTTCTGGATCGTATGTATTTTTTTATTGCTCACTTCTTTATTGGAAAATTATTAAAAATGAAAAATGAATTATCATTTTCAGATGATCTGCTTTAATAACATGATAATGCTTCTACTGGTATAAGTGTCTGCATGCATGGTGTATAAATTAGCTTATTTAGAGGCATTGACTTCAATGTGCAGGTGAATGTGCAGGTGACAAGGCAGTGATCCAAAGTTTACCTTATAAAGCTCACTCAGCACAAAGTTAAATATGAGCACGACATTAATTGATAGTCAGAATACAATTCAAACTCCAGAGCACATTATCGACACTTCTGAATTTTGAAAAAAAATGTGGGAATACTATATATGCCTGTTTTATATGAAAGGAAATGCATACCTCCCCTATATTGGTATAAGCTAGAAGAACACAAATTGAAGTAAGAAGAAATGATCGAGTACACAATGAAGAAGATTCTGATGATCCAAGATTTGCTCAAGGTGACTTAGGTTAGGATAGGAAAAAGTGCTATGCTCATAGCTAAAGTAGGGAGTCAAAATAAGGATAGGGTATTCCTGAAAATATTTTCATAGAAATGGATTATCAGATTTTAGAACTATGAAAAACTAAACAAATTAAACTCGAGGCACTCATAATTTGACTGATGGCGTACGAATTTTAATCTCTTTCACGTATCGGTAATAAGAAAGAAACTTTGATGTACCACGTGGAACAAGTTCGCCTATTTAATTGCCGAGAGAAGAGTGTTTGACAAAAAATTCACATGGCAAAGGCCTCGTCGGGAAATGAACATGTAGAACAGTAGATTTGAGAACTCGAGAGTATATGAAGTTGTTGGGACTATTACTTGACCCGAGCATGTAAAGGGAAAGTCTCATGTAAATTAAATGTAAATTAAATGATTAATACAAGTACAACTAGTTTTGATAACAAAACTTTTAAAAAGGAGCATAAAGATATAACACTCCAGAATTTCAATTTAAAAATTGGGATAAATTGAACCGAAAATAACATCGAACTAATAAATAGAACATGTAATGGAAACAACATCGAACTAATAAATAGAACATGTAATAGAAATTTAAATTAAATCGAAATAAGGGAAGGGTTCGATACAGAGCACTATATGGATAAAACGGGTTATTAGTTACCTTAGTTAATATCTCATGATACAAGATCAAATATTGGGAAAAATCTCGAAAAAAATCGATATAAACCCAGTTTGTACTAACTTAGATCACAAAATTCCCGAATTTTAGAAGCCGTTAATGATGTGGTTCTTGGGTTTATTTAATAGGAAATTAAATATAATAATTTTAAATATTTTTTTCCCAAAAACTAGTAATAGAAAGAGGTGAACCATGCCAAAAAATGTTAAACCGCGAAAAATTCGTCGAAAACTATATATATTAATAAATAACTTATTTTGATATATGGTAATGATATAATTAGTATATAAATAGTTTATAATATTTTAAATTAGTATAAATATTTATTTATTAAATAATTATTAAATAATTTACTATGGTAACATTGTAAATGATAGTTAATTTTAATATATTTTAATATCTTAACAATTTTAATAATTATATTTATAATAACTATATAAAACAACAATTTAACTTTACATTCATTTATTTCAAATATTATAAATATAATAAATATTATAAATATAATAAAAAGTAAATACTCCTATTTGTATGTATAAAATTATTTTATTAGAAAATTATAATTAATAAATAAATGTAATTAAAAAAATTTATTTAATAATTGTAAAATATATTAATTAGTGAATTAATTACGAAATTAGTATTATATGTTAATTGAATTTATTTGATATTTATATTTTTCTTAAAATAGAAGTATGCGCATATTTAGTTTTTATATATAAATAGATATGTATAATAGAGGTTTAATGAAATATATAATTTATATATAAATAGTTTATAATATTTTAAATTAGTATAAATATTTATTTATTAAATAATTATTAAAAGATTTGATACGACAATATTGAAAATGATACTTAATTTTAATATATTACAATATCTTAACCATTTTAATAATTATATTTTAATAACTATATAGAACAAAAATTTAACTCTATATTTATTTATTTTAAATATTATAAGTATAAGAAAAAGAAAAGAGTTCTATTTATACGTATAAATTATTTTATTAGAATATATTAAAGGAATTAAGGAGTGGTACACTCTAAATAAAAAACTATTAAAATTTTATTTTTTTTAATTATTCATTCATTGAGTTATAGAAATTCACCTACCCTTTTTATTTATTTTTAGGAAATAAATAAATTAATAAGGATAATACCTAGTCTTACCATTTATCAAGTAAATTAATTATTATGAGTTATATTTTATTGATATATGTTATTATAGAAAAAAAGATTGAGATTGCACATGAAGGGGAACCACTCTTGAATCAATAGAGCGATGCCCCACTCTTGAATCAATAGAGCGGGTTGTTTATTAGCATCTGGCCAAAAGAGGTTGGGACATTACATTGTCATTATCAAAATTTAAATAGCTATTACATTATTTATTATTTACTTACAAAATTAAATAAGTATATGTAATTGATGTAAATATAAGATCGCTTATTATTAAATTTCTCAACACCAGTTTGAATCAACATTACATAATTTTTTTCGTCCTATATTTATACTTTCATGTAAAAGAACTTTTTATTAGTTTTATACAATATTTAAATTGATAAATTTGATTGGTGGATTTATACATTTTTTGTTACTTTTTTTTGTTTTAATATATTTATATTATTTATTTATTTTAAATAAATATATATTAATAATATTTTATATAAAAGTATATAATAAAAAGATTATATATAGTATAATTTATTATATACTTATATATTATTTTTATTGTTATAAATATAAAATATTTATAAATAATTAATATTAATTTATTTTTATTATAATAATAACTAAATTATATTGTATAATTTGATTATATAATAAAATATAATACATATAATTTATCATATATAATATAGTGGTATATATTTGTATTATATATTAATATTTTATTTTATTATATAGTGTATATAATAAAATTTAATATATTATTAAATTTAATTAAAAAAATAAATTTATTATTTAATTTTTTATTAACAAACCTTTTTTTATACAAATAATAGATTTAAAAGTTTATTTCATAAGGTAATTTATTTTTTATATTCTTATTTTTCATTAATTTTTGTATAAGTGTTTTGTTTAAATCAATCTCCATTATAAGTATATTGTCCACATTTTTAACTAATAGTAATGGAAGGGAACATGTTCACATTATTTGATATATATTAAATATTTATTAATGTAAATCAAATTGGGTTGTGATTCACAAGTTAAAGGTTAAAAAATTTGAATAATAATTAAATGAATTAATTAGTTATCAAAAAGATGTTAAGTCCAATAAGATACAAGTGAAAGTATAAAATAAAAGTTTAATAAAATGTTAATTCTAATAAGATATCAAAAAGATTTTGAATTTTAAGTGAAAAATTTATTAACATAATTAATATTCTATAAGATTATAAAATAAAATAATCTATTTTTAAATATTTTTAAGATAATATACTAAATTTAAAATATTTATTATTTTAAATAACTATAAATAAATATATTATGAATATTTTATATATAAATTGTTAGTGGTTGAAATATCAACCATAATATTTTATTTACTTATTTATAAAATAGTTAATATTTATAAAATATTATAAAATTTTACTTTAATAGTAAATTAAAAAGATCCATTTATCGGGGCGTATTAAGGTAAAATTTTTTTATATAAAATTATTTTTATATTATTAAGTTAACACTTAATATCTCAACAAAAAAATAACAACCTTATTTAACAAATTTTATGTAAAAAAACATGTAATAATCAAATATTAAATATAAAAGTGATATTTTATTTGAAAATTTCATCTAAAATTATAATTTTAAATTTAACAATTTATTCATATGTAATAATTTCTCATATAATATTTATCCCGTGTAAAAATTGTGAAATGTTAATAAATTTATAAAACTAATATTTTCAGAAAATATATTTTAATTACTTTTACAATTTGATATTTTTTATAATTATAATACATAAAAATTATTATGAGTTTAATTAAAAGAAATATTTTTATATTCTTATTTATATTAGTTTGATTTAATGTAATGAACCAAATATTTCTTAATAATTCGTGATTTTTTATAAGTTAAGAAATTAAAACTTATAAAAAGAATCTTACAAACCGCAATAGATAGAATTGTAAAATGTAAATAATGTATATATCTCACGATTAAAGATTATATTTATCATATGGATATAAAACTAATTTATTTAATCAATTTATTTCAACTACTCATACTAATGTTAATACGAGTTAATAAAGATATTTTATTATTTAATTTTTTTACATTAACTTTTAAATTCTATTTTTTTAAAATAAAAATAATACATCTTTATATAATATCACTTATATAAAAGTTAACTATAATTAAATATAATTAAGAAAAAATATAATATGTGAGAATTTATATTAAAAATATATTCTATTTTTACTAATTTTACTTATATTTGAATATATATTTTAATATAATGCTAGTAGAAAGATTAGTGAATAATATATAAGATTGAGAAAATTAACAATAAATATATTTAATATTAAAAAGTATGAAATTATTATATTAATAAATTTTGATTGAAAAATAAATGTAATTAAAATTTCTGTTTTATTTTTTCAAAGTGTGTTAAAAATAATGTAATTGTGAGATTAGTATTGAATCCTCATTGCATTTATTTAATAATTGTACTTTTTTTATTAAAATAACAGTATGTTAAGGAGTTTGTATACGCATATATAAAGATAAATGAGTTATTTTAATATATGGTAAATGTGTAATCACTTATATAATTAGTATATAAATAGTTTACAATATTTTAAATTAAAATAAATATTTAATTTATTAAGTAACACCTAATTTAACTTATTTCAATATCTTGACCATATTAATAATGTAAACCCCGCCCTTTTGAGCTAAGGAAAACTGGGAAGAGAACCGGTCAAACCAAGTGAGAAAACCGAATCGATTCACAAACCCGATAATTGTGAATGGACAATTTAGGAGTTTACAACTACAGGTGATCCAAACGGCTCAAAATACTATGGAAAAGAACCTTAAGATGAATTGAAGAAGGAAAATTAGGCCGGTTTGGATGAATTGGGTCCAACAGGATTGAACCGGTTTATGAACCGAGTCGGTTCATGAACCAGAATTGATAGAGATTGGGCAAAACAAAGGAATTTAACTCCATTATACTCCAAAGAAATTCATAAACCTTGGGAAGGAACCTTATAACAAAGTGGGAGAGAAAAACCAGACCGGTTCGGGTGAACCGAACCCGAACTGGTTTAAGGACCATGCCGATTTATAAACCAGAATCGATAAAAAGATGGTAAACTGGGAATTTTATGGACCCTAAGTGACCCAAGGAGTAACAAAAGACATGAAAATTGACTTGTAAAGGAATTGAGGATGAAAACCAAATTGGTTTAGGTGAACGGGATCCGAACTGGTTCAGACCGGTTTGAACCACTATTGAACTGAATCCTAAATTTAATTTTCTAGGTGGCTTAAATAATTCAAATTGGAGATTTGAGGCCATCATTGGATAGAGAAGGAATTTAGATTAATTTAGAAATTTTTAGATCTGAAAAACTCGATCGAATGGGGGGGGGGGGGTGGGGAGGGCGTTGAATTAAGCTTTGAACCTAGTTCGGACCGGTTCGGTCCGGTTCAGAATAATGTCATCTTCTTCCTCAGGATGACAACACTGTTCACTCACTGGGAAACGCTTCTATTCGGGGCGTTTCATGTCTTCAATGTCAGCAATAACGGTTGCAAACGGACGACCATTGGGTCTCCAAGCTCCCTATATAAAGAGCCCCTCTGCATTCATTCTCTTCACACCTGAAAACTCCATTCTCTCTCAACTGCTCCATTTTCCGGCGAATCTCAAACTAGAGCTCCGACATGGGGTCTTTTTTGAGCCAAATAAGGTGAGGTCAAGTTCTTTAGATCCGGGGAGAAGTCAGCTACACGTCTGTAGTCTCCGTTCACTTCGAGAGTCGCCGACATGATGAAACAGTGAAGCAGCTCCGGCGGACTGAAGCTGCCCTGTTTCGGCCGAGTTGAAATCAGCCATTTGAGCCCTCCTTAGGCCAAATCAAGCCTTCCCAACACTTCCTCAACCCTCCCACGGCTGAATTAGGACTAAAAGGTAAGCCAATTCAGCTCCGCTCTACAATTTCCGGTCGGTGCTAGAGAGAGAACTGACATAATTTCAATGATGAAATTCTAACTCAATTCGACATCAATTGATGCGATTCTTGATTCTAGGATGAACCTCAAGATGAGAGCTATATGCCCAAGTCGAAAGCTCGGACCGTCGTGCACTCACCGGTGAGAAATCGAAGCTTTCTCTCTCTATAACCTATTTTCCGACGAAGCTCCGTTTGAGCTCGTTTCGGTGTTAAAATCTGCGATTCAAAGTTCCTTAGAATCGTATGAACATGTAGAAACTCAATTTCAACAATTAGAAGTGTTTAATTGGTCAATTTGATGAAATCAAATTTGATAGTGTTGAAGTGTTGAAATTGGGGGAAATTTGGGGATTTTCGAAATTTGAAGGACCAAAATGAAATTTTATGAAATTGAGGGGCAATTGGGCATGAAAATAATGTTAGAAGACCAATTGAGAAATTTTAGAAAATTTGGGGTAAAACTTACCATTTTTGTAAAGGAAGGGCAAAATGGTAATTTTGGAAAAGTTGGAGGACCAAATTGAAAAATTGGGAAATTAATCCTCTTTTTGGGAAATGGAATAAATTGAGGTCCTATGATACATTTTAGAAGTTTCGGGACTCAATTTGAGGAAAAATGTCACTCCCCGACTAGGTTTGGTCGGATCCCCGTGATAAACCCGCCACTCTTCCGATTTACTAAATGGTTTCCCCTTATATTATAAACCGTAAAGAGGTGTTCTTTAGACCTGCACCTTTTTCCAGGAATATCATAAATCAAAACTGCATAGTAATTTAAATTAATCATACATGTCTTGCAGGCGTTTAATTGCGCAAGTCTTTTAAGGTTCGGCTTTTCGAGACTTCTTGAAAGGGGTATAAGGGAGGGGGTGAGTACAACTACTCAGTTAATGGGATTCAAATCTTTTGAATTTCAAGAAAAAACATTTATATGGAGTGTGCCAGACTCCTTTCTTTTCAAAAATCCCTTCATTAAAAAAAATTCGTGTTTGTCCATTATTTCTTAGTTACCGGTGTGTCATCACCCAACACACATCCTTCATCATGAAGGTTACACACATTCGCAAGTCAGTATCACTATTGAACCCGCTAGTGGCTTCAGAGCGACTTTTCCTACAACCTGGATAGAAGTACGACCACTTCTACCCTAGGAATGAGTGGATGTACGCGACATTCGACCCACAATCCTAAAATCACTTTTTCATGTTCGTATGAGGACATAGACCTTATCCCGTCCCCACCCCGGTCTCATGCGCTTGGCGCTACTCCAGATTTCGCACAAATAACTGAAATGACAAACTGCCCTTATAGCCACGAGGTTGTCCAGTGCCCTTAGGACGCATCACTACCCCTCATGGGCGTCTTGATGATCCCGTACTCATAGTGCATGTACAAGCAAAGTTTTCTTAAATTTGTCATATAATATGCAGTGCCATTTGTCCCAACGGTCCCGACCTTTAAGTCAATATGTAGCTGTTATGTCACACTGCTACTAGTTGACTAATTATGTCGGACCTGCCTTGGTACCATGGCCAAATAATTCACTTATTAAGTTTTAATGGCACATATATATCTATCATGTTCTTTTACGAGCTCCTGCTCGTGTCCATTGGCCTATGGTCCACTGTTCGAGTTTTTAAAAAATTGGCATTTTAGCCCTCAAGTTCCAAAATCAAGGCCCCCGACCTATAAGAGCTATTCGAGCTCCCATCAAGAAGGTCTTCCAAATAGTTTAAGCATTGGAACACAGTAAGGGGAGAACACTTCCGACAAAAATAGGTTTTTACTGTCCATCATACCAACCGGTATATAAGGACATCTCCGTTCATAACTGATGAACGGATTTTCAACTTCCTTCGAGGAAGTCTCAACATACCAACCGGGTATGATCTACTTACAACCCATAAGTAGTTTTTCCGCATAACTTTCACATCACTTTCTCTAAGTAGTGATGATTAAAAATACCACTAAGCAGTGGATTTTTATACCGAGGAACTTATTATCCCCAACCGGGTATGATATAAAATTCCCACTCACCCGATAGTGCAGTGAAATTCCACTTAGTCGGGTTCCGTCCTTATCAAGCTGGACATCGACTGGCGTTCCTAATGTCTCATTCTTATACATGAGATGAACATAAATTGTTCATTATTCTTTGGCCTAATAGCCCTCATTTGTTCCAAATGAATGAGAAAACCCAAATTACATATATTTGCAATTAGGTCCCTAAAGTTATTTTTCTTTAACTTTATGTTCTTATTACCGGGTTTTCCCTAAATTTGAGTCTCGAAACTTTTAAAATTTATCTTAGTACCTCAAATTATTTGATTTCACACAAAGGGGTTTAATTTCCCAAATTTCCAATTTGGTCCTTCAATTTCCCAAAATTACCATTTTGTCCCTTCTTTAGAAAAATCATAAATTTTTGCCCCAAAAATTCTAAAATTTCTCAATTGGCCCTCTAATATTCTAATCATGACCAATTGACCCTCAATTTTAGAAAATTACATTTTGGTCCTTCAAATTTTCAAAAATCCCCAATTTCCCAAAATTTTCCCCCAATTTCAACTCTTCAACACTGCCGAATTTGATTTCATCAAATTGACCAATGAAACACCTCAAATTGTTGAAATTAGAGTTGAAATTGAGTTCCTACTTGTTCATACGATTCTAAGGAACTTTAAATCATAGATTTTAACGCCGGAACGAGCTCAAACAGAGATTTGCCCGAAAATAGACTGTAGAGAGAGAAAGGTTCAATTTCTCACCAGTGAGGGGGTGACGGTCGGAGCTTTCAATTTGAGCAGGTAGTTCTCCTCCAGAGGTTCTTCCTAGGATCAAGAATGACATCAATTGATGTCGAATTGGATTTGAACTTCTTCATTGAAATTTGGTCGACTCTCTCTCTAACAACGATGTGAAATTGTAAAGGGGGGCCGAATTGGCTTACCTTTCTGTCCTAATTCGGCTGAGGAAGGACTGAGGAGGTATTGAGAGGGCTTGATTTGGTTTGAGGAGTGCTCAAAATGGTTGATTTTAGCTTGGCCGAAATAGGGCACCTTCGGTCCGTCGGAGCTGCTTCATTGTTCCATCATGCCGACGCTTCTCCAATGATTCTCGGATTGATTGAAGTTTGCTAATAGATAGTTGTCTTCTCCCGGTCCTAAAGAGCCCAAAAAATGTTCAAGCCGAAGCTTTGGTTCGAGCTTCACCAGGAAATGGAGTAGTAGAGAGAGAGAGAGAAGTGTTCAGGTGTGAGGAGAATGAATGGGGATGACCTCTTTATATAGGCGTAAAATTGTGTATTAAATTGGAGAGATTTATTACTAGTATTAATATTGCCATAAATTATTGGTATTAATTTAAATAATTTAAAAATTAAATTATTTGTATTAATTCCAATAATTTAATTTAGATATTAAATTATTAGTATTAATTACAATAATTAAATATATATTTATTTATAGCTAGAGATCACCCATCCTCACACTACTCTCGGGAAAGCACGCTTAACTTCAAATTTCTTATGGAATCTCGTTCACCTAAACCAATTTGGTTTTTCTCTTTTAATTTGTCTTAAGTTTCTTTTCCAAGGTTTAATAAACCCTTTGGATCATCCGGAAGTTGTAAATTTCCAAATTGATTGTTCCCAAATGATCGGGTTTGTAAACCGGCTCAGTTTTTTTTACTCGGTTTGACCGGTTCTTTTCACGGTTTTCCTTAACTCAAAAGTGCAGGTTTTACAAAAACCTGGGCATTAGGGACTTAAAGTTAAAGAGAAATAATTTTAGGGACCTAATTGCAAATAAATGAAAGTTTAACTTTCTCATTCATTTGGAATGAATGAAGGCGATTAGGCTGAAAAATAATGAACCGAGATATTCATATTGTGTAGGAACATGAAGTACCGGGAACGCCAGCAAGGACAAGCTCGCATGAATACAAAGAACCGGTCTAGTGGAATTCACGGCATTAACGGGTGAGTGGGTTTACTAACATCATACCCAATTGGGATGATGAGCACAACTTAAAATTTAAAAACAACTTACCGATTATGAGTGAGATTATGTATCATACCCGGTTGGGGATCGGTATAAAAACCCACTGCTTAGTGGTATTTTTAATAATCACTACTTAGAGAAAGTGATGTGAAAGTTATGCGGAAAAACTACTTACAGGTTATAAGTAGATCATACCCGGTTGGTATGATAAGACTTCCTCGAAAGAAGTTGAAAACCTGTTTATCGGTTATGAACGGAGATGTCCTTATACTGGTCGGTATAATGGACAGTAAAAACCTATTTTGTCGGAAGTGTTCTCCTCGGACTGTGTGCCAATGCTTAAACAATTTGAGAGATCTTCTCGACGAGAGCTCAAATAGCTCTAATAGGCTAGGGGCCTCGATTTTAGAACTTGGGGGCTAAATGCTCGATTTTGAACATCTCGTACAGTGGGCCCAAGGCTAGTTGGCATGAGTAGGAGCTCGTAAACGAACATGATATATGTGCCATAAAACTTAATAAGTGAATTGTTTGGCCATGGTAATAAAATAGGACCGACATGCTCAGTCAACTAGCGGTAGTGCAACATGACAGGTCAACGGACCAGTCAAGACAAACAACTGTAGGTTAAGTTGAGAGTCGGGGCCGTTAGACCAATGACACCATATATTACATGGCAATATGAGAAAACATTGTTTGTGCATGTATTGTAAGTACGAGATCATCAAGATGCCCATGAGGGGTAGTGATGTGTCCTAAGGGCACTGGACGACCTGGTGGCTATAAGGGCAGTTCGTCGTTCCAGGTGTTTGTGCGAAATTTGGAGTAGCACCAAGCGTATGAGACCGGGGTGGGGACAGGATGAGGTCTCTGTTCTCATACGGACACGAAGAAGTGATTTCGGGATTGTGGGCTCCGAAGCCACTAACGGGTTCAGTAGTGATACTGACTTACGAATATGTGTAACCTTCATGATGAAGGATGTGTGTTGGGTGATGACACACCAGTAATTAATAAATGGTGGAAAAACCCGAATTTTTAAATGAAGGGATTTTTGAAAAGAAAGGAGTCTAGAATACTCCAATAATATTTATTTTCTTAAAAGTCAAAAGCTTTAAAAAAACCCATTCACTGAGTAGTCGTACTCACCCCTCCCTTATATCCTTTTCAGGAAATCTCGAAAAGCCTATCCTTAAAGACCATCAACTAAGATGCCTGTAAGACAGGTATGTAAAGTTTTAAATTTTATTTAGTTTTGATTATGCTATTCCAGGAAAAAGATGCAGGTTAAAGGAGGCTTTATTGTTTACAGTTTACAATAAAGGGAAACTATTTAATAAAATGGGAGAGTGACGGGTTGATCACGGGGATTTGACCAAACCGGGTCGGGGTATGACAAATAATCATATTTTTAATATCTATATATGACAAATTTAAATATTTATTTATTTATCTCAAATATTAT
Organism: Trapa incisa; assembly: GCA_030064435.1. NCBI lineage: Eukaryota > Viridiplantae > Streptophyta > Magnoliopsida > Myrtales > Lythraceae > Trapa > Trapa incisa. Next base: position 10,531,846 of record CM057786.1, on the reverse strand, counting down.
GAGCGTAGGAAAAAATAAAGTTCTATAAGTATGTATGATTGCTTGCTTTCAACATCTATATTTTTCTAATATCTAATCATTCTCTTCTCTTTTATCCCCTTCATTTAAATATTTTTTTAATATTTTTACTCTAATTGATCAATAGTAAGGAGTTAGGGAGATTTTTATGGAAAAATCCACAATATAGGCTTGAATGACACTATAGGTATATGTTTGACCTATACTGTAAGGATTTTGATAACATTAACTATAATTAATTTTAAAAAAATAGGAGCAGAATTAGGGAAGAATGAGATGAAGCTTCAACAATTTAATGGAGAGAAAAGGAGAAGAAGATGTGCATTTGAGGGAGCAATCTCATCCTACTTACACATTAAAAATAATTTATATTGAACACATTTTTTATTTAATTTAATATTTTTTGTTCGTAATATTATAAAATTTAATTCATATAATATTATAATTATTGAATATAATATATATTGTTTGTTATTAATTGAAATATATATTTTAAATAATTAAATTATAAAGTTATTTTAGAAAATGAAAAAAATTACATTAACTATTAACATAATAAAAAAAATATTTTTTACTTAAAATTTATAGATATATTATATTATATTTTTTTAAATATGAGTGAAAGAAGGAAAAACTATATTAAACCTTTAAAAAAAAGTCATTTGAGTGTGAAACAAGAGTGTTTGAGAGAAACAAGTGAGGGAGAGTTGCGATGTTCTTTTGTTTCTAACAATTGACAGGATTACAAGTCCTAACAATGAGTAAACACATGGAAAGAAGACAGTTGCACTCATCCTGTTCAAAACCTACACTGGAACACAATGATAAAATAAGTGGTGAAGTTTGGATTTGAGCCACTTCACATTAGAATAGATTGTTTGGAGAAAGGTGTGAAACGTTATTTGCATCAACATACTCCCATTGAACAAGAACCTTGGGGCTTTCAATCTAGGTGTTTCAATACACAAGAACTCGAGGAATTTGAAGATCTTCAAGATAATCATGATACCGTCGGGCTTGATTCCATCAATCAATTTACTCTAAGTGAAAGGCCATGGATTGATGACATCATGGACAACCCACGTGAGAATCTATTTCATATTTGTTGTTTTATGAAAATAAGGTTTGTTCTATTATCATAGATGAGAGAAGCTGCACTAATATGGCTAGCATCGAGCTTGTGGAGAAGTTGGCATTACCTACACCGAAGCATCCGAATCCTTATCCAATTCAAAGATTGAACGATCAACACAAACTGGAGGTAACCAAGCAAGTGTTGGTTTCATTCTCTATTGAAAAATATAAGGATGAGGTATTATGTAATTTGGTACTAATGCATACATGCCATATTCTATTGGGATAATCTTGGAATTTTGATTGTCAAGTTACACATGATAGGTTAACAAATAGGTACTAATTTATGATTAATCACCTCCAAACCCCTCCAACCCCTCCATTTACATACAACACAATTCATCCAAAAGTGGAGGTATTTGGAGGGGTTGCGTCATTTACTGCTTAAATTAATTTAATATCCTCATTTATTGTTTATATTATTTATTTATTTATTTTTATTTTTATATATTTTAAATAGATTTATATATTAATAAAATTTTATATAAGTTATATAATACAAATATTATAAATAAATAATTATTGTATTAATTATTTTTAATATAATTTATTTATATATAATAGCTAATATTTTTTAATTTAATTAAAAGGGTAAATTTGTCTTTCTAATTTTTTTCATTAATAATTATTCCACTCCACCTCCATCAAAACTATTGATTGTTAAAATTTTTAACACCTCTAAATCCATGACTTCACTTCCCTCCGAACACCTCCAAACACTTCACCTCCAAATCCATCCAAACCCCTCAACATGAACATAACCTAAATGATTTACTTTATTATATGGCTACATTGAAAATGATTCTTAATTTTAAGATATTTCAATATCTTAACCATTATAATAATTATATTTTCAATAACTATATAGAACAAAAATTTAACTATACATTCATTTATTTTAAATATTATAAGTATAAGAAAAAGTAAAGAGTCCTATTTTTATATATGAAATTATTTCATTAGAAAATTATAATTAAAAAATAAATGTAATTAAAAAATTTATTTTGTTATTGTAAAATTTATTAATTAGTGAAGTAATTTCAAAATTAGTATTGCATATTAATTATATTTATTTGATATTTATATTTTTCTTAAAATAGGAGTATGTCAATAGTTAGTTTATATATAAAAAGAGAAATGATTTATTTTAATATATAATAGATGTGTAATGACTTATATGATTGGTATATAAATAATTTATAATATTTTAAATTAGTATAAATATTTTTTTATTAAATAGTTATTAAGGTTTTGTTTGAATTAAGGGGTTTGGAGGGTAGAAAAATCTCTTATTTGGCAAAAAAATGGAGAGGTTTGGAGGGGCTGAGAATCACCCCAAACCCCTACAACTCCTCCGTTTACACCATGACAAAATTCATTAAAAAATAAAGAAATTTGGAGAGATTATGTAATTTATTACTTAAATTAATTTAATACCCTCATTTATTGTTTATATTATTTATTTATTTATTTTTATTATTATATACTTTAAATAGATTTATAAATTAATAACAATTTATATAAATTATATAATATAAATATTATAAATAAAAAATTATTATATAAAATATTTTTAATATAATTTAATTATATATATTAGCTAATAATTTTTTAATTTAATTAAAAGAGTAAATTCGTCTTTCTAATTTTTTCATTAATAATCATTCCCCTCACTTCACCTCCATCCAAACTATTAATTATTAAAAATTTTTAAAACCTCCAAATCCATCACTTCACTTTCCTTCCAAACACCTCCAAACACTTCATCTCCAAATCACTCCGAACCCCTCAATACAAACATAGCCTAAAAGATTTGGTGTATTATATGACCACATTGAAAATAATACTTAATTTTAACATATTTCAATATCTTAACCATCTTAATAATTATATTTCCAATAACAATATAAAATAAAATTTTAATTCCACATTCATTAATTTTAAATATTATAAGTATAAGAAAAAGTAAAGTGTCCTATTTGTATGTATAAAATTATGATTAAAAATAAATGTAATTAAAAAATTTTATTTTATTATTGTAAAATGTATTAATTAGTGAAGTAATTGCGAAATTCATATTTCATGTTAATTAAATTTATTTAATATTTATATTTTTTTCTTAAAATAAGAGTATATCAATAGTTAGTATATATATATATATATATATATATATAAAGATAAATTAATTATTTCGATATTTGGTAGAGGTGTAATGACTTCTATGATTGGTTTATAAATAGTTATTAAGCCTATGTTTGGATTGATGGGTTTGGTGGGGAAGGGGTTTGGAAGGTGGAGAAATCCTTATTTGGAAAAAAATAATTGAGGGGTTAGGAGTGGTTTGGAGGGGCCAAGAATCAACTTCAAAACCCTCCAACCCTTTCATTTAAATTAGGACATAATTCATCCAAAAGTTGAGGTATTTAGAGGGAGTGTGCTATTTATTTGCTTAAATTACTTTAATACCCTAATTTATTGTTTATATTATTTAATGATATTCTTATTTACTTTAAATAAAAAATTATGATTAAAAAATAAATGTAATTAAAATATTTTATTTTATTATTGTAAAATGTATTAATTAGTGAAATAATTGTGAAAATAGTATTGCATGTTAATTAAAATTATTTAATATTTATATTTGTTCCTTAAAATAGGAGTCTGAGTTTATATATATAAAGAGAAATGACTTATTTTGATATATGGTATAAGTGTAATAACTTATATAATTGTTATATAAAAAGTTTATAATATTTTAAATTAGTATAAATATTTTTTTTATTAAATAGTTATTAAATGATTTGCTGCATTATATGGCCAAATTGAAAATGATACTTAATTTTAAAAAATTTTAATATCTTAACCATCTTAATAATTATATTTCCAATAACTATATAGAACAAAAATTTAACTCTACATTAATTTATTTCAAATATTATAAGTATAAGAACAAGTAAAAAGTCCTATTTGTATGTATGAAATATTTTATTAGAAAAATATGATTAAAAAATAAATTTAATTAAAAAATTTTGTTTTATTATTACAAAATATATTAATTAGTAAAGTAATTATGAAATTAGTATTGCATGTTAATTGAATTTATTTGATATTTATATTTTTTTCTTAAAATAGAAGTATGTTAATAGTTAGTTTATATATATAAAGAGAAATGACTTATTTTGATATATGGTAGAGGTGTAATAACTTATATGATTGATATATAAATAGTTTATAATATTTAAAATTAGTATAAATATTTTTTTATTAAATTGTTATTAAAGGATCTATTGCATTATATGGTCACATTGAAAATAATACATAATTTTAACATATTTCAATATTTTAACCATTTTCGTAATTATATTTCCAATACCTATATAGAACAAAAATTTAACTCTACATTATTTTATTTCAAATATTATAAGTATAAGAAAAAGTAAATAGTCATATTTGTATGTATAAAATTATTTTATTAGAAAATTATGATTAAAAAATAAATGTAATTAAAAAAAATTGTTTCATTATTGCAAAATGTATTAATTAGTGAAATAATTACGAAATTAGTATTGCTTGTTAATTGAATTTATTTGATATTTATATTTTTTTTAAAATAGGAGTATGTCAATAATGAGAAATGATTTATTTTAATATATAGTAGAGGTGTAATGACTTATATTATTGGTATATAAAAAGTTTATAATATTTTAAATTAGTAGAAATATTTTTTTATTAAATAGTTAGTAAATAATTTGCTGTATTATATAGCCACATTGAAAATGATATTTAATTTTAATATATTTCAATATCTTAAGCATATTAATAATTATATTTTCAATAAATATATAGAACAAAAATTTAACTCTACACTCATTTATTTCCAATATTATAATTATAAGAAAACTTAAAAAGTCCTATTTGTTTGTATAAAATTATTTTATTAGAAAATTATGATTAATAATTAAATTTTTTTTCATTGTTGCAAAATTTATCAATTAGTAAAGTAATTGCGTGTGAATTGAATTTATTTGATATTTATATTTTTTTTCTTAAAATAGGATTATGTCAATATTTATTATATATATATATATATTGTAAACCCCGTCACTTTAAAAAAAAGGAAACCGAGGAAATAACCAATCAACCTGGATGAAAAAATCCAAACCAGTTCACAAATCCGATAATTGGGGAATGAGCAATTTGGAAATTTACAACTACCGATGACCAAAATGGTTCATAAAACCTTGGAAAATGATCTTATGATGATTTGGGAGAGAAAACCAGCCGGTTCAAGAGAATCAGATCCGAACCAAAATGAACCGATTTATGAACCGAGTTGGTTAATGAAACAGATTCGATAGAGAAAGGTAAAACTGGGAAATTTATGGATCCTAAGTGACATAGGAGTCACAAAAGTCATGAAAAATGACTTTAGGATGAATTGTAGATGAAAACCAAATTGGTTTAGGTGAATTAGATCCAAACTAGATTGAATTAGTTTGGACCGTTTTGAACCGCTATTGAACCAGATGCTAAATTTATTTTTCTAGGTGGTTTAAAAAATTTAAATTTTGAGATTTGAGGCCACCATTGGATAGAAAATAAATTTTAAAAATTTTAGATTAAAAAAATTCGGTCGAATTGGGGGTGAACCGACTAGTTTAAGCTTTGAACCTAGTTCGGACCTGTCCGCTCTAGTTTGGAATAGTGTCGTCTTCTTCCTTTAGATGACAAAACTGTTCACTTGCCGAAAAATCGTACAGTGCCAACGAAGATGAAAAGTCTTTGTCCAGGGAGTTTCAAGCAATGAATGATCGCCATTAAGGCCCCAATCGGACAACCAATAAGTCCTTGAAAACTCTATTTTCTCTCAACTGCTCCATTTTTCGGTGAAGCTCGAACTAGAGCTTCGACTTGGGCACTTTTCTGTGCCAAACAAGGAGAGGTTGGATCCTTTAGAACTGGGGAGAAGTCATCTACACGCATGTAGTCCCCATTTACTTTGAGGGTCGCCGGAGAAGTGCCGACATGATCAAACAATGAATCAGCTCTGGCGGACCGAAGCTGCCCTATTTTGGTAGAGCTGAAATCGTCTAATTTGAGCCCTTCTCAAACAAGCCAAGCCCTCTCAACACCTCCACAATCTTCCTACAGCTGAATTAGAGCTGAAAGCTAAGCCAATTTGGCTCCCCTTTGTAATTTCCGACTGGTGCTAGAGAGAGAACCAGTAGAACTTAGATGATAAAATTCACACTTAATTTGACATCAATTGATGCAATTCTTAATCCTAGTAGGAACCTTAGGATAAGAGCTACCTGTCAGATCGAAAGCTCGGATCATCGAGCCCGACGGCAAGCTTTCTCTCTCTAAGTCCAGTTTTCTTGTGAAGCTCCGTTTGAGCTCATTCCGACACCAAATCGTGCGATTCAAAGTGCAATTGAATCATATGAAGGTGTAGGAACTCTAATCTAGCTTCAATTTTAACAATTAAACTCATTTGATTGGTCAATTTGATGAAATCAAATTCGACAGAGTTAGAAAGTTGAAATTGGAGGAAATTGGGGAATTCTGAATATTTGAGGGACTAAAGTAAATTTTCATAAAATTGAGGACCAATTGGGCATAATAAAGATGTTGGAGGACAAATTGGGTAATTTTGGAATTTTTGGGGTAAATCTTGCCATTTTTGTAAAGTAGGGGCAAAATGGTAATTTTGGAAAAGTTGGGGGACCAAATTGGAAATTTGGAAAATCGAACCCCTTTTTGTGAAATTAAATAAATTGAGGTCCCAAGGTGAATTTTAAAAGTTTCGGGACTCAATTTGGGGAAAAATCAACATTAGGGACTTAAAGTTAAAGAAAAATAACTTTAGGGGACCTAATTACAAATAAATGAAAAGTTTGGTCTCTCATTCATTTGGAATGAATAGAGGCTATTAGGTCGGGGGATAATGAACAAGGATGTTCATACCGTGTAGGAACACGGAGTATTGGGAATGCCAGGAAGGACAAGCTCGTGTGAATACAAAGAACCGGTCTTGAGGAATTCACTGCATTAACGAGTGAGTGAGATATTTAATATCATACCAAGTTGGGATGATAAGCACCTCGTAAAAGAAAATCCACTACTAAGTGATATTTTAACCATCACATCTAAGAAGAGTGATGTAAAAATCTCGTGAAAAAACTACTTATCAATTGTAAGTAGATCATACCCAGTTGGTATGATGAATCTTCATCGATTATGAGCCGAGATGTCTTCATGCTCGGTTGGTATGATGTATAGTTGAAAAATATATTTTGTCGGAAGTGCTCTCCCCTTACTATGTGCCACTGCTTAAACATTTTGGGAGACCTTCTTGACAAGAGCTTGAATAGCACTATTAGGTTAGAGGCCTCGTTTTGTAACTTGGGGGCTAATATGCCCGATTTTGAAAATTTCGAACAGTGGGCCCTAGGCTAGTTGGCACGAGTAGGATCTCGTAAACAAACATGATTCTAAGCCATGAAAATTTAAGTAAATGAATTGTTTGGCCATGGTACCGAGACAAGATTAGCATACTCGATAGATTGGCAACAGTGCAACATGATAGGTCGACGGACCAATCGAAATAAATAGCTGCAGGTTGAGTTGAGCATTAGGGCCGTTAGACCAGTGACACCAAAGATTAAATGGCTTTCGAGGAAAACTTTGTTTGTGCATGCACTTGAGGTTCGAGACCATTAAGATGTCCAAGAGGGGTAGTGATGCGTCCTAAGGGCTGCTGTATGACATGGTGGCGATAAGGGAAAAGAGAAGCTACTAGGTTTGTGTTTCTCATCATACCACTTAGTCATGGAGTTTTGTGTTTGTACTTCATGGAGTTCTGTGTTTGTACTCCATGGAGTTTTTGTATTTGGACTCCATGAAGCTGTTGTGTTTGGGACTTCCTAAAGCTCCTTTGTTTGAGTTTCATGTGCACAAGAACGAGATATGGTCTCTGTCCTCATATGAACACAAACTTTTAATCATGTGTGTTCCTTCATGATGAAGGGTATGTGTTAGTTGATAAACACACTGGTTATGGTTGAGGAGTGAGTAATGGTGACGAAACTGAGATTTTAAAAATGAGAAATTTTATAATAAGGACTCTGACACACTTCAATTTAAATATTTTCCCCTAAAAATCAAACTTTAAACACCCATTCACTAAATCAATGAACTCACCCTCGCCCTTATATCCCATTTCAGGTAACCAAGAGAAACCTACCAAAAAATCTCCTGTTAGTCACACCTGCAAGACATGTATGTAAGTTAAAATTTTTATGCAGTTTTGATTTATTTATTCCAGGAAAGGTACATGTTTAAAGGACGTCTTACTTCGCCTGAGATTAAAAGAGGGAAAAACCCTTAATAAACCAAAAAGAGTGGTGGGTTGCTTATAGGGATCCGACCAAAACGAGTCGGGGTGTGACATATATAAAGAGAAATGACTTATTTTGATGTATGGTGGATGTGTAATTACTTATATGATGGGTATATAAATAGTTTATAATATTTTAAATTAGTATAAATATTTTTTAATTAAATACTTATTAAAGGATTTGATGCATTATATGGCCACATTGATACTTAATTTCAACATATTTCAATATCTTAACCATCTTAATAATTATATTTTCAATAACTGAATAAAACAAAAATTTAACTCTAAATTCATTTATTTCAAATAATATTAATATAAGAAAAAGTAAAGAGTCCTATTTGTATGAATAAAATTATTTCATTAGAAAATTATAATTAAAAAATAAATGTAATTAAAAATTATTGTGTAATTAATTCAAAATATATCAATTAGTGAAGTAATTGCGAAATTAGTATTACACTATAATTGAATTTATTTGATATTTATATTTTTTTTTCTTAAAATAGGAGTATGTCAATAGTTAGTTTGTATATATAAAGAGAAATGACTTATTTTGATGTATGGTAGAGGTGTAATGATTTATATAATTATTATATAAATAGTTTATAATATTTTAAATTAGTATAAATATTTTTTTATTAAATAGTTATTAAAGGATTTGCTACGTTATATGTTCACATTAAAAATGATACTTAATTTTAATATATTTCAATATCATAACCATCTTAATAATTATATTTACAATAACAATATAGAATAAAAATTTAACTCTACATTCATTTATTTAAAATATTATAAGTATAAAAACAGTAAATAGTCCATTTGTATGTATAAAATTATTTTATTAGAAAATTATGATTAAAAAATAAATTTAATTAAAATTTTTTCATTATTACCAAATGTATCAATTAGTGAAGTAATTGCGAAATTATTATTGCATTTTAATTGAATTTATTTGATATTTATATTTTTTTCTTAAAATAGGAGTATGTCAATAATTAGTTTATATATATAAAAAGAAATAACTTATTTTGATGTATGGTTGAGATGTAATCACTTATTTGATTAGTATATAAATAGTTTATAATATTTTAAATTAGTATAAATATTTTTTTATTAAATAGTTATTAAGGCTATGTTTGGATTGAGGGGTTTGTAGGGGTGAAGAAATCACTTATTTGACAAATAAAAAGGTGGGGTTTGGAGGGCAGATAATCTCCTCTAAACCCATCCATTTACACTATGTCACAATTTATCTAAAAGTGGTATTTGGAGAGATTGTGTCATTTATTGCTTAAATTACATTAATACTCTTATTTATTATTTGTCTTATAATTTATTTTTATTCTTATATACTTTAAATAGATTTATATATTAATAATATTTTATATAAATTATATAATATAATATATAATATAATATATAATAAAAATATTATAAATAAAAAATTATACAAAATATTTTTAATATAATTTAATTATATATAATAACTAATAATTTTTTTAATATAATTAAAATAGTAAATTTATCTTTCTAATTTTTTCATTAATAATCATTCCCCTTACTTCACCTCCATCCAAACTATTGATAGTTAAAAAATTTTAACACCTCCAAATCCACTTCGCTTCCCATGGGAACACCTACGAACACTTCATCTCCAAATCCTTCTGAACACTTATATACAAACACCGCTTAAATGATTTATTGTATTTTATGGCCACATTGAAAATAATATTTAATTTTAACATATTTCAATATCTTAATCATCTTAATAATTATATTTTTAATAACCATCCCTTCACCTCCATCCAAACTATTGATTGTTAAAAATTTTTAACACATCCAAATCTATTACTTCATTTCCCCTCAAAACACTTCCGAACACTTCACCTCCAAATACTTTCGAACTCCTATATACAAACATAGCCTAAAGGATTTGCTCTATTATATGTCTACATTGAAAATGATACTGAATTTTAACATATTTCAATATCTTAACTATCTTAATAATGATATTTCCAATAATTATATAGAACAAACATTTAACTCTACATTCATTTATTTCAAATATTATAAGTATAAAAAAAGTAAATAGTCCTATTTGTATATATGAAATTATTTTAATAGAAAAATATAATTAAAAAATAAATGTAATTAAAAATTTTTATTTTATTATTGTAAAATATATTAATTAGTGAAGTAATTACAAACTTAGTATTACATGTTAATTGAATTTCTTTAATATTTATATTTTTTTCTTAAAATAGGAGTATATCAATAGTTAATTTATATATATAAAGAGAAATGACTTATTTTGATGAACGGTAGAGATGTAATAACTTATATGATTGATATATATAGTTTATAATATTTTAAATTAGTATAAATATTTTTTTATTAAATAGTTATTAAAGGATTTGCTACATTATGTGGCCACACTGAAAATGATACTTAATTTTAACCATCTTAGTAATTATATTTTCAATAACTATATAGAAGAAAAATTTAACTCTACATTCATTTATTTCATATATTATAAGTGTAAGAAAAAGTAAATATTCTTATTTGTGTGTATAAAATTATTTCTTTAAAAAATTATGATTAAAAATAAATGTCGTTAAAAATTTTTGTTTCATTATTGCAAAATTTATCAATTAGTGAAGTAATGGCTAAATTAGTATTGCACATTAATTGAATTTATTTGATATTTATATTTTTTTCTTAAAATAGGAGTGTGTTAATAGTTAGTATATATATATAAATAGAAATGATTTAATTTTTAGGTAGAGGTGTAATAACTTATATGATTGGTATATAAATAGTATATAATATTTTAAATTAGTATAAATATTTTTTAATTAAATAGTTATTAAAAATTTGCTGCATTATATGGCCACATTTAAAATGATACTTAATTTTAACATATTTCAATATCTTAACTATCTTAATAAATATATTTCAATAACTATATAGAACAACAATTTAACTCTACATTCATTTATTTCAATAACTATATAAAACAACAATTTAACTCTACATTCATTTATTTCAAATATTATAAGTATGAGAAAGAGTAAAGAGTTATATTTGTATCTATGAAATTATTTTTTTAGAAAATTATGATTAAAAAATAAATGTAATTAAAAATTTTTGTTTCATTATTGCAAAATGTATCAATTAGTAAAGTAATTGTGAAATTAGTATTGCATGTTAATTGAATTTATTTGATATATATATATATATATATTTTAAAATAGGAGTTTGTCAATAATTAGTTTTTATATATTGTAAACCCCGTTCTTTTAAAACAAGGAAACCGAGAAAAGAACCGGTTAATCCGAATGAAAAAAATTGAACCATTTCACAAACCCGATAAATAGGGAATTGACAATTTGGGAATTTACAACTCTCGAGTGACCCAAGGGATTCATAAAACCTTGGAAAAGGATCTTAGGATGATTTGGGAGTGAAAACAAGCCGGAACAAGAGAACCATATCCGAACTAGATTGAACCAGTTTATGAACCGAGTTTGTTCATGAACTAGAACCGATAAAAAAAGGGCCAACTGGAAATTTATGGATCTCAAGTGACCTTGGAGTCACAAAAGTCATGAAAAAGGACTTTAGGATGAATTGGAGATGAAAATCAAACTAGTTCAGGTGAATCGGATCCGAACCGGATTGAACCGGTTTGGACAGGTTTGAACCATTATTGAACAAAATACTAAATTCATTTTTCTAGGAGATTTAAAAAATTCAAATTTGAGATTTGAGGCCACCATTGGATAGAAAATGAATTGAGATAAATTTAGAAATTTTTATATTTGAAAATTTTGGTTGACTTGAGGGTGAACTGGCTGGTTTAAACTTTGAACCTAATTCGTATCGGTTCTGTCCAATTCGGAACATTATCGTTTTCTTTCTTTAGAAGATAGCACTATTCACTCTCCGAAAAATCGTGCAGTGCCAGCAAAGCTGAAAAGTCTAAGGCCAGGGAGTTTCAGACAATGAATGACCACCATTAAGGTGCCAATCGGATGACCAAGAAGTCCCCGAGCTTCCTATATAAAGAGCCCCTCATTCATCCTCTCAACTGCTCCATTTTCTAGTGAAGCTCGAACTAGAGCTCCCACTTAGGAACTTTTCTGAGCCAAACAAGGCGAGGTCAAGTTCTTTAGAACTAGAAAGAAGTCAACTACACGCCTATAGTCTCCATTTGCTTCGAGGGTCGTCAGAGAAGTGTCAATGTGATCGAACAATGAAGCAGCTCTGGCAGACCGAAGCTGCCCTATTTCGGCCGAGCTGAAATCGGCCAATTTGAGCCCTTCTCAGACCAATCTAAGCCCTTCCAACACCTTGAAAATTCTTCTACAGCTGAATTAGATCTGAAAGGTAAGCCAATTTTGCTTCCCTCTACAATTTTCGACTAGTGCTAGAGAGATAACCGAAAGAACATTGATGATAAAATTTTCACTTAGTTCGACATCAATTGATGCAATTATTAATCCTATGAGAAACCTTAGGACAAGAGCTATTTTCCCATATCAAAAGATTGGACTATCGCGCCCCCGATAGTAAGCTTTCGAAGCTTTCTCTCTATAAGTCTAGTTTTACGACGATGCTCCATTTGAGCACATTCTGGTACCAAATCGTGCGATTTAAAGTGCAATTGAATCGTATGAATGTGTAGGAACTCTAATCTAGCTTCAATTTCAACAATTAAACTCATTTGATTGGTCAATTTGATGAAATCAAATTCGGCAGAGTTAGAAGGATGAAATTGGGGGAAATTAGGGAATTTAAAAAATTTGAGGGTCTAAAGTGAAATTTCATAAAATTGAGGACCAATTGGGCATAATAAAGATGTTGGAGGACTAATTGGGCGATTTTGGAAATTTTGGGGCAAAACTTACCATTTTTGTAAAGTAGGGGCAAAATGGTAATTTTGGAAAAGTTGGTGGACCAAATTGGAAATTTGGGAAATTGAACCACTTTTTGTGAAATTGAATAAATTGAGGTCCCAAGGTGAATTTTAAAAGTTTCGGGACTCAATTTGAGTAAAAACCGACAATAGGATCATAAAGTTAAAGAAAAAGAAATTTAGCGACCTAATTGCAAATAAATGAAAAGTTTGGTTTATCATTCATTTGTAATGAATGGAGGCTATTAGGTTGGGGGTAATGAACAAGTATGTTCATACCGTGTAGGAACACGAAGTACCGGGAACGCTAGCAAGGACAAGCTCGCGTGAATACAAAGAACCGGTCGAGAGGAATTCAATGCATTAACAGGTGAGTGAGATATTTAATATCATACCTGATTGGGATGATAAGCACCTCATAAAAGAAAATCCACTGCGAAGTGGTATTTTAATCATCACATCTGAGAAGAGTGATGTGAAAATCTCACTGAAAAACTATTTACTGGTTGTAAGTAGATCATTCCCAGTTGGTATGACGAAATTTTCTCGAAGGATGTGGAAAACCTGTTCATCGATTATGAGCGGAGATGTCCTCATACTCGGTTGGTATGATGGATAGTTGAAAAATACATTTTGTCGGAAGTTGTCACGCTTCGACCCTATTTGGTCGGATCCCCGTGATCAACCCACCACTCTCCCGGTTTACTAGGAGTAATTTAGAATCCGGTTCAATAGTGATTTAAATTGGTCCAAACCGTTTCAATTCGGTTCGGATCTGATTCAGCTAAACCGGTTTGGTTTTCATCTCCAATTCATTCTCCAATCCATTTCCATGACTTTTGGGACTCTTTGGGTCACTTGGGATCCATAAATTTCCCAATTTGCCCTTTTTCTATCGGTTCCTATTCATGAATTGACTCGGTTCGTAAATTGGCTCAATCTAGTTGGATCCGGTTCATCTAAACTAGTCTGGTTTTTCTCTTCCAATTTGTCCTAAGGTTCTTTTCCAAGGTTTTATGAACCCTTTGGATCACCCGGGAGTTGTAAATTTTCAAATTGCCCATTCCCAAATGATCGGGTTTGTGAACCGGTTCAATTTTCTTACTCGGTTTGACCGGTTCTTTTCTTAGTTTTCCTTAAATAAAAAGGGCGGGGTTTACAACTCTCTCCTTCTTTTAGGAGTTTTATTCCCAAAAATTAACTAGCAACCTTGCATGAGGAACCAATTCCTTTGATGTCCATTTGATACTTGCTTAACATGCAAACTCTTATCTTGTTCTTTCAATTAGCCATTTTTTTTACATTCTTTACTTAAGGAATTTGTTTTCCTTTATAGTATTTACTCTCTCATGGAGTTTATCATAACTAGACATACCTTACTTAAGGGTATATCCTTAGACTCACATCTTTCTTTGCTTAGAGCAACATTTTTCCCTTTGAGGTCCTATACTTAGGATTGAGAGTTCCAAGATACCTAACCATTCCCGCACCTAATTAGTCTCTTGGTCATTGAAACCTTTAGCTCGATGTTCTTTAAAGCGTTACATACTTGTTTTCACGAATTTCCTTGTCATCAGCTTTTCGTCCTATTTCAACTTTTCCTTCATCTGTTGCTCATTACAATTCAGTCCAAATTTTTTTTAGTGTTTGACTCTGTCATGCTTACTAACTGACTCTTCCTTATTTTGAGTCATGTTTTCCTTAGGATTGTTGGGTTTATCTGCCCCTTATAATATGACGTTTTCTAGATCTTGTCTCTATGTCCATTAGATTTTCATAACACCTCTTTTTGGGTTGTTCCCAACTTTCCAACTTCTATGAATTGTATAAGTTCATCCCTATTTTTTTTTGGTAGTATTCCTCAATTACCTTCACCGTTATCAAATCAACTTACACAACTGTGTCGATTTTCCTTACCCATTCGTCCTTTCTCAACTTCCTTATTGAGTCTTTTTGGTTCCAATGATTGGGTTTTCCAATAATTTACTGACATGTTGGGATTCTTTCCTTCTTAAGTCCTTGGCCTTCTTTATCAAAAAGATTTTTCCTTATTCCTTAATCCACTTTTGCTTACTCGTAATCATTTCATGATTCTTCATTCTACAATAATCACTTTCGATCTATGTGTCGATTCTTTTGCTTGGGAAGGTTCCCTTCTTCTGGTTTCATTCTCTACTATGTTCTCTACTATGTCCATCACAATAGAGATTTCCATCTTAGGAGTTACATGCTCAACCTTCTTATCACTCCTTGTAGGGTTCTTTCTCCCTTTCTTTGCACTCTTATCTATGTTAGGGCATGTCACGCCCCAACCCGGTTTGGTTGGATCCTAGTGAACAACCTACCGCTCTTTCTCGGTTCAAGAGGAGTTTCCTCCTCCTTTTATTCAAGAGGAGCCAAGTGAAATTTCAACCTTGTTCCCTGGAAGACATATATCAATTAAAATGTAAGCTTAAGAAAAGTGGAGTGAGTTTCTACAACTCAGTGAATGGGTTCTTCAAAAGTTTACTTTTCATTTTTAGGAAAAATATTTATATTGGAGTGTGCCAGACTCCTCACTTTTCAAAAATCCCTTCATTTAAAAATTTGGGTTTTCCCACCATTTCTTATTATCATGGTGTGTCATCACTCAACACACATCCTTCATCATGAAGGTTACACACATACGTAGGCCAGCACGACCGTTGAACCCACTTGTGGCTTCGGAGCGACTTTACCGGCCACCTAGATAGAGGTACGACCACTTCCATCCTGAGAATGAGTGGATGTACATGACATCCGACCCTCAATCCTGAAATTGATTCTTCGTGTCCATATGAGGATAGAGACCTCATCCCATCCCCAACCTAGTCACATGCGCTGGGTGCTACTCCAAATTTTGCATGGTCACCTAGAATGACAAACTACCCTTATACTCACTGGGTCGTCTAGGGTCCTTAGAACACATCACTACCTCTCATGGGCATCTTGATGATCCCGTACTCATAGTGCATGCACAAACAATGTTTTCTTATTATGCCATGTAATCTATGGTGTCATTAGTCCAACAGTCCTGACTTTCAACTCAACCTACAATTGTTTGTCTTGACTAGTCCGGAGACCGGTCATATCGCACTGCTACCAATTGATTGAGAATGTCAGACCAGCCTTGGTACCATGACCATACAATTTACTTATTAAAGTTTTATGGCACATATATCATATTTTTTTACGAGCATCTGCTCGTGCCCATTGGCCTATGGCCCACTATTTGAGATTTTAAAAAATTGGGCATATTAGCCCCCAAGTTCCAAAACCGAGGCCCCCGACCTATAAGAGCTATTTGAGCTCCCGTCGAGAAGGTCTCTCAAATTGTTTAAGCATTGGCACACAATCAGGGGAGAACACTTCCGATAAAAGTATGTTTTCACTGTCCATTATACCAACCTGATATAAGGACATCTCCATTCATAACTGATGAATGGGTTTTCAACTTCCTTCGAGGAAGTTTCATTATACCAACCGAGTATAATCTACTTACAACCGGTAAGTAGTTTTTCCGCATGGTTTTTAGATCACTACTCTAAGTCGTGATGTTTAAAATGCCACATAGTAGTGGGTTTTTATTTCGATTTGCTTATCATCCCCAACTGGGTATGATATAAAATTCCACTCACAACCGGTAAGTGGTTTTTAACTTTAAGTTGTGCTCATCATCCCAACCAGGTATAACATTAGTAAACCCACTCACGGTAACTTCTAATTTAGAAAAGGTGCTCATCATACCAACCGGGCATGATGTGAATAACCCACTCACCCGATCGTGTAGTGAAATTCCACTTGGTCGAGTTCCATCCCTAGTAAGCTGGACCTCGACTAGCTGTCACACCCCAACCCGATTTGGTTGGATCCCCTTGAACAACCCGCCGCTCTTTCTCGATTCAAGAGAAGTTTCCTCCTTCTTTTACTCGAGAGGAACCATGCGAAATTTCAACCTTGTTCCATGGAAGACATATATCAATTAAAATGCAAGCTTAAGAAAAAAATTAAGCATACCTGATAAAGGGTAAGGCTTGGTGTTACTCTTAGTCATTTTCTCTTTTACTGAAAAGGGAAAGAAAAGAGGGGCGAGTTTCTACAACTCAGTGAATGTGTTTTTCAAAAGTCCACTTTTAATTTTTTAGAAAAAAAACATTTATATTGGAGTGTGCTAGACTCCTCACTTTTCAAAAATCCCTTCATTTAAAAATTCGGGTTTTCCCACCATTTCTTATTATCACGGTGGGTCATCACCTAACACACATCCTTCATCATGAAGGTTACACACATTCACAGGCCAGCACAACCGTTGAACCCACTTGTGGCTTCGGAGCGACTTTACCAACCACCAAGATAGAAGTACGACCACTTCCATTATGAGATTGAGTGGATGTACATGACATCCGACTCTCAATCCAAAAATTAATTCTTCGTGTTCATATGAGGATAGAGACCTCATCCCATCCCCACCCTAGTCTCATGTGCTTGGTGCTACTCCAAATTTCGCACGGTCACCTGGAACGATGAACTGCCCTTATACTCACTAGGTCGTCCAAGGCCCTTAGGATGCATCACTACCGCTCATGGGCGTCTTGATGTTCCTGTACTCATAGTGCATGCACAAACAATGTTTTTTTATTATGCCATGTAATCTATGGTGTCATTAGTCCAATGGTCCTGACTTTCAACTCAACCTGCAGCTGTTTATCTTGACTGGTCCAGAGACTGGTCATGTCACACTACTGCTAGTTGACTGAGAATGTCGGACCAGCTTTGGTACCATGACCATACAATTTACCTATTAAAGTTTTATGGCACATATATTATGTTCATTTACGAGCTCCTGCTCGTGCCCATTAGCCTATGGTCCACTGTTCGAGATTTTAAAAAATCGGGCATATTAGCCCCCAAGTTCCAAAATCGAGGCCCCCGACCTATAAGAGCTATTCGAGCTCTCGTCGAGAAGGTCTCCCAAATTGTTTAAGCATTGATGCATAGTCAGGGGAGAACACTTCCAAAAAAAAATGTATTCACTGTCCATTATACCAACCTGATATAAGGATATCTTCGTTCATAACCGATGAATGGGTTTTCAACTTCCTTCGAGAAAGTTTCATCATACCAACCGGGTATGATCTCTTTACCACCGGTAAGTAGTTTTTCTACATGGTTTTCACATCATTACTCTAAGTAGTGATGTTTAAAATACCTAATAGTAGTGGATTTTTATTTCGATGTGCTTATCATCCTCAACTGGGTAAGATATAAAATCTCACTCACCTCATCGTTCAGTGAAATTCCACTTAGTCGAGTTCCGTCCCTAGTAAGCTGGACCTCGACTGGCATTTCCGGTGTCTCGTTCTCCTACACGAAATGAACATAGTTGTTCATTATTCTTTGGCCTAATAGCCCTAATTCGTTCCAAATGAATGAGAAAACCCAACTTTATATATATTTGCAATTAGGTCCCTAAAGTTATTTTTCTTTAACTTTAGGTCCCTATTGCTGGGTTTTTCCTCAAATTGTGTCCCAAAACTTTTTTTATAATTTATCTTGGACCTCAATTTATTAAATTTTGGAAATATGTGTTTAATTTCCCAAATTTCCAATTTGGTCCCTCAAATTTTCCAAAATTATCATTTTGCCCTTCCTTTACAAAAATGGTAAATTTTGCCCAAAAAATTCTAAAATTTCTCAATTGTCTCTCTAATATTCTTATCATGACCACTTGACCCTCAATTTTAGAAAATTTCATTTTGGTCCCTCGAATTTTGAAAATCCCCAAATTTCTACAAATTTTCCCCTAATTTCAACTCTTTAACACAACCAAATTTGAATTCATCAAATTGACCGATCAAACACCTCTAATTGTTGAAATTGAAGTTGAAATTGAGTTTATACATGTTCATACAATTTTATAGAGCTTTGAATAGTAGGTTTTAACATCGGAATGAGCTCAAACAGAGCTTCACCGGAAGCAGACTGTAGAGAGAGAAAGCTTCGATTTCTCACTGGTGAGGGCGCAGCGGTCTGAGCTTTCTATCTGGACAGGTAGCTCTCCTCCAGTGGTTCTTCCTAGGATCAAGAATGACATCAATTGATGTCGAATTGGATTAGAATTTTCTCATTGAAATTCGGTTAACTCTCTCTCTAACACTGATTGAAAATTACAAAAGGGAGCGAATTGGCTTACCTTTCAGTCCTAATTTAGCCGTAGAAGGGCTGAGGAGGTGTTAGGAGAGCTTGGTTTGGCTTGAAGAGGTCAATTTCAACTTGGCAAAAATAGGACAGCTTCAGTCCGTTGGAGCTGTTTTACTGTTCGATCACGCCAGCGCTTCTCCAGCGACTCTCGGAATGAACGGATGTCACCACCGTGTAGCTGGCTTCTCCCCGGTTCTAATGAACCAGACCTCGCCTTCTTTGGCTCAGAATTAACCCTATATCGAAGCTCTGGTTTGAGCTTCACTAGAAAACTAAGCAACTAAGAGAGAGTGAGCTTTTTAGGTGTGAAGAGGACGAATGGAGAGGGGCTTTTTATATAGGGAGCTCGGGGACCCGTTGGCTGTCCGTTTGGCACCGTTATGACAGGCATTGAAGACATGAAATGTACTGAACAGAAACGTTTCTTCTTCACTGGTGCTGCTTCAATTTTCCGACGAGTGAAGAGTGTTGTCGTCCTGAGGAAGAAGATGACACTGTTTCGAACCGGACCAGACCGGTCCAAACCGGGTTTAAAGCTTTAAGGTGTGGAGAGGATGAATGGAGAGTGGCTCTTTATATAGGGAGCTTGGGGACTCGTTGGCCGTCCGTTTGGCACTTTTATATTAGGCATTGAAGACCTAAAACATACCGAATGAAAACATTTCTTTTTCGCCGGCGCTGCTTTGATTTTTTGGCGAGTGAACAGTGCTATCATCCTGAGGAAGAAGATGACACTGTTTCGAACCGAACCGGGTTCAAAGATTAAACCGACCGGTTCACCACTCATTCGATCGAGTTTTTCAAATCTAAAAATTTCTAAATTTATATAAATTCATTTTCCATCTAATGGTGGCCTCAAATCTCAAATTTGAATTATTTAAGCCACCTAGAAAAATAAATTTAGGATCCGGTTCAATAATGGTTCAAACTGGTTTGAACCTGTTCGGATCCGGTTCACCTGAACCGGTTTGGTTCTCATCTCTAGTTCCTTCACAAGTCCATTTCCATGTCTTTTGTAACTCCTTGGGTCACTTAGGGCCCATAAAATTCTTGGTTTACCATCTCTTAATCGGTTCTGGTTCATAAACCGGTTTGGTTCTTAAACTGGTTTAATTCGATTCGGGTCCGGTTCACCCGAACTGATCTGGTTTTTCTCTCTCACATTGTTCTAAGGTTCCTTCCAAAGGATTATAAACCTCTTTGAATAACAAGGAATGCATAAGCGTCTTGGTTTACCCATTCTCTATCGGTTCCAGTTCATGAATCAACTCAGTTCATAAACTGGTTCTATCCGTTTCAGACTCGACTCTCTTGAACTTCTTCGATCTTTCTTCCTCATTCTGTTCTAGGGTTCTTTTCCCAAGTTTATGAACCTTTTTGAGTCACATGGGAGTTAGAAAATTTCAAATTTGCTCGTCCCCTAACAATCGGGTTTTTAGATCAATTCGGTTTAAAGATTCAAATTGACCGGTTCTTTCCCCAGTTTTCTCATTACTAAAGGACATGGTTTACAAGGCAGTTGTCTACTTTGGATCCTTCTCTATACATAACTTTTGTTTCATCCCTTATTCCTTACTTGGTATACTTTCGATTATTGGTTTTATTCTGTGCATTCCACACTGTGCTCTGTCGTCCACTCTTTAGGTTATTCCTCCTTAGCCACATCTTATTTGAAGGACTTACTTCCCCAACGTTTCTCGAATATTCGTTCCTTTATTACCTTAGTATGGGTAGTCCACTCATTCTTACTTGTCACAACATCTTTTGTTGCTAACTCGTTAACTTATTACTTTTAAGGAGGGTTAACATCCTCCTTGTTTCAAAATCTCTTCATCGTCCTTTGTGAGGCTCACTTAACCGTCTAAAGACTTTTAATTATAAATCCGGTTTTGCCAATTGATTTCTTTAAGGATTTTCCCTCGTTCTTCTTTTCCAATGTTTTTTCCTTTTCATTTCTCCCTTCTTTGTCATGGTTTAAATCCATGATTCTCTCAAAATCTAGTTCTTTAACTGTCTCCTTCTTACTATTTTTCTTGTCCAATTGTCTTGGCAGCTGTATCACTTGTCCTTCATACCCATCCTATTGTCCTTCATAGAGTGTAGTCTTTACTACTCCCCAACCTTTCTTAGGGTTTTGATTATTCTCTTTAACCATCCCATTGCTACTAGTTTCTTCTTTCTACTTGGTTCTCCTGGAATTGTTATTTGGTTCTTCTGCTCTCTCCAAACAGGTCACACTTGGACCATCATAATACCTCATTCCTTTGAAAAGTTTCCTAACTAATGGTTGGTTCCTTACACTCCACATTATGTTCATTCACCCATAAATGATTCCTTCAAGTGTACTTAGTTGTATGCATCCCCCCAAAGTTTCCTTTCATAGCGTATTTATTCTCCTCTTCACTCTTACTGTGTCATATCCCTAGAGTTTTTGGAGGACATTTTTTTGCATTTGCCCCTTATGAGGGGTTCTAGGTATACTTTCTTACCTCCATCCTTGTGGGATCCTTCTCGGCTTGACCTTCTTAAGAAGTTTAAATTTGGTTTTTATCTCGTCATTTCTTAACCTCTTTGTGAACTACTTATTTAACTTGTTCCATGGTTTTGGTCACCAGTCCATCATGTCTTTTTTGACCTTTGAGGAGGTATTGCCCTAAATCTATGAGGTGTGGAATAATCCTTCTTTAACTGTCCTATTCCCTTACACTTACGACATGTTTGGTACTTGTCCTTAGTAGGGTTGGGTACTTCTTCACGTAATATCCCCATTGTTCATACTTATAATAGGTTATTCGCTTGTGTGGACCGTTTAGTTCCTCCTTTCCTTCGAGTGATGTGGGGCCTTTCTAGGGTTTACTGGTAGTTTGGTGCCTCGCCGCCCTTGATTGTGAACACCTTGAGAGTTTTCTTGTTAAGTCTTCATTGTCAAATGGTCACTCTGGGAGTCCTATATTTCTTAATTCCCTAATTCAGCTTCCTTAACTGGGATGGGATTCTCCCTAATTTGTTTTATGGTGAAGGGGGTTTGTTTGTTTACTAATCTTGGGAACATCTTTCTAGTAAGATCACTTCATCGAGAGATAGGATTTTAGGAATTTTGAGTACTTTATTAATAGAGGAGTACAATATGTTGGGGTTTTTAGCCCCATTTACAGAAAATGGTCACAAAATAAAATAGGGTGCTACGGGATTCCTAATAAGCATCCTCCTAGGTAAGGTTACATGTTTGTACTGACATTCTTGGCCTTAGGCTTGACTCGCTTTGTACACAGAATTGTGATCCTAACATGTCTAGGTACTATACTCCTTGGTGGTATTGGATACTTCCCCATTTGATCCTTTGGGCTTCTACTATGTCTCGGACATTACGAAGCTTCTAGGGTTGTCTTCCTACGAGGACAGGGTATTGAATAGAGTAATTCCTAGTTTTCTTGGTTCCTCTCCTGGGAGCCATCTAAAAATTTTAAGATCAATCCTATTATTTACTATATTTTCTAGTCTTGATTATGTATTCGAGGAAACATACTTTGATACCACTCAAGTTATCATGCTCCGACTCGGTTTGGTCGGATCCCCATGATCAACCTGCCACTCTCCCGGTTTACTAAGGGTTGCCCCTTGTTTAATAACAGTGAAGAGTTAGGTGTCCTATAAACATGTACATTTCCTGGAATACATAAATTAAAACTGCATAAAATTTTAAATTTATCATACCTGTCTTACAGGTGTGACTAATAAGAAGCCTTTGGATAGGTTTCCCTTGGTTACCTGAAAAGGGATATAAGAGAGGGGGTGATTACAACAACTCACTGAATAGGTTTTCAAAATTTATATTTTAGGAAAATGCTAGATTCAAAGTGTGCTAGACTCCTTATTTTCTTTTAAAATATTCTTTCCTCAATTTATGGTTTTCAACACCTTTTCCTAAGGTTTTCCAATGATTTTCCCAAGGATTCTCAAATCCTTTCCAAGGTTTCCATAACCTTTTTCCCATTTTCATATTCAATGTGTTTCAAAAATCACACACCCTTCATCATGAAGGGATCACACACACATTCACGAGATGCAGCTACATTGACTGCACCCACGTATGGATTGGAGCGTCTTTACCATCCATTATGATAGAAGTCTTTGACTTCTACCTAAAGTCTGAGTGAACATCCATGACGTCCTACCCTCAGACCAAAAATACTTCGCGTTCATATGAGGACAGAGACCTCATCTTGACCCCACCCCGGTCTCGTGCGCAATAAAGCTACATTGAGCTTCATAAGGTCACCTTGTTCGATGAACTGCCCTTATACCTACCAAGTTGTCTAGGGCCCTACGACACATCACTACCACTCTTGGGTGTCTTGAAGGTCCCGTAAACATAGTGCATGCACAATTAGTATTTTCACATCATGCCATATAATCTGTGGTGCCACTGGTCCAACGGCCTCAACCCTCAACTCAACCTACAGCTATTTGTCTTGACTAGTTTGGAGACTTGTCATGTCACACTGCCACTAGTTGAATGGAAATGTCGGTCCTATCTTAGTACCATGGCCAAACAATTAATTTATTTAGAGTTTTATGGCTTATATCTCATGTTTGTTTACGAGCTTCAACTCGTGTCCACTAGCCTTGGGCCCACTGTATGTGATTTTCCAAAAACTACATTTTAGCCATCAAATTCCAAAACCGAGGCCTTCGGCCTATCAGAGCTATTCGAGCTCCCATCAAGAAGGTCTTCCAAATCATTTAAGAAGTGGCACACAATCAGGGGAGAGCACTTCTGACAAAATATGTCTTCCACTGTCCATCATACTGACCGTGTATAAGGATATCTCTGCTCATTACCGATGAACAGGTTTTCCACTTCCTTCGAGGAAGTTTTATCATACCAACCGAGTATGATTTACTTATGACCGGTAAGTAGTTTTTCCACGTGATTTTCACATCACTTCTCTAATTTGTGATGTTTAAAATACCATTAAGTAGTGGGTTTTCATTTCGAGGTACTTATCATCTCTAACCGAGTATGATATAAAATCCCACTCACCCGTTATTGTAGTGAAATCCACTCAACCGGTTCTTTGTATTCATGCGAGCTTGTCCTTGCAGGCGTTCCTGGTACTTCGTATTCCTACATGATATGAACATCCTTGTTCATTATCCCTTAACCTAATAGCCTTCATTCATTCCAAATAAATGAGAAAACTAAACTTTCTATTTATTTGTAATTAGGTCCCTAAAGTTATTTTTCTTTAACTTTAAGTCCCTAATGCCAATTTTTCCTCAAATTAAGTGCCAAAACTTTTAAAATTTATCTTAGGACCTCAATTTATTCAAATTCACAAAAAGGAATTTAATTTCCCAAATTTCCAATTTGGTCCCCAAACTTTTAAAAAATTTGCATTTTGCCCTCCCTTTAAAAAATGGTAAGTTTTACCCCAAAAATTCTAAAACTCCTCAATTGGCCCTCTAACATTCTTATCATGCCTAATTGACCCTCAATTTTATAAAATTGCATCTTGGTCCTTGGAATTTTTGAAAATCCCTAATTTTCCCTAATTTTCCCCCCAATTTCAACTTACTAACACAACAAAATTTGATTTCATCAAATTGACCAATTAAACACTTCTAATTGTTGAAATTGAAGTTAAAATTGAGTTCCTACTTCTTCATATGATTCAATAGTACTTTGAATTGCAACCTTTAATGCCAGAACGAGCTCAAACGGAGCTTTGCTGGAAAATAGACTATAGAGAGAGAAAGCTTCAATTACTCACCGTCGAGGGCATAGCGGTCCAAGGTTTCAATCTGGGCAAATAGCTCTTGTCCTGAGGTTTATCCTAGAATCAAGAATTGCATCAATTGATATCGAATTGAGTTATAATGTCATCATCGAAGTTTTGTCAGTTCTCTCTCTAGCACTGGTCGGAAATTGCAGAGGGGAGTCGAATTGGCTTACCTTTCAGTCCTAATTCAACCATGGGAGGGCTGAGAAAGTGTTGGGAGGGCTTGGTTTGGCCTGAGAAGGGCTCAACTAGGCCAATTTTAGCTCTGCCGTAACAAAGCAACTTCAGTCCGCTGGAGCTGCTTCACTGTTCCATCACGCCGGCTCTTCTCCGGCGACCCTTGATGCAAACGGAGACTACAAGCATGTAGTTAACTTCTCTCCAATTCTAAAGAACTCGACCTCACCTTATTTGGCTCTGAAAAGTGCCCAATTCAGAGCTCTGGTTCAAGCTTCACCAAAAAATGGAGCAGTTGTGAGAGAAGGGAGTTTTCAGGTCTGGAGAGGATGAATGGGGAGAGGGTCTTTATATAGGAAGCTCGGGGACTTCTTGGTCATTCCATTGGTGCCTTAATGGTGGTCATTCATTGTTTGAAACTCCCTGGCTAGAGACTTTTCAGCTTCGCTAGTGCTGCATGATTTTTCGGTGAGTGAACAGTGCTGTCATGTGAAGGAAGAAAATGACACTATTCCGAACCGGACCGAACCGGACCGGACCGGTCCGAGTCAAGTTCAAAGCTTAAACTGGCTGGTTCACCCCCCATTCGACCAAAATTTTCAAATCTAAATTTTTTAAATTATCTAAATTCATTTTCTATCAAATGGGCCTCAAATCTCAAATTTAAAAATTTTAAGCCAACTAGAAAAATGATTTTAGAATCTAGTTCAATAGTGGTTCAAACCGGTTCGGATCTGGTTCACCTGAACCGGTTTGGTTTTCATCTCCAATTCATTCTTCAATCCATTTCCATGACTTTTGGGACTATTTGGGTCATTCGGGATCCATAAATTTCCCGGTTTGCCCTTTCTCTATCGGTTTCGGTTCATGAACTAACTTGGTACATAATCCGGTTCAATACAATTGGATTCGTTTCATCTAAACCGGTTTGGTTTTTCTCTTCCAATTTATCCTATGATTCTTTTTCAAGGTTTTATAAACCCTTTGGATCACCTCGGAGTTGTAAATTTCCAAATTGGTCATTCCCAAATGATTGGGTTTATGAACCAGTTCCGTTTTCTTACTCGATTTGACCAATTCTTTTCCCAGTTTTCCATAAATAAAAAGGGCGGGGTTTACAGAAGTGCTCTTCCCTGACTGTGTGCCACTACTTAAACATTTTGGGAGACCTTCTTGATGGGAGCTCAAATAGCTCTGTTAGGCTAGATGCCTCGGTTTTGGAACTTTAGGGGCTAATATGCCCGATTTTGAAAATCTCGAATAGTGGGTCGTAGGCTAGTTGGCACGAGCAGGATCTCATAAACAAACATGATTCTAAGCCATGAAAACTTAAGTAAATGAAGTTTTTGGCCATGGTACCGAGACAGGACTAACATACTCGATAGATTGGCAGTAGTGCGACATGACAAGTCAACGGACCAGTTCAGACAAACAGCTGCAGGTCGAGTTGAGGGTTGGGGCCATTGGACCAGTGGCACCAAAGATTAAATGGCTTTTGAGGAAAACTTTGTTTGTGCATGTGGTTCGAGACCATTAAAACGTCCAAGAGGGGTAGTGATACGTCATAAGGGCTATTGGATGACAAGGTGGCGATAAGGGAAAAGAGAAGCTACTGGATTTGTGTTTCTTGTCATAGTAGTTTATCATAGAGTTATGTGTACACTCTATGGAGTTCTATGTTTGTACTCCACGGAGTTTATGTGTCTGGACTCCATGAAGCTGCTGTGTTTAGGACTTCTTGAAGCTCCTATGTTTGAGTTTCATGTGCACAAGATCGAGATATGGTCTCTATCCTCATACGAACACAGAGTTTTAATCTTGTGTGTTCCCTTCATGATGAAGGGCATGTGTTAGTTGATAAACACACCGGTTATGGTTGAGGAGTGAGTAATGGTGACGAAATTGAGATTTTGAAAATGAGAAATTTTAAAATAAGGAGTTTGACACACTCCAATTTAAATATTTTCCCCTAAAAGTCATACTTTAAATACCCATTCACTGAGTTGTTGAACTCACCCGCTCCCTTATATCCCTTTTTAGGTAACCAAGAGAAACCTACATAAATACCTACTATTAGTCACACCTGCAAGATAGGTATGTAAGTTTAAAGTTTTATGCAGTTTTGATTTATGTATTCCAGGAAAGGTAAAGGTTTAAAGGACGCTTTACTCCTCCCATGTTTAAAAGAAAGGAAAACCCCGTGTAAATCGGGAAGAGTGGCAGGTTGCTCACGGGAATCCGACCAAAAAGGGTCAGGGCATGACATATATAAAGAGAAATGACTTATTTTGATGTGTGGTAGAGGTGTAATGACTTATGTGATTGGTATATAAATAATTTATAATATTTTAAATTAGTATAAATATTTTTTTTATTAAATAGTTATTAAGGCTATGTTTGGATTGAGGGGTTTGGAGGGGAGGGGTTCGGAGGGTGGAGAAATCCCTCATTTGGAAAAAAAAATTGAGGGGTTTGGAGGGATCCAATTAATCCAAACCCCTCCATTTACACTATTACACAATTAATCCAATAGTGGACGTATTTGGAGGGATTGTATCATTTATTACTTAAATTACTTTAATACCCTCATTTATTGTTATATTATTATTTATTTATTTTTATTCTTATACACTTTAAATAGATTTATATATTAATAACATTATATATAAATTATATAGTATAAATATATATTACAAATATTATAAATAAAAAATTTTTGTACAATATTTTTTTTAATATAATGTAATTATATATAATAGGAAATAATTTTTTTTAATTTAATTAAAAGGATAAATTTATCTTTTTAATTTTTTCATTAATAATCATTCCCCTCAATTCACCTCCATCCAAACTATTGATTGTTAAAAATTTTTAACAACTCCAAATCCATCAATTCACTTTCTTCTAAACACCTCCCAACACTACACCTCCAAATCTCTCTGAATCCCTCAATACAAACATAGCCTAAAAGATTTGCTATATTATATGGCCACATTGAAAATGATACTTTATTTTAACATATTTTATTATCTTAATCATATTAATAATTATATTTCTAATAACTATATAGAACAAAAATTTAACTATAAATTCATTTATTTTAAATATTATAAGTATAAGAAAAAAAATAGAGTCCTATTTGTATGTATGAAATTATTTTATTAGAAAAATATGATTAAAAAATAAATATAATTAAAAAAAATATTTTGTTATTGTAAAATTTATTAACTAGAGAAGTAATTACGAAATTAGTATTCAATGTTAATTGAATTTATTTGATATATATATTTTTTTCTTAAAATAGGAGTATTTCAATAGTTAGTTTATATATATAAATATAAATGACTTATTTTGATTTATGGTAGAGGTGTAATGATTTATATGATTCGTATATAAATAGTTTATAATATTTTATATTATTATAAATATTTTTTTATTAAATGGTTATTAAGGCTATGTTTGGATTGAGCGGTTTGGAGGGGAAGGGGTTTGGAGGGTTAAGAAATCTCTCATTTGGAAAAACAAAATGGAGGGGTTTGGAGGGGCTAAGAATCACAGCCATACCCCTCCAACCCTTCAATTTACACTACCACATAATTAATCCAAAATTTGAGTTATTTGGAGGGATTGTGTAATTTATTGCTTAAATTATTTTAATACCCTCATTTATTATTTATCTTATTATTATTTTATTTATTTTTATTCTATTATCCTTTAAGTAGATTTATAAATTAATAATATTTTATATATATATATAATACAAATATTATAAATAAAAATATTTTTAATATAATTTAATTATATATATTAGCTAATAATTTTTTTTAAATTTAATTAAAATGATAAATTTATCTTTCTAATTTTTTCGTTAATAATCGTTCCCCTCACATCACCTCCATCCAAACTTTTGATTGTTAAAAGTTTGGAGGGTGGAGAAATCCCTCATTTGGCAAATCAAATGGAGGGGTTTGGAGGTGTAAACCCTGTACTTTTGAGATAAGGGAAACCGGGAAAAAGAACCGGTCAAACCGAGTAAGAAAATTGAGCCGGTTTACAAACTCGATCATTCGGGAACAAGCAATTTAGAAATTTAAAACTTCTGGGAGATGCAAAGGGTTCATTAAATCTTGGAAAAGAAACTTAAGACAAATTAGAAGAGAAAAACCAAATTGGTTTAGGTGAATGAGAATCCATAAGAATTTTGAAGTTAAGTGTGCTTGTCTGAGAGTAGTTTGATGATGGGTGATGTAAACCCCGATTTTTTAGTTAAGAAAAACTGGGAAAAGAACCGGTTAAACCGAATAAGAAAACCGAGCCGGTTTACATTTGAGAACATGCAATATGGAAATTTACAACTTACGGGTGATCTAAAGGGCACTGTACGACCTGGTGGCTATAAGGGCAGTTCGTCGTTCCAACTGTCTGTGCGAAATCTGGAGTAGCACCAAGCGCATGAGACCGGGGTGGGGACAAGATGAGATCT
Organism: Trapa incisa; assembly: GCA_030064435.1. NCBI lineage: Eukaryota > Viridiplantae > Streptophyta > Magnoliopsida > Myrtales > Lythraceae > Trapa > Trapa incisa. The sequence continues at coordinate 10,501,709 of CM057786.1, read as the reverse complement.
CTGTCCTCATACAGACACGAAGAAGTGATTTCGGGATTGTGGGTCAGATGTCACATACATCCACTCATTCCCTAGGTAGAAGTGGTCGTACTTCTATCTGGGTGGCAGGAAAAGTCGCTCCGAAGCCACTAGCGGGTTCAATAGTGATACTGACTTGCGAATGTGTGTAACCTTCATGATGAAAGATGTGTGTTTGGTGATGACACACCGTGGTAACTAAGAAATAATGGAAAAATTTGAATTTTTAAATGAAGGGATTTTTTAAAACAAAGGAGTCTGGCACACTCCATATAAATGTTTTTCTTAAAACTTAAAAGCTTTTAAAAATCTATTCACTAAGTAGTTGTACTCACCCCTCCTTTATATCCCTTTCAGGAAATCCTGGAAAGCCTCCCCTTAAAGACCGTCAACTAAGATACCTGTAAGACATGTATGTAAAGTTTTAAATTTCATGCAGTTTTGATTATGTTATTCTAGGAAAAAGGTGCATGTTAAAGGATGCCTTACTCTTTACGGTTTACAATAAGGGGAAACCCTTTAATAAACCAAGAGAGTGGCAGGTTGATCACGGGGATCCGACCAAACCGGGTTGGGGCGTGATAGGTGATGTAAACCCCGCACATTTGAGTTAAGGAAAACTGGGAAAAGAACCGGTCAAACCGAATAAGAAAACCAAACCGGTTTACATTTGGGAATAAGCAATATGAAAATTTACAACTTTCGGTTGATCCAAAGGATTTATTGAACATTGGAAAAGAAACTTAAGATAAACTAGAAAACAAAAACTAAATTGGTTCAGGTGAACTAGATTTCATAAGAACTTTAAAGTTAAGCGTGCTTACTTAAGAGTAGTGTGAGGATGGGTGACCTATTGGGAAGTATGTTTTTTGTAACCCGAAATTTCGGTCAAAAATTTTTATGTGAATGTACGGTTTATCATAAATAGCCATCAATCAATATATATTTAATTATTGGAATTAATACCAATAATTTATGGTAATATTAATACTAGTAATAAATCTCGCCCATTTAATACACGGGTTTTACGACTATATAAAGAGGTCATCCCCATTTCATTCTCCTCACACCTGAACACTTCTCTCTCTCTCTCTACTGCTCAATTTCCCGGTAAAGCTCGAACCAGAGCTTCGACTTGAACAAAGGTCGGGCTCTTTAGAACCGGGGAGAAGACAGCTATCTAATAGCAAACTCCAGTCAATCTGAGAATCGTTAGAGAAGCGCCGACATGATGGAATAGTGAAGCAACTCCGACGGACTGAAGCTGCCTTATTTCAGCCAAGCTGAAATCAGCCATTTCAAGCCCTCCTCAGGCCAAACTAAGCCCTCCCAACACTTTCTCAGCCTTTCCACGGCCGAATTAGGACTGAAAGGTAAGCCAATTCGGCTCCCCTTTATAATTTTCAATCGGTGCTAGAGAGAGAGTCGATCGAATTTCAATGATGAAATTCTAATCCAATTCCGCATTAATTGATACAATACTTGATTTTAGGATGAACTTTAGGATGAGACCTATCTGCCCAGATCGAAAGGTCGGACTATCGTGCCTTCACCGGTGAGTAATCGAAGCTTTCTCTCTCTACAGTCTTTTTTCTGGCAAAGCTCCGTTTCAGCTCGTTCTGACGTTAAAATCTGCGATTCAAAGTTTCTTAGATTCATATGAACATACAAGAACTCAATTTCAACTCCAATTTCAATAATTAGAAGTGTTTGATTGGTCAATTTGATGAAATCAAATTCGGTAGTGTTGAAGAGTTGAAATTGAGGGAAAATTTGGGGATTTTCGAAATTCAAAAGGGCCAAAATACAATTTTATGAAATTGAGGGTCAATTGGGCATGAAAATAATGTTGGAGGACCAATTGAGGAATTTTGGAGAATTTGGGGAAAAACTTACCATTTTTGTGAAAGAAGGGCAAAATGGTAATTTTGGAAAAATTGGGGAACCAAATTGGAAATTTGGAAAATTAAACCCCTTTTTGGTGAAATTGAATAAATTGAGGTGCCAGGATAAATTTTAAAAGTTACGGGACTCAATTTGAGGAAAAACCGACATTAGGGACTTAAAGTTAAATAGAAATAACTTTAGGGACCTAATTGCAAATAACTAGAAGTTTGGGTTTTCTCATTCATTAATAAATGAAGGCTGTTATGTCAAGTAATAATGAACAAGGTTTTTCATATCGTGTAGGAACGTTAAATACCGGGAACGCCAGCAAGGACAAGCTCGCGTGAATACAAAGAACCAGTCTAGTGGAATTCACGACATTAATGGGTGAGTGGGTTTACTAACATCATACCCGATTGAGGATGATAAGTGCTTCGATATAAAAACCCACTATTTAGTGGTATTTTAATCATCACTACTTAGAGAAAGTGCGAAAAAAACTACTTACGGGTTATAAGTAGATCATACCCGGTTGGTATGATGAGACTTCCTCGAAGGAAGTTGAAAACCCGTTCATCGGTTATGAATGGAGATGTCCTTATACCGGTCAATATGATGGACAGTAAAAACCTATTTTTGTCGGAAGTGCTCTCCCCTGACTATGTGCCAATGCTTAAACAATTTGGGAGACCTTCTCGACGGGAGCTCGAATAGCTCTAATAGGCAGGGGGCCTCGATTTTGGAACTTGGGGGCTAAATGCCCGATTTTGAAAATCTCGTACAGTGGGCCCAAGGCCAGTTGGCACGAGCAGGAGCTCGTAAATAAACATGATATATGTGCCATAAAACTTAATAAGTGAATTGTTTGGCCATGGTACCAAGATAGGACCGACATGCTCAGTCAACTGGCGGTAGTGCGACATGACAGGTCGACAGACTAGTCAAGACAAACAGCTACGAGTTGACTTGAGAGTTGGGGCCGTTGGACTAGTGGCACCACAAATTACATGGCAATATAAGAAAACATTGTTTGTGCATACACTGTGAGTACGAGATCATCAAGACACCCATGAGGGGTAGTGATGCGTCCTAAGGGCACTGGATGACCTGGTGGCTATAAGGGTAGTTCGTCGTTCCAATTGTCTGTGCGAAATCTGGAGTAGCACGAAGCGCATGAGACTGGGATGGGGACAGGATGAGGTCTCTGTCCTCATACGGATATGAAGAAGTGATTTCGGGATTGTGGGTTAGATGTCACGTACATCCACTTATTCCCAGGGTAGAAGTGGTCATACTTCAGTAGTGATACTGACTTGCGAATGTGTGTAACCTTAATGATGAAGGATGTGTGTTGGGTGATGACACACCGTGGTAACTAAGAAATAATGGAAAATTCCAAATTTTTAAATGATGGGATTTATGAAAACAAAGGAGTCTGGCACACTCCATATAAATGTTTTTCTTAAAAGTCAAAATCTTTTAAAAACCCATTCATTGAGTAGTCGTACTCACCCCCTCCCTTATATCCCTTTTAGGAAATCCTGGAAAGCCTCCCCTTAAAGATCGTCAACTAAGATGCCTGTAAGACAAGTATGTAAAGTTTTAAATTTCATACAGTTTTGATTATGCTATTCCAGGAAAAAGGTGCAAGTTAAAGGACGCCTTACTCTTTACGGTTTACGATAAGGGGAAACCCTTTAATAAACCGGGAGAGTGGCGGGTTGATCATGGGGATCCAACCAAACCAGGTCGTTGTATCCTAAAATTTTCAGATGGCTCCTAGGAGAGGAACCAAGAAAACTAGGAATGGCTCTACTCAACACCTTATCTTCGTAGGAAGACAACCCTAGAAGCTTCCCAAATGCCTAAAGCAAGGCAGGAATCTCAAAAGAGAAAATGAGAAAGTATCCCAGAGAATGGTGACATGACCTATTGAGGTCACAACTCTAAGTATAAAGGAAGCCAAGCGTGAAGCCATAAAATGGGGCATATAACCTTACATAGGAGGATGCATATCAAGAATCTCGTAGCTCCCTAGTTATTTGGTGACCATATTCTGTAATAGGGCCAAAATCTCCAACATACTGTACTACTCTATTAATGAAGTACTCCAAATTCCTAAAAACTCTGTCCCTCAAATGATGTGATCTTCAAGGAAGACTCCAAAAAGGAAAAAAAAAAACTCCCACAATATCCAGACTTAAGGATGAAGGAGCACCAAAACTAACAATTCCCAAGAAAATGCCAGGAGGAACCACCTATGTTCATGTAATTACAAGCATGAATGATAGGGACACTGCGTGGAGAAATGCCTAACCCTACAAAGGACAGGAATCAAGTTAACCTAGAGGGGAATAGGACACAAAGTGAAAAACTGTTCCACATTGCCAGGAGTCAGGACAATATTTTCCAAGAATAAACACCCCACAACTATAGGAAATCCGAAAGGATACCATCCCAAGAAACGTGATTCCATTTGCAACCATAGATAAGAGGAAACTCTTCAAAATCTTAGCAAAGTGGTAAGAAGGAAAAAGGGGTAAAGGTAGGACATCAATAAAACCACAAATGGAACAAAGGATAGCTGAAGAGAATTCCCCCTTTAACAAGAAAATCCAAATAATTTAGGAGCAAAGAAAGGAGTGCATCCACAAGAGAAGACAAGACGAACATTTGATGAAAAATAGGACGTATTGGGATTATAGGAATAAATCACCTTGGAAAAAGCAACTCTGTCAAATAAGAAGTTCAGACCAATAAAATAAGAGAAAACAAGTCGTTACAACAAGATAGTTACAGGGAACAAATGACACCTAAGGAAGACCGGGAAGTAGAAGGGACTACACCCTAAAAAGGATGTGTTGCGGGTTCAATAGTGATACTGACTTGCGAATGTGTGTAACCTTCATGATGAAGGATGTGTTGGATGATGACATATCAGTAACTATGAAATAATGAAAAAACTCGAGAGAAATTTTAAATGAAGGGATTTTTGAAAAGAAAGGAGTCTAGCACACTCCATATAAATGTTTTTCTTAAAAGTTAAAAGTAGACCTTTGAAAACTCATTCACTGAGTAGTCGTACTCACTCCCTCCCTTATATCCCTTTCAGGAAATCCCGAAAAGCCTACCCTGAAAAACCATCAACTAAGATGCCTCTAAGACAGGCATGTATAGTTTAAAATTTCATACAGCTTTTATTATGCTATTCCAGGAAATGGTGCAGGTTTAAAGGATGCCTTACTCTTTACAATTTATAATAAGGGGAAACCCTTTAATAAAATAAGAGAGTGGCGGGTTGTTTAAGAGGATTCGACCAAACTGGGTCGGAGCGTGATAGGAGGTGTTTGGAGGGGCCAAGAATCACCGCCATACCCCTCTAACACTTCCATTTACAACACGACACAATTCACTCAAAAGTTGAGGTATTTGGAGGGATTGTGTCATTTCTTGCTTAAATTACTTTAATACCCTAATTTATTATTTATATTATTATTTATTTACTTATTTTTATTCGTATATACTTTAAATAGATTTATAAATTAATAAGATTTTATATAAATATATAATAAAATATTATCAATAAAAAATTATTATATAAATTTTTTTAATATAATTTAATTATATATAATAGCTAATAATTTTTTTTAATTTAATTGAAAGGGTAAATTTGTCATTATAATTTTTCATTAATAATCATTCACCTCACTTTACCTCCATCCAAACTTTTGATTATTAAAAATTTTTAACAACTCCAAACCCATTAATTCACTTCCCCTCCCAACAACTCTAGACACTTCACCTCCAAATCCCTTCGAACCCCTCAATACAAACATAGCCTAAAGGATTTGCTGTATTATATGGTCACATTGAAAATAATACATAATTTTAACGTATTTCAATATCTTAACCATCTTAATAATTTTATTTCTAATAACTATATAAAACAAAATTTTAACTCTATATTCATTTATTTCAAATATTATAAGTATAAGAAAAAGTAAATAGTCCAATTTGTATGTATGTAATTATTTTATAAAAAATTATGATTAAAAAATAAATGTAATTAATAATATTTATTTTATTATTAGTGAAGTAATTGCAAAATTAGTATTGTATGTTAATTGAATTTAATTAATATTTATATTTTTTCTTTAAATAGGAGTATATCAATTGTTAGATTATATATATATATATATATAAGTAAATTACTTATTTTGATATATGGTAGAGTTATAATGACTTATATGATTGTTATATAAATAGTTTATAATATTTTAAATTAGCATAAATATTTTTTTTATTAAATAATTATTAAAGCTATGTTTGGATAGAGGGATTTAGAGGGTGGAGAACTCCCTCATTTGGAAAAAAAATTAAGGGGTTTGGAGGGGCCAAGAATCACCTACAAACCCCTCCAACCCTTCAATTTAATACATCACATTTATTAATTAATGAAGTAATTACGAAATTAGTATTGAATGTTAATTGAATTTATTTGATATTTATATTTTTTCTTAAAATTGTAGTATGTCAATAGTTAGTTAATATATATAAACATAAATGATTTAATTTAATATATGGTAGGGGTGTAATGACTTATATGATTGGTATATAAATAATTTATAATATTTTAAAATAATATAAATATTTTTTAATTAAATAGTTATTAAGGCTAGGTTTGGATTGAGGGGTTTGGAGGAGGGAGGTGTTTGAAGGGTGGAGAAATCCCACATTTGGCAAAAAAATGGAGGGGTTTGGATGGGCAAAAAATCATCGCCATACCTATTCAACACTTTCATTTACACTACAACACAATTCATAAAAAATGGACGTATTTGGAGGGATTGTGTCATTTCTTACTTAAATTACTTTAATATAATAATTTATTATTTATTTTTATTCTTATATAATTTAAATAGATTTATAAATTAATAACATTTTATATAAATTATATAATATCAATATAAATACAAATATTATAAATAAAAAAATATTATACAAAATTTTTTTAATCTAATTTAATTATATATATTAGCTAATAATTTTTTTAATTTAATTGATAGACTAAATTTGTCTTTATAATTTTTCATTAATAATCATTTCCCTCACTTCACCTCCATCCAAACTATTGATTGTTAAAAATTTCTAACATCTCCAAATCCATCACTTCACTTCCCATCCGAACACCTCCAAATATTTCACCTCCAAATCTCACTGAACCCCTCAATACAAAATAGCCTAAAGGATTTGTTGTATTATATGGCCACAATTTTAAATTAGTATAAATATGTTTTTATTAAATAGTTATTAAGGCTATATATGGATTGAGGGGTTTGGAGGGGGGGGGGGGGTGAGGGGGGGTTGGAGGGTGGAGAAATCCCACTTGGAAAAACAATGGAGGGGTTTGGAGGGGCCAAGAATCACTGCCATACTCCTTCAACCCTTCCATTTACACTACTACAAAATTCATGCAAAAGTGGAGGTATTTAGAGGTCAGTACGTCCACTAAACCCACTTGTGGCATCAGAGCGATTTTACTAGTTACCTAGATAGAAGCATGTCCACTTCTACCTTGAGAATGAGTGGATGTCCACGACATCCAACCCTCAATCTTAAAATCAATTCTTCATGTCCCTATTTGGACAGATACATCATCCCATCCCCACCCCGGTCTCATGTGCTTGGTGCTACTCCAAATTTCGTATGGTCACTTGGTAAGACAAACTGCCCTTATACTCACCAGGTAGTCCAAGGTCCTTAGAACGCATCACTACCCCTATTGGGTGTCTTCATGGTCTCGTAATCACAGTGCACGCACAATCAGTATTTTCTTTTCATGCCATGTAATATGTGGTGCAATTAGTCCAATGGCCCCGACCTTCAACTCAACCTGCAGCTATTTGTCTTAACTGGTCCGGAAACCTATCATGTCACACTGCCACTAGTTGATTGAATATGCCGGTCCTGTCTTGGTACCATAGCCAAACAATTCATTTATTAAAGTTTTATGGAAAATATCTCATGTTTGTTTACGAGCTCCTACCCGTGCCGACTAGCCTATGGCCCACTGTTCTAGATTTTCAAAACCGGGCATAGTAGCCCCCAAGTTCCAACAAAATATGTTTTCAACTATCCATCACACTAATCGAGTATGAGGACATCTCTGCTCATAACCCATGAACGGGTTTTCCACTTCTTTCGAGGAAGTTTCATCATACCAACCAGGTATGATCTACTTACAACCGATAAATAGTTTTTCCGCATGATTTTCATATCACTTCTCTAAGTTGTGACATTTAAAATACTAGTAAATAGTGGATTTTTCATTTTTAGGTACTTATCATCCCCAACCGAGTATGATATAAAATCCCACTCACTCATTCCAAATAGCCTTCATTCATTCAAAATGAATGAGAAAACTAAACTTTCTATTTATTTGTAATTAGGTCCCTAAAGTTATTTTCCTTTAACTTTAAGTCCATAATGCTGGTTTTTCCTCAAATTGAGTCCCATAACTTTTAAAATTTATCTTAGGACCTCAATTTATTCAAATTCAAAAAAGGGGTTTAATTTCCCAAATGTCCAATTTGGTTCCCCAATTTTTCCAAAATTACCATTTTGCCCTTCCTTTATAAAAATGGTAAGTTTCACACCAAAAATTCTAAAATTCCTCAATTGGCCCTCTAACATTCTTATCATGCCCAATTGACCCTCAATTTTATAAAATCACATTTTAGTCCTTCAAATTTTCAAAAATCCTCAATTTTCCCCTAATTCAAACTTCCTAACACAGTTGAATTTGATTTCATCAAATTGGCCAATCAAACACTTCCAATTGTTAAAATTGAAGTTGAAATTGAGTTTCTACATGTTCATACGATTCTCTAGCATTTTGAATTACAATTTTTAACACCGGAATGAGCACAAACGAAGCTTCGCCTCAAAATAGACTATAGAGAGAAAAAGCTCTGATTGCTCACCGGTAAGGGCGCAACGGTCTAAGCTTTCGATCTGGGCGGGTAGTTCTCCTTCTGAGGTTCTTTCTAGGATCAAGAATGACATAAATTGATGTCGAATTGAATTAGAATTTGTCATTGAAATTCAGCTGACTCTCTCTCTAACAATGATCGAAAATTGTAGAGGGCAGTCGAATTGGCTTACCTTTCAATCCTAGTTCGGCCGTGGGAGGGCTGAGGAAGTGTTGGGAGGGCTTGGTTTGTCCTAAGGAGGGCTTAAATTGGTTGATTTCAGCTCAGCTGAAATAGGACAGCTTCGGTCCGCTGGAGCTACTTCACTATTCAATCACGCCGACGCTTCTCTAGTGACTTTCAGAATGAGTGGATGTCACCACTGTGTAGCTGACTTCTCCCTGGTTTGAAGGAACCCGACCTCACCTTCTTTGGCTTAGAAATGATCCTATATCAGAGCTTTAGTTTGAGCTTCACCAGAAAACTAAGCAGCTAAGAGAGAATGAGCTTTTCAGGTGTAGAGAGGCTAAATGGGGAGATGCTCTTTATATAGGAAGCTCGGGGACTTCTTGGCCATCCGATTGGCACCATAATGGCGGTCATTCATTGTTTGAAACTCTTTGGCCCGAGACTTTTCAGCTTCGTCGGCGCTATGCAATTTTTCGGTGAATGAATAGTGCAGTCATCTAAAGGAAGAAGACGACACTGTTCCAAACTAGATCAGACCGGTCCGAACTAGGTTGAAAGCTTAAACCGGCTGGTTCACCCTCCATTCAACCGAATTTTTTAAATATAAAATTCTCTAAATTCATTTTCTATCCAATGGTGGCCTCATATCTCAAATTTGAATTCTTTAAGCCGCCTAGAAAAATGAATTAAGAATCTGGTTCAATAGTGGTTCAAATCGGTCCAAACTGATTCAATTCGATTTGAATCTGGTTCAAATGAACCGGTTTGGTTTTCATCTCCAATTCATTCTCAAGTCCATTTCCATGACTTTTGGGACTCTTTGGATCACTCGGGATCCATAAATTTCCTAGTTTTCCCTTTCTTTATCGGTTCCGGTTCATGAACCGACCTAGTTCATAAACCGGTTCAATCCTGTTGGATCCGGTTCATCTAAACCGGTCTGGTTTTTCTCTTCCAATTGATCCTAAGGTTCTTTTCCAAGGTTTTATGAACCCTTTGGATCACCCAGGAGTTGTAAATTTCCAAATTGCATGTTCCCAAATGATCGGGTTTGTGAACCGGATCGATTTTCTCACTCGGTTTGACCGATTTTTTTCCCGGTTTTCCTTAACTCATAAGAGAGGGGTTTACAAGTCTCCCCTCCTTTTAGGAGTTTTGTCCCCAAAACTTAATTAGCAACCTTGCATGAGGAATCATTTCCTTTGATGTCCATTTGGTGTTTGCTCAACATGCAAACTCTTCTCTTGTTCTTTCAACTAGCCCTTTTTACATTCTTCACTTAAGGAATTTCTTTTCCTTTGTTTTATTTACTCCCTCCGTGGATTTTATCATAACTAGATATACCTTACTCAAGGGTATATTCTTAGATTCATATCTTGCTTTGCTTAGAGCAAAATTTTTTTTCTTGGAGGTCATATAATCAGGATTGGGAGTTCCAAGATACCTAACCATTCCCATGTCTAGTTAACCTCTTGGTTGTTGAAATCCTTAGCTCGACGTCCTTTAGAGTATTACATACCTATTTTCGTCCTATTTTGACTCTTCCTTCACTCGTTGTCCATTACAATTCCATCCCATTTTTTTATGTTTGACCTTATCATGCTTACTAATTGACTCTTTCTTATTTTGAGTCATGTTTTCCTTGGGACTGTTGGGTTTACCTGCCCCTAACAACATGACGTTTTCTAGATTTTGTCCATATGCCCATTAAATTTCCAGAACACCTCATTTAGGGTTATTCCCAACTTTCCGACCTCTCAGGGATTGTATAAATTCACCCCTCTTTTCTTTTGGTAGTATTCCTCAACTACCTTTACCATTATCCAATCAACTTACAAAAACTGTGTGGGTTCTTCTTACCCACTCGTCCTTTCTCAACTTCCTTATTGAGTCTTTTCGATTCCAATTATTTAGTTTCCAGGTGATTTACTGACATGTTGGGATTCTTTCCTTCTTGAGTCCTTGGCATTCTTTATCCAATGAAATTTTTTTATTCCTTAATCCACTTTTACTTACTCGTAATCATTTCATGATTCTGCATTCTAAAATAATCACTTTTTATCTATATATCGATTCCTTTGCTTGGGAAGGTTTCCTTCTTCCAGTTTCATTCTCTACTATGTCCCTCACAGTAGAGACTTCCCTTTTTGGAGCTACATGCTTAGCCTTCTTATTATTCCTTGTGGGGTTCTTTCTTCTTTTCTCTGCACCCCTATCTATGTTAGGGCATTTTCCCGTATTAGATCCTTCTTTATCCACAACTTCTATTTCATCCCTAATTCTTTATTGGAGATACTTTCGATTTTCGGTCTTATTTCGTACACTTCATATTATGCTCATTCGTCCACTCTATAAGCTTCCTATGCACGTGTGGACTATGTGTCTTACCAATTGTGGTTATTCATCCTCATCCACATCTTATTTGGAGGGCTTACTTTCCTAACGTTTCTCGAATGTTCTTTCCTTTATTACCTTATTTATGGATAGTCCACTCATTCTTACTTGTCACAACATCTTTTGATGCTAACTTCCTATCTACTCGTTAACTTATTTCCTTGAGTCCTCCTAGTATGCTTTCTTGGTTCTTTCACCTCAGTTTGCGCTTCATTTGCAAGTTTATTTCTTTGTCCCTTTTACTTGGTTCCATTATCTCTTAGTTAGGATACATATGCCTTTCCATGGTTTCCTTCCTTAGTAGGACTCCTTCCCTTTCTTCCAAATTTTTTTTCATTTGTTCTAAGGAATAATATCTATCCCTAAATGACATCCCTTGATGTCGTCTTCTTTCGTTTACCTTTACTCCTCAAATCTTGCAAGCATATCTTTTATACTCTATCTGCATCCTTATTTATACTCAGTACCTGTCTATTTCTTTATGTAGCATTCAAATCTTCCTTGTTTTAAGATTTCTTGACCATTATGTGAGAGGCTTGCTTATTCCTTTATTGGCTTAAGTTTAGTTGTTAATTTGGCCTTTGGTCCTTTTAAGAATTTCTTTCATCCTTCTTTTCCCGAGTATTTGGCCTTTTTGCCTCTCTCTTCTTTGTTGGAACTCAAATTATGGCTTTCCCATGTATTAGTTCATTAACTGCCTCGCCTCCGCCATTCCTTTGGTCTAAGTTTCTTAGGGCAGTTGTTTCCCAAGTCCTCATGTCCTTAACGTCCATCTCATTGACCTTTTTAGGGTGTAGTCCTTTCTACCTCTCAGTCTTCCTTAGGGTGTCATTTATTCTCTTTGACTATCTTATTGTAACAACTTCCTTTCTTTTGTCATGTTGGTCCAAAATTCCTATTTGGCTTCATTGCTTTCTCCAAGGTGATTCATTCCTATAATCCCAATACATCTCGTTTGTCGTCAAATGTTCATCTTGTCTTCTATTGTGGTTGCTCCCCCTTCTTTGCTCCCAATATTTAGAATTTTCTTCTTTCAAGGGAGAGTTCTCTTTGTTGAGGCAATTGCCCACTTTAAATCCTTATTCGTCTTAAAATTTCCTTTCATTCCTTATCTAAGGAATTTCTCATTGTTGGTCTTATTTCATATACTCTACACTATGCTCATTCGTCCATTCTTTAGGCTCCATTAAGTGACCCGACCTCATTGATCTTTTTAGGGTGTAGTCCTTTCTACCTCTCAGTCTTCCTTAGGGTGTCATTTATTCTCTTTAACTATCTTATTGTAACAACTTCCTTTCTTTTGTCATGTTGGTCCAAAATTCCTATTTAGCTTCATTGCTTTCTCCAAGGTGATTCATTCCTATAATCCCAATATATCTCGTTTGTCATCAAATGTTCATTTTGTCTTCTATTGTGGTTGCTCCCCCTTCTTTGCTCCCAATATTTAGAATTTTCTTCTTTCAAGGGAGAGTTCTCTTTGTTGAGACAATTGCCCACTTTAAATCCTTATTCGTCTTAAAATTTCCTTTCATTCCTTATCTAAGGAATTTCTCATTGTTGGTCTTATTTCATATACTCTATACTATGCTCATTCGTCCATTCTTTAGGCTCCATTAAGTGAGTGTGGACCACGACCCATCCTAATGTTAGTGGTTTTTTTCTGATGTGAATCAAATTGGACACTCTATGATTCACAAGTTAAGGGCCAAAAGATTTGAAGAAGTATTGAATGGACTAATTGGAGCAATTGAAGAAACCCAAGTGGAAGCCCAAAGGATGAGTCCAATGAGATCTCAAGCCCAAAAGGAAGAGCCCAATAAGATCTCAAGCCCAAAAGAAAATCCCAATAAGATCTCAAGAAGATAATTCAAATTTAAATTTCAAATTTGAATTTAAAGTGGGAGATTTATCATAAATCTTCTAGAAGATTAAATTAGGAAACAACATATTTTCTAGATAAGAACAAGAAATATATTAGCTATATTTTCTATATGGTTGGCATGTCAACCCCAATATTTTATTTTCTTATTTAGATAATTGCTAATATTTTCAAGTGCCTATAAAAGGCTAACTTTAGGCTAGTGTAAAGAGATCTTTGATTTCAATTTTATTGTGAAGCTTATGTCTTCTTTCTCTTTTGAGATAACTTTTTAAACTTATCAGGTTTTTACTTGTGGCGTTCAAGCAATCAAACTTATCACCAGGGTTTTCTAGAAGCTCTCCTTAGAGGAGTTTGGTGTGGTGTCTACTTTTATCATTACCTTATTTCTTAACCAAACAAGGTATATTCCATTCTTTTTTACTTGTGTCGTGAAAGTCTTAGAGTCTATTCCATATTTGGTGTAGGGTGCTGTTAGTATATTGGCAGGGTTCGCATTAGTTGTTATCAGAGCACATGGTTGCACGGCAAGTTCCATACTATCCTTTCAATTTTCATTCTATTTTTCTTATCTTCTACCCATTTCTATCCAGTATAAAAAAATCACAAAAAAAATCTTTTTTTTCCTCCTATTGAGTTATATTTTTATTATCTTCTATCTACTTCTAGTCAGTATAAAAAAAATTATAAAAAATATATTTTTTCTCCTATCTAGTTATACTTTCATTCTACTTCTATTCTCTATAAAAAAAAATCTCATATTTTTATCTACTTTCTTTATAATAGAAAAAGCCAATAAAAAAGCCAAAGATATTGTTTAAAAAAGCCAAAAAAAACAAAAAAAAATTCATTAAATAAATAGTGAAAAAAGGCGTGCAAAAAAAGTTAAAATAATAAAAAAGGCAAAAAAATAGAATTATAAAAAGGCATAGAAAAGGCAAAAAAAGGAAAAAAAAAGCACAGAAGTATATATTCAGTATCTTATTCATTCTACTATAGTAGATTTTACTCTTCTTCCTATATATATATTTTTAATATCCTTATACCTTACACTTAAATCCTTTTTAGAAATTCTTTTTCAAACTTTGTCGATTTGTCTTGATTGCTCCTCAAGTTGAACTGTTTCATGAAAACGATTTGTTCATCAACTGTTTCATGAAAACACCTCATGGAGTGATCTTCCATCTTTCACCAATTGGTCCCACCATTTAATTGCATAATCTGAAAATGCAAAGGATGCAACTCGTACTTTTTTGCTTCATAGTAATTGCAATTTTCAAAGAACTTATCCATCTTCTTTTCCCATTGGATATATTCTTATGGTCCTCCTTTCCATAGAATAATGGTATATTCAAATCATAAAGGTTATGAGTTGTTGGTCTTCTTCTTGTTGCATATTGCTCTTGATCCCTTCGTTCCTCCAAACAATCTAATCGCGTGTGTAATGACTTAATTGTTGACTTCACCATCCCTCTTGTTTTGCTCATCATGTTTTGAACGAAGTGAGAGGAACTGTCTTCTGTCCAAGTGTTTCTTCATTGTTGGGACTTGTAATCCTACCAATTGTTAGAAACAAAAGAACCTCACAACTCTCCCTCACGTATTTCTCTCAAACACTCCTATTTAATACTCAAATGGTTTTTTCTTAAAGATTAAAACACTCTTGCCTTTATCCACTCATATACCTTCTTTCAGTCCTAATTCGGCCGTGGGAGGGCTGTGGAGGTATTGAGAGGGGTTAGTTTGGCCAAGGGAGGGCTCGAAATGGTCGATTTCAGCTCGGCCGAAATAGGGCAGCCCCTCCAAATGAGGGATACCCTCATTTATTGTTTAATTATTATTTATTTATTTATTTTTATTCTTATATATTGTAAATATATTTATATATTAATGATATTTTATATAATAAAAATATTGTAAATAAAAAATTATTGTACACAATATTTTTAATATAATTTAATTATATATAATAGCTAATAATTTTTTTAATTTAATTAAAAGGGTATATTTATCTTTTTAATTTTTTCATAAATAATCATTCCCCTCTCTTCACCTACATCCAAACTATTGATTATTAAAAATTATTAACACTTTTAAATACATCACTTCACTTACTCTCTGAACATCTCCGAACACTTCACCTTCAAATCCCTTTGAACCCCTCAATACAAAAATAGCCGAAAGGATTTGTTGTATTATATGAACACATTGAAAATAATACTTAATTTTAACATATTTAAATATATTAACCATCTTAATAATTATATTTCAAATAATTATATAGAACAAAAATTTAACTATTCATTTATTTATTTTAAATATTAAAAGTATAAGAAAAAGTAAAATGTTCTATTTGTATTTATGAAATTATTTCATTAGAAAATTTTGATTAAAAACTTTTGTTTCATTATTACAAAATGTATTAATTAGTTAAGTAATTTCGAAATTAGTATTGCATATTAATTGAATTTATTTGATATTTATATTTTTTCTTAAAATATGAGTATGTCAATGGTCCGCTTATATATATATATATAAAGAGAAATTACTTATTTTGATGTTTGGTAGAGGTATAATAACTTATATAATTGGTATATAAATATTTTATAATATTTTAAATTAGTATAAATATTTTTTATTAAATAGTTATTAAAGGATTTGCTGCATTATATTGCCACATTGGAAATGATAATTAATTTTAACATATTTTAATATCTTAATAATCTTAATAATTATATTTCCAATAATTATATAGAATAAAAATATAACTCAACATTCATTTATTTCAAATATTATAAGTATAAGAAAAAGTAAATAGTCATATTTGTGTGTATGAAATTATTTTATTAGAAAATTATAATTAAAAATAAATGTAATTGAAATTTTTTGTTTCATTATTGTAAAATGTATTAATTAGTGAAGTAATTGTGAAATTAGTATTGCATATTAATTAAATTTATTTGATATTTATATTTTTTTATTAAAATAGTAGTTTGTCAATAGTTAGTTTATATATATAGAGAGAAATAACTTATTTTGATTTATGGTAGAGGTGTAATGAATTATATTTTTTTATAAATAGTTTATATTATTTTAAATTAATATAATTATTTTGATGTAGGTGACGAAGGAAAAGAAGATTTGAGGACAAATCATTTTCAAGAGGAGGAGAATGATGTGAATCTAACAAAAAGTCTAAAAATTCACAAGTTTAATCAACCAAACCCACAATGGAGCATAACAGTTTGTCACCAAATAGGATAAATAATTATTTGAGACTACAAGAGGGCCCAATGACAAGGTTAAGTGCTAAAATGTTCAAATAGGCTTTATATGAACTGATTAAAGAGATTGCAAAAAATCCAAGTGGAAGCCCAATTAAAGAGTAGAGATTGCAAAAAATCCACGAGAAGGTAGCCCAATTAAAGAATCCAAGAAAACCCCACGAGAAGGAACAGATTTAATTAATGAGTAGAGATTTATTAATATAATAAATCTTCTACGATATTAGATGATAATATTAGATATTTAATTAGTTAAATTTAGATTTTTAAATTGATTATAAAAATATTATAGATATTTAGATTAGATATGGTTGGCATGTAACCATAAGATATATTTTCCTTATTTTTAGGCTATTCGGTTGTTATATATGCTTATAAAAGGCATACTCCACAGCATTGGAGGGGAGACATTTTGGAATTTCAATCTTGTGAGGTTTTGTTTTCTTTCTACCTTGAAAGAGCTTTTTGAATTTATCAGGTTTTTACCTGTGGCGTTCAAGTAATCAAGACTTATCACCTGAGGTTTTCTAAGAGTTCTTCTTAGAGGATTTGGGTGTGGCGTCTACATATCCCGTACCTTGTTTCTCACATAACAAGGTATACTCCATCTTTTCGTACTTGCGTTTTGAAAGTCTTAGGGTCTCGCCATATTTGGTGTAGGGTGTCGTCAGCATATTGGCGAGTTTCGCATCATAAAGGATTTGTTGTATTATATGACCACATTGAAAATGATACTTAATTTTAACATATTTTAATATTTTAACAATCTTAACAATTATATTTCCAATAACTGTATAAAACAAAATTTTAACTCTACATTCATTTATTTTAAATATTATAAGTATAAGAAAAATTAAAAATTCCTATTTATATGTATGAAATTATTTTATTAGAAAATTATGATTAAAAAATAAATGTAATTAAAATTTTTTGTTTCATTATTTAAAAATGTATTAATTAGTGAAGTAATTATGAAATTAGTGTTGTATGTTAATTGAATTTATTTGATATTTATATTCTTTTCTTAAAATTAGAGTTTTCCAATATTTAGTTTATATATATAAAGAGAAATGACTTATTTTGAAATATGATAGAGTGACTTATATAATTGGTATGTAAATAGTTTATAATATTTTAAATTAGTATAAATATTTTTTTATTAAATAGTTATTAAGGCTTATGTTTGGATTGAGGGGTTTGAAGAGGTGTAGAAATCCCTCATTTGACAAAAAAATGGAGAGGTTTTGAGGGGCAGAGATTCACCTCCAAATCCCTCCAACCCTCCATTTACACTACGAAACAATTTTTTTCCAAAAGTGGAGTTATTTGGAGGGATTGTGTCATTTATTACTTTAATATTAATATTCTCATTTATTGTTTATATTATTATTATTATTATTTATTTTTATTCTTATATACTTTAAATAAATTTATAAATTACTAATATTTATATAAATTATATAATATAAATACATAATAAAATATTATAAATAAAAATTTATTATACAAAATATTTTTAATATAATTTAATTATATATAATAGATAATAATTTTTTAAATTTAATTAAAAGGGTATATTTGTCTTTCTAATTTTTTTTATTAATAATCATTCTACTCACTTCACCTCCAAATCTATTACTTCACTTACCCTCCCAACACTTCACCTCCAACCCCTTCTTTTACACTAAAACACAAATCCCTCCAAAAGTGGAGTGATTTGGAGGGATTGTTTCATTTAATACTTAAATTACTTTAATACCCTCATTTACTCTTTATATTATTTATTTATTTTTATATACTTTAAATAGATTTATATATTAATAATATTTTATATAAAATTATATAATATAAATATATAATACAAATATTATAAATAAAAAATTATTATAAAAATATTTTTAATATAATTTAATAATATATAATAGCTAATAAATTTTTTAATTTAATTTAAAGGGTAAATTTATCTTTCTTATTTTTTTATTAATAATCCTTCCCCTCACTTCCCCTCCATCGAAATGATGGATTATTAAAAAATTTTAACACCTCCAAATCCATCACTTCACCTTCCCTCCAAAGCCCTCACTTCATCTCCCTCCAAATCTTTTAAAACCCATCAATCCAAACATAGCCTTAGGATTTGCTATATTATATGGATACATTGAAAATGATACTTAATTTTAAAATATTTCAATATATTAACCATTTTAATAATTATATTTTCATTAACTATAAAGATAAAAAAATTAACTAATCATTCATTTATTTCAAATAATATAAGTATAAGAAAAAGTAAAGAGACCTATTTGTATTTATGAAATTATTTCATTAGAAAATTGTGATTAAAAACTTTTGTTTCATTATTGCAAAATGTATTAATTAGTGAAGTAATTTCAAAATTAGTATTGCATATTAATTGAGTTTATTTAATATTTATATTTTTTTCTTAAAATAGGAGTATATCAATAGTTAGTTAATATATATAAAGAAAAATGACTTATTTTGATATATGGTAGAGGTGTAATGACTTATATAATTGGTATATAAATAGTTTAAAATATTTTAAAGTAGTATAAATATTTTTATTAAATAGTTATTAAATGATTTGCTCCATTATATTGCCACATTGAAAATGATAGTTAATTTTAACATATTTCAACATATTAACCATATTAATAATTATATTTCTAATAACCATATAGAACAAAAACATAACTCTACATTCATTTATTTCAAATATTAAAAGTATAAGAAAAAGTAAATAGTCATATTTATGTGTATGAAATTATTTAATTAGAAAAATATAATTAAAAATAAATGTAATTAAAATATTTTGTTTCATTATTGAAAAATGTATTAATTAATGAAGTAATTATGAAATTAGTATTGCATATTAATTGAATTTATTTGATATTTATATTTTTTTCTTAAAATAATAGTTTGTTAATAGTTAGTTTATATATATAAAGAGAAATCACTTGTTTTGATGTATGGAAGAGGTGTAATGACTTATATGATTGCTATATAAATAGTTTATAATATTTTAAATGAGTATAAATATTTTTTTATTAAATAGTTATTAAGGTTATGTTTGGATTGAGTGGTGGAGAAATCTCTTATTTGACAAAATAAATAGAGGGATTTGGCGCGGTTTGAGAATCACCACCAAACCCTTCCATTTACACTAATACACAATTCATTCAAAAGTGGAGCTATTTGGAGGAATTGTGTCATTTATTGCTTAAATTACTTTAATACTCACATTTATTGTTTATATTATTTGTTTATTTATTTATTTATATTCTTATATACTTTAAATATATTTATATATTACTAATATATTATATAAATTATATAATATAAATATATAATACAAATATTATAAAAAAAATTATTATACAAAATATTTTGAATATAATTTAATTATATAAAATTACTAATAATTTTTTTAATTTAATTAAAAGTGTATATTTGTCTTTATAATTTTTTCATTAATAATCATTCCACTCACTTCATCCATCCAAACTATTTATTGTTAAAAAATTTTAACACCTTCAAATCTATCACTTCACTTCTCCTCCAAACACTTCACCTTCAAATCCTTCTGAACCAGTCAATACAAATATAGCCTAAATAATTTGCTATATTATATATCCATATTGAAAATGATACTTAATTTTAATATATTTCAATATCTCAATTATCTGAATAATTATATTTTTAATAATTATATAGAATAAAAATTTAACTATACATTCATTTATTTCAAATATTATAAGTATAAGAAAAAGTAAAGAGTTCTATTTGTATGTATGAAATTATTTCATTAGAAAATTATGATTAAAAATAAATGAAATTAAAAACTTTTATTTCATTATTGAAAAATATATTAATTAGTAAAGTAATTGTAAAATTAGTATTACATGTTAATTGAATTTATTTGATATTTATATTTTTTTCTTAAAATAGGACTATGTCATAGTTTGTTTATATATATAAAGAGAAATAACTTATTTTGATGTATGGTAGAGGTGTAATGACTTATATAATTGATATATAAATAGTTTATAATATTTTAAATTAGTATAAATATTTGTCTATTAAATAGTTATTAAATGATTTGCTGCATTATACGACCACATTGAAAATGATACTTAATTTTAGCATATTTTAATATTTAACTATCTTAAAAATTATATTTCCAATAACTATATAAAACAAAAATTTAACTCTACATTTATTTATTTCAAATATTATAACTATAAGAAAAAGTAAATAGTCCTATTTGTATATATGAAATTATTTTAATAGAAAAAGATGATTAAAAAATAAATGTAATTAAATTTTTTTTATTTATTATTGTAAAATTTATTAATTAGTGAAGTAATTGCGAAATTAGTTTTCCATGTTAATTGAATTTCTCTTATATTTATATTTTTTCATTAAACAAGAGTATATCAATAGTTAGTTTATCTATATAAAGAGAAATAACTTATTTTGATGTATGGTAAAGATGTAATTACTTATATAATTGGTATATAAATAGTTTATAATATTTTAAATTAGCATAAATATTTTTTTATTAAATAGTTATTAAAGGATTTGTTGCATTATATAACCACATTGAAAATAATACTTAATTTTAACATATTTCAATATTTTAACCATATTAATAATTATATTTCCAATAACTATATAGAAGAAAATTTTAAATCTACATTAATTTATTTTATATATTATAAGTGTAAGAAAAAGTAAAGAGTCTTATTTGTGTGCATGAAATTATTTCTTTAGAAAATAATGATTAAAAATTAATGTTATTAAAAAATTTATTTCATTATTGCCAAATGTATCAATTAGTGAAGTAATTGCCAAATTAGTATTGCATATTAATTGAATTTATTTAATATTTATATTTTTTTCTTAAAATAGTAGTGTGTCAATAGTTAGTTTATATATATAAATAGAAATGATTTATTTTGATGTATGGTAAAGGTGTAATGACTTATATGATTGGTATATAAATAGTATATAATAATTTAAATTAGTATAAATATTTTTTTATTAAATAGTTATTAAAGAATTTGCTTGGCCACATTTAAAATGATACTTAATTTTAACATATTTGAATATCTTAATTATCTTAATAATTATATCTCCAATAACTATATAGAAAACAATTTAACTCTACATCCATTTATTTCAAATATTATAAATAATTGTAAAATGTATTAAATTATTTTATTAGAAAATTATGATTAAAAAATAAATATAATTAAAATTTTTTGTTTCATTATTGCAAAATATATCAATTAGTGAAGTAATTGCGAAATTAGTATTGCATATTAATTGAATTTATTTAATATTTATATTTTTTTTCTTAAAATAGGAGTATGTCAATAATTAGTTTATATATATTGTAAACCCTGTCCCTTTAAAACAAGGAAACTGGCGAAAGAACCGGACAACGTGAATGAAAAAAATCGAACTAACTAGTTCACAAACCCAATAATCAAGGAACAGGCAATTTGGGAATTTACAGCTCCCGAGTGACCCAAAGGATTCATAAAACCTTGGAAAAGGATCTTATGACGATTTGGGAGAGAAAACCAGCCAGTTCAGGAGAACCGGATCTGAACCAGTTTATGGATCGAGTTCGTTCATGAACTAGAATCGATAGAGAAAGGGAAAACTAGGATATTTATGGATCCCGAGTGACCTAGGAGTCACAAAGTCATGAAAAAGGACTTTAGTATGAATTGGAGATGAAAACCAAGCCGGTTTGGACAGGTTTGAACCACTATTGAATATAATGCTAAATTCATTTTTCTAGGTGGCTTTAAAAATTCAAATTTAAGATTTGAGGACACCATTGGATAGAAAATGAATTTAGATCAAATTAAAAATTTTTAGATTTGAAAAATTCGGTCGAATTGTGGGTGAACCAACTGGTTTAAACTTTGAATGCGTTTCGGACTAGTCTAGTCCAGTTCGGAACAGTGTCGTTTTCTTCCTTTAGATGATAGCACTATTCACTCGCCGAAAAATCGTGCAGCGCCGACGAAGCTGAAAAGTCTCCGGCCAGGGAGTTTCTTGCAATGAATGACCGCCATTATGGCGCCAATCAAACAGCCAAGAAGTCCCCAAGCTTCCTATATAAAGAGCCCCTCCTCATTCATCCTCTCAACTGCCCCATTTTATAGTGAAGCTTGATTAGGAGCTCTGACTTTGGCACTTTTTAAGCCAAACAAGGTCAGGTCAAGTTCTTTAGAACCGGGGAGAAGTCAGCTACACGCCTATAGTCTCCATTTGCTTCGAGGGTCGCCGGAGAAGTACCGACATTATCGAATTGTGAAGCAGCTCTAGTGGACCGAACCTGCCCTATTTCGGCCGAATTGAAATCGGCCAATTTGAGCCCTTCTTAGACCAAACCAAGCCCTCCCAACACCTCCACAGTCCTCCTACAACTGAATTAGAGGTGAAAGGTAAGCCAAATTGGCTCTCTTCTGCAATTTCCGACTAGTGCTAGAGAGATAGCCGACAGAACTTTGATGATAAAATTCTCACTCAATTCGACATCAATTTATGCAATTCTTGATCCAATGAGTAACCTCAGGACAAGAGCTATCTGCCCAGATCAAAAGATCGAACCGTCGCGCCCCCGACGGAAAGCTTTCGAAGTTTTATCTCTCTAAGTCCAATTTTTCGGCAAAGCTCCATTTGAGCACATTCTGGTACCAAATCGTGTGATTAAAAGTGCAATTGAATCGTATAAAGGTGTAGGAACTCTAATCTAGCTTCAATTTCAACAATTAAACTCATTTGATTGGTCAATTTGATAAAATCAAATTCGGCAGAATTAAAAGGTTGAAATTGGGCGAAAAATTCAGGAAAATTGGGGAATTTCAAAAATTAGAGGGACCAAAGTGAAATTTCATAAAATTAAGGACCAATTGGGCATAATAAAGATGTTGGAGGACCAATTGGGAAATTTTGGAATTTTTGGGGCAAAATGGTAATTTTTGAAAAGTTGGGGGACCAAATTGGAAATTTGGGAAATTGGATCTCTTTTTGTGAAATTGAATAAATTGAGGTCCCAAGGTTAATTTTAAAAGTTTCGGGACTCAATTTGAGAAAAATCGGCATTAGGGACTTAAAGTTAAAGAAAAAGAACTTTAGGGACCTAATTGCAAATAAATGCAAAGTTTGGTTTATCATTCATTTGGAATGAATGAAGGCTGTTAGGTTGGGGGATAATGAACAAAGATGTTCATACCGTATAGGAACACAAACTACCGGGAACATTCGCAAGGATAAGTTCTCGTGAATACAAAGAACCGGTCGAGAGGAATTCAATGCATTAACGGGTGAGTGGGATATTTAATATCATATTTGGTTGGGATGATAAGCACCTTGTAAAAGAAAACCCACTACTAAGTGATATTTTAATCATCACATCTGAGAAGAGTGATGTGGAAATCTTGCATAAAAACTACTTATCAGTTGTAAGTAGATCATTACTGGTTGATATAACGAAGCTTCCTCAAAGGAAGTGGAAAACCTATTTATCGATTATGAGCGTAGATGTCCTCATAATCAGTTAGTATGATGGACAGTTGAAAAATATATTTTTCTAGAAGTTTTCACGCCCCGACCCTGTTTGGTCAGATCCCCATGATCAACCCGCCACTCTCCCGGTTTACTAAGGGTTGCCCCTTATTTAATAATCATGAAGGGTAAGGCATCCTTTAAACCTATACATTTCCTAGAATACATAAATCAAAACTGCATAAAATTTTAAATTTATCATATTATCTTGCAGGTGTGACTAATAGAAGGTCTTTGTTTAGGTTTCCCTTAGTTACCTGAAAAGGGATATAAGGGAGGGGTGAGTACAACGATTCAGTGAATGGGTTTTCAAAATTTATATTTTACGAAAATGCTTGATTCGGAGTGTGCCATACTCCTTATTTTCTTTTAAAATATTATTTCCACAATTTCTGATTTTCAACACCTTTTCCCAAGGTTTGCCAATTATTTTCCCAAGGATTCTCAAATCCTTTCCAAGGTTTCCATCACCTTTTTCCCATTTCCATATTCAGTGTGTTTCACAAATCACACACGCTTCATCATGAAGGGATCACACACACATTCGCAAGATGCAGTTACGCTGACTGCACCCACTTGTGGATCGGAAAGTCTTTACCATCCACCCTTATAGAAGTCTCTGACTTCTACCCAAAGTTTGAGTGAACGTCCCTAACATCCTACCCTTAGACAAAAAATATTCTGTGTCCGTATGAGGACAAAGACCTCATCCTGACCCCACCCCGGTCTCGTGCGCAATGAAGCTACGTCGAGCTTCGCATGGTCACTTGGTTTGACAAACTACCCTTATACCCACCAAGTCGTCCAGGGCCCTAAGACACATCACTATCCCTCTTAGGCATCTTGAAGGTCCCGTAAACACAATGCATGCACCATCAGTATTTTCATATCATGCCATATAATCTATGGTGTCATTGGTCCAACGGCCTCGACCTTCAACTCAATCTATAGTTGTTTGTCTTGACTAGTTCGGACACCTGTCATGTCGCACTGCTACTAGTTGACTAAATATGTCAGTCCTGTCTTAGTACCATGGCCAAACAACTCATTTTTTAAAGTTTTATGGCACATATCTCATGTTTGTTTACGAGCTCCTTCTCATGTTGTAAACCCCGTCCTTTAGTAATGAGAAAAACCGGGAAAGAACCAATCAATGTGATCTTTAAACCGGATTGGTCTACAAACCGACTATTAGGGGACGAGCAAATTAAAAAATTTCTAACTCCCATGTGACACAAAAATATTCATAAACTTGGGAAAAGAACCCTAGGAAGATATGAGAAAAAAAGATCGAAGCAGTTCAAGAGAACTGGGTACGAACCAGAGAGAACTGGTTTAGGAACCGGGTTGATTCATGAATCGGAGCCGATAGAGAAGGGTGAACTGGGAAGCTTAAGAATCCCTTGTGATTCAAATAGAACTTGTAATCCCTGGGAAAGAACCTTAGAACAATGTGGGGGAGAAAAATCATATTGGTTCGGGTGAACCAGACTCAAACCGAATTGAACTAGTTTAAGAACCAAGTCGGTTTATGAACCGGAATTTATAAAGAGATGATAAACTGAGAAACTTTTGAACCCTAAGTGACCTATGGAGTCACAAAAGTCATGAAAATGGACTAGAGGAAGAATTGGAAAGGAAAACCAAACTAGTTAAGGTGAACCGGATTGAACCGGTTTGAGTCATTATTAAACTGGATGCTAAATTCATTTTTCTAGGTGGTTTAAAATTTTCAAATTTGAGATTTAAGACCACCATTAGATAGAGAATGAATTTAGATAAATTTAAAAATTTTTAGATTTGAAAAACTCGGTCGAATGGGAGGGTGAACCGGTCGGTTTAAGCTTGAACCCAGTTCGGACCGGTCTGGTCCGGTTCGGAATAGTGTCATCTTCTTCCTCAGGATGACAACACTGTTCACTCACCGGGAAATTGAAGAAAACGCCGGCGAAGAAGAAATGCCTCCTTTTGGTATGTTTCAAGTCATCAATTCCTATCATAACAATGCCAAACGGATAGCCAACGGGTCCCCGAGCTCCCTATATAAAGAGCCCCTCTCCATTTGTCCTCTCCACACCTGAAAAG
The DNA here is from genome assembly GCA_030064435.1 of Trapa incisa. Lineage (NCBI taxonomy): Eukaryota > Viridiplantae > Streptophyta > Magnoliopsida > Myrtales > Lythraceae > Trapa > Trapa incisa. The sequence goes on along the minus strand of CM057786.1, from coordinate 10,475,397 downwards.
CTCACTCTCTCTCAGTTGCTTTATTTTCCGGTGAAGCTCGAACCAGAGCTCCGATATAGGGTCAATTTTGAGCCAAAGAAGGTGAGGTCGGGTTCATTAGAACCGGGGAGAAGTCAGCTACACGGTGGTAGCATTAGTTTGTCTCGAGAGTCGCCGGAGAAGCACCGGCATGATGAAACAGTGAAGTAGCTTCGGCGGCCGAAGCTGCCCTATTTCGGCCGAGTTGAAATTGGCCAATTCGAGCCCTTCTCGGGCCAAACAAAGCTCTCACGACACCTCCTCAGCCCCTCACGGCTGAATTAGAACTAAAAGGTAAGCCAATTTGGCTCCCCTTTACAATTTTAGATCGTTGTTAGAGAGAGAGTCGGCCGATTTTCAATGAAGAAATTCTAATCCAATAAGACATCAATTAATGTCATTCTTGATCCTAGGAAGAACCTCTGGAGGAGAGCTACCTGCCCAGATTGAAAGCTCCGACCGCCGCGCCCTCACCGGTGAGAAATCGAAGCTTTCTCTCTCTATAGTCTATTTTCCAGTGAAGCTCTATTTGAGCTCATTGTAGCGTTAAAATCTGCGATTCAAAGTTATTTAGAATCGTATGAACATGTAGGAACTCAATTTCAACTTTAATTTCAACAATTAGAGGTGTTTGATTGGTCAATTTTATAAAATCAAATTCGGCAGTGTTGAAGAGTTGAAATTGGGGGGAAATTTTGGAAAATTTAAGGATTTTTGAAAATTTGAAGGACCGAAATGTAATTTTCTAAAACTGAGGGTCAATTGGTCATGATAAGAATATTAGAGGGCCAATTGAGAAATTTTAGAATTTTTGGGGCAAATTTTACCATTTTTCTAAAGAAGGGGCAAAATGGTAATTTTGGGAAAATTGAAGGACCAAATTGGAAATTTGGGAAATTAAACTCCTTTGTGTGAAATCAAATAATTTGAGGTTCTAAGATAAATTTTAAAAGTTTCGAGACTCGAATTTAGGAAAAACCCGACAATACGGACTTAAAGTTCAAGAAAAATAACTTTAGACACCTGATTACAAATATATGTAAAGTTGAGTTTTCTCATTCATTTGGAACGAATGAGGGCTATTATGCCAAAGAATAATGAATAATTATGTTTATTTTGTGTAGGAGAATGAAACATTCGGAACACCAGTCGAGGTCTAACTTGCTAAGGACAGAACCCGACTAAGTGGAATTTCACTGCACTATCGAGTTGGTATGATGAGACTTCCTCGAAGGAAGATGAAAACCCGTTCATCAGTTATGAACGGAGATGTCCTTATACCTATTGGTATAATGGACAGTGAAAACCTATTTTGTCGGGAGTGTTCTCCCCTAACTGTGTGCCAATGCTTAAACTATTTGGGAGACCTTCTTGACGGGAGCTCGAATAGCTCTTATAGGTCGAGGGCCTCGATTTTTGGAACTTAGGGGATAAATATCCGATTTTGAAAATCTCGTACAGTGGGCCCAAGACCAGTTGGCATAAGCAAGAGCTCATAAATGAACATAATATATGTGCCATAAAACTTAATAAGTGTTTGGCCATGGTACCAAGATAAGATCGACATGCTTAATCAACTAGTGGCAGTGCGACATGATAGGTCGACGGACTAGTTAAGACAAACAACTGTGGGTTGTGTTGAGAGTCAGGGCCGTTGGACCAGTGGCACCATAGATTATATGGCATAATGAGAAAATATTGTTTGTGCATGCACTATGAGTACGAGATCATCAAGATGCCCATGAGGGGTAGTGATGCATCCAAAGACCCTGGACGACCTGATGAGTATAAGGGCAGATCATCGTTCCAGGTGTCTATGCGAAATTTGGAGTAGCACTAAGTGCATGGGACTAGGGTGGGGACGGGATGAGGTCTATGTCCTCATACAAACACAAAGAAGCAAATTTCGGGATTGTGGGTCGGATGTCACATACATCCACTCATTCCTAAGGTAGATGTGGTCGTACTTCTATCTAGGTGGCCAGTAAAGTCGCTCTGAATCCACTAGTGGGTTGAGTAGTCGTACTGACCTACGAATGTGTGTAACCTTCATGATGAAGGATGTGTGTTGGGTGATGACACACTGTGGTAACTAAGAAATGACGGAAAAACCCAAATTTTTAAATGAAGGGATTTTGAAAAGAAAGGAGCCTAGCACACTCTATATAAATATTTTTCTTAAAAGTTAAAAGTAGACTTTGGCAAAAACCCATTCACTGAGTTGTAGAAACTCACCCCTCTTTTCTATCTCTTTCCAGGAAGAGAAAAAATGACTAGGGGTAACGCCAAGCCTTACTTTTTATCAGGTATGCTTAACTTTCATTAAGCTTGCATTTTAATTGATATATGTCTTCCAGGGAACAAGATTGAAATTTCGCCTGGCTCCTCTCGAGTTTTTAAAAAGGGGGAAACCCCTCTTGAACCGAGAAAGAGCGGTGGGTTGTTCACGGGGATCCAACCAAACCAGGTTGGGGCGTGACACGTGCCCACTGGCCTATGGCCCACTTGTTCGAGATTTTTTATAACCGGGCATAATAGCCCCCAAGTTCTAAAACCGAGGCCCCATACCTATAAGAGCTATTCAAGCTCTTGTCAAGAAGGTCTCCCAAATCATTTAAGCATTAACACACAGTTAGGTGATAGCACTTCCGACAAAAATATATTTTCAACTGTTCATTATACCGATCGGGTATAAGGACATCTCCGCTCATAACCGATGAACGGATTTTCAACTTCCTTCGAGGAAGTTTCATCATACCAACTGGGTATGATCTACTTACAACTGGTAAGTAGTTTTTCCGCTTGATTTTCACATCACTCCTCTAATCTGTGATGTTTAAAATACCACTTGGTAGTGGGTTTTCATTTCAAGGTACTTATCATGCCCAACCGGTTATGATATAAAATCCTACTCACCCATCAATGCAGTAAATTCCACTAGACCGGTCCCTTGTATTCACACGAGCTTGTCCTTGCTAGCATTCCCGATGCTTCATGTTCCTACACGATATGAACATCTCGGTTCATTATCTCTCGGCCTAATAGCCTTCATTCAATCCAAATGAATGAGAAATTATTTATTTATTTATTTGCAATTAGGTCCCTAAAGTTATTTTTCTTTTAACTTAAAGTCACAAATGACGATTTTTCCTTAAATTGAGTCCCCTTGGGACCTTTTAAATTTTTATTTATTTGCAATTAGGTCCCTTGGAACCTTTCCCAAAACTTTTAAAATTCCCCCTTGGGACCTTAATTTATTCAATTTCACAAAAAGGGGTTTAAATTTCCCAAATTTCCAATTTGATCCCCAAACTTTTCCAAAATTACCATTTTACCCTTTCTTTAAAAAATGCTAAATTTAACCCCAAAAATTCTAAAATTCCTCAATTGGCTCTCTAACATTTTTATCATGCCCAATTGACCCTCAATTTTAGGAAATTTCATTTCGGTCCTTTAAATTTTCAAAAATCCCCAATTTTCTCAATTTTTCCCCAATTCGTCACACAGCCAAATTTGATTTTATCAAATTGACCGACCAAACGTTTCCAATTGTTGAAATTGAAGTTGAAATTGAGTTTCTACATGTTCATATGATTTTTTAGCAATTTGAATAACAAGTTTTAATGCTGGAACGAGCTCAAACGAAGCTTCACCGAAAAATGAACTATAGAGAGAGAAAGCTTCGATTACTCACCGGTGAGGGCACAACAGTCCGAGCTTTCTATCTGGGCAGGTAGTTCTCCTTCTGAGGTTCTTCCTAGGATTAAGAATGATATCAATTGATATCGAATTGAATTAGAATTTTGTCATTGAAATTTGGTCGACTCTCTCTCTAACACCGATCGAAAATTGTAGAGGGGAGTAGAATTGGCTTACCTTTCCATCCTAATTCGGCCATGGGAGGGCTGAGGAAGTGTTGGGAGGATTTGGTTTGGTATGAGGGCTTGAATTGGCCAATTTCAACTCGGCCGGAATGGGGCAGCTTCAGTCTGTCGGAGCTGCTTCACTGTTCGATCATGCCGACACTTCTCCGGCGACTCTTAGAACGAACGGATGTCACCACCGTGTAGCTGACTTCTCCCCGGTTCTAATGAACCTGACCTCACCTTTTTTGGCTAAAAAATAACCCTATATCAGAGCTCTAGTTCGAGCTTTGCTGGAAAACTAAGTAACTGAGAGAGAGTGAGCTTTTCAGGTTGAGAGGACGAATGGAAAGGGGCTCTTTATATAGGGAGCTCGAGGACTTGTCAGTTGTCCGTTTGTCATCTTTATGATAAGCATTGATGGCCGAAAACATATTGAACGGAGATGTTTCTTTTTCATCGGTGTTGCTTTGATTTTTCGGGGAGTGAACAGTGTTGTCATCTGAAGGAAGAAGACGACACTATTCCAAATCGGACCGGACCGGTCCGAACCGGGTTCAAAGTTTAAACCAGCCGGTTAACTTCTCATTTAACCGAATTTTTCAAATATAAAATTTCTAAATTCATTTTCTATATAATGGTGGCTTCAAATCTCAAATTTGAGTTATTTAAGCCACCTAGAAAAATGAATTTAGGATCGAGTTCAATAGTAATTCAAATCGGTCCAAACTAGTTCGGATTCGGTTCACTTGAACCAGTTTGGTTTTCATCTACAATTCCTTCTCAATTCCATTTCATGACTTTTAGGACTCTTTGGGTCACTTGAGATCCATAAATTTCCCAGTCTACCCTCTCTCTATCGATTCTGGTTCATGAATCGATTGGTTCATAAATCGGTTCTATCCGGTTCGGACCTGGTTCACATGAACCGGTCCAGTTTTTCTTCCCCAATTCATCCTAAGGTTATTTTCCAAGATTTATGAACCATTTTTAGTCACATGAAATTTGTAAATTCTCAATTTGTCCATTTCTTATTAATCGAGCTTGTAAACCGATTCAGTTTAAAAATTCAAAACTGACCAGTTGTTTCCCCGATTTTCTCATTATCAAAGGACAGGGTTTACAACTCTCCCCTCCTTTTAAGGGTTTTGTCCCCAAAATAGTTACACGTTAAATAATTGAGGGTAATTATCCCTCATCATAGACTAGGTTTCCCATGTCTCTTCCTAGACGGGTTCGTTCTACCACAACACCTTGACCATAGGAATTTTCTTGTTCCTCAAATTCTTGTCTCACCGGTCGATGATTCGTACTGGCTCTGTCTAATAGGTCAGGTTCTCTTCTAGTTCCATTGGAGGTTGGTCCAATACATGACTAGGATCAGACTGATATTTTTGAAGTACTAAGATATGGAATACATCGTGTATTTTCTACAAATCTGAAGGTAGTTCCAATTTATAAGCTACCAATCCTATCCTTTGAATGATGGAATATGGACCGATATACCTTGGTTTCAACTTTCCTCTTTGTTGGAACCCAAGTATTCCCCTCCAGGGGGACACTTTGGGGAACACTTGATCTCCTACCTCGAACTCCAAATCTTTCCTTCGATTATCCGCATAACTCTTGTGCTTGTCCTGTGTAGTCTTAAGACGACTCCTTATTAATTTTATCTTCTCAGTGGCATCCTCAATTGATTTTTCCCTTTATATTTTCCTTTCTCCCACTTCTTCCCAAAATAGAGGGATACGGTATGGTCATCCATAAAGGGCCTCATAGGGAGCCATCTAAATACTGGCCTAATAACTATTGTTGTAAGCGAATTCCATTAGACATAAGTATTCCTCGTAGTTATTTTATTCATGGTAAGTACGCACGCTCTCAGCATATCTTCTAAGGTTTGGATGGTTCATTCTGACTGACCATCTGTCTGTGGGTGAAATGTCATATTCATATGAAGTTTAGTCCCCATGGCATTTTGTAAACTTGGCCAAAACCTAGAGTTAAATCTCGGATCTCTATCCGATACTATACTCACTGAGACACCATGGAGTCTTATGATTTCCTTCATGTATAGGACGGCCAGCTGTTCTACCATGTCCGTCACTTTTATAGGAAGGAAATGTACTGATTTGGTCAATCTATCCACTATGACCCAAATCGCATCTCAGCCCCTTTTGGTCACCGATAAGCCCGTGGCGAAGTCCATGGTGATGTGCTCCCATTTCCACACCGGAATTGGTAAGGGTTGTAGTAGTCCTGACGGTTTCTGATGTTCTGCTTTTATCTGTTGATAGGACAAACATCGGGCTATATATTCTACAATGTCCCTCATCATACCCTTCCACCAGTATCCTTGTTTGAGGGTGCAATACATTTTAACACTGCCTAGATGCATAGCATACATCGAATCGTGTGCCTCTTCTAGAATTAATCTTTTCATCTCCTTATCTTGAGGCACACATACCCTACCCTTATAGGTGTTAGTACTTCGTCACCTTGAATGTTGTAGTTTGGTTTCCTTTCTTTGTTTACCAGATCCAAATAAGGTTGGAATTCTTTATTGGTCCTTTGTTGAGTCTTAATATGCTCGATTAGACTGGGCCTTACTGCCACATTCGCCACCAAGCATTTTTCTTGCTTGTCTATCCTCAAATCCCCCTCCATCCTTCCCAATTGTTGTAACAAGGGTAGGTAACTTGTCTTTACTTGTGCCACCTTAGTTTGATACTTGCAACTTAAGGCACCCGCTACCACATTAGCCTTTCCGGGGTGATATTCTATTTCAAGATCATAATCCTTCACCAATTTCATCCATCACCTCTGATGATGATTTAACTCCTTCTGAGTTAGAAAGTACTTAAGGATCTTGTGATCTGTGTACATCATGTACTTAACTCCGTAAAGGTAGTGTCGCCATATTTTTAGGGCAACACTATTGCAGCAAATTCTTAGTCATGAGTCGGGTATTTTCTTTCTCTTTATACATGATTCTTTCCTTTCCATTATCTTGTTCTTGAGGAATTATCCTCTTGCTTATTCCGTTTATTTCACTTTCTTTCCTTAGTACACCAATGTCTTTCTAATATTTCTTTCTCTAATGAGCTTTTCATTCTCTTTTCCCTCTGTATTTCCTTCTACATCTACTATTGAAATCCTTAAATTTCTGGAGTATATTTTGCCGATATTTTCACCAACTTATTCTTACTCTTTGGATCCAGGAGTACCTTTTGTTGATCTTGCCTCATTTCCACTCGCTTCAATGTTCGCCTATTCGTTTGAGGTGGGTCTCTCCTCCTCATCATGTCCAAACCTTTCATACCTTTATATTCCCGGTATTTCTCTTTTTGTCTTAGTTGGGGAGTGTATTCTTCCACTATTCCCAATCTCTGGTTAGACTGCGTTTACTCCTCCAAATAATTTGGTCCAAATAAGTTATTTCCTTATATAGGATTCTTTTGAAGTTCCTATTTTGAGTTTTTCAAGCCCTCTTGTAGTAGATCATGCCCAACCTCCCTATACTTTCACCTAACCACACGTATTTTCTGGTGTTTGATCGCCCTATCCTTTGGAAACTTTCTCTTAACTTAAGGATCTGGTACAATTCATCTACTTCTTATTTTTCTTCCTTCTTTGACTTATACTTTACCTTCCACATGTCTCTTATCCTTTAAAATTTCTAAGGAATTTGTATCTTAGTTCTTTAGTTTGTTACACCTAGGACTTTCTATTGTTGTACTTTCTCTCTGTCTTTCCGTGGTGGACTCTATACTTAATTTCTTTTCCTTATCAATTCGCTTCTATTCTTGTGGTTCCTTTTGGCATGTTATACTTCTTCTTGTATCTTCAATTCTCAGAATTTCTTATCTCTCAAAAGTCACGTACTTTTGGATGGTTGCTCTTCCAACTCTTTTCCTTTTCTTAGGATCTCCATCATATGAATTTATCATGTTTATAAGGTAAGTCTTAAGGGTTGAGTTTAACTACCCATAACCCATTCTTCCTTAAGGGGGTTCCCTTTTTATTTAAACTCTTATTATCTTACACTTAATTTTTCTCAAGGAAACTCAAAAGTTTTAATAAACTTCTCTTTCATTTATTTAGGAAATAGTTTCTTGCCAAAATTTGGCTTATTACAGGAATTCTCTACCCCCTAATCCCTTGGGGTCATAGAGCTAGAGTTAACCCCAGAACGATTATGGGACTCTTGATCAGAAGGCACTGAGGAAATGATTGGGGTCTAGTTCACCTGAATTAGATTGGTTTTCATCTCCAATTCCTTCTCAAGTCCATTTCCATGACTTTTAGGACTTTTGGGGTCACTTGGGATCCATAAATTTCCCGGTCTACCCTCTCTCTATCGATTCTAGTTCATGAGTTCTATCCGGTTCATAAACCAGTTCTATTTGGTTTAGACTCGATTCACTTGAATTGGTCAAATTTTTCTTTCCCAATTCGTCCTAAGGTTCTTTTCCAAGATTTATGAACCATTTTTAGTCAAATGGAAGTTGTAAATTCTCAATTTGCCTGTTTCCTATTAATCGAGCTTGTAGACCAATTCGGTTTAAAAATTCAAAAATGACCGGTTATGTCCCCGATTTTCTCATTATCCAAGGACGGGGTTTACAAGTGGGTTTTCATTTCGAGGTACTTATCATCCCCAACCATGTAGTAAATTTCACTCGATCAATTCATTGTATTCACGTGAGCTTGTCCTTGCTGGCGTTCCTGGTACATCATATTTCTATACGATATGAACATTCTTGTTCATTACCCTCGACCTAAGCATTCATTCATTTCAAATGAATGAGAAAATAAAACTTTTTATTTATTTGTAATTAGGTATGTAAAGTAATTTTTCTTTAACTTTAAGTCCCTAATACCGATTTTTCCTCAATTTATTCAAATTCACAAAAAGGGATTTAATTTCCCAAATTTTCAATTTGGTCCCCCAACTTTTCAAAAATTACCATTTTGCTCTTCCTTTACAAAAATGGTAAGTTTTACCCCAAAAGTTCTAAAATTCCTCAATTGGCCCTCTAACATTCTTATCATACCCAATTGACCCTCAATTTTATAAAATTGCATCTTGGTCCTTCGAATTTTCGAAAATTCCCAATTTTCCTCCAATTTCAACTTCCTAATAGACCTGAATTTGATTTCATCAAATTGACCAATCAAACACTTCTAATTGTTGAAATTGAAGTTAAAATTGAGTTCCTACATCTTCATATGATTTAATAGCACTTTGAATCACAAGTTTTGATGTTGAAACGAGCTCAAATGGAGCTTCACCGAAAAATTGACTATAGAGAGAGAAAGCTTCAATTACTCACCATCGGGGGCACGACGGTCCGAGGTTTCGATCTCGGCATATAGCTCTCGTCCTGAGGTTCATCCTAGAATCAAGAATTGCATCAATTAATGTCGAATTGAGTTAGAACTTCATCATCAAAATTTTGCCAGTTGTTTCTCTAGCACTAGTAAAAAATTGTAGAGGAGAGCGGAATTGGCTTACCTTTCAGTCCTAATTCGGCCGTGGGAGGGTTGAGGAAGTGTTGGGAGGGCTTGGTTTGGCCTGAGGACGGCTCAAATTGGCTAATTTCAGCTCGGTCAAAACATGGAAGCTTCGGTCCACCGGAGCTGCTTTGCTGTTCCATCACGCTAGAGCTTCTCCATCGACACTCAGAGCAAACGAAGACTACAGACATGTAGCTGACTTCTCCCCGATTCTAAAGAACCCGAACTCACCTTGTTTGGCTCAGAAAAGTGTCAAAGTCAAAGCTCTAGTTCGAGTTCACCAGAAAATGGAGCAGTTGAGAGAGAATGGAGTTTTCAAGTGTAGAGAGGATGAATGGAGAAGGGGTCTTTATAAAGGAAGCTCGGGGACTTCTTGGTCGTTTGATTAGCACCTTAATGGCGGTCATTCATCGTCTAAAACTCCCTAACCGAATTCTTTTCATCTTCATCGGCGCTGCACAATTTTCTGGTGAGTGAACAGTGCTATCATCTGAAGGAAGAAGATGACACTGTTATGAACCGGACCGGACCGACCCTAACTAGGTTCAAAGTTTAAACCGACTAGTTCACCCCGCATTCAACCAAAATTTTCAAATCTAAAAACTTCTAAATTATATAAATTCATTTTCTATCAAATGTTGGCCTCAAATCTCAAATTTGAAAATTTTAAGCCACATATAAAAATAAATTTAGAATCCGATTCAATAGTGGTTCAAACCGGTCCAAACTGGTTCAATCTGGTTTGGATCCGGTTCACCTGAACCGGTTTGGTTTTCATCTCCAATTCATTCTCCAGTCCATTTCCATGACTTTTGGGACTCTTTGGGTCACTCGGGATCCATAAATTTCCTAGCTTTTCCTTTCTCTATCGGTTTCAGTTCATGAATCGACTCGGTTCGTAAACCGGTTCAATCCAGTTGGATCCGCTTCATCTAAATCGATCTGGTTTTTCTCTTCCAATTTATCCTAAGGTTCTTTTCCAAAGTTTTCTGAATCCTTTGAATTACCCGAGAGTTGTAAATTTTCAAATTGCTCATTCCCAAATGATCGGGTTTGTGAACTGGTTCGATTTTCTTACTCAGTTTGACCGATTCTTTTCCCAATTTTCCTTAAATAAAAAGGGCGGGGTTTAAAGCTCTCCCCTCCTATTAGGAGTTTTGTCCCCAAAACTTAACTAGCAACCTTGCATGAGGAACGAATTCCTTCGATGTCCATTTGGTACTTGCTTAACATGCAAACTCTTATCTTATTCTAAAATTCCTCAATTAGCCCTCTAACATTCTTATCATGCCCAATTGACCCTCAATTTTATAAAATTGCATCTTGGTCCTAGGAATTTTCGAAAATCCCCAATTTTCCCCCAATTTCAACTTCCTAACACAACCGAATTTGATTTCATCAAATTGACCAATTAAACACTTCTAATTGTTGAAATTGAAGTTAAAATTGAGTTCCTACATCTTCATACGATTCAATAGCACTTTGAATCGCAACTTTTGACGCCGGAACAAGCTCAAATGGAGCTTCGCTAGAAAATAGACTGTAAAGAGAGAAAGCTTCAATTACTCACCGTCGGGGGCACAACGGTCCGAGCTTTTGATCTAGACAAATAGCTCTTGTCCTAAGTTTCATCCAAGAATCAAGAATTGCATCAATTGATGTCGATTTGAATTAGAATTTCATCATCGAAGTTCTAACGGTTCTCTCTAGCACCGGTCAGAAATTGCAAAGGGGAGTCGAATTGGCTTATCTTTCAGTCTTAATTCGGTCGTGGGAGGGTTGAGGAAGTGTTGGGAGGGTTTGGTTTAGCCTGAGGAGGGCTCAAATAGGCCAATTTCAGCTCGACCGAAACAGGGCAGCTTCGGTTCATCGGAGCTACTTCACTCTTTCATCGCCGACGCTTCTCAGGTGACCCTCTGAGCAAACGGAGACTTCAAGCATGTAGCTAACTTCTCCCTGATTCTAAAGAACCCAATGTCGCTTTATTTGGCTCAGAAAAGTGTCCAAGCCAGAGCTCTAGTTCAAGCTTCACTAGAAAATGGAGAAGTTGAGAGAGAATGGAGTTTTCAAGTATAGAGAGGATGAATGAGGAGGGGGTCTTTATATAGGAAGATCGGGGACTTCTTGGCCGTCTGATTGCTGCCTTAATGGCGGTCATTTATTGTCTGAAACTTTTTGGCCAGAGACTTTTCAGCTTCGCTAACGCTACGTGATTTTTCGATGAGTGAATAGTGCTGTCATCTAAAGGAAGAAGATAACACTATTTCGAACCAAACCAAACCGGTCCGAATCGGGTTCAAAGCTTAAACCAGCCGATTCACCCCCCATTCGACCAAAATTTTCAAATCAAATTTTTTTTAAATTCATCTAAATTCATTTTCTATCAAATGGGCCTCAAATCTCAAATTTGAAATTTTTAAGCCAACTAGAAAAATGAATTTAGAATCATGTTCAATAGTAGTTCAAATTGGTCTAAACCGGTTCGAATCCGATTCACCTGAACCGGTTTGGTTTTCTTCTCCAATTCATTCTCCAATCCATTTCCATGACTTTTAGGACTCTTTGAGTCACTCGGGATCCATAAATTTCCCAGTTTTCCCTTTCTCTATCGGTTTCGGTTCATGAACAGACTTGGTTCGTAAATCGATTCAATCTAGTTGGATCCGATTCATCTAAACCAGTCTAGTTTTTCTCTTCCAATTTATCCTAAGGTTCTTTTCTAAGGTTTTATGAACCCTTTGGATCACCCAGGAGTTGTAAATTTCCAAATTCCCCGTTCCCGAATGATCGGGTTTATGAACCGGTTCCGTTTTCTTACTCGATTTGACTAGTTCTTTTCCTAGTTTTCCATAAATAAAAAGGATGAGGTTTACAGAAGTGCTCTCCCATGACTGTGTGCCACTGCTTAAACATTTTAGGAGACCTTCTTGATGGGAGCTCGAATGGCTCTGTTAGGCTAGAGGCCTTAAGTTTTGGAACTTAGGGGCTAATATGCCCAATTTTGAAAATCTTGAACAATGGGCCCTAGGCCAGTTGGCACGAGCAGGAGATCATAAACAAACATGATTCTGAGGCATGAAAACTTAAGTAAATGAAGTTTTTGGCTATGGTATCGAGATAGAACTGCTCGATAGACTGGCAGTAGTACGACATGACAAGTCGACGGACCAGTTAAGACAAACAACTGCAGGTCGAGTTGAGGGTCGAAATCGTTGGACCAGTGGCACCAAAGATTAAATGGCTTTTGAGGAAAACTTTGTTTGTACATGCACTTGAGGTTCGGGACCATTAAGATGTCCAAGAGGCATAGTGATGCATCATAAAGGCTACTGGATGACAAGGTGACGATAAGGGAAAAGAGAAGCTATTGGGTTTGTGTTTCTCGTCATACTAGTTTGTCATGGAGTGATGTGTTTGTACTCCATTGAGTTTGTGTATGGACTCCATGAAGTTGTTGTGTTTAAGACTTCCTGAAGCACATGTGTTTGAGTTTCATGTGCACAAGATTGAGATATGGTCTCTGTCCTCATACAGACATAGAGTTTTAATCATGTGTGTTCTCTTCATGATGAAGGGCATGTGTTAGTTGACAAACACACCAGTTATGGTTGAGGAGTGAGTAATGGTGACAAAACTGAGATTTTGAAAATGAGAAATTTTAAAATAAGGAGTCTCACACACTGTAATTTAAATATTTTCCCCTAAAAGGCAAACTTTAAACACCCATTCACTAAGTCATTGCAATCACCCCCTACCTTATATCCCTTTTCAAGTAACCAAGAGAAACCTATACAAACACATATTGTTAGTCACACCTGCAAGACAAGTATGTAAGTTAAAATTTTTATGCAATTTTGATTTATGTATTCTAGGAAAGGTAAATGTTTAAAAGATGCCTTACTACTCCCAAGTTTAAAAGAGGGGAAAACCCTTAGTAAATCAGGAAAAGTGGTGGGTTACTCATGGGGATACAACCATAAAGGGTCGGGGCGTGACATATATAAAGAGAAATGACTTATTTTGATGTGTGGTAGATGTGTAATGACTTATATGATTGGTATATAAATAGTTTATAATATTTTAAATTTGTATAAATATTTTTTCATTAAATAGTTATTAAGGCTATGTTTGGATTGAGGGGTTTGGAGGGTGGAGAAATCTCTCATTTGGAAAAAAAGAATTGAGGGGTTTTGAGGGGCTAAGAATCACCTCCAAACCCCTCCAACTCCTCCATTTACACTACTAAACAATTCATTCCCTCTCTTCACCTCCATCCTAACTATTGATTGTTAAAAATTATTAACACCTCTAAATACATCACTTCACTTACCCTCTGAATACCTCTGAACACTTCACCTCCAAATCTCCCTCAATACAAATATAGCCTAAAGGATTCCTGTATTATATGGCCACATTAAAAAGAATACTTTATTTTAACTTATTTCATTATCTTAATCATATTAATAATTATATTTCTAATAACTATATAGAACAAAAATTTAATTATAAATTTATTTATTTTAAATATTATAAGTATAAGAAAAAATAAAAAGTCCTATTTGTATGTATGAAATTATTTTATTAGAAAAATAAGATTAAAAAATAAATGTAATTAAAATTTTTATTTTGTTATTGTAAAATTTATTAATTAGTGAAGTAATTACAAAATTAGTATTGAATGTTAATTGAATTTATTTTATATTTATATTTTTTTCTTAAAATAGGAGTATTTCAATAGTTTATATAGATGTGTAATGACTTATATGATTTGTATATAAATAGTTTATAATATTTTATATTATCATAAATATTTTTTATTAAATTGTTATTAAGGCTATTTTTGGATTGAGAGGTTTGGTGGGTGGAGACATCCCTCATTTAGCAAAACAAATTGAGGGGTTTGGAGGGCCAAGAATTACCGCCAAGCCATCTATTTACACTAGGACACAATTCATTCAAAAGTGTAGGTATTTGAAGAAATTGTGTAATTTATTGCTTAAATTACTTTAATACCCTCATTTATTGTTTATATTATAATTTATTTACTTATTTTTATTCTTATATCTTTAAATAGATTTATAAATTAATAACATTTTATATAAATTATATAATATAAATATATAATATAATATCATAAATAAAAAATAATTATATAATATTTTAATATAATTTAATTATATTTATTAGATAATAAAATTTTAATTTAATTGAAAGGGTAAATTTATCATTATATTTTTTCATTAATAATCATTTCCCTCCATTCACCTCAAAATTTCCCTCAATAGTATAAATGTTTTTTATTAAATAGTTATTAAAAGATTTGTTGCATTATAATTATATTTTAATATTTTAACCATGTTAATAATTATATTTCCAATAACTATACAGAAGAAAAATTTAACTCTACATTTATTTATTTCATATATTATAAGTGTAAGAAAAAGTAAATAGTCCTATTTGTGTGTGAAATTATTTCCTTAAAAAATAAATGTCATTAAAAAATTTTGTTTAATTATTGAAATGTATCAATTAGTGAAGTAATTGCAAAATTAGTATCGCACCTTATTTGAATTTATTTGATATTTATTTCATATATTATAAGTATAAAAAAAAAGTAAAGAGTCCTATTTGTGTGTGTGAAATTATTTCCTTAGAAAATTATGATTAAAAAATAAATGTCGTTAAAAAATTTTGTTTAATTATTGAAATGTATCAATTAGTGAAGTAATTGTAAAATTAGTATTGCACGTTCATTGAATTTATTTGATATTTATATTTTTTTTCTTAAAATAGGATTGTGTCAATAGTTAGTTTATATATATATATATATATATAAATGATTTATTTTGATGTGTGGTAGAGGTGCAATCACTTATATGATTGTTATATAAATAGTATAAAATATTTTAAATTAGTGTAAATATTTTTTTATTAAATAGTTATTAAAGAATTTGTTACATGACCACATTTAAAATGATACTTAATTTTAACATATTTCAATATCTTAACTATTTTAATAATTATATTTCCAGTAACTATATAGAACAACAATTTAACTCTACATTTATTTATTCCAAATATTATAAGTATAAGAAAGAGTAAAGAGTTATATTTGTATGTATTAAATTATTTATTAGAAAATTATGATTAAAAAAATGTAATTAAACATTTTTGTTTCATTATTGTAAAATGTATCAATTAGTGAAGAAATTGTGAAATTAGTATTGCTTGTTAATTGAATTTATTTGATATTTATATTTTTTCTTAAAATAGAAGTATGTCAATAATTAGTTTATATATATTGTAAACCTCGTCCTTTTAAAATAAGGAAACCGGGGAAAGAACCAATCAACTCGTATGAAAAAACTGAACCGGTTCACAAACCTGATAATTAGGGAACGGGCAATTTGGGAATTTACAATTTCAGAGTGACCCAAAGAATTTATAAAACCTTGGAAAAGGATCTTATGATGATTTGGGAGAGAAAACCAACCAGTTTAGAAGAACCGAATCCGAACCAGATTGAACCAATTTATGAACCGAGTTCGTTCATGAACTAGAACCGATAGAGAAAGGGCAAACCAGGAAATTTATGCATCACGAGTGACTTAGGACTTACAAAAGTCATGAAAATGGACTTTAGGTTGCATTGGAGATGAAAACCAAACCAGTTCAGGTGAATCAGATCCGAACCGGATTGGATAGGTTTGAACCACTATTGAACATAATGGTAAATTCATTTTTCTAGGTGGCTTAAAAATTTTAAATCTGAGATTTGAGGCCACCATTGGATAGAAAATGAATTTAGATAAATTTAGAAATTTTTAGATTTGAAAAATTCGGTCGAAGTGGGAGTGAACCTGCTGGTTTAAACTTTGAACCTGATTCGGACCGGTCCGGTCCAATTCGGAACAATGTCGTCTTCTTCCTTTAGATGACAGCACTGTTCACTCGCCGGAAAATTGTGCAGCGCTGGCGAAGCTGAAAAGTCTTAGGCCAAGGAGTTTCAGGCAATGAATGACCTCCATTAAGGTGCCAATCGGACGGCAAAGAAGTCCTCGAGCTTCCTATATAAAGACCCCCTCGTCATTCATCCTCTCAACAGCTCTATTTTTCGGTGAAGCTCGAACTAGAGCTCCGATTTGGGCACTTTTTTAAGCCAAAAAAGGTGAGGTCGAGTTCTTTAGAACTAGGGAGAATTCAGCTACATGCCTATAGTCTTCATTTGCTTCGAGAGTCGCCAAAGAAGCACCGGCATGATCGAACAGTGAAGCAGCTCTAGCGGACCGAAGCTGCCCTTTTTCCGATGAGCTGAAATCGGTAAATTTGAGCCCTTCTCAGACCAAACCAAGCCCTTCCAACACCTCCACAGTCCTCCTACAACTGAATTAGAGCTGAAAGATAAGCCAATTTGGCTCCCCTCTACAATTTCCGACTAGTGCTACAGAGATAATCGATAGAACTTTGATGATAAAATTCTCACTTAGTTTGACATCAATTTATGTAATTATTAATCTTATGAGGAACCTCATGACAAGAGCTATCTGCCCAAATTGAAAGATCGAACCGTCGCACCCTCGACGGTAAGCTTTCGAAGCTTTCTCTCTCTAAGTCCAGTTTTATGGCGAAGCTTCGTTTGAGCACATCCCGGTACCAAATCGTGCAATTCAAAGTGAATTGCATCATATGAAGGTTTAGGAACTCTAATCTAGCATCAATTTCAACAATTAAACTCATTTGATTGGTCAATTTGATGAAATCAAATTCAACATAATTAGAAGGTTTAAATTGGGGGAAAATTAGGGGAAATTGGGGAATTTCAAAAATTTGAGGATCTAAAGTGAAATTTCATAAAATTGAGGACTAATTAGGCATAATAAAGATGTTGGAGGACTAATTAGGCATAATAAAGATGTTGGAGGACCAATTAGGCAATTTTGGAATTTTTGGGGCAAAATTTACCATTTTTGTATAGTAGGGGCAAAATTGTAATTTTGGAAAAGTTTGGGGACCAAATTGGAAATTTGGGAAATTAAACCTGTAAAACCTGCATTTTTTAGTTAAGGAAAATCGGGAAAAGAACCAATCAAAACGAGTAAGAAAACTAAGCTGGTTTACAAACCTGATCATTTGGGAACAAGCAATTTGGAAATTTACAACTTTCGTGTGATCCAAAGGGTTCATTAAACCTTGGAAAAGAAACTTAAGAAAAACTAGAAAATAAAAACCAAATTGGTTCAGCTATCTGATAGTAATTATTGGTATTAATTCCAATAATTTATAGCAATATTAATACTAGTAATAAATCTTGCCCATTTAATACACGGGTCATCCCCATTTCATTCTCCTCACACCTTAACACTTCTCTCTCTCTCTCTACTGCTCCATTTCCCAATAAAGCTCGAACCAGAGCTTTGACTTGAACAAAGGTCAGGCTCTTTAGAACCAGGGAGAAGACAGCTATCTGATAGTAAACTCCAGTCAATCCGAAAATCGTTGGATAAGCGTCGACATGATGGAATAGTGAAGCAACTCCGGCGGACCGAAGCTGCCCTATTTCGGCCAAGCTGAAATCGGCCATTTCAAGCCCTCCTCAGGCCAAACCAAGCCCTCCCAACACTTCCTCAGCCTTTCCACGGCCGAATTAGGACCGAAAGGTAAGCCAATTCGGCTCCCCTTTACAATTTTTGATCGGTGCTAGAGAGAGAGTCGACTGAATTTCAATGAAGAAATTCTAATCCAATTCGATATCAATTGATGTCATCCTTGATCCTAGGAAGAACCTCTGGAGGAGAGCTATCTGCCCAGATTGAAAAGCTCCACCGTCGCGCCCTCACCGGTGAGAAATCAAAGCTTTTTCTCTCTATAGTCTATTTTTTGACGAATCTCCGTTTGAGCTCATTCCAGCATTAAAATCTGTGATTCAAAGTTCCTTAGAATCGTATGAACATGTAGGAACTCAATTTCAACTCCAATTTCAACAATTTGAGGTGTTTGATTGATCAATTTGATGAAATCAAATTTGGCAGTGTTGAAGAGTTGAAATTTGGAAAAAAAAAGTTGGGGAAATTAGGGATTTTGGAAATTTGAAGGACCAAAATGTAATTTTCTAAAATTGAGGGTTAATTGGTCATGATAAGAATATTAGAGGGCCAATTGATAAATTTTAGAATTTTTGAGGCAAAATTTTACTATTTTTCTAAAGAAGGGGCAAAATGGTAATTTTGGGAAAATTGAAGGACCAAATTGGAAATTTGGGAAATTAAACTCCTTTGTGTGAAATCAAATAATTTGAGGTCCTAAGATAAATTTTAAAGGTTTCAGGACTTGAATTTAGGAAAAACCCGGCAATAGGAACTTAAAGTTAAAGAAAATTAACTTTAGGGACCTAATTGCAAATATATGTAAAGTTGAGTTTTCTCATTTATTTGGAATGAATGAGGGCTATTAGGCCAAAGAATAATGAACGATTATGTTCATCTCATGTAGGAGAATGAGACATCGGGAACGCCAGTCGAGGTCCAGCTTGCTAAGGAGAGAACTCGACTAAGTGGAATTTTACTGCACTATCGGGTGAGTGGGTTTACTAACATCATAACTGGTTGGGATGATGAGTACAACTTAAAGTTAAAAACCACTTACCGGTTGTGAGTGGGTTTACTAACATCACACCCGGTTGGGATGATGAGCACAATTTAAAGATAAAAACCACTTACCGGTTGTGAGTGGGATTATATATCATACCCAATTAGGGATGATAAGTGCCTCGGTATAAAAACCCACTGTTTAGTGGTATTTTAATCATCACCACTTAAAGAAAGTGATGTGAAAATTTTGCGAAAAAAAAACTACTTACTGGTTGTAAGTAGATCATACCCGGTTGGTATGATGGGACTTCCACGAAGGAGGTTGAAAACTCATTCATCGGTTATGAACGGAGATGTCCTTATACCGATTGGTATAATGGACAGTGAAAACCTATTTTGTCGGAAGTGTTCCCCCCTAACTGTGTGCAATTGCTTAAACTATTTGGGAGACCTTCTTGACGGGAGCTCGAATAGCTCTTATAGGTCGGGGGCCTTGGTTTTGGAACTTGAGGGCTAAAATGCCTAGTTTTTGAAAAATTCGAATAGTGGGCCATAGGCTAATGGACACGAGCAGGAGCTCATAAAAAAACATGATATATATATATATATATATATATGCCATTAAAACTTAATAAGTGAATTGTTTGGTCATGGTACCAAGGTAGGTCCGACATACTCAGTCAACTAGTAGCAGTGCGACATGACCGGTCTTCGAATCAGTCAAGACAAATAGCTACAGGTTGAGTTGGAGGTCGGGACCGTTGGGACAAATGGCACCACATATTACATGGTAATTTAAGAAAACTTTGTTTGTGCATGCACATGAGTACGAGATCATCAAGACGCCCATGAGGGGTAGTGATGTGTCTTAAGGGCCCTGGACGACCCGGTGAGTATAAGGGCAGATCGTCGTTCCAGGTGTTTGTGCGAAATTTGGAGTAGCACAAAGCGCATGAGATCGAGGTGGGGACAGGATGAGGTCTCTGTCCTCATATGGACACGAAGAAGCGATTTCGAGATTATGGGTCAGATGTCACGTACATCCACTCATTCCCAGGGTAGAAGTGGTCGTACTTCTATCCGGGTGGCAGGAAAAGTCGCTCCGAAGCCACTAGCGGGTTCAGTAGTGATACTGACCTGTGAATGTGTGTAACCTTCATGATGAAGGATGTGTGTTGGGTGATGACACACCGATAACTAAGAAATAATGGAAAAACATGAATTTTTAAATGAAATGATTTTTGAAAAGGAAGGAGTCTGACACACTCCATATGAATGTTCTTCTTGAAAGTTAAAAGATTTGAATCCCATTCACTGAGTAGTTGTACTAACCCCCTCTCTTATACCCCTTTCAGGAAGTCCCAGAAAGCCGAACCTTAAAGAACTTGCGCAATTAAATGCCTGCAAGATAGGTACAACTAATTTAAATTACTATGCAGTTTTAATTTATGATATTCTTGGAAAAAGGTGCAGGTTTAAAGAATGCCTTACTCTTTACGATTTATAATATAAGGGAAAACCCTTTAGTAAATCAGGAGAGTGGCGGGTTGATCACAGGGATCCGACCAAACCGGGTCAGGGCGTGACAGAACCACTTTTGTGAAATTGAATAAATTGAGGTTCCAAGGTGAATTTTAAAAGTTTTGGGACTCAATTTGAGGGAAAACAGACATTAGGTACTTAAAGTTAAAGAAAAATAACTTGTGTAACCCACTGTTAAGTGGTATTTTAATCATCACATCTGAGAAGAGTGATTTGGAAATCTCGTGGAAAAACTACTTATCGGTTGTAAGTAGATTATTCCCGATTGGTATGATGAAACTTCCTCAAAGGAAGTGGAAAACCCGTTCATCGATTATGAGCGGAAATGTCATCATATTTAGTTGGTATGATGGACAGTTGAAAAATATATTTTTTTCATAATCAATTATGAGAGAAAGGGAAAAGCGAGAAATTTATGGATCCCGAGTGACCTAAAAGTCACAAAAGTCATGAAAAAGGTTTAGGATGAATTGGAGATGAAAACCAAACCGGTTCAGGTGAACCGGATCCAAACCGGTTTGGACAGGTTTGAACCACTATTGAACAACATGCTAAATTCATTTTTCTAAGTGGCTTAAACAAATTCAAATTTGAGATTTGAGGCTACCATTGGATAGAAAATAAATTTAAATTAATTTAGAAATTTTTAGATTTGAAAAATTCAGTCTAAATTGGGGGTGCCTGGCTGGTTTAAACTTTGAACTCGATTCGGACCGGTCCGGTCCAGTTCGGAACAGTGTCATCTTCTTCCTTCAGATGATAGCACTGTTCACTCACCTGAAAATCGTGCAGCACCGACAAAGCTGAAAAGTCTCCGGCCAGGGAGTTTCAGGCAATGAATGACCGCCAATATGGCGCCAATGGAACGGCCAAGAAGTCCTCAAGCTTCTTATATAAATAGCCCCTCCTCATTCATCCTCTTAACTACTCCATTTTCCGGTGAAGCTTGAACCAGAGCTCTAACTTGGGCACTTTTCTAAGCCAAACAAGGTGAGGTCAAGTTCTTTAGAACTGGGGAGAATCAGCTACACGCATGTAGTCTCCATTTGCTTCGAGGGTCGCTAGAGAAGCACCGATGTGATCAAATAGTGAAGCAACTTTGGCAGACCGAAGCTACCCTATTTTGACCGAGCTGAAATCGGCCAATTTGAGCCCTTCTCAGACCAAACCAAGCCCTCCCAACACCTCCAGAGCCTCCTACAACTAAATTAGAGCTGAAAGGTAAGCCAAATTGGCTCCTCTCTGCAATTTCTAACTAGTGCTAGAAAGATAGCCGATAGAATTTTGATGATAAAATTCTCATTTGATTCAACATAAATTTATGGAATTCTTGATCCTATGAGGAATCTCAGGACAAGAGCTATCTGTCCAAATAAAAATATTGGACAGTCGCGGCCCCAATGGAAAACTTTCGAAGCTTTCTCTCTCTAAGTTTAGTTTTTCGGTGAAGCTCCGTTTGAGCACATTCTGGTACCAAATCATGCGATTCAAAGTACAATTGAATTGTATGAAGGTGTAGTAACTCTAATCTAGCTTCAATTTCAATAATTAAACTCATTTGATTGGTTAATTTGATGAAATCAAATTCAGCAGAGTTAGAAGGTTGAAATTATGGGAAATTGGGGAATTTCAAAACTTTGAGGAACCAAAGTGTAATTTCATGAAATTGAGGACCAATTAGGCATAATAAAGATGTTGGAGGACCAATTGGGCAATTTTGGAATTTTGGGGGCAAAACTTACCATTTTTGTAAAGTATGGGCAAAATGGTAATTTTAGAAAAGTTGGGGGACCAAATTGGAAATTTGGGAAATTGAACAACTTTTTGTGAAATTGAATAAATTGAGGTCTCAAGGTGAATTTCAAAGTTTCGGGACTCAATTTGAGGAAAAATTGGCATTAGGGACTTAAAGTTAAAGAAAAAGGACTTTAGGGGCCTAATTGCAAATAAATGAAAAGTTTGGTTTATCATTCATTTGGAATGAATGAAGGCTATTAGGTTGGGGGATAATGAACAAGGATGTTCATACCATGTAGAAACATGAAGTATCGGGAACGTCAGCAAGGATAAGCTCGTGTGAATACAAAGAACCGGTCGAGAGGACTTCAATGCATTAAGGGGTGAGTGGGATATTTAATATCATACCCGGTTGGGATGATAATCATCTCGTAAAAGAAAACCCACTGCTAAGTGGTATTTTAATCATCACATCTGAGAAGAGTGATGTGAAAAACTCGTGGAAAAATTACTTACCGGTTGTAAGTATATCATTCCCGATTGGTATGATTAAACTTTCTCGAAGGAAGTGGAAAACTTATTCATCGATTATGAGCATAGATTCCTCATACTCGGTTGGTATGATGGACAGTTGAAAAATATATTTTGTCAGAAGTTGTCACGCCCTGACCCGGTTTGGTCGGATCCCCATAAACCCACTACTCTCCTGGTTTACTAAGGGTTGCCCCTTATTTAATAACCGTGAAGAGTAAGGTGTCCTTTAAACCTATACATTTCCTAAAATACATAAATCAAAACTGCATAAAATTTCAAATTTATCATACCTATCTTACAAGTATGACTAATAAGAGGTCTTTATTTAGGTTTCCCTTGGTTACTTGAAAAGGGATATAAGGGAGGGGTGTCACGCCTCGACCCAGTTTGGTCGGATCCACGTGATCAACCTGCTACTCTCTCGGTTTATTAAAGGATTTCCCCTTATTGTAAACCGTAAAGAGTAAGGCGTCCTTTAACCTGCACCTTTTCCTGGAATAGCACAATCAAAACTACATGAAATTTAAAACTTTACATACCTGTCTTATATTAGTTCACAGTCTTTAAGGGGAGGCTTTTCAGGATTTCCTGAAAGGGATATAAGGGAGGGGGTGAGTACGACTACTCAGTGAATGGGTTTTTAAAAGCTTTTGACTTTTAAGAAAAATATTTATATGGAGTGTGCCAGACTCCTTTGTTTTAAAAAATCCCTTCATTTAAAAATTCAGGTTTTTCCACCATTTCTTATTTACCATGATGTGTTATCACCCAACACACATCATTCATCATAAAGGTTACACACATTCGCAAATCAGTATCACTACTGAACCCGCTAGTGGCTTCGGAGCAACTTTTCCTGCCACCCGGATAGAAGTACGACCACTTCCACCTTAGGAATGAGTGGATGTACGTGACATCCGACCCACAATCTCGAAATCACTTCTTCATGTCTGTATGAGGATAGAGACCTCATCATGTCCCCACCCCGGTCTCATGCGCTTTGTGCTACTCCAGATTTTGCACAGACACCTGGAACGATGAACTGCCCTTATAGCCACCAGGTCATCTAGTGCCCTTAGGACGCATCACTACCCCTCATGGGAATCTTGATGATCCCATACTCACAGTGCATGTACAAACAATATTTTCTCATATTGCCATGTAATATGTGGTGCCACTAGTCCAATGGCCCCGACTCTCAACTCAACCCGCAGTTGTTTGTCTTAACTGGTCTGTCGACCTATCATGTCGCACTGTCGCTAGTTGACTGAGCATGTCGGTCCTATCTTGGTATCATGGCCAAACAATTCACTTATTAAGTTTTATGGAACATATATCATGTTCATTTACAAGCTCCTACTCATGCCAACTGGCCTTGGGCCCATTGTACGAGATTTTCAAAATCAGCCATTGAGCCCCCAAGTTCCAAAACTGAGGCCCCCGACCTATTAGAGCTATTCGAGCTTCCGTCGAGAAAGTCTCCCAAATTGTTTAAGCATTGGCACACAGTCAGAGGAGAGCACTTCCGACAAAAATAGGTTTTTATTGTCCATCATACCGACTGGTATAAGGACATCTCCGTTCATAATCGATGAATGGGTTTTCAACTTTCTTTGAGGAAGTCTCATCATACCAACCGGGTATGATCTACTTACAACCCGTAAGTCATTTTTCCGCATAAATTTCACATCACTTTCTCTAAGTAGTGATAATTAAAAAATACCACTAACCAGTGGGTTTTTATACCGAGGTACTTATCATCCCCAACCGGGTATGATATAAAATTCTCACTCACAACCGATAAGTGGTTTTTAATTTTAAGTTGTGCTCATCGTCCCAATCGGGTATGATGTTAGTAAACTCACTCACCCGTTAATGCCGTGAATTCCACTAAACCGGTTCTTAGTAATCACGCGAGCTTGTCCTTGCTGGCGTTCCGGGTACTTCGTGTTCCTACATGATATGAACATCTTGGTTCATTATCCTTCAGCATAATCGCCTTCATTCATTCCAAATGAATGAGAAAGTCAAACTTTCATTTATTTGCAATTAGGTCCGTAAACATATGTCTCTTTAACTTTAAGTCCCAAATGTCGGTTTTTACTTAAATTGAGTCCCAAAACTTCTAAAATTTATCATAGGACCTCAATTTATTCCATTTCACAAAAAGGGGTCTAATTTCCCAAATTTCCAATTTGGTCCCCCAACTTTTCCAAAATTACCATTTTGCCCTTCCTTTACAAAAGTGGTAAATTTTGCCCCATAAATTTCAAAATTCCTCAATTGGTCCTCCAACATTATTTTCATGCCCAATTGACCCTCAATTTCATAAAATTTCATTTTGATCCTTTAAATTTCAAAAATCCCCAATTTTCCCCCAATTCCAACTTCTTCACACAGCCGAATTTGATTTCATCAAATTGACCCATCAAACGTTTCCAATTGTTGAAATTGAAGTTGAAATTGAGTTTCTACATGTCATACGATTCTTTAGAAATGTGAATCGCAAGTTTTAACGTCAGGACGAACTCAAATGGAGCTTCGCCGGAAAATGAACAATAGAGACAGAAAGTTTCGATTAGTCACGAGTGAAGGCACATCGGTCCGAGCTTTCGATCTGGGCAGATAGCTCTTGTCCTGAGGTTCGTCCTAGAATCAAGAATCACATCAATTGATGCAGAATTAGATTAGAATTTCGTCATTGAAATTCGGTCGACCCTCTCTAGCACCGATCAAAAATTATAAACATGAGCCGAATTGGCTTACCTTTCGGTCCTAATTCGGCCATGGAAAGGCTGAGGAAGTGTTGGGAGGGCTTGGTTCGCCTAAGGAGGGCTTGAAATGGCCGATTTCAGCTTGACCAAAATAGGGCAGCTTCGGTCCGCCGGAGCTGCTTCACTATCCCATCATGCCGGCGCTTCTCCAACGATTCTCGGATTGACTGGAGTTTGCTATCAGATAGTTGTCTTCTCCCCAATTCTAAAGAGCTCGACCTCTCCTTTCGAGGTTAAGAAAAATGTTTAAGTCGAAACACTAGTTTGAGCTTCACCGGGAAATGGAGCAGTAGAGAGAGAGAGAAGTGTTCAGGTGTGAGCAGAATGAATGGGGATGACCTCTTTATATAGGTGTAAAATCGTGTATTAAATAGGAGAGATTTATTACTAGTATTAATATTGCCATAAATTATTGGTATTAATTTAATTTCAGTATTAATTCCAATAATTTAATTTTGGTATTAAATTATCTATATTAATTACAATAATTAAATATATATATATATATTAATTTATGGCTAATTATGATAAGCCGTACGTTCGCATAAAAAAAATTTTACCGAAATTTTGGGTTACAAAAAAATCATATTTCCCAGGAGGTCACCCATCCTCACACTACTCTCGAGTAAGCACGCTTAACTTTAAAGTTATTATGGAATCTAATTGACTTGAACCAATTTGGTTTTTATTTTCTAATTTATCTTAAGTTTTTTTTCCAAGGTTTAATGAACCCTTTGGATCACGCGAAAGTTATAAATTTCCATATTGTTTGTTACCAAATATAAACTGGTTCGGTTTTCTTATTCGGTTTGACAGGTTCTTTTCCCGGTTTTGCTTAACTCAAAATTGTGAGGTTTACAGGGGATAAGTACAACAACTGAGTGAATAGGTTTTTAAAATTTATATTTTATGAAAATGCTTGATTCGGAGTGTGCGAGACTCCTTATTTTCTTTTAAAATATTCTTTCCACAATTTCTGGTCTTCAACACCTTTTTGAAGGTTTGCCAATTATTTTCCCAAGGATTCTCAAATCCTTTCCGAGGTTTCCATAACCTTTTTCCCATTTCCATATTCAGTGTGTTTCACAAATCACACACCCTTTATCATGAAGGGATCGCACACATATTCACGAAATGCAGTTACGTCGACTGCACCCACTTGTGTATCGGAGCATCTTTACCATCCACCCTAATAGAAGTCGAAGACTTCTACCCAAAGTTTGAGTGAATGTCCCTAACGTCCTACCCTCAGACCAAAAATACTCTATGTGCGTACAAGGACAGAGACCTCATCCTGACCCCACCCTGATCTCATGTGCAATGAAGCTATGTCGAGCTTCGCAAGGTCACTTGGTCTGACAAACTACCCTTATACCCACCAGGTCGTCTAGGGGCCTCGGACACATCACTACCCCTCTTAGGTGTCTTGAAGGTCTCGTAAACATAGTGCATGCACAATTAGTATTTTCACATCATGCCATATAATTTGTGGTGCCACTGGTCCAACGACCCCGACCCTCAACTCAACTTGTACCTATTTGTCTTAACTAGTCCGAAGACCTGTCATGTCACACTGCCACTAGTTGACTAAATATGTTGGTCCTGTCTTGGTACCATGGCCAAACAATTCATTCATTTAGAGTTTTATGGCATATATCTCATGTTTGTTTACAAGCTTCTACTCATGTCCACTGGCCTTGGGCCCACTGTACGTGATTTTCCAAAAACGGCATTTTAGCCATCAAGTTCCAAAACCTAGGCCTTCGGCCTATTAAAGATATTCGAGCTCCCATCAAGAAGGTCTCCCAAATCATTTAAGCAGTGGCACACAGTAAGGGGAGAGCACTTCCGACAAAATATGTTTTCCACTGTCCATCATACCGATCGGGTATAAGGACATCTCTCATCATAACCGATGAATGGGTTTTCCACTTCCTTCAAGAAAGTTTCATCATACCAACCAGGTATGATCTACTTACGACTGGTAAGTAGTTTTTCCGTGTAATTTTCACATCACTCCTCTAAGTTGTGATATTTAAAATACTACTAAGTAGTGGGTCACACCCCAACCCAATTTGGTTGGATCCCCGTGAACAACCCGTCACTCTCTCAGTTTAAGAGGAGTTTCCTCCGACTTTAACTCGAGATGAGCCAGGCATAATTTCGACTTTTTTCCCTGGAAAGACATATATCCAATATAATGCAAGCTTAAGGAAAATTTAAGCATACCTAATAGAGGGTAAGGCTCGGTATTATTCTTAGTCATTTTTCTTTTTCTTGAAAAAGGGATAGAAAGGAGGGGGTGAGTATGACTACTCAGTGAATGGGTTTTCCAAAATTCACCTTGAGGAAAAGAATTGTATTGGAGTGTGCCAGACTCCTTTCTTTCAAAAATCCTTTCATTTAAAATCTCGGGTTTTATCACCATTTCCTTATTTAATCATGGTGTGTCATCACCCAACACACAACCTTCATCATGAAAGTCAAACACACATTCGCAGGCCAGCACGTCCACTGAACCCACTTGTGACGTCGGAGCGACTTTACTAGCCACCTAGATAGAAGCACGTCCACTTCTAACTTGAGAATGAGTGGATATATGCGACATTTGACCCTCAATCCCGAAATAAATTCTCCGTGTCCATATGAGAACAGAGACCTCATCTCGTCCTCACCTCGGTCTCATGCGCTTAGTACTACTCCAAATTCTGCACGGTCACCTAGTACGACAAACAGCCCTTATACTCAATGGGTCGTCTAGGGCCCTTAGGACACATCACTACTACTCATGGGCGTCTTGATGATCCTGTAATCATAATCCATGCACAACCAGTATTTTATTATCATGCCATATAAAATGTTGTGCCACTGGTCCAATGGCCCCGACCTTCAACTCAACCTTCAACTATTTGTCTTGACTGGTCTGGAGACCTGTCATGTCACACTGCCACTAGTTGACTGAATATGTCGGTCTTGTCTTGGTACTATAGCCAAACAACTCATTTATTAAAGTTTTATGGCACATATCTCATGTTTGTTTACGAGCTCCTGCTCGTACCCACTAGCCTATAGCCCACTTGTTCGAGATTTTTTAAAACCGGGCATAATAGGCCCCAAGTTCCAAAACTAAGGCCCTCAGCCTATAAGAGCTTTTTGAGCTCCCATCAAGAAGGTCTCCTAAATCGTTTAAACATTGGCACACAGTTAGGGGAGAGCACTTCCAACAAAAATATTTTTTCAACTATCCATTATACTGACCGTGTATAAGGACATCACTGCTCATAACCGATGAACGGGTTTTCAACTTCCTTCGAGGAAGTTTTATCATACCAACCGAGTATGATCTACTTACAACTAGTAAGTAGTTTTTCTACATGATTTTCACATCACTCCTCTAAGCTGTGATGTTTAAAATACCACTTGGTAGTGGATTTTCATTTCGAGGTACTTATCATCCCCAACCAGGTATGATAAAAAAATCCCACTCACCCGTCAATACAGTTAATTCCACTAGATCGATCCCTTGTATTCACGCGAGCTTGTCCTTGCTGGCTTTCCTAGTGCTTCATGTTCCTACACAATATGAACATCTCACTTCATTATCTCTCAGCCTAATAGCCTTCATTCATTCCAAATGAATGAGAGAAAAAAAAATCAAACTTTTATTTATTTGAAATTATGAACCCTAAAGTTATTTTTCTTTAACTTTAAGTCCCAAATGCTGGTTTTTCCTCAAATTGAGTCCCAAAACTTTTAAAATTCCCCTTGGAACCTCAATTTATTCAATTTCACAAAAAAGGGTTTAAATTTCCCAAATTTCCAATTTGGTCCCCAAACTTTTCCAAAATTACCATTTTTCCCTTTCTTAACAAAAATAGTAAATTTTACCCCAAAAATTCTAAAATTACTCCATTGGCCCTCTAACATTTTTATCATGCCCAATTGACCCTCAATTTTAGGAAATTGCATTTCTGTTCTTCGAATTTTTGAAAATCCCCAATTTTCCCATTTTCCCCCAATTCCAACTTTTTAATACAGCCGAATTTGATTTCATCAAATTGACCGATCAAACGTTTCCAATTGTTGAAATTGAATTTGAAATTGAGTTTATACATGTTCATATGATTCTTTAGCTTTGAATCGCAAGTTTTAATGCTGGAACGAGCTCAAATGGAGCTTTGTCGAAAAATGAACTGTAGAGAGAGAAAGCTTTGATTACTCACCGATGAGGGCACGGCGGTCCGAGCTTTCTATCTAGGCAAGTAATTCTCCTTCTAAGGTTCTTTCTAGGATGAAGAATGACATCAATTGATGTCGAATTGGATTAGAATTTTGTCATTGAAATTCGGTTGACTCTCTCTCTAACACCGATCGGAAATTGCAGAAGTGAGTCGAATTGGCTTACCTACCTGTCCTAATTCAGCCATGGGAGGGCTAAGAAAGTGTTAGGAGGGCTTGGTTTGGCCTAA
The DNA here is from genome assembly GCA_030064435.1 of Trapa incisa. Taxonomy (NCBI): domain Eukaryota; kingdom Viridiplantae; phylum Streptophyta; class Magnoliopsida; order Myrtales; family Lythraceae; genus Trapa; species Trapa incisa. Next base: position 10,445,353 of record CM057786.1, on the reverse strand, counting down.
GAAGGGCTCAAATTGGCTAATTTCAACTCGGCCGAAACAGGGCAGCTTCGATCCGCTGGAGCTGCTTCACTGTTTGATCACGCCGACGCTTCTCCAAAGACTCTTGGAACGAATAGATGTCACAATCGTGTAGCTGACTTCTCCCCAGTTCTAATGAACCCGATCTCGCCTTCTTTGGCTCAGAAATAAACCCATATCGGAGCTCTGGTTCGAGCTTCTCTGGAAAACTAAGCAACTGAGAGAGAGTGAGCTTTTCAGGTTTTAAGAGGATTAATGTAGAGGGGCTCTTTATATAGGGAGCTCGGGGACTCGTTAGCCATCCGTTTGGAATCTTTATGATTGGAATTGATGGCCGGAAATGTATTGAACGTAGACATTTCTTCTTCGACGGTGCTACTTCAATTTTCCTGCGAGTGAACACTATTGTCATCTGAAGGAAGAAGAGACACTGTTCTGAACTGAACCAGACCAGTCCGAACCGATTTCAAAGCTTAAACTGGCCGGTTCACCCCTCATTTGACCGAATTTTTCAAATCTAAAAATTTCTAAATTCATTTTTATCTAATGGTGGCTTTAAATCTCGAATTTGAATTATTTAAGCCACCAAAAAAAATGAATTTAAGATCTGGTTTAATAGTAGTTCAAACCGGTCTAAACTAGTTCGATTCTGGTTCACCTGAACCAGTTTCGTTTTCATCTCTAATTTCTTCTCAAGTCCATTTCCATAACTTTTAGGACTCTTTGGGTCACTTGGGATCCATAAATTTCCCGGTCTACCCTCTCTCTATTGATTCCGGTTCATGAGTCGATTCGATTCATAAAATAGTTCTATCCAGTTCAAACCTGGTTCACTGAATCGGTCCAGTTTTTCTTCCCCAATTTGTCCTAAGGTTCTTTTCCAAGATTTATGAACCATTTTTAGTCACATGAAAGTTGTAAATTCTCAATTTGCCCGTTTCCTATTAATCAAGCTTATACACCGGTTAATCTAACCGGTTCTTTCTCTGGTTTTCTCATTATCAAAGGACAGGGTTTACAAGTGGGTTTTCATTTTGAGATACTTATCATCCCCAACTGGGTATGATATAAAATCCCACTCACCCGTTATTATAGTGAATTCTACTCGACCGGTTCTATATATTCACGTGAGCTTGTCCTTGTTGGCGTTCCTGGTACTACGTATTTCTACACAATATGAACATTCTTATTCATTATCCCTCGACCTAATAGCCTTCATTCATTCCAAATTAATGAGAAAACCAAACTTTCTATTTATTTGTAATTAGGTCCCTAAGGTTATTTTTCTTTAAGTTTAAGTCCCTAATGCCAATTTTTACTCAAATTGAGTCCCGAAACATTTAAAATTTATCCTAGGAACTCAATTTATTCAAATTCACAAAAAGGGGTTTAATTTCCCAAATTTCCAATTTGGTCCCCCAACTTTTCCAAAATTACCATTTTGCCCTCCCTTTACAAAAATGGGAAGTTTTAAAAACCAAAAATTCTAAAATTCCTCAATTGGCCCTCTAACATTCTTATCATGCCCAATTGACCCTCAATTTTATAAAATTGCATCTTGGTCCTTAGAATTTTTGAAAATCCCCAATTTTCCCCTATTTTTCCCCCAATTTCAACTTACTAATACATCTGAATTTGATTTCATCAAATTGACCGATTAAACAGTTCTAATTATTGAAATTGAAGTTAAAATTGAGTTCCTACATATTCATATGATTCAGTAGCACTTTAAATCGCAAGTTTTGATGTCGAAACGAGCTCAAACGGAGCTTCGCCGGAAAATATATTGTAGAGAGAGAAATCTTTAATTACTCACCGTCGGGGGCATGGCGATCTGAGCTTTTCATCTCGACATATAGCTCTTATCTTGAGGTTCATCCTAAAATCAAGAATTGCATCAATTGATGCCGAATTGACTTAGAATTTCATCATCAAAATTTTGTCGGTTTTCTCTCTAGCATTGATCAAAAATTATAGAGGGGGGCTGAATTGGCTTACCTTTCAATCCTCATTCGGTCGTGGGAGGGCTAAGGAAGTATTGGGAGGGCTTGGTTTGGCCTGAGGAGGTCTCAAATTGGTCGATTTCAGCTTGGCCGAAACATGGCAGCTTCAGTTCGCTAGAGCTACTTTACTGTTACATCACAACTGAGCTTCTCCGGCGGCCCTCGAAGAAAATAGAGACTACAATCGTTAGCTGACTTTTCTCCGATTCTAAAGAATCCGACCTTGCCTTGTTTGGCTCAGAAAAGTGCCCAAGTCGGAGCTCTGGTTCGAACTTCACTGGAAAATGGAGTAGTTGAGAGAGAATGGAGTTTTTAGGTGTGGTGAATGGGGAGGGGGTCTTTATATAAGAAGCTCGGGGACTTATTGACTATTCGATTGATGCGTTAATGTCGGTCATTCATTGTCTGAAACTCCCTGGCTAGAGACTTCAGCTTTGTCGGCGCTGTGCGATTTTTCGGTGAGTGAACAGTGTTGTCATCTAAAGGAAGAAGATGACACTGTTCTGAACCGGACCGGACCGGTCCTAACTAGGTTCAAAGTATAAATTGGCCGGTTCACCACCTATTAGACCGAATTTTTCAAATCTAAAAATTTTTAAATTATCTAAATTCATTTTCTATCAAATGGTGGCCTCAAATCTCAAATTTGAAATTTTTAAATCAAAAAATAAATTTAGAATCTGGTTCAATAGTGGTTCAAATCGGTCCAAACCGGTTCAATCCGATTCAGATCCAATTCACCTAAACCGGTTTGGTTTTCATCTCCAATTCATTCTCCAGTTCATTTCCATGACTTTTGGGACTCTTTGGGTCACTCGGGATCCATAAATTTCCTAGTTTGCCCTTTCTCTATCGATTCCAGTTCATGAATCGACTCAATTCGTAAATCGGTTCAATCTAGTTGGATTTGATTCATCTAAATTGGTCTGATTTTTCTCTTCCAATTTGTCCTAAGGTTCTTTTCCAAGGTTTTATGAACCCTTTGGATCACCTGGGAGTTGTAAATTTTCAAATTGTCCATTCCCAAATGATCGGGTTTATGAACCGGTTCGGTTTTCTTACTCGGTTTGACCGGTTCTTTTTCCAGTTTTCCTTAAATAAAAAGGGCGGGGTTTACAACTCTCCCCTCCTTTTAGGAGTTTTGTCCCCAAAACTTAACTAGCAACCTTGCATGAGGAACCAATTCCTTTATAGTATTTATTCTCTCCATGGAGTTTATCATAACTAGACATACCTTACTGAAGGGTATATTCTTAGATTCACATCTTTCTTTGCTTAGAGCAACATTTTTTCCTTTGAGGTCTTATACTTAGGATTCGGAGTTCCAAGATACATAACCATTCCCGTGTCTAATTATTCTCTTAGTCGTTGAAATCGTTAGCTCAATGTTCTTTAGAGCGTTATATACTTGTTCTCACGGATTTTCTTGTCATCACCTTTTTGTCCTATTTCAACTCTTCCTTCATCCGTTGCTCATTACAATTCAGTCCAAAATATTTTTTATGTTTGACTCTATCATGCTTATTAACTGACTCTTCCTATAAACCCCACACATTTGAGTTAAGGAAAACCGGGAAAAGAACCGGCCAAACCGAATAAGAAAATTAAGTCGGTTTACATTTGGGAATAAGTAATATGAAAATTTACAACTTTCGGTTGATTCAAAGGATTTATTAAACATTGGAAAAGAAACTTAAGACAAACTAGAAAATAAAAATCAAATTGGTTTAGGTGAACAAGATTCCATAAGAACTTTAAAGTTAAGTGTGCTTACCTGAGAGTAGTGTGAGGATGGGTGACCTCTTGGGAAGTTTGATTTTTTGTAACCCGAAATTTCAGTCACCAATTTTTATGCGAGTACGCTTATCATAAATAGCCATCAATTAATATATATTTAATTATTAAAATTAATACCAATAATTTAATACCGAAATTAAATTATTGGAATTAATACCAATAATTTATGGCAATATTAATACTAGTAATAAATCTTGCTCATTTAAATACAAGGGTTTTACGACGATATAAAGAGGTCATCCCCATTTCATTATCCTCATACCTGAACACTTCTCTCTCTCTCTCCCATACTTGAACAAAGGTCGGACTCTTTAGAACCAGGGAGAAGACAGCTATCTGATAGCAAACTCCAATCAATACGAGAATCGTTGGAGAAGCGTCGGCGTGATAGAATAGTGAAGCAACTCCGGCGGACCGAAGCTGCCCTATTTCGACCAAGCTAAAATCACCCATTTCAAGCCCTGCTCAGGCCAATCCAAGCCCTCCCAACACTTACTCAGCCTTTCCACATTCGAATTAGGACCGAAAGGTAAGCCAATTTGGCTCCCTTTTATAATTTTCAATTGGTGCTAGAGAGAGAGTCGACCGAATTTCAATGACGAAATTCTAATCCAATTCTGCATCAATTGATACAATTCTTGATTCTAGGATGAACCTCAGGATGAGAGCTATCTGTCCATATCGAAAGCTCGAACCGTCGTGCCTTCACCAGTGAGTAATCGAAGCTTTCTCTCTCTATAGTTCATTTTCCGGCGAAGCTCCGTTTGAGCTTGTCCCGGCATTAAAACTTGCAATTCACATTTCTGAATAATTGTATGAACATGTAGAAACTCAATTTCAACAATTAGAAACGTTTGATCAGTCAATTTGATGAAATAAAATTCGGCTATGTTAAGAAGTTGGAATTGGGGGAAAATTGGGGATTTTCTAAATTCAAAGGACCAAAATGAAATTTTATGAAATTGAGGGTCAATTGGGCATGAAAATAATGTTAGAGGACCAATTGAGGAAATTTTGAAATTTTTGGGGCAAAATTTACCATTTTTGTAAAGGAAGGGCAAAATGGTAATTTTGGAAAAGTTGGAGGACCAAATTGGAAATTTGGGAAATTAAACCCCTTTTTGTGAAATGGAATAAATTGAGATCCTATGATAAATTTTAGAAGTTTCGGGACTCAATTTGAGAAAAAACCGGTATTTTGGACTTAAAGTTAAAGAGAAATAACTTTAGGGACCTAATTGCAAATAAATGAAAGTTTGACTTTCTTATTCATTTGGAATGAATGAAAGAGATTAGGCCGAAGGATAATGAAACAAGAAGTTCATATCATGTAGGAACGCGAAATACCGAGAACGCTAGAAAGGACAAGCTCGCGTGAATACAAAGAACCAGTCTAGTGGAATTCACGACATTAACGGGTGAGTGGGTTTACTAACGTCATACCCGGTTGGGATGATGAGCACAAATTAAAGTTAAAAACCACTTACCAGTTGTGAGTGGGTTTACTAACGTCATACCTGGTTGGGATGATGAGCACAAATTAAAGTTAAAAACCACTTACCGGTAGTGAGTGGGTTTACTAACATCATACCCGGTTGGGGATGATAAGTACCTCGGTATAAAAACCCACTGTTTGGTGGTATTTTAATCATCACCACTTAGAGAAAGTGATGTGAAAATTATGCAAAAAAAAAACTACTTACCGGTTGTAAGCACATCATACTCGGTTGGTATGATGAGACTTCCTCGAAGGAAGTTGAAAACTCGTTCATCGGTTATGAACGGAGATGTCCTTATACCAGTTGGTATAATAGACAGTGGAAACCTATTTTTGTCGGAAGTGATCTCCCCTGACTGTGTTCCAATGCTTAAACAATTTGGGAGACCTTCTCGACGGGAGCTCGAATAGCTCTTATAGGCCGGGGCCTCAATTTTGGAACTTGAGGGCTAGAATGCCCTGTTTTTTTTTAAAATCTCGTACAGTGGGCCCAAGGCCAGTTGGCACGAGCAAGAGCTCATAAATGAACATGATATATGTGCCATAAAACTTAATAAGTGAATTGTTTGGCCATGGTACCAAGATAGGACCGACATGCTCAGTCAACTAGCGGCAATGCGACATGACAGGTCGACGGACTAGTCAAGATAAACAGCTGCGGGTTGAGTTGAGAGTCGGGGCCATTGTTTGTGCATGCACTGTGAGTACGGGATCGTCAAGACGCCCATGAGGGGTAGTGATGCGTCCTAAGGGCACTGGACGACCTGGTGGCTATAAGGGCAGTTCGTCGTTCCAAGTGTCTGTTCGAAATCTGGAGTAGCACGAAGCGCATGAGACTAGGGTGGGGACAGGATGAGGTCTCTGTCCTCATACGGACATGAAGAGGTGATTTCAGGATTGTGGGTAGGATGTCACGTACATCCACTCATTCCCAGGGTAGAAGTGGTCGTACTTCTATCCGGGTGGCAGGAAAAGTCGCTACGAAGCCACTAGCGGGTTCAGTAGTGATACTGACTTGCGAATGTGTGTAACCTTCATGATGAAGGATGTGTGTTGGGTGATAACACACCGTGGTAACTAAGAAATAATGGAAAAATCCAAATTTTTAAATAATGGGATTTTTTAAAACAAAGGAGTCTGGCACACTCCATTTAAATATTTTTCTTAAAAGTCAAAAGCTTTTAAAAACCCATTCACTGAGTAGTCGTACTCACCCCCTCCCTTATATCCCTTTCAGGAAATCCTGGAAAGCCTCCCCTTAAAGACCGTCAACTAAGATGCCTTTAAGACAGGTATGTAAAGTTTTAAATTTCATGCAGTTTTGATTATGCTATTCCAGGAAAAAGGTGCAGGTTAAAGGACGCCTTACTCTTTACGGTTTACAATAAGGGGAAACCCTTTAATAAACCGGGAGAGTGGCGGGTTGATCACGGGGATCCGACCAAACCGGGTCGGGGTGTGACACTTCCTTATTTTGAGTCATGTTTTCCTCGGAACTGTTGGGTTTACCTGCCCCTTACAGCATGGCATTTTCTAGATCTTGTCTGTATGTCCATTAGATTTCCAGAACACCTACTTTAGGGTTGTTCCCAACTTTCTAACTTCTAGGGATTGTACAACTTCATTCCTATTTTTGTTTGGTAGCATTCCCCGACTACCTTCACCGTTATCAAATCAACTTACACAACCGTGTCGGTTTTCCTTACCCATTCATCCTTTCTCAACTTCCTTATTTGGTCTTTATGGTTTCAATGATTCGGTTTTCCAATAATTTACCGACAAGCTGAGATTCCTTCCTTCTTAAGTCCTTGGCCTTCTTTATCAAAGGATTTTTCCTTATTCCTTAATCCACTTTTACTTACTCGTAATCATTTCATGATTCTTCATTCTACAATAATCAATTTTGATCAATGTGTCGATTCCTTTGCTTGGGAAGGTTCCCTTCTTCTGATTTCATTATCTACTATGTCCCACACAATAGAGATTTCCATCTTAGGAGTTACATACTCAACCTTCTTATCACTCCTTGTAGGGTTCTTTCTCCCTTTCATCACACTCCTATCTATGTTAGGGCAGTTGTCTGCTTTGGATCATTTTTTATCCACGACTTTTGTTTCATCTCTAATTCCTTACTTGGGATACTTCCGAGTATTGGTTTTATTTTGTGCATTCCACACTATGCTCAGTCGTCCACTCTTTAGGCTTCATACGCGTGTGTGGACTATGACCTATCTTACCAATTGTGGTTATTCCTCCTTAGCCACATCTTATTTGAAGGACTTACTTCCCCAACATTTCTCGGATGTTCTTTCCTTCATTACCTTAGTATGAGTAGTACACTCATTCTTACTTGTCACAACATCTTTTGATGCTAACCTATTGACTTATTTCCTTTTAAGGAGGGTTCACATCCTCCTTATTTCAAAATCTCTTGATTGTCCTTCATGAGGCTCACTTAACCGTTTCAAGACTTTTAATTATAAATATGGTTTTGGCCATTGATTTCTTTAAGGATTTTCCATCATTCTTCTTTTCCAATATTTTGGCCTTTTCACATCTCCCTTCTTTGTCGTAGTTTAAATCTATGACTCTCTCTAAGTCCTGTTCTTACTATTTTTCTTGTCCAATTGTCTGGGCAGCTGTATCACTTGTCCTTCATGCCCATCCTATTATCCTTCATAAAGTGTAGTCTTTACTACACCCCAGCCTTTCTTAGGGTTTTGTTTATTCTCTTTGACCATCTCATTGCTACTAGTTTCTTATTTCTACTTGGTTCTCCTAGAATTGTTATTTGGTTCTTCTACTCTCTCCAAACATATCACACTTGGACCATCGCGATACCTCCTTCCTTTGAAAAGTTTCCTAATTAAGGGTTGGTTCCTTGCGGTCCACATTATGTTCATTCGCCCATCAATGATTCCTTCAAGGGTACTTAGTCATATGTATCCCTCGAAAGTTTCCTTTCATAGCGTATTTCTTCTCCTCTTCACTCTTACTATGCCATACCCCTAGAGTTTCTGGAGGATATTTTCCCGTGTTTGCCCCTTATGAAGGGTTCTAGGTATACTTTCTTACCTCCATCCTTGTGGTATCCTTCTCGGCTTGACCTTCTTAAGAAGAAGTTTAAATTTGGTTATGACCTTGTCATTTTTTGACCTCTTTGTGAACTACTTACTTAACATGTGCCATGGTTTTGGTCACCAGTCCGTTATGTCTTTTGTGACCTTTGAGGAGGTATTGCCCAAAATCTATGAGGTGTGGAACAATCCTTCTTTACCTGTCATATTCCCTTACACTTATGACAGGTTTGGTACTTATCCTTAGTAGGGTTGGGTACTTCTTCATGTAATGTCCCCATTGTTCACACTTATAATAGGTTATTCCCTTGTGTGGACAGTGTAGTTCCTCCTTTCCTTCGAGTGATGTGGGGCCTTTCTAGGGTTTACTGGTAGTTTGGTGCCTCGCCACCCTTGAGTGTAAACACCTTGAGAGTTTTCTTGTTAAGTCTTATTTGTCAAATGGTCACTCTAGGAGTCCTCCTATATTTCTTAATTCCCTGATTTAGCTTCCTTAACTATGATGGGATTCTCCCTAATTTTTTTTATGGTGAAGGGGGTTTATTTGTTTACTATTCTTGGGAACATCTTCCTAGCACGATCACTTCATCGAGAGATAGGATTTTAGGAATTTCATGTACTTTATTAATAGAGGGGTGCAATATGTTGGGGTTTTTAGCCCCATCTATAGAAAATGGTCACAAAATAAAATAGGGAGCTGCGGGATTCTTGATAAGCATCCTCCTAGGTAAGGTTATATGTCCGTACTGGCATTCCTGGCCTTAGGCTTGGCTCCCTTTGTACACAGAATGGTGATCCTACCATGTCCTGGTATCGTACTCCTTGGTGGTACTGGATACTTCCACATTTGGTCCTTTGGGCTTCTACTATGTCTCGGGCATTACGAAGCTTCTAGGGTTGTCATCCTACGAGGATAGGGTATTGAATAGAGTCATTTCTAGTTTTCTTGGTTCCTCTCCTAGGAGCCATCTGAAAATTTTAAGATCAATCCTATTAGTTACTATATTTTCTAGTCTTAATTATGTATTCGAGGAAACAGGCTTTGATATGACTCAAGTTATCATGCCCCGACCCGGTTTGGTAAGATCCCTATGATCAACCCACCACTCTCCCAGTTTACTAAGGGTTGCCCCTTGTTTAATAACCATGAAGAGTAAGGCGTCCTTTATATTTATACATTTCCTAAAATACATGAACAAAAAATGCATAAAATTTTAAATTTATCATGCATGTCTTGCAGGTGTGACTAATAGGAGGTCTTTAGGTAGGTTTCCCTTGGTTACCGTAAAAGGGAAATAAGGGAGGGGTGTATACAACGACTCAGTGAATGGGTTTTCAAAATTTATATTTTAGGAAAATGCTTGATTCGGAGTATGTCAAACTCCTTATTTTCTTTTAAAATATTTTTTTCTCAATTTCTAGTTTTCAACACCTTTTCCGAAGGTTTGCCAATTATTTTTCCAAGGATTCTCAAATCCTTTCCAAGGTTTCCATAACCTTTTTCTCATTCTATATTCAGTGTGTTTCACAAATCACACACCCTTCATCATGAAAGGATCACATACACATTCACGGGATGCAGTTACGCCGACCGCACCCACTTGTGGATCGAAGCGTCTTTACCATCCACCCTGATAGAAGTCTCTAACTTCCACCCGAAGTCTAAGTGAACGTCCCTAACATCCTACCTCAGACCAAAAATACTTTGTGGTCATATGAGGACAAAGACCTCATCCTAACCCCACCCCGGTCTCGTGTGCCCTAAGCTTCACAAGGTCACCTAGTCTAACGAACTGCCCTTATACCCATCAGGTCGTCTAGGGCCCTAGGACACATCACTACCCCTCTTGGGCGTCTTGAAGGTCTTGTAAACATAGTGCATGCACAATCAATATTTTCACATCATGCCATATAATATGTGGTGCCACTGGTCCAACGGCCCTAACCCTCAACTCAACTTGCATCTGTTTGTCTTGACTAGTCCGGAGACCTATCATGTCGCACTAGCACTAGTTGAATGAACATGTCGATCATGTCTTGGTATCATGGCCAAACAATTCATTTATTTAGATTTTTTTTACATATATCTCATGTTTGTTTACGAGCTTCTACTCGTGTCCACTGACCTTGGGCCCATTGTACGTGATTTTCCAAAAACAGCATTTTAGCCATCAAGTTCCAAAACCGAGGCCTCCGGCCTATCAGAACTATTTGAGCTCCCGTCAAGAAGGTCTCCCAAATCGTTTAAGCAGTGGCACACAATCAGGGGAGAGCACTTCCAACAAAATATGTTTTTAACTGTCCATCATACCGGTTGGGTATAAGGACATCTCCGCTTATAACCGATGAATGGGTTTTCCACTTCCTTCAAGGAAGTTTCATCATACCAACAGGGTATGATCTACTTACGACTGGTAAGTAGTTTTTCTGTGTGATTCATCGCTCCTCTAAGTTGTGATGTTTAAAATACCACTAAGTAGTGGGTTTTCATTTCGAGGTACTTATCATCCCCAACCGGGTATGATATAAAATCCCACTCACTCGTTAATGCAGTAAATTTCACTCAACTGGTTCTTTATATTCACGGGAGCTTGTCCTTACTGTGTTCCCAATACTTCGTATTTCTACACGATATGAACATCCTTGTTCATTATCCCCCGGCCTAATAGTCTTCATTCATTCCAAATAAATGAGAAAACCAAACCTTCTATTTATTTGTAATTTGGTCCCTAAAGTTATTTTTCATTAACTTTAAGTCACTAATACCAGTTTTTCCTCAAATTAAGTCCTAAAACTTTTAAAATTTATCTTAGGACCTCAATTTATTCAAATTCACAAAAAGTGGTTTAATTTCCCAAATTTTCAATTTGGTCCCCCAACTTTTCCAAAATTACCATTTTGCCCTCCCTTTGCAAAAAATGGAAAGTTTTACCCCAAAAATTCTAAAATTCCTTAATTGGCCCTCTAACATTCTTATCATGCCCAATTGACCCTCAATTTTCTAAAATTGCATCTTGGTCCTTGGAATTTTTTAAAATCCCCAATTTTTACCAATTTTTCCCCAATTTCAACTTCCTAACACAGCCAAATTTAATTTCATCAAATTGGCTGATTAAACACTTCCAATTGTTGCAATTGAGTTCCTACATATTCATACGATTCAATATCACTTTGAATCACAACTTTTGATGCTGGAATGAGCTCAAATGGAGCTTCACCGAAAAATAGACTATAGAGAGAGAAAGCTTCAATTACTCACCGTCGGGGGCACAGCAGTTCGAGCTTTCAATCTGGATAGATAGCTCTCATCCTGAGGTTCACCCTAGAATCAAGAATTGCATCAATTGATGCAAAATTGAGTTAGAATTTCATCATCAAAATTGTGCGGTTCTCTCTCTAGCACCGGTCAAAAATTACAAAGGGGAGTCGAATTGGCTTACCTTTCAGTCCTACATCGGGCGTGGGAAGGCTGATGAAGTGTTGGGAAGGCTTAGTTTGGCCTGAGGAGGGCTCAAATAGGCCGATTTCAGCTCGGTCGAAATAGAGCAACTTTGGTACATCGGAGCTACTTTCACTGTTCCATCACGCTCGCTTCTCCAACAACCCTTGGAGTAAACAGAGACTACATGCATGTAGCTGACTTCTCCCCAATTCTAAAGAAATCAACCTCGCCTTATTTGGCTTAGAAAAGTGCCCAAGTTGGAGCTCTAGTTCAAGCTTCACTGGAAAATGGAGCAGCTGAGAGAGAATGGAGTTTTCAGGTGTGGAGAGGATGAATGGGGAGGGGGTCTTTATATAGGAAGCTCGGGGACTTCTTGGTCGTTCGATTGGTGCCTTAATGGCGGTCATGAACCAACTTGGTTTGTAAACTAGTTCAATCCAGTTGAATCCGTTTCATCTAAACCGGTATGGTTTTTCTCTTCCAATTTATCCTAAGGTTCTTTTCCAAGGATTTATGAACCCTTTGGATCACCCAGGAGTTGTAAATTTCTAAATTGACTGTTCCCAAATGATCGGGTTTATGAACCAATTCAGTTTTCTTACTCGGTTTGACCGGTTCTTTTCCTAGTTTTCCTAAAATAAAAAGGATGGGGTTTATAGAAGTGCTCTCCTCTGACTGTGTGCCACTACTTAAACATTTTGGGAGATCTTCTTGATGGGAGCTCGAATAGCTCTGTTAGGCCAGAGGCCTCGATTTTAGAACTTTGGGACTAATATGCCCAATTTTGAAAATCTCGTATAGTAGGCCCTAGGTCCGTTGGCACGAGCAGAAGCTCATAAACAAACATGATTCTAAGTCATGAAAACTTAAATAAGTGAATTTTTTGGCCATGGTACCGAGACAGGACTGACATACTCGATAGACTCGCAGTAGTGTGACATGACAAGTCGATGGACCAGTCGAGACAAACAGCTCCAGATCGAGTTGAGGGTCGGGGCCGTTGGACCAATGGCACCAAAGATTAAATGACTTTTGAGGAAAACTTTGTTTGTGCATGCACTTGAGGTTCAGGACTATTAAGACGTCTAAGAGGGGTAGTGAAGCATCATAAGCACTGCTGGATGACAAGGTGGCGATAAGGAAAAAGAGAAGCTATTGGGTTTGTGTTTCTCATCATACTAGTTTGTTATGGAGTTCTATGTTTGTACTCCATGGAGTTCTGTGTTTGTACTCCATGAAGTTTATGTGTCTAAACTCCGTAAAGCTGCTATGTTTAGGACTTCCTAAAGCTCTTGTGTTTGAGTTTCATGTGCACAAGACCGAGACATGGTCTTTGTCCTCATACGGACACTGAGTTTTAATCATGTGTGTTCCCTTCATGATGAAGGGCATGTGTTAGTTGACAAACACACCGGTTATGGTTGAGGAGTGAGTAATGGCAACGAAATTGAGATTTTGAAAATGAGAAATTTTAAAATAAGGAGTCTCGCACACTCCAATTTAAATATTTTATCCTAAAAGTTAAACTTTAAACACTCATTCACTGAGTCGTTGAACTCACCCCTCCCTTATATCCTTTTTCAGGTAACCAAGAGAAATGTACCCAAAGACCTACTATTAGTCACACCTGCAAGACATGTATGTAAGTTAAAATTTTTATATAGTTTTGATTTATGTATTCCAGGAAAGGTAAAGGTTTAAAGGACGCCTTACTCCTCCCAAGTTTAAAAGAGGGGAAAACCCTTGGTAAATCAGAAAGAGTGACATGTTGTTCATGGGGATCCGACCAAAAAGGGTCGGAGCGAGACATATATAAAGAGAAATGACTTCTTTCGATGTGTGATAGAGGTGTAATAACTTATATGATTGGTATATAAATAGTTTATAATATTTTAAATTAGTATAAATATTTTTTTATTAAATAGTTATTAAGGCTATATTAGTTTAGAGGGTGGAAAAATCCCTCATTTGGCAAAAAAATTGAGGAGTTTGGAGGGGCTGAGAATCACCTCCAAACCCCTCCATTTACACTACCATACAGTTCATCCAATAGTGGATGTATTTGGAGGGATTCATTTATTGCTTTAATTACATTAATACCCTCATTTATTGTTTATATTTTTATTTATTTATTTATTTTTATTTGTATATACTTTAAATAGATTTATATATTAATAACATTTTATATAAATATATATTACAAATATTATAAAAAAATTATTGTACAAAATATTTTTATTATAATTTAATTATATATAATAGCTAATAATTTTTTTAATTTAATTGAAAGGGTAAATTTGTCATTATAGTTTTTTATTAATAATCACTCCCCTCACTTTACCTCCATCCAAACTATTGATTTTTAAAAATTTTTAACATCTCCAAATCCATCAATTCACTTCCCCTCCAAACACATTCTGACACTTCAGCTCCAAATCCCTTCAAACCCTTCAATACAAACATAGCCTAAAGGATTTGCTATATTATATAGCTACATTGAAGATGACACTTAATTTTAACATATTTCAAAATCTTAATTATCTTAATAATTTTATTTCCTATAAATATTTAACTCTACATTCATTTATTTCAAATATTATAAGTATAAGAAAAAGTAAAGAGTCCTATTTGTATGTATGGAATTATTTTATTAGAAAATTATGATTAAAAAATATGTATAATTAAAAAATTATTTTATTATTGTAAAATATAGTAATTAGTGAAGTAATTACGAAATTAGTATTGCATGTTATTTGAATTTATTTGATATTTATATTTTTTTCATAAAATTGAGGGGTTTGGAGGGGCAGAATCACTTCCAAATCCCTCCAACCCCTCCATTTATACAATAACAGAAAAGTGGACGTATTTGAAGGGATTGTGTCATTTATTACTTAAATTACTTTTATACCCTCATTTATTATTTATTTATTTTTATTCTTATATACTTTAAATAGATTTATATATTAATAATATTTTATATAAGTTATATAATATAAATATATATTTCAAATATTATAAATAAAAAATTATTGTATAAAATATTTTTATTATAATTTAATTATATATAATAACTAATAATTTTTTTAATTTAATTAAAAGAGTAAATTCATCTTTCTAATTTTTTCTTTAATAATCATTCCACTCAACTCATATACATCCAAACTATTGATTGTTAAAAATTTTTAACGCATACAAATCCATCACTTCACTTCCTTATGAACACCTCCAAATACTTAACTTCCAAATCCCTCCAAACCTCTCAATACAAATGTAGCCTAAAGGATTTGTTGTATTATATGGCCACATTGATAATGATACTTAATTTTAACATATTTCAATATCTTAATCATCTTAATAATTATATTTCTAATAACTATATAGAACAAAAATTTAACTATAAATTTATTTATTTTAAATATTATAAGTATAAGAAAAAATAAAGAGTCCTATATGTATGTATGAAATTATTTCATTAAAAAAATATAATTAAAAACTAAATGTAATTAAAAAAATTTATTTCATTATTTCAAAATTTATTAATTACTGATATAATTATGAAATTAGTATTGAATGTTAATTGAATTTATTTGTTATTTATATTTTTTTTCTTAAAATAGAAGTATATCAATAGTTAGTTTGTATATATAAAGAGAAATTACTTATTTTTATGTATAGTAGAGCGTAATAACTTATATGATTGGTATATAAATAGTTTATAATATTTTAAATTAGTATAAATATTTTTTAATTAAATAGTTATTAACGGATTGAGGGGTTTAGAGGGGAGGGCTTTGTAGGGTGGAGAAATCCCTTATTTGGAAAAACAAATGGAGGAGTTTAGAGGGGCCAAGAATCACGGCCATATCCCTCCAACTCTTCCATTTACACTACAACAGAATTCATCTTATTTGTAGGAATTGTGTCATTTATTACTTAAATTACTTTAATACTCTCATTTATTATTTATTTATTTTTATTCTATATACTTTAAAAAGATTTATAAATTAATAGTGTTTTATATAAATTATATAATATAAATATTATAAATAAAATATTATTATACAAAAAAAATTTAATATAATTTAATTATATATATTAGCTAATATTTTTTTTAATTTAATTAAAAGGATAAATTTATTTTTCTAATTTTTTCATTAATAATCATTTCCCTCACTTCACCTCCATCCAAACTATTGATTGTTAAAAATTTTTAATACCTCTAAATCCATCACTTCACTTCCCCTTCGAACACCTCCAAACACTTCACCTCTAAACTACTCTATACAAATATAACATAAAGGATTTGTGTATTATATGGCCACATTGAAAATAATACTTAATTTTAATAAATTTCAATATCTTAACAATATTAATATATTAATTTCTAATAAATATATAGAACAAAAATTTAACTCTACATTTATTTATTTCAAATATTATAAGTGTAAGAAAAAGTAAAGAGTTTTATTTGTATGTATGAAATTATTTAATTAGAAAATTATGATTAAAAAAATATCATTAACTATAAATTCATTTATTTCAAATATTATAAGTATAAGAAAAAGTAAAGAGTCTTATTTGTATGTACGAAATTATTGTATTAGAAAATTATGATTAAAAAATAAATGTAATTAAAATTTTTTATTTTATTATTACAAAATTTATTAATTAGTGAAGTAATTGTGAAATTAGTATTGCATGTTAATTGAATTTATTTAATATTTATATTTTTTTCTTAAAATAGGAGTATGTCAATAGTTAGTTTTTATATCTAAATATAAATGATTTATTTTGATGTATGGTAAAGGTGTAATGACTTATATGATTGTTATATAAATAATTTATAATATTTTAAATTAGTATAAATATTTTTTTATTAAATAGTTATTAAAGGATTTGCTACATTATATGACCATATTAAAAATAATATTTTATTTTAACATATTTCAATATCTTAACTATGTTATTAATTATATTTCCAATAAATATATAGAACAAAAATTTAACTCTACATTCATTTATTTCAAATATTATAAGTATAAGAAAGAGTAAATAGTTCTATTTGTACATATAAAATTATTTAATTAGAAAGATATGATTAAAAAATAAATGTAATTAAAAAAATTATTTCTTTATTGTAAAATGTATTAATTAGTGAAGTAATTATGGAATTAGTATTGCTTTTTAATTGAATTTATTTGATATTTATATTTTTCTTGAAATAAGAGTATGTTAATAGTTAGTTTATATATATAAAGGGAAATAACTTATTTTGATATATGGTAGATGTGTAATGACTTATATAATTGTTATATAAATAGTTTATAATATTTTAAATTAAAAAAAAATTATTTATTAAATAGTTATTAAAGGATTTGCTGCATTATATGGCTACATTGAAAATATTATTTAATTTTAACATATTTTAATATATTAACCATTTTAATAATTATTTTTTCAATAGCTATATAGAACAAAAATTTAACCCTATATTCATTTATATCAAATGTTATAAGTATAAGAAAAAGTAAAGTGTCCTAATTGTATGTAGAAAATTATTTTATTAAAAAATTATGATTAAAAAATAAATGTAATTAAAATTTTTTGTTTCATTATTGCAAAATGTATTAATTAATGAAGTAATGACGAAATTAGTATTGCATGTTAATTGAATTTATTTGATATTTATATTTTTTTCTTAAAATAGAAGTATGTAAATAGTTAGTTTATATATATAAAGAGAAATGACTTATTTTGAGTAAAGGTGTAATGACTTATATGATTAGTATATAAATAGTTTATAATATTTTAAAATAGAATAAATATTTTTTTATTAAATAGTTATTAAGGTTATGTGTTTGGATTGAGGGGTTTGTAGGGTTGGAGAAGGGGTTTGTAGTGTTGGAGAAATCTCTCATTTGACAAAAAAAAAATGGAGAGGTTTGAACTAACCCCTACATTTAAATTACAATACAATTCATCTAAAAGTGGAGGTATTTGGAGGATTGTCTCATTTATTGCTTAAATTATTTTAATATCCTCATTTATTGTTTATATTATTATTTATATATTTATTTTTATTCTTATATATTTTAAAAAGATTTATATATGAATAAAATTTTATATAAATTATATAATATAAATATATAATACAAATATTAGAAATAAAAAATTATTGTACAATATATTTTTAATATAATTTAATTATATATAATTTCTAATAATTTTTTTTAATTTAATTAAAAAGGTATATATGTCTTTCTAATTTTTTTCATTAATAATTATTCCCCTCATTTCACCTCCATCAAAACTATTTATTATTAAATTATTAACACCTCCAAATCCCTCCAAACCCCTTAATATTATGCAATGCCTTTAAACCTCATGACAGAAATAATTTTATAAAAAACTACCTATTCTGTCCAAAATTCTTGAAAGAACTTATTATCTTGTTATTTACTTACTTTAATTACTAGTACTTTTTTCTTATCCTTGCTTTTGTAGGATTGCCTTGTTCGATAAAAAGTAATTTTTATGCAATAATTACATTGTAGCAGGTATAATTTAGTGATAAAAGTGTGATTCGTTTTATTAATCACTTGTATAGTTAAGGGGTTCTTTGGTTTGATTCTTATTCCAAGCAGAAAGTTTATTTTTTAAAAGAATTTTATCCTTTACCTCATAATGAAAGGTTTGAGGAAGAATATACATTCTTTCTCGTGATTTGTATCCTAGGGTGTATAAATTGAAAAACTGGATTATTAAATTAATTGTAAAACATAATGTCTGTTTGAATTGAATCAACACTTCCAATTTTATAAGTATAAATAAAAGATTCATGAAATTGGATCAACACTTACCCTCTAACACTCAATATACAAATCCCTCCAAACCCCTCAATATAAAAATAGCCTAAAGGATTTATTGTATTATAGGGCCACATTGAAAATAATACTTAATTTTAACAAATTTTAATATCTTAATAATGTTAATAATTATATTTACAATAACTATATAAAACAAAAATTTAACTATATATTCATTTATTTCAAATATTATAAGTATATGAAAAAGTAAAAAGTCCTATTTGTATATATGGAATTATTTTATAAAAAAATTATGATTAAAAAATAAATGTAATTAAAATTTTTTATTTCATTGTTGCCAAATGTATTAAATACTAAAGTAATTTCGAAATTAGTATAGTATATTAATTGAATTTATTTGATATTTATATTTTTTTCTTAAAATAGGAGTATGTCAATAGTTAATTTTTATATATATAAAAAAATGACTTATTTTGACGTTTGTAATAACTTATATAATTGATATATAAATATTTTATAATATTTTTTATTAAATATTTATTAGTATAAATATTTTTTATTAAATAGTTATTAAAGGATTTGCTGGCCACATTGAAAATTATAGTTCATGTTAACATATTTTAATATCTTAACTATGTTAATAATTATATTTCTAATAACTATATAAAATAAAATTTTAAATATGTATTCATTTATTTCAAATATTATAAGTATAAGAAAAAGATAATATTCCCATTTGTAATATGAAATTATTTTATTAGAAAAATATGATTAAAAAATGTAATTAAAAAATTTTGTTTCATTATTGCAAAATGTATTAATAAGTGAAATAATTGTAAAATTAGTATTGCATGTTAATTGAATTTATTTGATATTTATATATTTAGAAGTATGTCAATAGTTAGTTTATATATATTGTAAACCCCGTCCCTTTAAAACAAATAAACTAGGGAAAGAACCGATCAACCTGAATAGGAAAAACCGAACTGGTTCATAAACTAGATAATGAGGGAATGGGCAATTTGGGAATTTACAACTCACAAGTGATCCAAAGGGTTCATAAAACCATGGAAAAAGACCTTAGAACGATTTGGGAGAGAAAACCAACCGGTTCAGGAAAACCGGATCCGAACCAGATTGAACCAGTTTAAGAACCAAGTTAGTTCATGAACCGGAACAAATAGAGAAAGGGCAAACTAGGAATTTTATGTATCCCGAGTGACCTAGGAGTGACAAAAGTCATGAAAAAGGACTTTGGGATGAATTGGAGATGAAAACCAAACCGTTCAGGTGAACTGGATCCGAACCGAATTGAACTGATTTGGACAGGTTTGAACCACTATTGAACAGGGTGCTAAATTCATTTTTCTAAGTTGCTTAAAAAATACAAATTTGAGAATTGAGGTCACCAGTGGATAGAAAATGAATTTGTATTAATTTAGAAATTTTTAAATTTGAAAACTTCGATCGAATTGGGGGTGAACCGGCTAGTTTAAACTTTAAACTCGATTCAGATTGGTTCGGTCCTGTTCGGAACAGTGTCGTCTTCTTCCTTCAGATGACATCACTGTTCACTCGCTAGAAAATTGCGTAGCGCCAGTGAAGCTGAAAACTCTCTGGCCAGGGAGTTTCAGGAAATGAATGAACGTCATTAAGGCGCCAATTGAACGGCCAAGAAGTCTCTGAGCTTCCTATATAAAGAGCCCCTCCTCATTCATCCTTTCAACTGCTCCATTTTTCGGTGAAGCTTGAACAAAAGCTCCGACTTAGGCACTTTTCTAAGCCAAACAAGGTGAGGTTAAGTTCTTTAGAACCTAGGAGAAGTCAGCAACACGCTTATAGTCTCTATTTGCTTCGAGGGTCACCGGAGAAGCTCCGACGTGATCGAATAGTGAAGCAGTTCTGGTGGACCGAAGCTGCCCTATTTCGGTTGAGCTGAAATTAGCCAATTTTAGCCCTTCTCACACCAAAACAAGCCCTTCCAACACCTCAACAATCTTCCTACAGCTCAATTAGAGTTTAAAGGTAAGCCAATTTGGCTCCCCTCTACAATTTCTGATCGGTGCTAGAGAGATAACCAGCAGAATTTTGATGATAAAATTCTCACTCAATTCGACATCAATTGATGTAATTCTTCATCCTATGAGTAACCTCATGACAAGAGCTATCTACACAGATTGAAAGATCAGACCGCTGCGCCTCCGACAGTAAGCTTTCGCAGCTTTCTCTCTCTAATTCCAGTTTTTTGACGAAACTCTGTTTCAGCACATTCTGGTACCCAATCGTGCGATTCAGAGTGCAATTGAATCGTATGAAGGTGTAGGAACTCTAATTTGGCTTCAATTTCAACAATTAAACTCATTTGATTGGTCAATTTGATGAAATCAAATTCAACAGAGTTAGAAGATTATATCATTTATTGCTTAAATTAATTTAATTCTCACTCAATTTTACATCAATTAATGTAATTCTTGATCCTATTAGGAACCTCAGGACAAGAGCTATCTACGCAGATTAAAAGATCGAACCGCCGCACCCCCGATGGTAAGCTTTCGCAGCTTTCTCTCTCTAAGTTCAGTTTTTCGGCGAATCTCTGTTTAAGCATATTCTGGAACCCAATCGTGCGATTCAAAGTGCAATTGAATCGTATGAAGGTGTAGGAACTCTAATCAAGCTTCAATTTCAACAATTAAACTCATTTGATTGGTCAATTTGATGAAATCAAATTTGAAGAGTTAGAAGGTTGAAATTGGGAAAAATTGGGGAATTTCAAAATTTTGAGGAACTAAAGTGAAATTTCATAAAATTGAGATCCAATTAGGCATAATAAAGATGTTGGAGGACCAATTGGGTAATTGTGGAATTTTTGGGGCAAAACTTACCATTTTTGTAAAGTAGGGACAAAATGGTAATTTTGAAAAAGTTGGGAGACCAAATTGGAAATTTGGGAAATTGAACCTCTTTTTGTGAAATTGAATAAATTGAGGTCCCAAGGTGAATTTCAAAAGTTTCAGGACTCAATTTGAGGAAAAACTGGCATTAAGGACTTGAAGTTAAAGAAAAAGAACTTTATGAACCTAATTGCATATAAAAGAAAAGTTTGGTTTATAAATTCATTTTGAATGAATGAAGGCTATTAGGCCGGGGGATAATGGACAAGGAAGTTCATACCATGTAGGGACACGAAGTACTAGGAACGCCAGCAAGGACAAGCTCGCGTGAATACAAAGAACCGGTCTAGAGAAATTCAATGCATTAACGGGTGAGTGGGATATTTAATATCATACTTTGGTTGGGATGATAAGCACCTCGTAAAAGAAAATCCACTGCTAAGTGGTATTTAATCATCACATCTAATAAGAGTGATGTGAAAATCTCACGAAAAAACTAGTTACCGGTTGTAAGTAGATCATACCCGGTTGGTATGACGAAACTTACTCGAAGGAAATGGAAAACCCATTAATCGATTATGAGCAAAAATGTTCTCATACGCAGTTGTATGATAAATAGTTGAAAATATATATTTTGTCAGAAGTGCTCTCCCCTAACTGTGTGCCACTACTTAAACATTTTGGGAGACCTTCTTAATGGAGCTCGAATAGCTATGTTAGGCTAGAGGCCTCGGTTTTGGAACTTGGGGGCTAATATGCCCGATTTTGAAAATCTCGAATAGTAGACCCTAGGCCAATTGGCACGAGTAGGAGAGCGTATATAAATAGGATTCTAAGCCATGAAAACTTAAGTAAGTGAACTTTTTGGCCATAGTACAAATACAGGACTGACATACTCGATAGACTGGTAGCAGTGCGACATGACAGGTCGACGGACTAGTCGAGACAAACAGTTGCAGGTCAAGTTGAGGGTCGGGGCCGTTGGACAAGTGGCACCAAAGATTAAATGGCTTTTGAGGAAAATTTTGTTTGTGCATGAACTTGAGGATCGGGACCATTAAAACATCCAAGAGATGTAGTGATGTGTCATATGGGCTGTTGGATGACATGGTGGCGATAAGGGAAAAGAGAAGCTGCTAAGTTTGTGTTTCTCGCCATAATAGTTTGTCATGGAGTTTTGTGTTCGTACTCCACGAAGCTCTGTGTTTGTACTCCACGGAGTCTATGTTTGTACTCCACAGAGTTTATGTGTTTGGATTCCGTGAATCTGCTATGTTTAGGACTTCCTAAAGCTCCTATGTTTGAGTTTCATGTGCACAAGACCGAGATATGGTCTCTGTCCTTATACGGAAACAGAGTTTTAATCATGTGTGTTCCCTTCATGATTAAGGGCATGTGTTAGTTTATTAACACACCGGTTATGATTGAGAAATGAGTAATGGCGACGAAACTAAGATGTTGAAAATGAGAAATTTTAAAATAAGGAGTTTGACACACTCCAATTTAAATATTTTGCCCTAAAAGTCAAAATTTAAACATCCATTCACTAAATTAGTATAAATATTTTTTATTAAATAGTTATTAAGGTTATTTTCTGCATTATATGGTCAAATTGAAAATAATACTTAATTTTAACATATTTCAATATCTTAACTATGTTAATAATTATATTTCTAATAACTATATAGAACAAAAATTTAACTCTACGCTCATTTATTTTAAATATTATAAGTATAAGAAAAAGTAAAGATTCATATTTGTTTATATATAATTATTTTATTTGATAATTATGATTAAAAAATAAATGTAATAAAAAAGTTTTTTTCATTATTGCAAAATATATCAATTAGTGAAGTAATTACGAAATTAGTATTGTCTGTTAATTGAATTTATTTGTTATATGTATTTTTTTTCTTAAAATAGGATTTTGTCAATAGTTAGTTTATATATATATATAGAGAAATTACTTATTTTGATGTCCCGTATAAATATAATAACTTATATAATTAGTATATAAATAGTTTATAATATTTTAAATTAGTATAAATATTTGTTTATTAAATAGTTATTAAAGGATTTGCTCCATTATATGACCACAATAAAAATGATATTTAAGTTTAACATATTTCAATAAGTTAACTATCTTAATAATTATATTTCCAATAACTATAAATAACAAAAATTTAACTCTACATTTATTTATTTCAAATATTATAACTATAATAAAAGGTAAAAAAATAATTTATCTGTATGAAATTATTTTATTAGAAAATTATGATTAAAAAATAAATATAATAAAAAAATTATTATTTAACAATATATTAATTAGTGAAGTAATTACGAAATTAATATTACATGTTAATTGAATTTATTTAATATTTTTACTCTTTTCTTAAAATAGAATTATGTAAATAGTTAGTTTATATATATATATATAGAAGTAAATTATATTGATTTATGGTAGAGGTGTAATAACTTATATGATTGGTATATAAATAGTTTATAATATTTATTAAGTTTGTGTTTGGATTGAGGAGTTTGTAGGGCGAGAAATTCATTTAATATTCCTCTTTAGGTATGAAATTATTTTATTAGAAAACTATAATTAAAAAATAAATGTAATTAAAATTTTTTATTTTATTATTGTAAAATGTATTAATTAGTAAAGTAATTACAAAATTAGTATTTGATATTAATTTAATTTATTTTATTTTTTTTCTTAAAATAGAAGTATATTAATAGTTAGTTTATATATATAAAGATAAATGACTTATTTTGATATACAGTAGGGTTGTAATGTTTTATACGATTGATATATAAATAGTTTATTATATTTTAAATTAGTATAAATATTTTTTTATTAATAGCTATTAAAGAATTTGCTGTATTATATGGCTACTAGAAAATAATATTTAATTTTAACGTATTTTAATATCTTAACTATCTTAATAATTATATTTTTATTAACTATATAGGACAAAAATTTAACTATACATTCATTTATTTCAAATATTATAAGTATAAGAAAAAATAAATAGTTTTATTTGTATATATGAAATTATTTTATTAGAAAAATATGATTAAAAAATAAATGTAATTAAAAATTTTTATTTATTTTACAAAATGTATTAATTATTGAAATAATTGTGAAATTAGTATTGCTTGTTAATTAAATTTATTTTATATTTATATTTTTTTCTTAAAATAGAAGTATGTCAATAGTTAATTTATATATATAGAGAAATAATTTATTTTGATTTATGGTAGAGGTGTAATAACCTATAGAATTGGTATATAAATAATTTATTATATTTAAAATAAGTATAAATAATTTTTTAATTAAATAGTTATTAAATGATTTATTGTGTTATATGGTGAGATTGAAAATAATACTTAATTTTAACATATTTTAATATATTAACCATCTTAATAATTATATTTCTAATAATAATATAGAATAAAAATTTAACTATACATTCATTTATTTCAAATATTATAAGTATAAAAAAAAGTAAATAGTACTATTTGTATTTATGAAATTATTTTATTAGAAAATTATTATTAAAATATAAATATAATTAAAATTTTTTATTTATTTATTGCAAAATGTATTAATTAGTGAAGTAAATACGAAATTAGTATTGTTTTTTAATTGAATTTATTTGAGATTTATTTTTTTTTTTTAAATAAGAGTATGTTAATAGTTAATTTATATATATAAAGAGAAATAACTCATATTTATATATGGTATAGGTATAATAACTTATATGATTGGTTTAAAAATAGTTTATAATATTTTAAATTAGTATAAATATTTGTTTATTAAATAGTTATTAAAAAATTTGTTGCATTATATGGCCACATCGAAAATAATACTTAATTTTAACATATTTAAATAATTTAATCATCTTAATAATTATATTTCCAATAACTATATAGAACAAAAATTTAACCATGTATTTATTTATTTCAAATATTATAAGTATAAAAAAAAGTAAATAGTCATAATTGTATGTATAAAATTATTTTATTAGAAAATTATGATTAAAAATAAATTTAAGTAAAAAATTTTGTTTCATTATTGTAAAATGTATTAATTAGTGAAATAATTGTGAAATTAGTATTATATACTAATTGAATTTATTTGACATTTATATTTTTTTCTTAAAATAGGTGTATATCAATAGTTAGTTTATACATACAAAGATAAATAACTTATTTTGATGCATTGTAGAGGTATAATTACTTATATTATTTGTATATAAATAGTTTATAATATTTTAAATTAGTATAAATATTTTTTTTATTAAATAGTTATTGAAGGATTTGCTGCATTATTTGGCCACATTGAAAATAATACTTAATTTTAACATATTTTAGTATCTTAATTATCTTAATAATTATATTTTAAATAACTATATAAAATAAAATTTAACTCTATATTTATTTATTTTAAATATTATAAGTAAAATAAAAAGTAAGAATTCCTATTTGTATGTGTGAAATTATTTTATTAAAAAATTATGATTAAAAAATAAATGTAATTAAAAATCTTTATTTCATTATTTCAAAATATATTAATTAGAGAAGTAATTGTGAAATTAGTATGGCATGTTAATTGAATTTATTTGATATTTATATTTTCTTAAATAGGAGTATATCAATAGTTAGTTTATATATATAATGAGAAATGACTTAATTTAATATTTGATAGAGGTATAATGACTTATATAATTGTTATACAAATAGTTTATAATATTTTAAATTAGAATAAATATTTTTTATTAAATAGTTAATAAGGTTATGTTTTGATTAATGAGTTTGAAGGGGAGGGGTTTGGAGAGGTGGAAAGATTCTCATTTGACAAAAAAAATGGAGTGGTTTAGAGGGGCCTAGTATCACCTTCAAACCCCTTCATTTACATTACGACATAATTTATCAAAAAATTAGAAGTATTTGGAGAGATTGTATAATTTATTATTTTTTTCCTTAAAATAGGAGTATGTAAATAGTTAGTTTATATATAAAGAGAAATGACTTATTTTGGTATCTGGTGAGGTGTAATAACTTATATAATTGTTATATATATAGTTTATAATATTTTAAATTAGTATAAATATTTTTTATTAAATAGTTATTAAAGGATTTATTGCATTATATTGTCACATTACAAATGATACTTAAATTTAATATATTTAAATATTTTAACTATCTTAATAATTATATTTTCAGTAACTATATAGAACAAAAATTTAACTCTACATTCATTTATTTCAAATATTATAATTATAAGAAAAAGTTATTATTTCATTAAATTAGTACAAATACTTTTTTATTAAATAGTTATTAAGTCTACGTTTGAATTGAGAGGTTTGGAGGGTAAAGAAATCCCTCATTTGTCAAAAAAAAATTGGGAGGTTTGGAGGGGTGGAGAATCACCTCCAATCCCTCCATTAACACTAAAACACAATTTATACAAAAGTAGAGATATTTGAAGGGATTGTATCATTTATTACTTAAATTACTTTAATACACTCATTTATTTATATATTATTTATTTATTTTTATTTTTATATACTTTAAATAGATTTATATATTAATACTATGTTATATAAATTATATAATATAAATATTATAAATAAAAAATTATTGTACAAAATATTTTTAATATAATTTAATTATATATAATAGCTAATAATTTTTTAATTTACTTAAAAAGATAAATTTATTTTGTTAATTTTTTTCATTAATAATCATTCCCCTCACTTTACCTCCATCCAAACAATTAATTTTTTAAAAATTTTAACATTTTCAAATCAATCACTTCACCTCCAAATCCTTATGAACTACTCAATAAATGCACAGCATAAAGAATTTGTTGTATTATATGTGCATATTGAAAATGATACTTAATTTTAACATATTTTAAAATCTTAACTATATTAATAATTATATTTTACATAAATATATAGAACAAAAATTTAACTATACATTTATTTATTTCAAATAATATAAAAATAAGAAAAAGTGAATAGTCCTATTTGTATGTATTAAATTATTTTATTAGAAAATTATGATTAAAAAATAAATATAATTAAAATTTTTTATTTCATTATTGTAAAATGTATTAATTATAAAGTAATTACAAAATTATTATTACATGTTAATTGAATTTATTTGATATTTATATTTTTTTTTCTTAAAATAGGATTATGTCAATATTTAATTTATATATATAAAAAGAAATTACTTATTTTGATGTATGGTAGAAGTGTAATAATTTACACAATTGATATATAAATAGTTTATAATATTTTAAATTAGTATAAATATTTATTTATTAAATAGTTATTAAAAGATTTAGTACATTATACGGACACATTAAAAATGATATTTAATTTTATCATATTTCAATAACTTAACTATTTTAATAATTATATTTCCAATAACTATATAGAACAAAAATTTAACTCTACATACATTTATTTCAAATATTATAATTATAAGAAAAAGTAAATAGTACAATTTGTATGTATAAAATTATTTAATTAGAAAATTATAATAAAAAATAAATGTAATTAAAAATTTTTGTTACATTATTGTAAAATGTATTAATTATTGTAGTAATTTTGAAATTAGTATTGCGTAATAATTGAATTTATTTGATATTTATATATTTTTCTTAAAATAGAAATATGTAAATAGTTAGTTTATATATATAAATAGAAATTACTTATTTTGATGTGTGGTAAATATGTAATTACTTATATAATTGGTATATAAATAGTTTATAATATTTTAAATTAGTGTAAATATTTTTTTATTAAATAATTATTAAAGGATTTACTGCATTATATAGCCACATTGAAAATAATACTTAATTTTAATATATTATAATATATTAACTATTTTATTAATTATATTTTTAATAATTATATAGAACAAAAATTTAACTCTATATTTATTTATTTCAAATATTATAAGTATAGTAAAAATTAAAAAATCTATTTATATGTATAAAATTATTTTATTAGAAAATTATAATTAAAAAATAAATGTAATTAAAAAAATTATTCATAATTTCAAAATATATCTATTAGTAAAGTAATTGTGAAATGAGTATTGCATTTTAATTAAATTTATTTGATATTTATATTTTTTTTCTTAAAATGAAAGTAGGTTAATAGTTAGTTTATATATATAAAAAGAAATAACTAATTTTGATATAACGGAGAGGTGTTATAACTTATATTATTAATATATAATTAGTTTTTAATATTTTAAATTAGTACAAATATTTATTTATTAAATAGTTAAATATATATTTAAAATGTATGTTAATTAAATTTATTTAATATTTATAATTTTTTTTTTAAAATAGGAGCATGTAAATAATTAGTTTATATATATAAAGAGAAATGATTTATTTTGATTTGTAGTAGAGGTGTATTGACTTATATATAATTTGTATATAATTAGTTTATAATATTTTAAATTAGTATAAATATTTATTTATTAAATAGTTATTATAGAATTTGTTGCATTATATAGCCACGTTGAAAATGATATTTAATTTTAATATATTCCAATATTTTAAATATCTTAATAATTATATTTCCAATAACTATATAAAATAAAATTTTAACTTTATATTTATTTATTTCAAATATTATAAGATAAGGTAAAAAGTCATATTTGTATGTATAAAATTATTTTATTAGAAACTTATGATTAAAAAATAAATATAATTAAAACTTTTTTTCATAATTACAAAATATATCAATTAGTGAATTAATTGTGAAATTAATATTGCATGTCAATTAAATTTATTTGATATTTATATTTTTTTCTTAAAATAATAGTTTATCAATAATTAGTTTTTATATTTAAAGAGAAATAACTTATTTTAATTTTGAATATAGGTGTAATAAGGTATATAAATAATTTATAATATTTTTAATTTGTATAAATATTTATTTATTAAATAGTTATTAAAGGATTTGCTGAATAAGTATACATTGAAAATAATACTTAATTTTAACATATTTCAATATCTTAATTAACTTAATAATTATATTTTCAATAACTATATAAAATAAAAATTTAACTATACATTCATTTATTTCAAATATTACAAGTATAAGAAAAAGTAATAAATTTATTTGTATTTATGAAATTATTTCATTAGAAAATATAATTAAAAAATTTTATTTTATTATTGTCAAATGTATTAATTAGTGAAATAATTTTAAATTAGTATTGTATATTAATTGAATTTATTTGATATTTATATTTTTTTAAAATAGAAATATGTAAATAGTTAGTTTACATATATATAAATAGATATGACTTATTTTTATATCTAGTAGAGCTGTAATAATTTATATGATTGTTATATAAATAGTTTCTAATATTTTAAATTAATATAAATATATTTTTTATTATATAGTTATTAATGGATTTGTTGCATTATATAGTTAAATTAAAAATAATACTTAATTTTAATATATTTTAATATTTTAACTATTTTATTAATTATATTTTCAATAACTATATATAACAAAAATTTAACTCTACATTAATTTATTTGAAATATTATAAGTATAGGAAAAATTAAAGTCTATTTGTATGTATAAAATTATTTCATTAGAAAATTACGATTAAAAAATATATGTAATTAAAAATTTTCATAATTTCAAAATATATCTATTAGTGAAATAATTACGAAATTATTATTGCATATCAATTGAATTTATTTGATATTTATATTTTTTTTTAAATAAGAGTATGTTAATAGTTAGTTTATATATATAAAGAGAAATGACTAATTTTGATATAAGGTAGGGGTGTTATAACTTATATTATTAATATATAATTAGTTTTTAATATTTTAAATTAGTATAAATATTTATTTATTAAATAGTTAAATATAAGTTTAAAATGTATCAATTATTGAATAATTGCGAAATTAGTATTGTATATTAATTAAATTTATTTGATATTTATAAATTTTTTTAAAATAGTAGTATGTAAATAGTTAGTTTATATATATAAAAAGAAATGATTTATTTTGATTTGTAGTAGAGGTGTATTGACTTATATATAATTTATATATAAATAGTTTGTAATATTTTAAATTAGTATAAATATTTATTTATTAAATAGTTATTATAGAATTTGTTGCATTATATAGTATGATACTTAATTTTAATATATTTCAATATCTTAATAATTTTAATAATTATATTTTCAATAACTTTATAAAATAAAAATTTAACTCTACATTCATTTATTTCAAATATTATAATTATAAGATAAAAAGTTTTATTTGTATGTATAAAATTATTTTATTAGAAAATTATGATTAAAAAATAAATGTAATTTTTTATATAATTACTAAATATATTAATTAGTGAAGTAATTGTGAAATTAGTATTGCATGTCAATTAAATTTATTTGATATTTATATTTTTTCTTAAAATAATAGTTTGTCAATAGTTAGTTTATATATATATATATATAGAGAAATAACTTATTTTAATTTTGAGTAAATGTTTAATAATTTATATGATTGGTATATAAATAATTTATAATATTTTTAATTTTTATAAATATTTGTTTATTAAATAGTTATTAAAAGATTTGTTAAATAAGGAACCATTGAAAATGATACTTAATTTTAACATATTTCAATATTTTAATTATCTTAATAAATATATTTTCAATAACTATATAGAATAAAAAATTAACTATAAATTTATTTATTTCACATATTAAAAGTATAAGAAAAAGTAATGAGTTTATTTGTATTTATGAAATTATTTCATTAGAAAAATATAATTAAAAATTTTTGTTTTATTATTGTAAAATGTATTAATTAGTGAAATAATTTTAAATTAGTATTGTATATTAATTGAATTTATTTGATATTTATATTTTTTTAAATAGAAATATGTAAATAGTTAGTTTATATATATAAAGAGATATTACTTATTTTTATATGTGTTAGAGGTGAAATGACTTATATGATTATTATATAAATAGTTTATAATATTTTAAATTAGTATAAATATTTTTTTATTAAATAGTTATTAATGAATTTACTTCATTGAAAATAATACTTAATTTTAATATATTTTAATATTTTAACTATTTTATTAATTATATTTTCAATAACTCTACATTAATTTATTTAAAATATTATAATTATAGGAAAAATTAAAAAGTTTATTTATATGTATAGAATTATTTTATTAGTAAATTATGATTAAAAAATAAATATAATTAAAAAAAATTTCATAATTTCAAAATATATTTATTAGTGAAATAATTGTGAAATTAGTATTGTATGTTAATTAAATTTATTTGATATTTATATTTTTTTTCTTAAAATAATAGTACGTTAATAGTTAGTTTATATATATAAATACAAATGACTAATTTTGATATAAGGCAGAGTGTTATAACTTATATTATTAATATATAATTAGTTTTTAATATTTTAATTTAGTATAAATATTTGTTTATTAAATAGTTAAATATATGTTTAAGATGTATCCATTATTGAAGTAATTACGAAATTAGTATTACTTATTAATTAAATTTATTTGATATTTATAATTTTTTTTGAAATAGGAGTATGTAAATAGTTAGTTTATATATATAAAGAGAAATTATTTATTTTGATTTTTAGTAGAGGTGTATTGACTTATATATAATTTGTATATAATCCGTTTATAATATTTTAAATTAGTATAAACATTTATTTATTAAATAGTTATTATAAAATTTATTGAATTATATAATCACGTTTAAAATGATACTTAATTTTAATATATTCTAATATTTTAACTATTTTAATAATTATATTTCCAATAACTATATAAAATAAAATTTTAACTCTACATTTATTTATTTCAAATATTACAAATATTATAATTATAAGATAAGGTAAAAAATCCTATTTGTATGTATAAAATTATTTTATTAGAAAATTATGATTAAAAATAAATGTAATTAAAAATTTTTTTTATAATTACAAAATATAAATAATTGTGAAATTAGTATTGAATCTCAATTATTTGATAGTTATATTTTTTCTTAAAATAATAGTTTGTCAATAATTAGTTTATATATATAAATAGAAATAACTTATTTTGATTTTGAGTAGAAGTATAATAACTTATATAATTGATATATAAATAATTTATAATATTTTTAATTTGTATAAATATTTATTTATTAAATAGTTATTAAAGGATTTGCTGAATAACGACACATTAAAAATGATACTTAATTTTAACATATTTTAATATCTTAATAATTATATTTTCAATAACTATATAGAATAAAAAATTAACTATATATTAATTTATTTCAAATATTATAAGTATAAGAAAAATTAATGAGTTTATTTGTATTTATGAAATTATTTCATTAGAAAATATAATTAAAAAATTTTATTTTATTATTGTAAAATGTATTAATTAGTGAAATAATTTTAAATTAGTATTGAATATTAATTGAATTTATTTAATATTTATATTTTTTTTAAATAGAAATATGTAAATAGTTAGTTTATATATATAAAGAGATATAACTTATTTTTATATCTAGTAGAGGTGGAATGACTTATATAATTAGTATATAAATAATTTATACTAATTTTATTAAATATTTAGAATAATAAATATTTACAAAAAAATTAGATGGAATCGACTCGGGTACTGTCACATCCCGACCCAGTTTGGTCGAATACCCGTGATCAATCCGCCACTCTCTCGGTTTATTAAAAAATTTCCCTTTATCGTAAACTGTAAAGAGTAAAGCATACTTTAACCTGCACTTTTTTACTGCAATAGAATAATTAAAACTGTATAAAATTTAAAACTTTACATACCTATTTTAAAGTTATCTTAGTTGAAAACATTTAATTGGAGGTTTTATGGGATTTCCTTAAAGGGATATAAGGGAGGGGTGAGTACGACTAATCAGTTAATGGGTTTTTAAAATCTTTTAACTTTTAAGAAAAACATTTATATGGAGTGTGACAGATTTTTTTATTTTCAAAAATCCAATCATTTAAAAATTTGGTTTTTTCCATTTTTTCTTAGTTATCACGGTGTGTTATCACCCAACATACATCTTTCATCATGAAAGTTACACACATTCGCAAGTCAGTATCACTATTGAACCCGCTAGTGGATTCGGAGCGACTTTTTCTGCCACCCGTATAGAAGTACGACCACTTCTACCCTGGGAATGAGTGGATGTAAATGACATCCTATCCACAATCCCGAAATCACCTCTTCATGTCTGTATGAGGACAGAGACCTCATCCTGTCCCCACCCCGGTCTCATGCGCTTCGTGCTACTCCAAATTTCACACATACACCTGGAACGACGAACTGCCCTTATAGCCACCAGGTCGTCCAGTGCCCTTAGCACGCATCACTACCCCTCATGGGCGTCTTTATGATCCCGTACTCACAGTGCATGCACAAACAATATTTTCTTATATTGCCATATAATCTGTGGTGCCACTAGTACAACGGCCCCGACTCTCAACTCAACCCGCAGCTATTTGTCTTAACTAGTCCGTCGACCTGTCATGTCGCACTGCCGCTAGTTGATTGAGCATGTCAGTCCTATCTTGGTACCATGGCCAAACAATTCACTTATTAAGTTTTATGGCACATATATCATGTTCATTTACGAGCTCCTGCTCATGCCAACTGGCCTTGGGCCCACTATACGAGATTTTCAAAATCGGGCATTTAGCCCACAAGTTCCAAAATCGAGGCCCCCGACCTATTAGAGCTATTCGAGCTCCCGTCGAGAATATCTCCCAAATTGTTTAAGCATTGGCACACAGTCAGTGGAGAGCACTTCTGACAAAAATAGGTTTTTACTGTCCATCATACCGACCGGTATCAGGACATCTCCGTTCATAACCGATGAACGGGTTTTCAACTTCCTTCGAGAAAGTCTTATCATACCAACCGGGTATGATCTACTTACAACCCGTAAGTAATTTTTCCGCATAACTTTCACATCACTTTCTCTAAGTAGTGATAATTAAAATACCACTAAACGATGGGTTTTTATATCGAGGCACTTATCATCCCCAACCGGGTATGATGTTAGTAAACTCACTCACAACCGGTAAGTGGTTTTTAACTTTAATTTGTGCTTATCATCCCAACTGGGTATGATGTTAGTAAACCCACTCACCCGTTAATGTCGTGATTTCCACTAGACTGGTTCTTTGTATTCACTCAAGCTTGTCCTTGCTGGTGTTCCCGGTATTTAACGTTTCTACACGATATGAACAACATTGTTTATTATTACTCGGCATAACAGCCTTCATTCATTAATAAATAAGAAAACCCAAACTTTTAGTTATTTGCAATTAGATCCCTAAAGTTATTTCCCTTTAACTTTAAGTCCCTAATGTCGGTTTTTCCTCAAATTGAGTCCCGTAACTTTTAAAATTTATCGTAGTACCTCAATTTATTCAATTTCACCAAAAAGGGGTTTAATTTTTTTCAAATTTCCAATTTGGTTCCCCAATTTTTCCAAAATTATCATTTTGCCCTTCTTTCACAAAAATGGTAAGTTTTTCCCCAAATTTTCCAAAATTTCTCAATTGGTCCTACAACATTATTTTTATGCCCAATTAACCTTCAATTTCATAAAATTGTATTTTGGCCCTTTTGAATTTTGAAAATCCCTAAAATTTCCCCAATTTCAACTTTTCAACACTCCCAAATTTGATTTTATCAAATTAACCGATCAAACACTTCTAATTATTGAAATTGAGTTCTTGTATATTCATACAATTCTAATAAACTTTGAATCGTAGATTTTAATGTCGGAACGAGATCAAACGGAGCTTTTTCGGAAAACAGACTGTAAAAAGAGAAAGCTTCGATTACTCACCGGTTAAGGCACGACAGTTCGAGCTTTCGATCTGGGCAGATAGGTCTCGTCCCGAAGCTCATCCTAAAATTAAGTATTGTATCAATTGATGCGGAATTGGATTAGAATTTCGTCATTGAAATTCGGTCGATTCTCTCTCTAGCACCGATCGAAAATTATAAATGGGAGCCGAATTGGCTTACTTTTCGGTCCTAATTCGACCGGGGAAAAGCTGAGGAAGTGTTGGGAGGGCTTGGTTTGGCCTGAGTAGGGATTAAAATGGCCGATTCCAGCTTGGTCGAAATAGGGCAGCTTCGTTCCGCCGGAGTTGATTCACTATTCCATCATATCGACTCTTTTCCAACAATTTTCGGATTAACTGCAGTTTGCTATCAGATAGCGTATTCTCACCGGTTCTAAAGAGCCCGACTTTTGTTCAAGTCGAAGCTCTGGTTTATCAATATCTCCTAAACCCATGTAACGAAGAAGTTGTAAGACTTGAAGTAAATGAGTGTATTGATAGCAAGTGCTATTAGAACTTAGCAAAATATTATGTGTTTGATATATTACCATTTTTTCTAATTATTTATATAAACCTTTTTGTACTCAAATGTGAGATTAAAGCAATTATACAAATATTTTCTGTAAGACTTGTAGATATAATCCGATTGAGTTAAAATGGGAAATGAGATATAAATGAAAAATAAAAATTAAACGGAAAAACTAAATTGAACCCAAATAGAGAAGTTATTGATGAATAGGCTAAAATGGATGATAAGGACAATTAGTGAAATTAGAAAATTTGGGAGAGAATGGAAATTAACGGGGTTGACTTACCTCACAATTAGGCGGTTGGAATGAAATTACGGGTGCAGGTAAATCCCATGTTACTATCCATGCCGTAAGCAAGTCAAATAATGGTTGAAATCAAAAGTAGGTTCTCAGGTATCTTCAATGCAAAGTATTTCTTCTGGAGGTGAAAATTGTATGATTCGCTGGGGTTTTCAGGCAGATATTCAATCCAGTCGTAGATGAATTCCCTTGCTTTGGAGTTGTTTCCTATTCCTTGAAAGAAAAGGTGCCTACATAGGACGCCCGGTGCAGCCTCCGTCGGAGTTCCTGTGCAGGCTGCAGAGGAAAGAGCCGGGATACGCCGTCGGCGAGCACGAGAACGTCCTCCTCGCGGAGCCGATCCTAGTCCAATTGCTGACGACGGGATGTATGGAAGACACCGCGAGGGACCGGTGAGTAGAGATGCTCCGGTCAATGTTGATACGGAAGGAGGAAGGCTTCGAGGTGTATAGATCGACGCGTACCGGAGTAGGTAGATCCGAAGTCCCGACGCAGCGGCAGAAATTGATGGATCCGACGACGCAGAGCAGAGCGGCGGGAAGGATCGGAGGGCCGAGCAGTTGGGTCGGAGGAAGCCTGCGTGTTCAATAGTCTTTATGTGCCCATTTTAAAGCAATTATATTTTCTTGTATAATTTAAAACAATGGGCCGTATATGAACATTCCACAGAAAAGCCCAACTGCATTTCCTACCGACCCAATTTTCTTCTATCAATTCTAAAACCCTAATCGTCATCATCTACTTCCTTTCCTCCCCTTTCCCACTTCTGCCATAAGACACTGAACTGCGTGCTTAGATTATTCACTGAGGTTGCAACGTTAGCCGCCATGGATGCCCAGGTTGAAATCTATTCTCTCTCTCTCTCTCTCTCTCTATATATATATATATATATATATCGTTCTTCTTCATGCCGTTTCCATTCCAAGAGCTATCTGTTCACGAATTTCGTTCCTTTTTCATTTTTGTAGACGGAAAAAGCGTTTCTGAAGCAGCCGAAGGTTTTTCTCTGGTGAGCTTTGCCATCGAGACGTTTGATAGTTTTTTTCTTTAATCTCTTTTTGGACCGAAAATGCATTTGAAATCGAGCAAAGGCGAATTCA
Organism: Trapa incisa; assembly: GCA_030064435.1. Lineage (NCBI taxonomy): Eukaryota > Viridiplantae > Streptophyta > Magnoliopsida > Myrtales > Lythraceae > Trapa > Trapa incisa. The sequence goes on along the minus strand of CM057786.1, from coordinate 10,407,925 downwards.
GTTTTTGATTGTTATATGGTTGAGGTTTCGATTGTAATAGTTTCTATGTGCTTGTGCTGTACAAGGCCTGCTGTTTTATAGGAGCGCCATAGTTTTCTAGCAATCTCTGTGAAGGAACCATTTTAAGTTAATCAAGACTAGATGATTTCTCATTATGCTGAATATCTTGAGTTGGGGACGGTTTATATGCCATGGATTATTGAAATTGTGCGTTTAACTAAGCTTGAATCAATTGAAGAGTTTCTCAATGGTGGGAATGAGAACTTAACTGTATGTATCTGCCCCCAAATTTTATAGCTCGAAGAAGTTGAGCAAGGGTAAGAGACCTGGAAAGGGTGGAAATCGATACTGGAAGAGCATTGGTTTGGGATTCAAGACCCCAAGAGAGGCTATTGAAGGTAAAGCCATGTCATGTTCTATTTAAATAATTGTTTTTAGGACCACTATGCAGAGTTCTCTGTGTAAATTAACAAAAATTAGTTATTGTGTCTTTTCTGTCTAAGCATTTCTTACATATATACTTCTTTTGCATATTAGATGAGCTAACCATTCTTTATACTAATATGCCTGAAGCTAATAGTTGCTCGCTAGGAATAGTATACGCTAATTCTGATGTTGTACTGATGATGCTTATGAGTTGTAATTGCATTTGATCTATTGCAGGTACTTACATTGACAAGAAGTGTCCATTCACTGGCAATGTTTCCATTAGGGGTCGGATCCTGGCTGGTACTTGCCACAGTGCTAAGATGATGAGGACAATCATTGTTAGGAGGAACTACCTTCATTTTGTTAAGAAGTATCAGAGGTCTGTTATATTTACTACTAAAAGTTGAAAATTTGTTTCAATTTTTCATGAATTATATTCCATGAGATGTTATTCACATACAATTTCTCTTCAATTTTTTCTAGGTATGAAAAGAGGCACTCAAACATTGCTGCCCACATCTCTCCATGCTTCCGTGTGAAGGAAGGGGATCATGTTACTATTGGCCAGTGCAGGTAAAACTCATATTTTCAAGTCTTTCCTGGTCTTTTACAAACTCCTTGCACAGCTTGACCAACAAAGTTGTCTACATTATTTATCCTGAATTAGGCCATTGTCGAAAACTGTGAGGTTCAATGTGCTGAAGGTGATTCCAGCTGGGTCGTCAGGTGGCGGTGGGAAGAAGGCATTTACCGGAATGTAAGCTGTTTTAATAATATAATGTTGTTTGAACAAATTTTCCATTGAGATGCTTTCTGCTACTTTATTTCTTGTGACATGGCATTCTAAAAAATCAAGATTTTGCTCCTCAGTATATGTATTGACTCCAACCTGTAGGGAGACATAAAAGACAACATAAGTATCCTTCCAACAATACTGAAATATCCTAATAAAATCATCAAGTCAAGCACGTATATTGCAGCAATATATGAGTGCATATGTATATATATTTGAATCGACTCCAACAAAGAGTATCCTTACTGTATATATCAGTTGTAGACACATGATTATATACTGTGATCTACAATTATTCAAATGGAATTTAGATCTCTCTACGTTACCAAATCGCCTTAGATGGATCTGGAAATGGGACACAATGGTGTAAGTCTGGATTCATGTATGCGTATCTGCCATTTTCACCTGCATTGCTTTAACTAACGCCCATGCATGGACTTCATCTCAATCATCTACATATCATGTGTGCGAGTGATGACATGCTTGTTTCGGGTGTGAGGAACTGGCACGCCCACCTCTTCTGCTTGCTTTTTAAGATGGTGGGAGTGGAAGTAGAAGGGCGGGTGTGCCAGTTCCTTTCCTCCGGTTGATTAACCAGTATTTATCTACTTAAACATAGACCCAGCTTTATCTTCCTCCCGTGGAACATAGACTCAGAAAAATAAGTTTTTTCTGAAGATTAATTTTTTTAATTATAAAAAAATAATATATATATATACATATATATTCTTTTTAATAAATTCTCTTACTAACATACCATTCCTATCTCATTCAAAACTTTTTGCAGTAAAAAGAAGGTAAGGAAACGGATCCATTGTGTTTGGGTGAATGGAAAATGAGAGCATGAACAAACACCGGTTAACATTAAATTTTGATACTATATTCCTAAATATGGATTTTAATGGGATTATTGTGTTGAATTAAAACTATTTATAGTTTTTTCCATAATTTTGTATTCATATTTAATTTACCGCATTTAATTAATTAGTATCTTGACTGCATATATCTTGTTAAATATTGATAAAATAATATAACAATAATGTTAGTTCATAGTTGACTTATAACATACTTTTCAATAATGTTAGTTCATGTTGAGTCCCCAAGTGTTATTGCATTTTATAGAGAAGAAGAGTGAAATCCACCAGTCAAATTGTACAGGGACGTACCAATCATTATTTCACATATTCTATATTCCACATTACATCTCTCTTCAGGAAGCCATCAACCAGCTTTGCCATGGGGACTTGGGCCAATAAGCCGTCAAAACGGGAAAAGTAAAGGTCAAAACATTACAAAGGGAAAAAGATGATATTGAAGAAAATATAGATTTTAAAAATAAATCCAAAGATTCCATCTACAAAAAAAAAGACAAAAAAGAACCAATGAACCTTCGTTATACTCCATGTCAACATCATCATAACCATAGTAGGTTAATGTTTGGTCGGGCCCCTTGCAGAAATTCTGTACTACAAAATCTGCTCCAGAAAATCTGTACTCATGGATTGTACTCCCCCTAAGAGTTAGTTTTCCAAAAGAATATACAAGCATCTGATAGCTGGGATGCCTTGCTTCAAGCTCAAAAAACGATGCAGGCTTTCCTCTGCGGCTGATCTAGCAGAGACTACCAACAAAGGTCGCCTTCCGAAGGCATCAGGTTTAGATCAGGCAGAAAACAATAAGTGTCTCGTTTCTCAACAGGGCTTGGCTCTCTTGGAACATCTGATGAAGTATAATTACGTACAGCAGTTTGAGGGAGCAATGTCAAGGACTTATCTTCTTCACCAGTAGATGACATCATTAACTTGTCCATAGATGGCACGGGTGTACCACTTCCAGTAGCCTTGCCCGTTTGCTTCCTTTTAGTAGTATTGAGGGAGAGCTGAAAAATTGGGCACCCGGTCTCATAGAAATGTGATAAATGAGATTTCTTTGAATTTTATTATGTACCAACCAGAGAACAAAGAGGGGGTATTTCTACCTTCATTCTCTTCAAGGTCTGGTTCATCGTCCTTTCCTTCTCCAACATGGCATTTAAGGTGGCCAACTTCTGTTAATGGTGATCGACATCGGGTATATAAGACATGAGAAAATTGAGATAGACAACAATTGATTTGCCTCCAAAGAGAGAGAGAGATAGAGAAGCAAATACTGACCCTTTTCAGATGAACCCTTTCCTTCAATAACAAGCTCTCCTCTTCTTTTAGCTCGGCAAATGTCTGTGGACAACAACAACATCATCATCAGATTTCACCATCACGCTGAAATATAATATACTGTTCCGAAAAGACAGCTATTCATTGCTAAAAGGATGCATACCTTCTTTCTCTTCAGCTTACCCTCATGCGCGCTTGTGGAATCAGTTGCAGTAGTAGTCACCTGACAAAAGCAAGACCCTCCACATCAGCAATCATCAATAGCAGAAACCAAGGATCAATGACTAGAATATAGCTCAATCAGGATAATATCATAGCAGCTCCCAAAAGAAAAGACGAACATCCCTTGTATTGGACGCACGCGTAGCAAGCCCAACACCCACTAGTAGGCAAAAGACTAAGGTTTAATAACTTTTTAAATTACGGATAAAAAGGAGGAAAAATAAAATGGTTACATAGGGACAGATGACACGACAATAAAGCTGACCCACGTCCCATCCGGAAGCAACATTTTTTGTTGGCAAAAGAGATCTGCATCAACGAATCCATTACATCTAACCGTCCAGATCAAAACCCTAAATCCCATCAGTAACCCACAGTCAATCACGCAACCAACGAACAAAAGCCGGATCCAGTATGAAGGGGAGAAGAAAGACAGACAGAGACTGAGCTGAAGCTGTGACTAAGGCACAGTACACTACTCCCAATGACAGTGAGAGCTAATGTGGTCACATGGCTTTGGTCAAAGGTGTCACGTGACTTCCCCAACATAAACAAGAAAGCAGTGGGAAGGCACCTCCCCCCCTCCCCTCCCCCCAAAGGCATGTAGTAATTGTACCTCCCCTTCTTCAGCCACATCGTCCAAGCTCCAAACTCGTAAAAGAGGGAAGGTTCCTCGATTCAAAGCCCCATGGCAGAGAGTCAATCTCCCATCCCCGGTGGGGCCAGGCAGGTCATGCACTGAGCGGATACAGATCAAAACAGGCAACAGACGGAGAAAAGAGGCAAATCTTCTGCGAGAGAGAGAGAGAAAGGCAAATCGTGGAAGATTGAATCGAAAGCGTCCATCCAACCGATCAAAAAGGAACCACCGTAAAAAAAGGTAAGCCTGCAAGCAGAGGAAGAAACACCTTCCCGCGCTCCAGATCTCCGCAGATTCTCTTTCTGAGGCAGAAGTGTGGGACCCAGCGTGACGGTCAAATGACCGTGATGCCCAGAGCGGGGAGGCGAAAGTTCCCACCCCAGCCAAATAAAATTGTACATCATCAAAAGATCTTCAAGCGGAAGTTTCCTAAGCAACTTTGGAAAAAAAATATCAGCAACAGGTTAAATGACCTTTTTGGGTTTTTCACGAAAAAAAAGTCGGGAGAAAAAATATGGAAAAATAGAGCAACTCTCGTAAAGGAGAGTGAGCCTCTGTGGATTGGAAGGGAAGGGGATGAGGTCAAGTGGCCGATCTACGGCAGGGAAGCGGCCGGAGGAAGTCTGAGGAGGGAGGTGTACAATCCTATTTATCGTCCCGAACCGCCGACTCGCGGAGGCTTTTGGACGAAATCGGTACGAGAAAAGGAATCGGATAGAATGAAGAAGGTTTACATCTGTTACACCTATGACGGTTACGGGAATCCAGGAGGAAATGAGGAGCCGGAGATGGCTCAAAATCAAGATTGAAGTCAAGATCAGAGGGACCAATCAATAGATGCCTCAGACCGCCTATGTTTTCCGAATCTGATGCGGAAAAGTTCAGGTGACCGGATATCTTGACGAAGAACAGACAGTACAAGAGAGAGAGGGGAGAAAGAGAGTGAGGGAGAGTGAGAAAGAGACAGGGAGCAATAAGGTGGAGGATCCGTGGCGAAGCAGGACTAGCTCGCCGCGCGGTGAATCCATGATGAACAGTGTTAGTCCGACTGAAAATCGTGAAGAAACGCCGGTGATCGGAGGTCGTGAAGAAACAATCACAGAACACAGAGGAAGAAAGCACAGACAAATGTGGGAGTGAGGAAATCAGATTACGCAGTAACCGATTCACACCGCCCAGAAATTTCTGAACAACAGACGAACACGAAGGAGTGATGAAGGTGAGATCGCGACATACCTTAGATCTAGAAGAGCCGCACGCAGGCATGTTGGACTCCTCGAAGCAGTCGGCGGTACCAGAAGAAGAGGCTGTCCCGGCGCTCCACGAGAGAGGAGTCATCGGGCTGTTCCTCCTTGAATCCGCGCCTTTGGGAGCGGCCTTGCATCTGAAGGCCAACTGCGTCCTTCGTTTTCGAACCCCCCACTGCCAAGTTGGCAGAACCAGCGCCTTCTCCGCCGTCGCCGCTGCGGCCTTTACCGGCGCAGCGGCTCGTGGCTCCTTGAGCCGCACAAGCAGGTCCGCCACAAGGGCGTCGTCCTTCATCGCTTCACTCACCCAATCGTCCTCCGCCGCCATCTGCCGCCTGGAGAAACGGTGGTTACAGCAGCCGAAAGAGATAGGTTTAGGGGGTGAATGGAATGGATTCAGTGTCGACCTGATCAAGAGAGCAACAGGAGCAGAGAGAGAATGAGGGCATGTTGATAAGGAGAGTGGAGTTTATATATGGAGACAGATGGAAAGAAGAGAGCGTTAATGGCAACGATGGAAGACAGGCAATGGTGAGTGCCCGTGGCCCTGTCAAAAAGAAAAGGAGAGAGGTTTTCCGATGAATATTGTTGCTCTATTCTTTATTGAATAATTTTATTTAGTGATATATTTATTTCCATATTTTAATATGCTAACCCTTTAATTTTTAATACTCTTTTTTTATCAAAATTATTTTACCATTTTAATTTGGGCAAAATCTGGTCCGCTTGTTGCACATTAACTACTTAACCCTAAAACCTATCTAACAAATAGACAATAACTTGTAGAATAATTTGGGATTAATAACTTATTTATGCATTTTTCACCTTTTATAAAAATGTTTTGATATTTTTCTAAATATATATATATATATTTCATTCTTATTAGAAACTCGTTTGCATTGTGGACTTTATTTTCAATTTTTTACATCCTTTTTTTCGTGCTTTCATTCTTCATCTCAAACTCTCCATCCCATTCCTTCATTTTTTTTGTATACAATAATCTAATTAGTTTACTAATGCATTGGCAATGAATTAGTACTTCACCACCAATACAAGTTTTTTAGGCCCGTTTTGTCTCCACTTAGAAGTTTAGGAAACTTTCAATAACATCAACCATCCTAAAAATACCAAGTTTTAAGTTTTGAGTTCTCGAGTTTTGGAAAAGAGGGTATATCTTATTTTCATGAACTTATTATTGAGAACTTCAAATTTAAGTATGATTGAGGTGAAAAAAACTCTTGAAATAAGTCCTCTCCTAGTAAGTTTTTGTATGAAATGCAGTGGCCAATCATATGGGCATTACAACTTGGTATCATAGCTAATATTTTCTAGTATAGTGTTGTTTGGGGGGCATGTAGCATTAGTGAATTGGGTGCAATTTTCCTAGGAGAATTATGTGCATGTCTCTAAACCCTCTCCCTTTAATGAATATTGTCATTCTTCCTTTTTTTGGGTAAAGTGACATAATGTTGGGTCCCTTACATATAAGCTAAATTGGAATGGAAATTAAAATATTGTAGGATATTTTGTATCTATCTTATTGATTATATGTAGAATAATTTTCTACTAATATAAATTATGCATAATTGTTTTCTGTTAAATATATTGCAATGTTATTTTTTTTGGTCAAAATTGCATATTATTCACATATCCAATTATTGGGTGATGTTATCTTGAAATCCATTTTTGTGCCATGGTAAGTAGATGTCATATCACTCTATACTTTTCTACACTAAGCATGCAATTCTTGTGAAAAAAATAAATTTTATAAAATGAGTAAATATTGTAAAAATGTAAAAAAAGATTACTATATCTAAATGAGTTGCTAACCATTTTTATTAATTATACCACTAACTTTCACCAAACAATTTAGAGTAATATTCTATATTATCACAATTTTTGGTCATTTTATTAAAATTTTTTTGCATATAATAAATATGTACAATTCTAATGTATTTATCAAATTAAGTAGGATATCACTTTTTATGTCAAAATTGGATGTGTGACGTATAAAAAATATATTGTGACAAATATTAAGCAGCATGCCATCCATCTAATATGATAATGAATTTTGTGTTAACTATAGTGATGCATCTAGCTTAACTTTCATCATTGTTATAAATGAATTTTTCTATGTGAGGGAAGGGTGGAGGGCACTTGAGGATGAGAAGGGCGGTCAAATGTCCGTCGGAGAAGAGCAGGGGAGGAAGAGAAGGGCGTACTGGGAGGATGGCAGATGGCAGATGGCAGATGGAGGAAGGGGAGGAGGCTTTGGTGGTGGAGGAGGCCTTGTCGGCAGTCAGAATCAGAGGGAGAGAGGACGGACGGTGGAGGTGATAGCAGGAGGCGTATGTGGAAAGGAGGAGACACGTGAGGATGGAATGGGCCAAAAGGGTGACCGGAAATGGGAAAGGCAAAAGGTGGGAGAGAATTGATTAATTTATAAATATATAAAGCTTAAAGTGCTATATCAGCTATTAATTTTAATTAAATATTTGTGTAACTGATTACCATGTATTTTATTTTATACTAATTAGAATACAAAAATAATTTATATCACTTTGAAATATTAATTGTTGATAACCATTAAAATAATTAATCATATATTTAATAAATAGAAAAATATTACAAGTATATAAAGATGAAATATTTTACCTATTAATCTATTTTAAGTAAATAAATATATAACAGATTATTACCTCACAATACTTATAAACATCTTACATATCAAATATTTTAAATAATTTATATAAAAATTATGTAATTAAATGATAAAATATCTGAAAATACAACATATAATTTATAATACCATCTAGTAGAATAACACCTTAAATATATTTAAAAAATTTAATGACCATTATATCTGTATAATGCTAGAATAATTTGACATAATCACACTTAGGAAATACATAATAATATTAAAATTTATGAAATAATTAAATTTTAAATGAACACAAATTATATTTAAAGAAAAGTTTAACATAAATTGTAAAGTTTATAATTTTTTATCTATACCCTTATTTTTTTAGAGTACAATTATAAATTAGATAAAATATAAAAATATTTTAGTTTTATAAATTTAAAAAAATTAAATTACTTCAAAATTATAACTTTTAATTAGAATTATGTAAAAAAAAAAATTCGGATCATATTTTTTACAAGAATATATCCGCTACTTATTTATTAACACTTTCTTACACTCAATTATTTATGTGTCACATATATAATATTTTTTTAATTTTGTTATAAAATATTTTAAAGATAATATATTACTCTAAAAAAACATGTTATTTTGATGCATTTATTTTTGTAAATTAAATTCATAGTATTTAATATAAATACTTACGAAAACACTCCAAAAATTTGCGAAAAATAGCGACCGCTGTCTCCTCTGCTGGCACTACCCAATGACACAAGGCCGCCCATTGTTAGAACCAGCCAGTATCTCCCAGGACGGGTACACCACCCAGCACCGTGAAGCCGGCCACCGGTTGGCTCCAGCTTGCCCTCGGGCGGTTGTTCCTCCACCCAATGCCCTTCGCTCCATCCAGTGTGGCGGTTCCCAGAGTCCTTGGGAACGATGCAAGGACATAAACTTTGAGGGACCACCCAATAAATTACACAAGAACTAATGATGCAGAATAAGCTTATCACGCTAGGGAAAAAAAACTGACAGCGTTGATCTAAAGCAAGGAAGACCGACCAGTTAGTAAACTGATAAACAAAACATCACGGCAAGTTAAAATTTCGATGCTCTCCAGATTGTATAATAAATGGTTAGCTGGATTGGTTGGTAGTGTAATCATGATGTCTGACAAGTCTTCATTTCCATGAGGTAGAAGAGAAGGGTCTTTCAAAAGTAAGGTAGGATGATGCTTGCAACAGGAATTAGATTGTAATTTACATTGTAATTGTCATTGATTCCCTATAATTGTAGTCAACGACAGACACCCAACTGTAAATTTCATGAATGATCATAAAACACAACTCCCTTTTCCTTGAACCAAATTAAAACCACATCAGGATAGAATGCAGACACGCAAAGATCACAAGGAAGAAGCTGGCCGTGAATATCAAACCATCTAATCTTTTATGGAGCTTGCAGCTTGAGGACTAAACTAGTCTGCTCTATACCCATTTACTGTAAACTAAATCCGACCCCTTTTTTTTTTCCTATAGTGTGTGCAATACAAGCATGGCACTGACGCCTTACTCCTAACTAATGTTACTACACAAACAAGGTTAAGTCTCAGTAGAGTCTATGACATTCTGCAGCCGTCAATCATCCAGAACAATGACCCGCTCTGACTTCTCGGCTGTGCCATTAGGAGCGGTTCCATCAGACCCTGCAGCAGCGGCAGTTGGAGGCTCTGTTGCTGGTGTGCAAGCAGTGGCTTGGGAGGGTGAGGGATGTGAGGGGCAAGCTGTTGATGGGGGCTCAACTGAAGCATGATTGTCCTTCTGTGTGGGTGCAAGGATGCGATTTACATCCTTGAATGCGTGCTCCAGGGGGAGTAGGTTCTTCTGCAACTTGTGGCTTGGAGGTTTATTTGTGACTGCATTCTGCACGGCCTCCTGTGCATTGTCCTCAATAACTCTACACATCTGATGATGAAAAAAGAATTTAGAGGTTGAGAAGTGTCTAGGAGAGTCTTATCTCTTGCACCAATGCAATCTGACAGGAAGGTACAGTGAATATCATCCACCACACATCAAAATGTCATTCTCTTGCTCATATTTCCTCATGAAAGAAAAAGCATAATATCTATTGTACACCCATTCCCACACTGATTGTATTTCAACTGGAAGTTCAGAATAAAAATAGTTTTGAGCTATATACCTTTCTGTTACTTAATATTATATAAGAGTTTGTTGAGCAAAACAAAAAAAATCTACCCAAGTAGACTCTCAACATACTAACCTTGTTATAAAGTTGTGCTAGTTCTGCCTGGTGAGGGTTGTTCACACTAGTAGTGCTGATTTCTTCAGGATCTGTTTGAGCAAAAAACCGATTAGACTGACTAATAGCATGTAATAAAATCAAGAGGAAGACAGGCAAAGAAAGATGGTTCTTTTTTTTATCTACCAATGGGCTTCAATTGAGGTAATTCTGCCACCAGTGTTTCTATTTCCATAGGGCTTGGGGCTGGTGCTCCTGCAGACTTCGGCTCAATCTCAGGCTCCTGTGGTCTCACTCCTTCGGGTCTTGTTGTCCCCTGGGATCAGTCCATGGTTAAAACAACTGGCTTCTTGGTACTTGGGATCAAATGTTACAAGTATATTTTTATGGAGTCATTTATCTTCATCGATAAAAATGCCAAGAGTAGACACTAAGCTAACTTCCAATCAGCTTACAAAAAACACTTTCTGGTACTCTGCATTAAGCCCTTTCTCCAACAGGAGCACTCTCTTCTTGATGAACTCCACTTGCCTCCTCTGCATATCCCTGAAATGGTACAGCACGGCAGGATCGTGATACACCTGCTGACCCAGGTTAGAAGCAGCTTCAGATGTCCCAGCTGCCCCATCTGGAGTGGCAGAATTGCTCCCAATCCCATTTCCAGTTGATGGGGCCACAGATGATTCTGCATTGTTCAAGCTTGCACCATTTGCCCCCTGAGAGCTTGGTTGTCCCAGGACTGGGAGATTTATGACTGGAAGGTTCAACTCTTGGCAGATGAGCTCTTGAAATCTCAGTTCCTTGTCATCCACAATGGCCTGCCATCTCCCATAGCCATGCCTGAAATTGAAGAATTCACAACCACTAAGCAAACTAAGAAAAATATCCATCTAGAGATATGACATGTCAAATTCAAAACACTGTAGGACTAAAATATATCTAAAAAATGTTGCAAATCTAAATTCATTCCAGCAACAGAGCATACTTTAGCACAGCTCGAAGCAACATCCTATCATGTTCCTCCTTCCAGAATCTTCCACCCTTCAGTCCTGGGTAGCGGAACACTATGTCGTCAGTGAAAAGTGGCACTCGAATGTTCTCTGATGCCCACTTTACCTTCAACAAAGGAAAATTGATATCGGGAATCAGGATAGAAGCGCCATTCAGGAATATTTTACAAAAAAGGGGCAGTGAAAAAGTAATTACATATGAAGATGCAATCGAAGCAATTTTAGAGTGGAGAAAAGTACTTTATCCCTGATTAGCACGAGGGTTGCAATCCTTACAAGCACATCCTGAATCCTGAGGCCTTCTTTAGGCACACCATCTACAATAAAAAATAGCAATATCAGAATAATTAACACCTCGTGCAAGCAAAGGAATCCTGCCTCCTTGAACTTCAACTACCTGGAAAGTTTGGAGAGTCAGTCAAATCCTCAGAAATATGGGTCAAAAAAAGTATTCCATAACTGCAAGAGGCAGCAGATATTAAGTTCCAGATGAAGGTAAAACAATGATAATTCTAGTATTTAAAAGGCCATCATATAAGAATAGAAAATAAAACTTAAAAGGGAATTTTAACTAATTACTTCCTTATTTCTTCATAGGATTTCTGCTTCAGACGAGGAACAAACTCCTTCCAGTCATATTCCCCAACTCCAAATCTGCAATAAATTTCAAAGGGACAGCTGAAAAACCATACTGAACTAACAATTATAAGTAATTCCTATGAAAATAATTGTAATAACCTCATCAGGATTTGCACAAAGGCTGCCCTCTGATTATGATTGAAGCCCAAAACTCGGAAGGACCGTCCTTCACCTTCCATCAGAGGAAGTGGCTCTCCACTTTCCGCTGCCGGAACAATCACCGTCAGGTGGTTAGAGTTGATTCATAACTGATAAATGAGAAGAAACCAAGTTAAAAAGAATAAGTACAAGAACCTCGAGCTCTCTTTCTGTATGGCCTCTTCCCAGGTTGGGGACCAGGTCCAGCAGCATCGCCATCAGATACCTCAGCCTCATAGTTATCATCCTCATTGTCCGAGCTCACATCTTCAAGACCAGCAAGGTCATCATCTTCGACAGAGACCATCTAGAAAAAATGTAGGAAGTTTAATTTCCTTGAAGAAATAGAAACCTATTTCATGTTTTCAAAGAAGAGTAAATATAGACCTGTTTTCGGCTTCTTTTCCCTTTACCCAGTGCATTAAACTCCTCAGTTTTATGTTCTACATATTTGTCTTTCAAAAGATCTTCCCAATAACTTGTTCTATCTGTATAGCCTGGGATAGATTTGCTATCCTCATTCACCTTCTGGGCTTCTTCTTCCTCTCCAGTGTCAACATCATCAATATATTCAAAATTTGCAACCTAATAATTCAAAAAGTCATGGAAAAAGAATGTCCAGATGATAATCTAAGTTGTAAATGGGCAATGGACAACAATTGCATCTAAAAATAAGTTGAGTACAACAGTGATAGAACATTGCTCCAAATGTAATAATGCAATGTCCAACCTTGAAGGCCTTCAAAAAACTATCATCTTCCTCATCATCCACTGTTGTTTCTTCAGGATCATTATGATCCCTGTCAAGTAATCTGAACAAAGTAGAAATAATGATGTCTGAAAGAAAAATGCCATAATCATATTTAAGAAATTGTGAATCAAGAACCTCAGCAGTGTACCTATCTATGGCAGCCTGGTCGTAATGTATTTGGCGGTACTTTCCAGATTCATCATTTTCATCAGCAAATAGCTCCTTTGAGCCATATCTTATTATATCATCTAACTCTTCCTGTGGTGGAAAAAAGAGTTTTTGAATACTCAGAATTTCCTATAAGAAAATGGCTCACTGACAAAATTAAACTAGGGTTGGTATCTCTGGTTATGCAAGTGAATAAAAACAAGATCCATAGTTGTGAGGATTATATTAGATGTTCCAATTTGCAATTGTAAATGTCCAGAAAATAACAGAAATCTAAGCTTCATTTTGGAAAGGAGACTTTCTATTAAAGATAACCTATATCAAATTTAAAGCACCTGATTGATGTTCTGAGCTTTTAGCCTGCCAACAACAAGATGCTCCAAAACCATCTTTTTTTTCGTCATCTGCATCATCCGCTGCTCAATTGTTCCTCTTGTTATCAATCTATATATCATCACCTGCCTCAAGAAAATAAAAGTTGCATCATGATATAAAAAAAGGAAAAAAAACTCGGAAGAGCAGAAAATTCAAAACATTAATAGTCAACTCACTTTATTAGTTTGGCCGAGACGATGGGCCCGGGCCATTGCTTGAAGATCAGCATGAGGATTCCAATCACTACAAATAGACAGATACATCAAATATAAAATAAAAGTGCTGAAAAGATGAAATCAGTGGGTCCTTAAACAAGAAAATTTTCTACCAACTAATACATCAACTTTTAACAAGAGAAAAACACTCAAGACTCTTAAACATCCATGTGTTTAATTCCAGAATACTGCTATCAGGAACAAAAGATTCTTCGAGAACTCCTATGTTGTAATGGAGATTAGGAGGAGAATAGTGAATAAGAACAATAATATCATATGTTTCTAAGGTATAAGAATCCTAAAGCTACCCCAACAGAATTAAATAAAATAAAGGAAATCCCAAAGATAAAAATACAAGAATTAGTATGTTCTTGAATGTGATTAGATCGGGATCATGAACAGTGGCAAGTGAAGAAAAATTATCATGACGTCTACAAAGAAACGCTTCTAAATAGAGACAAGTTTTTTGCATTTTAATAAAAGATTTAAATAGTGCTAATGCAGATTCACAATATGTAGGAGACATTGCTTTTCAGGTAATGCCCGAGATTTTTCACAATCTTCAGAAGAAATACAGCCAATGCACTTGGAATTGCATAGCATCTTAGGTGAAATATCTTAGTAGTAACTATCTTGGTTCATGTTAATTTATAAACTAAGCCTTATTATTCTGGGGAGGGGCATTATTCATCAAGCATTGGGCCAGCTCAAAATTCAGTTCAGTAAATACTTACGAAATTTTTCATTGGCTCAAATAAACAACTACATGAAGCATTACTAAAATACTTGAAGCATTCTAAATCATTGAGCTTACAATAAGATTTTCCAGATACTTAAAAATTAGTTTTTGCAACATAGTAAATAAGAACAACAGTCACCTGTCATATATAATAACTGTATCAGCTGTGGCAAGGTTTATCCCCAAACCTCCGGCCCTAGTAGAAAGGAGAAAACAGAACCTCGAAGAGTTCTTGGCATTAAACCGATCAATCCGTATTTGTCTCTCAGCTCCAGCTACCTTACCATCTATTCTCTCATACGACCATTTCTGAAGAAGGAACACAAGAGGTATGTGATTACAAAGTAGTGCTATAGGAATCTTTTGCACAATTCAAAAGCTCAGCAGAGAAATAACATTACATATTTTCTACCAAAAAAAATGACATTCTCAAGACTTGGAGTACCATACAAAACAGGAGATTTGTATTAGGTATATCCTAAAATTCATCATCTCATCATAAGAATTTTACCCTGTACGAGCAGTAGTCCTCTAGTAGGTCAAGCATGTGCTGAAACTGTGAATAAATTAGAACCCTATGTCCCTGAGCTTTAAGTTTCACCATCATTTTATCCAATAATTGCATTTTCCCAGAAGTCTCTATGAGTTGTCTGCAAATTAGAAACCAAGATAAAAGAATTCAGCACATTAACTGTTATGACATGAAAATTAATAAGATAAGATTACTGTGAAATAATACTTAAAAGATTCGCTAGGATTTTCTATCTCGGGCTCCACCCCTTCAAGCATGTAAGGGTGGCAGCAAAGCTTTCGCAATTCCATGACCACATTGATAAGGGATATCTGCCATCCAGAATGTCCAATAAGTACCACTCAGTTTGTATCAACAATTATTTAGCTACATGTAAATATTATTTGAAACTCTAAAAAGTTTCACCTTTAGGAATACTACACCTAGTAGCATCAGCTTTATTTTCTACGTAACGTGGACTTCCAACAAAATATCAGATATTACTGAAAGCAGCTATTTCTCCAGCTTGCATTTGTAAAACAAAATAAGCAACCCAATGCCTTTATGTTTCGGAGTCATCAAGAATTAATACCTGAGCACCACCACGCCGTGTTAGTAGCTGATAGTTACGAGTAAGAATAGCCTTGTAATATTCTTTCTGTTTGCTGCTTAAGTCAACACGTAAAATGAGTTCCTTCTTAGGAGGAAGCTCCTTCATCACATCTTTCTTAATCCCTGCAGTATAACATCCCAAAAGGTTAGCTAAAAATTCTATGCAAACACCATGCAGCATTGATAATGGTTTAATACATTTAACTGAGATTTTCAATCAAATACACCGAGATGAGCTACAGGAAAATTATGCATAAGGGCATCAAAAGCTTTGGATCATACGTCGTAGAAGATGTGGAGCAAGCATTTTATGCAGCCTGGAGATTTGTTCCTCTTGGTTAATATCTTTGAACTCTTCCTGAAACTCTTCTAGACTTCCAAACTGAGGGAACGAGAACTCAAAAGTAACTAGCAGTTCTAGGATTTCCCATAATTCATACAGAAATTATCATTACCAACCTTGCCAGCATCAAGGAAATGCATGAGCATGAAGAGCTCATCAAGATTGTTCTGAAAGTCAGCCAAATGAGCAGTTATCAGGCAACTTTAACCAAAAAAAGTCAATTACCAATTTCAGTATACACTGCTCTTCAGGGAACAAAAAAATAAGAAAACTTGCATACCTGAAGAGGTGTTCCAGTCAGAAGCACCCTGTGTCTGCTCGAATATTGCTTCATTGAAGAAAACAGTTTGGAGTCCTTATTTTTTAGACGATGACCTTCATCCACAATCTATATAAGCAGAAGTTCCCTTGAGCAAAATCTTCATCACAAACCTTCAAAGAAAATTTTATGCAGCCAAATGACTTGTGCTCACCATGCATTCCCACTCTATTGCTTTTAGTGAAATGGTATCTAAATTAATCATCTCATATGATGTTAGAAGGACGTCAAATTTGATCCTCTCTTGTTTGCTTTCACCAACAAGCTGCCCTGATTTCTTCTTCTTGATGTTCTTGGATTTAGGGTAGTAAAACTCGTGCTCTTTTATAATATTACGAGCATTCTGAGACCCCACAAACATAACCTGAAGCAAATAGATTAATTGATAAGTTGTCATAGTAAATACTCCTTGATGATTAGGATGTCCATTATATAGGTCAGTTCACATGCCACATTCATATGAGGGGCCCAAGTCACAAATTCTCGTTCCCAATTCCGCAGTGTTGACAGAGGAGCTACAACTAAATGTGGGTAGATGCTATCCTCAAAAAGTGAAGCTAGAAAAGCTATACTCTGTATAGTTTTCCCTGCAACCAAGAAAAAATGAAGGTGTAAACACTGCTGTAGAATGATATAGTGCTTTCCAAACTGGATATTTAGGACCCTCATGATCAAACATGGGCTGCTCACAAGTTCAATCGAGTGAATCATGAATCTCTAAAAGTTTTGACTACATTAAAGTAATGATAATCGCTATTGTCAACAAATATCACAATGAACTAATCTCTGGATGAATTATTAAGGTCACGGGACTTTACAGAATAAGTGTGAGTTTCATCGCAAACAAACAATGTCACACAAGTTTTTTAGACCACGAAGGAAATAACCCAAATTTCTCAGAGCCCAACATTTCTCTATGGTTAGCACACCTCTATGATTCTTTTTTAAAACATAAATAGTTATATAATGATAAAGCTTACCGAGTCCCATCTCATCGGCAAGTATCACGTGTGTCTGCTTAGACCAAGAGAACCTTAAAAAGTTCAGCCCTTCAAGCTGATATGGATGCAGTGAGCCTAAACCAGTGCCAGAAAGCAATACACAGCAAATATGGATAAGCATTATAAGGAAATAAAAGCAGAAGCAGGATTTTGAAAGTCTATGCTGTAAAACTGTTTAATGAAACTGGCTAGTCTAGTTTATATAAGCAGTTAGAGAAGTGATTCTCAGATTCATCCTAAAAAATATATACTTCTATATCACTGTAAGACAGATAAGTGTTTTTAAATGTGCAGTTAATAATAACAAATTATATCATAACTTGTACTGGTTGTGCTTCTATTATTGATGAATAACTCAAATGCCCTTCTTCTTCATACACCAAAGAGGATGCTGTTGACAATGTGATCTAATCATTTTGACATTTCTTGAACAAAAAATAATAGTAAAATAATATTTTTTTTTACCTTAAATGGCTTTTTTCTAAGAATACTGATGGAAAAATTTCTCATAAAAAAGGTCCCTTATCAAACAATCCATTTTATTGTTATTATGAGAACAGCTCCATGTAAATATGACTACAGTGAAAATAATATACCTCCTGATAGAAAGTCAGGGCTCTGCTCGTAGTGATGAAATTCCTTCTGTTTCTTTCTAAAATCAATAAAATCGTTGAAGTTGGTCTTCTGTTTGGAAGCAGATTGTCTGTGAGATCTAGACTGAATAGTATGGAATTTCTCAATCTCTGACTGAAATGCAGAGATATCAGACTCATATTCCCAATAGCATTCCTCATAAGAAAGTTCCTTCCACTTTACCAAATATTCCTTTTCATCATCATATGTCCTGCACAATTCAATCAAATAGGTCAACATAGAACTCAGATGCGAGTACAAAAAACGTTTTAGGATTACTTAACCTGCTAGCAATTATCCGATCAACCATAGTCCATTCAGGTCGTATGGCAACATTGTCATCTTCGGAGTTATTGTTTGATGCCATTTGCTTGTGAAAGTTATTGACTTTTGTCCTCAGACGAGGGTTTGACTTGAAAGCCTTCACAAACTCCTTTTCAGGCACCCTAAACGCAATAAATCAACAGTCCGTGATGATAGGTGATATGCCTAGAAACTAAATCGAACTACTGTCAACAAATCTATATAATTCAGAAAAAGATATGTATTATTAAAAGTAAATAGGTTACCAGCTGCAGTGGAGATATGATAATCCTTTCCACTTTACAAGATATTGTTTCACAAAAATCTGCTTGGAGCCCAGGCTAGATGCATCGGTATCATCAGCAGCAGTTGGACGCATTTCACAATCCAATATTTTCTCAATATCATTTAATGGGCTGACCTGAGGAACAGAACATAGGAAGTTTTCAGTCTCAGTAACTGATATAGCTTCTAAATATGGGAAATATGCAGAGAACCAAAGATCAGGAAATGGGTCATACGCATTCAGGGCATCTCCAGTTGTTAGGAAAAGGAGCTTTGAGAGGTGGAAGCAGACATTTTGGGTGATAAGAGTAGTTGCATGTCTCACAGCTCAAAAGGTTTCCATTTTCTGCTTCACAGGCTTGGCACGAGTTTTCCTTCTGTCGATATTGTCATCAATTAAATGTATCATTACGTAAAGAAAAATGAGAGTGGGTACAATATACAACCAAAAATAACCAGAACCTTAAACACTATAAAGAAGGGTCACTGGACAAAATTACATAAAATAGTAAAAGTTAAATGTTTAAGAACCTACTGCATCATCCCTGATGATCTTTTCTATCTTCTGCAGGCCTGATCTGGACTTTCCAGAAACAAAATCTGTGTCATCATCTGAGTCATCAATATTATATACGGGTCTTCCTGATCGAGCACGAAGCCTCTCCACCAAGCTGGTCATCTTCTGCAAGGAGAAATTACACACTTTGAGATGACTATGGTTTGGTAGATAAGATGAAAATTAACTTAAGCCCGTAACCAAACAAATTTAGAAAAGCAATGAGAATCGAACTCTGAACTTTAGAATAATTGAAAATGTAATAACTTATAAACGATCTAAAACCTAAACAAACAACAAAATGAATATAAGGAAGCCATGCTGCTTGTCTTTGACCGTTCTTTAAATTGTTAATCAGTAAATTCACTTTTCATTTTTCATTCTCAATACGTTGAAAGGTCTCATGGATTACTATGGTACCAGATTATGCCCAAAAGCTTACCTATATGATCCAGATAACCAAAAGCTAACACTAGGCTTTTCTCCAAGTCACAGAAGCCGGAAACTTAACATTCGAGGAAATGGTAGAGACGGATGAAATGGAAACTGCATTTTAACAATCTGGGACCTCATATCCCAAGCTTGTTTTGGATGTAAACAGAACTATGATGCTAAATTCTGAAACTTGAAGTAACTGAGAGACATTAAACCACAAATTAATTTGGTTTTGGGCAATCATGGAACCATAAAAATCAGTATATTTCACTTGCATTTCCTCGTTGTATTCGCTTTCGTTTTGCTAAAGGTTGTTTCACAAGCTAGAAAAAAATGCAATGAGAAAAAAACCAAGGAAATCACTAGGACCTTATATCTAGCTCACAACCCAAAAACCTACGATTTACGAAAAAACGAGATAGGGGGAGGATAATCACTGTGAATAACAGATCTGAGAAAGCCCAGACCGTCTGGAACTTGTCGGAACAAACGGTCTCAGGCGCAGTATCTTCAGATGACAGCAAAGCAACTGTAGTGCCCGACAGAGACAGTGCCGCAAGAAAGGGATGAGGAGGGAAGAATAGGGAGAACTGGTTCAAGGTGAATTCTTCTCCGTTTTTTTACAGATCATCTCAAGTTTTCATCTTTAGGTTATATGCGCCCTACCAGCAACCATAAAGCAAGGAAGAATTTGAGAACAACGATTAAAAATTCACATAAATTGGATAAAATAATAATTGAATTTCTTTTCAATGAATACCCAATTAAAAAAATGAAAAATTGAATAATAATATGAAGAGCAAAAAACAGCTCACAGTTGCTGCAAGGCTTAGCTTGTCTATCATGACTGCTTTTGCTACCATTTTCCCAAAAGTTGTAGGAATTCAGCACAGCAAGTCAGTTTATTGAAGTAGCTTGTCGTGAAGAGTTGGAATTGGGTTTCAGGGATTGGGAAAATCCATCTCATTCTGGCATCCCCATGTGCTTCTTTCACAGGTTCGGCTTGCAGCACAATTAGCATGCACTGGTTGCAGGTATTTATGAGAGAACTGTACTATCAACTATCCTCACTCTTGAACTTCAAACTAAGCTAGCTCAACGCCATAAGTGCTACAACCGGGTTTTTCGCTCCCCGTGTGCTTCGATTATTGTTGGATATCTTGAAGGCCCATAACTAACTATACATGTTTTTGTGAAAGTGCATAAGCCCACTACACATGGTATATACACTTGAAACTCCCATGACCAGGAGGCCAGACGGAGGGTGGCCGCCCTTGGGCTTTAGAACTTCAAACTTCTCGTCGGGCTCTTCCGACATCTTAGCACTATGGAAGGCCGAAGCATGAGCACGCACGTAATCTCGTAGTTACGAGACAACTTCCAAGAGAACGCTTCCAAGTTAAACTTAATTATAGTGACATTCTCTGTCCCTCTTACCTTTATTTTTTGGGCTAGCCGCCTCCATAATCTTACTAACCTAGTTTTAATTAGATAATTACTAGTCTAATAAATTTGATAACTTGATTTCAACTCGATAATTACAAACACAATAAGTTTAACAACACTTTTACTTGTTGGATATCATATATAATTTACTATTTATATAAGTTTTTATAAGTTTATTACTAGTATTAAGTTCGTACCTATTATCTTTATATCCATTTTAGCAATTCTAATTTATTGTTTAAAATAAAATTTTATGTATTTAGTGCATATTATTTTTGTAAAAATAATTTTTAAATAAAAAACATATTTATCACCCCAATCGATAATGATATCTAAAATTATTATACTTATATTTCGAGATATGATCGTTCCAATTAATTTCAAGTGCACGTACATTTCTTATACGTGAACTTATATTCAATCTATTCCTAAATAAAAGGGTAATTAAATCTTGAATCATAAGATATTTAAATTTAATACCCGTAATTTTTCATAATTATGTTTTGTTCCCTAAGTTTATCTTATTTTCAATTATATCCCTAAAATTATCAATTCTTTCATTTGTGCCCCTAATTTTTTCAAATTTTAACCTTAGTTACCATAATTCTTTTAATTATAGAAAATTTTAAGTTTTTCAAAAAATTCAATTTAGCCCCCAATTTTTTCAAACATTACAATTTGATCCTTAAAGTTGGAATTCATCAATTTGACCTAAATTGCTCCCAATTAAGTTCTAACATGATATTAATCATCTTCCCCACAATCACTAGTTCATTTCAAGCTTTAAAACACTAATTTTGGCTTATAAATGAACTCGAACGAAGTTTCGCCAAAAAATGGTTATAAATAGAGAAAGCTTTGATTACTTATGGGTGAGGAGACGATGATTGTAGCTTTCATTTTCACGGGATTCCTCACTTCTTGTGGATCCTTCCTGTATCAAACCCCAACTCAATTGATGGCCTGAGCAGTGAAAATTTCTAAGTTTCGTTCTCGGGGAATGTACACAGTGGACCGTGAATTCCAGCGAAGGGCGGCGGATGGGACTTACCATGATGGCTCAAATGAGGTTAGGACTCTACTAAGGGAGGTCGAGTTACTTGGTTTGGCCGTGATTGCTCCGAGGAGGCTTGAATATAGTTTGATCGATTGTGGTCGTAGACAGTCAGGGGAGCAAGTTCAATGTGCGAGCTCACCGGTACTAGGGATGTCAAAGAGAGCCAGGACCCGAGACCCGAGTCCTTACCCGCCCCGAGCGGACCCAAGATTGGTCGGGTCTGCTTGGATCTCTGCTCAGGTTTGGGTTCATTGATTGAACTCGAGCCCTGTTGAAAGCTCGGGCTCAGGTTCCGCTGGTTGGACCCGAAGGGTGGGTCCAATGAATGGAACCACCCTTTTTTTTTTTGTCTTTTCTGCTTACTCCACCATTTCTACAATTTATTACTGAAATGGACCAGAAGCTTCTGAGTCTCTGACGATCTCCTTCTTCACTCTTCAGCTCTCTGCTAGAGTAAGTTTTCTTAGGCCTAGATCGAGATCAACATGGTCTTTCATTGTGAGCTCTCGGAGTACTAAACCTTCTTTTTCAACAATCTTTTACACTCTGTGTAAACCCCGCACTTTTGAGTTAAGGAAAACCGGGAAAAGAACCGGTCAAACCGAGTAAGAAAACTGAGCCAGTTTACAAACCCGATAATATGGGAACAAGCAATTTGGAAATTTACAACTTCCGGGTGATCCAAAGGGTTCATTAAACCTTGGAAAAGAAACTTAAGACAAAATAAAAGACAAAAACCAAATTGGTTCATGTGAACGATATTCCATAAGAACTTTGAAGTTAAGCGTGCTTGCTCGAGAGAAGTGTTTACAAACCCGATAATATGGGAACAAGCAATTTGAAAATTTACAACTTTTGGGTGATCCAAAGGGTTCATTAAACCTTGGAAAAGAAACTTAAGACAAAAATCAAATTGGTTCATGTGAACGCTATTTCATAAGAACTTTGAAGTTAAGCGTGCTTGCTCGAGAGAAGTGTGAGGATGGGTAAAAAATTTTTATGCGAATGTACGTTTTATCATAAATCGCCATAAATTAATATATATTTAATTATTGTAATTAATACCAATAATTTAATACCTAAATTAAATTATTGGAATTAATACAAATAATTTAATATCAAAATTAAATTATTGAAATTAATACCAATAATTTATGTCAATATTAATACTAGTAATAAATCTCTCCCATTTAATACACAATTTTACACCTATATAAAGAGGTCATCCCCATTCATTCTCCTCACACCTGAACACTTCTCTCTCTACTTCTCCATTTCCCGGTGAAGCTCGAACTAGTGTTTCGACTTAAACATTTTTCTTAACCTCGAAAGGAGAGGTCGAACTCTTTAGAACCGAGGAGAAAACAACTATCTAATAGCAAACTACAATCAATCCGAGAATCGCTGGAGAAGCGCTGGCATGATGGA